>CM032427.1:3749272-5177281 GCA_019049465.1 Dryas iulia moderata
CGGCGGCAGGTACGCCTGGAACGTCTTCACCGGTGTACGCGCCGCGCCGCCCTCGCCTGCCACCCCGCCACGGTTAGTCACCCCCTCACGCATGAGTGCCTGCTAGCTACCAACACACACCCAATGTATACTACACCCCCCTGGTTGAGACAGCCCTAAGTGCACTATCCGCTGACCGCCATTGAGATTCCTTATTGATATATATAAGAGTTGATTGGTTGATTGATTGATTTTTTGAATAATGGTGACGATTGGGTCGTGTTGAATGGTATATGTTATCAATTGATTGATCAGCGTCATTTTTTTATATAATTTGTTAAAGATTTGTTATGTATTACAATCTCAATAGCGATTTTTCCATCCCATAGTGCACGTGGGGCATTTAGTAACAGCACTCATGCGGTAACAACCAAAATAATTTAACTTAAATATAAAACCTAACTAAGCGAAGCACTTAAGCTATAAAATATTAAAAAAAATAGCAAATAATATGAAAATAAATACGCAAATACTGCATAATATAGAAGGTTTCTTTAAACGTCTGTATCATTGTGCAAGAGCTAAGTTCATTAACTTCTTCGAAACAAGAGATTATACCTACATACATACATATATCTTCAAACATGACTCAAGCAACACAAAACTAATCTGATCTCAAACAATAATAGAATGGTACAAATTAAAATGCATCCAGGACAATGAAGCATAAATAAGCTCAGCTGACTGTATGCCTTCAAATTGCCATCAATTGTGCCAATTAGAATCACTGTTCCTAGGCATTACGCTGGTAAGTTTGCATGGAAACCGACGTCGTAATTTACACTTTATTGCTGATGAATTGAGATTTTATTTTTATTAGGTCTTTATTAAGTCTAAGGGGATTTTGCTTTTATTTACTGATTTTATATATTATTATTAAATATGTAGAAATAAATAAAATTAGAGTGTCTGTATGAAATATTAATATAATCACTTTTTACTAAGTGTATATGTATGTATGTTTACGATACGTATACTAAAATATACTTTTCATATTTTTGTTTGTCTGTCTGTCTGCTTGTCCTAGCTAATCTCTGGAATGGCGGAACCGGCTTTAACGAGACTTTCACTGGCAAATAAAGAGAATAGAGGTGTAATAAAGAGAAATTACTTTTTACTACTTTTAATTTAATACGCGGATGAAGTCACAGGCACAGTTAGTGTCCCAAATGTTACCAATAAGAGTCCAACTTTTTGGTATTACCAAACAATATCTAATAACATTGACTTAATTATAAAATCATTTCCAGTAACATTAAATCGTCTTTCCAGCTAAATCGTTTAACAAAATGTATTAAAGCATACAAGTTTATCGCACACTATTGAAGTAGTACAAGCGATTCATACAAGTTTTACACAAGCGAAACTAAAAGTAACTTGAGTTGCGTGACACATGTTCAGTAGACGTTCTGCATGAATATCTTATTTTATTACAAACTTCACTTGAAATATGTTTAAGAAAGGAAACTTGACAGCGTGTATTTTGTATAAAAGATAAAATTTCCCTCTTGGCAACAGACATACTATTAATATTGATAATAGCTTTTATATTAAAATTCATACTAATATCATAATGTTTGTCTGTCTGTCTGTTACTCTTTAACGACTAATCTACCAATTTGGATGAAATTCGGAATGGAAAGAGTTTATGACCCAAGAGGCTACCTAAAGGCTAAAGGGCTAAATAGATCCCCTATTTTACACTCTCATTCACTTGACAATATGTCACTCTCTGTCAGTCAATGACTTAGTAGTCAATGAATAATAGAATTAATAATACAAGTATTTCAGAACGCCATTTTAGGTTATTTTATATATGAAGTTTCTATATGAAGATCCATACTAATATTATAAATGCCAAAAAGTCTGTCAGTCTGTGTGTTCCCCTTTTACGACTAACCGGTCAAATTTGGATAAAATTCAAAATGAAAAAAATCCATGTCCCAAGATCAAACATAGGCTGCCTATGTTTTCATAAACCAATCCCTAACGGGCTAAAATAGGGGAAGAAAATTCGTAACTCTCACTAATAACCACTGAATAATAGAATCAATAACACAACAATTTCAGAACACCATTTCAATTTACATTTATGTCACTATGCGTATTATAATCTAGCTAAATAGGATTACAACAGTACCTGCCTGGCGCGAGCAGCACGCGCCCGCCGCCCACATGAGCCGCGCGGACCGCCGGTCACCTGCCGCGCGCGCTCTCGCACCGCGCCGCGCGCTCCTTCCTACCCGCCACCCTCTGCTGACCAATATTGTTTGATTATTATTTGTATTCTTATATAAATGATAAAAATTTTATGAATTTAGCTTTAAGCTTTATTACTAGTGGGGTAGTCAGTGGTAGCTTTTACGCTAGAGAGGTAGTCAGTGGTAACAGATAGCATTAGATTTATTAGATATCTGCATATTGGTTTTATTAATAAAAAAACACAACAATAGACATTAAAGTGATGAAATGATAAAATATACATATATAGTTTTTTTAAGTATTGCTCACTAAAACTTATTATTACGTCGGATATTGCAATATTACATAATACATACTATTTTGAATACTACACTAAAACAAAGAAATTATATATTTTAATTAATAAATGACAATTTACGACGCGAAAACTTAAACAATTAAATTAATTATTAAAATCTGTATTAGTGATCAAAAAACAGAAAAGGCATAAACCTAACTAACTATAGCCTTTCTCAATAAACAAGAATGTTGTGTAAAGGTTGTACGACCGAAAGTCGGGTTCAAATGTCTATGAACCGATCATTGGAGCGGTAAGGCCGATAGCTCGGCACAGTGAACTGTGCGTCGACCACATCCGATTGACGAAATTTCCTCCCTATATTCTCGATGATTTGTCATTACATTTGCCTTTTATTTTAACTATTGTGAAATTATTTTTAAGTAACACATTCAAAATTGGCACAGTATTTAGTATAGCTATATATTAGCATGTATTTGATCAATGACTTAGTAAGTGAAAGAAACTCCTTAAGATTGCAGAATAGGAACTACTCTGTCTAATCATTTAATTTGAAACGATCCTAATAATACCGCTTTAAATACATATTAGAAAAGAACTGATTCTTTTAAAAAAAATAATACTTTACGAGAATATTATGCTAGTATCATAAGAGTAAAATGATAAAAATTTAATAAACGTCAATCCAATAATGTTGAATAAAATATTCTTCATACGTCACTAGTGGAAGAAATATAGATAGTTAAGTACTTTTTCACGTCTGTGACCTTTACATTGGTAGAAGTCGATCGATATAATTGAATGGAAAATTGATAATTCAGTAGGAGAATAACAATGAAAACAGATAGAAATTTATAAATAATAACAACAAGATCGTAGACATCGTACACGATGGATGGATGGATTCCAAAGACTGTGCAAAGTGGAGGAGTTTAAGTAGGAAGGCAGATCCTGGCTAAAGCTGGGATAGTGCCAGGAAGAAGAAGAAGAAGTACGATGGCATAGAAACATTTATGACTTATTCTTTAATAGCATATTTAGGCAGAGGGAACTTGGTCCTTCGTTTTCCCCTCGCCGATGTCACTTTGAGGAATTGGCGTTAAAGAGGCGGAACTCAAAGTCAGAAGAAGATAATAACAATATAAAAAGAAGAATAACCACTCTCACCGGAAATTGAACCCGCTTTTCCCCTTCGCCACGAACTGCCCTTACATATTTTAATTTACACTATGTACATACTTTGAAGTACCTAATAGAAATTAACAAAGAGGGTGTAAACAAACTAGAAGCCACTCTAAATGAAGGTAAAAATTAATTACTTAAAATGTAAAATGGCAGAATTGGAGCGGATATTAGGTTTATTACTCATGGCAAATGTCATCAGCGTAATTGCGTGCATATGGACCTCGTTAGCCAATAGCTAGCACGGCTCTGTTACGATTGTACTACGAATGGCTTTATGATGGGACTTGGAGGTATTGGAAAGTCATTTTTATTATCTCTAGAAGTGTTAAATATAAAAATATAAAAATAATGTGTACTTCAATACAGCTTTACAAAAACATGTTCACTTCACCTATACAAAAATTTTAATGAAATTTCAACCGTCGACTGTTTTGAATTTGTATTTACGAGTAGGTACATTGTAATGTAGATTGTTTTTGATTAAAACATTAAGCCTCTTTAAACGTTAATGAAGATAATATCTTTATTCTTACACGTAATACAATTTTACTCTCGTCACACGTTTTGATTTACCTAAAATTAAGAGTTCTACGTAAACGCTATCATATATTTTTTATTTTATTTATTTTCTTTATTACACCAACAAAACTTAACAGTAAACACAAAGTAGGAAAAGAAACAACGGAGTACAATTTTGGTGCAAAGGCGACCTTATCACCACAGGTGATCTCTACCAGGCAACCCTTACCATGACCATATATGTTATGTTAAATTTTATTATCGAATATATCAAGAATCTGGAGACCGGAGTGACTTTGCTAGGTTCTCTCTGACTAACATTCATTTTTTTTTCGGGAAAAAGAGTAAAGCTGTTAAATTGATTTATAGGCATGTTAAAAACATGCAAACTTTTTCAATATAAGCGGCAGCGCTAGTGACAATAATATAAGATTCTAGAAAGAGTTTGAACAAGCTTTACGGAGCTTATATTTCGTCGCGCTTCATAAAAGAATAAATTGATTTCGAATGAATAAAACATAATCCTTATAAAATTGGCTTTGAATATTCACAAATCTGAAAAAAGGTTGGTAAATAAATAAATTCGTTAACGTGTCGGCTGAAGACTTAATGCCAAGCGTCAAGGATAACTCGTAGAGCGGTGCTTTGTGGGCCGGTCACGTTTCCTTCTGTTTGTTTAACTTGATTCTACTTTTATATTATGAAACGTTCTATTTTTATGCTGTAATCACAGAATATTCATGTACATAATAAACTTTATTAGCTTTAAAAAGAACAAAACTTTTTTACATTGTTTTAAATGAATCTAAGCTCTATTTTTAATATGAAAAATGTTGCGATAACGTTTTTTTTGGTAAGAAGTAAGGGATATGTATAAGGAATTACTAGAATAATTCGAAATGCAATATTTAAAGACATGTCCAATAAATCGCCCGAGCAATAAGTAAACATAAATGAACAGGAAACTTATCAATCATTAAAAGATTACTATCTGTGGTATGTATTTACACCTGTATTAAAAAGAACTAATTGAGCATGAGGCGTGCTATGTGTAATTGAAGCAGAAGATCGTTACCTTTTTCTCGCCTTGTTTAGAAAACGAGAATTTTAGTGTCAAATTTGTTTGATTTTTTATATTTTAAAAGAATTGATGTCCATTCAATCACAACATATCCATTATATTACAAAAACTTTAAGTTAACCAAGAAGCATCAGGCTTTTCGTTTGCACAACAACAGTATTAGAGTTATGTTTGTTCATAGTATAGTTAATAAATCAAAAATAGCATAACCCATTACAATTTTAATGAAAATGTTCGGTGGTATACAACAATATAATAATTATTTCCTCACAACAAACACTACAGACTAAGTCAAGGGCGGTAACAAACGTACAGTATTATAATATCATTTATACTTAGATATTGCGCAGTAGCGTAGGTATAGCAAAATTAACTGATTTCTCAACCTATCCATATCGAATCCATACATAATCATTTCAACAATAGCATCCAATTAGTCGAGCTGTTATTGCCGAAAATGTTGACGTCGATCAAAAATAGCTTGTGTATGAGTACGTACGAATATTGTCATAGTACATAGTCAATTTAAAAGTTAATTACTATATTATGCCTTTACGCTTTTTTTAGCATAGGTGGGTAGTCAGAGAGAGTCTAGTATTAAGAGACTCTCTTCTGAACTTTCTGCCTAAACACGAGACATTGCGTATCGAGTGGCGGATCTTGACGCCGTGGTTTGTCTTGTCACCAAAGCAGAGAAATAAAAATAACTCATATCCATAAAAAAAAATCCCCGAGTAGGAATCAAATCCGTAACCATCGTACATACATTAGACATTGTCCCGCTGCGATACGATGGCCTCAAAAATATATAGATTTCTTTGTAATTAAAACAGTAATAAAATCTAAATAATTAAAAAATATTAATTAGTATTTAAATGGCATGTAAATTACATTTTAAAACAAGATATCTACAGTAGCAAGCACCTGCTACTTGCAGTGGAACACAAATATAATAAGTGACGAAGCAATATTATTATAAGTGTAATGATTGACGTGATCTACGATAAGAATATTAATCGATATTGTGACAACGTTTTCTTTACAATGTTCAATATATATAAAGTACTTATGAAATCGATGTGGCGCAGTTGGACGGCTTCTGACTGTAAACACAATGCTTGTGGATTCGATTCCCGTTGGAGGGAATTATTATGCATTATTTTCATTTTTCCGTTATGTTATCTAAGACGCGGCGTTATATTCCGCCATTTAGCACGCAATGTCCCGATTTTGAGCTGAAAATTGGGAACGGAGGGTCACGGGGAACATGATGTTCTCTTTGACTACCCTTCCCTTCCCTACCCTACTCTTTACGCTTTTCTTAACACGATATACCTTTTTTTAGATATTTTTGGTTGATATTCTGATACTTCTATTTCTTCTCTAATATTTTATGTAATTAAGCGAATTTGTTTCCATATCAAAGCCGATAAAAATATCGGCAACTTTATGTTATTACAAGTAAGGAACTAAAATTCGTAACGCCGCTTTGTATCTCACGCATACTTATTGTACGTGGGCACAGATACTAATTTCATGTGGCTTAAAAGTCTTAGATGTGGTTGAAATATTTCGCGTTGGCTTAGTTCAGTGTTACGAAAATAAATATAAATAGCACTTTTAGTATTAAAGTGATTTACCAAAAAACGGTAGGTAAACATATATTGTATTGGTTTATTTAGAGTTAATTTACTTTAAACATTTTTTAAAGAAGTTATTCCAAACTTAGGAAAATTAAAAAAGACATTTAAAGAAAACGTATAAAAATTTGAACGCAGTGGGATTCGAACCCGCGCCTCCTGAATACCGTCCAGGCGCTCTCACCACTGAGCCATGCGTTCTACTATCCGCTGCTTCGAAATTATACTATTTATACGCTTTATACAACTTATTTTTCTTGTTAGCATCTAGAATAAATTTATTCTTTAAGGCCAGAAAAGGTACGTTAATTATTATCTTAAAGTATTACGATCGAAGAAATAAAAAAATGACAATTCAATTATACTTTAGGCATTAAATTCGAATTGGTCACCACAATTCTAAAGATGCGACATACTTAAACACAATACACATTATAAGTACAGAAAAAGCATTCTATACCCAAAAAGCATTTTTCCAGTCATTAAAATATTAGTTCATGCGACATTAGAGTCGATCTCATTTACCTAATAGTCTGACTTTTCACGCGACCTCCGCTAGACGATCTGGAATAAATCCAGTTAAGTTAAATCTAGGTTAAGGTCTTTGTAAAGTTACTCTTATAAAACCATTGTTTTCGAGCACGCGAAAATTACAGTCTCTATGCGGCGTATATTTAGAATTTCACGTTTATAAATATAAGTCATATTCAGTCACTTTTCAACGGAAAATATTTAAGTTTAATTGTTATAGAAGTTGTTAGGTCCCTTTATGGTTAGATATAAAGGGGCCTACTTTTACGACCGTAGATTTGATTAGTAATATATAGTAAAGTGGCTAAAATTATGTTCTATCATTTAATTGGCTGAACTAATAAATTAATATAAATTGGATAAATCCTTTACACATTATTTTTAGTGTCACGTCTGTATAGAGACATACAACAAGCCTTGCTTTGCTTTGTATCAGATTAAGAAGATAAAATTCTACTGGGTGGAACTAAAATAGACAACCACAAACAAGGGCTGTGTCATACTAATAACATTTATTTATTTTAAAAAAAGACTTGTTTTTTCCCCTAAAACAGTAGGTATAGGCAAATACCCCAGACAATTCGTTCCCTACTTTCCGCCCTAATTTGAGACATTGCATATTGAGTAAGATTTTAACACCGTGCTTTAATACCAAGCCGTGGAATTAATATAATTACCCCTAAGTAAGGATCGTAGCCATCCCTATTTACAACCAAAAAACCATCGTGTAGATGAATAGAAACTGTCCTCCTTCTCCGCTTTGATGTCTAATATATTGATAAAGTGTCCAAAATCCAAGACTAAATTTTATTTAATTTAATATTTTGTTATTTGCCCCAAGTTACTTCTTATCTCTATACATCATACCAATAACACGACAATACCTTTACATCCCAAGCTCGTAATACGAGGCATAGATAATCTAACAAGATACGTTGATACAATACAAAAAACATACATATGTACACAAATTCGCTACGTGAATATAATTCAAATAACCATTCGGGTGGTCCTATTCTAAAGTCTAACAGAATTTTAAATGCGCCATGTTAAAAATTCAATTTAGTATCTACTGTAAGAACAGATGAGGCATAATTCGTAACTTAATTAACTGCAATCTGATTTCGGCTTCGTCCTTTCTGAGAATTTGAGATTTACTTCTTGGCTTTAAATATTTAAACGAATTTCCAACGTGGCTCTCTTTGAGTCAAACTTTGGATGGACATTAACATTTTGTTTAAGAATATACATACCACAAAGAAAATTTAATTATTTAATTAAAAACCTTTGGTTAATATATACTACTAACCAAAGGCTTTTGGATACTCTCTTTACGATTTTCTAAAATAAACAGAAATCAGACAGATCGTAAATAACAGTATATATTAGTCAAGCTCTTGCCAGGTGCAAAAGAATATATGAAGTAAAAAAATATTTTCTAATTCACATTTCCTTATAAATACTAAAAAAATACGCCTGCTATAAAAATAACAAAATGAAAGCAACGAAACACAAAAGTAGTTAAGTTGAGCGTTCAAGTGATAAAGCTGAGGCAATTTATTATTATTTCGGGGCCCAGACACGTTATGTGAGTCACACATTTTGATCCACTGTCTGATATCTGGGTTTATGTTGTGAATTTTAAATTAGGCGGTGCGATATGAAACAATAAAGATGCTAACTTAATAAATAACAAATATGTTTATGGCATAAATAGGCTGACTGGCATACAAATATAGCGAAGCTTGCAAGTTGAGGTTGTCATGGTGCAATGGGAACGGCGTCAGACTGTAAATGGTATGGTTGTAGGTTCAGGTCCCCAGTCGGGGGAATATCTAGTACCTAAGAAAAAGGTCGCATTTTGTTCTACTATTTAATACACGATGTTTTGATTGCGGTCAAAATTGAAAACGGAGCGTCTTAACATTAGGTTTCCTTAGACTACCCAGGTATACGGGAAAAAAGTATGCAACTGCTTTTTTGACACATTATATTCATCATAGACACATTAAAATCATTTTAACTTACCAAATTTTTATTAGCATTTCTGATTTTACTCTTTATAATTATTTATTCCGAGGAAAATAACACAAAATGAACGAATATAATCTTATATACACTATTAAAAATAAAGATGTCATCGTAAAATGTTTTATATTTATTTCTACCAGACAGCCTGGAAATTGCGAGGAGTTTTTAGCGACAGAATGTTAAAAAGCGTTCGGAGGCTCGCAAATGGCAGCTATTACATCGTTCACGTCAGATTACTCATTTTGCACGGTACGGGAGCGAATCGTATACAAGCCTTTACAGTCGATCTGCCAACATATTGGGCAGAAATAAAAGGTTGTATTTCCTGATGTGTTTATTCTTGATTTTGTTTCTAAGTCATTCCCTAATGTCTTTTTAAATTAAAATATTGAAATTTATAGTTAATTTAATGATTATTTTGTTAATGATTTAAATTTAAAAATAATAATTTAAATTCGATGATTTACAATGTTCTTATATATGGTAATTATAATTTTTTTGGCTAGGAAAATATCTACGAATATATTTTATCTCATTCTCAGGAAGTCAGTAGTATATTATTATGGCAGCTGCGCTGCACCTTTGCCTAGTACTGCAAAGAAATGGAGCAAAGTTCTTAACAAAGGGACTTCAGAGCGATTGAATTCATGCTATCGTTTTAAAGCAAAGATACGAAGAATGCTATAAAGCCTTCAATAGTGGAATTTTTAATGGATCTTTAGTTACCTATAGCTTGAAATCCTTTATCGTATAAATTCGCTAGTTCGTTAATCATTTTCCTTCTCTTAAAACTTTGCTCCTCTCAACATAAGCAATACTGCGATGCTTAAACAAAAGTTACGATAAGAACGTAACAAAAGACGCGACTAAACTATGAAATTAAGAACTTTCTTAAAATATAATATTATGCTTAAAGAAACTTGAAATGTTATTAAAATGAAGTTCTGTGTACAATAAACTGTGAGGTTAATAAACGCCCTGATCAATTAAGCGTTAATAAAACCTTTGATGTATTTTCAACCACGCTTAAGCTATTTCGATATACAATCTATACATATAATAAAAATGTGAACTGATCGTTGTCTTCACATGGAAGATATATGATTGTTTTTTAATGATTTTTATTTTTTTCTATTTTTCTATGCCTTCACTAATCTCAGAAACATCTTAACCGATTTAAATGCAGTTTTGACTATATTATTTTTGCAATCTTTCCTTAACAGCCTATTGTTTATTTTACTTCAATCGGTTCATAAATTGGGGCCAGTCGTTGCGCAGTGGCTCAAGCGTGTGACTGTGAACGACTGGTTGTGGGTTCGATTCCCACTTGAGAGGCGGAAATATTTAATATTTTAATTTTCTTTGTAAGTTGGCTGAAATTTACACAGGCGAAGCCGCGAGCGAGACCTAGTTTTTAAATAAGCTTACATATTTTAAAATTTCTTTAACACAATAATATTATGAAAATAGTTTTTATTGCAGGTGGCTTAGAAAAACAAATGCGACGTTATATTCGCTATCTGTTTATTTTCGTTTCCCGGTTCATTCAACTCTATGACACATATACCAATGTTTGTTGCTAAATCGTTTTAATTAAACCCGCTGTATTAATGCGACGGCGGTGTTCGTGAATATTTATTGCAATTATTCCCAAGTTGGGAAGTGGTTTTATACTTATTATGAATTTGTTTCATAATTAAAAACAACAATTATTAAAAAAGGGAGCACTGTGGAGCAGTGAAACAGCGTCTGTCTTGGATTCGATTCCCATTTGGGGCAGAGTTAATATTTAAAATATTTTCATTTCTTCGTTCGGGTGCCTAAGACAAAGTGCGGCTATGAGTTCCGTCAACAAGCAACTTCTCGGAGTATCTTAGCACTATGATCTCTATGTTTAAAATAAATTTATTTATCATAATATTTAAAACGGTCTATTCAATTCACGCGATCAATTTAAAAATAAGTAAAAAAGTACCTAGAGATATCAATTAACATTTAAGTGACATTAAGTCTTATTTCAGAAAGGCAAATACATGCTTTTCAGAATTTAGAAGCTAAAAATAAAAAAAAATAAAAGATTAATTTTATTTCTTGTTTAAAATATTCTTTACACCACTATAATTCTACGAAGAATACGATATATGATTGTAAATACCAGTAATTAAGAAGTTTTTCCTTGTATTTTTTACGACTAATCTAGTATTTAATATAGAATCAAATATGATACTAATTGCAGTAAATAACTGAATAAAATAAATAACTAAATAATAAATATCGCTTAAAGTATAAATGATATACAAAAATAGCTTCCTTGTTAGCAATATCTTCAAGAGGCATGCATATGAATGTCCTTATTACAAGTAAATAGACATTGTAAATTTATTGATAAAGCGGTTTATATAATATCGTAGAGTGATTTACCAAATCTTAGATTTTAAAGACAAAAAACGGCTTCCTACTTAGATCTGCATAGCGGGTTATTGACCTAGTGTCTTGACACTCCGTTCTTCACTTTATGTCTGCCTTTGAGATATCTTATACACATTTATTACGTGTCTAGCAGTAGCGAAGTGTTATTTATTTTCGGTTTTCAACTTCACGTTTTACTCGCATAGTGGGATAGTCAGAGATTACTTCATCCTCCAATCCGTCCCGTCCGAAATTGAGACGTTGTGTTGAGTGGCGGAACTCAACGCCGCGCTTTGTTTATGTACCAGAGCAAAGAAATGAAAATTTTAATAATCATTCCTTCGAGTGGGAACCCAAAACCAAAACTATTGTGTTAACAATCAGACGTTGTCCGCTGCGCCAAGACGGCCCCAAAATATAAAAAAATGAATGAATGTATCTGTAATTACTAGACAAATAATTTACAAAAGGTAAGCCTGTGGGAATTGTGTTATAAGAACACTTCGCCACTGGAGTCCAGTGGCAAAACTTATCGCTACGTTTTGTCTTACTAGAACGGAGAAGTAACGTTTTTAAATATCATCATTCCACCCAATGGTGTTCTAACCCAAAAGCACGTTTAAAGATTTTCCCATTGCGTACGAATGAGCTCAATTCTAGAGATAAAAAGATAAAAATCCATAAGAATATCAGAAAATACCATTGAGATGTTTATATTCACGTGTTATCGTGGGAAACTTAAGATATTACTGAAAGGCAGTATCAATACAAATACATAAAAGTTGATACATTTTTGAAAATATGTACGATTTTTTTACAAACAAGACAAACGGGGACAAGACTTTTTAAAAACAACGAAGCTAACATCATAGCTTACTTTAGTTTTTACATATTCTTCAACAAGCTCTTTCGAGTACGAAAATCCTTTTACATGAGGTCACAAGTTGTGTAATGAGACTGCCATTATGGGTTGTGGGTTCGATCTCTACTTAGAGGATTAATTAAGTTATTAATATATAAAGAACCTTTTTCATTCAATTAATTATTTTCACTTTTGATTTAGTTCCGCCACTCAGCCTATGTAATTTCGGTCGGAGAGTAAAAACTGGAGTGTCTTTAGGCTCATTAGGATCTTTGTTTACCTTTGTATTCGAAAAAAAGCATGAAGCTGCAAAATAATAATTTACATTTATAAAGTAAATTTACAAGTCATAATGTATATGGTACGGACTTAGTAAATGTTTTGATCAAAAGATCGTTTAAAGCCGTAATTTTTTTTCTAAAAACCATATGAAGGCCAAGAGTCGTCTAGCTTATAGAGTACAGGCATAAGTGTCAAGTGGCGCCGCTTATAAAAGGTGTTCTACTAAAAATAACAAGGCCCTATTTTAAGTAACCTTTCTAGGAATGAGTTAAGCTTTGACATTATTTTTTTAAGATGTTCAGATTTCATAATATATTCGAATTATAGTTATAATAATAAAAGTAATTTTATATATTAATATTGTAAAATAACTTCTTTTATAAATTCCTCACATTTTTCATTGGCGTGCTAGATAAATAAACATTTGATGTTTACCGTATTCAATAAAATTGCGCACTAATTTACAAAAGAACTATTTTTATTAATAAGTAATTTATAAATGGCCATTGTGACTGTGGTCACTGTGGGCAAGTTAGGCATCGTCTAACTGTAAACGCAATAGGCTGTGAGTTCGAGATCCAGTCGGGAGAAAAATTAAATTAAAATTATATTTAATTTATCGTTTTCGTTACCAAGATAATGAACGTCATTCAATTCCGCCACTCAAAATATTATGTCTTGAATTGGGGCGGAAAGGGGAGAACGGAGTGTCTCGACACTAAGTTTTCTTTGACTACGCTGATAGCACGGTAAAAAAAGCTAAGGTTCAAAAGTCCATTCCTATACAAAACTAACCTCTCGACATATAAAATCTATAACATATTTAAATACAATGTTTAAATTCAAACGCAATCAAAACGGGCAAATTAAATTAATAATAAACATTTCTTTTCCACAATAACATCTTAACGAGAAACAGTTATCTTTTAAGTATATTTTCTTAATTTCATAATTTCTATTCAAAGTAGTTAAGACAAGAAGATAAAGAAAATAACAATAATTAATGTGAAGCTATTCTTAGAATGATATTAAAAACACTCAGCGCGATACGTATCAACACCGAAGTAAAGTACAGTAATAATTAGATTCTCAAACACAAACTAAAGTTTTTAGTTATGAAATATTTGATACATTCAAAAATATTTTAAAGTAGTTTAGCTTAATAACTTTTAAAAGGGCAAACGAGTGTTACAAAATTTTACGTAGAAAGTATACATATTTTGAAATGAAACTATTTTTAACCGGATTAATCGCGTATATTATTGGTATTCGAAAATACATTTTTAGAAACCCGACGTTTCGAACACTTTACTTCACCTTTGAGTTGAGTGTTGAGTCTACCTGTGACCACGGATTTGAATACGAAACAATGTATTTTCGAATACCAATAATATACGCGATTAATCCGGTTAAAAATAGTTTCATTTCAAAATGTGTAATAATCGCGAAAACAAAAGATCATATTAAGTATACATATACAAGTACGTACGTTTCATCCGATGTATCTGAACTCCGATCATTCGATTCCTGATTTCTTCTACTTATAGCTAATTGCAGAGACACAAGCACTGCCGAATGGGGAGCCATTATGAGATTTTATTTATATTTTAACTTCTACTTCTTCACGACGCAATTCTACAACCTAATATCAGGAAGTATAATAGAAGTGTGCAAAGCATCAAGTCTCGCCAACGCCTAATATATTTCAGTACGTTTATAATTAGATACGAGATCATCTGCAATAACCTTGTGCCTACTTCCAAGTCAAGATCAATATTTGTTTGTTCATAAAAATAATAATTATTAATATTTATAAACCGTCCATGCAATATGGAAAAAATATAATTAAGTATAAAGTATTAAATTAGAGCCAGTCGTGGCGAAGTAGCACAAGGTGTGCCTGTAAAGCGACTGGTTGTGGGTTCGATTCCCACTCGAGGAGTGGAAATATTTAATATTTCCATTTATTTCGTTCTGGTGTCAAGGTAAAATTCGGCGGAAATTGGGTAATAGAGTATCTTAGCACTATGTTCCCGTGCCTACCGTGCTGTGTGCGGGATACAGCGTGAAGCTAAAAAAAGTATAAAAATATCAGTCAAATTGTGTGAATAATAAACGTAATAATAAATCAAACTACTTGGGGTCATCATGGCGAAGTGTTAATGTGAAACGTGATTGATCGTGTATTCGATTCTAATACATGATGATCATATCATAATTATTTTACTTTCTAGTAAATTTCACCACTTCATACGCAATGTCTCGATTTTGAGGAGGAACGGAGTATATATAATCTTAACACTAGGTTCTGGTTTTAGGCTCTAACCTGCTTTGGGGGAAAACTATACTAAAACATTTACAGTACTAAAAGTTGACATATATTCTTATGTCGCGTAACATAATTAATATATTCTCATGAGTAATTCATTTAAAAATTAATCGTAGATCAAGATAAAACGAAAGGAAAAAGCAAATATTTCCTTTGGGGTTCCACATGTTTGAGTAATCAGTTTATTTAATGTCACGATAAAGAGATAACGTTTATTTTTGTTTTCATATATATAGGTCGATTATGTGTGGATCACTGGGTTCAAGCTTCGTACAGATATAAGCCCGAACTGATAAGAACAACAACACTTATGTAACCAAGTATGCGCATTATAAAATTGTTCACCATTTTGGTCCATATACGACTTACGTTATGAGCTAGAATCCAATGTATTAGGTGTACTACTACTAACACCAGCCATGCAGCTGCGTACATTTACATAATCTGACGAAGCACAACAGTTAGCGATTTGCAGAATACTGACCCTAATATTCAAAGTAGGAAAGATTACTTTCGTTACTTAAGAAGTCAAGTTTATTGACTTGGCTCGTTATAATACTCGCTGAAGTGACTTCCGCAATCTGATCAACTTGGAAAGGATCAAACACGTGAGTGAGGTTTATCGATAATGATTTAACTACAAGTAGGCAATCGAAACAGTCCCACTTACACGTGATATAGGCGCTATATATGAAAATTCTGTTGATAAGCATTTTAAAATTCAGAATATTCAAAAAATCTCTATAGGTACTATTACGCTTTCAAGATGAGAAGACCTTTAAATTATTAAATTGCTTGTGAAGGACGTTATAGTTTATGAAACTATTATACTAATAAATATCCATCTTTCACTTTATTAATTATATGTCACTAAAGTTTGCTATGTTTAGGGCATTATTGATTTATTACCAGAAAATAATCATTTAAAGTATTTTTAATTTAAGTATAATACATACAGTTATTGTTAACAACAATAACAAGTGAAATTAAAAAAAACAGTTAATAATATAAACCGAACTCGTTCCATATTCTCTAAACTATTTGTATACAATTTATAAATTAAAATTTTTGTCCGTGTTGCAAATGTTACCGAAACCCGTTTCTCACACTTGCGGTGTCGAGTCAGTGTGTTACTTTTATTTTATAAATGTCACTGTATTGTTTACACTGTACAATGCATTCTGCATTTACAAAATCTAAATCTATTTTAATTTTTAGGTCTTGCTATATATAAAATAAGAAAAATAATATCTTTATATTATTTATTTCTATAAATCTAGAAATTAGCTATCATATGTACCTGATACTTTGATATTGCGGTGATACTTCAAAGTCTTTTATTTTTCAAAATTGAAATAAAATTTAATATCTGTCGCTGAAAATATATTTTATTATATTCAATTGAATATTAGTAAGCATTTAAATAATGTTAAAACTAAGAGTTGATTAAATATAGAATAAAAGCGATCCATACTTATATTATAAATGCGAAAGTCTGTGTGTTTGTCTGTCACGCTTTCACGGCTAATCTACCGGTCCGATTTGGATGAAATTTAGAATGAAAGTAGTAAAAGTGACGGGGTCTAACATAGGCTACTTATTTTTTCAAAAATCAACCTCTAAAGGGTTGCAATATAACGAAACAGTTATGTAGATCATGCGGCGAAGCCACAAGCGGGCCGCTAGTATCTTTATAAAGACAAAAACAATTATTTTTCGATTATTCCGATTTTTTATGTCACCAAAATCGATTTTAAAATGAATATAATCTGTTTAACAAAGTAAACATTCAAATTTAATTATGTTAGTAATTAAAAATGTTTATTGTGGCTAATTATTACTTATCAAATATTAAATAATCTTTTAACGGTCCAGTTACTGTTTCTGCGTAGTATTAACGAGTTGCCCTATTAAGATAAAAATATTTGACTTTCATTTGTAATTTTAATAATGTGTATTTAATAATGTTCAATTAGATAATATGTTTACACGATTATTTTTGTTCCATTACTTGTAAAAATGCCAAGTGATGTGATAATTCCTAATATATATTTTGTATTCACTACATGATTTATTTTTAAATTTTTTTAAATATTTTAATTCTATCGAATATAAAACAAGTCAGAAGATTCTTTCAAAATTTTGTATAAGAAATACATTTCTTTTTACTTGTTTAAAAAACATGATTAATATAATGATAGCTAGGCTTTTATCTAGATTTATTAGACCAGAAAATTACCATTTAATATTAGATGGTATTAGTACGTATAAGTATATAGTACAGACAAGTAGTAAATTCGTATTTAAAACCTCCGGAGGATATATATGAAAATTCTGAATCAAAAAATATTTAAACCGTTATCTAAACATACAAACTGTCAAATTAAAAAAAGATATTAATAAGGCTTGTTATTAAAAATCTTGTTTTGAAAATAAATAGAGCGTATATATTTCAGCGCGTTATAAAACATGTTGTACTAAACAGTGACCTTTAATCAAAATGACCTAAAAACGTTGATAAAGTCGTATATTATACACGTGATAACGAGCTTTTGCAGCGTAAAATCCGATAAGTAATAAGGGCATATTGCAACATTCAAAAATTTTGTACCTAATATTATAAGTAAAAACAGTTTCTAAAGTATTTTTTTCTTATATAACAATTTATAAGATTCATATATAATTAATTTGCTAACATATAAAAAAAGTGCATAAGAATATCGACGTAGTCAAACGTAAGCCATACGTTGGCTTAGAGGCTAAAATGTACGTCAATCTTCTAAGTGTTAAAATATTTTGTCAATTAACTTATTCTTTTAAACATCTTTAAAGTGTTATGAAAGTTAGGAAAATTGGAAAAGACATTTAGAAAACGTATAAACAATTGAACACAGCGGGATTCGAGCCCGCGCCTCCTAATACAGTCCAGGCGCTCTCACCACTGAGCCATGCGTGGTGAACACATGTTAAACGTTATACGTTTAATAAATGTCTTTTTCAACCTGACAACAATTTTTGTATAATATCATATCCATACTTATATTATAAATGCGAAAGTCTGTGTGTTTGTCTGTCACGCTAATCACGGCTAATCTACTGGTCCGATTTGGATGAAATTAAGAATGAAAGTAGTAAATAACCATGGGTCTAACGTAGGCTACTTATTTTTTCAAAAATGAACCGCTACTGGGTGGAAATACGGGATGAAAGTGTATATGAAAAAATTAAACAGCTTGACCGATTGTAATGAATATAGTTGATAATCGAAGGTGAAACATAGGCTACTTTATTTTTCAAAAATCCACCCCCGAGGGTTGCAAGATAACGAAACAATGAGGTAGTCCACGCGGCGAAACCGCGAGCGGGTCATTCCATAAATAAAGTACTTATCTTTATCCTAAACCTATAGAGCGAAGAGAACTATAGAGTTTCATTGAAAAATATCTGCGAATCGCTCGAAGTAGCGTGAGAGCTTGTTCCAACTTTGTGAAGTTGGTATGCAATGCTTATTCAGCTACTCTTACTTTGTAATTGCTACTTTTTATTTTGTTTCTTTATAAAAACTTCAAAATACGTACGGTACGAAACAAGAAGTTGTAGCAACAAGTTTTTTTGAAATTATTAAAAGCGAAAAACATTTCAAATAAATGTTCATACTGTTTTTAAGGCCTTCCTGGCATAGTGGGACAGCGAAACATGATTGGTAGTGGGTTCTAGCCCCTCTCGATGGAATATTTATATTTAAATTATTTTATTTCTCCGTTCTGGTACGTAAGATAAAGCAAATGTCTCGATTTCGAACGGAAAGTGCAGAACGGAGTGTTTTGACACTAGTTTGTCTCTGACTGCTATTTGGTGAAAAGCACGAAACTAGTTTTTCGCCTACCCGTTGCGTAGTGATATACGTATACGTATGGCTTTTGGTTGATTCGGAGGAATTAAGTGTGTTCGAATCATTTTTATTTTCCCGCTCTGTTAATGCAAAACTTGGCATTGAACTATCAAACTCAAAACATAATATCTTGAAATTGGGCGGAAAATGGAAACGAAATATCCATTAATCCAGGGTATAGTTTTAAGAAATTAATCGCCAATTTACTTACTTACTATTAAACACCATATCATAAAGTTACTCACAATATAATTTAAATTTAGATCATCATAGCATCCAAATGTGAACAATTTACCTGTAACAAAGAAATTAATTAATTAGTTTTGTAAGACAGCTTTGGATTCACAATACAATTATACTATACATATAAATATATAGAACATTACCACGATGAGCCTGACCGCTCTGCCACTAACTTTGTTACTAACTCCGAGCAACTGAGAGTTCACTAAACTAACTTTCCGTTTAGAGCAAATGCAAGGGGCATTTACAAATCCCAATGTTGTATAGACATAAAATTTTATTGATAAAATGGGAAGTTTATATGCGATGTAAGCCACTAGAAAGGAAAAAGAAAAAATATATTTTAAAGCGAATTGTATATAACAAAAAAAACAGCTTTATTCAAGGTAAAAAAATCTAAAAACTATATATTATGAACATAATGGAAATGTCAGCTTTGTTCGTATATGTAGGCGACACATATCACATTGATCATACATTTATCGCCACCATCTCGATTTCGAAAATGGGGGAAAGTGGAAGACGGAGTGTCTAGACACTAGATTACTCTCTGATATATCACTCATTGTCTACCCTACTATTCGGAAAAAGGCGTAAATCAGAATATATTGATGTGTTATAAACAGATTTTCATTATCTTACCTTATCAAACACATAATATTATAGAATAAAAAGAAATAGTCAATAAACATCAAAATGCAATAGATGTTATATAATGAATATACTAATAAGAAATCCTTGTAACCACTATAACAAAAAACACACTAGGTTAAAAGATTTGACATTTAATAATACGCCACATTGAATTTTTAAATTTAAAAATACATGTACTAGGAAATATGTAATAAATTATTATTAAATTTTTATTTGCATATTAGTATGATATTTAAATTTAATTGTTTTTTTTTTTTTTTTTATTTTTAACAATTTTACAATATAGATAAATTATGAATATTTTTGTTATTGGCAAATTTTGTAAAATACAGATAAAATAAAATTGTATACAGCCTTTATTTTTTTTTTACGAAATACAAATTTAATTTTCAATCCAAATCTATATACTATAATTTAATTAAATATACGAAAAATAAAATAAATTTATATAACCTTTTAACTTAAGAAAAATCTTATTATTAGCTAACAATAAATTTGTACAACCACAATGACGCGGGTGGCCTATATTATTATACCTCTGTGGGAGGCGGGACCCCCGTCAATGAGTTCGATAGCATTCGCCCTTTGCATCGATGTCAGCTGTTCCTGTGTAAACAAAGGAGTTGCTGGAATCGTGTGATAAAATTATTAGCTTACCGCGCGTGTTGCTTGGTCATATTTCTTTGTAAAAAGGCAACTAAAATATATACATACGTTATTCAGAAATGCATTTGTACTTCTAGCTACTAATAATAAAATATATTGGAACTACCGGAAATACATCATGAAGGATGGTACGATTGACATTTGTCGAGCGTGCCACCGGCCTGGTGAGTCTATACGACATATTATTTCCGGTTGTTTTCATCTTGCCAATGGAGAGTATTTGCACAGGCATAATCAGGTAGCCAGAATTGTCCACCAGCAACTTGCTCTTCGGTATGGTCTGGTATGTCAGGAAGTGCCGTATTACAAGTACACACCGGAGCCAGTTTTAGAAAACGGCCATGCCAAACTTTATTGGGACCGCTCTATTATCACGGACAGGACTATTGTCGCCAATAAGCCTGACATCGTGCTAGTAGACCGGTTAAAGCGCCGGGCATTTATTGTTGATATCACCATCCCTTGTGACGTTAACCTCGTGAAAGCTGAGAAGGACAAACAGTCCAAATACATAGACTTAGCTCACGAGATTACCGACATGTGGGATGTGGATTCAACAATAGTTGTCCCGATAGTCGTCAGCGTGAACGGTCTTGTAGCGAAGAGCCTCAATCAACATCTTATGAGGCTTTCGCTACATGCCTGGATCAAGGGCCGGATTCAAAAGGCAGCTATTTTGGGAACGGCACGTATTGTGCGGAGGTTCCTCAGTCTGTCACCCTGACCACCGGTGGCTTGGCTGTAAAGCCTCCGTCGGGGGGGATCTATTTTTTTATATTTATATTTGTACGAATGTATTTTTTATATAAGTATAAATGTAATTAAATAAGAAAAATATAAAATAATGGATATTATATTGGTATATATAATAGTTTAATTTAAGTTTTTGACATTATTTATTTTAATTGTCGTTTATTTAATAAAATATAGTGCATTAGCGAAAATTCAATTAAAAAACAAGGACTGCACATCAAATATCAATAGAAGGACATCTACATACAAAACACTTGATATAAAATACAAGTTGCATAATTTCCTAATATCGATATGTTGCTAGCAATTATATAAACGTTATATGTATATAAATATACGTATAACAACAGAATAATGATAAAAGCCTTATCAACTGGTTTGACCTGTTTTTATGTAGGTCGATAGTCTTCCTGCTTTACCATACATACACACGTGGTATTGTAAAACGATATTTTATGTTATACGATACACAAGTTTTACTCTTTTCTGCGCTTAACAGACGCATGAAAAATTTGAAAATACAAAAGGCATTATAACATTTTTTATACTGTATTAACAGACTTCTTGTTAAAAAAAATGAAATTATTTTTATTTCTTTGTGGAAAATAGAAAAGAGAGTGTCTGGACACTAGGTTCTCTCTGACTTTCGCACTACCCTATTATTAGTTCTATGGGTAAAAGTGAAAGTGAAAAAAAACGCTTGTCTTAACCCAATAGGCTAAAAGCACTTTTGTAGATTAGTACAAGGGCAATTAAAGTCACAATTCTATTATTAGAAGTTTTGATTGTTTTTGTACTTATATAAATACAGAAACAATCAATTCCAAGTACGGGAAACTGTTATGGGTTTCCTTTGTTCTGGCACGCTATGCGTCTATGTTGATTCATAAAGAAAAATTAACTTTTTATATAAGTACTTATTAAATATAATACTACTTACTTCTTATGCAAACAAACATTTAGGTCTTAACCCTAAAATTTTAGGCGCATCATATATTTATTTTGCTTAAAGATGGGACTCTTTACCTTTAATAATGAAATTTATATCAAATAGTTAAAACATCAACTTCTCATTTTTTCTCGCACAACAGGGTAGACAAAAAGAATCTACTATTAAGACACTCCGTTCTCCAATTTCATCGTTCATTTTCCCCCCAAATTCGAGACATTTGAGGGGAGGAACTAAACGCCGCGAACTCCTTTATCATCGGAGCAATGATAATAATTTTATATATAATCATTCCCCTGAGCGAGAATCGAACCTACAACCAATAGCTTTACATACGTAGTTCCACTGCACGTTTACCTCAATAAAACATATTATACCTATGGTAACAAAGTAATAAATCCATATTCATTGAGTGCGAAACACGGAGTCAATTAGCCAAGTCTGACTAGAAAGATATCGTTCACAAAAAAGTTAATTTTATGGTTGCCTTTAAAGTAATTAACGCTCGGTTACCTTCTCTTAAGTATGCTAACAATATTTAAATTGCGATTCTAGTAGTATTATAATTGCAGCGTTATGAATACATTAGCTCCTCAGTAATGGATGTAATGTCAATGTACTTAAGGCGGTCAACGGTCGTAGGTTCGTAACAACATGTTTTTTTTATCGATATCTTTGATAATGCTTATATTTCCTTATTATTATTGGTTTATTTGTGTTTTATTAGATTATGGATATTTTTATGATATACATCATTATTTGTGGCCAGTCGTGGCCCAGTGGCACAAGCGTGTGACTGTAAACGACTGGTTGTGGGTTCAATTCCCACTCGAGGGGTGGAAATATTTAATATTTCCATTTCCTTCGCTCTGTCGTCGAGGTAAAGCGCGGCGTTAAGTTCCGCCACTTAACACGCAATCCTCCGAATTTGGCGGAAAATGGGGAACGGAGTGTCTTAACACTAGGTTCCCTCTGCCTACCCTGCTGTATGCGGGATACAGCGTGAAGCTAAAAAAAAAAAAAAAAAAAAAAAAAAAATATCATTATTTTTTCCTATGAATAATTGGAACAAAGAAGGATTAGGTATATATTCGGTAATTATATATTTATTAATATTAAAAAAAATACTAAAATGTGTGAATACAAAACACAACAACACAATTTTAATGGTTAAATGGTTAAAAATCTACTAAATCCCCAGTGGAAATCTTCTTTGCTTATTCAATTTTTATTATTTATTTTCTATCCAACATGAGAAGTCGAAGGCATACTCGCAAATGCAACGGGTTACTAACACCGTTACAAATGTAAGATATGTAAAGGCACTTAGAATTATGCTAAGACGCGAAATCATATACAAATATACTAACTAAAATATTTTTACTGTATTTTACGTTAACCATAAATACAACACTTTGAACTGACGCCGCCTTCTAAACTATTTTTGTTAATTTAAGCAGTTATTTTAGTAACTGTTATTAATTAAACAGATCAAATTTATTTATTTTTATACTAAATAAATATTCGTATTTAAAGCAAACAAGTATATATAAGTCACGGTTACTTATCACACGTTTATATTAATTCGGTTAATTGCAAAACGGTAACCGAGCAAAAACACTCGAGAGTTCACGTTTAAAGCCTAATTATAACTGTTACATAACTGTTCCTCAGCTTTACGATCTCACAATAATGTGGGAACCTCGCATTGTATAGATATTTCAGCGTAAAAGAAATTATTAAACAAATGTATGTCAGAGGTTACTTATTTTTAGATTCTATTCACGTTTGTATTTTATTGTTTGCAAAAATAGACGTTTGATTTGCGTAATTTTGCATGTGTTATATAATAAAGGTGCCTTTTTAAAAAAAAAACCTTAAACATTATGTATTATATGGAGTCTGTCAAGGATGTGGTGAAGCCCCGAAACTGAATCTATCGGATATCCGTAATAAAAAAAATATCCGTAGTCGAATCCGGCTTAAAATTTTGTTTTTTTTTTCAGTTACGGGCGAGGTCTAAAGGATATATGTTGAAATATGTAGTTTATTTAAAAAAAAACAAAAGCATCAGCAGGAAAGTTATAGCGAATTTACATTTCTCGAAAATGAAATATCTGTGACCTCAAATATTTCGAAACTACCGGATAATCCAAAATCCTCCAATCCTGAATCTTATTATTTGACTCAAAGTCCATTTTTTGTATAAATTAAAGAAATGTTAATGTTTTGTGAATATACCTGGTCCTGTACTTGGTCGTTTTCAGACTATATATTTTTAGGATTTTTAAAAAATAAAGTATAGTTTATAATCCAAGGTCAAACATAGGCTATGTTTGACCTTGGATTATAAACTATATATATATTCCAAAATTCATCACAATCGGTCCAGCGGTTTAAATTTTTCATATAAACTTTCATTCCCTATTTCAACGCTTTAGAGGTTGATTATTGAAAAAATAAGTAGCCTATGTTTGACTCGGGATTGTTTACCAATTTCATTCTAATTTTCATCAAAATCGGACCGGTAGATTAACCGTGAAAGCGTGGCAAACAAACAGACAGACTTTCGCATTTATAATATAAGTATAGATGTATGTACATACATATATCGTAAGTAGCTCGATAAGAAGATTACTTGACCGTTGATACAATGAATTAAATGTTTATGAGATTAAAAATTGAGTAATAATTGAGAACAATGTGGAAAAATTATTATCAGCTTATTTGTTCTAGAACACTGCATGTAAGTACGCTAATTAGGTAATAATGTAATTAATCGCATTTATATTTATAACAAAAACAATGACTATTTTTGTAATAATTTTAACGCGTAAAATATGTCGTAAACATGAGAAAAAAATACCACGCTTTTTCTCGCATAGTAATGTAATCGAAAATAACCTAGTTTCAAGACACTTAGTGCACCACTTTCAGCCCGAAATCGAGAATTTGCCTGTTAACTGGCGGAACTTAACACCGCGCTTTGTCTTAAGTACCAGTGCGAAGAAATGAAAATTTTAATACAATTACTTCCCCAAGTGGGAATCAAACCCATAATAATCGCGTTACAGTCAAACATTGTCCCACTGCGCCACGATTGCTTCTAACATAATATGAGCATTAAACATAATCATGTTTTATATTTTGTTTACTGTTTCCCTATATTTAGAAGTAAGGGTAAGAAGTTAATTGTTTGCAACTTTGTAAGACTTAGACGCAGTTTACATTCACAATAAACGTGGATCAAATGTACGCAGTTAATGAACTCTAACAAAAATAGTTCCGCTTATCTCGCGCACGCGCCGCCTTGTAAATTTCCGGTACTAATGTTTATTTGACGTGTGAAAAAAGAAAATATTTTGAAGATAAATGACTTTAGTAAGTATTATTTATAATCTGATAAAGAAAGTCGTTTATAAACAGTCATGATGTGAAAATATAAAGGAATTTTATGATTGTGGATCTAATAATTCTATATCTTTAGCAATTACTTTAATTTTTGTATATCTTTTCTATATCCTTTGTCCAGAATAATTTCTGTCAATCAGGAAAACTTCTATCAAGATTGTTTCAATAAACAACATTACCCTGAACAACTAATAAAAAAGATTAAATCATCATTTAACATTTTAAATTGTTATTCACACACTAAGGAAATTTGAAAAGTCGAACGGATTCGAACCCGCAAAAACAAAATATAATTAATAAGTTTTAATAAGCGTATAAGAATTTCGACGCAGCTGGTAGTAGAACGCATGACTAACGGTCAGCGCACTTGGACGGCTTACAAGAGGCGCGGGTTCGAGTTCCGCTGCATTCACGTTTTTATTCGTTTTTTAAATGTCTATTAAAATCAATATCATCGTTTTTACTAATACGCAAGTAAGAACAGAAGAAAAGAATAGATGGATATGCCGACATTTGTAGGAATGGGTGTAATAGAGTACAGAGTTTGGCATTAATTTTTTACGCAAAACGCATTTTTCAAATAAAAAATTACAAGCACATTAAATTAATTTAAAAATATATTACCATGCCAAAAAATAAAAGCCTACTTATAAAAGGCAGAATCACGTTTTCATCCCACATTGCATTGTAGTCAGAGAGAATAAAGAGTTCGACAGTCTTTTCTCCCCTTTCCGCCCGTAATCGAGAAACTGCGTTTTGAGTGACGCAACTCAACGCCGCAAATAACCTACTTTATATTATAAATTTAAAATATCAACGGTAATTAATTCACGTCAAGTTTATAGGAACAATTATCGATAATATTTATTTACAGTAACGGCAAATGATAACGAATGGACGTCGTATTGTTTGTTAATTATATTTTCGTTGTAATTAATACAAATTGAGATGCTTTTCTCATTTTGTTTGCATTTAGATTATGTTAATATTCGATAAGTCTTGTTGACGAGTGAATAGAATATTGAAATTATGTATCAAAATTAATATAGGGAGATAGGAATACGCGTTATTTTATGTGACACCTTCAAATATTATAGTCAAAAAAGACAGCTTCGCTCTTTATCCCGCTTTGCAAGGTAGACTCAGAGCACTTAGTGTCAAGACACTCCGTTCTTCAAATTCCGACCGAATTCGGGATATTGAGTGTTAAGTGGCGTAGATCAAAGCCGCGATGTGTTTTGTGCCATAGGAGAGAAATGAAAATACTTTAAATGTATGTAGCATTACCCCGAATGGAAATCAAACTCGCAACCGATTGATACCAAACGTTGTCCCACTGAGTCAAAATAGACATCTCTAAAATGTAATATACAATTAAAAGAATTGCATCATAATTTATTCTTTTCTTTTTTTAATGTCACTGTAATATACTGTAGGAATTTCCTAACAATATACAACATAAAATAAACCAAGGATTTTCAATAATTCATTCATCGGTCATCGTCATGGAAATAAATTGAAAGACGTGTATATTAACAGTCCACTTCGACACGCAAACTGCGTCAAGCAAACACGTATTTAATTAACCATTACACACTCTAACTTAACCTTACACGTAACAACCACAGTAATAGCGCTAGGCTTTGAGAATTACTAGCAATAATTTTAGTATTGTATAATATTTTATTTCTGTATTAGCTTCACGCTGTATCCCGCACAGCAGGGTAGGCAGAGGGAACCTAGTGTTAAGAGACTCCGTTCCCCACTTTTCGCCCAATTCGGAGGCATTGCGTGTTAAGCGGCGGAACTTAACGCTGCGTTTTACCTCGACACCAGAGAGAAGAAAGTGGAAATAACAAATATTTCCAGTCCTCAAGTGGGAATCGAACACACAACCAGTTACTTTACAGTCACACTTTGTGCCACGAGTGACCATATATTTATGTATTACTTTAATAATTTAGAAGTGAAATGCAATTTAAACTCCAATGATTTTCATCATCAACATATCATTGATTTTCGAAAGGAAAGGTCGGCGTTGAGTTCCGTCACTAAACACGCAACGTTTTAATTTCGGACAGAGAGTGAAGAATGGGGTGTGAGTGAACGGACACTAGGTTATCTGACTATGTGGAAAAAGCGGGAAGCTGTAAAAGAAATGGAATTATATGTCATAATTTTTAAAAATATTCATAGGATTTAAATCGAAAGGACTACTATTTTTTTTATTTCTCTGCTTTAGTATTTACTACAAAGCGAGGTGTTGAGTTCCGCCACATAACATACAATGTCTCGATAACGAATGTAAAGTGGAGAACGAAGTGTCTCGACACTAGACAGAGAGAAATCTATCTACTCTGCTATGCGGTTAAAGCGTCAAGTTACTGTTTGATTTATTTCTAATAAAATTCTCAAATCATTCAATACTAATTTTATACTGAAATTCACAGTATTCATTTCATTAGTTTACACTAATACAGTTTATAATATTGAATTTTAAATTTATATAAATAAAACATTTCATTACATAGAATTAGGCATAAGTTTCTTTATCGCTGAACAAAACAATATGTATATCAATGGAGAATTTATTTTAATAGGAATAATCCTAAATATAGATAGTTTATGACCATGTAACTAGACTGAACTAAAATAATATGATCACCTCATGATACAAATACTATTCAACGTTATTATATTTATTTGTGCTAATAATTTTTCTTTAAAATATGTATATTTTTTTAATTAAACGTCAACTTTATATGAAAATCAGTGAAAACAGTAGAAGCATAGACAGTAAACTACTTGATAATAAAATGAAATCAAAAACCATTTAACGATTTGGTGTCACCTCAGAGTCAAAAACAGAGTCACCTCAAGCTACAACAAATGTCAACTACAATCAGTTTTTTATGTAATAAATAGTATAAAAGAAAACAACGAATTAACTAATCCAGCAATAAATTTTTCCACTCATAATTTATACATATTATTTAAAAAATGTCTTGACTTAGGGTCCTATGTCCCCTAGATGGGGCAGAGGGCGTCCACAGTGCTTCGCCAGCCCAATCGGTTTTGAGCTTCGCGCTTCATCTCACTCCAAACCTTTCCTATTGCCTTCGCTTCTGCAATGACAGTCCGTCGCCAAGTTTGCTTAGGGCGGCCACGTTTTCGTTTTCCTTGAGGATTCCAGTCTAAGGCTTGCCTCGGTATGTGATTTGGATCCCTTCGGAGCGTGTGCCCAATCCAGCTCCATTTTCGGCGCTTTATTTGTCGATCGACCGGGGTTTCATTACAGCGTTCCCACAGGTTTGCGTTAGAAATTTTCTCAGGCCAGTATATACCGAGAATTCGGCGTAGGCATCGGTTAATAAAAACTTGGAGCTGGCGCGAGATGTCCTTGGTGACCTTCCACGTCTCGCACCCGTATAGCAACACGGACTTAACATTGGACCTGAATATTCTGAGCTTAACTCTCCGAGTCAGTTTCCGCGATTGCCATATGGGGCGCAGTTGTGCGAAGGTTGCTCTTGCTTTGACAATTCTTGAAGTGATGTCATCTTCAGTTCCACCTGTTTCTGACACGACACTACCGAGGTAGGTGAATTTGTGGACTCGCTTCACAGCCTCTGGGCAGATGAGCAACGGCAATGAGCTAGTTGCCCCGCACCTCATTTCTTGAGTTTTCCGGGTATTTATTTTAAGTCCCATCTTCATTGCCTCACATCGTAAGTCGTCCAGCTTGGCTTGCATATCGGCGCGTGTGTGGCTTAGCAGGCATAGGTCATCGGCGTAGTCCAGGTCTTCCAGGGTGTTAGCTAGACCCCATTCGATGCCGCGGCGCTTGTTGACTGTAGTTTTGAGCATTATGCCATCTAGAACGACAAGAAAGAGGAGAGGTGATAGAAGACACCCCTGTCGTACGCCTGCGTGTACTGGTATATCATCTGACACGAGGCCGTTGTGTGTCACTCTACAAGTATATTTCTCATAGATGGCCTTAATCAGGTTCGTGATTTTTTCAGGAACACCAATTTCACGCAGTCGGGCCCAGATACATTCCCATCTCAACGTATCAAAAGCTTTTTCGAAGTCTACAAAGGTCAAATACATTTCCCTTTGCCATTCTGATGCTTGCTCTAAGATGATACGTAAGGTGTTGATCTGATCCGTGCATGATCGGCTGGGTCGGAATCCAGCTTGCTCACTACGAATGAGAGGCTCGACGGCTCTCGAAAGCCGATCTAAAATAATCTTGCAGAGCACCTTAGATGGCGTCGAAAGCAAAGTGATACCTCTCCAATTGCCACACTCGCTGAGGTCTCCTTTTTTTGGCACGGTGATAAGAAGGCCTTTACTCCAGTCGTCCGGTAACTCTTCGGCTCGCCAGATGTTTGCTATAAGTGGCGTTAGCACACTCACAGCGGTAGGCAAATCAGCTTTGAGCATTTCCGCTGTGATGAGGTCGGCACCTGGGGCTTTCCCGTTTTTAAGTGAGCGGATGGCATTACTCACTTCCTCTTCTGTAGGAGGAGACACATCGATATCAAGGCTTTGCTCGGGCAAGATGGTAGCAGGTGTATTTACGGTGTCGGGTTCATTAGGTACTCGGAAAATGTTCTCAAAATACTCCCGCCAGCGTTTTAGCTGTCCCTCTGATGTTACTATTAATTGACTTCCTTTATCTTTTAAGGGTTTCTTCCTCGCGTTTTGCTTTCCGGCCAAGGCTCTCGTCACCTTGTACATCTCTCTTAGATTACCGGAGTCGGCAGCGCGTTGAGCGTTGTCAGCAGCAGCATCTGCCCATACTCGTCTGTCTCGTCGCGTGCTACGATAGATGCTTTTACGAATCTGGCGGTATTGCAGCTTAAGATCTTCCAGCGTTGCCGTGTTGTTTGCCACCAGGGTCTTAAGGTGAAGTTTTCTCCTTTTTTCGATAAGGTCCCAGGTCTTCTGTGACATCCAGTCTCTACGTGTGTGCGTTTTAAATCCAAGAACGACAGAGCTGGTTTCTGTGTAGACCATTTTAATGTGGTTCCACTCCGCGTCGATTGATGTTTGAGGGTCTGCATCGAGTCCAGAAAAGCGATTTTGCAGCTCTATTCTAAATGAGTCTGAAGTGTTAGAGTTCTGCAGTTTGCTGACATCAAACCGTTTGCCTATTTTATTGATTTTGCTAGTAGGTCGGGCTGCCGCTACTTTCAGTCGTACTTCCGCAACCATTAGGTGGTGGTCGCTATCAACATCTGCACCTCGTCGATTACGGACATCGAGCAACGACGAGCGCCATTTAGAGCTTATGGCCAGGTGGTCGATTTGGTTTTTAGTTGCTCCATCGGGTGAATTCCAGCTGTATTTGTGGTGGTCACCATGAATAAAAAGGGTCCCTCCGATGGTTAGATCGTTAACTTGACAGAACTCTAAAAATCTTTCTCCGTTATCGTTGCGAACTCCCAGCCCATGTTTGCCCATGTGTCTTTGACAGCCATCGTTTTCCGAGCCAACCTTAGCATTCAGATCACCCATGACAATTACTATATCCTGTTTCCGAGTGTTCTTCAGGGTCAGGTTGAGTGCACTATAGAAATTGTCCTTGTCTTCATCTGATGCTAAATTTGTAGGTGCGTAGCACTGGACGATGGTGATCTTTCGGGCTCTGGTGTTAAAGCGTGCTGTAATTATTCGCTCTGAGATGGGTTTCCAGTCTAGGAGGCACTTCCTTGCAGTGTCGGTAAGGAGAAAACCTACGCCGTTTTCACGTACGCCATCCTCCTCTTCCTTTCTTTAGTAAAGAAATGTAAGACCTCTTGACGTTCTCAGTTCTCCGAATTCGTTCCTACGTACTTCACTAAGACCGAGAATTTGTAGTTTGTATCTTAGCATTTCTGCTTCTACTTGGGCTAGTCGGCTATCCTCGCTCAGCGTTCGTACATTCCAATAAGCAATTCGTGTCCGTGTTTTCATGCCAAAAGTCGTCGTAATTTGATCGGTCCGGTTTTGCACTGTTTTGGTTTCTTTAATCTTTTGGTTTTCGGGTAAGCGAGGGATTAGCCCACTATACCCTAGCCCATTGGTGGGGCTGCCACCTTGGAGCCTATAGGCAGGCTCGGTTTTGTTTCGGGTGTCCTCCCTAGCAAGTATTATGAGGCACAGATTGTTCGCCTTTCGCCCTGCATCCTTAGCTCAGCTGCAACTCAGAGGTGGCGGGCGCGCTCGTCAGCGCGGTTGCAGCAGGTCCCGGGGGAGACGGCGAGGACGTGGATGACGCGGACTGGCCAGGGCTCTGCTTTACGGTAGTGTTCCGCCACGAACACAGCAGATGGTTTATCTTTTGGCTATGTATGAATTGCTGTACCCGCTAACAGCGCTCCTACAAAGGCCAAACCCTGACTTCCCCCCCCAATTATTTAAATATACATAATATGTATTACGTTATATACAAATAATAAAAGCATTTTCGAGACAAAAAAATAACTAAATATTTAGATTTAACACATTCGGTACAGTTCGGACTGAACGCGATAGTTGGGGATTCAGTTCCCACTAGCATAAAAATGTATATTTCAGTGTTTCCCTGTGTCCTATTATCCATATCTTTATATGGCAAATGCGAAGCAAAGGTAGGAACAGTGTAAAAATAAAAAAAGTTCATCGATGGGTTCGTTGAACTTTTTTTAAAATAGCTCTAACGTCAAAAAAATGATCAATATTACGTATCGGTCAAGGTCAATGTCAATATATGATTATATGAAACATTGTATTCCAATAAAAGAATAGCCCTCGCACATTATCAAACAAATCGTTTATTTGAACTTTCACTTGGCCCTTTTAATATTAATGATCTTCAATATAAAAGATGGTCGTCCTGGAAACTATGGTACAATTCAAATACAGTATTTACAGTGCAATGAAGGTAAATACTTATGACATTTTCATACGTAATGCTTTTTAGATTTCGTCCTTTCAGTCTTTCAGTAAGACTGACTTTTATAAAAACCAATAGCTTGTGGGTTCGATTTCCACTTGGAGGAATGATTACATTTAAATTATTTTTATTTTTCCGTTCTGGTACTTAAGACACAACGCGTGATTGAGTTTCAGCACTCGACACGCTATACCTCTATTTCAGAAAAATAATGTTTTGACACTAGGTTCTCTCTGACTACCTATACTGGAAAAAAGGTAAAATTGAAATAAAATATCAAAAAAATGTAATTTGAGAAAACATCAATGCAAAAGGCAAAATCAGGAAAGTCTCTAAAACAAACAAAAAGATAGTTGTTACAAATCGTTTGATAAAATCCAAAAAAAAAACAAAGCTAAATACACAGCTTATTCAAATATTTGCATCAAAACATCATCTTATATTAAAGCATTCATGCTTGTCAAGTCATTTATTCAAATTATTATTAAAGACACAGCGAGGGGTGAACGTAATCTAAACGAGTGACGATATCGATTCATTGCCTGCTCCCGGGTCAACGGAACTAGCTAATTGACTACTTTTATGCCTGATGAACCTTAAAGCTTTAGGGCAGTGGTGGCGCAGAGGCGCAAAGTGTGACTGTAAACGCGACAGATTGTGGGTTCGATTCCCACTCGAAAAATGGAAGTACATACAAGGAATGGAAATCTAATATTTAAAATTTCCATTTTCTTCGTTCTGGTGTCGAGGCAAAGTACGGCGTTAAATTCCGCTACATAATACGCAATGCCTCCAGAATTCGGCGGATAATAGGGAACGGAGTATCTTAATACTAGGTTCCTTCTGCCTAACCTGCTATGTGCAGGATACAGCGTCAATACAAAAAAATAAACTTCAAAGCTATATAAGAATCGATTCCATTCCAAACAATTTATAGATCGCAGCTAGTTATATGATTTTTGTTAAATTAGGCAGCTACTTGAAGACAGTTTTTGAAATGCAGAAATTAAATTTACTATATTTGGAATTATTTGCTAGGTTTGTGAAATCATATTATTATAAGCAATTACTTTATAAGACTTATTATTAATGGAAGTTGATGACTATAATAAAATCACTAATAAAATTATGTACTCTGCGCTTAAAACGAGTACCTATTAAGTATAATGTTTAAAATGTTGAAGTACAACGTGGCACAGTAGTTAGGCACAGGGTTGTCGTGCTGTAAATATGATGGGTTGCGAGTTCGATTCCCACTCGGAGTGATTATATTTCAATTATTTTCATTTCTTTGATCTGTCAATATGAAGTGCGGCGTTGAGTTCGGCCAATTAGCACGTAATGTCCAAAATCGAGATATTGGTGGAAGGGGAGAACGGAGTGTTTCGGCACTTGGCCCTTTGACTACCCTGCCGCGAGGAAAACAGGGTGAAGCTATTTAATAGCTTAAGTAATAATTACTTAAGTAATAGAAGAGTTATATATTTATTTGTAATATTGAATATTTATATATATTATATAAATATGCATTTCTTTGTTATCTTTCAAAACACAGACGTTAATTGACCGATAAATGATAGAGATCTAATAGCCGAACTTTTGTCATTTATTTCCATAATGTTTAAATGACTGATAAGAATATTTCATTACTAATCTGTTTTCATATTAGTAGAATATCTATTATGCTTTTTATTTGTCACTTCTGAAATGTTCATGACGAATTCAGATAACGTAGTATGAAACAAAATAAGTTCCTTCTACTAAATGTTTTTTTTTCTTCAACAACTTCGTCAATTTTAAGACTATTTTCCGTTTTTTCCAAATTATGTGTTAAGTGGCGGAACTTAAACCCCGCATTTTGCCTTGTCAAAGCAGAGAAATGAAATTTATTATATTTAAATTATTAATTCAATTGAACCCATAAAAAAACTGTTTAGTGGCCTTAGAAGTCTAAATTATTTTGAAAATGTTACATTACAGCCCAATTATTATAAAGTTATATAAATTAACAGCAAATCACCAAAATAAATCTTTTATTGTTAAATCAGAATCAGTTTTGAAAGCTTAAAGGAAATTATACTAAATAATTAACAAGAACGAATTTGACGTTACGGTACATTTAGGTCAACCGTAAAGTTCAAAAAACTTCAACGCATTATCGTTTATCGGCCTTTTATTTTTAATCGACAGTTTATAGTGTCTCGAGTAAATCGTAATCAGGCATGACATCTATTTTGTTGTAATATATTTTATATTATCATAATTTAGATATACAGTATAGATGTCAGGGGCCAGTCGTGGCGCAGTGGCACAAACTTGTGACTGTAAACAACTGGTTGTGGGTTCGATTCCCACTCGAGGAATGGAAATATTTAATATTACCGTTTTCTTCACTCTGGTGTCAAGGGAAAGCACGGCGTTAACATGCAATGCTTCCGAATTCGGCGGAAAGTGGGGAACGCTAGGTTCCCTTAGGTGAGATAAACGTACTAAAATATTTTGATTACTTAAAATAATAATTTGAATGCTATGAAAATATAAAAGGTCATCGAGCGTGTGCACGTGTTCAAATTTTCAGATATATTTTGAACAATAAAATGTTGTTAGATATTTAAAAGTCTAGCAAGTCTACTTATTGCATATAGATAAATTTATACAATATAAAAATAGATTACGACGACCATATCAAATCCCGTTGACAGAATGTAATACAAAATTCCCGGAATTATTAATAAGTATTTAAATTCAGATTGTACTTTGTGTGATTGTACTTGTTTATTTTTTTTTTAAGCACATACAAAAGTTTCCATTCCAATTCAAGATCACAGATTATATATAGCCATTAAAAATTATTCATATTCGGATTTAAATAATCCTTAGTCGGTAGAAAAGGCTTTGATACCGGCACAGCACAAATTGAGACTGCATTGTTGAGCTCGACACCTTTCAGCTGGTTCACAATGGACCCGCGAACAGTCTACCAAATACTAATAGTAATATAGCTATTTTGACCTAAAGAAATTCGCTTCTGGAATTTTCTATTTGAAATCCTTTGTGCAGTGTGACATTAAAAATAACAGTAAAGGATTTGTTGTTAAATGGTTAAGAAAAGTTTAAGTGTATTTCGTTTTATTTTCTTGAAATTAGGTATATTGGCTGTACGATTTATATCCACAAAAGTTGTTTAAAAACGTACTGAAAATGTAGAAAAAATGAAATATTAAAAGCTTAGTACAAAGATATTATTTAATTGAATTTAAATAAACTTTTTCAGGCTACAACAAAATTATCCTGTCAATTAAAGAATAAATTAATATATTTATAAAATGGTTTTTACGTGTAAAATTTCTATAAAAACAAGTTTCTTCAACTTCGACGAAATGTACCGCATTGTTTTTTTCCTCGTACTATTTTTTATCTTTGTTAAAACAAAGCTTAGGTTTGAGTCATAATCGTTACGCAGTTGGCAATACTTAACTGGCAATTCCGCAGAAATTAAATGTTCTAAGTCCTTACCTTTGTTGTACAGCACGAATATAATAAATGCAATTATTTTGTTTATAACCAATATTACAATTTAAATTATAATTTGGAAAAGTAGAAATATCGGTAGCTACAAAAAAAAAAAATCTGTCGAGTAGTTGAAGCAAATATATAAGACTAACAATAATAAGTACATAAGTACTGAAACTCACACTGGGTTTCAGTACTTATATAGTCCAGACAGCGGCCAAGTATAATACACTTGAGAATATCTATACATATTTAAAGACACAGACGAGACAGATCAGGGAAAAAGAAAACCTTCTAGATCTCCACACGCGTCTAGACAGGTGGCTATTAAACTAACTGAGTAGTTTGTTACGAACTTTTAAACGATTTTATATAAAATACTTTCAGTAATTTCCCTTCTCTTTTAGTAGTCAGAGAGTATCTAGTGTCAAAACACTCCGTCCTCGACTTCCGCCTGAAAATCGGGGCATTGTGTGATGGGTGGCGGAATTCAATGCCGCGCTCTGTCTATAATACCAGAGCAAAGAAATGAAAATTTGTATATAATCATTACCTAGACTGGGAATCGAAACTAAAACCATCGCGTTTATAGTCAGAGTAGAATCTCAGTGCGCCATGACAACTTCAGACTTTTTAATTATTCTGTTAGTGCCTATCATTCATAAAATTTTACAGTTCTTCTTGGACCAGTCCCTTCGTATGTTTTGAAAGTTACAAATAATATTAGAATTCGCCCGACGGTCTCTGACATGTAAACATTAAGAAGGGACAATCCACAGACGGGAGAAGGTGGGGAGTTAGTTCTAGACTTTACGCACGTCTAGACTCTAGACGATCCTGAATTGACAGGACTAATGGAGGAAGTACCTACATTTTATTTAACCTTAGCAATATTATAAAGTGGGGAACGGAGTGTCTTAGCACTAGGTTCCCTCTGCCTACCCTGCTGTGTACGGGATATAGCGTGAAGCTATTTTTTTTTATATTATAAATAGGAAAATGTTTTGCTTTCTTTGTTTGTCTCTTTCAAATCGTAATAATCGTGATGTTATGTTAGATTTTTTTTTTAATTCAGATAAGAGGCTGCACAGTGAATTAAGGTATTTTTAATATGATATAACAACAAATAATTTCTGTAGGGAGATCAATAACGATGCATAATTTATATACTTGATTCTTATTGACAACAAAGCTTAACTGCGGGCAAATATATGTAACATATAGGTAAAATAATACAAATTTTGTTCAGTAGAGAGAGGAGTTGATATAGTCGTTAATACGCATAGGTATTCTTATAAAAGGCCAAAATTAACAGACGACTTGGGCTGTAGGTCTCAGGCATCTGCAACGTAATGGGTCCAGTCCAAGATGAATGGTCCAGTGGATAAAAGTGAGATTCTTCTCTATGTGCTATGAACTAGGTATGGTTTTGATGAAAAAAAGGCTTTATTTTCTATATTGGCGAAAGTTATGGGCTATTGTCTGCATGATAAAGAGAATTCTGCACCATTATCAGATTTCGAATTAAGTTATAATACAATAGAAGACGTCATTGTGGTTAAGTAGGTATAGTAAGCATAACTGGTTTCAAGTTCGAATCAAAAAAATCCGATGCTACAAAAGGATTGACAAATGGAGTAATTTTTCACTGTGGTAGTTAGTATGGGGAGAATGTAAATATTTATATATTTTTTTTCTCTCTCTATATCGAGAAGACGAAGCGCGGCATTCTGCACCGCCATTTGTCACGAAATATATAATATATATGTCTATTCTATGTGGCTACCCCGATACGCGTAGAGAAGAAAATAATAAGAAGTTCAAATTATTCTTAACATTTTATAAATAAACCTTCCTTTATTTTAGCTTCACGCTGCATCCCGCACACAGCAGGGAAGGCAAAGGGAGCCTAGTGTTAAGACACTCCGTTCCCCACTTTCCGCCGAATTTTGGAGACATTGCGTGTTAAGTGGCGGAACTTAACGCCGCGCTTTGCCTCAATCCTCACTCCTCGAGTGGGAATCGAACCCACAACCAGTCGTTTGTGCCACTGCGCCACGACTGGCCCTTTATATAAGCTTTCCTATTTCTTAAAAACATGTTCTGGCGTTGAATCGAAAAAAATATCTGTGGTTTCGCTGTTCTTTGTTCTTTGTAACTTATTAATATATTCTATTAGAAAGGTGATTCACATCAAATGTGACGCGCTTGTGAAGGACATCTCTTCATAGTTGAATTACGCAGCATAATGTGTTATATGAAATTATTTTACTAGATATGGATAACCTACATTTAGTCTTTTTTAAGAAGTTTAAGATTTAAGTTTTAAATTTTAAATTTTAAACAAACAGCTTTAAAAATATTAATTTTGTAAATAAATGCCATATTGTCTGTTATTTATTTGCACGATTAAATATTTAAGCTTTAACAAAATGTAAGAGAAAATATCCACAAGCCTACCTTAACACACAATGCCTCCGAATTTGGCGGAAAGTGGGGAACGGAGTGTCTTAACGCTAGGTTTCCCTCTGCCTACCCTGCTGAGTGCGGGATACAGCGTGAAGCTAAAAAAAAAGAAAACATATAACCGCCTATTCTAAAACAACGACTTAATTTTTTCCATTAGCAAGAAAATAAAGTAGTCATTAAATTAAAATTCAAAGTAATTTAATATTCAAACGACAGTAAAAGTATGCGTCATAATCTATTTCCACTATCTAGTGCTCCGTGAAAGGAGTCACCTAGTGAGGATCGAACAAAACAAGGAGTTTTAACTTTCATCAGACAAATATTTCTTCAATTGGAGTTTGGCCAAGCTCTTCAGACGTTCACTCTCGAAAATTTTAAGTTAACGAAGTCACAAACGTTATTAAACATTGTGCATAATCTAGGAACAAAGCATACTAACTAAACGATTTTTTCGATTATGTTTTCTTTAGCTTCACGCTGTATCCCGGACACAGCAGGTTAGGCAGAGGAAATCTAGTGTTAAGACACTCCGTTATCCACTTTTCGCCGAATTCGAAGCATTGTGTGTTAAGTGGCGGAGCTTAACGTCGTGCTTTGCCTTGATACCAGAGCTAAGAAGAAAATAGAAATACTAAATATTTCCACTCGAGTGAGAATCGAACCCACAACCAGTCGTTTCCACGCTTGTGCCATGTGCCACGACTGGCCCCCAAGACTTCTACTGTTTATAATACTAATATTTTTGCAGTTTTACTATTTTGCAAACACATAGATAGGCTGGAGTGCAAACGAAGAAAGTGCAAAAGAACCTGCTATCAAATACTTTGTTCTTCACTTTCCACACAAATTTAATATATTACGCATTGCAAGGTGAAACACAATGCCGCGCTTTGTCTTACCAGAGACTAATTGAAAACAATTTAAATATAATTATTATCATTAACTAAGTTGGCAATGAACCCACAACCATCTCGTTTACAGTCACATTACGCATTTCTAAATAAAATTATAATTATACAAAAAAAAAACAGAAATCCAACGAAAAAACCAACCTCATTATTACAAGAAAATCTTTTTATAGCTGTAATTTAATGATGTTCAATCAATGTTAGGACTTAGGACGTAGCTGTTAATAACAAATAAAATAAATAAATAAAGAACTTCACGCTATATCCCGCACACAGCAGGGTAGGCAGAGGGAACCTAGTGTTAAGACACTCCGTTAAGACACTTTCCGCCGAATTCGGAGGCTTGCGTGTTAAGTGGCGGAACTTAACGCCGCGCTTTACCTCGACACCAGAGCGAAGAAAATGGAAATATAATTTCCAATCCTCGAGTGGGAATCGAACCCATAACCAGTCATTTACAGTCACACTCTTGTGCCACTGGGCCACGACTGGCCACACTTGTTAACGCGGTGCTGTTAATAATGATACGTTGTATTAATGGCGCAGTTTTCTCTTATCATTTTCGTTCACTTCCTTATTGTCGCTTGCTTATATGTATATATTATATATTATTTACTCGCACTGCTATATTCTATTTATTAGTATGTAATAACAAATACAAACGCTTATATACACATGGCATATTTACGTTACCTACTTGTGATGGAAACGGAACGTTTTACGCATAATTTTGTATGTTTCAAAAGATATATACGTCTATCTTCATTTCTATTTCAATCCATACTTATATTATAAATGCGAATGTCTGTGTGTTTGTCTGTCACGCTTTCACGGCTAATCTACCGGTCCGATTTGGATAAAATTTAGAATGAAGGTAGTAAAAGTTACTAGGTCAAATATAGGCTACTTATTTTTTCAAAAATGAACCCTTAAAGCGTTGAAATGGGGGACGAAAGTTTATATGAAAAATCTACACAGCTTGACTGATTGTTATGAATTTTGGCACAAGCATAGTTGATAATGTAAGCTTAAATATAGGCTATTTTGTTTTTCAATACCCACCCCCGAGAGAGTCAATATGACGAAATAGTGACGTAGTTCACGAGGCAAAGCCGCGAGCGGGCCACTAGTAATAACTAAATTTATAAATGTGTCCTATTTTTTCGGTTTGTGCCTCGATTGTTGTAAAAATATACAATAAACGATTTGTATTAATGTATATGGGTTAAATATTTCATACACATGCCTATAATAATGCGAAGGATCTCTCTCTTTAACTGTACACGCGACTGTTGTGTGTTCGATTCCCGTTTGGGAATTTTGTTTAAATTCATAATTTCTTCGCTTTGGTCAGACAAAACACATCGTTAAGTACCGCCATTAAACATTAATAATATCTTGAATTCGGGCCGAATGTAGAAAACGGAGTGTCTTGACACTAGATACTCTCCGCCTATTCTGATATGTAAAGAAGAAAAACCAAACTAAAAATAATACAAAAAAACTTAACTTTTTAAACAAAGAAAAAAAACTATAGAATACATTCAAAAGAACACTTTACTAATAAAGAGTTTTACTTAAACAAGTCAACTCGAAGCATGACGTTTATTGAAACCTGCTGGAGCCATGAATAAGATATTTATTTAGCTAATACTTTCTTAGCTCTCAAGACCAGTCCGAGAAGGAAAATAAATCAAGAGTCGGTTGGAAGGATCTTTATTGCTCCGTTGCATAAATAAGCTACTTTCACTCGTTGTTTGTGCCTTTGTGGACAAATTGAACGTGCAATAAAATATTCTGACAGTAAAAATCTATTAAAGTAACTATTATGTATAATGTCTACGCTTAGCTATAATGATAATGGTAATTAACAAAGGATAGCATTTTTAAAATTGTTTTTTTTATAGTGGGATAGCACTTTTAATTATATTTTTTTCTTTTTAAAATTGTTTTATAATTTTTGCTTTTATCGAATGGGGCCAGTCGTGGCGCAGGGGCACGCAAGTATGACTGTAAACGCGACTGGTTGTGGGTTCGATTTCCACTCGAGGAGTGGAAATATTTAATATTTTCATTTCCTTCGCGCTGGTGTCGAGGTAAAGCGCAGCGTTAAGTTCCGCCACTTAACACGCAATGCCTCCGAATTTGGCGGAAAGTGGGGAACGGAGTGTCTTAACACTAGGTTCCCTCTGCCTACCCTACTGTGTAGCTAGGATACTATATATTAAAGAGTTAGACTTATATATTAAAGATGTTAATTGAATTGACTAAAAACAAATTATTTTAAAACAAATACTTATATATTCTTACAGCAATAAGGGATAATGTAGGTAACAGCGAAAGAATTTTTGGAATAGCTTAGGTAGTTTCGGAGATTAATTACCTCGAAAGTACAAACTCATAAACGCTTGCCTCTTTATAATATTAGTGTAGATCACAAACATTTCGTTAAAGTTTAAAACTATTGATAAATATGAACACTTCTTCGTTTTGGTATAATATCTGATTGACATTGTGTTTTATGTCAAAAGGTTCCAAGTTCGATTTGAAATCATTACATATTATTTGTTTAAATGTACAACATACCTTGGAATAGGGGAGCTAAAAAAGTATATTTATACAGTTGAATTTTGGGAAACATTCTGACTGAAATGTGTTTGGTTGTGGATCCGATTCCCAATCGGGAAAATCATTATAATTAAATTATTTTCATTTCCCCACTCTACAACCTAAGAAAAACGTGGTTGGAACTTGGAGAGTAGAGTGTTTTGACATTATGAATTCTCTGCTATGCAAAAAGGTAAAAAGCGTGGAACTGCAATCATACGTTTATATATAACCATTTCCCTGAGTGATCGAGCCGAAAACTGTCATCATCATCAGTCATTCGATTCGAATCGTACATTCAGGGGTTATCCCACTGCGTCACAATCGACAAAAATTAGTTATAATACAGACAATAATACTAAAGTAAATAACTTTCGTTTTGAAGAAGACAATTTCAGTCCTTGTTTGTAATTCGACCTTATTAGAAACCGGTTGTAACAAGATAGTTACTCTGCAGTTAATCCGCAGTGAAAGTTTGGTAAACGTGCACAGGACACGCTAATTTTAGTGAAATTTTCGAGGTCGGTTTTTTACATTGGACGTATGTCATTAAAATGTAATTTCCTTTGGAGAAAGCTGAATGTAATCAATCGGACCAATTTCTAATAAATATATATTTAATATTTTTTAAAAATTAATATATATTTAAAATTTATAAATATTTTAAGTATTATTAAGTAGGAGGTTAAAAGCACATTATTGATATAAGACGAATATTTAAGTTCATATCGGATAACATTTTAAATAATATTCTAGCCTTTAGCTGGTTGGAAATAGAAATGTTCAAATAACATTTCATGTTCCTTTGTATATAAGTAACTTATAAATACCGAGTTGCGCGTGCGCAGTAATTTTACTATCTTATTAGCTGTACCTACGACTTCGTCCATATTTTAAAATTAAAATAGCCTAACTCTATAGCAGCTATCTGCCAACAAAAGTTCTATCAAAATCGTTCCAGCCGTTCCAAAGATTAGCTGGAAGAAGTACACAGAAAAAAAAAAAAAAAAAATGTGTTTTTGATATCCGTACCATGCAATTAGTAGAGATACTAGTATAACAAACAGACAGCTATTTTATTTAATTATATTAAATGTATAAAAACCAAACGAATTTCGTACCTACAACCTCCGCATATTTAAATCGTACCGGCTTTCTACTGTGCCATAATGGCTCAGTTCATTATAATATTTATAAGATATTAATATTAAGTAAATCACAGAAGCAGTATATCGGTCAAAAGGTGATTTATCTTGGCGTGACCAATAATGAGCGTCGACATGTTACATCGATACATCCCGTTATATTAAGCTGTCTGTACACAATTTCATTTAGCATTACTTAAGAATTCGTTTATTTATTTATAAATATTGAAATTGCTATGTTTTGGCATTACTTATATATTATAAAACCATCAGTAAAAATAATCTAGTCAAAATTTCTTAACTGTTAAAATACAGTTGAAATTACTATGAAATTTCAAGTCATTTTTATCTACGTTTATTACGTTATTTAATTACAAAACTTATATTAGCATGGCTTTAGCGCTTGGGTGGATTGCAAGAGGTGCAGCTTCAAATCCCACTGCGTTCAAACAGCGTTGTTATGCGTCATATAAAATGTTTTTCAATTTCTTAAGTATGTAAGTAACACTTTAAATATTATATTCCCTTTTTCACAAGTAAATTGTAAGAAAAATAACAATAAAATAACATGTTTATTATATTACATAGCCGAGGACATATATACTGTCTTCATTTATCGTGTGTAAAAGTCTTAACGAGAGCAGACATACGATGTACCGTAAGCCGCCTTGTAAGGCGACTGGCCAAAATAACTGTATCTAAATTGAGGCGAAGAAAAACAACTTTAATCTTCAACTAATACATCGTGAATCTCATTAGCGTAATGAAATCCTACACTGTACTATAGTTTTGTTATATAAGCGTATGGCATCGAACTTATTAACAAATTGTGTTAATTTCTAAATACTATATTATTTTTTGTTCAAAATGTGTATTTTTAATAAAAAAAATACTTTAAAAAGGTTTTTTAAACTTAAAACTGTCTAAGCTATCGTATTCATTATATTAACTATTTTATATGTAGATTTTAATGTATATTTACATTGTAAATAACATATGAATCATTCTTATCGAATGTCACGAAAGTGTGTTTTCCTTTGTGGATATAAAACAATACATTTATATAATATTATTATAAGTATATGCACATAATGTGTTTGTTGTATTTAAGTACTGATATCAATTATTAGCACTACCTAATGTATAAAAAGATTAATTCTCTAATTATATATAGATCATTACTGTAGATCATTATAAAAGTGTTAAAGACAAAGACAATTATATAAACTTATATAATAAGTAAAATCTAAAATATATATTTTAATAATAAAAAATAAAAAAAATATATATTATATACATATTACCCTTACCTTTTAACACAATGGTGAAAGAGCAATTATATTTCTCAAATTCCCACCACAATTGAAGTCAGAATACACCAACAAATAGCACAAAACACTTGCGTAGAAGTTGAACCAAAATTAACTGCACTAAATATAGATTATATCGTACGTAAATAAGTCCGTAAATAATATTTTTATATATAAGAGAACACGTCCGTCGCGTTTGGAAGCAAAACAGAAACAGAAAACAACATGAACACGGCTTGTCAACAAACAAAGAGGGCTCGCTCGTCTGCGCAGGCGCACGCCACCACGCTACACGCACACTACCACGCGTGTGAATGGAACACGTAAATGTGGAACGCCTTTATATTAAACAAAATGCGAATGTTTTTAACTAAATATACAATATATGTGTACATACTACGTTGTATAGTATTTTGTTTTTAAAATAGTATCAAGGTTAGGTTAGGTTGAAAAACATTTAAATTAGTATTACAAAAATCTGCGTCTGAAATCTCTTGTAGGTGTTTTTCTTTTCAGCTGTTTCTTATGATATATAGGTACGTTACTAACAACTGACCTGACTGAGTGGCCAGTCGTGGCCCAGTGGCACAAGCGTGTGACTATAAACGACTGCTTGTGGGTTCGATTCCCACTCCAAGAGTGGAAATGTTTAATATTTCCATTTTCTACGCTTTGGTCTCGAGGTAAAAGCGCGGCGTTAAGTTCCGCCACTTAATACGCAGTGCCTCCGAATTTGGGAACAGAGTATCTTAATACTAGGTTCCCTCTGCCTACCCTGCTGTGTGCGGGATACAGCGTAAAGCTATAAAAAAACAAAAAAAAGAAAAAACTAACAACTGAAATTGCATTATATGTTCATTAATTTAGAAAATACTCTGAATATGTTAGCTTAGGCTTTAATATTCACATTCACACTATACCTAAATGGGAATACCAGTAATTGCTGTAATAACTCCATTTTACTAATTACTACACAAAATCCTTTCATTAACGTTAACATAACTATTTATAACAACTCTTTTAGCTGGATCACGTAAGCTTTTTGAACTATTTTCAGTCCTCCATTCACAAAAACCGTTTTAAAATGCTTTTTTTTTTTTTTTTTTTGAACGTAATATTCAAAATTGTACGTGTCTATAGTATTTTTAAGACGTTCTACTCATAAACTGCGCAAATTTAATTCTTAAACAAAACGTCACACGGCCCACGAGTGCATCAAAACAATAACAATTCTTATCGCTCCCCTTATCGGGCGTTATAAAACGGTGTCGCGGTCTTACTGTAACTGTAATCGTATAGTCATTGCCTCTATTGTAAAATTGATAAATACGACACTCGATAGCGAAAGCGTAATTTATTATATCTATCTATTGTTATATTAAATACTAGCTAGTGGCCCGCTCGCGGCTTCGCCTCGTGAACTGCATAATTGTTTCGCTGCATTGCAACCCTTATAAAATAAATGTGGATATATATTAAATATATACATATGTATATAAATGTTGCATGAATAATTTTAGGCAGACCTGGCTGTATTTAAGAAGTATGGCTTCTATATACACCTAATATAAATACTTCCAATACGATTTGTGATAAGTTATATAACTTTTTCATTTGGTTTTTGCTATTAAGCTTTACTTATATGAATAACGAGCAATTCATTGTCATTGTCATATAAAAAGCGGCCTTTGTGCTGAAATGTTGGCTCGCGAATCGGCCCTGAACCTGAAATGCGTAGAAAAATCTCGCGTGCGTGGGCGCACAGTGATTGATAGACGAAATGTTTTTAAGCTTTGTAAATTAACATATAACATTATTTATTATTAGAAGTTTCTTATACCAACCATTTCCTTCCTTATTCCTTTTAATTAAACTTTTATGAAAAGTATCAAAAAAGCAGTAATATTATCTTCATTTGATTGGTATTTTAATTTCATTTCTTATATCTTAATGCCTGCCCTTCTTTTGTTACATTGACACTGTATTTTAAGAGATTATTTGAGTCTTACACTCGTACTGTAAATATTTCATTGTAAGAACGTGCCCAAACCACCTGGACAAGTTCTTCTTTATTTTCATTTACACCTGCTGCATTGTAAATTCTTGAATACTTAGTAAATTCCATCAATGAAAACGATCTCGCACATTCTGTGGAAAGTCACAAGCAGAATTACATATTTACTGCACTCATAAATATTCACTGCATAAATATTTGTTCCTACTAATGTTTTGATTAACATCTTTCTTTATACATATATGTGTGAATAATAAAAGCTATATGTAAATTTACATTATGTGGACGATATAAATGTATTCCAAATTTCAAATATATTAAATATTAGCTTAGTATTAGAATAAAACTTAAACTTTTAAATTTTAAAAATATTATTATTGTAAAACCTTTCAAGGTTCCAAATGTACTTTTGCTATATTCCCTTAAATCGGACTATTTTTTTCAGAATTAGTTCCACCGCCAGGTGCAGACGTGATCAATTCATATTTTTTGTTTAACGTGCAAAAATAGGTCTGTGCCCGACCATGAATCACTAAATGTATACTTTTTGTTCAGTTTAGACGGGCCATTGACATAGCAATAGCAGGTAGCAATCGAGAAACAATATTTGTCAATTGTCATTGAACCAATAGACACGTGTTTCTGATTTATTTGAAGTTTCTCGCAACTTCGATCGTGTACTTTCAATTCAATACTATACTATGTGTAGAATATTTTAATAAAAGTACAATAAATTTTTGTTATAAGCTTATTATTTATGTATTATAGGTAATTTTATAATTCTCCACATGAGTTTTGTGCAACATTGCCGGAAACTGCTTAAGCTAGTAGTGACAAATTTTCATCTCTCTTGGTACATAAAGAAATATCCAAAACATTTCTTGCTCGTCCATTTTTGTCCTATTTTGACACCTATTATACTGCAAAAAAAACACGATAAATAAAAATATTATTTTGATTTAAAAATAAAAACCATGTTAATAACTTGTAAATTTAAACACTGTTAAATAAATCTTTATCAATTAAGAATGTAATCGTAATAAAATTTCGACGTGGTCTGGCCATGTGAAGGTAAACTTATGTCCTTGTATAAAAATTATAAAACAAACTGTTTAATTGCATTAAGAGGTTGTATACCTAGACTTTATATATAATAACACAACGTTACGTAGTGTATGTAATAATAACAATAAATGTTGAAACGGAAAACAGGTGTTACAAATGTAAACAAGTGATAAAGTAAAATAGAACATTTATTCATTATAAGCGAGCTAGTTTCAAATGACTGTTAGAAGTCTTCGACATTAGGGTCGACAATATAGGCGCTTAAATTCGTAGAAGTCGTGTTTTATAGACTTTTCTCAACTAAATGTGTGTAAATTGAAAAAAAAATTAAGAAAACGTGTATTTACGTATTTGAACGCAGCGGGATTCGAACCGTCGACCCCTAAGCTGTACATACAATCTACGTCCGGCTACGTTGAAATTCTTTTACGCTTATTGCAACTTATTTTTATTGTTAGCAGCACTGTAGAGAGATGTTTACAAATTTCTACTACTGAAATATTATTTTACGAACAGTCGTCTGACAAGAAAGTGTATAAGTGCTATAATACACTTAAGAACTTTTAAACATTTTTAAAGTGTTATTCCACACTTAGGAAAATTGAACCACCACCACCACCACCACCACTGAGCCATGCCATGGCATGAGAGCGCCTGAACGGTATTCAGGAGGCGCGGGTTCGAATCCTGCTGCGTTCAAATTTTTATACGTTTTCTAAACGTCTTTTACACTTAAGAAATTAATAAATATTTTTAGGAATTGTATAAATATTTTATTTTCTATATTTTAAAATTTTAAAACTTGTAAGAGAATTAATCGGTATTACAAAAGCATATGCCGCATATACGACCTTCTGATCGGACGTTGTACTACCTTAGCAAAGAATCGATTAAATTAACATACTGTGTGTCCACCCACTATGACTGAGGGAAACAGGGCATCATTTTTTAAATTTTGGGCATATTTATTGAAACCATTATTAATGCAAACGATTTTTATGATAATAAATATCTTTAATTGCACTTGTTGTATTTAATTATAGCATTTTTTTTTCTATATTGTATTTTTAAAATGATTATACACTTTCTGGGGTCAAATTGTAAAAAACAATTGTTATATACTAATTAACTAAATACTAACTGTCTATGTATCTACATATATACGTACATTGCATACTTTTTTTTAACTTTCCTCACACAGCAGGGTAGGGAGAGGGATCATAGTGTTAAGACACTCTGTTCCCCACTTTCCGCCGAATTCGGAGGCATTGCGGGTAAAGTCGACACCAGAGCGAAAAAAGTGGAAATATTAAATATTTCCACTCCTCGAGTGGAAATCCAACCCACAGCCAGTCTCTTCACAGTCACATTTTGCGTCTCTGCGCCACGACTGGCCCCAACTCACACGTCACAACTATTATTAAAGAAACGCAACGGGCGGAGAAAATTTCTCAAACGCCAAAATTACGTTTTGCCGTTGAAAAACGAGCAACTCGATAGATAGTTCGTTCGAAAATCTGAATTCGTATTCAATTTGTATCGAAATGGTACACTGTTGTGTATATCATATACACACTACATGCACCGTGGCGGCCTTGAATTTATTATTGGTTTCAACTTACCGCCGCGACTTATTGCCATGTAGAGATATATCCTAGTAAATAGTTTTACTATTATATAATATATCTTCTAGCCGCACCAGTGACTTTGATCACGCGGAATTTAGTAAAAAAAAACAATTATTAAGAAAAAGTAGCCTAAGTTATTCTTTATTACATCAGCTGTCTGCCAGTGATAGTCTGTTAAAATCGACCCAGATATTTTAAAAGATTAAGTGGGATAAACAGACAGACAGACGAAAATTACGTAAATGTAACATATATGTTCTTTTTTATAACTTCACGCAGCACTGCACACAGCAGGGTAGGCAGAGGAAACCTAGTGTTAAGACACTCCGTTCCCCACTTTCGCCGAATTCGGGGGCATTATGTGTTAAGCGGCAGACCTTAACGTGGCGCTTTGCCTCGCTATAGCGATTCTTCGCTCTGGTATTGAGGAAATATTAAATATTTCCACTCCTCGAGTGGGAATCGAATTCACAACCAACCGTTTACAGTTACGCGCTTGTGCCACTGCGACTGACCCCTACATATGTATTTAGTAAAAAGCGATTATTTAAATATTACAAAGAGACACTCCAATTTTCTTTATTTATATAGATAACGCATTAATAATTAATTCATAAGTACTAAAATATATAAAGTTGCAAATTACGTCTGAGTCTTAACTTATGTTATGAATAAAAAAGAAATAATATCACAAAAACTATATAACATTCACAGGTATTTATAATGCATTAAAGAATTTTCCTTATAATTCTTGAATTTTTCTCAATACATATTTAATTTCTTAGAGGCGTCATCGTGGCGCAGTGGGACAGCGTCTGACTGCAAACTTGATTTGTTATAGGTTCATATTCCAATTATATTTATTTCTCACCTCTGGTACCTAAGGCAAAGCGCGGCGTTGAGTTCCGCCGCACTTAAAGAAGTGTTTTATCTTCAGGCGGAAAGTGGAGAACGAAATGTCTTTACACTTGGCTTTTTTAGCTATCATTAATTATGTATGGGGCCAGTCGTGGCGCAGGGTACAAGCGTGTGCCGCCCAGGTCCGCGGACGATTGGGGCAGTGCCCGAGACCTGGGCTAGTGGCGGGTAAGGAGCACCGTCAGGTTTTTAGTGGGTAAACGGAAGAACGATCCGGAGTCCCACATAACCGCGTCCGGGTCCCCACCCCGGGCGGGTATCCGTAACGGATTTTCCTGACGATAAAAAAAAAAAAAAAAAAAAAAAAAAAAAAGGGCACAAGCGTGTAAACGACTGGTTCTCGGTTTGATTCCCACTCGAAGAAAATTGAAATATTTAATATCTCCTTAATGATGGATATATTTAATATTTCCATTTCCTTCGCTCTGGTGTCGAGGCAAAGCGCGTGACACAGCGCGATACAGCGTGAAGCTAATCTATTAATAATGTATTTGTAAATTATATCTGCGAAAAAAAAAATCGACAAGATTTAGTACTTTCAAACTAAAATCTCTATTGCGAAAACCTACACCCTAAACTGTTATCTATCTCTAAAAGCTGCAAAAACGCCTATGAATTTTAAAAAACTTTTATATAATCCAATTAAAAAATATATGTCACAGTTGAATGACGACAGCGCTATGCGTTCTGTTTTATTTATCGTGCATAAAAGAGGAAAAATGTCAGCTGCGATACGAAAACGTTACATAATAATTTACTTATAGAGAGTGATCTATCTCGTGGGGCCACTCGTGGCGCAGTGGCGCAAAGTGTACCTGTAAAGCGACTGGTTGTGGGTCCCTCTTGAGCAGTGGAAATATTTAATATGTCCATTTCTTCGTTCTGGCGTCGAGGCCAAGCGCGGCATTAAGTTCCGCCACTTAACACGCAATGAACTTGGCGAAAAGTGTGGAACGGAGTGTCTTTACACTAGGTTCCCTTTGCCTACCCTGATGTTTGCGGGATACAGCGTGAGACTAAAAAAAAAGAAAAAAATCTATCTCATACCAAAACTAGAAAAGTATCTATAAACTTTATTTGGCAGTAACACGCTTTTTCCCGCATAGAGTCAGAGATTGTGTTAAGACACTCCTTTGTCCACTTTCCATCCAAAATCGAGATATTGCGTGAGGAGGGGCGGAACTTAACGCCGCGTTATTTCTTACCAGGGTGGAAAATTAAAGATAGGTATTATAATTCCTCTAAGGAATGAACTCACAGTAAATCGCAACGGACAACGGACACGTGCCGCGATGGCCTCTATAGATAGACTTTATAATAGATATAATTATAGATAAGTAATAAAAAATTATAACAATGTACACGCGATGCTTGTAAGTTCAACCCTAAAATGGGGGGTGATTATGAATTAATTATTTTCATTTCCCTAGCACGAATCGAGGAGTTATAGGTTCTGTTTACATATGAAATTAAATGATCAGAGTCTGCACAAATTAGTATTAACACTAAGTTCCACTTTGTTTATCTTGGGAAATATGAAAAAAGCTTGAAACTAAGAAAACCTTACTATTGCCATATTTTGTGGATTAATTTAAAAAATACTAACAAACAAGTCACACTGCATTTTTTTTAGCTTCACGCTGTATCCCGCATACATCAGGATAGGCAAAGGAAACCTAGTGTTAAGGCACTCCGTTCGCCACTTTCCGCCGAATTCTAGATGCGTTGCATATTAAGTGGCGGAACTTAACGCCGCTTCATTATTTTCAAGATATAAAAACACACTGGTAGAACCATTGATGTGTAAAATACATGTAGCCTTAGCAACGTATATATGTCGTATATATAACAATGTATGTAAGACAAATAGTAGTGTTAGGTACCTAATGTTTATTTTATTAATATTATATATTTCTAACGTCTTGCGACTGACAGGGGCCGTTGGAAACAGCTCGTCTGTTCCAGGCTTACATCCCATCACGATCACGATCTTCAAACATGAAGAGCCGATAATAAATACAGATTTGTAATATTATTAATATTAAATATATTTTTAAAAATACTAGTTTTCCATATATAGTTTATATTGCTCCGTACTTATCATTTTCGTAAAATCATTTATTTTTTAATACTACTAGTTTCACGCTGTATTCCGCACACAGCAGGGTAGGCAGAGGGAACCTAGTGTTAAGACACTTCGTTCCCCATAATTATTTTTTTAAAATTTATACAATTTATGTAATATAAAGATTTATTAAATAAGATTAACACATTTAAATTGATAAATGTTAAGTTTAACATTTAATTAAAAAGAAACAGTAACTTAAGACTTGTTTTAATTAGGCCAGCCTTTGCTAATCTAAATATAAATGTTTAAATATAAATAAAGTTGAAGATACACGTGTTATATTTATTTTAATTAATTATATATTGAATCTCAATAAACTTGAGGACAATTTCTTTAAATATACAGAATACTTATGAATCCCTCAATATTATTGAGATATATAAGAGGCTTTGGAATAGGACGTTTCAAGGTTGTCACTGTGTGTAGGAGTTTTAAATGAAGGCTTTGTTTACTCAAGTATGAAATGTACAAGCGACTAAAATATTTTATATTATGATCAATCATTCATTCATTGGGGCCAGTCGTAGTGTAGTGGCACGGACGTATGATTTTAAATGACTGGTTGTGGGTTCGATTTCCACTCGAGGAGTGGAAATATTTGATATTTCCATTTTGTTCGCTCTTATGTATATCAAAGGCAAAGCGCGGCGTTAAGTTCCGCCACTTAACACGCAATACCCGCGAATTCGGCGGAAAGTGGGGACACGGAGTGTCTTTACACAAGGTTCCCTTTACCTGCCCTGCTGTTTGTGGGATACATCTTGAAGCTAAAAAAAAAATCTGTCACTGTGCCACTGCGCCACGACCGCCCCAACGAGCGTGATTTAACATCAGTTTTATAAGATTTAACACAGTCGGACATTGGCGAGCTAATTTCAGTGCGAAACTTCCTATAGCACTGTATACGAAAGTGATGTGTAAATTTACTTTCTGGTTTCGTTTATTTATTAACAAGATCAGAATTATTTCATTCTATTTTCCTGTTACTTAACTCGACTAAGAACTAAGACATAGAACTATTTATAGTTAAGTGGTTTCTAAAAGACTCCAAAGTATTAATAATCCATACTTATATTATTAGTAATAGAGGCCAGTCGTGGCCCAGTGGCACAAGTGTGTGACTGTAAACGACTGGTTGTGGGTTTGATTCCCACTCGAGGAGTGGAAATTATATTTCCATTTTCTTCGCTCTGGTGTAGAGGTAAAGCGCGGCGTTAAGTTCCGCCACTTAACACGCAAGCCTCCGAATTAGGCGGAAAATGGGGAACGGAATGTCTTAACACTAGGTTCCCTCTGCCTACCCTGCTGTGTGCGGGATACAGCGTGAAGCTAAAAAAAAAAAAAGTAATAGTCTTTTTATTAAAGTTTCGTTTTGAGACTTGAAATTTAAGTGAAATGCTAAGACTTAAAAAAAATATTATAAAATTAAGATGTTCGACATTTAAAGAAAAATGTAAAGAAAACAATCGATTCCCTACAATTAGTGGACGGATCTATGGCAAAAGTAGGCTAGGTCGAGTATATTCACATCGGTCACCAACGAAGGCTTATTGCTGGCACTTGACCCCGTTGTGTATCAGTATTATTTTTTATGCTTGTTTTTCTATTTCTTATCTATATATAGCTTCTTATATAGTGATAAGTCACTCTGCCCGCCTTTTCTTATAAAATTAGAAATAATGCTTATTGGCTACAGTTTCGGAAAAAGTGAACATTGAACATCTAAACTAAACTAATATATTTAGGTATATTGTCTAATAAGCTGTTCTATTATAATTAAAAAAACTTATTAATAAATTAAATTGTTTTTGTTTAGCAAAGTCATGTTTTTTCCGCGTAGCATTTGTCTCTAAGATCCTAGTGTCAAGATACTCCGTTCTCCACTTTTTGTGTGTAGTGATCGATCTAAACGGCGCGTTTTATTTTACAGACTAAGGAAATGAAAAAAGTTTAAATATAATCATTCCCAAGAATGAAAATCGAACCTACAACCAAACGCGTTCACAATCAGATGCTGTCCATCTGCATCAATACCTCAATACAATTAAAAATAATATTAATATAATTATGAAACCAGAATAAATTAACCAAAACAAAATATTAAAACAAAAAAATATCAATTTTATAACTTGTATTCAACTTTACTTGATTAAATAAACAAATAAATTCAGCGCTCATTTCACTTTACAGTTAATTGAAATGTTTCGCATACATGGCACTACAGTTAAATGTCATTTTGCCTATAGATATATTAATATGTGAAGGAAAATTATACTAGCTGTTTTTAAAAAAAAACAGTCGGTGGAGTATGAAATTTCGTATACTTTAAGTTTGTATGGGGAAGAAATAGACAGAAATAAATAAAAATATATAGAAATTAATGTAAATGGCCTAAATTCGATATAAGTAGATTAATTAAACAAATTGTGTTAGTAAAATAAAAATAATAGAATGAGGATACCAGAGGGTGTATGAAGAGGTCGATGACAGTGGACGAGGCGAACTAGGTATGCGGGGACCGTCGCGTTTGACGCTTCGTTCTCTCTGACTACGCCGCTAGGGATAGAGCATGAAACTGAAGCTAAGTTGAAAAATATATAAATAAACATTTTTGTTTAATGTGACGTAACGTATATCAAGGGTCCCACTACTAAGTAGTACATACAAAATTTGACCTCGCATCTCATAATTTTTCTAAGAGAGGGAGGGAGGGAGTTGGCGGAGCACAGGGATAAGGATAGCATCTGACTGCAAAACGGTGCTTGTGGGTTCAATTTTCACTCGGAGGAACAATTATATTAAATTGTTTTTCTTCACTCTGGTACGCTCTGGTTAATATTTAATTATTTCAATAATAATTATTATCTATCTACACATATCATAATATGGTGTAATTAATCTAATATTTTACTTTCTAACAGCTTTATCTCTATATTTTTAAATATACGTGATTTATTAATAATAAAAATATTATGATAAGTACGATGCTGAACACCTGAATTTACTTTGACGGCTACACTTGTTAGAATTTCTCCTATCAATTTGAAAGCCAGCGAATCGTATACGACATGGAAAATTTATTGTTTGTATCATGTAATATAATGTTGCAGAATTTAATAACAGTGCAGAAATAATTTATTATTTTATTGTAGAACATAACAGTGCAAAGGCAAAGCGCGGCGTTGACTTCCGCCTTCCAACACGCAATGTCTGGATTTCGGAAAGTGGACAATGGAGTGTCATTAAGTTAAATTTTCTATGACAACAATAGATAGATAGATAGATAAAATTCTTTATTGCACACATACAAAAATAAAAGAAGACAGAATGGATAAAAACAAAATAACACAAACATAATTAATTGTAGCATGCAAAGGCGATCTTATCACTATTAGTGATCTCTTTCAGGTTACCTAAAGCATAGACAATCAATCAACAATCTTACTGTACAGGAAAAAGGGTGATTCTGGTATTATATATTTTCTATAATAGTGTTTCATACGATTAGGCTACGACAGATAGGTATAGAAGTAGAAAAATGAAGTAATTTGTAAGTAACTTCTAAGTAAATATTTAGGATAAGTTTTTTACGCTTAACAAGGTAGGCGGAGAGAGCCTAGTGTCAAGACATTTCGTTGAGTGGCGGAAGCCAATGCCATGCCGCTTTGTCTTGTCACTAGGATTTGTCCACACAAATGAAAATAATCAATACATCCCTCTAGGGAAAATCGAATCCACGACCATTACGTATACAACCATACGCTGTCCTACTGCAGGTAACTTTAAATGTTAGTTAAAATATTTTGTTAATATTAAGCCCCCGGACTTAGTAGGATTCGAGTTACATTTTCCACGATCCACTAAACAAATAGCCTTGACACAGTCGCTGTTCTTGGCAACAGTTGCCGCTTAACTTTAAAACCTAAGGAAATATCTTTTAAAATTAAACCCATAATTTTTTAGATTTAGACACATTTAGTGCTCACCATTAAAGGATAAAGCGTAGTGTGTTTGAAATTCTGTTACTTTGAACGTGCTAGTAGTCAATACAAATTGCATTTAGAGGATATTACTCTCAGTACAAATAATGATCGTCATCTCTGGTAAACAAAGAGAGGAGTTTCTTATCCGATAAAAAAAGACTTCTTCTCTAATTTAATATATTTTTCGTATATACAAGCAATATACAAGAAGAAGGATATTCTTAATTCTGTTCACTATCAACTAATGCAAGATTAGCAATAATAACAATGTCATCTTCCCTAACACAAAACGTGAAATATAAACAAAAATTAAAAAATAGTAGAAATTCACTCACAAAATGATGGTTACACATTACAAAAGATACTATAAAGCAAGCGAACTAAGTTAATACTAAAACTTTTAATACCTTTAAACTGTTTTGCTCTAAGCGAGGAAAAGGAAAGTATGTAAATTGGTATAACATAACGTAGACCTATATGGTGTAGCTACTATTGGAACTTCAAAGCCATATAATTAATAGAGTGAACCTTTTAACAATTTAAAAAGCACCATAAAAATGGAATACACGCTACTTTTCAGAGTTAATGTACGTGCATAGATTTTTTATGGTCATTTTGTTCTACTAATGGAATTTCCTAAAATAAACAGTATTAAAATATGTATGTTGATGAACAATGAAGTTATAAATAAAAACATTTAATTATAAGTGAATTAGGGCCGTGGCGTAAAGTCGTGGCGTAATGGCACAAGCGTGTGACTGTAAACGAGTGGTTGTGGATTCGATTCCCACTCGAGGAGTGGAAATATTTAATATTTCCATTTTCTTCGCTCTGTTGTCGAGGCAAAACGCGGCGTTAAGTTCCGCCACTTAACACGCAATGCCTCCGAATCTGGTGGAAACTGGCGAACGGAGTGTCTTAACACTAGGTTCCCTCTGCCTATCCTGCTGTGTGCGGGATACAGCGTGAAGTTAAAAAAATAAATAAGTGAATAATTTATTTGGCTGTAGGTTGTGTCCCGCTTAACAGGATAGTGTCAACAAACTTCGTTCTTTTAACATTTTTAAAGTGTTATACATATATTCACACTCTTAGGAAATTGAAATAGACATTTAGAAAACGTATAGAAGTTAGAACGCAGCGGGATTCGGGTTCTCCTCTTTCCTCCCGAAGACGTCAACATCGGATTTTGTCTAGTTCATCAGAACAGAGATATGAAAAATATTCAATTATGATTATTCTGAGTGGGAATCGAACCCACAATCAATTACGTTTACAATCAGACACTCACTATATTACGATAAACACGAAACGAAAAAAAAAACAAATATAGACCATATTCGTTTTTCTTTTAAATATCTTCTATTATATATTTTCCCGCACACAGCAGGGTAGGCAGAGGGAACCTAGTGTTCCGTGTTAAGTGGCGGAGCTTAACGCCGCATATTTCCACTCCTCGAGTCGGAATCACACCCACAACCTTTACTGGCCACTATTCTAATTTTCTATTATATTAAATGATATAATTATAACGATGAGTACAATATATTATAAGGAACCTTATTTCGCTAGTAAATCGATAATGTTGACGTCACGCGTCAATCCGATCGAACTGATGTCAACAGCTCGTGTACTCGTTTGAACGTAATGTGAATTGAAATTGGTATTTATTCATTTATTAAATTACAATTGTACAAGTTCCAGAAATAGCTGAGCATTTTTGTATTGAATAATAAAGAAAATTGGGACAATTTGGAAATAGGAGAATGGTTTTCGTTAAGCCTAAATAATAACCACGAAAACTTTGTTTGTTTTTTGGTTAACTTTGTTTTAAATTTCCTAATAAGTAGCGGGTACTTTATTTTTTTTAAAAATATTGAAAATTAAATGTAGTTTTTAATTCTTCTTATTTCTAAGCGAAAACTGTATAATTATTAGAATCTGTGCAATTAGAAAGGTTAGTACTTTTTTATAATTCTATTTTATTACTCTACGGATATAAGGTATGTACCTTCTTTTAAAATTATTCTTCTTTTTCATATACAATACATTTTTTTTACAATTTCAGTACTAAAAACTAAGGTTTAAAGAAAATATATACCCTAAGAGAGTCCAGTTATTTGAAATTAAAATTGCCTGTTAAAGTTTAGTATTTAGATACTATTAAATTTTTGCTAATATAATAATGTTACACTATATACACACGATACGATACGACATGTACACAGTAGTTGTGAACTGCATAAGTCATTACTATTTAAATATTCTATACTACAATTAAACTATTGAAGACGAAGATATATTTCTAGGTTCTCTCTCCACCGAAAGAGTGTAAAAGATTTTAATTTTATATAGAAACAGAAATAAATATGCTAATGAAACAATATTTAAAAATTCTAAAAGAGCAGCGCTGGTATAAATACATACATACATAGGTATGAGCGTCGCGTCTATGAGTATAAAGCAATTTTTAACATTTTTGTCTTTATATGTACGCTTCACTTAAAGTGTTTACATTTTAAAAGCTTTCCTACGTAATATAGCTTTTATCATCCCAGCGAAATTATTTTTAACTTTAATTAATTATTTATTTTTAAATTTAAACCAACTAAATAACTGAAGTTTAAAACTTATCCAGTAGGTACTGGATAAGTTTTACAGTTTTTCTGTTTCTTACAATTGTACTATAAGTTTAATTAATTAGAAACAACCATAACATAATTAAATATGTGTATAAATAAGTAGTTAAACTTTTTATATCTTTTTTCAGCTTAAGACTTTTCTACATATAGCAAAATAGTCAGAATGAACTTAGTGTCAAGATACTATCTTCTCCACTTTTCGCTAGACTTTAAGATATTTCGTATTGCGTGTCAGACATTGATGCGGCGCTTAATCTTGTTCACAAGAACGGAAAAATGAAAATAATTAAATTATGGTTACTACACCGAATGGGAATCGAAGTTATAACCAACGGCGATTATAGTCAGAGACTGTCTCACTGCGCCACGAAGGTCTCGATTAATGAATAAATTAATTGAGTTGACTTTAAAAATCGACAAAGGAGCAGTACAAAAGAAGGTCGGAGTAATATTAATTATAAAGAATGTAGTGAAAGTTTTATTAATCGATTGTTTACCTCCGCCTTCGCTATTGTATTTAATTAAATTGAATTATGATTACCATTTAGAAATGGCTCCATATTTCATTTTTAAATTTTTAGTTTTAACAATAAAACTTAGCACTTTAAAAGCTAATAATTTGATTTCTAAGATATATTGAGACTTTTTCGTGCTGAAACTAAGCAAAGGACTGACAGCTTAAACTTATACATACTTTGCGCTTTGTTGACATAAAAAAATTATAATATCTAGTACTGTCTAGTCTTAGTCTAGTCTAGTACTTTCTGATACTGAGTCAAAAGAAAATTAAGATCTTTCATTACATTTAATGTATTATGTGTATCTATAGAATACGAATTTCCGGTTTTTGTTAGTGATATAATATTTATTATTAGTAATATACAAATAGTACCTACTAATAATAATCTAAGAAAACTTAGAGTAAATGAACATATATATAATCTACACGTACTACGTAGGTATCGTCTAAAACTTTTCTAAATTTAAAGTTGGTATAGGTTATTTTGGACTCACATTTTAATAGGTTTACGGTAAATTACGAAAGGTAAGCGAAACAAGAATTCCCTTTGCAATATAGAACACAAATTTACCACGTAACGTATATTAGTATTAAGTTAAAATACTCTTGGGGGATGGTTTATATTAATTTCTACCTTCGTATTTCGCTTAAATTCAGCTTTGTCTGAGGTATAGGTAAATCGAGTTAGAAATATAAACGTTGTTTACTTATTTACTTGTTGAATATTATTTTAGCACCTATATATTAATATCTCAGTTTTAAGTTAAACCAGCTGATTAACTTACAAGGCCCTTATAAAAACGAGAAAATCTCAAAACATCGAAATAAAACATACTTCCGAGTTTTCCTTTCTTTGCTTTACAAAACAAATAAAGTTGTATTAGAAATACAAACCTTCTTTACACGGAGGCGGTTCTATCCAATGCAATAAATAAACAAGGAACAACAAAACACAAAGTAAAAGTTTTGGAGGAGTCGTTCGGGCGATGTGAGAGAGCGCGAGGCGCGCCGCGTCCGCGACACAGCCGGGCGTCTGCTCAACTGACAGTGCAATGTGCACCAAAGAAGAATTTGTGCATCGATTCAACACTACATAGCTACGTTACATCCCTCTGTAGTACCTACGTCCTCTTCCCTTCACATTAGGATCATATTTGTGTGACAAGTTCAGGTAAATAAGCGACAGCGACAGTGTACGCTCGTATCGGACCAGACACATAAAAATTGTAATATTCTTTTATTTTCCCTCTGGTAATTTATAGTTCACTTGTAGACGAGAAAGTTTCCTCAAACATTTACGTCTGTATAAAGGAGTTACATTTTGATTAAAGAGTTAGTCTTTGAAAACTGAAAATAATGGCATTTTTGTAGCTAAGTGAAAAAAATTTACTGACAGAATCATTAAACTTTGGCTGATATGAAATTTCATGTATGAAACCTTAGCATATATGCATTATATTAATAAAATGTATACAAATACGCTTCAAAGTGGAACATACATATTATAATTGCGTCTGCCGTCTGACAAAGTAGCATATAATTAATTGATATGATCGAATGTCAATTCAATTGCCGCATCCGATGGTTCGAGTGTGGGTGTTGCAGATTGCAAAGTATCTACTGCAAGACAAAGCGGAGTCAACGCACCGCGTCCAGGCGATGACCGAAGGAAATGCATTGAACTATTACGACTTGCTAAATATTAGACAAGTCACATATATTAGACAATGTATACTAAACAACATTTATCTCTAGAATTAATTTAATGTGACCTTCTTATTTTATTCGATTAATTTATAATTTCAATTACCCACGATGTTTTTGAGCGTTGTAAAAAATAACCTATTATGTTACAAAGGTCGTAATGTAGTAATGATTATTAATATTCATGTAGAGTAAATACAATAGTATCTTTTATCTATACAAGTAATAAATATTGTAGTGTCTGTTTGTATTATTAATATAATATCTATACACGGTTTATACACCAAAATAACATTTTTTAACATTTTTGCCTGTCTGTCCGTTTGTTTTCGCTCATCTCTGGAACGGCTGGGCCGATTTTGACGAGACTTTCACAAGCAGATAGCACATGTAAAGATAGCAAATGAGTACCTTAGGCTACTTTTATATTAGAATTATAACGCTTTGATATTCGTGCGGACGAAACCGTGAGCACAGCTAGTGTTATATAAAAATAAAGTACCTATACATTTTAGCGAAATAACTGCAATACGTACATAACATATATTTTCCCCTACCACTTATATCCAAAAATTCATTGAAGTAGTTTTCATGGGATAATGGGACAAGCAATTTGAGAGAGCTGAGACGTTACAAATATTATGAATATGTTTTAGACGAAAAAGTGGAAGACGTTGTACCATAACGTAGTCTGTTCGTTGCCCTGAACGTCTAGATGAATTTTATTAGAGAACTAAAGTTATTACATACATATTTAAGAGGTGAATAAAAAGTACAATTTTACTTTGTTCAACATAATTAAAAAGAATAGTGATAAAATTAAATATTTATACTAAAGTTTAATGTTTTAAAAATAACATTATATCATATAAATATTCAATTTTAATTATTCAACTTTGAAAAAAAGATATTAATAGGTATGTTTTATTCTATACGTTATTTATTTACAACTACAATGTCACGTTTTGTACCACTACTACTATACCTACAGGAATTTGGAAATAAAAGTCATACTACCTTACAGTTCCCAGGCAACTTACATGCTAGATGTTTTCTCTAAGCCTAGTAGTTTAATTTGTGTGTTGCCTGTCTGTATCTGTTACTATCGAAAACCTATTTTATATTATATTATGTACCTAAGGATATATTTTTAAATAGAAAATCTCGCAACACATAAATATGTTGTCGAATATATTGTTAACATTTATACCGGATATTTCAGACAATTCAAAGACTCATATGATAATATACTTTGATTTATGACTCCAAGATTTTGTATGCTTAGTAATATAAGATACTTATATATAAAATAGGCTGCATCCTTCTATATTGTACGTATTTAATATTAATCGTTATATTATGGCCAAATAATACAAAATAATTATAAATGTAAGTTTATACTTTATTCTTCTTTTTATTTTTTTTTAGCTTAGCTTCACGCTGTATCCTGTACACAACAGGCAGAGGGAACCTAGTGTTAAGACACTCCGTTCACCACTTTCCGCCGCTTAACGCTGCGCTTAACCGGTGCGCTGCGGTATCGAAGGAAATATTAAATATTAAGTATCCAGTATTCCACTCTTCGAGTGGGAATCGAACCCACAACCAGTCGTTTACAGTTACACGTTCGTGTCACTGAGCCACGACTGGCCCCTTTATTCTGATAACGTATATTACTGTAAAATCTCATGAAAATCTGTTCAGTACTTTTTGCGTGATAGAGTAACAACATACAAACATACAAGTTTGTATAGATCGTCACAAACTTTCGCATTTATAATACAGGATTTCGTTACTCCTTTTACTTTTAGAGTACTAAGTGACAGTACAAAGCTATGTTTTTCCTTTGTGGAATACAAAACGTCTAGTGCTTGTTATATTGCTGTTGTATAATGAAACAGAGTTAATATGTATAGAGATATAGAATGATAACTTTTAGACGCTATTTAACGTAAGAATTATTTCTTAAAAATAAACCTTCATTGCAAAGATTCTGGAAAGGTCTTTTGGAATATTTAAATGTTTTTTTATAAGAAAATTGAGCAAAACAAAATACAAAACTTTTTCCCAGCACAGAGTAGACAAAGAAAACTTAGTGTCAAGACTGCTTTCCACATTCCGACCGAATTCGAGACTTTGCGTGTTGAGTGGCGAACCTCAACCCCGGGTTTTGTCTTTTTCTCCAGAGCAATGGAAAAAAATAGATTATAATCTATCTAAATTGACCGAGTGGGAATGTTACCCACAACCAATCGCGATTATAGTCAGTACGATATCAGACTGCGCCACGATGGCGATTTATTTTAGTTTAGAATATACTACATATGGTTAAAAAAACTTGTCAATATACTGGTTACGAAACCACACGGATGTCATTAATGTTTTAAAATTAAACAATTCTGGAAGAAGAATGGGAAGAAGCGCAATGGGGCAGAGTTTGACAGTAATCGCGATTAATTGTAGGTTCGATTACCGCTTAAAGATCATAAATCAATTATTTTCATATCTGCGCTTTGATACCTAAGACAAAACATAGCGCCCCGCCACTCAATCAGGGCGGAAAGTGGGGAACAGAGTGCCTTTTCAACAGGCTTTATCTGACTATACTGATATGTGAGAAGAAGGTGAAGGTACTTTACGTACGTGTACGTGGAAAAACGTGTAGACACTTTATTTTTTTAAACTTCTACGTAGAAATAACAATCTTAGCAAAAAAACACTAGAAAAATGACCATCATTATTGCTATTTGTAGTTCACGTGAATAGAGTTGAAGAAAATTAAAGTTGCCACTGAAAGTGTATTAGCCTTGAAGGTTACTCGCCTCGCCATCTGCACGCCCTGACACCGATATAGAATAACTTAATGTGAAATAAATGCGCCTATGACTATGTAGCGTGTAGGCGTAATTCTATACTTGAACACACAGATTTGACAAACTCATTGAAATTGATATATATGTACGTATACGTATTAAAATTATTATATAGTATGTTACATAAGCATAAATTATAGATATATATACAAAAACATCCTTATTTTCCTTCCTTAAAAAAAATTTCATCCATCGTTTTTCAAGTTTCTTAATATTTCGTAAAAGTTTTTATACTAATAATTTTAGATAATGAAATATCAAATATACATATAATAATATAGAAATAGTTCAAATATAAAAAAAAAAATAATTCATCATCATTCATCCTGTGCAGTAGACTATATACATTAGTTTATAGAATGAAAAATAATAATAGGTAACAGGAAAACTCTTTCACAAACAATTCAAATACAAAGTTAACAATGTCATGAAAAAATGTCTGAACGAACCAAGGTCTAACATGGCAGTACGTTACCGAACGCAATCGATACAGCTGCAATTAGACCAGCATGTCAAGCCAATAATGTAAATACCAGTTAAACATGCGAAATGTGACGGTACAAATGCATAGAGACGTTATAATAAAAAATATATATTTGTTTGTACAGCTACACGCTTTAACACGCTATTATTGCACGTACGAAATATATAAAATAAAAAAATTATGTATACGTAAGTGTGATCAGGCAGAACCTAGTGTTAAGAGTTCCATCAGATTTGAGAAATTGCTTTTTGAGTGGTGGAATACATCGCCGCTTTTAATGTATAAATATAAAGTGGATGCAAATAGATACCGAAAACCGGATGAAAACGAAAATAATTTAAATATGGTCATTCCTGTAAGTTGGAATTGAACCCACAATCAATCGCGTTTACAATCATTGCACCACGTGCCATTGCCAATGTGCCATTGCACCACGGTGACCTCAAAAAGATTAAAAATATATATGTTATTATAAAAGCCTCAACTACGATAAATCCTAAAACTTTCTAGTTAATCTCTAGATTTACCAAGTTTAATAGGTACAGTCCGAACTGCTTTTTTTATTTTTATTCATTTTGAAACTTGAAACATTGGGGTTTTCTCCAAAAGATACATAGTAAATATTGACTAATTTAAAAAAGAAACAGTCCTCTTGTTGTTTTTACTGGCTCTTTTACCATTAAAGTAAGCGATTACATAATTTTACTTAAAAAAATGTCAGTCAACATAGTTCGGAAATTTTAAATAATATATATTTTAAAATAAGAAAAGTATTATAGCAAAAAGGGACAAATCACAGAGCATAATATACTGTACAAAACTTGGCCACCTGAGGTCGAGCATTTTAGAAATATTTTAACAGTGATTTGCTCCTTAAAATATTTTCATCTTACTTTCGTTAACATTAAAGAAAAATAATAATCTAGTTTAATGTATTTTTTTTAAATATATTATAAAGTTTTAAGATACATAAATATTGAGAAATATAGAAAAGTTCCAATAATTCTTATAGCGATTTGCTATACCTTGACATTTAGGTTAGAAAAACATGATTAGCCAATGATTGGCAATGGACAATTACAAAAACTGCCATAAGACATATTTTCAGAACAAAGTGTCAATAACAAAGTAGGCATCTTATTAAAATTTGTATAAATAACTAACATGACAGCTGATACTCGTAGGTTGCTTACATTCCGCATGCAAATGTATTCTAACACGCAAATCAATCAAACTGGACTAACATACAGGACTAAACAATTTATATATTAAAATTAATATTATAAGACAGACTAAAACAATTAAATTATAAAAACTTTTTTTTGGAAGGATGAACTGAACTCCTTATTATTATTATTTTTTTAGTTTCACGCTGTATCCCACACACAGCAGGGTAGGCAGAGGGAACCTGGTGTTAAGACACTCCGTTCCCCACTTTCCGCCGAATTCGGAGGCATTGCGTGTTAAGTGGCGGAACTTAAAGCCGCGCTTTACCTCTACACCAGACTGAAGAAAATGGAAATATTAAATATTTTCACTCCTCAAGTGGGAATCGAACCCACAATCAGTCGTTTACAGTCACACGCTTGTGTCACTGGGCCAAAACTGGCCACAACTCCTTATTAAATTATCTATTTCATAACAGACTGCACGATGAACGTCTGTTAATGATAAATACTGTTTCATACTAAATTACTTGACTAGCTATACGTTACTTTATTCAAAGTATTTCAAATGTAATATTTATATTTTCAAATTTATGTATTTTCAATGTGGTATCATAAAAATACTGGCTTCCTGCTTTTCTTCGTCATATGAACTTTAAGTATGCCAAATTTCTCACTTCCTACCGCATAATTTTCGTAAAAACAAATGCAATCTTCTCATCCCATAAACGTGTGATGATTTAGTTATTATTTTATACGAATATATTTATAAAATGAATACCGATATATAAAAAGTGTAGCTCAAAGTAATTAAATCAACATAAATTTTACCCTCATGTACATATAGATATTTGAAAATTATTATAAAAACTTAAACTCGCATAGTGTGTCAACATTAGGTTCCCTCTGCCTACCCTGCTGTGTCCAGGATACAGCGGGATACAAATCGAATTCTATTTTAGTAAAACCAAAGAAAAACCACGGACCCATTCAAAAAACTACATATGTATGTCTTTTCAACGAATTATTAAACTAAAAAACACATGCAACTCATTCCAAAAAAAAATTCTTAGCTCCACAAAAGCGAAGTGAACGACCATAGACCAGAGCACTCGAGATAATTCAATCTCGTCTGCATTCAATCTAAACCATTTCGCTATGCATCGTATTTTCCACGCGCGAATTAGCATATCTAACATATACCGGATCTGTACTAATTCCTCTTACGCTTGCCTGAATAGAAATAGAGCTTGTTTGCCAAGTACTTTAGAATTACTAAAGATAGATTTATATTTATATGGAAACCATCTTGGTGTTTTCTGTTTATGTTAATACTAGCTACCGCCTGCTACTTTTCTCTTTTAGGATGTATTTTTTTGAGTGTTTAATAAGAAATATTATATGATTTATTTAAATAAATAATACTAATAAATAAGTGATTAATCCATTGCTTAAACTTATTTTAATAAAAAAAATATTATATTTAAAATTTTAACATAATGAGAACTGAACTTAGCATTTCTAACAACAAATTTAAATTGTAACAAAAGATGTAGCGCATTTCAACGTATGGCTTAGTGGTCACAGTTCAAGTCCCGATAGGTTCTGGTTTTAAACGTTTTTTAAAAATGAACTTCTCATCATAAATGTATGAATAAAACTTCAAAAGTTTTACAAATATCTTACTTGTTGAATGATAACAAGCTACTGTTGTGTTTTAACAATTTTTATCCAATTCGGTAGTTTTATAACTGCACTTAGTCTAAATAAGCAGTAAACATCCTAACCATTAAAGAAAACATTTACTACGTACGTAAATGTTAGAATGTTACTTATAAATTGGCATCGTTCTCGAATTTGTAACGCATTTTAGTTATGACGTTTTCTGTTTTGTTTCTACAAACGTAGGTACGTACTGTTTAACGACTTTTCTTAACTTACATTTTGTAGCATACAGTAAGTAGTGATTAATCACTACTTTTATGACTAGCTGTTGTTACCCACGGCTTCGCCCGTGTAGGTAAATTGATTGACTTTTATACAGATTTTCGACCCATATTTCTTCTCCTTAGGGGTAGAATTTTAGCAATGAATGAAATAGATATGTACTATTTTTTTATCAATAACCCAGACATTTTTTATATCATATTTGTAACTATAAAGCTATCGGACTTTCATAGAAATTTTCAACCCCTATTTAATCCCCTTAGATGTTGAATTTCCAAAAATATTTTCTTAGTGAGCGTCTACTACATAGAAAAAACCTACATACTAAAAATCATGGGTCTAAGTTTTATAGTTTAGGCTAAACAATGATGGAAAAGTCAGTGAGTGAATTACGACAAGCTGCTTTATAAATAAAGAAGATGATGCCATGAAGAACTGTATTTAAAATCAATACTACGAAACACCGGTTAATTGTCATACGATGAAATCAATATTTTTTTATGTATAGTGCTTCCTTCGCCCATGGATATATACAATATTAGTGGAGTTGTAGACGCCTTACCGATTAGACCTTATTAAAAAATCGTAAAGTTAAACATCATCAAATCAAAAAATATAAAATACAAAGCCCGACTAAGTTTTAGGGCTTCTATCTTAATAAGAGGCCGTTTAAATATTGATAATAACTATTCGCATGTACTAAATATTTGCTCAATTATTATATACTGACTTATAGGTACTTTATGTTACTATGTTGCATAAGCTGCCACTATAGTTTATTGAGACTTAAGTACTCTTGTATATCGCCCCATATCTACTGTAGCAGAATATACTTACTAAGACGATATTACTGTGTAAAATAAAATAAGCTAAATCAAAAACTTCGAAAAATAAGGACAGTTGTATGTATTTTTAATATTTTAAAAGTGTTATTGTACACACACTTAGGAAATTGAATGTCACTTAGGAAATTGTTTTCTGAATGTCTTTTACAATTGTATGTATCTTTTATTTCGAATTTTGTTTGGTGGTTGGAGGCTTGTTCTCCGACTGGCTCGCGACCACTATCAAGTTCAGGACGAACCGCCAAACATCTGATGATGTGTTCCGGTTCGATGACACGTAAGCCAGCTCTTCTTATTGCCACCATTCCCATCCGTCCTCCTACCCTCCTTCACCTTCAAGGTCGGCAACACATCCACAACTCTAATGTTGTGGATGTCTATGGGCGAAGGTAATCACTAACCATCAGTTGATCCCCTCGTTTGTCCTCTTTACTCAATAAAAAAAAATGTTTCATACGTATATTGTAGTGGAAAGCTTTACGGTTTTTCGCGCATAATGTAGTAGACAAAGAATATCTAATGTAAAAATAATCCATTCCCTATTTTCCGCTCGAATACGAGACATTGCGTGTTAAGTGGAGAGACTCAGCGCTGCGATTAGCCTTACCAGAGCAGAGAATAAAAATAAATTTCAAAATTATTATTTCAAACGGAGAACAGAGTATCTTGACTATAGGATCTCTCTGGCTACCCTGCTATTAAAAAATAAGCGTGAAGCCATTTTTTTAATATCATTATTTGATCGAGTGACGTATCGTAGTAGTAGAAAATTGTTCTAAAATTGTACAATTTCCTCTTAAAGTCCAATATGAAACTATCTTATTAGATAAATCTGATAAGAGCCGTGTAAAGATACATATAGTGTATATTTGTACAGCAAGTAAGACGACGTACATATGTCTGCCCTTGGTTAAAGATAATAAAGCACAAGTTATTCAACTTATTTATATAAGCAGGTGACACTTATGAAAATCGATATTTTGTAGCCATAGCCACCTCACCGTAGCACAGTCGGAAAGTGTTTGACTGTAAACGCGAAGGTTGTAGGTTCGGTTCCCACTTGGGGATACAATTATGTTTTAATTTGAAAAAGACATTTAGAAAACGTATTAAAATTTGGCTCAGTGGTGAGAGCGCCTGGACGGTATTCAGGAGGCGCGGGTTCGAATTCCGCTGCTTTGAAATTTTTATACGCTTTCTAAAAATGTTTTTCAATTGTCCTTAGTGTAGAATAACACTTTAAAAATGTTTAAAAATATGTTTTATTTTTTTTTAATTCATGTTTTGTCCTCCGTAGTACCTTACTACGGCAGGCAGGCTAGACAGAAAGAATTATGTGTAAAAGCACCCCGGACGGAATGTGGAGAACAGTGTTTAATTTTGCAATACGACATGTCGTTGAATGGTAGAATTCAACTCAAAGAAATGAAAATAATTTAAATATAATAGACGAAACGAAAATTATTTAAATCAATTCCTCGAGTGATAATCAAACCCACAACCACCCACTGTTACCAACGCTACACCACGATGGCCTTAAAAGCGCAAGTTATTACACTTATTTATATAACCAGATGACACTTTTATGGCAATCGATATTTTATATTCGGTATTAGAATTAAGCTACTTATAAATTAAACTTTATTGGAGAATGTCAATGAAACAAATTATATCTATCGCATAATTTCTACAAAATTAAGTCTTTGCTATGCAACTGTGAATAACATTAGTCGAAGAATTCATAGAAAATTGAAACCTGGTAAGGATCAATGTAATTAAATGTGCCTTATGTCGGTAGCTTAGGTGGGTAATTTAGAAATAACAACAGAATAGTTGATGCCGATATTATTTTAACGCTATTATATATATTTAATTATTTTCAACGCCAAGCTTTATCAAGGAGGTTGCATAGGGAACCTAGTGTTATGACACTCCATTTTCCGATTTCTTTCGGAAATCGAGAGTGACGAGTGAATGAGCGAGTGACGGAATGGGTTGCATTTGCCTTACTAGAGTAGGTAAATAAAATTAATTTAAATATAATCATTGTCCCAAATGGATATCGAACACACAGCCACTGTGCTTATAGTCAGACGCTGTCTAAGTGCGCCACGACGACATATTATGTATGTATCTATATGTTTATTTTATTAATTAATTTTAAGTTTAAAAATTTATTTGCCAAATTTGAGATATTATGTCTCAAATGGCGGAACTCAATGCTACGCTTGGTCTTTACAAAGCAGTAAAATAATAAGAAATTAAATATAACCATTCATCCCAAGTGAATATTGAATCAGACAGCACAGTGTCACACATATATATTAAAACCTGTACATATTAGGGTATTCATACGTCATCAACAGACCTGCCATACATCGATAAAAACAATCGCGTGTTCCATCTATGAGACCGCATTTACATAAATCATGAGTATGACGGCTAGACAGCCGATTTAACTGACAGAAAAATGAGTACTGGAGTGGCGTGCACAATCCTACGACAGAAAAATATATTTTAATATTTTAAATTGTATATAATAATACAATATTATTAAAAAATCAATTGGGGCCAATCGTGGTGCAGTGGCACAAGCGTGTGACTGTAAACAACTGGTTGTGGATTCGATTCCCACTCGAGGAGTGGAAATATTGAATATTTCCATTTTCATCGCTCTGGTGTCGAGGCAAAATGCGGCGTTAAGTTCCGCCACTTAACATACAATGCCTCTGAATTCGGCGGTAAGTGGGGACCGGAGTGTCTTAAGGTTCCCTTTGCCTACCCTGCTGTGATACAATGTGAAGCTAAAAATAAAAAAATAAATAATCAATAATATTTTTAAGACTAAATGATGAGCTGTTTTATTAAAACAAAGATTTCATATTTATATTTATTTGTATTATTTGAACTTTATGCAGAATAGCTATCATTGTATTAAATAATAAAATTGTAACTTACATATATATTTAAAAAGAGCAAGCAACTTTCCATTCGAGCCAGTAGTACATTTATGTACATTTTACGATTTAAAATACAGGTAAAAGTCTACATGAATAACGGATAATAAGATTTTTAATATTGATAAGATCTTTTGTTTCCCTGATTTTTAGATTTTAAATGAAACTATTTTATCTGGATTCATCGCGTATATTTTGTGACCACAGACTACTGCAAAGTTTTCGAAATGCTAGCTTTTCTAAAATGTTTTTTCGTATATCGTGTAATATCAAAAAAAGACGCATAATTTCCGTTAAAATAAGTAATTTTATTTCAAAATTGAATTTAATCGTATAATCTAAGTAAAAACTAAACCTGCTGCTCAATTGTGAACGTTATGTACCTAACTAACTGTTCAATTCTCACACGGGACGAAGGTCTATATTGACTACTTGGATGTTTATCGTGATCAAGCAAATTGTTACGTCGAATATTCATTATCTAACTTGCAATGTTGACGAAAAAACATCGAAATCAATTTTATAATTTTATAACACAAATTTCTCTCTGCCTACCACATTAAATAAGTTAAAAATAATAATTAATTAAGTATTATACATTATAAACAACACACCTTGTGAAGTCTATTGTACGGTGAGCAGCTGCAGTTGCTGCCCACGCTCGTTTCAATTATCCTACTATTACATACAGTATTAACGTAATAGATATATTCAACAATAATTAGCTAAACTTGCATTATATATATTCTCTGCTGTATTAAATTGATAATTATATCTATATTTGGCTTTAGTAATAAGCCTATTGTAGCGTAGGTGGTAAGTATTTGTGAATATGACATTTAAAACGCCATTAATAGATGTCAAACAGTCAATGTAAGGATTTTTTCAAAATTTGATATTGTTGGAGTGTAATATTACAATAGAAAGACTTAATTACCAAAAACATAGTTAAACTTTTTAATTTTCTCAAGTGTGTGACAAAACCTCAATTTTAATACTTTAAAAGTTTTTAATTTTTTATATATTTTTTAAAAAGAGTTCCTCAAGAAATTATTATACAATATTTTATATGTCAAAAGTATCGCACATAAATGTTATAAGAATTCAAAATAATAATTGAAAATACATACATTTTCAACTTCAAAACATTCCTGGAAAACAGCAAAATCATAATTACATCATTCTATGTCAGTCAGTGTAGTGGCCAGTCGTGGCGCAGTGGCACAAGCGTGTGACTGTAAACGACTGGTTGTGGGTTCGATTCCCACTCGAGGAGTGGAAGTTATATTTCCATTTTCTTCGCTCTGGTGTCGAGGTAAAGCGCGGCGTTAAGTTCCGCCTCTTAACACGCAAGCCTCCGAATTCGGCGGAAAGTGGGGAACGGAGTGTCTTAACACTAGGTTCCCTCTGCCTACCCTGTGTGCGGGATACAGCGTGAAGCTATCTAATCTAATCTAACATCATTCTATTGGATGAGCGATATAATAAAAAATAAAAAAATAACTTCAAATTGAAAATCAAAACTAAAAGTTATGAAAAACTACATATAATTGCAACTAACCAGCGCGTCTGTTTGCGTCTGCACGTAAAATATCCGACGGACTGCATATTGGTGAAATGTTCCAGACAACAAAGAACAAACGCAGGGAGAATACGGAATATTGGATTAAGCTTCCTGCCCGTTGTATACTTTTAAAGTAAAACGTCTGGCGTATCAATTGCACTCTGGTAGCGTTTCCGCGACAGTTACAGATTCAAACTTATAAGGAAAATATTTATATTTTAAAATATAGGAATATATTTTACGAAAATGTGGCCGAAATGTGGCCAGTCGTGGCCCAGTGGCACAAGAGTGTGACTGTAAACGACTGGTTGTGGGTTCGATTCCCACTCGAGCAGTGGAAATTACGTTTCCATTTTCTTCGCTCTGGTGTCGAGGTAAAGCGCGGCGTTAAGTCCCGCCACTTAACACGCAAGCCTCCGAATTCGGCAGAAAGTGGGGAACAGAGTGTCTTAGCACTAGGTTCCCTCTGCCTACCCTGCTGTATATGTGATGATATAGCGTGAAGATATTTTTTAATTTTACGAAATTACATACAAGTGTATTGGGGCTAATGTGGCACAGTAGGTCAGTATGTGACAGCAAACGATTGATTGTGAGTTCGATTTCACAGGAGGGGAATGATATATTTTTTTTTTATTTACTGGCACTGGCAAAACAAAGCGCAGCGCTGAGTTTCACCGATCAAGATGTAATTTTTCGACGAATTAGGACAGAAAATGGAAAAAGGAGTGTCTTTACACTAACTAAATATCAGATTAATATAACCTGAGAGAGACATCTAAATGAAAAAAGTATGAAATAAAAAACGCATATTCAAAATGAACAGCCTGGTTTAGGGTTCTACAAGCGAATGAAATAACCTTAGTAAATTCTCTTCCTCGCTTTCAGATTGTAAAAAAACTCTTAATACCGGAATTATAAATTTAATTAACTTTGAAGATCTCTACATAAATAATTAATTATTTGTAACATGCAATTGGTTTAAAAAAGTCTAATACCTTAATAATTATAATTATTTCCTTCAATAAACAGTTTCTACTAGTTTAATTGAAAAAGTTTACATTTAATAGAAAAATATATACGGTTAGGAACTAAGTTCCAGACAACAAAGGACTCAAAAAGAGCAAGGTACAAGGTAGATATAAGGTGGATAACGTTAACCAGGAAAATCCTTGGCGGTATCCCCTTAGGGCTTAGGGACTTTAGGTAAAACGTGTATGATTAATTATTTTTTTTTATTTTTTTTTTAGCTTCACGCTGTCTCCCTCACACAGCAGGGTAGGCAGAGGGAACCTAGTGTTAAGAAACTCCGTTCCCCTCCTTCCGCCGAATTCGGAGGCATTGCGTGTTAAGTGGCGGAACTTAACGCTGCGCTTTACCTCGGCACCAGAGCGAAGAAAATGGAAATATTAGATATTTCCACTCCTCGAGTGGGAATCGAACCCACAACCAGTCGTTTACAGTCACACACCAGTGCCACTGGGCCACGACTGGCCACAACGTGTATGATTAATTATTTTTAAATGCAGTGTTAGGTTTTTATATATTCGTTTTTAATATATATTATATATTATTTTTATTCGTATTGGCACACCTAATGTATAATTATAATAAGTAAGATAATGCCGTTTTAGCAAAATTTGTTTAATATGATGGGTAGTTTCCTTTCGCGTACATAAATTTAAACTCTGAAACTTTTGATGTAGGATCATATCAAATTTGTTAAACTATAACAAATACGTAATGGCACCTTAACAAAATTTATTTTGTATGAATTGATGATATATTGATAGTTTACGTTAACATACAAAAATAAAAAACGTTTGGAAGATCTGATGGGGAACTCTAAAAGACAAAAAGGCGTGGTAATTATTACTAAGCAAACAATTTTACTCCTAAAAAGGTAACATTTTATAGAATAACGTCTGTTTTGTTAAAAAGAATTCGTGTTATTTTTTTAAAAAAGTATAAGTCCTGTAGTCGGTAAGCAAAAAAGAAAATAAATAAATAAAATATTATTTTTTTTATTTTAATTTTCGATGTATAGAATATATGTATTTAACTAATGTGATAGTAACAGTATTTCTTTTAAAAATATGTTAGATATAGTTAATTAGATTACACATTTACTTAATCTTATTCTGTCTATTAACAATAATATACACAAGTCTATCTAGTGTTTTTGGATACAGAAAAATAACGTAACGAACGTTCAGAAAAACATAGTTTAAACTTTCATAATAAACAAACAAGGAAAGACCACCAAACGCAATTAGGTATATAAAATAAACATTTATTATAAAATCGTTGTTCCAGACAACAAAGGAACTCAACAAGTGTGCAAGGTTTCACGGGGAAGTTCGTGGGGGGTCGCCCTCGGAATTTAGAGGGAAGAGTCTGCTATGGCAATTATTATTTGAGAGGATTTATTCACGTTCGTGCTTTGTTCTGGTCTAGACTAGTCTAGTACAGTCTAGTACAGTCTGGTACACTGTAATATGATAATGTACCTGCGTTCATTGTTTAAACATTGGAGTACAATGTTAAGCATTGGAGTATACTTGTTAGTTTGAGTAAGCTGTTACCATGTACTGTTATTTTGTAAAATAAATATAAAAGTTTTGTAATTTATTTTGAATTATATATAGAGTTCTGTATATAATATTTCATATTCTGAAAAAAAAAATACGTGGTGTCAAATCAATTTATTTATATGTATTATATTTATAAATCTTTTTACCTTTTTTGATCATTACATTACTGATGTCTTTATTGTTAGTAATGTGATTATAAAAATACTTTGGTAAAAATTATTATTTTCGTAAAACTTTTTACAAAACTGAGTATAAAAACATAACAAAAAATTAAGAAACTATTACAAAACAATATAACAAAAATTAACCTTATACTTAGCTAGCATAATTATTTTTTATAGTTAAAACTATAAATCTTAAAAACTATAAATCTTAAATAAATCTTTGCAAAAATGTGGTAAATGGTATATAATCGATTTAGCTTAGTTGGGTTTAAAGTTATTATTTGAAAAAAAAAGGATACTAAATTGACTTATATTTATTTAAAATTAGCTACATATATCAAAATATAATATACCCTATACATGCTGCTAATTTATATTTTTTATTTTTTTTTTTATTTATTTACTCACACACACATAGAAACAACTTAAATACTATGATTACAATTTATAACTTACAAGCTAACAAAATAATCTAAAAATCCGTTGGAAAGGAGACTGACGCCTGAACTAGGATACCCTGTATTTCAGGTCACCAGGTCCTTCTCCCTTGAGATATAATAATGTAAACACTTCTTTACAACTAAAAAAAAATCATAAACAATTGTAATATATACATGAGTGGCAATTTTATATGTGTGTGCGTGTGTGGGTGTGTGTGATAATACGTAATAATCTAATACGTGAACCAAATTGTTTTTACGAAAATTACGCGGACAGAACAATATGAAATTTTGCACAGATTTAGTTTGTATAGAGAGGGAGTGCAAAATGCTAATATTTTTTAAAGCAAAGAACAAAAAAATAATTAAATTAACAATATAATTGTGACACATGTACTATTGTGAGCTTGGTTTTCGTGTAAAGTGGAAGATTCGTTAGTAAGGCAATGCATCAGCAAGCCTACTCGTATATTTGTTAGAGTAATTTATTAATATTGTTGTTTTACAGCTTCACCTGAAAAGAACGTAGTGTCATGACGCATTGTTTTCCACTTACCGCCCGAAATCGAGACGTATTGAGTTGAACTATGACAAAAGTCTAAGTACCAGAACAAAAAAAAATATAAAATTATATATCGAACCCAAGACTAACGAGTTTGCAGTCTAACCCTGTTACACTACGCCACGATTTATTTATAAAATGTAAATACATGTATTAAATATGACCACGTTACAGACAGTGACCTCATAACCTATATGGTATTACACACGGACGATGAGCAAGAGCGCATAAATTAATTTAAATTATAATTAAATTCTACTAAATTAAACACCTAGTAAAAAAGTTTACTTCGTATTTAGTTTAATTATGTTAATTAATTTAACAATATAAATGTGAATAGCTTCACGCTGTATCCTGCATTTAGCAGGGTAGGCAGAGGGAACCTAGTGTAATGACACTCCGCCGAATTCCGAGGCATTGCGTGTTAAGGGCCGGAACTTAACGCAGCGCTTTGCCTCGACACCAGAGTGAAGAAAATGGAAATGTTAAATATTTCCACTCCTCGAGTGGGAATCGAACCCACAACCAGTCGTTTACAGTCATACGCTTGTGCCACTGCGCCACGACTGGCCCCTAATATTTCTCTAATATTATTTATTATTAAAATAATAGGTTAACAAATTTTGAATTGAACTAGTGACTAAAAATGGACAACTCAGTGTCTTGACACTATGTTATTTTTTTAGTTGGACTTTGATTCTACTAAGAATGATAAATAAAAGAAAAATATAACTATTTTTGTGTTTACATTGTTGGGAATTACTATAGTTGGCAAACGTAATTAAATCATGATTCAAGTAAAATTCAGAACTAAAATCAGTTTATCTGTTTGGAAAATACCACACACAGGTCAAGTTAAAGTTATCAATTAATTATGCATACGCATTAGTTATAATTATAAAGGGCAAAGGAAAACGTTAAGCGCTGCTTTTTACACTTTTACGTTATTACCGTATAGCAGAAGTGGAGAACGGAGTGCCTCGGCAAAATCTTTTTTCGAGGCACTTCGTTCTCCACTTTCCGCGGAAATCAACGCCGATTAACTTCACGATGTATCCCGCACACAGCAGGGTAAGCAGAGGGAATCTAGTGTCAAGACACTCCATTCCCCACGCACCGCCGAATTCGGAGGCATTGCGTATTAAGTGGCGGTACTTAACACTGCGCTTTGCCTCGAAACTAGAGCGAAGAAAATGGTAATATTAAATATTTCCACTCCTCAAGTGCGAATTGAACCCACAACCAGTCGCTTTACAGTCACACTTTGTGCCTCTGGGCGACGACTGGCCGCGTAACTAATTGTAAGTCATAGGTATAACAAACATTTCTTTATTAAACCTCTAAATTACTAAATAAAATCCATATAGTATAGGATACCGGTCGTTGCTTTTTGGTCTTATTTTCAATATAGGGGAATAAAAGTGAACAGGTTGCATGAAATACGTATATCCCCTGAATAGTTCAGACTCAAAGCGAATCGCTTTACAAATAAGTGGAAAGCTACAAAATGAAATATCAAAAACGTTTATCTCTTTGCTCGTAGCTTTTGAATTTCATTTTATACAAAATCCCCTACGTCAATACATTCAACGTTTTTAATTTATACCAGCTTGCTTTAGTTGGCTATGACTATCATTTACCATTGCAACATGCAGAAAACAACTGAGTTCAAAACAAACAAATAAGTAAATATGTAAATGTAAGTATAAAAAAATAACTCGTTTTGCCGTAGCAGTTTGGTATTTACAGTAACTGACTACCCGTCAGAGAGAACTTAGTGTCAAGAAATTCCTTTCTTCCCTTTCTGTACGAAATCAGAATTACACAATGCACTTTTTATTATTAATTCGAAAAAATAATACTAATTAAAACATAAAAAGTAATCTACACTTACCTATATTATAAATGCGAAAGTCTGTGTGTTTGTCTGTCATGCTTTCACGGTTAATCTACCGGTCCGATTTGGATGAAATTTAGAATGAAAGGGTTGAAATAAGGGATGAAAGTTTTTATGAAAAATCTAAACCGGTTGACCAAATATAATGAAATTTAGGCATAAATATAGTTAATATCTAAGCTTAAACATAGGCTACTTTATTTTTCAAAAACCCACCGCCGAGGGTTGCAACGAAACGAAACAATTCAGTAGTACACGCGGCGAAGCCGCGAGCCGGCCGCTAGTTGTTTATAAATTAAATGTATATTTTCAAATAATGTTATAAACATGCAAGGTTAATCGTAGTATATTAACGTGTTAATTCTAGTTACTGTTATTACCACTGTTTTAACGTTATTTTCACGTAAATCTTCCTTCCAATTAATATAAGTGTACGATTTAACTCTTAAATGCATTTTATTACTCATTATCTTTTGGCAAAAACTTGTCTAAATGTCAGTGATATACGAACCCGTTAATACACGATAACAAAAATAACAATTTCTTAATTTAGGACAAGGGCCAATATCGTGTTGATATAAGATTGCTCGTTTAAACATTTATTTTTAGCGACTGTATATTAATTTGTCCTTCCTCTGTCCATTAATCAAAATTTAGTAACTAAATTTCCTCTCGAATCTCGATCAATAACATAATTTATGTTATGGTAGCTATGAAAGCTTTCATGGTAAAGTTCAATGAATTATGAACAAAAATAATATACATAAATTATCGTAGATATTTTATTTTTACCAAAGACTACCATTTCCAGGTAAACAAAAAGCAGAATTGTGTAAATATTGTCTTCGGCAAAGAGCAGAAATTTTAATATATCATTTTTTTATGTTTGGCTACAAAAAATTACAAAGAAATAAAAGATTTATTGACAAGTAGCATTTTTCACTTAAGTAAAATATTACTAAATCTGGTAATGAAGACAAAGCGCCATGTTGAGTTAAAAACTCAAATTGGAAAAGCACTCAATACGCAATATTTGTGAATCAGATTGAAAATGGAATATGGAGTGTCTTGACACTAGGTTCCGTCTGGCTATACCGGAGAAAGCCGTGAAATTATTTTTATAAATAATCTCAAATATTTCTCAAAGAGGAAACTGAATCCACAACCACGTTTACATATAAAAGCTGTACCACTGTGCCACAATGGCATCACTAGAAAAATTAATAGACACCATAACTGAATTAAATGTCATTTTAAAAAGAAATGAAGTGAAGATAAAAGGCTTGAATAACCTTTATAAGTGCATGTGTATATTATGGTATCCTTCCGTGAGCTTCCATATCCATTGTGAGAAGTAGGTCTTATAGAAAATGAGAAAACATCGACCTATTTTATGTTCACAGTGAAGGGTATAATGTTCTCACTCCATGTGTATGCAGTTTCGTTTTTATTTAAAGGACGAAAATGGTTTATTTTTATTTTTTATTTCAGCTTTATTATTTCGCATGGCGGGGCAAAGAGAACCTAGTGTTACGACAATCGGTTTACCACTTACGGCCTGAATTCGGGGATTTTTTTTAAGTGGCGGAACTCAACTTGCTTAGTTTTACCATTGATGAAAAATGCAAATAGTTCTAATATAATCATTTCTTCGAGTGTTAAATTTCGAGTCGGAATGGAAATCACAATCAATCGCGTTATCAGACCCTGTCCCACTCCGCCACGACGTCTGTGTATCTATTATTCTATTCTATATCTAATTACTTATTTAAAAACAAAGTTATTCTTACACTAAGGGATTATAAATAGCTTAAAGTGCTGTAATTATTACGAGGATTATTACGAGGAAGTGGGATTAAGAGAATGATTATTAATTAATATCACAGAAATGGTTCTCATGACAAAATACGGTCACCGCTAACCGTAATGACGCTTCGAAAAGCCAAAATAATATATTATACTAGCGGCCTCCTCGCGGGTTCGCCGCGTGAACTATTTCGTTATATTGCAACACTCGGGGGCGCATTTTAAAAAAAATAAAGTTCCCTATGTTTAAGCTTAGATTATCAACTATATTTATGCCAAAATTCATTACAGTTGGTTAAGCGGTTTAGATTTTTCATATAAATTTTCATCCTCTATTTCAACCCTATAGAGGTTGATTTTTGAAAAAATAAGTAACCTATGTTAGACCCAGTCACTTTTACTACTATCATTCTAAATTTCACCCAAATCGGACCAGTAGATTAGCCGTGAAAGCGTGACAGACAAACACACAGACTTTCGCATTTATAATATAAATATGGAAGTATGGATTAACACAATAAAAATAACAGATATGCCTAAACAATCATTATGAATAGTTAGTTAAAAAATACTGAAAGATAATATTCAAACTAAAAATATCCAACTCATTTTACCGTTATATGCCAAATAAAAAAGTACGAAAAAAAGTCTCTTTGAAATCGTTTTCATTTAGCAGTTTCAACTCAATAAATTCACAAAATATGTTTGCTAGATAGATTCCCAGATTTTTGTTGAATCCACACTGTTTTTTATTCCACTCTGTTTATATTCGCAGCAGGTTTATTTTGGTTAGCGACCCTGGATGTGACCTGTGACCTAGTTAAATGGAACATGACACAGGTTGACCTCCCGCCTAGGTCGGCGACGCCCGCATCTCGCATCCACTAACGTATCGGCTTTCACCTAAAATCTATTAAGCCGCGATATCTGAGTATCATCATCCTGACATCGTCTCAAAGTTTGTCTTCATTAACAGTGTAGATTATTAGGCCGAAAATGGAACAAAAGGAAATTAGGTTTACGTTTTTTTGTATTATAAACAAGTTATAATTTATGATTAAGCAAAAAGCTTGCGGCAATACAGCGTTTAATTGCAAAAGCGATTAGTTGTGGGTTCGGTTCCCACTCGAAGAAAGGATAATATTAAATAATTTAGTAGATTTATTTATTTATTTATTTAAATACTTTATTACACCAACATACATAGAAAACAAGAATATATAAACTAGCACATAATATCGGTGGAAAGGCGGCCTTATCACCACAGGTGATCTCTTCCAGACAACCCTTACTAAGTAAAAGATCAGAGGACGCAAGAATATTGGTTGGTGTACAAATGCATTAGAAGCTCTAGCTTTAATAAACTTACTTAAAAAATTACATACTATATGATATAGATGAGATTTGTATAATATACAGATATATAGTCCATATATACTTATTTATTAATACATATATTAAAATTAATAATAATAAACTTACATAAAATAAATACATAGACATACATTTTATAATGATAGGAAATAGTTTTTGAGACGACGCTTAAATATGTGAACAGATTTAGACTCACGTATATCCCGTGGAAGGTTATTCCAAAGGACTGCAGCCTTAATGGTAAAAGAGTCGCCAAAGGTTTGTGTGCGACTCAGATTTTCTGCTCTGGTCACACAATGTCAAGATTACGGGGAATAAGTGGGAGAACGGAGTGTCTTGGCACTAAACTCTCTCTACCATCCTGCAATGAGGAAGAAAAGAGGGAAGTTTAATTAGTTCATCTTTGTCTTTGCAACGATTCTGCTCAAGCAAAAACTTTACATATCTTAATATGAACAAAACCAAATGGAAACTGTAAAGTAATCGTGACCCGCATTAGGCGCTGTGACTACCGAATGCGAGCTATTTCTGGTTTACTGCAACACTAACTGGTGCAACCAGAAATGATTGTACTGTACCTAACTATATATAAGAATCCCGCAATCTTAGTAATTGATAATAGCTTATAAATCTTGTCTTATTAAGCGGCGTGGAGCTCACGTTGCTAAAGGATCGTCGACCTACTCTGCTTCTCGTTGTTGGTAGCCTGCGACCTAATTTAGATGGACAATATATCTTGACCTGCAATGCTATCCTCTGATAAAGCATTTGCAATTACCTTTAATATAAATGAAGTAATAATGTGTTAAGTATTTTATTTATTAAAGTAATTAACAATATGGTGGAATTATTTTAAACTTGAGTTTCATATATATTACAATTGAAAATAGACCTAGGTTTTTACTCATTTTCTATAGCGATTAATGTTAGTATTATTAAGACCTAAGGTATCTAAGTGTGTCAAACGTTAACGCCTTCGCTAATGCGTCAGCAGTAGCTTTTGCGAATTGAATGACTAATCCCTTTATGTTAAAAGACAAAGACCGATGCGACTGCAAATTACGTGTTAAGTTTTAAATATTTGGGCTTGACCAAAATATAACATATATTAGATAAATGTTGATTATTTATCGAACAGTTTCTGTTCCGCAGTTGCATTAGAAGATTGTGAGGCGTGCCTTTAAACGTGCAGTTTGCGTCATTCGCCCTATAAATAACGCGAGAACGATGCTGAAACAAGAAAGATGAAACGAACGCCAACGAGCTGCACAAAGAGGCGAATTCCTTGAAGATAATGACGGCCAGTGCAATATTATTCCGCTGTCCTCGATGTTCATTATACATAATTTTATGGAAGAATGTTCCTTTTTATTTGTTTTTTTGCCTGCTGTATCCCACACACAGCAAGGTAGATAGAGGGAAACTAGTGTTAAAGCACTTATTCCCTTTTTACCGCTGAATTTTGGATGCTTGTCGTGTAAGTTAAGTGGCGGAACTTAACGCCGCGCTTTGTCTCAATACCAGAGCAAAGAAAATGGAAATATTAAATATTTAAACATTCCTCGAGTGTGAATCGAACCCACCACCAGTTGTGTTTAAGCAGTCACACTTTGTGTCCCTTCGCCACGACTAACGTCATATATACAAGAATCCCGATATCTGTTATATGTTAACGCAAATTACTGGATCCATCTTAAGTCAGCCAGAACTCAAAGTGAAGATTGATAACACTGAAGGTGTACATAAATGAGATGTATATAAATGGAAGGTGTTATAAATGGAGTATATAAATTTTTCACTTGTTTAAGAATTCACGTTTAGTACTTACTAATTTTATTTGTGCATTCTCCTTATGTCCATCTAATCAACGAGACGTTCACATTAAAATACAATTGAGGTCAGTTACGTTGAAAAAAAAAGATTAACATCGACTCTGGAATAAATGTCGTAATTACGAATACATTAGCTTACGGTTTCTTTTGTTTATTTTCCTTATAAACATTCTATGTGATTCTTGGAGCACATTTTAGCTTATCCAGTACGATATTAATATAAGAAAGCCCAGTGGTAGTGCGAGAAAATTTAGTGTCAAGACACTACGTTCTCCTACTTTCGCCCGGACATAGAGACATTATGCTTTGAGTGGCGGAACTTAACGCTGTGTTTTGTTTTCCAAGCAGAATGAAGCAATAAAAATAATTTAAATATAATCATTTTCCTTAATTAAGAATTAAACCCACAACTACGTTTACAGTAAGACGCTCTACTGAGATACGATGGCTTCTATTGATCGATATTGATATATAATATCAAGGTACATGATCACATAACCCTCAAATAAGCCACGATAGCAATATATATATAAAGAATATTATGAGACCAATGTTGACGGAAATTTTAATAATAGTACGTAATGTATGATGATGACATCTGACGGACGATTAGATAAGGGATACTTATCTGCATAGAGCAATCAACTTATATTAAAAGCGGCCATGACGTGTTTTCCAATAATGAAAGTAATGTGGTGTATTTAAACTACTATTTTAATTTAAGTTTCACATTATATATAATATGTTAAAGTGGCGAATATAAAATGAGATTTGATAAAACAGCGTTAAGTTCCGCCAGTCACCTTGAAATACGACACGCAATATCATAATTTCAGGCAGAACGCAGGGAACGGATTATCTTAACACGAAGTTCTTTCTAACTAACCTTATACTCGTATGCGGGAAAAAGCGTATAAACTAACTAGTTTAATAAAAAAAACTATTTTGACAATTCTGATTTCTGATTTTTAAACAAAAATATATCAACAATTCAAGTCATTATAATCCTTTATCCGTCCACGAATATTTAAAAATCCACGAATTCTGGCAATATGAGTAACGTTCTTTGAAAAATTCGCATCCCACTCAACAAAATTTGCAGAATGATCGTGTGTCTTCCGGAAATGCTTAGACACCTACTGTTATTTTATAAGTAGGTGTTGACCGTAAAAATCAACTGTAGTGATTGTTTTATTTACTACGTGAGACTAAAATTGAGAACTTTAAAAAAATTAAGGGCATTTGTCGCATGGGACAGGATCTATGGCGGGAAATGTGATTAGATGTGGGTTCGATTCCCACTCGCAGGAATATATTTAAATTATTTTCAATACTCTGCTCTGAAAGAAGACTAAGCACGGCGTTGAGTTCCACTAGGGGGAGTGGTAACAACTAAATTCGGCTAATTTCCCCTGTTATATATTCTGGCAATACAAAATTCAATTCAAAACGCAATGTCTCGATTTTAATATGGTCGTAGCGCAGAGGCACAAAGTGTGACTGTAAAGTGACTGGTTGTGGGTTCAATTCCCACTCGAGGAGTGGAATTATTTAATGTTTACATTTTTTTCCGCTCTGGTGTCGAGGCAAACCGTGGCGTTAAGTACCGCCACTTAGCACGCAATGCCTCCGAATTCGGCGGAAAGTGGGGAACGGAGTGTCTTAACACTAGGTTCTCCCTGTCTACCCTGTTGTGTGCGGGATACAGCGAGCAAGCTTAAAATGGAGCAATGACTGAATATGTGTGAAATTTATAAAAAATAACTTTGTTAGTACACTATCAAAGAATAGGCGTTAAATTTACGTACATATTGTATGTAATTATTAAAAAGAAACAATTGCACAAACAATACGCTATAATTTTCTTTAAAATTTTACTTTTTTCAGGTGACTATATAAAGAGCGTGTATAATTTAATTTGTGTTACCAATAAACGTAACAACGAGTCTGCGGACACAGTTGCAACGCTTGACTTGACTAAAGGTTATTTTCCAGTTCAAATTTCACTTACGAAAATGATTTCATTTTTATGTAATATAGATATTGCTCCGATTTTATTAAGTAGTTTTGAGCCTGTGTCTATAATAAAAAATATATCGTCAGGTTTTACAAAAACCAGTCTACAAAAGCAAAAAACAACTTTGCAGGATGACTTAATGTGTCTTAAGGTTTTTTAATTATTCAAAAGAAATCATTAAAATTTCTGAATGCTGAATATTAAATAGTGTACCTTTAAGCCGTTTTGTTTTTGCACTTATAGCAGTTGATGGAGTGCCTAAATAAAGAAAAGTAAACTATTAAATGACTAGTAACTTCTAGCTTCTCTCTGCATACTTTGCAATATGTAAGACAAAATAACTCTATTTTAAAATTATCGAAAAATTTAGTGTCTCTTCAATATATTTTTTTTAAATAATGAAATATTAAATATACCTAGTGTTCGCCATCCATTTTTCACCTGAATTCGGAATATTGTGTGTTGAGTATTAAAAGTCACGCCGTAGTTAAAAAATAAATTATATAAAAAATATACATTAAAATATTAATATTATAGTTTAAAAAAATACATTTACGTAAAAATAATATAAATAATATAATACAAAGCTGAATTTTAATTAAAACGCTAAGTATTTGCATCCTGATACAGTCCAGCATAATTAGGTTAGCGCTGACCCCAATCACTAGGTGCTATAGACTTTCCCTATCATTGCATCTATCCGCATTTGCGTCGCATCTGCCCTAGTTTCCCTCAAGGCCCTTGACTGTTGACATGCCAAAAGTGGTTGCATTCGTGACTTTACCAAAATGTACAATACTTTTTTGGTCTACATAAGAGATTTTGCTCAAAAAACCGTAAAAAAATGTAGACATAAAATTTTTTTTTTATTAATTTGAATTTTTTATTAATTTTTTACGGCTTTACTCCTTTTTCCGCATGGCAAAGTAGTCAGAGTCACTTTCTAGTTAAGTGGCGGAACTCAACGCTGCATTTGACAAAACAAAAGAGGAGATATGAAAATAATTCAAATATAATGATCCCTCAGACGCGAAGGCACCTACATCTAATCGTTTTTACACAGTCAGACAAAACAAATTAGTTAGCTAAAATATCCAGATATTAAAATAAATGTATTGAGAAAGAAATTCTTTATTAAAAAAAAAATTAAATACCCTTTTCGGGGACAAGTTAAATGAGATGTGAGCTTTAAGTGTTCTATGATTACTCTTTCAAGAGGTTGTCGACTTTGAGCGATTTTTATTCTAGCGAGAGCAATCTCAAGTGCTAGTTAACAAGTTTTATGTCTGCATATTCTAATTTTAGATATATTTTTTTTTATAGTTTATCTTATATTTTCGTTTCTTTGATCTTAACGGTTTAACGTAGTGTAATAACAGAGCGAGGTGAAACTGCGCCGTTCGTCAACATTTCGTAATGTTACCTATAGGCTATAAAAACGTAACGGGACGTCCTTATTTCAAAGAAAATTCTTGTGTTTTACTGCAAGTTATTATGTTTTTGGATTTACGCTTTTTTCCGCATAGTAGGCTAGGAAATCTTCTCTTCTCTCTACTTTTCGTCTGAAATTGAGATGTTGCTTGTTGGGTGATGGTTCTCAACGTAGCAATTTATTTTGTTCATCAAAGTAGAAAAGTTAAAATAATTAAATTATGATAATTTTTCCGAGTGGGAATCGAACCCACATACTGTACAGATTACAGTCAATAGTGTCCCACTACGCCTCAGTAGATTCAAATTATATTTTTTTAATTTTCTATTTTGCATCAGGTAACAAATATAGATAATAAATTGTTTTAAATAATTAAAACTTTTAAATAAGAACAAAATATAACTAACTGTCAGTAAAAGTATTTTTATTAAAAAGAAACAGTTTTAAAATAATATTATTAGTAAATTAAAAAAAAGAAAACACAATGTATTTTTATCCATTATAATGAATAGAAAAAGTCACTCTCAGATTTCACACGCAAATTAATGACTAACTAAAACTCGGACGAATAACGGCTGCTGAAATACAGTAACATTAAAAATCACTTATGAAAAATTATAGTTATAAAAATGAGAACGACGACGCTAGTAACCGTTATCGTGTGACACAAAAATAATTTTAGCAGTGAAAGTTAAGTTTAGTGGATGTGTTGATGACAGATGACCGTGGAGTGTGGATTCAAACTCCACTGTGAAAAATATATTTGCACACATTTTTTTTAATTTAGAGTTAGGGTAGACAAAAACAACTTAGTGGCATGCCACTCCGTTCTCCACTTTCCGTTCGAATCCGAGGCACTGCGTGTTAAGTACTTAGTAGTGCGTTGAAACTTAATGCCGCGCCTTGTCTTGTCAGTCTTGTCATTGGTACGGACAAAATAGCTTCACGCTGTATCCCGCACACAGCAGGGTAGGCAGAGGGAACCTAGTATTAAGATATTCCGTTCCCCACTTTCCGCCGAATTCGGAGGCATTGCGTGTTAAGCGGAACTTAACGCCGCGAACGGACAAAATGAAAAAGATATAAATATAGTTATTTCCCGAATTCGAACGCACAACTATAACTATAACTGTCTAGATGCTGTGACACTGCGCCATGATGGCCTCGAATAATTAAATGCATATAAATGTATATTTAATTAAACAAAAAAAAGAGGTTTGATACGAACTAATGAGTAAAAAAGTCGTTAACCTGTTCGTCCTGGCAATGACGTCAAGTTCATGCTAGAAAATTCTCATAGAAATCCGATGAATACGTGTGAAAAACAAATCGTATGACAAGTGGGTCAAATAGCAAGATTGTCTTGCATTTATATATGTTTAATCTTCGCTCTGCCGCTCGTGTCGAGGCAAAGCGCGGCGTTAGCTTCCGCTACTTAACACGCAAAGCCTCCGAATTCGGCGGAAAATGGGGAGCGGAGTGTCTTAACACTAGGCTCCCTCTGCCTACTCTACTGTGTGCGGGATACTTATACATCTAAAAATAGATATATATAGATAGACATGAAGAAAGAGAAGATATGAAGATAGATATGAAGAATATGAAGATAGATAGATATTAAAAGCGTAATAGAAAAGATACTTTGCTACGTATAATTTTATGATAAGTATACATTTTTATCTAATATGCATATTGATTTATTTATTTATCAACATTTAAAAAGATAAATTAGCATTTTGCTACCTTTCTGATCTTAGCTTAATATTCCAGTAACCATAACACATTTCTATATAAGTTACATAAAACAACTTACTTAAGTACTTATTTCTGCAAATTAAATAAAATATTGTCAAAAGGCCATATTTTTTATTTCATTATAAAAATAACTAGAAATCTAAGAACGGAAATTAATTCGATATCAAAAGTTTCCTCTGACCATTCCCGACAGGTATAGGGACATTGACTCGAAGCACCCAAGTTTTGTGAATGAAATAATTAGTACGCAGGTGAAGTTTACAAGTATATGTATGTACAAGTATAAGACTTTAACCTTTAGTTACGAGGTTGTTGCTCTAACAGCTGACAGTATTTTTATATTTTTTATTATAACACTTAACCACAAAGTTACATTACGTATTTTACATAATTCAACGGTTTTATTTAACTTTGCCAACTTATTTTATATCTAGCTTCTTTTAGTATTGTCGCTGTGTTAGTCTTTATATTTATTTTAAATATCTATCTATGTAAATGGAGACCAGAGGCGCTGTAGGATATAGTCTTGGGATTGTAAACTCGATTGGTTGTAGGTTCGATTCTCACTTACGAAAATGGTTGTATTTTACATTTCTCGACTACCTCTGCTCTCCGACGACACAACACGCAATGTCTTGAGTTCAGGCGCGAAACCGAATGATTGCATCATATTAGATAATTCTTCTTCTTTGTATTCGTTATTGCTAAGATAATGTTTGCATCGAACAACATTAAAAGTGGATCATATTTTTTGATCTCAAATTATTGATATCTCTACAGAAGGAAAAAGCAACAGAAAAAGGAAGCAAGGCCACACAAATTATTATTTATTTATAAATAATTATTTAATTTTAATTGGTTTCATTAAATTATAGCCTACTAAAAGACAACATTTATTTTCAGTAAGTGTAAAAATATAAAAATCTTTTGCCAGTGTGTAAGTGTAAATAAAAAATGAATTCTATATAGAATTCTTGTAAATACAACTGATTTTAATTTACCAAAAGGTTTATCTTAGTCCGACTGGAAAAAAGAATATGGCAGTACGAAGTTCGTCGAGTATTATATAAACTCTTATATTTTATTATAGTGATTTATAAGACGCTACTTAAAGTAAATTTCCATTTACTACTACACTATTAAATAATTACGTCCATGCTTTAGTCATCATACGTGTACTTCGTGTTGCTAGTTGCATATCATACTTGTAATTGTTACCCAAATACTTAGAACTCGGGTGAGCGTCAAACTTTAAATTGTTTCTAATATCTTCTAAATCTAAATTTATATTCTAATATCTTCTAAATCTAAATGTAGATTCTAATATCTTCTAAATCTAAATTTAGATTCTAATATCTTCTAAATCTAAATTGAGATTCTAATATCTTCTAAATCTAAATTTAGATTCTAATATCTTCTAAATCTAAATTTAGATTAATTTAGATTCTAATATCTTCTAAATCTAAATTTAGATTACAATTAGATTAATTAGTTGACTTCGTCTACTCAATAAGCAATCTCTCTCGCAATTTAACTGGAAGATAGAGAACAAAGTGTATTGAAGGTAAGTTCTCTTCAATTACTTTTTTTTACTGCTTTTTATATGTTATAACGATTACACTTCTTATTGGAGAGACGCAGATTCAAATCCTGGTATGCTGTAATTCCTGTGCGTAAAATTTCTTATTCTATCAATACATCATGTGCATAATATATTTTATTCCAACTCGAAATAACGATTATATAGTGCGGTGTCAAGTTATGCCGCTCAATTTGAGCGGAAAGTGGAAAACGGAGGTTCTCTCTGCCTACCCAGATTTGCAGAAAAAGGCATTACATTGAAAATAGTTAGTTTTTCAGCCTTAAATCTTTGCACCTTTTATAATAGAAATATATATATTTTATAGCTTCACGCTATATCCCGCACACAGGTAGGCAGAGGAAATCTAGCGCTAAGACACTCCGTTCCCTACTTTCGGCTAAAATCGGAGGCATTGCGTGTTAAGTGGCGGAACTTAACGCCGCGCTTTTCCTCTATACCACACCGAAGAAAATGGAAATAATAAATATTTCCACTCCTCGAGTGGGAGTTGAACCCACAACCAGTCGTTTATAACCACACGTTTGTGCCATTGGGCCACGATTGGCGCCTATGGCGCCTTATAGAAATAATTAATAGTAATAAATAAGGAATACAAAGAAATAAAATATATATAAATACCGGAGTGTGATATAGAAATTGCCTTTGCTATTTATTCCTATATATATTTTCCTAAGATCTGAAATAGAACACTAAGTTAAATATAAACACAATATTCTCATGCTATGTGCGCTCTATTTACTTTGTACTAATCAACAGCATGCACTTATGTACTAGATTACTAGATTGATGTAATAGTTAGTCCGGTTTTAATTAAATCCCGAGGTTTCATAGACAAAAATAATAACTTGCAACACTGTAGAGCTAATTTAAAAAGATGTTTCAAGATTTATTTCTTTTATGAGTTAAATTAAATTAGTTTGGATACTATAAGAGATTTTATACCTTTGGATATAAAAATATTCTTTCATCAAACATCTGCACTTTTTATAGATTGCATGTTAAATAACGTATATTTTTGATAAACTTTTGCGACTTCGCTTTTGTTTCCCATAGTAGGGTAGTTAGAGTGAAGCTGATGTCATAATTTTCCGCCCGAAATCGAGACTTGACTCATTTGATTTGATTTGTCTTATGTACCAGAGCGGATGAACGAAAACCATCTAAATATAATCCGTCTCGAGTAGGAATCGAACCTACAACCAATCGTGTTTACAGTCGTATGCTGTCCCACTGCGCCACAATGACTTCTAATCTAATTAGATAAACTTTTAGTTTACTTATTATATTATCAACCTGTACTACCAAAAATAATTACAAAATTTATTTTTCAATTCACGTGAAACGTGTAGGTAAAACATTTACATTTACACGACCTGTTTACTAGGCACATACTAGGCAACCGAATCCTTTTACATTATGAACTGAGCAGCACGTTAGTACCACTATCTACACATGTAATATATCTCTACATTTCAGCATGTTAAGACAGATAGCATCTAGAGACTTAGTAAACTTTAAGATGGATTTCTTTTATTTAGCTTCACGCTGTACTCCACACACAGTGGGATAGGCAGAGGGAACCTAGTGTAAAGACACTCGGTTTCCCATTTTCTGTCTAATTCTAGTGGCATTGCTTGTTATGTAGCGGACCTTAACGCCGCGTTTTGCCTCAACACCAGAGCGAAGAGAAGGGAAATATTTTGGAAATAAATATTTCTTCTACCTATTTTAAAACTTATGTATTGTAAAGTAGCTGCCTGCAACGTTATTAGCGTGGACTGAGCCTTTACACCTAATGCCCATCACGTTAAACGGCTTTTGTTAAGGAGCAATTCCCTTTATATCTTATATTATTGCTAATCTCTTATGGTTCTAAATCAGGTGTTTCACTCTTCAACATCAATGATGATCTAAGTTTTACCTAAGCTTAAAAGATATAAAACAAAAATGTTTCATTTTAAGTCTAGTGGTTCAGAAGACATACGTACAAATATTGTTTTTACTGTTTTATTATAGTATGGATTTCAAAAACATATCGTAACGATACAAGATTAGTCCTCACTACCGTTCACAAACATATATATATTCAATTGCCAGGAACCATTCTCATTTGTGTCATTTAAAAAACAATATAAATAACAATCATCTTAGTATAGTAAAAGCAAAGATTGAAATAAATTTATGGATCTCAACACTTTGAATGTTTATTTTATTTATAAATATTGTTATTTTTCCATTAAATTAAAGAAATGTGGCGATCTCAAATGACGCACAAATGAACACCGAAAACAAGAATGCGGTCAAATTGCGCCGGATATACCAGGAGATGAATAACAATATATTCCGAGATGTATTTTTAAACGTAAACAAAACACTGGCGTCTTGATTAAAATTTCAAAACCCTATACTTTTATGTAAACATACACAAAAATAACGCTTTGTTTAAGATATCTAAACCAACACTTAGACACAATTAAAAATAAATAACTTTTAATTTTGTTTATTTTGTTAAAAACTATTTTTGAGGCAGTTTGACTGTAGACGCGAGGGTGGGATTTCCACACATATTTAATTCTTCATGTTTTCAGGTTTCTGGCATCTAAGATAAGGCGCGGCGTTGAGTTCCGCCACTCAACACGGAATGTCTCGAAGTCGGGTAAGAAATGAAGGACAGCGTGTTATAACCGGAGCCCCCATTATGCGGACAAAAAGCGTGAAGTTACAATTTAAGAACAATCATTTCAAATTATTCTCAGCAAGTTCTTTTATAAAAAATAAATAAATAGCTTCACGCTATATCCCGCACACAGCAGGGTAGGCAGAGGGAACCTAGTGTTAAGACACTCCGTTCCCCAGTTTCCGCCGAATTCGGAGGCTTGCGTGTTAAGTGGCGGAACTTAACGCCGCGCTTTACCTCGACACCAGAGCGAAGAAAATGGAAATATAATTTCCACTCCTCGAGTGGGAATCGAACCCACAACCAGTCGTTTACAGTCACACTCTTGTGCCACTGGGCCACGACTGGCCACATATTATTTATTTAATATCTATATTGTTGAAATGTATTATATATAACTAGACCGCCATCTCGGAAGTTCTCAGAAGCTTCATGTTAGGTTTAGAATACCGTCATACAGCTAACCATGCCTTGTCAGGCAAACTGAATGTGTATACAAAATTTCAGCTCAATCAGTAAAGGATATATGGATCAAAAATGAGCCGTGGTTGAAAGCGCGGCGTTGAGTTCCGCCTTTCAACATGCAAAGTTTCGATAGTTGCAAGATTCTACTAGGACATATTTAAATTGTAAGTTAAAAAAAAAAACTTGTAAAAAGTAACAAATATCAATTATTATTTACTCGTTATCGTGGTTGGATATATCCTGGTAACAAAACCAAGCTCACGCTTAGAAAATGTTGTATTGTTATTTTATTTGGACACGTGTGTAAAATTTTAAGTATAATGAACGGTGAAAAGTGTGTGTGGTTTTTTTACATTGGCTTAATAGTTAATATATATTTATGGATAAAAAAACATCGAAAAACAGAATAAAACAAACAATACAAAAAAAAAAAAACAGATCATTTTCCACCAATCATTGCACAAGGTTTTTAGCAACCAGCTATGACGTCTCCAGCACAGTTCTAGATCTAAATATTAAGCGAGAGCGTGTGAGGTGGCTTTTCGTTATTAAGTCGTTAAACAAAACAAACAGTCCTACAATAACACTTGCATTTATAGCAATTTGCATGTGGCAACACTCGTAGCTGAATTTCAAATATTTAGCTGCTGTTAAAATTTGTACCTTTTTTGATTATGGCTTTAAAACCAAGTCCTTTTTATGGTATAGTAACACCAACATATACTTTTAAATAATTAAAAGTAGAATAAAATTTTCGTACTTACTTTTCATTCCAAATTTGTGATACTCAAAATTATACTTTTTCCACACTTACTCTTTTAAAAAAAGGCCCTAGAATGTCACAACATTCAGTAAACAGTATCCTGTATATCCTAGAGGACATCATGGGTTCATGGGTCAAAACGTTGTGTAACATTCCACGACCTAAACAAGTAAGCGAGGAAGAAGGATCAAGAAGAACGGAATGTTTCGACACTAGGTTTTTATTGAATACTCTGTTATATGACATTTGAACATGGACATAAATAAATACATCTTATATACTTTGTATAGAAATAACATTACAACTTCACTAGAAAATTCAAACAACTCATAGTATTGTTATTGTTCAAAGCATACATTACAATAAATATATATTCCCATAAGGCGCAACCTGAACTTGTGTATGGCAAAACATACATTAAAGAACAATGGTTGCTATAAAAACAGCAGGTGAACGATACAAAGATTATGCAACTCATTGTGCAGCTTTATTTAAGTAAAACGAATGGGTCTAGTCGTAAGCTGGTATTATTAGGTAGTTATTGCGAGGAATTTTTAAAAATACGTTTTGTACTAACACTACTCATTGTATTTGAAAAATGGACGCCAGACGTCTGCTTAATAGAATTTATTTTATGAAAATTGTAGTAAAGAAAACTAAGCAGCTTATTTACTGTAACAAATACATATAAAGTAAAAAGATATACCTAGAATACTTAAACTATTTATCTATTTTGTATTTAATTTTCAAATAACATTGAAAAATAGAGTATAATTCCTATCACCCGTGGGGGGACGGGTTAAGAATAAAATTCCCCCGTGCCGCTGGGTAGCGTCATGTAAAAGGCGGGTAACCCAGTTGCTTGGTGGTAGAAGATTCGTTCTCTGACTGGCTCGTGACCACTATCGTGTCAAAGACGAACCGCCAAACATCTGATGATGTGTTCCGGTTCGATAGCATGTAAGCCAGTTCTCCCTATTCTCACCATTCCCATCCTTCCTCCTTTCTTCTGTCCTACATTCGCGAGGTTGGTAACGCATCCACAACTATAATATTGTGGATGTCTATGGGCGAAGGTTACTACTACTTAACACCAGGTGCGCCTTCTTCTCGTATGCCTCCTTTATTCCATAAAAAAAAATTACACACCTATGTATGTTTTATTTAAAAAACATATTATCGATACGACACAGTATTGATTTCTATATAAATTGACGTAGTAAATTATTCAAACTGTCATTAGACAAAAAAATGTTCGCACACAGATCTTTTATACGGCAAAGCTCCGGGTTATTGCAGAAAATCCATAAATAAGGCCATCAAATGTCATGAAACAGCATATTTGCGAATTGAAACGTGCGATACGTCAGGGAGGCTATTACTCATATATAGGCCGTGGCAATATTAGAGATACAATATTAAAAAAATATTTTGACATTTTACACAATTAAATCTTGTTTTGAATGTAATTTTTAAGTTTTAAAGTAATATAAAATGTTTAATATAATAAATAAAACGACATCTTAAATACCATCGTATCACAATTGAGGCTTCTTTTGAGGAATAGGAACGATAAGAGTAGATTTTATTACCACTTGTGGTTTCACAGAATAGGTTTCTGTCTTAACTTTGCAGTTCTGACATGATATACTAGTTGTTAATAAGTGAGATTTATGCTTACAGCTTCGAGGCATTGCATATTAAGTAGAACAATGTTTGCAAATAAAACATTATTCTTATATCCTATTATATATCCTTACAAATATTATGTATTCTTGAAAACGGAGTGTCTTGACACTAGGTTCTCTTTGACTACTCTGCTATGTGGCTGAAAATGCTAATTATATTTTATCTAAGGAACAGTAATACAAAAGGCACTAAAGTGACTTCAACAGTTGCTAACTCAATATATATATAACTCAATATATATAAAATTATTATAATCATTTATATATTCAATATATATATATTGTATTTTATATTTATATATATATAAAGATATCTATTATACATATATATATAATATTTTATATCAAATATGAATGATGATGAATATCTATCTTGTTCCTCAGATGATTATTTAAGCGCTGCAAGTAGTAACGATACCTCACTAGGTGATGTTTTGCCTTTGTCAGATAAACTGCTTAACATTTTTCAAAATAATCCAGCTTCCCTTTCCTTAGTGCATATCAACGTACAGAGCATACTTGCTCACTATACTGATCTTCTTACATCTTTTGCCGCCGGCGTAGTTGATTGTATACTAGTTTCTGAAACCTGGCTTAAGCCCTCCTTACCATCTACTAGCTGTTCCATTCCAGGCTATCATCTTTTTCGAAACGACCGTGTTGACAGGGGTGGAGGCGGAGTAGGTATCTATCTACGAAGCACTATTCCAGCCAAACCTATTTTATTTTCACAAGCCACCTCTACTAGCTCACTTGAGTACCTTTTTCTGGAACTGATGGTGCACCATAAAAAAATTCTTTTAGGAGTACTTTATAGCGCAAATGACAAAATTAACTACTTTGCTGACCTAGAAAATATTTTTGAACGCCTCTTACCTGCTTATGATGATGTCATTTGCATGGGTGACTTAAACACATGTTTACTAAAAAAGGACTCAAGAGCAGAGACGTTAAAAGCAATAACTTCATCTTTTAATCTGCATATTCTCCCCACATCTTCACCGACACACTTCTTCCCCAATTGCAGACCATCTCTTATTGATTTGGTCATAGTCTCTAACCAAAACCTTGTCTTTTCTCATGGACAGTTTACTGCTCCTTTCTCTTACCATGATCTTGTCTATCTAGCTTATAAATTGCGTACTCCCAAGGTTAGAGGCAAAATTCACTTCTTGCGCGATTTTAAGCATATGGACCTTGAACGCTTGAGAGAAGATGTAAAAAATATCAATTTTTCTCCAATTCTAAATGCAAATAACATCGATAGCATGGTTGAAACTTTAACTACTGAACTGATTAAATTATTCGACGTTCATGCTCCTGTAAAGCCAGTACGTCGAAGACATGTGCCAGCTCCTTGGCTAACGCAGGTGATTAAAAATACCATGCACAAACGTGACAAAGCAAAAAGTAAGTATAAAAAACATCCCTCCCTGGAGAATCTAAATGCATACAAGAAATTGCGTAACATCTGCAACAGAATGTGCAGGGATGCAAAACGCCGCTATATTCATACCACGATTCAGGATCTCTGTCAATCAAAAGTTTGGAGATTCCTACAGTCATTAGGCGTGGGGAAACCTAAGGATAATAGTCAAGTGTCCTTAGATCTTAATACTTTGAATAATTACTTCACTAGTCCCCCTATAACTATGAAAGCTCAAGTTAAAACTGAAACACTAAGAAATTTATCTCATGCTGTCCCACCAGACTGCCCATCTTTTGTTTTTAAAGCTGTTACGGAGGACGTTATCAAGAAGGGTGTCCGTTCTATATCTACTAAGGCAATTGGTTGTGACCAACTGTCTTTGGATATGATTCTTCCTGTGTTGGATGACATTGCGCCAGTTATCACCCATATTATAAATTTCTCTCTGCGTTGTAATGTTTTTCCCACATTATGGAAGAAGGCCTCCGTTATTCCTCTACCCAAAATCTCCAATCCTTCGACTCCCAGTGAATATCGTCCTATTTCCATACTCCCGATCCTATCTAAGGTACTAGAATCTATTGTCCACGACCAATTATACACTTTCCTACTATCCAATAATCTCCTGTGTGATTACCAATCTGGTTTTCGCCCTTCTCATAGCACGGTTGGCGCGCTGCTGAATATCACGGAGGACATTCGATGGGCAATGGATAACACCAAGCTCACTGCAATGGTCTTGTTGGATTTCAGCAGTGCTTTCAACTCTGTTGACTTTGACATCCTTCTTGAGACTCTTCGTTCAGTTAATATTTCTTCTGGCGTTCTAGCCTGGTTTCACTCATATCTCTTCGGACGTCAGCAATGTGTTATAGCGAACGATATATCATCGGATTGGCTAGACATAACAGCTGGCGTACCACAAGGCGGTGTAATTTCTCCTTTGCTTTTTTCTATTTTCATTAACAACATTTCTCATGTCCTCTCTTCTCCCTTTCATCTGTATGCAGATGACCTGCAATTGTATAGGCACTTTAATTTGACTGAGCTATCCGAGGCTGTTACCTGCATAAACGACGACCTGGTGGCTGTCAAATCCTGGGCTGAATCCTTCGGCCTTTTAGTTAACCCTAATAAGTCTCAAGCCATCATTATTGGTAGTAATAGGATAAGATCAAGAATAAACTGGGAATCAGTACCTAACATAAAATACTCAGGGGTTCAAATTCCATTACAAGACAAAGTAAAAAATCTGGGTATAATTATGGACTGTAGCATGACCTGGGTAGCTCACATTAACGAAGTTAGCCGACGTATGCATTTCTCCTATCATTCTCTCAAGCGCCTCCAATATTTTCTCCCCTTCAAAACCAAAATTATGCTCGCACAATCTCTACTCTTACCAATTCTTGATTACGCCGATGTGTGCTATTTAGATGTAACTGAGGAGCAACTTAATAAATTAGAGCGCCTACAAAATCTGGCCATTCGTTTCATTTTTAACCTACGTAAGTATGATCACGTTTCCCACTTCCGTGCTCAACTTAATTGGCTCCCAATCCGACTTCGTCGTGATATGCACATCCTTACTGTTCTTTACAATATTCTTAATAATCCTTTTTCCCCTTCTTATCTTAATTCCCGATTTACTCTTCTTCCTAACCCAACCCGTTCCAGACGGCCTTGCCTCACGCATATGCTGGACATACCATTCAGCAACACAAAATTTCGGAAGAACTCCTTTTCAATATACGCTGCCGTACTCTGGAATAAACTACCTAAACCAATTCAGAAGAGTACATCTATAGAGGTATTTAAGAAAAGAGTAAAACAACATTTTCTCGGCCAGGTCACCGTTAGTAGTATATAGTCATTCATTACTGTATATATTTGAATCATATATTTGATAATACATATATATGTATATATTTGTATTATGTATATATTTATATTTATTTGTATCTATAAATATTATTTGTTTATTTTTGTGTAAGTCTATATATTTATAAGAACACATCTGCACTTTTAGACCTGCAAAAGTATCACTCTCTCTTATACCCATAGGTTGACTGGAAGAAATCTCTGTCAGAGATAAGTTCACCTTTGCCAACAACATTGTAAAAAATTTTTATATTGATGTTTGTTACAAAGTGCAATAAAGGATATATATATATGATTGGGTAAATTTCCAGATCGATCTAGCTCTTCTCAGTACATTCAATACGTGCGCGCGATGTCTGTCAAGACGAGTGATGTTCGCGATCGAAGCTAATTCCCCAAATAAACAAATTGAACGAAAAGTTCGTTGCCGTTTTATATTTATTTAAATATATAGTTTACAGTAATTTTAAACATTTCAATATTAATCAATTACTCTTTTGTAAAGAGGAATTGATTAATATGAAAAAACACGTCTAAAGACACATTTCGTGCATTATAATAGACACGTAAAGATGCTTGATAATACTCGTATATCCATTCGTTCTTTAAATGAAATTCAATTTATTTCATTCACTACATGGATCGTACTTTTTGCTGACATTTTTTATTAAATTTTACATTAGTAGTGACATATTTTTAGTTAACTATAATTATATAACTAGATTTAGACGTACCTACATAGAAATTTTTCAACAAATAATCAAAATATTATTTACTCAAATAGACTGAATATTTTATGTTTACGGTATACAAGCACTTAGGGATCAAACTTGGGGACTTAGGGATCACTTATAAAATTAGCATAAAAATGTCAGTACTGCCAACCCTTCAAGAAGCTACTATCGACTTGTAAAGTTTATGCAGAGAAGAGCTGGCGAGATGTTCAACAGTTGCTTTTTTCTAACAAAAGTATTGTTTTTTCTTAAAAACTTCTACACAACCGAAATCGTACCCATAACCGCAAATACTCACAATAACACACTCCGTTGTTATATCGCAAACATTAAATTTTTGCAGCTTAATGCTTTAAACCGCATAGCGAGATAGAAAGAGTAGACCTAGTGTCAAGACACTCCGTCCTCTACTTTCCGCCCGAAATGCAGACATAGAGTGTTGTGTGGTGGAACACAACGCGGCACTTTGTTTTAGGTCTCAGAAGGAAGAAGCGAAAATTTAAATAATCTTTCCCCGAGTGGAAATCAAACCCACAACCATAGCTTTACAATCAGTTTTCCCACTGCGCAACAACGGCCTCAGATATTAATTACACATAAAATGTCAATGTCAATTCAAATCTCGACAAGCAACAGTCTTGCAGATACTCAAATTACTTTAACAGGCCACAAGAATTAATGACATTCGAAGCGCCATAAATAAATAACTAAACTATACTGAATAAACAACTGAACTATACTGATACTGGGGGCCAGTCGTGGTTTCGTCGGGCAGCGGCGACAGCGTTCGATTCCCACTCGGGGAGTGGAAATATTTAATATTTCCATTTCCTTCGCTCTGGTATCAGAGGTAAAGCGCGGCGTTAAGTTCCGCCACTTAACACGCAATTCCTCCGAATTCGGCGGAAAGTGGGGAACGGAGTGTCTTAACACTAGGTTCCCTCTGCCTACCCTGCTGTGTGCGGGATATAGCGTGAAGCTATTTAATTTTTTTTAAATATAATCATCCCCGATTGGAAATCAAACCCACAACCATTGCTTTACAATCAGACGTTTTCCCACTGCGCAACAACGGCCTCAGATATTAATTACACATAAAATGTCAATGTCAATTCAAATCTCGACAAGCAACAGTCTTGCAGATACTCAAATTACTTTAACAGGCCACAAGAATTAATGACATTCGAAGCGCCATAAATAAATAACTAAACTATACTGAATAAACAACTGAACTATACTGATTCTGAGGGCCAGTCGTGGTTTCGTCGGGCGGCGGCGACAGCGTTCGATTCCCACTCGAGGAGTGGAAATATTTAATATTTCCATTTCCTTCGCTCTGGTATCAGAGGTAAAGCGCGGCGTTAAGTTCCGCCACTTAACACGCAATACCTCCGAATTCGGCGGAAAGTGGGGAACGGAGTGTCTTAACACTAGGTTCCTTCTGCCTACCCTGCTGTGTGCGGGATACAGCGTGAAGCTATAAAAAAAAATAAAAAAAGAAGAAACTACTGCACTGAATTAGTGACGTTACGAAACATCTGACATGTGTTTCGAACAGACTCACACCCACACTCAGTTCTATGATGTTTGACTTTTATTAGCAGTAAAGTAACACCTCGCAATCAACCTAGGAATTGTGTTGCAAGAGGAAGCCAACAGATTAGATGTCCTACTTTCAACGTATGTAAAATCAACCGGGCGTTTCGTGTTTATGTCTAGTAAACATGATCTTAGATATATACTTGAATCTTGTTTTAAAATATTATTTACAATGATTTTTTTTAAAGATTTTCACCGGTATATAAAATGGAAGACAGAGAAAAAATAGTGTTAAGTCAATAGTGTTACGTCCTTTTGGCCAGAAATTGTTCCTCTTGCTTTATATTTCGTGTCAACGAGTTGACGATATATATTATTGGATGTTTTATTTATGAATAACGATATCCGCAGTTATTTAATATTTGAATGTTGCGTAAATGAAGATTGAATGAAGGGGTAGAAAAAATATTACAATTTGGATTTATTTGTATTGAAATTTCACATGTAGTTTTGAGAGTTTAAAGAGAGTAAAGAAAAAGTATATTTATTTATAAGGAATTTAATTAAGTAATTAAAAATAAAGTAGCAACGCCACGTTCTATATTCTCCACTTTCCAACTGAATTCGATGCATTGAGTTCCAGCACTCAACAAGTGAGTTCCAGCACTCAACAAGTTGAGTGCTGGAACTCAACGCCGCGATTTGCCCTTGGTAACAGAGCAGGGGAACTTAAAATATTTTAAATATAATCCCTCCTAGTGGAAATCGAACCATCATGTTTACAGGCTGTACCACTACGCCAGTCGCCAGTTGACGCCTCGTCAGCCTCAATTTAACTACTGTTTTTTCGCTTCACGCTCTATCCTGCACACTGCAAGGTAGGCAGAGGAAACGTAGTATTAAGACACTACGTTCCTCACTTTTCGTCGAATTCTGGAGACATTGCACTTAAGTGCTTAAAGTTAATTTATTATTTCAATTGAATATATTGCATTTTAATATATTTTAGCATTCATAAGTACTAAGTAAGAAAATGCTGAAGTTTATACGTATATTTGAGTTAAACATAACCTCTTTACTTTAAAGTTGAACGCATACGGCCTCCACTAGGGACATCAAGTTACGACATATTTAAGTAACTAATAGGTATATTAACATATTTGAAAAGATATATATGAATACTTTACTTTATTACGATGGCGATATTATATTTTAATTATTTACACATTTTTTCACTTAAACACTATTTGAAAAAAAAAGGAAACATTTTTTTCAAATAGTGTTAAAGTTTTTATAGCTTTATAGCTTCACGCTGTATTTTGCACACAGCAGGATAGGCAGGGAGAACCTAGTGTTAAGACACTCTGTTCCCCCGTTTCCGCCAATTTGGTAGGCATTGCGTGTTAAAAATATTAAATATTTTCACTCCTCGAGTGGGAATCGAACCCACAACCAGTCGCTTTACAGTCATACTTTGTGCTACTGCGCCACGACTGGCCACAATAAAGGAAATATTTCAACCTTTAAAAAACATGAAACAACGAAATTCTCGGTTGAATTTTACGAAGATAAATTTATGAGACGACTGGCAACACTAGTCGTGAAATTATTTGTTTTCCAAGAAATTCATCAAATAAAATTTCTGAAGCCATTTAAAATATAGACTACAAAGCGTTAATATAAATGAATAGAAAGTGAAATTTTATTGAATTGACATATGAAAACGAAAATGAAAGAATATATCTAATATATCTATAATATATTTAAGTTCATAAAATATTTAAGATATTCGTAAATATACAATGAGAATTCACTATTTCGTATTTCAAAGCAGACAAAGGCTCGTCTCAGACAGAGATATTGTGAAAAATATTATTTATATATGAGCAATAGATACAAATGAATAATTTTCAATGGCGCTTATAAAGCTCCATTAATTCACACATTTTTTTTCTTTTTGGTTTTAAAGTATATAAAATGGAGAGTAAAATTGATACATCCGACGATGCAGTATTGCTATTGCATGTATTTGACTGCTAAGTTATAAGATGGAATTACTTTCGGCGAAATGTACCTATATGTGTACTACATTGATAACCTTTTATTAGAGGAAAGAATCATAAAGATACTGGAGAACGGATATTTTTATTGACATATACATTTTATATGTGCGAATAAATAAAATGTGGCGCAGTTAAGCATCATAGAAGGAAGGATTGTAATAAATTTAATATTTCATAATATGCTGTTATTATAAATGGATAAATTAATAATACATAGTAAAAACTTTTTCAACACTTTACTATGTGTTTTTTCAACTGACAATTATGTTTAAAGTGAGATATAGGTACGTTGCCAAGGCAACGCATATTGTACGCGTTATCGGAACCTCTATAATAGGAGATGCGTAAAAATAAATAATAAATATACATATTTACTTACTAATTATGTTTTGTTTATTTAAAGTTAGTTTCAGCTTAACAACATAGCGAGTAATTAAGCCACTAATTATTATAAATTGTGGTCTGAAGTTGACAGATGTCATATTCGGTTAGTGATGTAAATTATAACTACAGAATTAAAGTTCTTTTAAATGTTTATATAAATGTTTTAAATTAATTTATTTATAAAACAAGTAATTACAATGTTAATCTTTTATGACAATGTAAATATAACTAAATGTTAAATAAATAAATAAATCTGTAATTAACTAATGTACTTAGCAAAGTTAATAAATAATGTGGCATGATTGTTATTGTTTTAAAATGATAAGAAGATAAATATTGATTGACAGAACTGGTTCCAATTCGAGAACACCAGGACCATCACAAGAACGCTTATCTTGAGTTTCTTGCCATCCTGAGAGCCACCAAGCAAGTAAAGTTGAAGAGGTGTGAGGATATTGTACAAGCTCACTTAGGTGGATACTCGATCCTTGGAATGAAACTCAAGGAGGCAAAAGCCGCCGTATACGATAACGTTAACGGCCAGACCATCATGGGACACATAAAGGGCACTTATATGGCGGCTTACAGTACTACATCTGGTTTTGTAGAGCTTAACGAAGAAGAAACCCGAAGAAGAGGATACCTCAAGTTCAACACACCAACTAACAATCCCATCGTAATTGTCGCCAAGTGCTTAAGTATCATGTTGGAGGATAAAGTGCTGGAACAGGCTACATGCCTAGACAACGCTCTGGATTCCTCACATGATATGTGGAAGTTACCCAACATGCAATTTATAAATGGTGTTCCGGGATGTGGGAAAACCAGTTGGATAGTGGAAAAATTTGACTTGGATAGAGACGCGGTAGTTACATTTACTAAAGAAGCGGCCAGTGATCTAAGAGAGAGGTTATCGGTACGTATAGGGAATCTGGTAAGGAGTAAAATCCGTACTATGGCTTCAATGCTGGCAAACGGGGCGCGAAGAGAATCAGAAAAGTGTAAACGGCTGATAGTGGACGAAGCCCTGATGAACCACTTTGGAGCAATAGTAATGGCAGGAAGAATCTCAGGAGCCCAGGAAATTATTTTGATTGGAGATGTAAACCAGATACCCTATATAGACACGGACAACCTCTTTGAGATGTTCTATCATAGACCATCACAAATCCTCAACATCGACCAAGATCTACCGTGTACTCACAGGAGTCCCATGGACGTAGCTTACGCCCTAAGAGAGGTATATCCCGGTATATACTCTTCGAGAAGGGTAGTGCACTCCCTTTATATGAAAAATATTAAATCTACGCCAGTTCCAAAAGATTTAAAGAACACCCTCTACCTCACTTTTACTCAGGAAGAGAAAGAATCCCTGACCCGCCAGGGATGTGGAGGACAGGCTGGCTCGAGGGTACTCACAATCCACGAAGCTCAAGGTCTTACCAGCACTACCGTTGTAGTAGTAAATTTTAAAATAGTTAAAATACAGTTACACGATAGCGTACCACACGCTGTGGTAGCAATTTCGCGACACACCGACAACTGCACATACTACTACAGCGATGACAAAGATGATGCCGTCAAAAGGCTAATCCGGAACGCGACGGGGGCAACAAATAGAATAATCGTGGAATACAACATTAAGATGGCCATAAAAGACCGAAATGAAACGGTCACATCCTCGTCCATAGCAGTCATGCCCTTTTCCCGCCAACAAATTTTATGATATAGCTAATTTTGTAAATTGTATATTGTGTTAATTAATAGTTCATTTAAATGTAGACATAAGTATAGCAAATGTAATTAATACTCGCTTAGGTTAATTTAAAACATCATTTTAGTTTTGAGTAGTATGTAATTTAAGATTTGTAACCAAAAAACAATTAAGGAAAAAAAGGATACGAGACCGAGTGTCTGTAGAGTTTCAGTATTTAATAAAAAAAAATATATATATATTATAAATAAATTATTTGTAATACTAATAAGCACTATTGGAAATTAAGTTGTTCAGATGTAAATGGTACAAATAAAAGACTTATTTTAAGTAACTGAAAATATGTTTTTTGGCCATTGTCACGCAGTGGGAGAGAGTCTGATAGTAAACGCGATTGTTTGCAAGTTTGATGCTTCCTCGAGGGAATGTTCAAATTTAAGTTATTCGACAAGACATTGTACGGTGTATGATGTTAGTATTCCAGTACTCAAAACACAATGTCTAGTTTCGAGTGGAAAGTACAGAAAATCTAGTGCCATGTGCATTAGATTTTCTCGGACTACCTTGGTATGAGGAAAAAATGTAAAGCAAAAAAGTCACCTTTTTTATTTAATCAAACCCAAATTCCTAAAATAGTAACGAAAATTCTTCCCAGTTCTGTGAAATTTTAAAATTCTCAAACATTTTACACTATTTAAGTTCTCCAGATATTTTAGTTAAAGTTACTGTAAAGAGCGTTCCTTTTAAACCGGACTGAATAAGTTTTAGTGCATTTATGTTTATTTAAATTTTATATACAAGGCCGATAAATTATCACCTACACTCATTACTACTTAGTTGAAATAAAAGTTGACATTTGTGTTTATAATTGCTTAATACTTTTATAGAACTATTACACCTACAAGTATATATTTGCAAAAAAAATCAATTGAAATAGTTACTACCGGATATAAATGTATAAATAAAGTAACAACGTTTTCAAGGGTATTTGGCTAAAAATAAGTTATTTTTAACTTCACGCTTTTTTCTGTAAGGCAAAGTATTCTGGGAGAATATAGTGTCAAGACATTTCCTTCTCCACTTCCCCGAATTATATAAACATTGTGTGATGAATGATAGAACTTAACGCCATGCTTTAAAATGAATAAAATAATTTTAGGTTTTATAAAATCAAAAAACTAAATATCAATTTTCCAATTAAAAAGTAAAAATTCAATAAATTTAACGGACGTTTACCATTGCACTCGAAACTTCGCTCGTAAAACCTAGTCTGCAAAGTTTGTAGACCTGCTGTCTAACGATCTGTAAAAGTAATTAATATAAAGTAGGGATGTAAAACCGATTCTGCAACCAAAAACTCGATTATTTAAACTCGAAATTTATTTGTCAAAATCGCTTCTTACGACCAAGAATTGAAGAATTTACGATCGTAGGTAGATACTCTACCATTTTAATCATGTATTAAGTACATCCCAAGATTTATGATGTTTATCTCAAAATTAGTTTAGAAATTATAATTTTCTTAAAAAGTTAATTTTTGTTGAGAATCGACTTCATTAATAAGAATCGGTTAAGATCGATCGAATCGATTTCGAGACTCGAAATTTCTAACAACCGAAACGAAATCGAGAACGATTTTTCATTCTACTTCCATCCCTAATACAAAAAGATCTGGAAGGAGTCACCGTCGGACTTAGCGTACCTACAATGTAAATAAAGTTCAACGCACCGCTTTCTAAACATCTCAAAGATTATTGTTCTAATCTTGTTCTATTGTTCAAATGGATGTAATCTGAGGAGCAGTGCGTGCTCGAGCGCCGGCGACTCAAAGGAAACCGCAGAACATTCACCGTGAACATTGCGAACCAGTTAATTTATAGGTGGTTTTGCTAATGTACGCCACGCCGTATGACTAACCGCAGTATCTATTGTTCGGTTAAATTAACTGTAAACTTTTTTTTTTGTTAAGTTAACCGCGTTCTACTGAGATATAAATTAATTAAAGTGTTTTAGTTATTTTTTTGTAATATTTAAAGTAATATATAATATTGATATAGTTTACTTAAGATACATTTGACAATGTTTTTACATAAGAAGAGAAGAACCTGTAATGTTTTTCATTCTATATTTTTGGGCATGGGTTGTTAGAAAGTTAAAGTTCGTAAAAAGGGATTCATAAGAATTCATAATAACAAGAACGTATAACTTATATTAATATTTTTCGACAATTATGTTAGTATATGATCGTGACAAATGCGAAATGTGAAGTATTTTTTATAAGAAACATCAAAATGTTAATTCGTTTTTTTACCATGGTTGTGAAACAGCAGTGGAACAGCATCTGACTATTAGCCCTACTGAGTGTGGGTTCAACAACTAGGGCTAAGTGGGCAAAGTGGTTTTTCCATTTTCCATTCGGTAGAATGAGCGTAATTAAATTGATTTTAATTTCTTCGCTCTTGTGCAAAACAAAGCGTTCAAAACGCAATGTCTTAATTCCGGCGTTCGTGTCTTCACATTAAGTTCTCTCTCACTATGGGAGAGAAAGCGTCAACTGTATTTTATATGTTAAGATATATGAAAAGAAATCAAATCCATTACAAGACTCTCAAGGTCAAGTTCAAATATTTACTTATAATGTTCACACATTTACAAATTTTACGACACTTTGCAAGTATTAATTACTTAATAAATATAGCGAAATGAGCAATAACTTAGACCAACGTTAGACTAGACGCCATAAAACAACTTAAAGGTCGTCATCACGAGTCACCTGATACTCTCAATTGTTTACATATTATATGTACCTACACTTTTTTTATTAAGAAACCTTTTTTATATTTTAATTAATTTTTGTCTACAACTGCTATTAATTAAATAAGTTAATACTTACATTTTAAATTTTTGTAGAAGTTAATTAATGTCAAATACACCTAGTATACAAAATTATTTTTAAATATTTATGAGAGCATAACACTTACAAACTATCAAATTAAAAGACATTCGTGCTATAAAACGTAACTTAGCACTGCGCTTTTTTCGACCGATTATCACATAAAAGTATACCTTCGTTTGGATTTTAACCCACAAAGCTGTTTTTTTAGACAACAAAGACATTTATTACATTTTAAATATTAATGAAACCTTATCACTTACAAACTAATTAATTTAGAGACATTCGTTTTATGAAGCGTAACTTAACACCGCGCTTTGTCTAGCCCGACTTATATGAAAAAAATATATTACCTTCAATTGGGCTTTGACCCACAACGCTGCTTTTCAGACAGCAAAGCCATTTATCATTATTTAAATATTAATAATGAAAATGAAAAATAAAAAACGAAAACTTAACATTTACAAATTATTAAGTTTAAATACAGAGGTCGTATGAAGCGTAACTTAACACCGCGCTTTGTCTCACTGGCCTTAAATAAAAAAATATATACTCTCAATTGAGTTTTAACCCACAACGCCGATTTTCAGATAGCAAAGCCATCTATCATTTTTGAAATAATAACAATGAAAGAAAAAAAAAACAGTAATCATGAAGGCTTCTTTTACAAACTTTTAAATACATAGGTCGTAAGAAGCGTAACTTAACATCGCGCTTTGTCTCACTGGACTTAAATGAAAAAAAATATACCTACTTTCAATGGGATCTTAACCCACAACGCTGTATTTCAGACAGCAACGTCAGTTAACACAGATTAAAACACGTTACTTCAAAGAGCGTGTTGCCATTTTATGGATTTTCACGTTAGAAGCTTAGGAACCCGTAGATGCGTTGTCTGCGGCTTCCGAACACCGCTTATTCATAAAGGATTACGTACTTCATATACAACACGTCTACTCTAACGTACGTGAATTTACTTTGGTTTTGTTTTACTATGAAAATGAGCATACATTTTCAGTATAATAGTATGAATTTAATAATTTAAGTTTACATTTATTCGCTATTTATTTATGGGCCAGTCGTGGCCCAGTGGCACAAGCGTGTGACTTTAAACGACTGGTTGTGGATTCGATTACCACTCGAGGAGGGGAAATATTTAATATTTCGATATTCTTCGATCTGGTGTCGAGGTAAAGCGCGGCGTTAAGTTCCGCCACTTAACACGCAATGCTTCCGATTCGGCGGAAAGTGGGGAACGTAGTATCTTTATAGTAGGTTCCCTCTGCCTACCCTGTTGTGCGCGGGATACAGCGTGAAGCTAAAAAAAAAAAATAAACGTTCTGGTATGTAGATAAAATGCGTCGTAGAGTTTCGCCACTTAACACGCAATGTCATGATTTTGGGCGGTAAGTGGAGGACGACGGAGTGTCTTGACACTCAGTTCTTTCTGCCTACCGAAAAATCGTTAGGCTGATACAAAGCATATTACGATTTTATATAATACCAACTAACGACCCAATCTCGGTTCGCCGCGTGATACACAACTTTTCAATCATAAAAAAATATAGCTTACAGTACTCCTGAATAGTATAGCTTTCTAATTGTGAACGAAGATTAGCCCTTACACACATAGTTACAAATTTTACCTCTTGATTATAGTAGTATAGATGATTCATCGAATTATAATAGCGATTTATATTTGATTTTGTAAATCTTATATCAAATATATATATATATATATATATATATATATATATATATATATATATATATATATATATATATATATATATATATATATATATATATATATATATATATATATATATATATATATATATATATCTATATATATATCTATATATATATATATATATTTAATATGTTAATGTTTTTTAATTCTATATACTCGTACTAAATATCGATGTTTTTTTTTATTATAATACAGTAATTAAGTTACGTACTTAAATGCATTTAATTCTATTCTTAGCCTTCTGGGCTTCTTTAATAAATCTAATTTTTAATAAATATGATATATTTTATAGTTTAATTTTCCAATAAAGAATAGCCAAGTGTAAAAAAAATAGGATTAATACAATAAACATCACTAACTTAAGCATATGTGCTATACAAATGCTTGCGTAGTTACATATAAAAGTTCATAGAAAATAATATTTATGTTATAAGTAAGTAGCAAAGTCACCTGCCTTACTAAATGTGTTATTTATATTATAGAAGTTGCTATATATCAACGTAGGTACTTATTTAATATGTTTAGTAATTAAAGGCTGAGAAAATATGTTTAATATTACATCTGTTATGAGGATTAAATAAAAACATAACTCTGCGAAATGAATATGGTAGGTAAAAATAGGTTTTTTAAAAAGTAACTCAAATTAGGTTTTATCCTATATTTTTCATGTTCTTTACATTATATTATAATACTATAACATTACTTATAATATGAATATATTGTATAAAGAAATATCCCCACGTGAGACTTCGAATGTATTTAACAACTAGCGACCTGCTCGCGACTTCGCCGCTTGAACTATTCGTTATATTGCAACCCTCGGGGACGCATTATTTAAAAATAAAGTAGCCTATCTTTAAGCTTAGATTATCAACTATATTTATGCCAAAATTCATCACAATTGGTTATAAATATATATATTACAAGTATGCAAATTCCAAATAAATCTCAACCATTTAACAATAAATTCCTAATGGCAGTTATAAAGGAAGTTGATATAATAGTTTTAGTTCTTACGTCATGATTCAGTATCGCATTATGTGTCGAAGCCGTCCAGGTGCAATGTGCATAGCTAAGACGCTTCCCATATGACGAGATTAGAATGCGAAGTACAAATACGAACGAGCTTCTAGCTTTACTCATGTTGTAGTAGTTGTAGTAATGATATGGGAAGCTTTTAATTATTTAATAAACAATGTATTGATATTTTACCATGGATGTATTTCTAATAGTATCATGGAATTCAAATTCATAGGTATATATAATAAGAACGTAGGATATGAACTAAAAAAAAAACTTTCAGGAGTCTTGTATTAATAGTAAGTTTTAGTAAACAGTAACCAAAAAATAATTGGATTGTTTGTTTGTCTGTCTGTCTTTTGTTCGTCTTTACACAAAAAATACTGTATGGATTTTAAATAAGCAAAAATATTAAAAATAGCTGTTAGCCCTCTGTAGCAAATAGGTTATGGTTTATTTAGAAAGTCTGAATACGTGATGAGAAACCTTTCTAATATTTAATATAATTAGAGAATGACAAAAATAATTTTAATCGCTCTGAAAATAAAAAGATTATAATCTAATTCCATTTTACGTGTTTTCATTATAAGTAAAGAAAAATGTAAATGGCGCTCTCAGTAGCTATAAGTTGATGGTTTCCTCTCGAGGTCTCCAAGCCAAGGTCAGAGCTCTTTTTGCTCGGCCTCCCACAAAGCTCGGTAACGCTGTAGAGACGTCTCTAGGGCCAAAAGTATTTTAAACAATCGAAAAAAAATTGGTAGCATATTCATGTTAAAATTTATAGTTTTGTATTATCAATAAATAAATAAAATTATTATTTTAATTGAATAAGTATTTATTACATAAAATTTTATTAAACATTTTCTTTACTACTAACAAGCTAGGTATTTTATATGTACTAGCAGTGAACGCGCTAACAATCGATCTGTATTTCTCATGTAATTGATTACTTCTAAATTTAAAAAGAATGTTACGAAAAACAATTGATGATACAAATAAGTAATAAAAATATTGACCGGTCGTTAAACAGTTATAAACACGAATAATAACATTTGTAACTGACCTACACTACTGTTTTAACATTAATGTGTTTTGGGACAGGTTTTATATTAGATGTTAGCGGTTTTAAATAACAAACTCGTTATATATCAAGGTTTGTGCGCGCCAATTTCTTTCGAAACAACAAATTTCGAATGCACTTCGCAATACATAAAGGAACGAGCAGTAATATATACGAAGTAAATAGGTATTAAGTATATAATACGTAGGTAAGTGCGCGACTGGTTATACCAGTTCATCCCCACTCCGTCTCCATGCAAGGAACAGCTGATCTAATAACAAAGAGAATAAAGGACTCGTCCACATAATGCATTTAATGCTTGCATTGTTTAGATATCGATTTAGCTCTTTAAAATAACTAAAATTGGCTTCTTTTCCAATCATACAACTGTAATGTATTTACCTGTGACGCATACGTTTCGTAATACACTATTGCGTTTTAATCTAATGATTGATATAGATGAAATATGAAAACAGGAAAAATTGTGATTGTGAATCCAGAAAATGATTTAATCGTCCTAACAAAGGGCATACTTGCCTTTCTGTTCATCCAATAGACGGGTTGTCTTGAGATATTTTACTCTGAAAAACTATAGTCTTTACAAAACAGTCTTGTTACAGTCGACAAGTCACGGATTCATTTTATTATTGTTTATAAGGGATTGTCACTTGTGTCGTTTTTCACTGTTTGTTGTTTAACTTTCACGACAGGTTCGTTTGGTCATACAGTACATATGTTTGTTATAAGTACAGTAAAGTCTTTGTTTACAATGCTAAGAGTTTTATGTATTATTTACATCACTTTTCAGTGGCCTGCAAACGTGGTAATCGTTGCACTGCTTGCGCACTATTTTGCGCTGCTGCGTCAAAAACAGTCGCTCGGCTAGCGAAAGGGAAACTCGCTGAACGAACTTGTTTTCGTGACGATTTTTCGTCTCCGTCTCTATTTTAGACAGCAACTATTTTATCTCACTTGCGCATTTGACGTTTTGTTACTGCAGTGTTGCTAGATCTATGATTTGTATTCACTATGCCTTTTTTAATTTAAGATATTTAATAAAATGCATAATAAATAAAACTTAGTTAATGAAGTACTTTAATATATTATTTGAATAAAATAAAACATGTATTAATTAATTGAATTATAAAAATAAATTCATAAGCAAGCGCATACCAATTTTAAATATATTGATTGGAAATAATGCAGAATAGCAGATAACTTTTTCCTTTCTACTAAATATTATGCTAAAGTTGTTATTGTATATTATTATTGTGTATCTCCTTTAGGATATCTTTGGTTCAGAATTACCCGGACCTTGAGAAGGCTTGCGTGGGGACACAGGTCCAACACATAGAGGTCCCTTGAAAGATAATAAATTGTTCTACTGTGATGCATTAGCCGAGATCCATCTCTGAGTAACCACAGGTAATTCTATAATTTTTATATTATTAAATATATTCAGCTATTAAATATTTTACTAATCATTTACTTTTTCGATTCATATTTAAAAAAAGGTGTGGCCAAGGCAAAAAATATGTTAAGAGGGTAAATAAGACACAGTACGGACTATAGTATGTATATTTTCGTTTAATATAAAAAATTATAGGTATCCACTATATATGTACACATAAGTAAATGGCAAACAACTTGTAAGATCCAACAGAATTAAATGTATATCACAGTTTACGAAATTAAAAATCGTATTCTGTGTATTCTAGCAACGGTAATACTGAGAAGCAAACATGGAGTAACGCGGAAGCACTAAGTTGTCAATACTAGTCACCGAATGTTACTTTAAAACATTCATTTATTTAATATATTCTCACTTTCTTTGGCAATTGTATGTATATTTAAAAACAACAGTTCCAATTTATGAGTCGAACCCGCACTCATCAAGCACATTTCATTATTACATATTAACCTTTTCATTTAATTGACATGTTTTATTATTTTTTTTTATTTATTTTAGTGATTTATATATAAAATGTGTATGAATCAACTTTCAAAATACATTAAAATATAATTAATTAAGTAAACAGCACATTGACAGTTAAGTATAAAAAAATGGTAAAATAAGCTATTATTTCAATAATAACATATGAGAGTAATTTTAAACATGGACGCTTTATTAACAACATTGGTGAACTAGCGATCAACATTCGTTATATACTCAGACTTGAAGTTAGTTGATTCCCTATCACAGACTAGACACAAATAAATTCAGAATAAACCTTTTAATATACAAAACAGTATCTATTGATACATTTGGCAAGTATTTGTTTTGAAATTTTAAAAAAAACATTTTTTTTTTAAATTAAACAAATGCTTGCCAAATTAAAACATATCATCATCCTACATAGGCTGGTACGAGTTCAAATACACAACATGACAGGAAAGCTATTAGAAGCTTTTTATCATTATTATGAACATATGACAATATTTGAACAAAATGCTTTAAAATTTAGTATACAATTAATGTTAATCATTTCCTTTGGACAATGTTAGGAAGAATATAAAAAAAAAAAACATAAAAATTTAAAACGCTGCTACCCACTAATACATTCTAATATCGGCTGCGGCGAAATTCTGCTTATACGTTTACAAATTTTAGATTAGATTACAAGTCATGTTCGTTTTTAGCTTTTAAGAGCGCGAGTTCAAATCCTGCTTCGTTCAATTTTTTATACTTTTTCCAAAAAAATATTTTAATTTCTTAAGTGTATGAATAACACTTTTAAAGTGTTAGTAAGCTTCATATCACTTTCCTTTAAAGTGATTTGTTTGCACTTGTACCAGCCTACGCAGAAAATGTCAACATATTGTAATATAGGGAAACATGCCACACAGGCTTCACATAAATAAAGTCAGATCTATAATAAACAAAAAAAAAAGAAATCTTGAATTTAGATTGCACTACCGATTCCGTAACCTGCCATATTACAGAACTTATTCGAAAAAGACATTTTTAAATTAAAATTATTAAAAAAAAAAAAACAACTTAAATGCGTACGGACGACAGAACCTATGAACGTTTTTTTTAGATTCTATTATATATATTCATTTATAAATTCATATCACTTGTTAATATGTTGATAACTTGAATGCATACAATATATAATTAAAAAAAAAACGAATAGATGTCAAAAAAAAAACAATCTAAAAAAAATAAAATTTTCACATTTAAAATAATAAAAAGAAAATGGCTGCCCCAATAATTAAATATACCTACACAACATCAATTCACCAACACATTAACATCTGATACGAAAATAAAACCGGTGATACAAAAATTTGATATGTACAATAAATTACATCTAATCCATCCTATACCTTATATTATATATATATCTATACATCAAACTACCGTATGTATGTCTTTTTACACAACATTCGCTCCCATACTCTAAATTTTAGAGCATTCCCAATCACACGCATATAACACGTGATTTATTTATTGCCTTTGATAAGTAGTCTTTTATTATTGCAATAGTTAAAATTATTAACCAAATTTGCAGTTCGGATTGTCTTATTTAAATATATAGAAAAAATCAATAAAAAAAATCATAATTCATAAAATTAAGCTGTACTTAAATTGATGAGACAACCAAACGAAATAAAAAAATAGTTACAAATTTGGTTAATAACTAACTATCACAAGATATTTTAAACAACACAAATTAAGGCTGTGTAAGGCTATATTGTAAAGCTCTATTGTTGAATCTATTAGGCTTAGAATATACTTGGCTGTATATTGGACCGTTTGACGTTTCCCATACGAACGAGATAAAAATGGCAAAAAAAATAAACTGACAAACATATACCTGTCTCTTTCACACTAAAGAAACTACTGTCTTTTTAATACAAGCATTATAAAACAATAATGGTTTCATATCGGAATAAAATCTAACCTAATATATACATTATGTAGATAAAAAAAACATCGATTACCATTTTTATCTCGTATCGTGACCGAATCGATATCGATATTTACAACGTTCTTGTTCAATCGAGCTGCTGTACTTGCACTACGGAAGTGGGTGGAGGTATCGATATCTCGTATTTGATGAGTCCCGTCCCTCGACCGGTGGACAGCACTAGACCGCCTACTTCTTTGACATCGCCCCTGTGAAATAAAATATAGATAAGCATATAAATATATTTTATTATAAAACTAATGTAAGCTAATGTGGCTGTGAGACGCAGTCTATTGATTGTGGGTTCGATTCCCACTCGGTGGAATGATTGAACATGGTTTAATTATTTTTATATTTCTCTGCTTTAGTAAACCAAACACAGCGTTCGGCGTTCAATTCTGCAACTTAATAAGCTATGTCTCAATTTCGGGCGGAAAGTGGAGAACAGTGTCTTAATACTAGGCTCTCTCTGACTACCCTGCTATGCAGAATTTGTTTCTGCGTAAGCTATTAGCATAAGTGATAATATTTCTAAAAACTGTCGCGTAATTACTATAACATATGGTATTATTAGTTTTGTTACTTAATAATTTATGACATACTCGTATTTGTATAACAAAACAAAACAATAAATTCTTCTTTAGCAAACTAACCAATTCAAATATATTACATAAATATTTTGTTTTCGCGATTATAAGACGCGTATATTTACGCGTATATCCGACGTTTCTGACAATTAACAGTATAATGGGACTACTATAAAGTTTTCGAAATGTCGTGGTACCTTTTTTTATTTACGATATAGTTTGACCACATTTAGCCATTAAGCGTTGATGCGGTCTACGATGACACACGCTTTGCCTTTTGACTCTCGACTTGAAAATTATATTGATACGATTCAGATTAAAAATAGTTCAATGAGTGGAACAGGATTATCGTTAAGTGCTCAAAACGTCAGATTTTTTAAAAACACACTCATCTCGAATACCCAATAATAGACACGATTAATCCAGTTAAAAGCAATCTAATTTCAATATAAAAGTTTCCATTTACTCACGCATGCCTCTTATGCCCCAACTGCGTTTGCATCTGCTTATCTCTCGCCACTATATGTAACGGCGAGCCGAGGAGCGCGCGCCGACCGCCAACACCTACCACTATCTGATTACCGATCACTTGACCCGATCTGTTTGTTACCTGTGAATAAGAAAAAAATGTATTAGCAAATTATTTAAAGAAAATGCATGTATGTATTAAAAAAAATGTGGCGGGATTCGAACCCACGCCTTGTGGAAGCTGTCGAAGCGCTCTAATGTAAACTTGGTTAAGTGAGAGAGTTAGGCAGAGAGCTTGGGAATGTTGCTACAGTTAAATACTTAAAATTCTTTTAAAAATGTTTTACATATCTTTAACGTCTGAGTAACAGTTAAAAATATAAAAAAACGTAAGTATTTCATGTTTGGGACTTGCAACACAAGTATACGCTTAAATATTGCTCCCCTTCACTTTTTTGAGACCCTCGTGGCGCAGTGTAACAGCGTCTGACTGAAATTTTAATTAGTAGTGGTGGGTTCGATTTCGAGTCACTACAATAATTAGTGATTTTCATTTCTTCTGCCTGGTGCAACAAGACAAAATGGGGGGGCGGATCCCGTCACTCAACACGTAATGTCGCCAGAATTCGGCGAAAAATGGGGAACGGAGTGTCTTAACACTAGATTAGGATACAGCGTGAACCCCGCTTTAAACCTCGGTGCACCTTGAAACAGACGGTGGCCTGCACTAGGCGGGCCTTCCACCGAGACGTCGTAGAAGAATGTGCGAGCGAGCCTACGACGTCTCGCGATGGTGGAGAGGGTTTCCGCTGGGTTTTAGTGGGTAGTATCAGGCTTATTAGTGAGTCCCACAGTAGAATCTGGTCGCAGGGCAGTTCTGCCTGTCTTGGGAACGGTTGGTCTGCGTAAAAGCATTTCCCAGAGAAAAAAAAACAGTGTGAAGTCAAAAAAAATCCTTACAACTTGTATATGCGTAGGTTGATGATCTTGCTGATCTAATTCTAAATTTTGATGTTGCACTTGCTGCTGATGCTGTTGTTGCTGCTGCTGTTGTTGTTGTTGTTGCTGCTGCTGTTGTTGTTGGACTTGTTGCTGAACTTGTTGGGCGACCTGTTGTGCTGCCGCTTGCTGGGCGGCTTGTTGTTGCGCTTGTTGTGTAACTTGTTGCACTTGGGATTGCGTCTGGAACATGATATTACATATTAAATACTATTTCATTAAAACTCTGATATATTTCAGGTTAAATTTAAAATATTTACTGATTTGAAATTTTACTTTATTACTTGATTTATCGACAATAATTAAATTGTCTTTCAACTTAATATACAAGAATAGATTCATAACATTTGAAATAAATATAGCACACCATTCATTAATACACATTGAGACACACTCAAAGCGGCACTTTGTCTATGGCACCAGAGCAAAGTAAAAATGAAAATTTAAACAACCATTCCCTTGACTGAGAATCGAGCCCACAACCAGTCGCGTTTACACTCAATATGTATAGACAAAAATACTTAACGCTACAAAATGAGTAACTATTATTATAATGTTTAAACAATGTAATTAACATACATTTCTAGGCGGCAAGTCCATATGCTGCCTCTGGTGGAGCATTAGATGATTCTTCTGGAAGAACGCCTTGCCGCATTGGTCGCACACGTGCGTCCGCAACGTACAACTACCGTCGGGATGCCTGAGAAATTAATAAAATATATTATTAATATAATTTCAATATATTTAAATATCATTTAATTTAATAATATTCAATTTCGAAATTCTTTTATGCTTCAGTACATTTTATTTTTGTTGTTAGCATCAGTATTCGACGCAGCTGGTAGTAGAACGCATGAATTAGCGGTGTATATATCGATAAAAATGTTTAATAAATAACATTCTCTCTTGCCAAACGATTGTTCGTAGAATAATCTTGTGGTACCAGAAATTGGTAATAATCAAAAAATAAGTTGTAATAAAGCTTATAAGAATTTAGACGTAGCTGATAGTAGAACGCATAGCTTAGCGGTCATAGCGCATGGACGTTTTCTGGAAGGCGCGGGTTCGAATCCCGCTGCGTTCAAATTTTTATTCATTTTCAAAATGTATTTTTTTAATTAATCGATTACCTTCTATGATGTGCTAACAACCCATGTTTTGCCGCGAAACCTTTCCCGCATTCTACGCAGAAATGTAACTTAGGTCGAGGCGTTATGTGGTGAGAATTCTGAAAACACAAGATATTCTTTAGGTTTACACTTCATTAATATTCAGAGAGAACCTAGTTAAAACACTCCGGTCTCCCCTTTCCGCTCGAAATCAAAACATTGAATGGTGGAATTTAACTCTCTTACTCTCTACTTAAGGGGAGAATTGACAATAGTTTAAATTCATATAGTGGGTAAGGGATTCTAATCCCTAACCAATAGGGTTACAGTTAGAATGCTGTTAAAAAAGGAAGATATTTAAAAAAAAATACTTAAAATCCATGGCCATCTCAGAGATATTTTGAAAAATACTTTTAAGAGTTATAGGGACACTTACAACATAGTACAAATTTGTTCAAAATATATATTTTTTGCCAGTCGTGGCCCAGTGGCACAAGCGTGTGACTGGTTGTGGGTTCGATTCCCGCTCGAGGAGTGGAAATATTTAATGTTTCCATTTTATTCGCTCTGGTGCCGAGGTAAAGCGCGGCGTTAAGTTCCGCCACTTAACACGCAATGCCTCCGAATTCGGCGGAAAGTGGGGAACGAAGTGTCCTAACACTGGGTTCCTTCTGCCTACCCTGCTGTGTGCGGGATACAGCATGAAGCTATGAAAAATATATATTTTTTTTGTTTACATCAACATTCAAATCTTACCGTTGCTATAACTTGTGTGTGAACTACATTGTTAGGATTGGACGAGATTATTTGTATCGGTTGATCTAGAACATACAAAAAATATTATTAAAGAAACAGTCTTAAAAAAAAAAATATTATTAAAAACATAATTATACAGAAAATATATGAAATTAATAATATTATAAAGAGGTAAGTGTTTATATGTAGGCAACATCTCCGTAATTAATTAAACGATTTCAAAAATTCTTTCACTGATAAAAAAAACTATTGTTCCTGATTACTAAAAGCATATAAAAAGACATTTAAAGAAAAAGACATTTAAAAATATTTAAAAAGTAAAAGCATTTATTTGTTTTATAATAATTAGTTTTCAGTCAGATCAATTAAAACTTATAAAGAAAATTCGGGATAATATTATTGATAATATTTATTGAAAATCTTTTCGCGCGTATGCTGGTATTAATATAATTCTATAAAAATAATAAATCCGAGTAGTTATCATTTAAGCGAGAAAGCAGGCTGGCAAAAATACTAAATAGCTGTAAATTCTGATTTTTTTTGGCGAAGGCGCAAAAGGTTTTCTAGTCTCTACATATATATACGTGTGTGGATGTTGTATATAAGTTGTATTGATTCTCTAAATTCTATACTAGCGGCCCGCTTACGGTTTCGTAGTAGCCTATGTTTAACCTTGGATTATCAACTATGTTTATCTAAAAAATCATTACAATCGGTCAAGCGGTTTAGTCTGTTTGTCTGTCACGCTTTCACAGCTCATTTATCGGTCCGATTTGGATGAAATTTACAATGAAGGTAGTAAACAATCCAGGGTCAAACACAGGCTACTTTTTTTCAAATAATCCTCTAAATGGTTTAGGGGATGAAAGCTTATATGAAAAATCTAAACCACTTGATTGTAATGAATTTTAGAATATATATAGTTGATAATCCAAGGCAAAACATAGGGTTTATTATTTATCAAAAATCCACCCCCAAGGATTGCAATATAAGGGAACAGTCGTGTAGTCCACGGAGCGGGCCGCTAGTTAGTAAGTGGTTGCGTACTGTGCGCGTGCTGCTGCGCGGCGGCCACGAGGCCCGGCTGCAGCGCGGCCGTGAGCGCGCACAGGTCCGTCACGCACGTGCGGTCGCCCGCGTGCAGCCGCACGTGCAGCGACAGCGCCTCCTGCACACACACAAATAAAAATACCGTCAACATTCCATTTCAATACTTATTCATTTCATATTAAATTATCCAAATGGAAAGCTCAAATATACTGGAATAGACATCTACAAAAAAGGAAGCCACACTCATGATGGGTTATGAAAATATTAAATAGATTCTGATAACTGGGCATCGAATCTAAATAATATAATAAATAAAACTACAAAATCGATTCCTGAGTAGAATTGGAATTAATTTAACCATCATGAAATATTGTTATAAAAATTCCATCAAAACGATATAACTATTTCTAACTGAAACCAAAGTAATTAACAAATATACAAATTTCTTCAAAATTAGGCGCAAAGTTCAACACATTATAAAAAAAATGTATCATCAGTGACTACATTATTTAACGTATTTAAGCACATATAAAAGCTTTATTTTTTAAACTATGAAATCATATAAAATAAATGGTCGTCGTGGCGCAATAGGATTGTGCCTGACTGTAAGCGCCGTGGTTGTGAATTCAATTTCCACTGGGAAAATAATTATTTAATAATTTTAAATTATCCGCTCTCGTACCTACGTCAAAGCGTGGCGTTCCGCAACTTTTTTTTTATTGATAAAAAGGGGGCAAACGAGCAGAAAGACCACCTGATAGTAGTAGATAGTGGATGGTAATAAGTAACTTTCGCCCATGGACATCCACACCATTAGAAAAGTTGTGGATGCGTTGTCGACCTTAAGAGGGGAGGAGGAAAGGAGGGAAGAAGGATGGGGATGGTGGGAATAGAGAGAGAGCTGGTTTTCATGCCGTCGAACCGGAACACATCATCAGATATTTGGCAGTTCGTCTTTGACATGATAGTGGTCGCGAGCCAGTCGGAAAACGAATCTTCTACCACCAAGAAAACTTACTTAATACGCAATATCATTATTTTATGGCAATAAGTAGAGAACGGACTGTCATGACATGCTATGAGCGAAAAAGCGTAAAAAGACTACTTCTTCTTCTTATGTTAATTAACTAAAAATCACTAAAATAAACTAATGCATACCTTTGTATTGAAACATGACCCACATTCAGGACAAACATAACCAGGTGTAGTTTTCTCCGTTATTATTTGACCGTCTGCACCAATTACCTATAAAAAAAATTAAATATATATACAATAAATCCTTAATTATATAGCATAAACACAGGTCATCCATACTTATATTTATATTTCAAATGCGAAAGTCTCGTCTGTTTGTCTGTCACGCTTTCACGACCGGTCCGATTCGGATGAAATTTAGTATACATAGCCAAACATAGACTACTTATTTTTTTTCAGATATCCACTTCTAAAGGGTTTAAATAGGGGATGAAAGTTTATATGGAAAATCTAAACAGCTTGACCGATTATAATGAATTTTGGCATAGATATAGTTGATGGGCCAAGGTTAAACATAGGCTACTTTATTGTTCAAAAATCCACCCTCGAGGGTTGGAATATAACGAAACAGTGAAGTAGTTCAAGCGGCAAAGCTGCGAGCAGGCCGCTAGTAAATAATAATTATGATACCATTGTGGGGCAATGTGATAACGACAGACTATATACGCCATAGTTGTTGATTAATTCTTACGCGGGTAAATAATATTTATAATATTTTGACAGTAACACAAATCATGACGTTGAATTCGACCGCTTCCCACCAGCAAAATAGCGTCTGGTATGCAGGAAAATGTGAAGATGAATATCCTTTTTTTTAGATTCTATTCGCTGTATAGTGTTATGACACTCCGTTCCCCACGCACCGCCGAATTTGAGGCATTGCGCGTTAAGTGGCGGAACTTAACGCCGCGCTTTACCTCGGTACCAGAGCGACGAATGACGAGTGGGGTCGAACCCACAACCAGTCGTTTTGAAGTCACACGTCTGTGCCACTGCGCCACGACTGGCCCCTAAACTTTTATACTTAATTTAATTTAATAATGGAAAAAAGCCATCCCTATAATAATAACATCACATTAAAAATACACTCACTTGAACAATTTGCGGCTTAAAATCATCTTGCTTTATAACAGTTGTCTGCTGCTGCTGTTGCTGCTGAGCTTGTTGCTGTTGCTGCTGTTGTTGCTGAGCTTGTTGTTGCTGTTGTGCTTGTTGCTGTTGCTGCTGTTGTTGTTGTTGTGCTTGTTGCTGCTGCTGTTGTTGTTGTTGCTGTGTTTGTTGTTGTGTTTGTATTGCTGCTAAACAGTGTCTCGTCATTTTACAATGCTGCTGGAGGTCCGATTTACATTTGAAAGCGTCGCCGCATTCTATACACGCCACTGCGCCTTCTCCTGTGTGGATTCTGGAAATTGATATGTTTAAGGTATAGAAATTAGATCATCCATTTTAAAAATGAACTTGATTTCGGAAATGATCTTTAATATTTATTATTATATTACATTATTTAACATATCTTATATTTTTTCTGATCGTTTGGTGAGTGAATGAGGAGAAGCTTGTGGTATCATTGTATGTCATCTAAACACATAATATGCATGTGCTTGTAGAACAGTAGAGGGGTGTTCAGTTTTGGAGTAGACATTCTATAATTTGTTGTTCAATATTATTTTAAATACGCTTACTTAAGAGTTTCTTTTGTTGTTATCAAACAAAGTTTTAAATTAATGATTTTCACAAAAAAAAAAAATACTTTTACGCTCTAATAGTATACAAACGCTATGACGTGTGTAGCGGGTTCGCATCTCGCTGCGTTCAAGCAGCAATGGCGTAGTATAGCCTAGTATAGCATTACATAACAACATATCACAATTTTTTCTTTTTTTAGCTTCACGCTGTAACCCGCACACAGCAGGATAGGCAGAAAGAACCTCGTGTTAGGACATTCCGTTCTTCACTTTCCGCCGAACTCGGTGGCATTGCGTGTTAAGTGGCGGATCTTAACGCCGCGCTTTGCCTCGACACCAGAGCGAAGAAAATGGAAATATTTCTACTCCTCGAGTGGGAATCGAACCCACAACCGGTCGCTTTACAGTCACAGTCTGTGGCCCCATATCACAATCCACAAAAGCATGATAAACTAACTTCATGTGAGCAACGAGCGTCCGTTTCTGCAGGAACTCCTTCCCGCAGACGGGGCAGGCGTGCGGCACGCGGCCGTGCACGCGCCCGTGGTTCACGAGCTGGAACTTGCGCGCGAAGGCCACGCCGCAGTCGGGGCACACGAACGGCGACAGCGAGCCGTGGAACCGACTGTGCATCACTAGGTGCTCCTGGAGACAATATTATTTATATAAACGTATAAAAATTAGAATTTTTATATGTTCTCTAAATGTGTAAATAACAGTTTAATGTGTTAAAAGCTTTACACTTTATCTTGAATAGTCAAGGTACTCCGAAAGAATGTAATATTAAAAATAGTTTTTTTCCCCGCCCGAAATTGATGCTAAAGGCAATATGCAATCAATGCTTTAACATAATAAAATGGCAGCATTACACTATTTTCCGTATAATAGGGTAGTCAGACAGAATCTAGTGTAAAAACTTGAAACTCGCAAAATGAAAATTGTTAAGGAACGGAAGGGCAACGCTTATACTAACTATACAGTTATTCTACATTATATTAATAATAGCTTAATTATTATTACTCACGCTCTCATGGCATTGTAGAATAACTAGTACCATTGGATAAGGTATATTTCCATTTTCTTCGCTCTGGTGCCGAGGTAAAGCGCGGCGTTAAGTTCCGCCACTTAACACGCAAGCCTCCGAATTCGGCGGAAAGTGGGGAACGGAGTGTCTTAACACTAGGTTCCCTCTGCCTACCCTGCTGAGTGCGGGATATAGTGTGAAGCTATATAAAAAAAAAAAAAAAAAAAACAAAAAAATTGGATAAGGTATATTTAAGGTTAAGAGAACATATATTTGTAACATTTTAAAATGTTATCTCACAGAAAATTGTAAAAAATGGCATAAAATTTTTGATGCAGCGGAATTTCGAACTCGCGCCTCTTAGACACCAGCAACAAAGATATTAACAGCAAAAATGAGTTGTAATAAGCAGCGCACTTATTTCAAGAGACGCAGTTTCGGATCTCACTGGTTTCAAATTTTAATTCCTTTTTTTATATTTTTCTTTATATACATATATATAAAGAAAAATATAAAAAGAAGGAATTAAATTATTATTATATACATATATATTTCCTGTTATATCATAAACGTCAGAATTAGATTTTTTAAATCATTTTATTTTTACAAATTAATGTATATAAAAATATATAAAATTGGAGTGTCTTTGTAATATTAATATAATTGCTATTTACTAAATGCAAGAACAACTTATTTTAATAACTTATATTACATCTGTTTGTTTCGACGAATCAGCAGCGGCTGAACCGATTTGAACAGCGCTTTCACTGGCAGATAGCTGATGTAACAGACTAACCTAGGCTACTTTTATACTTTTAATATATATATAAATTACCTTTTGCGCAAAGCTCTCTCCACAGTCGGTGCAGACGTAGGGGCGCTCGCCCGCGTGGTACTTGCTGTGCGTGACGAGGTGCCGCTTGAGCGGGAACCCGCGCCCGCACTCGCCGCACACGAACGGACGGTCTCGGCTGTGCACCTGCAAAAGTTTAATTAATTTTATATATTTTTATCAAACAAATCTTGTATATATAGTCCGTATTTTCATGAAATTTGGTTGCAGAGGAAAAAAAGGTTTCATTTAAAAAAAATATCTTTTTCACCGTATTTTTAAGGAATAAAAAAAAGGCTAAAATATCATTAGTAAACGACTATCAATTTCGCATGATTTAACAACGTTGTAATAGCTCTGTTATTTTTAGCTCAGCTTTCAACAATTTACGAACCAGAAATCCACGGTTCAGTTCTGACATCTAGAACATTTTTTTATTTTTTAGTTTAATTATAAATTTTATTTATTTTATCATATTTTTATCGTAATCATTATTTCAAAATTACGATTTTTCGAAAAAAATACAGAGCGGAGCTCGGTCACCAGATTTGGTAGATATAATAACGGCAAGAATCGATTTCGAGAATCGAATCTCCATCTTATATCTCTATCCCTATTACAAATCGCACAAGTAAATCTAATGGCGACGCGCCGATAGGTCATAGAGAAAAAAACGTCTAAAAACAAAAAAAAATAACTAAACTTTTCGACATCTATTTTAGACATCTATTACGTTGTATATAAATATTATAAAGAATCGATTTATGGTTAAGCAAAGACGCCAGAGTTACATATATATTATTTGTGATGAAAATGTTTATTATAAATAGCCCTACAGAAAAACCTACAATTTTCACTGTCAACGAGCTGATATAATATGAAGTAACTTAGGCTCCTTTTGCTTTACAAGTCAAAATCAGGGGCACAGCTAGTGCCACCATATATGGGACAAAAAGTGAAGAACAGAGTGTTTTAACAATATCCTTTCTGTGACTATTATATATTATATAACTTTAAATTCCACTTACTCTAGAATGCGTAACAAGATGATGTTTCAATGTGAATGCCATTTTACATTCATGACATCTGTAAGGGCGAGCAGCTGAATGCAATAGAAGGTGAGTGTTGAGACAGTGTTTCCTTGCAAATGCTTTCCCACAGTGTGCACATACATGGGGTCTTTCACCTGTAAATAAAAATAAAAAATATATATTATTTTTCATAATAAGATCGTTTATTTCTGCAATTTGTAAACATTTCGAAATAAAATTATTTTAACCACATAAATTGCAAAAATTTTTTGGTATTAAAAATATGTGATTTTTTTTATTTGATTCCTATATTAATGGCTGTATTTTGACTAACACTTCTTAAGATATTTTCTATTGGACTATGTTGAAATTCTTACATTATACTTTCAAACATTTTAAAAGTGTTATTCTACATTTAGGATAAATTGAAAAAGATAATTATAAAACATATAAAAATTTGAATTTGCAGTGGGATTCGACACCGCGCCTCCTGAAAACCGTCCAGACCCTCTGACCGCTCTGAAGCCATGCTCTAAATGAAAGATGCCAACAACAAAAATAAGTTGTAATAAAGTGTATAAAAATTTTGATGTAATTGCTCAGAGTTCAATTTTTGATGTTTACTAAATGTCTTTTTCTTATGTTATATTAAAGCACAATTAGTTCTGGGATCCATTCCGATTTAGAGAAATGATTTCATTTAAATAATTTTTATTGTCATTGAACTCCCAATAAAGTGGAGAATAGTTTATAATAAAGATTTTCCTCTAATTTACTTTAAGAAAGTTTAACATTAGATATCTAATACCATAATCCAAGGCATTGTTTAAAAATTGTAATACAAACTACATATAGGCACAAAAGATTTATTTATTAAATAAATATTGTTATAATTCTATAGCAACTAAGTTGCTAAGAATGGATGATGTTGCTAGAAAGATGTTTACTACTATTTTTTGTGCATTTTCATGGTTAAATAAATATTTTTCATAGCTGATAAACTAAAGCAATACCTACCAGTATGTACCCTTGCATGTGTTGTAAGATGATGCTTCAATAGAAATGATTTCCCACATTCATCACACGAGTAAGGCCTCTCTTTAACTGGTGGAGCTACTGTCATCACTGTGTTGCTCATAAGCTCTGTTTGTGAGTACACTGTCTGAAATGGTAAGATATATATTTATTTTAATTATTATTATCAATTCTTTTTTTAATCATTTTAACATTTTAAAGTATTATTTGCACACTTTGAAACTTGCTAAACATAGTTAGAAAATATATAAAAAATTGAATTTAGTAGGATTCAAACCCACACCTTTTGGAAACAATCCAAGTCCTTTGGCCGCTAAGCCATATATTCTACTACTAGCTGTGTCAAAATTCTTATATGCTTTATTACAAATTATTTTTGTTGTTAACATAATCATACAGTCATTGAATCGTTGGAATCTAAGTGACCTTCTTTTTAATTTTTCTTTTAAAAAGTGACAGGCATTTCCTAATAACAGTTAAAGAATTTACATTTAATAATATGAAATCAAAAACATTTCTGTAACAACCAGTATATAATATTTTTTTAACATTTTTCAATTTTATATTGCAAAATTGATTTAATTTTTTGTATATTCAATATGCATGTTGTTTTATTTTTAATGTTTGACATGTTGTCAAGGGTTCATTCTCCACTTGGGGTAGGATTATATTTATAATACTTTTGATTAACTTGAACACTTTAATAAGATAAGTGTCTGAAATTTACGCAGAAAACAACGAGCCTTGACATTGAATTCTTTCACCTTATCTTACAGCTTAAAAATAAACTCAAAAATAAGTCAAATTTATATCTTTAACACTTACTTTAGGTGAATTGTTAGCCGTACCAGGTTCTTGCTTAGTATGTAGCAAATGGTGTTGATGAACTGTTGTTGTGGGGATGGTTTCTGTCTGAGATTGCTGAGAGGTCGCTTCGGTTAATGTCTTTATTGTCCCATTTAATATTGAATGATTTAATTGTGTTGCATCTATGACAGGTGTGGCTATGCCTTGTGCTTGGAGGGCTCGTTTCATTAATATTTCATTACATTCTTCTGCGGTAAGTTGTATTGGTCCTATTGGAGTCATAAATGGCTTAGATGCTAGATTTGCAGCTGAAATAAAAACAATAGAAAAGCTGTTTTATAAAATAAAAAATAATTGACTTTCCTTCTTTAAATTATAACTGTATTTCTTTGGGTTTTATGAAGCATAAACAAGGAATTAAACATTTTAAATACAATATAAAAAAAGCCAAAGTTGATTAAAATAAATGAGTAATATATTTGTTTTACTCTATCTCAACAGATCTGACTATAGTCTTAACCAGACTGATAGCAGATGAATAACAAAGAAAAAAATAAATATTCGTTTTATTATGATTTCCTCTAATAATATAGAATATTAATAACAATAAGAACCCTTACACTCACTCTGTATGGTTGCAGTTTGGTTTTGCTGTGACACTCTATTTATAGTATGAGTTGGTTCATTTAAAACAAACATGGCTCTTCTCCCAGCCACCGGAGTGCCAGTAGTCACAACCCTTGTTACTTGTGTCGCTGCATTTGTCACTGCTACAACTGTTCCCACTTTTTCTTGTACTTGTGGAGTCTTATTGGACATAACAGTCAGTGTTGTTTCTGGCGACACCTATTAACACAATATTTTGTTTTGTTCACTATTTTGTTGAATTAAACTATAATTATTTAATATATTTTAAATTGTTAAAAGTTAATTTTTATCTAAAACATATTATAAATCTTCAAAATATTCACAAAAATTTAGTTATAAACAATAGAATTTCGCTTACTGTATTGCCTAAAGTATAACTTAAACTACTAGGAGGATCCACTTCACACTTTGTAAGGTCCGCGGTGCTTGTAAAGCCCCAAGAGTACCCGAAGCCCGAGACATTGCTTGTTGGCATACACATTTTCACCGAATACTATACACTACATCAAACTTATCTGACTAACACACATTCACTATGCGAATAGTAAACACTACTCATGACAGCTTTGCCATTATGAGCATGTACGTACGCTTTCACAACTACTAACGCACAACGCACCCATCAATCAAATTGCCGAAACAACTATACATAAACTTATTTCCAACATCGTAAAACGATTCCATTTACTTATTTTCGATGTATTAATTGGATGTTATCACCACAAGCTATAAATTAAACTCATCAAGTTAATGAAAAAGGCGGCACAGGACGCTAAAGCCTGTTTTAACACACACGTAATCTGAGGTTAGCGCAACATATAACGGATTTTAGAATGTAGTACTGAACTAAACAAACATGTTTACTATCAAAAAATAATATAAAAATGATGAAACACTATTACACTTGACGATTTCATGAAAACAATAATTTTATCGCACACACAAAAAACCGGACGCCATTTTATTGTTTATGGTCAATTAGGTTTTTTTCATATATTTATGATTTTATATATGTATTGAAATTTGAAAGTCAAAGATGTTAAATCAAATAAATGAGAATGATATATTGCATTTACAACATATTATATAAAGAGGTAATTAATAAATATTAACGAATTAGAGATATCATTTAAATGTTAATAAGTCCAGTGCAATTCGGTCAAAAGAGTAATTTTATCTTCAATGTTATTTACGAACTAGAAAATATTTTAATTATGCTATTATTGGTTATTATATTTTTCGTAAATATAACTCTCATATTTAGTTAAATAGGTACAATTAGTTTTATTAAGCCCATTGTTCGTAGTATCATAGATATTGAGAGTATCGTTAATCAAACAAATATAGTTTGTCTCTGATCTTGAAGCTACCGTCAAATATTGTCAACTTCAAAGATTTTTCCAAAAATATTGTAGTTTAGTATTTCAATTTTTTTAGGCGTCAATATATAATTTTAAAGAATTATCTGTACATAAAAGAAAATTCCACAATACATCATGAATCCAATGTCAATGGACAGGGAAGAGCCTTCTTCTTTATCGTCGGTTTCAACAAATCATCCTCTCGAACAGTTTATTTTACTTGCTAAAGGTGCCAAAGGATCAGCATGTGCAGAACTTATAAAACAAGTGCTGGAAGCTCCAGGAGTTCATGTGTTTGGAGAACTTCTTGAAATGCCTAATATTAAAGAGGTTAGTGTTTTTATGCAAAAACCGCCGGTAGAATCAAAAGACAAAGGATTACCTACATTCTTCTGTGATAACTACTATTTTAATATTTAATTTTATACATAAGTAACCGTATATCTATATTAATTAACAAAATCACGTTATGATATTATGATTTTTTTTCTGGTATAATTTCAGTTGGAAAGTGGACCATATGCTACACATTTAAAAACCCTAAATCTATTTGCTTATGGCACATACAAAGATTATTTAGAGAATAAATCAGATTATTTAGAACTTACGCCTGTACAGTGCAAGAAATTACAACATTTAACTATAGCAACTTTGGCAACACAAGAAAAATGCATCCCATATAGTGTATTACTTAAAGAGTTAGATATAAAAAATGTTAGAGATCTTGAAGATTTGATTATTGAAGCTATTTATGCAGGTTAGTTGGTTTTATTACTTTCATTCTTGTATTTGTCAAAACATGTAGGTTATAAAAGTATGTATTTGTGTCAATATCTATTGGTACAAGCTATAAATCATGAAAATGAATGTCCAATTTAACATGCTATTTTAATTTAATATATTTTGAATTTAATATAATATTTGTTATTTATGTAAATATCATCTGCTCTTATTATATTATAATTCTATTAAATTCATTTGAGTAAAGTAAAACTTAAACTTTTTAGCTCAAAAAATAAACAAAAAATATCAATTAATATTAATTGATTCTAAAGCAGTTAATTGTTGGAAAATCTGACATAATAGCTCCTATACTACTTAATGTTTAATAACCAATCAATACTTATTCTGTGTTTTGTATAAAATAAGGCATTGGCAAAATGATTTATGCTAGTACATTCAAACACCAGTACAAATAAACAGTTGAATTGTACTATTGACCATATACACCTTTATTTTTTGTAGATATAATTCACGGTAAACTAGATCAAGAATGTAAAAGAGTGGAAGTAGACGTGGCGCTCGGCAGAGATGCTAGATTAGAAGATGCATCAGCCATAGCTGATGTTTTAGCCGATTGGTGTAATGCATGTGAAGCAGTACTCAATTCAGTGGACAGACATATACAAAGAGCTAACCATCACAAACAGAGGGCTATCAGACACCAACAGAATATTGATGAAGAGGTATGTTATATTATATAGATTACCAGTAACATATACAGGTGTATGTTAGTAGTATAAAGTAATCTATATAATATAGGCATTCTATATATATACCATAGATCACCTTAAGTGTGATTGTATGTAATGTATGAAATACTATGAATAATGTCTACTTTAGCTAAGCAATGTGTGCAATTCCTAGGGTTTATACAGAGTACATGAGTCCATTTATAAAGGTTATATAGAAGAAGAAACTTTTAATGGTCATAAAGCTACCATTGGCCCTAAAGACAGATCAAAAGGCATTACTATTTAACCCTTTCCACTCCAATGTTGAGTGTCACTCGACACTTATAGTAGGTTTAAAACAGCCTTGGAGTGGAAAGGGTTCATAAACCTGTGTATAATTAGCGGTCCCATTGAATCTCAAAACACATATTGCTTTAACAATGTTTATGTCACTTTATACAAAAGTGCTTGTTAAACCCATTTACAGTGTATAAATTTAATGTATTTCTTTTGCATTATTTTTAAAATTACGAAGCAAATACTTACTAAAATTGCTTCATAATTAACATTTTAAAAATGTCATATAGGAGTTTGAAAAACATTTTTAGAATGAGAGAGATGTAGACTTCATGGCCTAGTGGGCCGAGTGCTAGATTGTTCCCAAGAGGCACAGGTTTTATTCTTGCTGCATTCCACTTTTTATAAGTTCTCCAACAATATTTCTCTTACCTTACTACTTACGTTAAAATTAAAAGGCTTTCCTACTTATTGTTTATATATATAATAAATAATTACAGATATTGTACATAAAAAAGACATTAAAGTCTCAAGCAGAAAATGAGGAGTCAGCGTCAGGAGGCAGTGAATCACACTCGGTCCCCAAGAAGTTTTCTGGAAAAGGCAAAAGTCAAAGAAGCACCTGTAAGTTTTGGCAAAAAAGCACATAATTGTAAATAATAATTTGTGATATAATAAACTTTTAGGTACTGCTTTATTGTTTCATTGATGTCTTATACTGATACTATACTGATTAGTGATGGAGTTAAATGCTACCCTTTCTTTTATCAGAAATAAAATATGTTAAAAATAATAGTGCCCGCTTTTATGTTGTACCACAAAGTAGTGGCACAACATAAAAGGCATTTACTCCATTTTGAGAGTAAAAATTACAAAAAAGTGTCTTGATACTAGGTTCTCTTTGACATTTCCAAAAGCATATTATGTTCTTTTTAAAATCTCATGGAAAGTAACAAAAATATTAGAAATTAATAATTATAATTGTTATAGTTTTATAAAAAAGTTTTTTATTCTCATATCGTTATCTGCAGTAATTGTAAAGATAATTGTGTATGATTTCTACTATACAAACCAATCTCATCTCACACCTATTTCCAAATTTCCCATTCCTTTCGGAAAGAACCATAGAAAGCCAAAGGCTGCTTATGTTCATAAGTAAAAAAGATGACCCATAGTCATCACCATTCTTAAGTAGGGTTGACAAATCCAGCTCTCAAAAAAGGTTGTTACAACCACCACTCTGCTACGTGTTGGAGTATGACCACGAGAATATTAGCTATATTTTTAATTTATGGCACACCAGCTACATGTGCGTTATGTCTCGGTCCGCATCCTGCCAATTACAAAGGTTGTGAAGTCTATAAGGAAATATTGGCCAGAAAAACATTCCGTAAACCTACTTACACACCCAAAGAACAAAAGAAAACCAACATGAAACCAACTACGAACGGAGTTCAGGACAACAAATCCTATGCTGACATCTTGAAGTCCAAAGTCGATATTGAATTAGAAACACAAACCACAGCCAACACCATTGAACAAATGTTCATGAAGCAATCGGAGAAAATTGACACAATCCTACAACAAATGAGTACCCTACTGGGACTTATAACCGCATTAATATCTAAATTAAGCAAATGATTACCCTAAAAATAGCAACTTGGAACATAAACGGACTAGCACCTAATAAACATGAAGTTGAAATCTTACTTACCGAACATAACTTGGATATACTTCTCATCTCAGAAACACACTTCACCTCTAATAGTATGATCAAAATTAAGGACTACTACATCTACATAACTAATCACCCAGATGGTACTGCTCATGGCGGCACTGCCATTATAATTAAAAAGGCAATAAAACATTATGAACTACCACAATTTAGTAAAGAGCATATCCAGGCAACCTCAATTGCTGTAATAGTCAAAGACGGCAATATCAATGTATCTGCTGTTTACTGTCCTCCTAAACATAAAATAACTAAGAATGAATTTTCAGAATATTTTAATACTCTTGGTCATCGCTTTGTCGCCGGGGGAGACTGGAATGCGAAACACACCTATTGGGCCTCTAGACTTATCACTACTAGGGGTAGAGAACTTAAAAGTTGCATAGACACAAACCATCTGACAACTCTTGCAACACCCGAACCAACCCACTGGCCAACGGATCCAAACAGGCTTCCTGATGTGCTCGATTTTTTCATAACAAAAGGCTTATCTAAACTATTTTTCCAGATAGATTCTTGTCTTGATGGATCTTCAAATCACATTCCAGTTATTCTTGCATTGAGTGCAAAAGTATTAAAAATAGACAAACAATTGCAGCTGTACAGTAAACGAACTGACTGGCAATCATTTTGAGAAATCATAGACGAACACCTAAATATTGAAATACCTCTTAAGACAGATGATGATATTGATGATGCAGTTCTATCACTTACACAAACTATACAAGTCGCATGCTGGAAGTCTACACCTGTGGAAATTGAGTTACCGCGTCAGAAATGTGTACCTATAACAATCAAACAGCAAATTTTAGATAAAAGAAGACTGAGACGGAAGTGGCATACGAGTAGACATCCAGCTGATAAGAGAGAATTCAATAAAGCCATAAAACAACTGAAGGAGACCATTGAAGATATTAATAACACAACAATGGAGGCACGAATAGAATCTTTGACTGCCACACATGCCACTGAGTATTCTTTGTGGCGGGCTTGCAAGAGTTGTAATCAACCAATCGTTCCAAAACCTCCTCTTCGAGTATGTGGAGGCACTTGGGCACGATCTAAACAGGAAAAGGCCGATGCCTTCGCTAACCATCTCGCATCTGTATATCAACCCAACGAGGGCAAACCAGAGTATGATGATGGCGAAATTGACGACTTCCTTGGTCAGGACTTCCAGCTTGATCTTCCTCTGCAACCTGTAAACTCTCAGGAAATATTAAGTACTATAAAATCCATGGAAAATAAAAGGCTCCCGGTTTTGACCTAATTGACAAAAATATCCTTCAAGAGCTTCCAAAAAAAGCGATACAGTATTTGAAAATTCTTTTTAACAGCATTCTACGAGTTGGTTATTTCCCGGCGCTATGGAAAATTTCACAAGTAATCATGATACGAAAACCCGGCAAACCACCAAATGAAATAACCTCTTACAGACCTATAAGCTTGTTGCCACTACTATCAAAATTATTTGAAAAAATCATACTTCATAGATTACTTAAAACCTTGAATGATAGATGTATAATACCTGATCACCAATTCGGCTTTCGTAAAGAACATGCTACTGTCGAACAGGTACATAGAGTTTGTAGAGTTATCCGAGCGGCCCTAGAAAAGAAACAGTATTGCTCATCAGCATTTCTTGATGTACAGCAAGCGTTTGATAAGGTCTGGCATCGTGGACTGTTATATAAGATTAAATCGCTCTTACCCCATACATTTTTCGGAATCCTAAAATCATATCTTTCAGAAAGAATTTTCCAAGTTAAAGAGGATGAATGCACATCACGTTTTTATGAAATACTGGCTGGTGTCCCCCAGGGTTCTGTATTGGGACCAGTTCTCTATGTAATTTACACACATGATCTACCACAAACTACCGGTGTAACAATAGCTACATTTGCTGACGACACAGCTATACTAGCTTGTAATACTTGTCCTGAAGAAACCTCTAGGACCCTCCAAAATAGCTTAAACGCAATCCACAAGTGGTTCTCCATTTGGCGAATAAAAGTCAATACGACAAAGTCGGTGCAAGTCAACTTTACCCTCAGAAAGGAACAGTGTCCTGCAGTTACCATAGATGACCATGAATTGCCCCAAAAAACTGTTGTTAAATACCTTGGAGTGCATTTAGACAGTAAAATGACTTGGAAACCCCACATACAGGCTAAAAGAGATGAAATTATGCTAAAATATAAGTGTCTTTATTGGCTACTTGGGAGAAACTCTAAACTATCTATTGATAACAAATTACTTATTTATAAAACGATTCTGAAACCTATATGGACATATGGCATCCAACTGTGGGGATCTGCGTGTGTCTCCAATACTAATATAATTCAAAGGACTCAGAATTATATCCTAAAACAAATTTCGAACTGTCCTTGGTTTATACGAATTAAGGAAATTCATGATTATCTAAACATACCGACGGTAAAAGAAGAAATACAGACCAGTTGTAACAATTACAAAAAAAGGCTTGAAAATCACCCTAACCAATTAGCCAAACAACTTAATCTGCCAATTACAATAAAGCGATTGAAAAGGAAGCACATACTAGACGCGACCAACCCACCGTCATGCTAGACAGTATTACATAGAGGAAACTTTCTCAATGGGGAATGTGTTCCTGATAAGCCATCTCTACTCTCAACACATCTGTTTATAGTCACATGACTGATCACATGATTATATCTCAAAAAAAAAAAAAAAAAAAAAAATTATGGACATAATATAGCGCCATATATGGCGACTTAAAAATGCCACGTAACCATGTGAACTTGTGTGAATCATTTTGAAATTAAAATATTTTTAACTGTATTATTCGCGTATATTTTTGGTATTCGAAAATATATTTTTAGAAAACCCGACGATTCGAAAGACTATATAGTAGTCCGTGGTCACAGGTAGACTGAGATGGCATTCGTCTGTCAGTTGATACATTATTATATCAACTACCGCCAACGATTTCTTAGTTGCCTCGCGTACTGCCCTGGATTCTTGCAGAATGTGCTGACTGTATCATGCCCTCTGGTGTAGTTATTTGGGAGTTCAAAGTTTTTAGAATTGGGTCCCAGGTGGTAGAAAAAAATATAAGCGATTAATCCAGTTAAAAATAGTTTCATTTCAAAATGTGTAATAATCGTGGAAACAAAAGTCATATTGTGTGAATCAATCAGTCAGCTTGGGTTGCGTCTATCATGCCCATAACGGTGGATCCGCGCTTATTCTCAAGAGAATGTGAAGAATGTGAGAAAAAATACTTTATTTTGCGGATACGGGAAGAAATCTTAAATTATTTTTTTTAAGCATAATTTTTTTTTTATTGAAATTGATTTAGAATAGTAAGAAATTACTAAATAAACTCTAACTAACTCTAGGTCCACCAGCCATAGCTACTTTTATTTAACTTACGTTGTATCCCGCACACAGGGTAGGCCGAGGGAACTCCCACTTTCCGCCGAATTCTGGAGGCATTGTTAAGTGGCGTGTTAAGTGGCGGAACTTAATGCCGCGCTTTGCCTCGACACCACAGCGAAGAAAATGGAAATAATAAATATTTCCACTCTTCGAGTGAGAATTGTGCCCACAAGTAGTCGCTTTACAGTCACACTTTGTGCCACTGCGCCACGAGTGGCCCGTACACAATTATTTAAAATTATTAATTAAGTTTTTATCAAGTGTAATTTTGTTTGTCTTATAAAATTTTATCATTCTGTAATTGACCATCGTGGTGCATCGGATACCGTCTAATAGTAAACGCGATGGTTGTGGGTTTGACTTGGACCCACTAAGCAATGTTCATATTTAATTATTTCCATTTTTCCTCTCTTGTAAATAAGATAGAGCGCAGTGTTGATGTCCGCCTTTCGATACTCAAAGTCTCGAATTTGGCCAGAAGGAAGAGAAAGAAGTGTCAAAGTAGGTTCCATCTGACTATGCGTGGGAAAGCGTGGAGCTGAAAAAAGAAGAAAGTCTCTAATTATTTTGTTCTTTCTTCAAAAATTTAGACTAGTTTTATATTTCAAAATATATTTCAACAATAATATTTTTAAAACTTAAAAAAATACATACATATATCGCTTAGACCTCCCATATTTTACGCCAATAGCTTGATATAAATGTATTCCAAGATCTCATTTCAATACGCCGATTTATTTGAAAGGTGATGAAACGATCTGTCGAACATCCGATATAAGTATATCCGGCGATACATGATAAATGGTGCAACCTTGCAAGTTCTATTCATGGCTTAAGCTATGAGAAATCTTAAATAAAGCCACATATGACTATAGTAAAAGGTTATAAAAAAAACAATAGAACCTAGTGTTAAGACACTCTGTCCTCTATTTTCCGCCTGAAGCGGAGACATTATGTGCTTAGTGGTGGAACTTAACGCCCTTTGCTTTTGATACTACAGCGAAAAAAAAATTAAAAAAAAAAAAACATTTAGAAAACGTTAAAAAAATTGACCCCATCGAGATTGGAACCCGCGCCGCCTGGAATTCGTCCAGGCGCTCTGACCGCTAAGCCATGCGTTTTACTACCAGCTGCGGCGAAATTCTCATACACTTTATTACAATTTATTTTTGTTCTTAGCATGTTCATAGAATCATCTTTTTCCTAAGTGTGGAAAACACTCTAAAAGTGTTAAAAAGTAATTAACATTTAAATAAAATCATTTCGCCGAGAGGAAATCGAACCCACCACCAATCGCGTTTACCTACAGTCATATGTTGTTCCACTGGGCCACGACGGCCTCAAGATTTATAAGGAAAGATTATATAGGGTTGCAAAATGGTCGAATCTAAACGAATTGGCCTCTAGGGGAGTGAAGGGAACGTGAATGTAAACTGCGTGAGGGAGATCTCGTCCCAAACGTATTCACGCCACGCGTCTTGTTCTTACGTCGAGTTGTAAGATAAATCTGACAAAAGTATCCTTGTAAAGCAAATATTTGATAAAATACACAAAGCTGACTTCATGTTTTGACTGAATTCGCTTGCCTTTTTAAATAATACTTAGAGATGTTATTTTGAGTTTAACTAATACTTAATTAGTATGCAGGTACTAATACATACATAACACGTACCATTCCTACAAAATGTGTATTTAAGTTCAATCATAAATACATTTATTATTATTTTTTTCATTTTTACTCTTTAGAAGATTTTTTTATGAAAAATATCTTGGCATAAAAAAATAAATGCTATTGCATTTGATCTGGAAGGCAGAGAGCGGAGTGAAACAGTCTTATCAGTTAATTATCACTGCTTACTAACAAACATGTGGAAAATAAGGAAAAATAAAAAACATTTTATACAGTGCAGAAAGTCCTTGTGAGGTTGAAAAATAGTGGTTTGTCTCGTTTTATCTCGGAGTCATTTCGGATGATGGCGGCACCTTAATCTTGATATATCAATGCTATGTGTAGGCGTTGTGTGATTTGTTCTAACAATGTTTCATTTCAATTTATTTTATATGCCCAATGGGAAGCCAAGGAAATGTGTATACCTACTACTACCTATTTAGCTATAAAATTTGTGATTATATGTATATCTGTGGGGAAATGAATAATTCAATAGAAATTATTATTTTTAAGACAGTACTTAGTTGTTTTTAATGTAATGCTAGAACATCTATATGTCTTGTCTTAATTTGTTCATTTTCATTAAAGTCTAAATAAAAAAAAGCTTTGCAATTTTCGCATATAGTAGGGTAGTCATACCGAACCTAGTATCAAACCACTCTGTTCTTCACTTTCCACCCGAAGTCATAAGACATAACAATAATGATTAATATATTAATTTAGTCAATCTGTCATAGTAATAAAAATATGAACTCTAAGGGATCTTTTAAATGCGAAAGCTTCTTTTAGCTTAAATTGTACTTTAATTAAAAACTTGTTTAATGTCATCTTTGGTACTAATTTAAAGCAGCCTTTTCTACTATTTTTTTAACTTCACGCTATATTTCGCATACAACAGTATATCCAGAGGGAACCTAGTGTTAAAACACTCCGTTCCCCATTTTTCGCCAAATTCTGAAGGCGTTGCGTGTTAAGCGGCGAAACTTAATGCCGCGCTTTTCCTCGACACCCATAGCGTTGAAAATGGAAATATCAAATATTTCCACTCCTCGAGTAAGAATCGAACCCTCAATCAGCCGCGTTTAGGCTTTTTTTTGTTATTACTTTTCTCAACGAAGAAATGATCGAATTTGAATAAAGCTATCGCACACTACAGGTTTATTTTTAATATTTCTTAAAGATATAGGTATATGTTTCAATAGCAAAGCAATATTTAAATCAGCTCTCCCACACTATATATCTTAACACTTTCTTAGAGATTCATACCAATAGAAAAGCAATACGTTCTAGGTTACAGACTAAACTTACACATATGAACAGAATAAATGTGTTTAATAAGAAATATTGTCACCAATTCATGTCTGTCTCCACGCCCGAGGGAAATCTAGGGACGTCTGCGAACCTACTCGGTGAAAGGAAAGTAGGTATTTTAGTACTGATATTATTGTTGGTTTGGTAGTAAATGGAGTATGGAATAATACATCATTGTTAATTATTGATGATTGGGGATATTAATTATAAATTCATTACAAAAGGTGTCTATTTAAAATTGTAGTTTATTTTTCAAATTCGGCTCCGAATTCGGCGGAAGGTGGGGAACGGAGTGTCTTAACACTAGGTTCTCTCTGCCTACCCTGCTGTGTGCAAGGTACAGCTTGAAGCTAAAAAAAAAAAAATCAAATTAACATTTTTAAACATTTTTTAAAGTGTTATTCCCCACTTAGGAAAATTGAAAAAAACATTTAAAGAAAACGTATAAAAATCTGAACGCAGCGGGGTTCGAACCCGCGCCTCCTGAATACCGTTCAGGCGCTCTCACCACTGAGCCATGTGTTCTACTATCCGCTGCTTCGAAATTCTTATACGCTTTATTACAACTTATTTATGTTGTTGGCATCTCTGTAGAGAGATTTTTACAAATTTCTGCTACCCAAAGATTATTCTATGAACAATCGTTTGGCAAGAGAGAATGATATTTATTAAACACTTTTAAACATTTTTTAAAGTGTTATTCCCCACTTAGGAAAATTGAAAAAAACATTTAAAGAAAACGTAGTACGTAGATACAGGTAGCTGTGGGTTCTATTTGGATTCAGGGGAACGAATTTATTTATTTTAATTTTCCGCTCTGGTACTTAAGACGTATATCTAGCTACTCTACTCTACAAGCAATTTCATGTTTTCGGAGAGAAAGCGGAGCATAGAGTATCCTGACAATAGATCCTGATATCTCTGGCTACGACGACAAAGAGGGATAAAGCTGCTAATAAAGACTACTACATAACTTAAGAAACATTAAACCGGCTTTTTTTTAATTAGTAATATTCCAGACATCAGAGGCATTGCGTGATAAGTGGTGGAACTCAACGCCGCGCTTTGCCTCCACACCAGAGCGAAGAAAATGGAAATGTTAGATATTTCTACTCTTCGAGTGGGAATCGAATCTACAACCAGTCGATTTACACGCACATTTGTGCCACTGCGCCACGACTATATTTTTTAAAATTACTCAAGATTTTTTTTTCAAATTATATTATTCTATAAGAAAATAAACTTTCATCTCGCTTAATACCAGTTTAGATTTATTGTAGCAATAAACCTTCGTTTACGTTAATCACAATAAAGCTTTGGCAGCGCCACTTCTTTATGCTCTATTCTCGTTAAAATAAATGTGATTGTTGTCTTCTAGGCTTCAAGAACAACACGTAAAGGGGAAGATTGATGACTAAATTTATAAATGCCTTTAATTTTAATATCAGCTATGCTAATAAAGTGTGTTTACATAATATTATATTATACTTTTGTAAATTGTTTTTGGAAACTGTGAATTACGTTTGTATTAATTAGGGATTTTCTTTTTTTTTCCCGCACACAGCAGGGTCGAATTCAGAGGTATTGCGTGTTAAGTGGCGGAACTTAACGCCGTGCTTTACCTCGACACCAGAGCGAAGAAAATGGAAATATTAATATCGGAAATATTTCCACTCCTCGAGTGGGAATCGAACCCACAACCAGTAGCTTTACAGTCACACTTTGTGCCACTGGGCCACGACAGGCCACATTAGGGATTGTTATTATTATTATTATCGAATAATTCTCCATGCTACATGATTATTATAGGGGCTAGTCATGGGGCAGAGGCACAAAGTGTGACTGTAAAGTAACTACTGGTTGTGGGTTCGATTCCCACTCGAGGGGTGAAGATATTTAATATTTCCATTTTCTTCGCTCTGGTGCCGGGGTAAAAGCGCGGCGTTAAGTGGGGCACGGAGTGTCTAAACACTAGGTTCGATCCTCCATTTTCCGTCCAAAATCGGGTCATTGTATGTTGAATGGCGGAACTGAAACTGTAAATGATTCTTATAAATCTACCTACGTAATACTTAAACGGCCCCTTAGTAGTGTACGCGGTGTTAAATTCCGCCACTCACCACGCGTCCTGCTAATCATAAATTCGGAGTACAGCATGTCTTGACAATAGTTATCTGCATATTTTGTTATGTAAGAAAGAGATTGAAGCTGTAATTTATCATATGGTCATACGTAACGTACGATAAGTCACTGGTACTTCGTATACCTATAGGCTACGGTATGATTGATAGTGCATCGAGGCCGAACGTGATCCCGTCCAGAGCAGATAGCATTAATAAATTTTAAAATATAAACTTGTAAGTGAATATTTTTGTATAAAAAGCTTTTAGGAAAATATCTCGTATGTATTTAATATTAAAAAAAATAATTATTTTTCGAAACTGGTCAAGATTTTTTTAAAATATAGGTAAGTATTTGCTAGGGTACATGGATACATTAAAATATAAAAGATAAATCTTATAAAAAATATTTATTTAAGCGGCTTCAATTTTTTTACCAGCAATGCAGAGAAAATCAAGTGTCAAGCCACTCCGTTGCCCACTTATGCTAAGTGGCAGAACTCAACGTCACTCTTTATCTTAAGTGCCAAGAAGGAAAATTAAAATATAATGACTTAAATATAGTGATTCCATTGAGTAGAAATTGAACCCATAACCAATCGTGTTTACAGTCAGACGCTTAAGCAACCATACTATAGCAAAATAGAATCTGAGCGAGGCAGTTAATTTGTATTCTTAGTAGTACACCCCATTAATATTAGTAAGGGCTCATTTAGCTGGCTGATGTATCCTTTTGTGGTACGAAGGCATTATGCGTGACATCAAGCATCTTCGGATCCATTACAACAAGATCTTGTCATTTATTATGGCATAATCTTTATGAATGTAGCACTTTGCTTCTGTCATGTTTATTATTTGTAAGACTCTATTGATTCAAGCTTAGCTTAACTAGTGTAGTAAATAAACAAAAAGCAGCTTCCCGCTTTTTATTGCATAACAGGTTAGTCAGTGAGGATCTAGTGTCAAAACTCTCCGTCCTGCGCTTTCCACCCAATATTGAGACGTAGGTGGCGGCGGAACTCAACGCCGTGCTTTGTCTTTCGTACCAGAGCGAATCGTACCCACAACCATTGCTTTACAGCGAGACCCCGTCCCACTGCGACTCGACTGCATGGGGCCATTATGATTACCAGCGGTCTGCTTGGGGCCTCGCAGCGTAAAGTCCACAACTATAACCGTTTCCATATATTTTAACCCTTTAAGGCGGGTTAACAACTAACTATCATTATGGCTAAATTCATTACAATTGATTAGAGATAGAGTTTTAAAAAAACAGTTTAAGTTTGACCCTGGATCTATAACTATTTTCATTCCGAATTTCATTAAAATCGCATTCGTATATTAGCCGAGAAACAGTCAGACAGATGTACAGACTTTCATATTTATAATATTAGTATGGATTATGTTTCTCTTGAAAAAGTTCTCGGGTTCAAAGGAATCCGTTTCTTTGGAAAGGCTTGCGTGAACCGCCCAGCACGTAGAGGCTCCTCAGAGATAGTAACGTACTTTACTGTAATATATTAATTTTAATGTATTTTTATTTATTGTAGCAATAAGCCGTTCTTAAAGTAACTTAGCACTAGGTTAAGTTATTATTAAATGTTTGTTTCATAATAAACATAAATATCGTTGATATGTTCACAATTTGTAACTGAAATTTAAGCCATAAGTCTCAGCGTTTGACTGTAAACGCAATTAGCTTCAAATAAATAAATAAATAGCTTCACGCTATATCCCGCACACAGCAGGGTAGGCAGAGGAAACCTAGTGTTAAGACACTCCGTTCCCCACTTTCCGCCGAATTCGGAGGTTTGCGTGTTACAATTACGCAATTAGCTATTGGTTCTATTTCACTTGGTCTTGTTCATCAGAACGAAGAAATGAAAATAATGAAATAATGATCATCACATCACAATCACAATTACAGTCAGACAGGAAAGTCCTCCTTCAAAATTACTTTTCATCGAATTATTCAAATATTTTTTTGTTAAATATTTAGAGGCGAGTTAGTAAATTTCAATTTAATTTTATTACCTAAAATATTTAATATTCTGTGTTCAATGTTGGCTTTATAAAATTGTAACTATTATTTTGAGTACGTAGTATGTGTAAACCTTTCGTTTTTTTACTAATATTAAGATTAAAGTGAATGATCATATTAAGCTTTTCTTTGTTGAAATATTTATATGAAATTGAAAAATGAAAATTTAAATTTAAATTTTCAATATACAATATTATGTATCTTATAAATGGATTATTGAAAATATTTTTAATGGATTCATCATTCAAAAATACATTTTTGTGACTCATAAAGCAGAGGGCAAAGCAGCAATGCTGCAAATACTTTACAGTAGGTAGCTCGTATCCAAATATATATTCAACATACCAAAATAGACAAGATTAAACAGTTGAGAATTATTTCTTTTGAAATATATAAAATTTTTGAAAGTAAAACATCTTATTATATTTTTTATGTATTTATTTTTATTACAAAAAATATGACAATGGAATGCTTATAAATTAACATTATTTTAATCTTACAATGTACTAATATCAACTTAGGCTACAAAATCATTTAATACCCCATATATTTTTAATAATCACATATTTGATCTTTTTGAATGAATTTTATCAATTTTCATTACCCAAATAGAATATTTAATATAAATTTATTAATAATATACTAGCAATACTGTGCTTATTTTATAATATGACTATCAAAAACTCAACATTTAGGCGGCTTTAGAAAATATTCAATTTAAAATTTACATATTACATTTTCTAACTCCATTATTTATTTATAAAGCTTAAGCTACATACATCATTAGTAGCTGAAATCAAAATTATGTAACTAAATAAAACATGTATTTTAATGACCATGTTTTAATTAATATTAAGTAATCAGTTAGTCCTCTTTCTATATTTTTTTGGACTGAAGCTGGGTAAGAGAAGTATATAATGTGTAGAATCACTCCGTTCTCTCTCTTCAGTGCGAATTCAAGACATTGTTCGCTGGGTTGCGGAATTCATCGCCGCGCTTTGTCTTACCAAAGCAGGTACGACAAAACGCGGTAAATAAGAATAATTTATTAAATTTCAATGAATTATAATATTAAATTTAATATCACTTTATACTTTAATTTTTTTAGTTAAATAAAACTTGTATTAAGAATTAAATTTATGATATAAAACCTACACTTAAAGAAACTATTACCAAGAACTACAAAATAAAAAAAAAACACAAATTAACAACCAACTAAAATATTCAACTGGCATTTTGCAATACAAAATAATAAGGCTTTTGTATTTTATTCACTCCCGCAGTTAGAGTATTGGGTTTAGGTCCGTGCCATTCGATTCTATACCTGTCCAAGACTCGTTCTGCCAAAGTGGAGAGAGTGTTCCCAATAATGCCAGTAGCTGGGCAGGTTTCTCCGAACGGTAGACACGCGTAGGGATGTGCTCTGGAAGACTTCAGAGGTTCCCAAGCCTGTTGGTTCCATCGGTCGGGAATGAAGGAGGCCGCGCGACCCCATTCGCTCTCGTTCTTACTTGATACCCCATGTGCGAGGACTATGTCGACCTGTGGGTTTTTGTAATATTTTAGTATTTTTGATTCCTAAGACAAGTTTTAATTTTAAAAAAATGGATCCCCGATTTAGTTAAGGTAGCCATATCATTGCAAAATGCTTTAGTGTAGAAAGTCCCTCGAATTTAATATAAAGATTATCTCAATTTCAAGAAGTATATGTATAAAAACAATAAAACTTGACTTACTCCGGCAGGCACCTCATATCCACCCACAGACAGTTCTTCAACACTCCGCCTCACCACTCCTCCGGTAGCTGGATACATCCTCATGACTTCCTTTATACAGGACGAGATGTATGGTAACTCCTGAACATCCAGACCCTCTGCCCTGGACGCCTGTGCCCAGATCACTTCATCGTGGGCGCGTTGCTGTCGCGCCGCGTGGAGGGATAGCTTGTGGAACATTGTTATAGCTGTTTGTGCGAGCTGTATGAATAAAAAAATGTTTATTAAATAATATATCATATATGTTTTGTGTTTTAACAAGTTGTGATTAATGTATATTAAACTATACTCTATAATAGCTTCCTTGGTGCCCGATTTTAATAACTTTACGAGAATACTTTTAATACAAATATACACATTACATAGTTTACAAAAAACAGTAGCTTTCCACAATGTCATCGTTTGCGTAAACTTTATAACCATTGCCATACAATTCCATACAATTTCTATTTGTACCTCCCGTAGTTTTAAATCGTAATATAGTTTATTATGCATTCCCGTAGGAATTTCAGGAGATCTTATTACTTTTCACACTCCTCAAGGAACTTACATGCCAAATTTCAATGTTCTACGCCTAGTAATTTCAACCTGAGTTTTCGGTTATTTATAAGGTAATGGAAGACGTATACCTACATATATTGGTTAATTAGCGGCCCGCTCACGGCTTCGCCGCGTGAACTACGTCACTGTTTCGTTGTATTGCAACCCTCGGGGGTGGATTTTTAAATAATAAAGTAGCCTATGTCTAGGCTTGGATAATTAACTATACTTATGCCAAAATTCATTACAATCGGTCAAACGGTTTAGATTTTTCATATAAACTTTTATATAACTTTTATTAATAAGTAGCCTATGTTAGACCCAGTCACTTTTACTACTTTTATTCTAAATTTCATCCAAATCGGATCGGTAGATTAGCCGTGAAACCGTGACTGACAAACACACAGACTTTCGCATTTATAATATAAGTATGGATTAAAATGTGTTCTAAATATTGTGAGCATTTTTTGTCACTTTAAATATGTATGAAATGTATCCAATTTTTTTGTTTATAATAAGATATCTATATATCTATATTTTATTGCAATATTGAGAAGATTTTAGTGGGCAAGGTGCGCAACCCACTGCCTACTTATTTATTATATGCGTCCATTATGTATATGCCAAACATTGATTTATACTGCAGATATTCTCCCACTACTTTTTAAATACGAATAAGAAATGTGATTTTGGCTTGCCCAAAAAAATTCAAAAGTTGGCGAGAAAAAAATTGGCCCATTGCTAAAAAAGTTCGCTAACCCTTGTACTAGATATTAAATATTTACAGCTGAACAATATTACTTTTAAGAATTATATTTTTCATTTTCTTGGACCAAGGACAATTTAGCAACCTTTCGTGAATGTAAGGAGCAGATGGCGCGAATATGACCTCATGACCTCATAACTAGTTGATTTTTCACATGTACGCTCAATTTTACTATTGTAAATTAAGAAAATTTTTGGATTTATTTTGAAAGCACTATACACAAAAATGAATAAAAAGTGTTATAACGCTAATCATAATATTATAACGCTTTCTTGGATATGTTTTAAAAAAAATTGTAAATTTAATTTAAATATTTTACGTTATATGATCTATGTATATGTAACAAACACATTGGCTAATGCACTTTTTTTTGTAATAACTAAACTATTTCTTTTTTTTATCTTCAAGCTATATCCCCCTCACTGCAGAGTACACAGATGGAACCTAGTGTTAAGACACTCTCTTATGCACCTTCTGCAAAACTTTGGAAATATTGGGTGTTAAGTGGCGGAACTTAACCTCGCGCTTTGTCTCGACACCAGAGCGAAATTGGAAATATTAAATATTTCCACTCTTCAAGTACAAATCGAACCCACAACCTGTCGTGTTTAGAGTCACATTTTGTGTCTCTGCGTCACGACCGGCCTTAATTTTTTCTATACTCATATTGACTAGAAGAAACATCTATTAAAGAATTTATTACACAGTTTAATAAACAGAAATTTCTCCAGTCTTTTATATTTTAATTTTAAATTAATTAACTTTAACAAACGAGAATATTCTATAGATTTAACTTACAGGATCAACCCCCGCAAGAAACATGTCAGCGGCAAGCGGCAGTATCCGCCGTTCCAGCGGACGCAGCTTATTTAGTAATACTTGTTCTGAGCGTAATTGGTCGTTGTTTAATTCATGTAATGCTTTTAATAGGAAGTCTTCGGTTAAACTGAAAACAAAAAATAGATTAGTTTATTTAATTATTTTTCAAGTATTTTTCCTCCTCTAGATATAAATAATCCTTTAATGATTTTATCTCACGCTTTTCTCACATAGTATGGTAATCACACAGGACCTAGTGCAAATACTCTTTCTCCACGTTGCAGTAAAATCGATATATATATTTTTTCATTTCTCTCAGTGGGAATCGAAACCATAGAGCCAATCACGTTTTACAGAAGACACTATCCCACCGGCGCCACTTTGTCCTCAATTACTATAACCATAGTCATAAATGTCTACATATACATAAATATCATTTTCGCGTCAAATTTAATTTGGAATGAACGGGGTGTGTTTGAGTTATCCCCATAGCGGGGTAGCGGAGAGTACCCTCACAAACATGTATATCGATTATGATTTCCTTCCCACTCAAGAACGATTACTTTATTTTATTAATAAGAATTATTTTTTATTTTCCTGCTACAAAGTAGGGTGTTGGATTCCGCCATTCTGCCGAAAGTAGGGAACGGATGACTTTGACATTACGATTTCTTTGTTAATCGTACTAAAAAACATTAATTATATACGTTCAATTTCAATGTAAGTACAAGCGAACGGTTCATTAAATGAAGATGAATTGATTGGCTTGATTGACGGCTAATTCGTCTTCATCCTAGATTGTACTCCAGCTAGAGATGTACGTATGTAGATGTGACTACAGTCAGAATATACCATATTCAATTATGCAAAAAGGATATGTATAAAAAAATTCTGCGTTCAATTTTTTGTACGTTTTCTAAATGTATTTTTCAATTTTCCTTAGTGGGGAATAACACTTTGTTTAAAAGGATATTTAAATCAAATGTGTCATACAACACTGCAATTGACAGTATGCATTTATACCAATTTATACCACCAAAAGAACTTGATTTATGGTTGTATTTATAGAAGACTACATATAAAACTTTATTCTTTTTCCCACATATCAGAGAGAACTAGTAACAAGACCCTCCGTTCTCCATTTTCCCTTCAAATCGGAGACATTGAGTGTTGAGGTGGCGGAACTTAACACCGCGCTTTGACTTTTTACCAGAGCCGAGAAATGAATATAATTCAAGTATAATAGAAAGTGAACCCATAACCATTGCATTAATAGTCAGATAATGTCAAAAGTTTTTTTTTTTATAGCTTCACGCTATATCCCGCACACAGCAGGGTAGGCAGAGGGAACCTAGTGTTAAGACGCTCCATTTCCCACTTTCCGCCGTACTCGGAGGCATTGCGTGTTAAGTGGCGGGACTTAATGTCACGCTTTACCTCGACACCAGAGCGAAGAAAATGGAAATATTAAATATTTCCACTCCTCGAGTGGGAATCGAACCCACAACCAGTCGCTTACAGTCACACGCTTGTGCCACTGGGCCACGACTGGCCATTAGCCACTGGCACTGGAATTTAAAATAAAAGGACTTTTTTCAATAAAAAAAAGATTAAATACTTTAAGTTTACTTATAATTTTGGGCTGATTTTTAGCATAGATTTTATATATGAAAACATTTTCCTATTTATTTCAAGCAAAGCTTACACACATTTATATGACACTTTGTAATGCCCAAGGGGTCGATTCCCGCTCATGCGATGTAATCTCTACCGACGAATCGTGGTCTATTTTGGAAAGTGTATAGCGGAAATTTTTATTTTTCTTTCTAACTAGTGAAAACCTTCTTTGCTTTTCGTTTTTAATTTCAATTTTAGTATTAAAATTATTTTCAAGAAATGATATGTTTCTTAGTTACATTTTTTATTTATTTAATAAGTTGTAATAGTGGCCGTCGTAGCGTAATGGTTCAGCGTCTGATCGGAATCGCTACTGGTCGTGGATTCGATTCCCACTCGGTGAAATTATCATAATATAATTATATTAATTTCTCCGCTCTTGAAAGCAAGATAAAGCGCAGTCCACCACTAAGCAAGAGTGAAGGAGTATCTTGACACTAGGTTCCCTCTGACTACCCGGGTATGCTATATAAGCTAATTCTGCTTCTATATATTTCATATTTATTGGGTCTAAGTATAATTGATTAAAATAACTAAAAGATAATAAAAAAAAATTATAAACTCCTTAGTAAGCCATTATTGTATCGATATTTTATAAATAATTTAGTTAAGTATCAGTGACATATTTAGAAAAAATTCGGTATTAAAATCGAATAAATCATTCTAACTAAACAAAATACTGACTAGCTGACATTTCAGTTGAACGGGAACGAACCGCGCTATTTGTCAACCACTGTCATGTGCGCTTTTCGCTATAAAATTTGCATTGTATAATAGGACAAGCTGGCTGCTCTTGATTTCTGAATTTGATAGAATATAAAAATGTATTTAGTAACCCAAATATTTAAATATTTGTATTAAATTAAAAATAAATTAAGTTTTATTAAAGTAAAGGGCCATTTCCATTTCCTTCGCTCTGGTATCAGAGGCAAAGCGCGGCGTTAAGTTCCGCCACTTAACACGAATTTGGCGTAAAGTGGTGAATGAGTGTCTTAAAACTATGTTCCCTCTGCCTACCCTGCTGAGGGATACAGTGTGAAGATAAAAAAAAAGTTTTATTAAAGTAGATGTTATTAGTCATGAAATTAATAATAAAGATATGGTATAAAAAAAATGTAATAAATGCATTTTAGGATCATGTCTTATAAATATAATTCAATTAGAACAGAGACGACTGTATAGATTGAGATTTAAGGCACTTTAATAAAGTTCTCGAAATTCAATTTGAATTTAAACAAACGTTTTTTTGGTTACTGTCATTTTAATAATATAATTAACAAATGAACAGCGGAGTGTCTTGACACTAGATTTTCTTCGATTATCCTGCTACAGAAAATAAATAAAAACCGTTAAAAGATTAAGGCGTATTTATTTTTATAGAAGGTCGGTTAAATACCTGTCCTATAAACTATAAGTACTTGTAAGTTGTAAATAATACGTAATTTGATATATTTAGTATGGCCACATAATACAGTGTTATGTAAACATTGTGGTCAACGTACAAATGAGTATAGATTACAGGGAAATATCTGAGTTACATAAGTGTTAGTTCAATAGATCATGCAATTAATAATTTGTCATAATTAAATACGATTGGTGAAGTACCTACTACTTTATATTGTTTGAAATTAGATATGTTTGACCATTTCTGAAAGGTCATTTTATTTATAGCTTCACTCTGTATCCCGCACACAGCAGAGTAGACAGAGGGAAGCTAGTGCTAAGACACTCCGTCCCCCACTTGCCGCCGAGCTTCGGAGCCATTGTGTGTTAAGTGGCGGAACTTAACGCCGCGCTTTACCTCGACACCAGAGCGAAGAAAATGGAAATATTAAATATTTCCACTCCTCGAGTGGGAATCGAAATCACAACCAGTTGTTTACAGTCACACGCTTGTGCCACTGCGCCACGACTGACCACAAAAGGTCCATTAGTTTTACTTATAAAAAAAGAAAAAATATTTTTAACTAATTATTCTATTTTTCATTTATTTTTTAAATCTTGTCTGTTAATGTTGATAGTAAAAGTTTTATGATGCTCTATTTAGCTGAGTTTAACTTTTTTAAATGGTAGTGTCCAATTTGTATGTAAAAGTTTCATTAAAAACGTTTTAGCTGTACGGTACTTATATTATAAATATACGTGTATTTATTAGACTTTTTTGATGATTTGGCAAATTATAAAATTAGCAACAGATTTTTCCTTTAGAAGTAATATTACTGATATTGTTGCTTAATTTGAATTCACTTAGGCGCTTTTTAAATGAAACTATTTTAATTATTTGTTCGGTTATTCGCGTGTGTTTTGGTATTTGACAATAAATTTTAGAAAACCCGACGTTTCGAACACTTTACTGTAGTCCGCGGTCACAGACAGACTGTAGAGTCTACTTGTAACCGCGGACAGATTGGGTTTTCTAATTTGTAGTTTCAAAAACCAAAATATGTGCATTTAATCTGATTAAATTAGATTAAAAAACATGAATAAAAAAAGCTAAAAACAAAGATCATATTAATTTAGAAATATATAAAAGTAACCTATTAAGAAAAATAATAAATGATAAATGGGGCCACTCGTAGCGTAGTGGCACGAACGTGTGACTGTAAACGACTGGTTGTGCGTTCGATTTCCACTTCGCCCTAGTATTAGAGGTAAAGCGGTGTTAGGTTCCGCCACTTAACATGCAATGTGTCAATTTCGGGTAGAAAGTGGAGGACGGAGTGTCTTGACACTAAGCTCTCTCTGACTACCCTGCTATACGAGGAAAAGCTTGAAGGTGAAAAAAAAAAGAAAAAAAAAAAACTTACCTAAAATGTTTGTCAAAAGCTTTTAAGGCGCTGTTAAAAGACTTTGATTCGGGCTTCAGTGTGTGTTCACTTCTCACTAAGTAGTTCTCGTTCGATATTTCTAAGGAGCACCGCACGAACTTCTCGGCTGGGGTTAATTCGGTCATACAGCGTTTTGAAAGCGAGCAGAGGTCATCTATGTGGTCGTCCATTGATGTCTTTTCAGGTCTTCTAAACAAAATTTGTTCAAGTAAATATATTAAGTAAATATATGTAACAAAAAATAATATATTTTACAGTAGTTTATTATTTCATTATTTATTAAATATTAGATTTGGATTTATAACCATCCAGGCGCAATGGGAAACTATTCGGCGTAAGGGCAGTTGGTTGTCAGTTCGATCACCACTCGGAGGCACAGGCATATTTAAAATTACTTCTATTGTTCCTCTTTAGTAAAACAAGGTTTTACGTTGATTTACGCCAATCAGTACGCAATGTAGTGATTTCCTCTAGAAAATGGAGAATAGAGTGTCTTGACACTAGGTCTGTCTGACTAGACTGCTTCACGAGAATAAAGCTTAACGCTGCTTCATATTTGTACTACCTGAGTTCAAGATTTTATAAATTTATTTTCTTTTCTGTATTATTATAATGTAATGTTTTTATCATAACAAGAAAATACAGTTAGCATACGCCTGCGTTATTCAATTTCCGCCTAAGCAGAGAGAAGCCCTGTCTGAGGAAGGAAACGTCGTTTTTGTTCGCACAGATTTCAGAAATAAATATATTTTGAACGCAGACATTTTTATCTTTTTATTAGCTCCACGCTGTATGCCGCACACAGCAGGGTAGGCAGAGGGAACCCAGTGTTAAGATACTCCGTTCCCACGCACCGCCGAATTCGGAGACATTGAGTGCCAAGTGGCGGAACTTAACGCCGCGCTTTGCCACGACACCAGAGCGTAGAAAATGGAAATATTAAATATTTCCTCTCCTCGAGTGGGAATCGAACCCACAGTCGCACTTCCGGCCTATACGCCACGACTGGCCACATTTTTGTCATGGTTATCTAACCATTAAAATCAGTTGAGTATATTGCAAAATTTATAAAAATCAATATTATTAAATCCTTAACGCTCCTTTGTTAGATGCTATATAACAATAATAACAGCTACAAGCTTTTTCTCGCATAGACTTACTAAGTCAGAGAGAACCTAATGTCAAGGCATTACATCGATCATTTTTTGCCTGCTATAGAGGAATTATGGAGGAAGAATATTATGTATTAAATGGCGGAATTCAACAGTAGAAAAATTAAAATACATAATAGGTATATATTATATAATCGTTCCCCCGAGTAGGATTGAATTACACAACCATCGCGTTTACAGTCAGTGCAGTCCCACTGCGCCACGACAACCTATTAAATTTAGTGCGTTGCTAAAATATGTCTTAACCGGAATGTTTCAAGTAATACGTTTGAGAGCACACCCTGAGGGATTGTAGAGTTTCTCTTTGAAATAAATTTGAAAGACTTTTCTTGCGTGATTGCTGTTTATGGAATCGGTTAAGGTATGAAATTTTTTCATGCGACCCACTTCACTTTTTGTTATGGCATGTTTTTTTTTTTTTTAAATTGATTACTTGTACTAAAAGGAGCTTGGAATTTTTCCTAAAGAATGTTTACATAATTAGAATTTTAACTGTAATACATTGGTTAGCAATATGGAGGATAGAATTATTATTATTTCTCACAAAAACATTTAAAAAAATGAAAATTATGAGAAAAATATAACAAATAATTCAGTATATAGTACCTAGTAATGTAAACATTAAATATATAGTTAGTTTTTGTATATGCAAAAACCTTAAAAAATTAAATAATATGTTAATTTTTGTTATTTCTTTTTAATTTACAATAACTTCCTATTTCCTTTGATATAAAATTAGAAACACTCTACATCTACTTATATTTAAAATAAGCACTTTAATCGACATTTATTATATATACCTAATTAATTTACGATAGTATAAGTATAATATCTTACCTATTATCTTCAGAAGGTACATGCACAGTGCCATCAAGGCATCCCAATCGCATGCCGAAAATGATCACTCCAATAGTTTCTATCGCCCAGCGATATATTTCTGTCTCTAATTCCTCGTTCAGAGCGTTATCAGCGTGCCGAAGTTCACCAAGCCTGGTGTAAAATAATTTTAATTATTATATGCATATAAATAAGCAGTCAATTATTACCTATATATTGTTTATTTACGTGTATGTTAATATTAATATAATAATATAGTTACAGTCGTAAAGATAGCAGTAAAATGTGGTTATTATATTATATACAATTATACATAATTAGAGAGTTATTTCAACATTAAAAATAATAAATAAATACAACAACAAATTAATAAATATTTACACTTCATGCTTTTCAAATGTAGCAGTATAGTTAAAGAGATCTCTATTTCGTTCAATCTTAAAGAGAGTGTCATCTTTTCGCTCGAAATCAATGTATTGCGTGTTAAGTAGCGGAACACAACGCGGAGAAATGAAAATAAATGTTCAGAAATCAATGGGAATCGAACCAACAACCAATCTTGTCTCAGTTATCCTTTTGCGCCACGATAGAATTTCGCCCTGACTACCCCGCAAGGGATACAGCGTGAATTTGAATTTTAATAAATAAAAAAAAAACAATTCTTCTATTTATAAACAATTCTTCTATTGTAAATCTGAATATAAAATATTAGGGATTACAAATTATATATTTTGAATTAATATGAAATTATAAAGTGTTAGTTAAGTAGACAAAATTTATTCGATTCATGAGAAGGGGCTGGCTTGTCGGATTACTATAAATAAGGATATCTTTTGGCAAACAGAAAAGGCATTAAATCAGGATAAGGCCTAATTTCTTCAAATACAGATGTTCTATAATATTTTACGAAAACGATATTAATACAATGTTCAAGTAGAATGGATTTAGAACAGGCAAAAATAATAATACTTTTTTATTTAGACTTAAAGTATAGTGTATGGAAAAATTTAACACTAGATTTACAAGGTATTTGAAAAATATACGTATTTATACTTACAAAAATATATTTAATACTAAAAATGTAATTAATATTTAATACGTTAAATAATATAAAATTCATAAAATTAATTCTTTAGTTATAGTTACAAGTCATGATATCATTACTAAGAAAAAAAATGCGGTAGAAATTTTGAATTGAAATTGCTAGACCAGTTCAGTCAGACTGATCTGATAGATCTAGTGTTACGTGATATGTTTCATTAACATTTACAATATATTATCATATTCATCCTATAAGAGAATTAACTAAATCAATCATCATATACAATTGTAAAAAGTTGACTATTTATATGCTTTTTTCTGTCTAAGTAGGTACTACACAAGGAAAAAAAACGTGAAGTATACACAAAAAAATAATTATTTTAAACAAACCTCGATATTATGTTTAAACAAGCCTCGATATTTTTTTTTAGCTTCACGCTGTACCCCGCACAAAGCAGGGTAGGCAGAGGGAACCTAGTGTTAAGACACTCCGTTCCCCACTTTCCGCCGAATTCGGAGGCTTGCGTGTTAAGTGGCGGAACTTAACGCCGCGCTTTACCTCGACACCAGAGCGAAGAAAATGGAAATATAATTTCCACTGCCTGAGTGGGAATCGAATCCACAACCAGTCGTTTACAGTCACACGCTTGAGCCACTGGGCCACGACTGGTAATCTCGATATTATGGCGTTTTATACAAATTACATACATACTTATGCCCTAACAAATGAGGAGCTAAACTACTGGAATTTTTAAAAATATTTTTTTCATCTTAATATTACTCATAATTTTATAAGTTATCTATCTATCTATTACATACCTCCTTGTGACATCAGCGGCTATATCGTCGAATGCCTTATCATAGTTTCTAAGAAGCGTGCCATCTTGCAACAATGTCCTCATGCCAGTCCATATTGCTTTAGTTTCGTCACTAAAATAATAAAACATCAAGTTATTCGATATTATTAAGGAAAAATATAAAAGTTTTTTTTACTATAATGCATTACATATATCTATACAAATAAGTAAAATTGGATTATCTGTTTGTAATATTAAAATAACCACCAATTATTGAGTGCAATACACACGGTACATATACGGAAATATATTTAATTTCCAAAAATATATTATTGTCTGTCTATCTGTCTGTCTGTTTGTCCCGGCTCTGCCTGTTCTCTTGGACAACCAGACTGATTTTAACGGGACTTTCTAATACAATAAGAAGTAACTTGGGCTTTTTATTTTAGATTTTTTACATATTTTTTTGTTAAATTCCACATTTCCGGACTAAACCCTAGTTGGAAATACGGTAAAATGAACTAAAATTAATAATCATCTGCAGGCTTTTCCATATGGTACGGTAGGCAGAGAGAAACCAGTGTCAAGACCCTAGTTTTAAGGTTTCCACCTACATTACATGTTAAGTGCTTTCAATTCAACGCTGCCTTTTGTCTTGACAGAGTGAGAAAATGAAAATGCATCTTCAAGGAAAAAAACATGTTCCCGCTTTTTTACGCATAGCAGGGTAATTAGAGAGAATCTAGTGTTAAGACACTCCGTTCTTCAATTCAAAATATTTTTTTGTATAATTATTCTTCGAAATGGGGATCGAAGCTGTAATAAACGAGATTACAGCCAAACACTGTTCCACTGTGCCACGATGGTCTCTAATCGTTATTTTAATACATTTAAAAAGTTTTTTCATAGGTTCTTACTATAGTTTTAAAATATAACTTTTAAACGCAATTTAATAAATGCTCAGCAAGAATAATAAGAGAAACCAAGCTGGTATTTTTCTTCAACAAAGCAAAGTTCACATAAAACTACTAATAGTTTAATCGGGTAAAGTCAAACAAATGGTCCTTTACCGTTCTTTACCTGCAATTGATCAAAGGCTTTGTAACTTTATGTTTGCTTATTACGGTTGTTATGTATTTTAATTGCTTTTTAAGCCTCTTAATATATTTTAAGTGGAAATTTTATTATTTATCTATAGTTGAATGTTGACTGAAGACGCCGTCGTGGCGCAGTGGAACAGTGTCTGATTGTAAAGCGATGGATTGTGGGTACGATTTCCGCTCTGAAGATTGATTATAATTCAATTACAATTTTTAATTTGTAATTGTGTAATTTTTTAATTTGGGCCAGTCGTGGCGCAGTGGCATAAAGTGTGACTGTAAAGCGACAGAGTTGCGTGTTAAGAGGCGGAACTTAACGCCACGCTTTACCTCGATACCAGAGCGAAGAAAATGGAAATATTAAATATTTCCACTCCTCGAGTGGGAATCGAACCCACAACCAGTGGCTTTACAGTCAAACTTCGTGCCTTTGCGCCACGACTGGCCAATAATTAAATATTAGTCTTAATAAAATGTTAGTGCTCCTATAACATAGATTTATCTACATTATACATAGCCTCTGACTTAGCAGTAAAATAAATATATTTTTAATTACAAACCTGTGCATAGGACAATGGGTGCCTGCAGTTTTCCTTTGTGTAGACAGCGGTGACTTGGCCCACTGGGGAGCCTCTGTGGCATTGCTTTGATATACCTGAGATCAACAAATGAACGTATAATAATTATTACTAGAGTTGGTTTATTATTATTTTATCTCTCAAATTTTTTAAGTGTGAGATGACCTTATTGTTTTCTTAATGCAGCTTGTTTGGAAATCGTTAGTGCCGATTTGCGAAATTTTGATGGATTGTCGATATTTACTAATTAAATCTGTATAAAATAATTTAAGTATAAAAGTATCTTTCCTGATTATGTTCTTCTAACAATATAGATAACATTGCAAATGTAAGTGGATATTTACAATAAGAATTTATATAATAATAAAAAGTTCTTATAATTGTAGTACCTACTCATTTTATATGGTAGAGAGCAAGAAATACTATACTTTTCCGTTTTTTTCTCTCTAGACCACTAGTTCCCAACCAATGGTCCGCGGACCACCAATGGTCCGCAGGATGGATAAAGTGGTCCGCGAACGATTTTAAATTTAGCGGGTGTTGGAAGCAGCGCAGTGAGCGACAGGAGTAATTGCACATTAATTCATTGATATTACAAAATAAGTATATCAGTTTACATAAGATAATTAGGATGTCCTAAAGTATGTTTTAACAGTTCGCAAAAAGTATTGGATTTGACTACTTGTTGACAATAGTGCCACGACAATCTCGCAATTGTCACAATTTTCTCATTAAATATTTTTTATTTTTATATAATTTCTTCATGAGTTTTTAAGTAAAGTTTTCGGTTGATTATTACAGTTTATTTTTTTTATTATACCTACATATACAGAGTGATCCGTGATCAAAAAAGGTTAGGAGCCCCTGCTCTAGACCAATGAAAAACTTTCCAATATGATTTTATTTAACCTTTTCAATATTTGCAACAAGTCTGGCTAAGCTTTTATTATAAACTTTAAACTAATACTATTTAAAACTAAATTTTTAATCAAAAAGCTCTCAAGCTAACTTTCGTTAATCAAACATCCAATAATTGAAATTTTGTAAATTGTAAACCTATACATACATATACGTTTACAGAGAATATAATTTGGATCAAGGAGTTCTAAATTATGATATCACACAGATCAAGGGATATCCCTCGAGCTTCGTTGATTACCATGCGTATCTGTAGTCTATAGGCCTACCTATATCAAATTCTCTAATTTCCGAAGATGGCACCTAGTTATGATAAATGGCGAGTATACTAGGAACCGCCTCTTTGATCTGCATAGCGGGAAGAGCTGTGCGAAGTACATATTTAATGTTATTACATGTTAACATTCCACAATCTTAACGTTCCACAATCTAAGTCTATGGGCACTTTTTGACCATTTAATTGCCATTTATTCAAAACCTACAATTACAATTGTCACCAAAAAACTTCACAGCACACAAGACACTGTGCTCGATATCCTTGCCAAATATCAGAGGTCTATTACAAATAGCCCGGGAAGAGTTAAACCACAACGAAACACACTTTTGACCAGTAAGAATGATAAATTAAGTGGTCCAGATTCGACCTTAACAATATGAGTCACTAAATATATGTAAAAGCTCTATATTTTATTTCGTAAAAGTTCCATAAGATCTCGTATATCGACAATAGGAGCCAATTCATGACTAAATGAAAATAATTCGTATGAAGTATATTTTTTTGTTACTCTCTTATTACAGGTATACCCTTCATTAGCGTTTATTACATAAAATAACCTAGTGTGAAGACATTTTGTTCCCAGTTTTTGGTTCGAATTCGAAACATTGTCTGTTGATTACCGCTTTAACTCAACACTGCGCTTTGCTTTAGGTACCGGAGTGAAGACAAAATAATAATTTTAATATAATCATTCCTTGAGGGAGAATCGAATGAATCCTAATAGTGTTTACAGTCAGAATCTGTCCCAATGTGTGTCGATGGCCTCTATGTGTCCGTAGCAATTTACGCAAAAACTTGGTCCCCTCTTTTCATATGAATTTGAGCTATTCTATTATAGCTAAAATCAACGTCCCTAAAGTTAACAGATTTTTTTTAGCTTAACGCTGTATCCCGCACACAGCAGGGTAGGCAGAGGGAATCTAATGTTAAGACACTCCATTCGCCACTTACTCGGAGGCCGCGTGTTAAGTGACGAAACTTAACGCCGCGCTTTGCCTCGACACCAGAGCGAAGAAAATGGAAATATTAAATATATCCACTCTTCAAGTAGGAATCGAACCCACAACCAGTCGTTTATAGTTACACGTTTGTGCCACTGAGCCACGACTGGCCCCTAATAGAATTTGTAATTAATAATCAGCAAAGTCATCATTGTACCTCAAATGTCACTGCAGTACAGTTTTTGGTGCAAAACAATGGAACATAAATCAAGAAGATAGCTCACAATTACGATACGAGCGATTAGCATGACGTTATAACGTGGTCAAGTAATAAATTTATTGCATAGAGAGCGATATAAGCGTAAATATTGTTAGAACTGTCGACGTATATTGTTCTAATCAATGTTAGATTTGATAGGTTATAGCTTTTGGTTTTTATATACATATAATAGATAAAAGGTTAGTATATAATATGCATAATTAGCTTTTAATATTTAATATGCGGCTTTGAGTTCTGTCACTTCTGTTCCGTCACAAAGAATGTCACTAACTCGGTTGGAAAGTGGAGAACGGAGTGACTTCACACTAGATTCTCTCAGATTAATTAAATAAAAAAATACACGCTTAAATTTAATTTACATATACGAATAAAAATATACAGCGTTAACTTTTGCCACTTAACACGCAACGCCTCCGAATTCGGCGGAAAGTGGGGCACGGAGTGTCTTAACACTAGGTTCCCTCTGTACCCTGCTGTATGCGGGATACAGCGTGAAGTTAAAAAAAATATAACTGTAGCTGTTTTATTTTTACATATTTTTTATGTATTGATTAAACAAACTTTTTCTATTTACTTACTCATATACATATTATGTGTACAAATATGTTTACGTTGCCTGCTACAGTCCTTTGGGATAGTAGGAAGCAAAATTATGCCAGTTATTATTAGGTCTTGCCTTATACAAGTTGATTATTATATTCCCTTTTGTATTAAACTCAATCTCATATGTAATACATGTAATTTGCATTAATATTGACTAGCGTCATATTTTAATAATAAATGGGAAAGGGTAAAGTTTAAATACAAAAATTTGTTATAAAAATTACAAAGAGGATGTTTTTTGGATTCCAATAAGTTTTTAATCGTTTTAAAATTATTTAAAAAGGTATATGCATATTAAACAGTGTATACATTGCATGTATATTAACATAAGTTTAAATTTGACTTGGGTACTATTTTTCAAATCAATACGTTCATTTTAAATACGAGTATACTGTGTAATGAGTGTCATGTTTCTGTAACATGTACCACAGGATATATCCTGTACCAATAGAAAATTTTAATTGGGGGAACGGAGTGTCTTATCACTAGGCTTAACCCTCTGCCCCTCCTGGTGTGCGCGGGATACAGCGTGAAGCTAAAAATAGAAAATTTAGATAGATTAACCTAATATATCCTATTTGTATCCTTAATTACACCATACTTTGGTTGTTTTTTGAAGCACTTAGCACTTGTTATTTTTGCAGGTAATTGATGAATTCAAAGGCTCGCTTTATCTCAGACGCGAAAGTAGAGTATTTTTCAGTAGCTTTTGTTCATAAAACCTTGGTAGCAATGTATAAATACTTCACGTAAGTACCAAAAGACTACTACCGAAAACAATAAGTTAAATAGAATATCATTTAAATTTACTTTAATTTTTAGTTACTTTATCAATCAACATACCTAAAACTAAACGTAAAACTCTTTAGAAAAAGGAGACGATAAAAGATTGTATTTCACATGTCACATTCAAAGAGACTGAATATAGAAATGGAAATAGAACGAAAAATAAGTTTCATGTTACATGTAGTTATTTATAATAATTAGATTTGTCAATATTTCAAATTTACAAAAATAATGTATTTACTTTATAAGGTGCTAATAACACAAATATAAAAGCAGGTGCGAGCAACCTTTTCTACCAATGGGTATATCAGATTGTTGTTCGTGGACCAGGATATATGAAGCGTGTTCTTAGTATAGTATTTATAAAGTGTTTTGAATTGTAACTATTTTTAACCTGATTAATCGCGTATATTTTTTGTATTTGAAAATACATTAATTAGATTTAAATTAATTTAAAAAATCCGACGTTTCGAACACCTTACAGTAGTCCGTGGTTACAGGTACAGACGCAAACAAATAAAATTAAGACTAGAACAAAAGACCTTATTATTTATAAAGTATTTAAAAAGTAGTGAGAAAACATCTTTTAAGCAAGTAAACTTGCTTTCTCTCTCTCTTTATAAAAAAAAAAACGTTGACGGGACCATATAATTATTAAGCGGGCCGCAGGTTGCTCTCCCCTGGTGTAAACAGTATCTGACGAGGTGCCGTGTCAACAAACTCAATACTTATAAAAACATTAATAATGACTATAATAAGAAGCTATTTCTATATGCCACTTTATAATAATCGTTTATAGTAATTATGTTATCATTTAAAATGTTTTTTTATATTTAATATTTTTAATATATTATAAGAGTGGGAACTCGAGGAGTGGAAATATTTAATATTTCCATTTTCTTCGCTCTGGTGTCGAGGTAAGTTCCGCCACTTAACACGCAATGCCTCCAAATTCGGCGGAAAGTGGGGAACGGCGTATCTTAATACTAGGTTCCCTCTGCCTACCCTGCTGTGTGCGGGATATAGCGTGTGAAGCTAAAAAAATATATATATAATTAAAATCAGAGATAAAATATAATATTTACAATTTATTTATCTATATAAATAGACGGAGCTGCGAGATTATGTTATCGTTTGTGTTTTAATTGTCTTGTAAACATGACCTTTTATTACGCAAATCGTTTATTACGTAGGTAAATAATAATATATTTGTGAAAATAAGGCAATAGTACATATCCTATTAATATTATATACACGAAAACTTGTAAGGATGTTTGTTACCATTCACGTAATAAGTATTGAATAGATTTTAATGAAACTTTACAATAATATACACATCAAAATAAAACATAAGCTACAATTTATAAAGATATTTTGTGAATTGTCCAAAATATCAAGGGTCCTTTGATTTTATAATTATAACTGCTTCCCTAAATTGAGCGCGGACGAAGTTGCGGGCACAGTTACAATAAACACGATGGTAAAGACAGTAAGTATACATAAGAGAATATTCTCTTAAATTTTATTTACCTATTTATTAAGCATTTTTAAAGTGTTATTGCACACTTAGGAAAATTTAAAAAGACATGTGTCTTTTTTATTTACCTTTATATTGTTTCAGCCTTACACATTTCTCTACATATCAGGGCAGGCTAAAAGAACCTAGTTTCCACTAGAGAGAGATAAAGTAGACAGAACACTTTATTCTGTACTCTTCGCTCACAATCGAGACATTGGATGTTACGTGGCGGATCTTAACGAGACACTTTATCTTGAGCAACGGATCGGAGAAATGAAAGTAGTATATAATCATTTCCGCGAGTGGAAATCGAACTCATGACCTTCGCGGTTAGAGTCAGACACTGTCCCACTGCCCTAGACAGCCTGATATTATAGTAGGTATGTATGTTTAATATGTCCACTACCTAACCGTTCAATAGCTTCTTTCCTCCCTTAAGGTTGTCTGAAAGATATGGCTACTTAGCCATAAGCGGTCTTATCCTTTAGTACAATTCTTTGGGTATGTTCTGTTTATTTTTTCTATTTAATGTGGTGTACAAATAAAGTAATAATATGTATATATAATGAAATTGTAACTAATAAAAATCTGTTCATTAAGTTGGGGGCATTTATCAATGTAAAAGACCTAATCAATTATTTTAAAATTTCCTTCTGTTTAACTGTTTGTCTGTCCGTCTGCGCAAGCTAATCTTTGAAATGGCTAAACCGATTTAAATGTACTTATGAGTATTGTATTTCGATAAACTATTATATGTGGCCAGTCGTGGCCCAGTGGCACAAGCGTGTGACTGTAAAGGACTGGTTGTGGGTTTGATACCCACTCGAGGAGTGGAAATTATATTTCCAGTTTCTTCGCTCTGGTATCGACGTAAAGCGCGGCGTTAAGTTCCGCCACTTAACACACAAGCCTCCCAGTTCGACGGAAATTGGGGAACGGAGTGTCTTAACACTAGGTTCCCTCTGTCTACACTGCTGTGTGCGGGATACAGCGTGAAGGTAAAAAAAAAAACTATTATATAATATTTAATATTGAATGGCAATATCTAATGATTAATTCCAATCGGTTCATATACAAAAAAAATATAATAACATTTTAAATTATAAAGCAAAGTTTGTAATTTAAGTGAGTCGTGTAGTTTACGCAGGCGAAGCCGCGAGCGGGTCGCCAGTAAAGTAATATATCGTTAGTCTTATATACAAGCCTGTCTTATTGTTAGTTTATAATTAATTATCCTTAATTATAATTTGTTACGCTTTCTTAAGAGAATGTACAAATTACTTACATATTGTTAAGCGCTGTGATTAAATAATTTAATTAATAAGTACGTGAACATATAATTTGACTAATTAACAATGCTTATTTACAATAGGAATTTACTTTTTTACTTGAAAAATGAAAGAAAATTTTAAATTTTCATCGAAAGTAATATATATATAAAATGAGAAGAATTTAAATTTGAAACAGTAATAGTGAAAAAATAAAACTTTATTTACTATGCAATCATCAGGTAATGGATTTTGTGAAGTTTATTCGAAATATATATACAAAAAAGAACTTTAAATGGGAATTATATCCACAATCAGTGTGGAACGGAGTGTCTTAACACGAGGTTCCCTCTGCCTACCCTGCTGTGTGCGGGATACAGCGTGAAGATAAAAAAAGATATTAAATTGTGGCCAATTGTGGCGTAGTGGCAAAAGCGTGTGACTGTAAACGACGGGTTATGGGTTCGATTCTCATTCGATATTTAATATTTCCATTTTCTTCGCTCTGGTGTCGAGCCAAAGCACGGCGTTAAGTTCCGCCACGCAACTTAACACGCAAATGCCGAATACGGCAGAAAGTGGGGAACGGAGTATCTTAACACTAGGTTTCCTCTGCCTCACATGCTGTGTGTGGGATACAGCGTGAAGATAAAAAAAAGTATTACACTCTTTCCCACACAACATGGTAGTCAGAGTAAAACTAGTGTCAAGACACTCCGTCCTCCACTCCTCGCTCGAAAAAAAGAGACTCTGTATTGAGTGGTGAAACTCAACGCTGCGCTTACACAACAAAATATATATTTCTATAAAATCATACATTTAGGTTTATTTAAAAATAAAATAGATTATAACTGCCTTCCTCATAAAAATGATCATAATATTTACTTTTATATATTGTACGTTATGTTGACCTTTACGATATAGTCTCGACATATTTGCAAATCGAGTACATTCGCTTGTTTTTTTTATATAGAAATACGAGTCATCAACGCAATATATAAACAGCTTTATCAACTAGCCAACAACTTAATACACTGCATAGATTTTTAGAAAAGAGATTAGATATAGATTTTTATTTTTAACAAATAAACGTAAGATTTAATAATTAAAAAAAAACGTTTAATAAAAAAAGCCATCGTAGTAGGTACAGTAGAACAGCAGTTAAGTGTAAACGCGGTTAGATTATTTTTTCTTTTTTTTTTTTCAGCTTCACGCTGTATCCCGCACACAGCAGGGTAGGCAGAGGGAACCTAGTATTAAGATACTCCGTTCCCCACTTTCCGCCGAATTCGGAGGCATTGCGTGTTAAGTGGCGGAACTTAACGCCGCGCTTTACCTCGACACCAGAGCGGAATGGAAATATTAAATATGTCCACTCCTCGAGCGGGAATCGAACCCACAACCAGTCGTTTACAGTCACACGCTTGTGCCACTGGACCACGACTGGCCACTGGGCGTGTTATTATAATTAAAATTTTGGAGAAAATAAATAAACTAACACAAAATACAGCGTTGAGTTCAGTCACTGTGACATAAGGCCGTCGAAGTATCTTGAAATTATGTATTTTTTCTGATTAAAAATTCTCGGAGACAAAAGCGAGAAAACGTTTAATATTTTTGAAAACAGAGTGACAAACAGAAATAATACAAAATTTCATAAATTAATTTGATATCTCACAAATAATATGTGACCCAATAAATATTAAAAAGTGAAGAAAAAAGTCAAAAGTCAGTATATTCTAGAATATTTATTATTTGACACAGCTGATAATAAGCTATGTCATATACTTTATTGTGGTCATGTTTGTCTAAGAGTGCTAAATATGGCATTACTGTTGCCAAATTTGAATCGCTAAGAGCTTCGCATATAATGGCTTTCTAAAGAGATATTTGCGAATTATTTGTTCATGCCACTTTCTTATTTATGCATGTTGTATATGAATTGCGAAATTAATTCACCTTAGATTATTATAGAAGATCGTTTGACGAAAAATATATAACTTTTTGGAGGGAACCTAGTATTAAGATACTCCGTTCCCAACTTTCCGCCGAATTCGGAGGCATTGCGTGTTAAGTGGCGGAACTTAACGCCGCGCTTTGCCTCAACACCAGAGCGAAGAAAATGGAAATATTAAATATTTCCACTCCTCGAGTGGGAATCGAACCCACAACCAGTCGTTTACAGTCACACGCTTGTGCCACTGGGCCACGACTGGCCACCTGGAATATATAATTGTACAACTAAATTCCTACTCGAAAAACTAAGTTCCAACTCGATTCCCACGTGGTGCTATTAAACCTCTACATGTTCCCTAACGCAAAACAGTACTCGGGGCTAACTCAGCCATACCGCGAATGACCAAGCTTTTGAATAAATGCAGTGACTCAACAGATGTCTTTGGCGTCTCTATTAACGTATTTAAAAAAAGGTTAATTATTCTTTAATAATTTCTAATTTGTTTTTACTTTTGCATGTGGTGTTAACCTTAATATAAGTTTACAATAATATTACTTAAGTCGACAATGTTTGTGTTTTCTGGATATATTATACTGTAAACTGCTGGTCGACCTAAATAAATAAATAAAATAAAAATCCAAAAATAAAATTTAAGAATAATATTTAAAAACACGATATGGAGAAACCATTGTTTGGCAGTAAGACAGCGTTTGACAGGTAAAGGAGTAGTTGTAGGTCAAATCCTTATTTTTTAGCGTCATGCTGTACCCCGCACACAGCAGTAAAAACCTAATGTTCAGACATTCCGTTCCCCATTGCCCGCGGAATCTGGAGGCACTGCGTGTTAAGTGGCGGAACGAACAACGTCGCATTTTACCTTTATACTAAAGCGAAGAAAGTGGAAATATGGAGTGTTATAACAGTCCACTCTATCTACCCTATAATAGGGGATAAAGCGTGAGGTTGAAAGGTATACGTAGTTTGTTATGTAACAAATTGATGTCTTTAAGTAAGACTGATATTAAAAAGTAATATCAGTAAGAAATACTATTGTTAAAAAGTTAATATTGTTATTTATATTATTGTAAAATCATTATTTAAAATAAATGATTTATAATAATTATAATAGGATAATAATATATAACTATACTTTTTATATCCTTTGACATATATATAATAAATGTTATAATTAAATTATATAAATAATAAATAAAATTAATAAAACATTATTTTTTTTACCTCTCTCATAAGTTCAGGATCGAACACGTAAAGTACGGGCCTAGATCTAGTCGCCTTGGCAAGCCGTACCAAGTCACCATAGCGGTCTTGCAATCCTTCTAGTAGGCCCAATCCCACTGTGTGGTGGAAGCTTCCTAAAAACAAAAAAAAATAAAGTCAATGGTGTATATAGTCTAAAGATCGTAATAGAATTTATATAAAAAATATTTTGGCGCTTTTTATAGTTTAGCAGAATAGTCAGACAGAACCTGGTGTCTAGACACTCTGTCCTCTACTTTCCGTCGAAAACCAGACACAGACTTTTGAGTTACGAATCTAAATCATTTATTTAAAAACATTCTCATGAATACACATCGAACCTAAAACGAATATATTGCTGCATTGTTCAGTCGTGGCCCAGTGGCACAAGCGTGTGACTGTAAACGACTGGTTGTAGGTTCGATACCCACTCGAGGAGTGGAAATTATATTTCCATTTTCTTCGCTCTGGTGTCGAGGTAAAGCGCGGCGTTAAGTTCCGCCACTTAACACGCAAGCCTCCGAATTCGGCGGAAAGTGGGGAACGGAGTGTTTAACAATAAGTTCCCTCTGCCTCTGCTGTGTGCGGGATACAGCGTGAAAAAAAAAAGAAAAAAAAATAAATAAAACCAAGACGATCTTAATAAATGATATTAACATATTTTGTTGTAAACATTGAACATTGCTCGCTCATACTTTAAGGTGCGCAGGAAGAGTTAAATAATAAATCTTTTCATTTAAGACTTTCTTTCGAATATCAGTAAATTACGTGCTCTCCTGACAAGCGATGGCTTTGAAAGGGAGTATTTTGTTAGCCATTAACCTAATTATGTCTAAAATAATATATCTTTCAAATATTATAAGAAATTGTAAATACAGAACTTTATCAATGCAAATTTTTTTCTTCATTTTTTTTAGTTTCACGCTGTATCCCGCACATAGCAGGGTAGGCAGGGCAACCTAGTGTTAAGTCACTCCGTTCCCCACTTTCTGCTGAATTCTGGAGGCATTGCGTGTCAAGTGGCGGAACTTAACACCGCGCTTTACCTCTAGACCAGACCAGAACGAAGAAAATGAAAATATTAAATATTTCCACTCCTCAAGTGGGAATCGAACCCACAACCAGTCGCTTTACAGTTACACTTTGTGCCCACTGCGCCACGCCTGGCACTAATTATTATAACTAATTAAATATAATTTAGAAAGATCTCAATCGAATAAATATTATTGAGAAAGTTATAGATATCAAAATTATGCATATAAAAATATAAGCAAATAATGTTGATATAACAAATCATAAAACCATATTAAAATATGTAAATGATTAAGCAGAATGTTACCAAATCTAGTTTTACTGCGTTGCAATTTATCCACTACCGGCACGTGGTACTCACATGTTTTTCAGACCGACGGTCCGTGATCATTGTATACATATAAAGCTGTCTAAATTAAACGATAACTTTTTTACGACTTTTATCATATATGCAAAAAATAATATTTATTTTTGTGTATAATCAAATTACTTTAAAAATGAAAAAAGTAGTTCGTGTATGTTCTGTTATCTTAAAATTATTTTGTCGTGCTTTTGAATATATATTATTATGGACATCGAATCCGAACATGTGATGTTTTGTAAACAAGATTTACAAAGGCTGTGCCCAAACTTTGAAGTAAACGAGACGGCAGGATGTGTGTTAAAAGAGAAATTGCAAGATTTTCTTACATTCATAGGTTTTTACTCGTAAGACATTAATTAGGTAGATAAAGACCGGTGTACCAAATAAAAACTTGTTAAAAATAGGGAGTCCTAATATATAGAGTATAACTTTTCTACAACGTGTAAATATGAAGTCTCTTATATAACAGGCTAGTTTACGATTTAAATTTTATAATGGCATTGAGTATCGAGTGGTAGTGGGTTCGATTTTCACTCGGAGGAAAGGAATCATATATTTTCATTTCTCCGTTGAGAGTCTCTTGAACCTAGAATACACTTGAATACCTAGAATACGCTTTAATACCTAAAATACACTTTAATAGAAATATACTATTAAAGTTATTTGTTCCATATCTACAATAATAACAACAACTTAGGTTTCTGTCTGTCTGCCTGTAGATTAGAGGCCAGTCGTGGCGCAGAGGCACAAAGTGTGACTGTAAAACGACTGGTGGGTTCGATTTCCACTCCAGGAGTGGAAATATTTAAAATTTCCATTTTCTTCGCTCTGTATATCTATAGATATCTGGATAACTCCCAATTCGATGGCAAGTGGGGAGCGGAGTGTCTTAACACTAGGTTCCCTCTGCCTACACGGCGGGTGTGCGGGATGCAAAATGCGTGAAGGTAAAAAAAAAACACTTAGTTTCCTTTGATAGTAAAGAGGTTTTACGTGGGTATTTTAGTTGCAGTTCTAAAGGTTTTGATATAAGATACAATAGCAGTTTATCGCCTTAAACGATACATTGTACCTTTATAGTTTCAACATATTGATCGCTATGTTTGTAATTTACTATTCATTGTTATTTTTCTGTCATGCATTGTAGATTTACGATAAGGGCGAAATTATGAAATTAATGGTATAATTCTAGTCGTGGTGCAGTGGCACAATGTGTGACTGCAAAGCGACTGGTTTTGGGTTCGATTCCCACTCGAGGAGTGCAAATATTTAATATTTCCATTTTCTTGGCTCTGGTTTCAAGGCAAACCGCGGCGTTAAGTTCCGTCACTTAACACGATCCGAATTCAGCGGAAAGTGGAGAACGGAGTGTCCAGAACCCTAGGTACCCTCTGCCTACCGTGCTGTGAGCGGGATACAGCGTGAAGCTAAAAAAATCATAAAGATTAAAATATACAGAGATATGTAAATTTATACTAGTTAGTAATAAAAAAAAAGTACTTAAGTTTAAACTTTGTAGGTATATGGTATTTAAACTAGAATACGCAGCCTCAATATTTTTTCCACATATAATAGGGCAGTCAAAGAGAACCTCATGTCAAGACATTTTCAACTTCCCGTCAGCAATCGGGACTTTACGCGTTGAATAGCAGAAAAGAATTAAAATACTCGGTAGAGTTTACAATCAAACGCTGTCTCATTGTGTCGCGATCGCGTAGAACATATGATTAAACAATAAAATGGCCCATTTTATATATTTATACCATATTCTTGTTAAAAAGATACACAAACAATACAGTCCTCACGCCTGGTTCGCAGAAAACGATGTAATAAAAAATGCAATATTTTTAAAAGAGTTGTTATCCATACTTATATTATAAATGCGAATGTCTGTGTGTTTGTCACTTGTTTGAAATTTGTTTGGATGAAATTTAGAATGAAAGTAGTAAAAGTTACTGGGTCTAACATAGGCTACCTATTTTTTCAAAAATCAATAGCTTAAGGGTTGAAATAGGGGATGAAAGTTTATATGAAAAATCTAAACCGCTTGACCGATTATAATGTATTTTGGCATAAATATAGTTAGTAATCTAAGCTTAAACATATTTTATTTTATTTTTAAAAAATCTACCACCGAGGGTTGCATTATACCGAAACAGCCACAACTGACGACGCGGCGAAGCCGCGAATGGGCCGCTAGTACTATATATTTTAAAATACAAGTGTATTTTAAAATTTTTATATCAGGTTATTTTTAATTTATTCGTACGTATATGTACATACATTTTAGTTTATAAAGCCAATAACTCGAATAAACGCAAGAGCTGCAGTACAGAGATGCAAATTACGTCGTTACGGAATTCACTTGATCGCCGCTAAGCGTGCACGTCCGGGATTCTATTGGATAATCATGTAGGGTGTAGGGAGATGACAGCAATGTAAAGTTGGAATATATGCTATACAAAATATAAAAGGGGCCAGTCGTGGCACAGTGGCACGAACGTGTGACTGTAAACGACTCGTTGTGGGTTCGATTCCCACTCGAGGAGTGGAAATATTTTATATTTCCATTGCTTTCGTTCTGGTGTCAGAGGTAAAGTGCGGTGTTAACTTCCGCCACTTAACACGCAATGCCTCCGAATTAGGCGGAAAGTGGGGAACGGAGTGTCTTAACACTAGGTTCCCTCTGCCCACCCTGCTGTGTGCGGGATACAGCCTCAAGCTAAAAAAAAATAAGAGACTTAAATATAATACAACATTTATCATTATTACTACTTATTGAGTGGGCAATAAATATTTAAATAATTTGAAGGTCAAATCCAATCTATTTATTATGTTACGTAGATATTTCATATGATGTTATGTTATGAAAAGTCGTACGTACGTATACAATTATTAACAAATGGTTAAGACATTTACAATTAAATTTACAAGATTATATATTTATTAAATATTTATAAGATTATTGAGTGAATTGTCTGATCTTTGTTGATATTTTTACATTAGAAGAATAGTTAGAGAGAACATAGGGTCAACGCACTTTGTTTCCCGTTTTTCGCCCGAATTTGAAAAATTGCTTGTTTCGCTACTCATGCTCTAATTTTAGTAAATCTGTAAGTATGCAAAAAGCTTACACTAAAAAAACATAGACAAAATTAATAATTATTAGTACTGATAAAGTAATAATAATTAATAATTAAGAATGCTACTTTTCGCATCAAGAAAAATAAATAAGGCTTTAATAATGCCATTTACAACTTCAACATTTTCAGACAACAATTGGTCATTATGCCTATTAATAGAATAGGAAGCGGTTTAGTCTAGAGTCTAGACTAAAGAATTAGGGTCCAGTCAAAGCCAGTACAGTAAGACCGGTTGTACGATCTCGTTGTCGACTTTCCCTTGGCATAACGTTTGTTATTTTTAGATTCAGAGAGAGTGGTTATAATTTGCAAACTAGTTCTGTATTGTGCCAATTTTTATGTGTCAATATTAAACTTATCTTGATATAGATAATCTATACTACACAGAATATAAAATATACAGAATATAAAATTAGAATGTATGTTTGTAATATTAAAAACCGCTGAAAAACATATGTATGTTACATATAAAAAAATACATTCTTTTAGAATTTTTGTTCACATGTCCTTCTCTGTCTGTCTATTTATTTTAGATATTTTCTGGAATTGCTAGGTAGATTTTAATAGGACCTCGACATTGATATTTGATGTAATAAGAAGTAACTCAGGTCACTTTTATTTACGTTTTTAATAAATTCTATGCAGATGAAATCGCGAGCACATATATAAATAGACTCGTAATTGGTGCCGCAACATAAATATTAAATACATATTAAGTCGCAATACGCATTATGCTTCTGGCTAAGTCAGTTATATCTCGTGTGATTTTTTTTTATCCAGTGGTGGAGTTCATCGCAGCACTTTGTTGCCAGACCGTAAAAATAAAAATAATTATTAAATATATCCATTGCTCTGAATGGGGTACCCTCAATAAATTTATACTCGGACATTGTCCCATTGTATATTTGAAGTATAATACATTTAATTATAGTCAAAAGTATATAAATTTGAAATACCAGAAGTTGAGTTACTTGGTTCTCTGGGACGATCTTAATATGCAAGAAACTTTATATGCACGTCCTTTTTTTGCTTTTATTTATAAGTAGTCAACAAAATAAGAAAATAATATAAGCTCATAGTTTCAAGCGAGCTTTAGAGGAAACAAAAATAATTTTGCATTAAATATATATTATAAGTAATATATTAACAATGACTTTGAAATAATTGATCCAGTAACAATAATTAGCACTATCATTTATTTATTATTTACTTATTATATGTAGGGTAAATGAACTTAACACCCCGCTTTATCTTACAAGGCTGAGGAAACACTTGTACTATCAGGGGTGGCCAACCCGCAGCCCTTGGATATAATACGGTCCGCTAAATAATTTTATGCGGCCCAATACGCGTATATTTATATTACCGAAATACTCTCTCGATATTTTTAAAATACTATTAAAATTATATTTGCCCGCTAAAAATTATAATTTAGGAAGCCCGTTACTTGTGCTAAAAAGGTTGCCCTGCCAAAAATTTCACCTTATATATTCTTTAACGGGATTTGAAATTACATTTTAAAGAAATTAGAATTCTATAATTATATAATTCTTATAAAATGCCTCAAAATTCATTTTTAAATTGACAATCAAATATATAACCGGTTTAAAATGGCGGCACTTTATATGTCAAAATAAATACGTCACTATTACGTCACAACGGCGTTACTTCCTATATTGCTACTAAGCATTTTCGCGTCTTTGTTTTGGTTTTTGTTACCAAACATTTTTTAAGTTTGCGAATAATAATGCATGTAAATTGTGAATAATTTAGATAGATAAAAAAGGCAACTAGAATATCTTGCTAACAATAGAAATAAGTTGCAATAAAGCGTATAAGAATTTCGACGCATAGTAGGACGCATGGCTCAGTGGTGAGAGCGCTTGGACGGCATTCAGGAGAGGCGTGTTCGCTGCGTTCAAATTTTTATACAATTTCTAAATGCCTTTTTCAATTTTCCTAAGTGTGAAATAACACTTTAAAAATGTTTAAAAGTACTGACCTAAAAGTCATTTTACTCTATTTCTTCATCTTGTTAAATGAATTTTAATCAGAAAAAGTAACAAAAGCTAAGCTACACTTTAGTATTAATCAGAAAAAAATAAACAAATATATTATTCATAGCTTAATTATTCTAACTCGACTCTACACGAGGTGGGATCTCATATAAAATTTAAAGCAGTTAACCAAGGGCATCCCATTATAATGCATTTTGTCATGTGATCTTCATTACCTGCTAGGAATTACAATTGCAAAGATAAGGCCGTACGTTATATGTACTCGTACTCGTAGATAGCATGTCAATATAATGGCCCATAATATTGATATAGTGGATTTAGTTCGTTATCCGGCTATTCTGATTTGAATACGTTATCGATTTTTGAATTGACAGAGGTTTTTATTTCATTTTAGTATTTATCTATGTGTAATTTATTCGCGGCGCTGAGTTCAACAATTGCTAACATAATGTCTCGATTTTCGGGGGTAAGTAAGGTCGGAGTGTCTTAATTCTAAGTTTTCTCCAACTGTCCTGAAGTTAGTGAAGTTTCGCTTAGTAAATTATTGAAATATTATTTTTCATAGATAATACAGTTTAATAAAATGATATCATATTTAGTTAATGGGCAGAGCATAATCTAGAACAAATTTATAAAGAAACTTACATTTACCTATTTTTCATTTAAGTATTGTTGACTAACCGTTATATAATGCAAATTATACTATATAATTATATAATTGTAATTTGTTTTGACGCTTCTATTTTCAATATCAAATGAACAATGAACGAATTAATATTCCTAGTAAATATTAATAGTAACATAATTGAATAAAAAATACGAGAACCGTGGCGCTTTTATAAATGTGACTTATATAAATATAGTACGTGATCGTTATAAACAAAATGTAGGACACAAAAATAAAATGTTTTAGTCACATATAAAGAATATGATTGTCTAATATATATTTTTAATTTATTTACGTTCGTTTTAGCTCATCTTTAAATCAATACTTGCCTGTTACTAATTATAAAATTACTATTGTGCAAATACTCTGTGGACGATGTATCTTAAAACAAAAGAAATATTTAATTTGAATTTATCAAAGTTAAAATTGATTCTCGTTGAATAATAATACGTTCAATTATTTTAATATTTATTACAAAATACATATTATAAAAGCAGCTTAATGCTCTTTCCCGCTTAACAGGATAGGCAGTGAGAACCTAGTGTCAAGACACTTCGCTCTCCGTTTCCCACCCATTTTATTTTGATATGAATATAACTTTATATAAAAATGATATACCATACCATATATAAATATGAATTTAAATAAAGTTTTAAATATCACTTACCAATCCTCGGTAGCACATGGGCGTGATGTCTCAACATTGGTAACGCTATTGGTCCCGGAATATCACTGAATTTCTTATACTGATTAACAGTTGCTGGTGCAGCTACATTACGCCTTTGGGGTGATGTAGATGTTCTTCTGACTGATGATGTGGATAGCTGCCGTCGTGATGGACGAGTTAACCTGTAAACATTGAAAATATATTTTCTTTATTTCTATTTTCTATGTTTGTACTAAGGAAATTAAAAAACATTTTTGGGAAATATATATATAATATATATAATCCCGCTGAGTTTACATTTTTATCCGTTCTATATTCAAGCCCTATAATAGTTATGCTAAACATCTATGGCGGTTTAAACTTATACATATAATTTCACTTTTTATTATACAGAAAGACGAGTACAATTAAAATGGTACAATGTACAAATATATAATGCACAAAGATAGACTCATCACAAATATTGATCTTTTTAGACAAATTTTAGTGTTTTTTAAATGAAAAATGTATTCTTCGTGGGTTAAATAACGAATGGAGTGATTAGGTTATTTAAACTTACTTTATTGTTTACTAAATATTTTTTAAAAACATAAATATGTATAGATAATGAAATGGCCGCGCTCTCATTATTTAAATCTAGCAAATTATTACGATCTTTAACCCTTGTAAGACTTTGTAATCGTAATTTGTTATATTCAAGAATAGTAAAGATTATCTTTCTATAAATAGAACGTTATAGCGAGCAGGAAATTAAATAATCTACTTTAATACATCTCAAATGGGCTACGGCAAGAAACCTGCTAACTAAACGTAATTTTGCTCCTGTCGTTCGTAACGGAACACTACTGCAGCCACTATTCTCAGCTTACTTTAAATTATACCTTGACGGGTGGTAATCTTGTTTAATGATCACTGGTATTTTATCCCCTGCGTCTTAATAATTAAATCTAATATAACTCATCCGGTAGATAAGGCATATTTACAAGGAAAACGTTTAGTTTTTTCTATTGTTCATTTTTACCCGCGACGGAACGGCGACTGTATATGTGTTTGGGGTGAGAGGTTGTTTGTTTGTTTGTTTGTTTGTTTGTTTGTTTGTGTGTTTGTGCAAATTACTATGTCAATTATTTCCAAAACTATATGTCCGATTTTGATACGGTTTTCTATGATAGGTTAAGGTTCAATTGGCGTATGTTCTTATGTATGTCTTATTGCCTTAACTCACCAGGGGGCGCTGCAGTAAGCATTTTACGTGCAAACGAATGTTTTCAATTATCTCAAAAAATAATAGTCTGATTTCAATAGATTTTCAGTGGTAGATACTTTTTTTGTATTTATTTGTCTAAAACCGAAACTACTGCTCCGATTAAAAAGAGTTTTCATAAAAAGATTTATCTTTGCTTGGTGCATATTTTAAGATTTTCTTTTTTTGTTACGGGGAAATCTCACCAGGGGGCGCTGCACTAAACATTTGTTTATGCAGAGCAAAAACTACTAGTTCAATTTAGATGAAACTTTCAAGGATGGGTTCAGGCTTAATTGGTGCGTCTTTCCATATATGTGTTATGGTGACCACTCATCAGGGGGCGCTGTAATAAGCATTTGTTTGAGTTTTTGGTGTAACACCAAAATTTTTCTTATATTTATTTGTCTAAAACCGAAATTACTTATCCGATTGGCTAAAGTTTTCAGAACTAGATTAAGCTTTACTTCGTACATATTTTAAAATTTTTGTTTTTACGTTACGGTGAAAATTCACCAGGGGGCGCTGCAGTAAACATTTGTTTATGTAGAGTAAAAACTACTAGTCCGATTTAGATGAAACTTTCAACGATAGGTTCAGGTTTAATTGGTGCATCTTTTCATATATGTGTTACGGTGATCACTCACCAGGGGGCGCTGCAGTAAGTACATTTGTTTGTGCAAAACTAAAACTACGAGTCCGATTTGAATGCAGTTTTCAATGATAGATTCAAGTTTACTTAGTGCATATTTTGATATATGTGTCATGTATGTTTACTTAGTGCATATTTTCAAGTATGTGTCAACTCTCTAGGGGGCGCTGCAGTAAGTAGCTGCTTCCATTTTTTGTGTATAACAAAAACGACTAGTACGATTGGAAAGAGTTTTCAGTATTAGATTCCGCTTTGTTTAGTACATGTTCTTAAATTTATATTACGGTGACAAGTCACCAGGGGGCGCTGCAGTAAAATATTGTTTGTGCAAAGCTAAAATGACGAATTCGATTTGGATGCAGTTTCAGTGATAAGCTCAAGTTTAATTAGTGCATGTTCTTGGATATGCTTTATCGTGTTAACTCACCAGGGGGCGCTGCAGTAAACATTTGTTTGTAATATTTAATGTAAACCACAACTACTAGTCCGATTGGACAGAGTTTTCAGTATTAGATTTACCTTTACTTGGTATATGTTTTTAGTTTTTTTTTACGTTAAGAACTCACCAGGGGGCGCTTCATTAAACATTTGATGGTGCAAAGTTAAAACTACGAGTCTGAATTCTCAGGCTCAATTAGCGCGTGTTCTCGTATATGTGTCGTGGTGACACCTCACCAGAGGGCGCTGTAGTAAGCATTTGCTTGTATTTTTGTGTGAAACCTAAATAGATGCGGTTTTCTGTGATAGGTTCAGGTTTAATTGTTGCGTGTTTTTATATGCCATATCACAAACTACCACGGGGCGCTCCAGTATAAATTAATTTGTTCCAAATCAAAACTACTAGTGGGTTTTGTGATTTTCACTGATTTGGTTAGACTTAAGTTTCCTAAAAATGTTGCGGTGACAATCTGCCAGGCGCTGCAATAGGCATTTGATAACCAGAAAGCATTGGGCTTATAATTTTTTTTGGATTTGCATGAAGATTAATATAAAGTATTTCGAAATTATGTAATAATATATAATGTATATCTATTCACTTTAAAAAGTTTAAAATAAAAAACAAAATTAAAAATTTTGAAAATACCCACGACGGTTTAATTGTAATTGAAAAAGGATAAAATAACTAGAAATCCCCCGCCTAAAAGAATATATGTAACGAGATGATGGGGACAACTTCGTCGGGGGCTGCCAGTTGCAACCTCTATTTTAAATATAGTAGCTAATAGTATAGATTTCATTCTTAAAGTTTTTAAAAGGAATACCAGTTATCAAAACTGTAAATTCATGTTAATATTTTTATTTTTTCCTAAACCTGTTTTAACAGCATGAAAACCTAGGAGAAGTTAGCAAACTTAAAGTAATGGCAGCTCCGACGAAGTCGTCCCCATCATCTCGTTACATATATTCTTTTAGGCGGGGGATTTCTAGTTATTTTATCCTTTTTCAATTACAATTAAACCGTCGTGGGTATTTTCAAAATTTTTAATTTTGTTTTTTAAATATGCGAATAGCTGTTGATATACACACGTATATATACTTTACACGTATTTTGAGGAGTATTAAATATATTTTTTATTATATAAAGTAACTTTTCAAAGTTACTCTATTAGTAACTGACTACTATATTAGATAAAAAATATTTTAATATATCTCTAATAATACCTTTTTTGACTAAGCAGATAGGGAAATTTTTACAAGCTTTTTGCCGCATAGCTGAGTATGGCATGATAATAATATGAATGCTAAACTAACATAGCGTGTTGGGCAGTGTTACCGCTCTCCTTTGTTTTAAAAAAGCACAGAAATGAGAATAATTTCAATATAACGATTTTTTTTAGGTGGAAATCGAACCCAAAATCAATCGTGCTCATCATTACTATTGAGTCACTATGGTCCCAATGGGAAAATTGTATGTAATTTGACATACCCTCGAATGAGAACTGAACCTTGAGCCATAACTTATACTTAACCACAATACACCTACTGTATCATGATGGCATTTCTCATATATATTCACCATTTTTAAATTACGGTCAATTAAGTAATAACTCAATATTGTCAATGCGCAATATTTTCCTGTTAGTTTTGCGTAACGCGCATATTACGATAATAAACACCGTATAATAATTGATTTTATTGCAATATATTTATACCTTTAAACCATAAGCAGTCTATAACGAATAAACAAGATGGAATCGATTAAGTAATCTAAGTATTTCCATCAAACTCGTTATTCGAGTGGTGCTGTGCAATGCATTGTTTTTGTTTCGGTAGCCGGCCTGTAAATACTTGAACGCATTTATTCTAGCAACTTTTAGTTAAAATAAACTTAAAACTATTGTAATAAGGTTGATTATACAATATAATTGTATTCCATGGTAGCCATAACCATACTGCGTAGAATGTGGCCTTAATGAATGCTAACTTTATACGAAGCTTGCTTTCAAGTTCAAGGACGAAAGAATAACAAATAGCGAGTATTTTAATCGATTACACGTCGCCTTTAATTAATATCAATTTTCAATTGGTATTATTCGATTATTCACAAAAACTTTTGTCAAAAGTTTTGTTGTCTGTTTAATTTTAATTCATGAAGTTTTGTTTAGTGTTTTTGTTTCATTATGAATTACCATTTGGAATTATTGTAATAATTTTCATAATTTGAAACAATGAATTCTATAAATAATGGTATATCGATCTGTTTTGAATAAGTACCTAAAATTTTCAAAAAAAGTAAGAAGAAGACGTCCATTTAATGAAGAAAAAGCACTTAAGGTGTAAAAAATAGGTTACAACACGACATTAAAAAAATAACTATTCTACGATAAATATAAAGCGACAATATTCTGATATTACGATGGCTAACTTTTAAAAGCTTATTTCTAAGTAATATTTTGCATTCACATTCATATATGACATATTTCTCACACGGGAGACGACAACTTTATAGGACCAAAACGACAAGTGGAGAACGGAATGTATCGACACTTAATTATTTCTTAATTCCTTGCAAAAAAGCATGCATCTTGACGCCTTTTCATCAAACATTCCATTTCTTTACGATTTCATATTAAGTATTCCTACGAATCAAATGTTTTTTATTTATTATAAAATATTTAAATATATGTCGTTATTTAAAAATATTAGTACATACATGCAAATGTAGTATTAAAGTAGAATTTTCCGTGTATTAAAAAACGTTTCCTAGTATTTTTAAAAAAATAAATAAATCCTAATACTAAACAACTATTGTTTATTAAATACACTATTCTATTATTAATCAAATTGTACCGATATTGTTATAACATTTACATTAACTAAACTGAAATTAATATGTAAATATATGCGAACACGCAGTTATACGTTAAGATATTCCAATTAAAGTATACAAACAAACACGCGTAGCTTGCGAATTTTGAGGTCATGCGCAAAAAAAATACGTTTGCGCTTGCGTCCATATTTACTTATTAATTAAATTTAGAATAATAAATTCTAAAAATAGAATATAAATAACAACACAAATTGTAACGATAAATATGTAAAAAAATAAAATATTTAAATATTAATTTAATGCAGATTATAAATTAACATTTTTTTTTGTGAAGCGAAAGTATAAATACATACTGCCTTAAAAATTAAAAAAAAAAAATAAAATAAAACTAATATTTTAAAATATAATTACTTACAAGCAATGGCGTACAATAATGTTCTTCATTTTAACACACTATACGATACACTGTCCAGTTCACAAAGTTAACACTTAACTGTGCATTTTCTTAATAAACAATTTAAAATTACGGTACTTATTTACGATGCGTTCTCTCAAGCTGGCTTGATGCGAGTGTCGCGGACCGCGTGTATGAAGCTAGTGATGTTAGCAGTCGATGTTTTGAGAATTAACAGTTTTTTTGTTTACATTAGTGCATATGTGTTTCTTGTAACGTGAGCTTTTTCTATTGGAAGTAGTAAGAAAATAAATATGGATAATATATATTTTTAAGGATATTATAATTATAGAAAAAAAATCTTATTTTTTTCTTTTAAGATTCTTATTTTATATTACAATTCATTATAAATATTTTACATATACACATGTATTTCTCAACTATTTAAGAAAAATCTCGTATCGTAATTTTGTATTGTATAACACACATTATATGTACATTTGACGGGTTTTTTCGCATAGTTGTGGAGGCAGAGAGAGAGCCTAGTGTCAAGGCCCACCAGCCTATTGGCTTTCCGCCTGAATTTTAGTAATGTTGATGTGTGCGTGTTAAATGGCATAGATTTTTTTTAATGTATAATGCATATATTTTAATTTTAGCAGACAATGGTTCCATTGTTATTTCAAACAAAAAAATAAGGCTACCAATAATTAGAGTCGATTTGGCTGGCTAATTTTTTATTGTCAACAAAGCAAATAAATCGACTTCTGTTCCAACATATGGCAAAAGTACCTAAATCTAGTTTTGTCTTAAACTGTCAAATATCTCTTTTTACTTAGCTTTAATTTAATTTTACTTCTTTAGACAATAATTAAAAAATACATATAATTGTGCTACGAAAGCTGTCAATGTCAAATTATGCCCTTGCAGTTATCTTTGTTTTATTCTGACTTAAGGTCATTTTTAGAACATTTAAATTAGGCACGCGCAAAAAGTTGAATTTGAATCCGTTTTCTTAATCACAAAAAACATATTTTATTATTTTATTTTATCGATAAGCAAAATTTTATTTCCACCACTCCGTCGATCTTTGGACCAATGAGTTTGTTTACAATTTAGATTCAATGAATTGGTCTCGCTGATATTAATTCTCTGCATGTAACGGTATAAGTGCGCATTATCTTTTTGCTCGACATTCACTTTGTTATTATTTGCAAAAAGTATGATATACTACATTAAATGTTTATGTATTGTATATATACAATTTTTTTTCAGCTTTATTCCTTTTCCGGCATAGCAGATTAACCAGAGAGAACCTAACGTGAAAACACTCCGTTCTCCAGTTTCTCTCTGAAATGGATATGCGTGTTGAATGGCAGAAGTCTCGTTTAAAGTCAGTCGTTTTTCCACTGCTCCACGAGGGCTTCATGTTTACATTATAAAATGAAAATGAATCCATACAATTTCTTTCTTCTTGGATTCTAGTAAGGAAACAAAATATATTGATACGTTTTCTAACCTTTTCTTTTCATATCTAGTGTTACTAATTAGCACGCTTTTATTGATATAACAATATATTGCACTCTTGACCACTCTTGACCGCTTGATTTACGTATCCGAATGCATGAACCTAATGTCCTTGCCAGGACGACAAAGGTGAGAAGGAAATAATTTTAACGTGTTCCTTTTAGATTGTTTGATTGTTTTTCAATACCACATTAAAAAACATTATTATAACAAGTCTAGAGTTGAAAATATTACACTTACGCGAAATATTTAAAATGTAACTAAACATGGTTATGTTAACATTCAAATCATCAGTTTAAGAATAGATTTTGCTAGTCAAAGTTATAAATGTTTTAGATATGGTAGGAAAATGTGAATTGCGAAAACACACATTGAGTTTATTGGCTTTATGGTGTATACCAGGAGTAAGCAACCTGCGACTCATTTATTTCTATTATATTATTATATTTATTTGCTATTTTTTAAAATTATATTAAGCAGTGTAGTTTTGGCAAGCGTTGTAAAAAAAGATTGTTTACTCCTGGCGTGTATGGCGTTTGAACTTTGACCCACATTCTAGGCGTAGATTCGAGTACTACTTGTTGCTACTTTTAGTTTGTGATAAGAACAGATAATAATAATTTTAACGGCCTATCATACCAGTCACAAATTGAACTTCAACTTCTTCACTCGTGCGGGGACGGGTTAGAATACAATTCCCCTCGGCCGCTACCCAGTAGTTTGGTGGTAGGAGATTCATTCTCCGACTGGCTTGCGACCACTATCACGTCAAAGACGAATCGCCAAACATCTGATTATGTGTTCCGGTTCGATGACAAGTAAGCCAGCTCTCCCTATTCCCACCATCCCCATCTTTCCTCCCTCCTTCCCTCCTCCTGTATAAGGCAGGCAACGCATCCACAACTTTTCTAATGTAGTGGATGTCTATAGGCGAAGGTAACTACTTACCATCAGGTGGTCCTTCTGTTCGTTTGTCCTTTTACTGTTTTTCATCAATAAAAATAATTCAAAACCTTGAAATTTACTTGGTTTAGGTTATATATAAATTAATTATCGATAATGAATATAATAAAAAATATCAGAAACTGTTTTTATTTAAAATAAGTTTATTTATAATAATATAATATTTTATTCTATTTATTCTGTATTGTTTTCTAAAATAATTTATTCAGTGACCAATAAACAAAAGAATAAATTAATATTCTATTTTAGTAGCATTGCTCATAACACCATCTTAATTGTTAATTTAAGTGTGCAACTAAACGTGATTTATCTACTGCACGCCGTGTAATTCTTTTGTAATATATATACATACATATATCCAAGGTATAATTAAATACATGTTATGATAACAAATACTCAGAAAAAAATAAATTGTAAATAGTAAAAATATATATTCGTATAAGGCCATTCGTCGCGCAGGGGAAGTGTTGAAAGCGTTTATAATCAGGGAATTCGTATATTTAAAACATTTCTTTTTCTACTCTGAAAAGAGAAAGTGCGGCGTTGAGTTTCGCTAATTCTGGCGGAAAATGGAGGGCAGTGTATTTATACTAGCTTTTTTTTATCCTTCTACACGAGACAAAATAATCAGCTCTTTAAAAAATATAGTCAAGTCGCTGATATTTTAAAAGTACCACCTTAATTTGTTAGTTGATTTTAAATATAAGGGTACCTTAACTTATTTCTCTATACTATATGATGTACATCAGTTTATATTACTATATGTATATTATATATTGTAGTAGCTTCACGCTGTATCCCGCACAAGGCAGGGTAGGCAGAAGGAACCTAGTGTTAAGACACTCCGTTCTCCACTTTCTGCCCAATTTGTTATATTATATTAAAATGGTAGGGGCCAGTTGTGGCGCAATGGCACAAACTGTGTGACTGTAAAGGACTGGTTCGATCCCCACTTGAGTAGTGGAAATATTTAATACTTCCATTTTCTTCGCTCTGGCGTCGAGGCAAAGCGCGGCGTTAACTTCCGCCACTTAAGACGCAATGCCTCCGAATTTGGCGGAAAGTGGGGAATGGAGTGTCTAAACACTAGATTCCCTCTGCCTATCCTGCTGTGTGCGGGGTACAGCGTGAAGCTAAGTATATAAAAAAAATCCAGATATTCGTGCATTACGCGTTTCATGCAACAAATTATTTTTGATTGATTGGAATAGAAGTCACACAGGTTGAATTATTTAAGGGATTTTTCCTTTTTTAACGATTAAACTGTTTGAAATATTTGCGATTCTGAAACCCTCAACTATTAGCTAGTAATACAATAGAGCTGTAATACAATAGATCTTTACAGTGATTGAATTATCTATAGATATTAGATTAAATGATTAATTTTGTCAAGAAGACGGGTTTGTAGGAAAATTAACAATATAGTTCGAGTATACACTATGCAATGTAAGAAAATAACCAACTCTAGCATTGGTTGTTTTAATTTTCAAATTGTTTTATTTTTTCGTTCTGCTAAAACAAAGTGCGATATTGAATTGTGAAAGTGCAGTACGGAGTGTCTTAAGCTTCACTCTCTCTGATGATCAAGAAAAAGTGTGGGGCCGAAAAAAATATTAAACAAATAAGAGATAACATGGGGCCAGTCGTGGCGCAGAAAGTGTGACTGTAAAGTGATTGTTTGTGTGTTCGATTCCCACTGGGGAATTTTGGATTGGAAATATTTATTATTTCCATTTCCTTCGCTCTGGTGTCAGTCAAGGCAAACCGCGGCGTTAAGTTCCGCCACTTAACACGTAATGTCGGAGACATTATGTATCACTATGTATCCTGCTGCGTGCGGGATACAGCGTGAAGCTAAAAAAAGAAAAAAAGGAGATAAGAAGGTATGCTTTAATGTACTATATACAATTTTTGTTGTTTTTAGCTTCCCGCTGTATCTTGCACAAGCATGGTATGCACAAGACATGCATATGGCAAGGTATGCAGAGGGTATTTATTGTTGAGACACTCCGTTCTTCATTTTTCGGCGAATTCTGGAGGCATCGCGTGGTAAGTGGCGGAATTTAACGCTGCGCTTTGCTTCGACACCAGAGGTAGGTACTATATATTTAGGTGGTGCTAAATACAGTCGTCTTTTTGATAAAGTATTAAGCTGAAAAAAAATAATTCAACGTAATATAATAAAACTCAATAATGTAAAAGCCACTACCAATTTGTTATAATGTGAAAATATAGAGCTTCCGACATCTATAACAAGACTGTATATAGAAAAATCACAATAACTTTTGTAGGATTTCATTACTCTCTAAGGCTTTGTGTAAAACAACTGCGTTGTACATTTCAAGGATAAATAAATTATAAACATATTATGCGTTTCTTTTACTAATGCCAAAAAATAACTTCGGGCTTTCAGTCAGAGAAAACTTAGTGTATTGACTCTCTGTTCCCCGCTTTCCAACTGACATAAAGACGTATTAAATAGCGACATAAATACGTATTAAATTCAGATATTTTAAGAGTAGACTTCGAGTGGAAATCGAACCTACAACCAGCTCGTTTAAAGACAGACTTTGTCACACTGCACCACGATGGCCTCGGAGATATAAATGTATTAAGTGTTAATCATAAGCTTAAACTGTCAAGATAATTGAACGTTATTAGTATGAGTATGAACGTCGGGCCAATTGTGGAATTTCAAGGATAACATTGCAATTTATAAAGAAGTATACATGTCTCACCTACTGTTATTTGCATTCACGTGCCTGCAACTTGTTTTCGTTTGTTGCTTCGAAACTAGTTTACTTCACATTTGATGGATTTAGATAAAGGAGGACTTTTTTAAATTTATTTATTAATCATGGTCATTTATAAAATATCTTATATATTTTATATATAAGATATTTTATAAATGACCATATATAGTAGCGAATTAAAAGTAATCCATACTTATATTATAAATGCGAAAGTCTGTCTGTTTGTCTGTCACGCTTTCACGGCTAATCTATTGGTCCGATTTGGATGAAATTTAGAATGAAAGTAGTAACAAGTCCAGGGTCAAACATAGACTTATTTTTTCAAAAATCAACCTCTAAACGATTGAAATGGGGGATCAAAATTTATATGAAAAATCCAAACCTCTTCACCGATTGTTATGATTTTTTTTGATAAATATAGTTGATAATCCAAGATTAAACATAGGCAACGGAAGTTTTAAAAATCTACTCCCGAGGGTAATGCAATATAATGAATCAGTCATGTAGTTGACGCGGCGAAGCCACGAGCGAGCCGCTAGTATAAAATATTTTTTAATATAAAACAATGTAACATTGCTGCGGTCCGGGAAGATTGTGGTGGGGTGATAAAAACAATAGCATTTCACACCATATTACTAAATGAACTATATCTTCATTTATCTCATTTTCTTTAAGTTTAACATTATTTTCTCTTGTTCTTCCTTTTTTCTCAACTTCCCGACCGAAAACGAGACAATACGTATTGATTAGCGGAGCTTAACGATGCACTTTGTCTTACCAGAGCGGTTAATTAAAATAATTTAATTATAATCATTCCCTAGATAAGGCATCGAACTCACAACTAAACAAAAAATACTTATATTTAAACATTATTAATTTAAATATACAATTACTTATTAAAAATTATATCTCATTTAAATATGACCTTCCCAAGCTTATTAAAATTACAAAAGCAACATCACTTTAATATACATCTGTATTACAAAGTGAAATGTAAACAGAACACATGAGTTGGTAACTTATACGGTTCGATTCACAAACAAAGAGTTTTCCTTATAAGTTTGTGTATATTTGTTAACTGTTGAAGTTTGTGTGTACATAATATATGTATGTAGATGATAAAGTAAACGATTTACTAATTAAGTTAGTGCAAATATAATATGTATGAATGAATTAATTGTTTATTTAAAATCGTCTATTATTAATTAGTCAGAGGGAAGTCGGGGCGCAGTGGCACGAAGTGTGACTGTAAACGCGACTGGTTGTCGGTTCAATCCATTCGAGGAGTGGAATTATTTAATATTTCCATTTTCTTTGCTCCGGTGTCGAGGCAAAGTGCAGCGTTGAGTTCCGCCACATAACACGCAATGCCTGGAGAATTCGGCGGCAATAGGGGAACGAAGTGTCTTTACACTAGGTTCCTTCTGCCTGCCCTGCTGTGTGCGAGATACAGCGTGAAGCTAGCAGCGTGTGCTAACTAAACGCGACTTGTTGTTGGTTCGATTCCCATTCGAGGAGTGGGAATATTGAATACTTCCATTTCTTTACTCTGGTGCCGAGGCAAAGAGCGGCGTTAAGTTTAGCCACTTAACACGCAATGAAGGAAGTGTCTTAACACTAGATTCCCTCTTTGTACACTGCTTTGTGCGGAACATAGCGTGAAGCCAAAAAATAATAATGTTGTAATTATGTGATGCTAGTTTGCTAACTAAACTAAATAAAGTATGCATAGCGGCTTAAAAATATTGATTTTATTGTACAATTTATGTACTAATATTAGAAATGAAAATATTACCTACACACACGCTCATTTCAACTAAAAGTTTTTCCTCTGCTGGCTTACACTATTATGTACTCACTAGCATTGTTATGACTATTTTATTACGTGAATACTACGTGACAGTGTCTGAAATTTGGAATAGTTAGTTTGTATAAAGAAAAAGTGCAAAACGCCGTATTTTTGTTTATGTATTTACAAGTATTATGTGTATTAAAAATACATAAAAATAATAAAATTAGTATTATACGCCACTACCGTATGCTTGATGTACACTATTAGATATATAGACCATGGCTAGATTGGAGCATACACCATAGTAGGTAGAGTTTCAATCCTGTAAATGTGAGCTCTTTAGATGGTCAATACATCTGAGAAGAGCAACGGATGCGGTTCAACCGATTTCCCGGGCTTTTCTGTTGTGTCGAAGGCGGCATCCACAGGGGTGTTTTAGTGGGTAAAAATCCCACATAACCTGGTTACCCAGACTGGGTGTCTTTGGAAGATTTCCCCTGCTTTAAAAAAAATCACTATAACATATATGTCGCTGAGGTAACGCATATTTTACACGTCACGTCAGATGAATTTAGTGACATATAGCTTAATTCCCACATTGTGATCCTTTAGAGGCGTTTCAAATTGAGTGTCGAAATCCAATCTTCGTTTTTTCTATAGGTGGACCAATTACTTACAATCAAGCATGTTACAATTGAGTAACGACTAACAATTCCCTGCTAAATGAGGTATGACCTTTATAAATCTAAATGTAAACTATATATTAGTATATACGACGGATTATAAAAGAAAAAAAAAGATAAAATAACAACGATTTTTTACACGATAAACAGTTAATAATATTAAATTATTTATTGTTTTCACTGTTTCCTTTATATAACATAATCAATATTACGAGGTAACGCGCGGCGTTAAGCTCCGCCTCTTAACACGCAATGCCTCCTAATTCGTCGGAAAGTAGGGAACGGAGTGTCTTAACACTAGGTTCCCTCTGCCTACACGGCTGTGTGTGTGGGAAACAAACTTGCAACTATCACACGGATCGTCACGCTGTTTTATTACGCCAAGAAACCCCCGATTTGTGGTAATATTTTGTGTAACCATTCTAAATTTATTTTTACATATTTATGTATTTTACATATGAATATTTTTTTTGTTATAGTTCAGGTCTTTTTCCCTAGTAGCAGTGTAGTCGGAGGGGACTTAATGCCCGATTCCGATAGTAAGATTAAATATGGTTTTGAATTGTCACACTGTATTATAAATTAATACTAATTAATAGAAACTATTAACTTTATAAATGAATGTAATCGGCTGCTTCCCATACATCCGGATCTAAAATAGACGCATGCGTCGAGTCACGTTCGCACTCCCAAATATTTTTAAATTCACTTTCTTTGTACTACTGGTGCATTGATACGTGCGCGGGCGCATGTAGACGCCGTGACTAATGGGTCGATGGCTGTGGGTCAAAAAGGCGTATGTTCTTTGTTTGACTATAAATAAATTTAAAATATTATAACATTGTTAAAGTAAGTTTATTAAGTAGGTTTTTTCGATATATCCAACTTAGTGCCTGATTTTCCCAAAAGCCACCAAATGTCCTATTTTTAATTATTTTTAAAATTAGTGCAAAGTTTTTTTTTTTTTTTTTTTTGAAAATTCGTAGCTTGTTTTTATGGGACATTTACTGAAGATTTCAAAATATTTTTAACGTTTCTTGTGCTATCACCAGTTACTGGGATAATAATGGTTAAAGACAAAAAGATCCTCTTCCAGCCAGAGTGCGATATCTCAGCGAGAAGTAAACTCGTATGTATCGATTTTTTAACAACAGCAAGCTAAAGCTATATAGTGATCTATATAGTGGTTAAGTTGAAAAAAAATGTTCCAACTTTTTAGACCAAAAAAATGAAATAAAAAAAAATCGATTTTTTTCTCTTGGTATTCATTAGAACAAAGTGGTACACGTCGTTTGAAAATATTTTCCATCTTAAGATCTCAAAACTAGAAACGTTAAGCTTTAAATGCTTGTTTTTTATTTAAATGCGATCATTTTTTGAGGAAAATACAGCCACTTAAAGAACCTTAAAAAATTTGGAAATATTTTATAATCCTTTAGTTATTTCCGCCAGTATATATTAATATATAATGTCACTAATAAATCCGAGTGATAGTTTTTTTTTTTTTAATCGCTTCATGCTATATCCCGCACACAGCAGGGTAGGCAGAGGGAACCTAGTGTTAAGACACTCCGTTCCCCACTTTCCGCCGAATTCGGAGGCTTTGCGTGTTAAGTGGCGGAACTTAACGCCGCGCTTTACCTCGACACCAGAGCGAAGAAAATGGAAATATAATTTCCACTCCTCGAGTGGGAATCGAACCCACAACCAGTCGTTTACAGTCACACTCTTGTGCCACTGGGCCACGACTGGCCACAAGTGATAGTTTAAAACATAATTAAATGTTAAGTGGTTGTGACTTCGAGTTTGGTTTACTATTTTGCGTTTGTTATGCAGATTCATTTTAATCTAGTTATGATATAATATATTATTTTGTTTGCAAGTCAATTCTTCGATGCGCAAGATAAATATTCAAGTACGATGCATACAAAAGTATTAACACAATGACCTCGGCTAATTAAGAGCTTTACATACTCTTATTATAAATTATCGTTGTATTTACAAATTGAGTCGAAGATTATTTTTTTTATATTACTTTAATTGCTCTAAACAGACTAAGGACTAGGCCGTCGGTGGCTAGGACTTCAGAATGACACGATGAAAATTGGTCAGTTAAACATCGAAGAAATAATACTTAAGAAGCTAGACTAGTTAGTGAGATAGTAATTTTTAGGGTTTAGTTTAAATCAAAATGTTAAATTTTGACTCATGCCACGGCCATTCCGAAAGTACGGTGTGTATTATATGAAACATCATAATTAAGTATTCGTGAATTATACAACAGGCATTTCAAAAGATTTCAAAGTACCATTTGTTTTTTGGCTATAAAAATGGCCCGTAATCAAGACATATGTTGAGTGGTGGAACTCAACCTCGCGTTTTGTTTTAGTGACTAAAGCGAAAAATTAGAATGTTCATATAATCATTCCCTCAGTAGGAATCGTACCCAAAACCACCAAGTCTAATAACACCACTTAGACACGGTCCGTATTGAATTATAAATTGTGCTGTTTTTTATATATTGGCTTTATGTGCTATGAAGTACATCAATCTATTTATTCCTTAATAAATCTCAAGCCCAAAAGTAGTAATTTTGAACTTATTACACATTTGTGATATTTTTTTATAAACGACTGAACTAATGGGGTAAAACATATTGAAGAGTATTTATATTATACTGCCTACTTATATATATTTTAAAGATACATTATAATGTATTGCATATAATTTATTTATGGGGCCAGTCGTGGCGCAGTGACACGGACGAGTGACTGAAAACGACTGGTTGTGGGTTGGATTCCCACTCGAGGAGTGGAAATATTTAATATTTCTGCTTCCTTCGCTCTGGTATCAGAGGTAAAGCGCGGCGCTAAGTTCCGCCACTTGACCCGCAATGCTTCCGAATTCGGCGGAAAGTGTGCAATGGAGTGTCCTAACAATAGGTTTCTTCCGCCTACCCTGCTGTGTGCGGGATACAGCGTGAAGATAAAAAAAATAATTATGTAGGTTATATTATAAGTGAAGGTCAAAATTAATTGTTTATTTTTAGATATAACAAGTTTTATTCTTTACACTTATTCACCATACTTTATCATTGTATATAAATTAAGTACAATTTAAAAAGTATATTTTTTTAATTAAAAAATATAATTAAAATAAATAGGTTTTTTTAAATATAGAGCTTATCAGAAAATGATTGCCAAGTAACAGCAAGTCTATTATAGTTGTGCTTTCTAGCTAAGTGTTTAAGGTAAATTAACATTAATAAAATGTTACCCAAAACATATTAGTAGTTTTGAAATCAATTCAGTAGTAGTTATAGAAGTTCCCTCAAAAGTTTCTGAATTTCGAAGATAAGAAGCTTATTGTAAAGCTTTTGTCTGTTCCAAAGACTAAGAACTAAACAGCCCGTACCGAATCATCAATTCAGCCTTTTCTTAATACTTTGTAATCTCTAACAAGACTTTTGCAATGTTTTAGGGAATAAGGCTACTTACACATGAATATATGATGATTCATACTTATAGAAGGAATATTAAAATGTGTATAAAAAAATAATGAAAAACGTGAAAAATAGTGCTAACTACGGTTATATTAACGGTATTATATCTTAACGGTATTTTGGGCATAGCAGGGTTGTGAGAGATTCTCGTATCAAGACCTTCTGCTCTCGGCTTTCTATCTTATTTGGGTCATTGCAAGTTGCATGGAGGAGCTCCATGAGTTTTTACGTAAAATAATAATTATATACATTATTACAAGAAATAAAAAAAAAACAATGATAGAGAAGTATGAAATTTGATACGGTATGGTTTATATGGAGATGCCGCTCTAGCAGACGATTGTAGGCTATTTTAATAATGCAGTTTTTAATAATAAAATTAAACTTACAGTCAACACCACACACTACCACAAGTTATTATGTATGTTTTATAATAATATTGTGTTAGTACTCAAATATGATTTTTTTTAGATTCACGCTGTATCCCGCACACAGCAGGGTAGGCAGAGGGAACCTAGTGTTAAGACACTCCGTTCCCCACTATCCGCCGAATTCGAAGGCATTGCGTGTTAAGTGGCGGAATTTAACGCTGCGCTTTACCTCGACACCAGAGCGAAGAAAATGGAAATATAATTTCTACTCCTCGAGTGGGAATCGAACCCACAACCAGTCGTTTACAGTCACACGCTTGTGCCACTGGGCCACGACTGGCCACCAAATAATTATGTAGTATAAATGTTATCCTTCATATTTAAATAGTCCTGTGATTAAGGGTTAAGGGAGAAGAAGAATTTATATAAAAATATATATCATTTTCGCTCACAATTTCTGTGAAGTTTTAGGTAATGTTTTTTTTGGAAATAGGAAACGAACCTCCAACAACCTATTTAGCCACCGCGACACGGTGGCGTCAGGCTGAGATATTATAAATTTAAAATATTTTATCTAGTGTGAAATGGCCCTTAACTTAGAAACTTCTGCTTATACGTATACTGCTTCTACATGTTGAGTGTTTTCTTGAGATATGAAAACATGGCCCTTATGCGAATAGCTACGAGCTATGTTTTATAAAATTATAAAGGATTATTGCTTATAATTTTTAGTTAAATATATGCATTTATTTTATAACATATATGCTATATATTCATATTAACTAATTTTGTTAATATTTCTCATGTATACTTTTGTTAAGTGCAATAAAGAATATATATTTCATGCAGCACAAACTTGTAAACTTCAATGGTCTTTACGACTTGTTCTGTTCTTCATGACCTGCAATGTGTTTCTGGAAGAGGGGCTGGTGAGGGTGTACCAGGCCGCCCCTATATACTTCAGATGTGGATAAGTATTTTATGCTCTGGCATGGACATAAAATGTGTGCAATAGAAACTATACTCACTAGTAGTCCATGGAATCAACGTGCTGGTGCGGGGTCTAGTACCTGCGACTTGCATTTCTTGCAAGTAATAAAATAGTAAGTCAAATTAATAAACGATTTCTAATACGTATTTCAAATTAATAAATTAATTTTAAATATGTGTAAGAAATGAACTGTTGCATCGTTTTCGACCAGCTAAGGTTTTTTAGTGAATTATAGAGAAATTTCGTTACGAAAAATGCTACCGCATACAAATTAACTCTGAACTTATTGCTGGTCAGTTCGTTAGTAAGTTCGAAATATTTGCTTATTATAAAGTGATATTTTGCGGGAACATTTATTATAATAATAATTAGTACTCAGTAATCAGAAATACATGTTTTAGGCTTGAAGAGTAAAGTAAAATATCAGGTGACCACATAGTACATACCAAATTCTCCGATGACGCCATACATAAGTACATGACATACTAACATACTTAGGGATTTTGCACTGATTCTAAAATAGAGTAAGGCATTTTGTAGATTTTTTTTTAAAACAACCAACAAAAATTAAAATTGTGAAAATAAAAATTTGAATTCTTTCACAAACTCGATTTATTGTTGTTGGTATATGAGAATGCAACCTTCATAGTTCAACTGAACTTGTAGAGATTGGCTTCTATTGGTTTACTAGTTTATATAGTTCCTATCGCTTGAATATCTTTTAGAAGAATATAAATCAAAATGTCACTCAAATACTCGATCTATTTTTTATCGAACTCTAAATTCTAAAAAAAGTCTTGTCTTTAATAATCCTCATTATTTCAACAGTCACAGTGCTCTTGTTACTGAACGACTAACTGCTTCACTTGCTTAATTTCTTATAGCTTATCTACCAACAAATATTTAGCTATGCTATAGATATAATATATATATATTTTTTATAGCTTCACGCTGTATCCCGCACACAGCAGGGTAGGCAGAGGGAACCTAGTGTTAAGACACTCCGTTCCCCACTTTCCGACGAATTCGGAGTCATTGTGTATTAAGTTGCGGAACTTAACGCCGCGCTTTACCTCAAGACCAGAGCGAAGAAAATGGAAATATAATTTCCACTCCTCGAGTGGGAATCGAACCCACAACCAGTCGTTTACAGTCACACGCTTGTGCCTCTAGGCCACGACTGGCCACTATAATAATAGGTATAATATATTGTCAAAAATGAAAAAATGTGCAGTTTCAAATAAATCGGTTGTCAAGAAGTAGGTCAAAATAATGTTGTACGATTTTCATACATACATAGCTACGTAGATATAGATATGTACGTACAATTACGTACCTATGTACTACGTAGAATTAAAATTGTATCAAAAAGAGAAAAGCATCGATATTTGATTCTGACCTGAAAAACCATAAAATTAATATTTAAAATTTTGCTTTTAGTAGCATTGATGCTGACCTGGACAAATAGTCGTATTGTTCAGTAATTCAGATCAATATAAATGTTTAACTATTTCGATGGTCACATTTTATTGGTTACATTAGGTGAGTAACATATAGATCATATGCTTACGCACGTTCCTACTTTTTTTCTTAACTTCACGCTGTATCCCGCACACAGCAGGGTAGGCACAAGGAATTTAGTGTTAAGACATTCCTTTCCCCACTTTTCGCCGAATTCGGAGGCATTGCGTTTTAAGTGGCAGAACTTAACGTCACGCTTTGCCTCGACACCAGAGCGAAGGAAATGGAAATATTAAATATTTCACGCTTGTGCCACTGCGCCACGACTGGCCCAATTCATGTTCTTACATATTAAGATTGTGAATTGAAAATAACGAACGGATATATTATAAAGATATTATTCGAGAAAAATATGTTTATGCTATATCATTGGGTCCTATATATGGGGTCCTATATAATAAACCATTAAGATGAAAGTTAGTACGAAAAGTCGTGTAATTTCGAAGGCGAAACAGCATCCGACTTAAATTATATAGCTATCTTTAAAAACGTAACAACAACTTATGTAAAATTATTTTAAACTTATAAGATCCAAACATTAATTCAATACATAATAAAATTTTGAAATTTAGTTTGAAAGTTCAGAACACAGTGCCTTTCTACAATTTATACAAATAACTTACACAAAAACAGATGAGCATTCTCAAAGAAAAAACTTTTCATCATAATAAGAAAACGTAAAGTTTCCTACAAAAATTCTTGAAGCAGAGATTACATGAAATGGAATGTGGGGAGTTCCCCTTTAAATGAATTCAAAGTGACACGACAAAGCTTTCATGATTACACCCGCTTCGAGCTCATAACAAAGTACTATTGGAGTAATCTTGACTGTGTCGCCGTTACACATTATTTAGATTGCCGGATTTGGGAAAGAAAACATTTGAAAAGGCAGAGAATCCTATTACTGTTTGGTCGAATTGAATTATATATTTTTTTCTTTTAGCTTCACGCTGTATCCCGCACTCAGTAGGGTAGGCAGAGGTAAGTGTTAAGACACTCCGTTCCCCACTTTCCGCTGAATTCGGAGGCATTGCGTGTTAAGTGGCGGAACTTAACGCCGCGCTTTGCCTCGGACACCAGAGCGAAGGAAATGAAAATATTAAATATTTCCACTCCTCAAGTGGGAATCGAACCCACAACCAACCGTTTACAGTCACACGTTCGTGCCACTGCGCCACGACTGGTCCCAATATTACTGAATTATTATTACTGAATTATAATATCTTTTGTTGTTTCCCGTGGGGGGACGGGTTAAGAATACAATTCCCCCCCGCCGCTGGGTAGCGTCCCGTAAAAGGCGGGTAACCCAGTAGTTTGGTGGTAGGAGATTCGTTCTCCGACTGGCTCGCGACCACTCTCATGTCAAAGACGAACCGCCAAATATCTTATGATGTGTTCCGGTTCGATGGCATGTAAGCCAGCTCTCCCTATTCCCACCATTCCCATCCTTCCTCTCTCCTTCTGTCCTACATTCCCAAGGCTGGCAACGCATCCATAACTTGAGTGTTGTGGATGTCTATGGGCGAAGGTAACCACTTAACACCAGGTGGGCCTTCAGCTAGTTTGCCTCCTTCATTCCATAAAAAAAAAAAAAAAAAAAAAAGAAATGACTTGATTTTACCTATGTATACGTAACGATATAATTATAAAATGATTATATGTCACTTTTATTTAATGATAAAGCGGTTGTTTGCCTTACAAGGAGGATGCAACAGAAATATTATTAACTTAATAAAACTAAAGCGAAATGCCTATTGGAAAAATTAAGTGATTTGATATATGTGTGTGAAAATAATCGGAATATAGTCGTATAGAATAATTTGTTACTTAAATCATCAAAATCCTCAACTCTTCTCACCTGATTGACCCTAGTTCTTCAAATCAAGCTGGTAGCCGCAAAAAGGTAACAGAGAGACAGATATGCTTTCACATTTATAATATTGGTATGGATTAGAAATTATATTAAATATAGTATAAAACCAAAACTACTAGTAACGATACACGCAAACAATCACACAAAAATAAACAATAAATACCTAATCAGTCAAGTTATAAAACATTTAACTGTATGATATATAAATTTAGTACGTCCTTTACCCTATTCATTGAAATGTCTTTAGTATTTCGGTAAAAAGGTTAAAATTTACTATGACGCTTAAAGATATTAATGGATGCGAAGTTAACCTACACTGCTCCACTGCGGTTGGCAGCCATTCAGAAAGTTTTACTGTAGAGCACGAATTAATTGCAAATAAAGTACTGCTGATGCAACAAATGATTTTCTTCGTGGAGTTTGCAACTGCGTTATCACTTTAAGCTTTTCAACTTATGTCTTCATTTGTATCACAAAGTTTAAAACACATTCTTTGGACACTCGTAAAAAATGTGTATAGTACTGTTTACTACTTAACAAAAATATACATGAGAAATATTGACATAAATTTTGGTACACAAAGGACATATCTCTTGAAGAGATCTCTGCCAGTCAACCCGTGAAAGTAAATGAGTTGCGAGATAGCCGATCGTGCAATTAAAAATAAGACAGAAATATATTAAAATAAAAAATAAAATAAGTTAAAAGTAAACAAAACCATATATATGTATCTACATATATATGTCTATGTATGTACATAGACATATATATGTAGATACATGTACAACTATCTACATATATGTATAACAATAAATATAATAATAATAAATACGAAATACTTATACATACACAAATACTGTAAAGCAGATTTAGAAAATACTTTAAATATTAAATTATGTATAACATTACTTATTTGAGCTCTTCTACTCAGCATGCAATGTTGATTTTAAGCTAAACTACTACTGTCTAACTAGATTCTTTTTTACTACTTCGCTACTTGTAAAAATACGTAAGAATGAAAAAATGATGTGCAAATAATAAATAAATTTCTTCAGAGCTTTATTCATAGGTAATTATAGGAATTTAATAATTTTAATGCCATTCTGGTGAAATTGTGTGGTAAGGAGATCGACACTGACTGTAAACGTGATTAGTTGTGAGTTCGATCCCCACTTGAAGGAAAAGTTATATAAAAAATATTTTTATTCCCCTGTTCTGGTTAAATGTCAAACTAAGATGCCAGTATTGCCTTGAGTTCTGACAGCATGCCTCGAATGTCTCGACTTCTGATTTGTCTAATGTCTTCTTCTGAAATTGGAAAACGGAGTGTCTTGATACTAGGATCTCGCTGACTACCCGAATATGTGGGATAAGCATAAAGCGTAACGAATTTTAAGTTCATTTAAAAAATTATGAAAACTTTCTACATTATTTCAGTAAATTATCACACAAATATCGTTTTATCAGAAGAATGGTGGGAAAACGTATAGCACAAACAATCCTGAATGCGAGCTTGGCCTCAACAATCTTTTCCTCTTTTAAATCGTCTCCCTAGGGGCTCGTATATTTTATTTCGCTCCCTTGTAATGAAAACAAACACGGCATCAGCAACTTCCGAGGCCCGACATTGTTCCCACTGTATGAAATTTTAATCATATTGTTGTTTTGTATTGACATCTGAATAATCTTTGTCGGCTAAGTTTAAGAAAACGGGTCGATTTACGGTGTCGTTTGTTAAATTAAATTAAAAGTGTCAGGTTTAAGCGTTTCTGACGGAAACTGGCTATAAGGAGCGATGGTTTTTAGATTTACGAAAGATTTACGTTTATATCAAAAGTAAGTGATATTCACATATTACAATAGGAAGAAAGAAAGAAAAAGAAAAGAGTCTTTTTGGTGCAAACAGTTTTTAAAAAAAAATATTATCGTCATTAAAAGTTGAAACAAAAATATATATCCAATTTAGTTAAAAAATGGTTTTGAAATGGCCAGTCGTGGCCCAGTGGCACAAGCGTGTGACTGTAAACGACTGGTTGTGGGTTCGATTCCCACTCGAGGAGTGGAAATTATATTTTCCATTTTCTTCGCTCTGGTGTCAAGGTAAAGCGCGGCGTTAAGTTCCGCCACTTAACACGCAAGCCTCCGAATTCGGCGGAAAGTGGGGAACGGAGTGTCTTAACAATAGGTTCCCTCTGCCTACCCTGCTGTGTGCGGGATACAGCGTGAAGTTAAAAAAAAAAAAACAGAAATGAAAGTTCATTGCTCATATAAAGCACCTGCTTATACTTTTAGGCAAAATTCCATTTGTAAGAATAAAGGTTTTTTTATTCATATTTCCATTTTATTCACACCGGTGCGGTGTCGAGGCAAAGCGAGGTGTTAAGTTCCACCCCTTAACGCGCATTGCCTCCAGAATTGGGCGGAAAGTAATGAACGGAGTGTCTTAACACTAGGTTTCCTCTGCCTATCCTACTGTATGTGGGGTAGAGCGTGAAGCTAAAAAAAAGAATTAAATTATGAGATTATTGAAGAGTGTAAGTAATAATTATTACGAGGCTTCCGTTGACGCATAAAAGCTGCCTTAGTGCATTTCAACAAAGATGTATGGTAATAACAAGATAGTGTGTGTAATATTAATTTTATCAATTTAATGTATTTTCAATGAATTATTATGAAAAATATTGGTTCTCTGTTCATCACAAAATTTAACCATGCCCTAATAACATACTCATGTGTTCTTATACTCATCTGTTTTTATAATTATCGCATAAAGAGTTCCAATATTTTTTCTTCCTGTATTAATAAACAAAATAAATAATACTCTAAAAATCAGATTATTTTATCAGTTCGTTTTTCGCTTAGTTTTTTAACAGTATTTGCAAGCGACCGACCAGCTGACGGCGCTATTTCCGCTGGTCTTAGTGAGTTATTTCTTTGCCATTTCGCTCCTCGCTTCTATAGTGTATCAATAAAGACTTTCTATCGCAGATAAAATCTAGATGTTAAATATATGTGAAGGGTAATCTCTGAAATTACAGGGAGAGTATATAAAGACATTTTTAGAATACTTATAAAAAATTGAAGGCAACTGGATTAGAACCCACATTTCTTGGAATCCAAGCGCTCTAACCACAAAGGCATGAAGTTCGAATTTTTAAAAATGTTTTTTTTATTACCTAAGAATGAACATTCTTTAAAATTAAAAAAAATCACAAGGATTATTAGAAATATCTTGAAGAAATGCTGCACTTTGTTCTAGTTTCCATGTTGTGAGTATATCAGTCAAGTCAATCTATATAAATTCCTAATATAGAAAAAGCATCACTGTTTTCGTATATCCGAGTAGAAGGAGCATAGTGTCGACGTACTTCGTTCTTTACACTATCCTAATTTACTTATTTAAGGCATCTCTTTAACCTCTTTTAACCATTCCGTGTTCAGAGGCGGAACTTAACGCCACGTGTTGTCTTACTAGAGCAAAAAAATAATATTTGATAATTATTGAATAATTGATAATCATTTTATAATCATTTTGATACAGAGATCTTAATATAACTAAGTAAATATATCATCGTGAAACTGATAATTTTACTTAACAAAGATAGCTGTTCTATTCCTTAGCTGATGTAGCGATACTTAGCTTGAAGTGGCGCATTTATCTTAACGCATTTCTCGAGTTATTTAAATTGGGAAATTATGCGCACATTTAGTAAAAATCGTATTTAAACAAAAATGTTATTGCCATATTCTTTCATCAGGCGCTTGGTCTCAACAAATGATATATCACGTCGTTCTCTTTATTTGTTTTAATTTAGGCGACATTGTGTGTATACTAGCGAGACAGACATTGTACTTATACCAAAATGAGAAGATAAAAATATATTATAAATAATAAAAATATATTATAAATATAGAAACATTCCCCTGAGTTTTATTCAAACCATTGTGAATATTAGGCCATATCGCAATTTCGTAAGTCAAGTCCCATACAGAATGAGCAAGGCATATAAGAAAGAAAGACTATTATTTCAAAAATAGCTTATTGTTCGTATAACAATTTGGCCGTAGTCACTCAATATAAGATCAACATTCATATTATAATAAGATCTCTACACATTTACCTATTATATATTATTCTTTCGACAATACATAATAAGTCCTTACAAAATCCTTTCGCAAAATGGACGTCTGTCTTTGAAAGCACAATAATCAACTTTACTTAGCTAAAGATCCTCTTCATGCCACTTCAATTACAATAATCTAGTATTTATCCAGATTATCCTTAAATCTTGTTTTTATCTATTGGAGACAAAATAAATTTATATAAAGATTTTTTATTTGCTAATACACTTACTTATGAGGCCAGTCGTGGCTAGTGGCATAAACGTGTGTAAACGACTGCTTGTGGGTTCGATTCCCACTCAAGGAGTGGAAATATTTAATATTTCCATTATCTTAGCTCTGGTATCGAGGCAAAGCGCGAAGTTCCGCCACTTAACACGCAATGCCTCCAAATTTGGTGGAAAGTGGGGAACGGAGTGTCTTAACACTAAGTTCCCTCTACCTACTCTGCAGTGATCGGGATACAGCGTGAAGCGAAAACAATAAACTTACTGATTATACCGAATCTTTGGTTGTATAGTTAGCGAGTGTATTCTAATTGAGTGTGGATTCAATTACCACTAAAGTTGTGTGTAAATTCAAAAAATATAATTGAGCTCAAAAAATAATTTAAAAGGAATACCAGTAAAGTTATTTTCTCGATATCCTTTTGGTCCTTATTTAAAACATAGACTTGAAATGAGTTATAGTACAGCTGATCTCAAACTACGTTTGTTTGCTCGCTGTTCGGTATTTCAACCCGTAATCATCGACTTTAGCCAAGCATACTCGTTTTCTGCATAGTAGAGTAATCAGGGAGTATTTAGTAGTGTACATTTCTCTCTTTCCGTCTGAAATTGGGTCATTTTGTGTTAAGTGGCTGAACTCGATGCCTCGCTTTGACTCCTGTCCTAGGCGGCAAAACTGGAAAGCTGAAAAACATCTAAGTATAGTAGTAAAGAATATTGGTGTCTATCGCCTTAGATACAGTTGTTATACAGAAAATTGTAATATTTTTGAACATATTTTTTTAGATAAGGATTATACAACTATATTTTATTTTACAAGGTTAATATATTTTTTTTTAATTAGAATTTCAAATTTGAGGCCAGTCGCGGCGCAGTGGCACTAGCGTGTGATTGTAAAGGACTGGTTGTGAGTTCGAATGCCTCCAGAAAAAGGGGAACGGAGTGTCTTTAACACTAGGTTCCACTAACAATAGATGAGGTCACCTTGCTGTGAGCGGGATACAGCGTGAAGAAAATAAAAAAATAGAATTCCGTATATCTAAATGAAATTATTCACTACACTATTTCCTAAAAATAAATTTCCAAAATATTTTAGACCTTATATTGTAGTTCACTATTCTTACGAAAGCTTTAATTACGTTATACATACATACACTCAATGATTTTGTCAACATTTATCGAGTAAACAAATCCAATCCAAAAAGTTGGGGAATAATTAATGGCGTCGAAAATAAGCGCACTCGCGCTTCCGACCGACTCGCTGATAACAAAGTTTAATAAACGATGACAGATAGACGGAAATTCTTCCAAGTTTTTAAGTTAATAATGTTATTTTAAATCTGGGGATCAAGTAATATGATTTTTTTAATTTAATGACATTTGTATTTTTTGTGTCAATGTCATTCTATATTTTTTTTCGTCTTCACGCTGTATCCCGCACACAGCAGGGTAGGCAGAGGGAACCTAGTGTTAAGACACTCCGTTCTCCACTTTCTGCCGAATTCGGAGGCATGCGTGTTAAGTGGCGGAACTTAACACCACGCTTTACCTCGACATCAGAGCGAAGAAAATGGAAATATAATTTCCACTCCTCGAGTGGGAATCGAACCTACAACCAGTTGTTTACAGTCACACGCTTGTACCATTGGGCCACGACTGGCCACTAACTATATTAATAAATCTGTCGTAGAATTGCACTACAATTCAATAACACGTGAAGCGATTTATATCAATAACAGTTTAATATGTGTGTACTCTGTTACGTTACAAAGCTTTCTATGACAAAATTCACCGTATATCATTAATTTGGGGAGCTCCGGCCATTCATCATATTGACAGGCGTGTCAACCATATAAAATGGGTCATGATACCTAGAAATATCAACGTAATATAGGTCGAGGGGTCATTGCTGTATAATAATTGATCTTTTTTCATTTTCATTCTCACGCTTTTCCCGTGAAACGGGGTAGTCAGGTAGGTCTGTTATCCAGTGTCAAGAGTCTCCGTCCTCCACTTTCCTCCTTAAGTCGAGACATTGCGTATTGTGTGGTGCAATTCAACGCCTCGCGTTGTCTTTATCTTTGCCTGACGTTGTCCCACTAAGCTACCACTGCCTCATGATAATAATTGTTAGCAATATTTGAATTATAGGCATATCAGTGTCAATGGGAATAGAGTGTTATGACACTAAATTTGGAGACTCTTTTGGTGGTGATTTTGACGAAAAACGTGTTATCCTGAGGACATTTAAGCTATAATATTAAATTATGATAAAAAAACTAAAAGTATTCAACTAAAGTACGGAACTAAAATTAAAATTTTGTGAACTAAAGTGAAGTGACTTGAAGATTTGTTTTAAATTTATAGTAGAATCGTGAATTTAAGGTCGTCGAATAATAAAAAAGTTTAGGAAACATTTTTTTTCCAAAAAAAATAATTGTGATTTTTATATGAAAAAGTTTTTGTAACTTTTAAAACTCTACAGTAATCTCACAACTTTTTATCATATTATCGTCGTCGTCGTGTAGCTTTATTTTCAACGATTTTGTGTTCACTACTACAACTGTGCACAGTTGTATGGCACGAACTTTAAAGCCATGGAGATAAACAAAAAAAATAGCAAAAAAAAATACCTATACTAAACAATTATCGAACACATTAAACAAATAGATCCCAAAGGCATTGAACATGACTCAGTATTTTGCAGTCAAAAGACAACCGTAGATTTATTGGAGGCTTAAGAGCAATCGATTTGGCAGTTAGGAGAGTTTCAGTGGACACACATTAATCAAAGTATGGGTTCAGGACGGTTTTGTGACATGGGACGGGCTAAGGGACCATGGAAATGAAAGATCCAACGTTATGGAGCAAAAACGTTAAGCATCTAGTAATAGCTGTCAAGTATAAGTTCTTGCTTGTAGTTCGATAAATAGATAAGTTAGTTGAAGTATTTTGTGCTGTAAATGATTTAATTAATTATTGGGTATTTTCTTGCTTGTTGAATATAAAGTAGGTATATTGTGTATTTTAATATATAACTAAAGCAGTAGACGTGTGCATATTACGTAGTATTGGAATTCTATATTTTGGGTCCCTATAAAATATTTTACTCCTCTGTCCGTTACATTTTCTTAAAAAGGGATTTTTAATTTTTACTTGACAGATTTAATATATTATAAATTAATAATAGATAAGTCACATTAACATTATAATATTTATGTATATAATCAGTATATTCTAGTGTATTCTTATTGTGCAGTCGTAATGTTTCTACTCGTATATACAGGTGATGTGTATATAGAAGAGCAAAATGCGTTCGTCTCCGCCACTCCTGAATGCTTTGAAATGTGGAGGAAAAATTTATATTTTTTTTTATGATATTATTTTATTCCTTTTATTGACTAAAAAGTAAGGAAATTATATAATTGACAATTTGCTAGTAATCTTAGGGATATAAAATGCCGACAGAAAGGATAAACATGTTTGCATTTTGTGATTCTACGCTACCTAGATTTTATGTAAAAAAAAAAATTAAAATAAATTAATCATTTACTTAACGTCGGCGTTGTTAATGTTTAGTTATATTGTTAAAAAAAAAAATTAAAGGAATTTTAATAGCTATTTGGGGGTTTGTCTGAGACAAGGGTATGGGTTAATGAGAAAATCTTGGGTTATTCGAATATTCGAGGAATCTCTAAATAAATACTTAATATTACTTAGGTCTTGACGACACAACATATCTCATTTTCCTACATATTATGACCTACTTGTAGGGAAAGGTTGTGGTCAGAGCCACCTTGAAATCGGCCAAGTGTGAGTCGGAGTACGAATGCGGAGTTAAGTGCAATCGAAAAAACTGGCACAAATTGTGTTTTGTACTCAACTCGGGTGATACTATGTTACCAAAATGCCGTGATACAAATTAGTTTGGATTGTGGGCATGCCCACAGTATCCGCATCAGTGGATCCAAGCCTATACATGTGTAAGGAAATTTCTATACATGTGAAAGGATCTTATAATACATGCGTTTTACTTTTTAAGATTATAATTTCAAAAAAAATATTATAGTGTAACGCCATATTTAAATTTAGAGGTTACGTTGTTTGTTACTAAAATTGTTCTTTAAATTTTCAAATGTTTGTAAGTATATCTACAACATAATAGAGATTAAAAAATACATTTAAAGAAAACGTACAAAAATTTGAACGCAACGGGATTCGAACCCGCGCCTATTAAATACCGTCCAGGCGCTGTCACCACTGAGCCATGCGTTCTACTACCAGCTGCGTCAAAATTTTTATACGTTTTATTACAACTTATTTTTGTTGTTAGCTATTTTCTTTCTTAATTTTTATAAGTGTGGAATACCACTTTAAAAATGTTTAAAAAATAATAGAGATTTCAAAATGCGAAAATTTGATTGCTATGTTCAAAAGACCACCACGTATCAATATAATACCAACAATACTAGATTCAAAAATGTATGTGCGTAAATGAGGAAGTTACATGTGACTCCAAACACTTTACACTTTAGACTTTACGTTCTCTCCTCCAATCTCAATTAAGAGAGTAACAATTAATAGAGTTGACATGTAACATAAATATGCAACTTGAACTGTTGAGATGTCAAATTAATGATCAGAGAAACGATACACTATAAATAACGTCAATAGAGTAGTTCACGTGGCTCATACATATCGGTATCCGTCACTTACGTATTGTTAAGACTAATGAAACAACGTGAAGCTTGATACGGACTCCTTTACTCGCTTTCTGCACTAGCCAATAAAGTGGACGCACCCACTACCATTATTTGAATATACCCTCAATATACAAAATGTATAGATTAATACAAATCAAAAATAAAATTCAAAAAGTATTCTTCAAATATTACGCATTGCAGCTGCCAAAACATCAGCTGGGAACAATAAGCTGAACATTACGCCTCGAGGCAACACTCAAATGGGCCAGTACGGCTTATTTCGTGGCAGACCCGTCGCCGTTGAACTTATTTTATTTGTTAAATAAAACAAGTAGAACCCGACTTTTGTAATTTAACTGCACTCTCTTGGCAATTAGGAGTAATTTCAAGTTTAATCTAGATACAGAAACACTTGTTTGTATTTCAAGCAAAAAGTTGTTGTTGAGTTACAGAAGACGTAAAATTCCTTTTTATGTTGTATTTGACTTGCTGACCCGGCAAACTTCGTAAAACCTTAAATATTGTGTCAAAATTCAATAAAATGAGCAGAAAACCAAAAAGTTTATGTTTAGCTTTTTGCAAGGATATTGATTAGAAAACAAATATATTTTGTATGGCAGGCAACTTGATTGGTCGTATTATTGGTGTACCGTCATCATAAATGTACTGGAAATTGAAAATACTCAAAATTAAATGGTCATATAATGTTAGAATCATCGGTATACACGAGATCGAGGAACTGGCTGATTCTCCTTCGTATTTTCCACTCCTTCCCATTTCTTACAATTTCCTGCTTTTTTATGTTTTAAGCCTTTCTTGGACTTAATAATATTTCAAAAACACAAACTGCTTGCAACTGAATTTTAGTGACACTAACAAACATGTATTTTATTCTCATATGTATATCTATAGATGAGTCTTTATTCACGATTTCTTGAAATATTTGTAGTGTTGGGACTTGGGTGGTGGTTTAAACAAGAAAAAAAAAGTTTTTTTTTGAAAATATACTAAATATTATTATTTAGACTAGGAATAAAAATTGCGAGTCGTTAAAAGTCATCATATGTTGCGTCCACAAAAACTGGAAATCCTAGTTGATTTATTCAAAACATTACAAAAAGTAGATATGTCAATTTTCACAAACAAAAAATGTACATAATAAATTGCAATCGAATGACGTAACAAAAATTCAATTTCAAAGGACAAACGAGAAAATGTTGAAGCGACTTCACTTGTTAACGTTTATTAAATTTTTTGTAAAGGATTTTAGCATAAATGCGAAAGCTTCTTAGTTTTTATTTATGCAGGGATGGCAAACGAAACTGAGTTAACATAAAAAATGTATGGTAAAAAAATGAATTTCACCTCAAACAGACGCTGTGCCATTGTGACACGATGGGCTCTTATTGATCTCAATATATAATATTTAATATAATGTACTAAGTGTAACTAATTTAAGCAGAATTATTTTAGATTTGTTATGTTTTATCAAAATCCCAAAACCCTTGTTTGATTGTTTCCATATTTATTGCTAAGTGATATGTTACTTTATGTTTTCTCAGTTCATTTAATGTGTAATATTCACTTCATGAATTTAATGTTTTCTAATGCATTTCTTATAATACAGTGCAGGCTTTACAATCTTTCTTTATGAAATTGTTATACTCTCCTGTGAGAATGATTTTACTCTCCTGTCAGAATGATGTTGGAAAGGTCAAAATATTATTTTACCCATAAATATAACAATTTATATTTATAAATACACAATATAATGAGGGCAACCGTGATGCATGGCACAAAGTGTGCCTGTAAACGCGACTGGTTGTGTGTTCCCACTCGAGGATTTCGTCTTCTTCCTGCCGCTGCCGCTGTCGAGGCAAGGCACGGCGTTGAGTTCCACCACGTAACAAATAATGACTCTAGCATTCGGTGATAAGTGGGGAACGGAACATATTAACATTAGGTCCCTTCTTCTAAATTTGCGATGTGCAAAGTAAAAACAACGTAAATACACATATTTTGCTCAGTTCGAAGATGTAACCTTTTTTTTTTTCAAATAAAAATTCAAGGCTTTTTCCAATTTTGAGCCGAACTGATTATTATTTTCACAGTTTCTATCTCTTGAGAAAACGAGAAACTCTGACACATACTTAAGCGGTTTACGTTTCCATTAAGTTCGTAGTCTGCGGCAATTAAAACATTGTGAGAAGTCTACTTCGGAAGAACATGTGAAACATGTCTTTCCACATGGTACTAACACAGAAAACCCATTTACGAAAATATACTCAATTATATAGAATATTGTGATGACATGAGGATTATATATTACGATACGATGTTACTGGACATTGGCTAGTAGATTATTTTTTCAAGAAGAAATTATAGACTTACTTTTATGCACCTCTCGCAAAAAGTTAGTCTGTTTAGAGATAGAGAGAACCTAGTGTTGAGACACTCTGTTCTCTCCTGTCCATCCGGATTTTAGATATTACGAACTAAATGGTAGAGCTTAACACTGCATTCTGTCGTGCCAGAGTAGGGAAATAGAAATAATTTTAAATATTATTATATATTCGAGTGGAAACCCATAATCATCGTGTTATCAGATGGACATTGTCAGATTGCACCATGGTGGCCGCAATATATGGATACATATAGATATTCTTTGATAAAACCTAAACGTATTCTCTTTAGTCCAATAAGTTATGTATGGCATGTTGCATACATATATGTATATTTCGTAAAAAAATATATGCCCTGTATATTATTCCTATCGAAAAATGTTCTTTTTACGGCTTTAAAACATATGTCCTGTATGGATGGCATCGTATGTTTATTTTAGCCAAAATATATTAAAATAGACGTATGCCTATGTTTTGTTAGCCATACGAACAAACAAAATGGGCATGCCGTTTTGTTTATTCGCTTGCCTAGAAAATACTAGGAACTCCCGAGAAACCTTTATAAAATCTGACTAAAATCATATTTCAGACTGTAAAATGTTAAAAGTTTTATTAAAATAACTTATTGTATTTAATAACCTTTGTTAATCACGAAAGCTGTCGAGACGCAGTGTTTGGCCGTTAACGCGATGGTTGTGGATTCGATTCCCAGTCGGGGGAATGATTACAGTTAAATTATTTTATTTTCTCTGCTCTCATATCTGAGACAAAGCGGGAGGTTGAGTTCCGTCACTTAACACGCAAAGTCTTGACACCATTCTTTCTGAATACCCTTCTAAGCTCGTGAAAGCGTGAAGCTGTAATTTTTTTTATGAATTTACATTATAAATACATATTTTTGTTTTATTCTCGTATAATTTGACATCGATAAAGTCGAAACTGCGTGTAAACGCTAGTTATATTATGTATTAACGAGTCATTTGTATTCCATGCGTAGTCTCATGGTGGGAGGTAAGTTAGCACTCACACATTTTGCACCAAATACTCTACTAAAACTTCTGATAAAGTTAATTTGTAGTAAATTAAGGGCTCTTTTTGTTTTGCGATATAGTATGAAATAACGATCTTTCACTTATCTTCAGAATAAATTTCATTTCTTCATCTTATTTATGTACCTGTAATGTATTTAAATAATGCGGTTATTTTATTATATACTATTCTCGCATAGCAAGGTACCTAGAGAGAATCTAGTGTCAAAACACTCCATTCTCCACTTATCGCCTGAAACCTCTGCACTTTGATCAAACGACATTTATACGACATTCTATAACAGCATTAATTATTTATCAAGAAAATATAAAAAAAATATAATAAATAGTGCATCTAATAAAGTCAAAGTCAAATAATTTTATTCAAAATAAGAAGTTACATGCTTCATTTATATCTAAATTTATAACAAAAAGAAACAAAGAAACATTTGCTTATTTTTGCATGTTCTACATTGGTATGGATATTTTTCCTGCCCAAATAGTTTCAGAGTTCCCAAACAATTCTCGCCGCGCCTCTTCACATTTTGTTTGAATCGTTTCTGGTTGTTTTTGTAGGAATTTCATTCGGAGTAAGTGGTTATGGGCGATCTCTTTTTTGCCTTATAACAATGGAAGATAAGGTAAAAAAATGTAATATTTAATCATGGGCAAAGTTAAAATAATCTCGTTTATATTTTAAACATATTTGAATGATTGACAGTTTTGATCGTGCAACATTTTAGATGACTAATGACGTATAAATACCATTATCTTTTGTCATTTTTTTTATTTATAGTAGAATAATAGTAGAATAAGAATTTCGACTTAATCGAATGTATACAACGTGACTAATACCTAACGACAATAATCAATCCTAATCCAAAAACTGATGATTGACTTAGCAATATTTTTTTTTAGTAAAGTAAAGTTTGAAAGGTTGATGTTTCAACCTTTACTGTACTCAAATAATTGATTAACACAAAAAATAGATTCTTAGATCTACCTAAAGTTGCAGTTTTTGAATTACGACCGATTTTTGATATAGGATGTTAGAGGTCAGAGCGCTTCGATGGTTTCCGAGACACACAGGTTCTATTCCCTTTACGTTCAAATTTTAATGCCTTTCTTAAAATGTTTTTAAATCCTGTTTAATAAAATTTTACGCATATTAAGTAAGTACTACGTACTTAGTAAGTAGATATGAAACCGTAAAAGAAAAATAATCAAATTTGAAATTGCAAACCGCTTAGCAATCGCTTTGACATTATCCATACATGATAAATCAAAATTCTTTACGTGACCATATTTCTCTATTAAAAAGCGTTCACTACATGACTTTTAAAATCGTCTGTCTGCGTTTGACAGCATGAAATTTATATCAACCTCCTTGGCGAAGTCCACAGATGTCTGCCGTTCGGAGCTCTTTGTCATTGCTCTTGTACCGCCCTTTTATTTAAGTAAGTATACATAAATCAGTATGGGGTAACAAATCTTTTGCAAAGTTTTGTTTGGAGTATATGATATATGATTTAATATACATGAAATGTTTTGGGCATTTGTGACTATTTTGAAACTAAAAATAATATCCGTAAAATATAAAAAAAAAAAATCTTGGTCAACCTAATCATTTTGAATTTAAATTCTAATTGTACTTGTATTAATAATTCTGCAAGAGTTTTGTAGTGCTGATGTTGATTCTTTAATGTCAAGTATCACATTATTAATAGTAAGCTAAGTGTAAGCTTTTCTATTTGTCTTTTACAGCTTCACACTTCTTCCCACATAGCAAGGTGGGTAGATAGAACACCACACGACAAGACACTCCGTCTCACCGGGACGGAGAAATTACCATAATTTAAATATCATTTAATCATTTTCCCATGTGGAAATCAAAATCATTTCAAACTTAACTAAGCTCGTGTTTATAGCAGCTATTATGGCCTCAAAATTTCCCCTTTAAAAGCTCAATATTAGGTTAGCATTAAAAATTTACTCCTGTGTACTTGACACGGTACTCTCCATTTAACCTTTTACCGGAAAGAAGGAAAAACTATTTGACCTTTTGAAATTTATTCACGACATATTTACATATGAATGCATACTTATTCCCTACTTAAGGAATCTTATAGTAAGTTGAATGGCAATGAAAAATTCGAATTTAAGTTTTATTAAATTTGAAATCTCCTTGAAATATTATAAAAACGAAATATTTTTATTTTTAGACTGTATTAATAAGTATTTCAATTGAAGCCATTGTGACTGATAACAGTGGGACAGTAGCCGCCTATAAACACGATTGCTCGTGGGTTTGGATCACCATTCTGACAAGTGATGTCTGATATATCTTCGTTGTTCATTTCTTCATTCAGAGGCTATTGTTTTGCTGAATTATGGGATTGTCTATAGTTAAAGTATTGTCCCTAGGTTCTTCCTGACTACCGTGCTAAGCGGTAAAACAGGTGAAACAGCGAAAAAATATTAATAATGTTAATTAAAATTTTTTTTCATTTAAACGTGACTTAGTTTAAAGATTTGTTTTATAAAACAATGTTGATTTTCAAAATGATATTCAATAAAAACGTATTTTTGAAATGATATGAAGTAAAAATAAGCTTTCATTCTTTGACAATATGGTTTATCATATAAATACCGTTTCTTTTAGAAAAATTGAGTTTATCGTTACGATGTAAGGTAATGCTACATTCGTGTTCTTTTATAACAGAAAAATGGATAGATCATGTATGATAAAAATAACTTAGATTTAGAAATTGTTTGAGTATATATTAGTACGAGTCTCTTCAAATGAGGTTTTTGACTTTTAAGCGTATGTTAAATTAGTTTCTTTAGTAGAGGTCAAACAAATACCAGTTGAATTCTACTAAATTTTAATTAGGTAAATATAATAATTATTACATTTCTCATGGACATATAGTAATGCTATTAACAGAATCATCATTAAATTGCAATTTTGTATTTATAATATATCTATATTATAAATATATTATATAGATATATTATAAATATATATAAGTATTATCTAATACCTAAAAGAAACTAACGTCAGATTTTGATCTTTTTAAAATTGTGATATATATTGCAGCTTTACACTTTTTGCCCGCATAGCATTGTTAACCGTGGGGGGACGGGTTAATAATACAATTCCCCCCCGCCGCTGGGTAGCGTCCCGTAAAAGGCGGATAACCCAGTAGTTTGGTGGTAGGAGATTCGTTCTCCGACTGGCGCGCGACCACTAGCATGTCAAAGACGAACCGCCAAATATCTGGTGATGTGTTCCGGTTCGATGGCATGTAAGCCAGCTCTCCCTATTCCCACCATTCACATCCTTCCTTCCTCCTTCTGTCCTACATCCCCGAGGCTGGCAACGCATCCATAACTTCAATGTTGTGGATGTCTATGGGCGAAGGTAACCACTTAACACCAGGTGGCCCTTCAGCTCGTTCGCCTCCTTCATTCTATAAAAATAATAATAATAATAATAATAGCAGGGCAGGCAGATAGAACCAAGTGTTAAGATAGTGTATCTTAACTAATCACACACTGTGATTGGTGGCGCTTAACTACTACGCTCTGAAAAACATCAGAACGGGCGATGATCATTTCACTGAGTAGGAATCGAATCCACAATTAACCACAATTAAAGTCATACACTGTCCCACTACAGTAGAAGGCCTCTATTAGTTTTTTTTTATATTTATGAAAATTTCAAGACATAATCGATGTATTTCGTGTCAATAAAACCTTACAATATATTTTTTGCCGTAACATAATGTGCGAAAATTCGGCTGTTTTCGTCTCATTCCTTTTATTTCCCGAGAAGAATGAAAAGGAATCTATTGAATTGTATTAGTGATTTATTACTATGATACTTTATAGGTTTCGATTTTTTGTGGAACACTTCAAATAATGAGGCGTCAGTGTAGTTTAAAGATTCGTTTTTTCTTGTGTAGAAGTGGAGTTAGAGAAAACTACCCTACTAACACGTGCGTGCATGCGTGTATACGTGCGTGTTTGTGTATTATTAATATCATAAAGTTCAAAAAATCACAAAAAATTGCTTTTTACATACTAACTTTATTATATGCTGGATGCATCAGCAAAATATTTGTTTTTAATAGTTGTACTTTATATAGTTCCTTTAATTATTTAATATACACACGCAAAACAAAATATATTTTTGTTTTTTTTGAAGTGAAAACTTCTGTAGGCGCGTTGAGCGTTTTGGTAGAGGGTAAAATCCTCGGTTCGCGTCACCGACATGCTAATGATAATAGTATATCTATAGCTATGGAGAGCCAGACTAGCGCACGCGCAGTAGCCTGTGTACACGTATACACTAATACATCGACTATTTCTGACTGTATTATGTGCGCGTTGGACGCTTTTTATTTCTTATTTCAGTTACCATAAACCTATTGTATCTTTTTTAGAATACAATGAAATGATTGAACGAACAGATAATCTAAGTATTGTCGAAATTAATGATGACAATGATGTAAATAATGAAAATAATGTACAAACTTGAATTCATTGAAATTCGTGTAAATATAAAATGTATAATTAAGATAATTGTATATTAATTATTTTTTCAACCACTTTGTATTTATATTTTGTTCATGATTTGTTTAACCCTTCATATGTAACTAATAAATAAAACATAAAAAAAATCATATAATTTTTGCATATAGTTTTAATTACACTCAACTTAATAGTTCCGTTTTCACTTCTATCGGCAGTCCCACTACTGCTACTGTTCTTTTATGATTTAATTTTTATCACTACGGACATAAGGTCTGTACCTTTTTTTAAAATAATCTTTCTTTTTAATATAAATTCCTCTTTTATAGTTATTGTATATTTTTGTTGTAAAAATACTTCTATCTCTATTAATTAAATGTTATGAAAGAGAGAACCTAATGTCAACACATTCCTTACATAACTTTTCACCGGAAACGAGACATTGCGTGTTAAGTCTCGACCGCGAAGCTCAATGATGTTCTTAATTTTAAGTACCAGAACGGGGAAATGAAAATTATATACTAAAAAAAAAAAATAGCTTCACGCTATGGGTGTATGGGTGTGCGGGATGCACACAGCAGGGTAAGCAGAGGGAACCTAGTGTTAAGACACTCCGTTCCCCACTTTCCGCCGAATTCGGAGGCTTGCGTGTTAAGTGGCGGAACTTAACGCCGCGCTTTACCTCGACACCAGAGCGAAGAAAATGGAAATATAATTTCCACTCCTCGAGTGGGAATCGAACCCACAACCAGTCGTTTACAGTCACACTCTTGTGCCACTGGGCCACGACTGGCCACATATACTATATTCTTCAAATAGGAATTGAACCCACATCCCTAACGTTTCAGACGCTTTTCCACTGCGCCACGGTGGCCTCTATATCTATAAACATTAAATGTCAAAAATTTGTACCCTACAAATACATAAAGAACGTATATAAGACCGATATCATACATGCTATTGTTTATATTAAACAAAATTTAAATAGAGAAAGCTCAGGATATCATATTCTTCGAAATATACACATATGTAAATTAAATACAAAGCAAGAACGATATAGGAGCATTGTTTGGAATATTTGGACGGGGTGTTCCCAAAAGTACCTATTAAGTGAAGCCTTTGACAATACATGTAAATGACATATCAATAGGTAACGAGTATGGGTTCAAGAATGGGAATTGTAAAGCTGGTTTATATCTGTATTATTTCAATAATTAAATATTATTGGGGCCAATCGTGGCGCAGTGGCACAAGCGTGTAACTGTAAACGACTGGTTGTGGGTTCGATTCCCACTCGAGGAGTGGAAATTTTTAATATTTCCGTTTTTTCTCGCTCTGGTGTCGAGGCAAAGCGCGACGTTAAGTTCCTCCACTTAACACGCAATGCCTCTGAATTTGGCGGAAAGTGGGGAACGAAGTGTCTTAACACTAGGTTCCCCCTGCCTACCCTGCTGTGTGCGGGATACAGCGTGAAGATTAAAAAAATATATTATATCGGCGTAGTAAGATAATATTTTTATTATTTTTATTTCCCCGCTCTAGCCAGCCCAATTTCGTTGAGTTCAACCACTCAATATGCAATGTCTCGATGAAAGGAATAAAGTAGAGAACAGACTGTATTGACACTAGTTTCTTTCTAACGATCTCACTATGCGAGAAAAATATTCCTTGTGTGTTAAAAATAGATTTATAAGTTTTATTATCAAAATATATGATAATATTTTTATAGTTTTCAACATTATTTTTAACAATTTCTGTATGCATTTTTTATGCTTTTTTAGCTTTAAACCGTTTTAAGGTAAAACTCGTATTTATTTGAACGATCCAGGAAGTATTTTTGAGGTCGATTCTGGTAATAAGTTCTAGACTCTTCCAATAATGAAAATACGAAGTGAAGTAAATTAACAAAATATCTTTGTTTAACGAATAACCCTTAAAACAAGTATATTATACAGTAGCTTAATAATAATAAAGATATCAAACTAAAGAACAACTAGTTGTGCCCGTGACTTCGTCCGTGTGGAATTTGGCAAAATAGTTATGATTCTAAAGTACATATAACTTGATACTCATCACATCACTTATCTTCGAGTGAAAGTCCCTTAAAAATTGGTCTAGTTGTTCCAGAGATTAGCCGAAATAAACGAACTGACCGATAAAGATTATGAGGTAAATATTTTATTGTACCGTCAGGATTTAGAAAAAAAGCGGTTATTTTATTTATTTATAAAGATTATTCTAAATTTGCAACATTGCATTTATTTCTAAACCAGAATGTGTATATAATGCTATTTTCAGTTGACAACATTACTAAAGGAAGGACCTGTCAAGTCAATATGAAGTGGGTAATTTCACACTAGTAATGCTTCTGTCACACCATCAGTTACACTGTTGCCTTTCCTTACCTATTTATAATCATGTCTACAATGTATATACATAATATGGTTACAGGGTTATATAAAAAGGTGTCTTACAAAGGTAATGTGGCCAGTCGTGGCTCAATGGCACAAACGTGTGACTGTAAACGACTGGCTGTGGGTTCGATTCCCACTCGAGAAGTGGAAATTACATTTCCATTTTCTTCGCTCTGGTGTTGAGGTAAAGCGCGGCGTTAAGTTCCGCCACTTAACACGCAAGCCTCCGAATTCGCTAGGTTATTTATAAAAAAGGTTTTTTATTACGTTTTAAACGAATTATTACTTCTTTGCACCAATTACTAAAATTAAATGGACTTTAAGCAACGCCAGAAAAAAGGTACAAGTATAGAAAGTCAAGTCACGTAATATGCAAATTAATTCACGAACTAAGATATAACGTACTAGCACATCTGTCAGTGAAGGAAATTATGACATTGCGCTATGTCGATCTGGCGTGAGGAATTTGATAAATTTGCCTTTTTGTACCCTCATGGCGCAGTGGGACACCTTCTGTCTGCAAATATAATTGATTACGGGTTTAATTCTCAGAGGAACGAATATTTTAAAATTATTTTCATGGGGCCAGTCGAGACGCAGAGGCACAAAGTGTGACTGTAAAGCGACTGGTTGTGGGTTCGATTGGCCATACTTAATATTTCCATTTTCTTCGCTCTGGTGTCAAGTCAAAACGCGGCGTTAAGTTCCCCCACTTAACACGCAATGCCTCCGAAATTGGCGGAAAGTGGGGAACGGAGTGTCTTAACACTATATTCTCTCTGCCTATCCTGCCGTGTGTGGGATACAACGTGAAGCTAAAAATTTTTTTTTTTGTTTTGATAAGTCAAAAGAAAAGTTTCGCCGCTTAACACGTAATATCTCGATTTCAGACAGAAAGTATACAATAAAGAGTTTAGGTTCTATGTGATTATTCTGCTATGAACGAAAAGGCATGAAACAGTATTTTCTTCAAAGAAATATTATATTATTCACTTTAATTTACATATTCTTGGAAAGACTTTTACAATTTTACTTTTGAAACTTTTACAAAATATTTCTCTTATTCCATGAAACTTCATGTTGTTTAACTAAACAACTGATATTGAGTTGGTAGTCTCAAAGTTTATTTATAATTAAGTATAAAATAATACTTAAAAGCTGTTTTGAAATTATATGTAATTTGCAGCTTTACGTTTTGTCCCATAACAATGTAATCAGAGACAATCTAGTGTCAAGACACTCCATACTTTCCACCTATATTCAAGACATTGCGTGTGAAGTAACTGGAGCAATCGCCGCGCTTTGTCTTTTTCACCCAAGTGAAGATGTGAAAATCTTTAAATTATGCTCCTGTATAGGAGCTCCGTTGTATCACCGAGTGAGAATCGAACCCCTAAGCAATCGCAATTACAGGTACATCCTGTCCATTGATTTGATTGCCTATGTCATAAATTTAAGTAGAATGAGGAGAAAAGAGTGCCAAGACACTAAGTTCATTATAAGAAGTATAAAGCGTGAAATGTAAAAATGACAATTTTCTATGCTGATAAATACATTTAGCCTTCGCTAATATGACGATAAGCTTTTATACGCGGTAATACAGTGGAGCTTATCAATCAATATCTGGTTAAAAATTAATAGAGCTTCGCGTAGTGGTTGAGAGTGTATGTGAAACTTTAACGATAGCTTAATGGTTTTGTGTATTTATAAAATTATTTAAATTAGACTGTCTCTTGTCTTGTATGTCCTCTGTCTGTACTTTGTCAAAGTGTGACTGTAAAGCGTCTGGTTGTGGGTTCGATTCCCACTTGAGGAGTGGAAATATTTAATATTTCCATTTTTTTCGCTCTGGTTTTGAGGGAAAGCGCGGCGTTAGGTTCCGCCACTTACCACGCAATGCCTCCGAATTCGGCGAAAAGTGGGGAACGGAGTGTCTTAACACTAGGTTCCTTCTGCCTACCCTACTGTGCGCGGGATACAGCGTGAAGAAAAAAAAACACATTATATATACCTAGTCTCGCATCCTTTGTTTCTTTGAGAACATTGTTTAATCACATTGTATTTTTACATATTACATGTATTACTACTCTGAATTAAAATGAATGTAGTTTTAAATTAAGCTAAGCGAGTTATCCTATTTTACTTATTTCTACAATAAAATTGACACTTATTTTATTTGCAACTCACGTTTTTTCCTTATATCAATATAGGCGGAACTTAGCGTTAAGACACTCCGTTCTTCTCTTTCTACCCACATTCAATATTACCTGTCAAGTGGCGGAACTCAGCGCCCTGCTTTACTTAGTAAAGCGAACAGCGCACATGAATTTAAATCAAATCATTCTTGAAAAAGACATTTTAAGAAAACATAAAAATTTAATCGCAGCGGGATTCGAACCTGTGCCTCCTGAGTACCGTCCAGGCTCTCTCACCACTGAGCCATGCGTTCTACTACCAACTGTGTTGAAATTCTTATACGCTTTATTACAACTTATTTTTGTTGTAATTCTTTAAATGCCTTTTTCAATTTTCCTAAGTGTGGCATGACACTTTAAAAATGTTTAAAAGTAAATCATTCTTTTGAATGGAGATCGAACACAGAAGTATCATGTTTACAGTTATAATCTAACTCGTTGGGATGACCTTGAAAGTTGAAGCAACATATGATTATCGATTTTATGAGACTTACTATTATAATACGGGCCGTTGTGACATAGTGGGAGCGTCTGTCTGTGATCGCGTTTGATGCTGATTCGATTCCCAATCTGTGGTATAATCACAATTTAGTTATTTTCATTTCTTCGTTCTGGTGCCTAAGGGAAAACGCGGCGTTGAGTTTCAATACCCAATTCTCGATGTGAGGTGAAAAATTTAGAACGAAATATCTTGACACTAGGTTCTCCGAGGAATGGTGATATTTAATATTTCCATTGTATTCGCTCTAGTGTTGAGGGAAGGCGCGGTGTTAAGATCCGCCACTTGACACGCAATGCCTCCAGGATTCGGCGTAAAGTAGAGAGCGGTGTGGTTTAACGCTCCCCTAATGCCCTAACGCTTCCCTTTGCCTACCCTGCTGTGTACGGGATACACCATGAAGCTAAAAAAAAGAAAAAAGAAAGATTATTTTTATCCAATAATAAAGTAGGGTTTTTTGATTAATAATAATGTAAATGGAATATAAACGCACTCTTATATCGCGTCTCTAAAAGCTTTACTAGAATTTTAGAATATTAAAAAGTTTTCAACCATAACCGTATTAAAAGTAACGCAAAATCAATGGTAAATGACTAAAAATACATATGTTGATTAAAAATATGCTTAAAATCTTAATGTAATGTAATCTTTTTATTTAAGTTTGAAACAATGAAATTCAGGCTATATACAAAATATGTTAATAATGTATAAAGCAGTCAAAAAATCAGATTTTTATGTATTATCATAATGCGGAGTTCCTTTTGGCGGAACGCCAGCAACATGTGTTGGAAGCTCTGTATATCATTTCTTTGAATTAATGTGAAAAGAAAGAATTGGAAAAATGATATATTTGATATGCTTTTTTAATTATCTTCTGATCTTTAAGTCTCATATGTTAAGGGATAATTTACTCATAGTAATTTTACTCATAGTAATAAGATGAGATTACCAAGTGTGAGTCACTCCGTTCTCCCCTTTTCGTCCAAATTTCACATTTTGGTTTGAGTGGCAGAAATCAACTACGCGTCTTGTGTACGAGAGCAAAAAAGTTTAATAATATAAGTTCTATATTACACCTTATTGTTAGGACCTAAAGTCATCTTGTCAGGTAGCTGCAACAACTGTTAACCAACAGTGTTATAAAAGTTATTATGACACTGTCATTAACACTGTGAGGCCATCGTGGCACAGAGGCACAATGTGTGACTGTAAAGTGGTTATGGGTTCGATTCCCGCTAAAGGCGCGGTGTCAAGTTCCACCAATTAACACGCAATGCCTCCAGGATTTGGCGGAAAGTGGGGAACGGAGTGTTTTAACATTGGGTTCCATCTGCCTATCCTACTGGGTGCGGGATACAGCGTGACCATAAAAAACAATTCTAACACTATTGTCAAACAGTGTCGAATAAAATCTATAATCGAACAAAATACAGTTTTAGGTACATGAGCGGAGAAATTAAAATAATCTAAATATAATCCCTCCCTCGAGTGGGAATCGAACCCGAGTGCAATCGCGCTTACACTACCACTGCGCCACTGCGCTACAATAACCTCAAATAAGTAATTCAAATATTATTAAATATAAATAATATAATAAAACAACTAAGTATAAGAATATAATAAAAATAAAACATTTCAGCAACATTTGTTATTGTTTAAAGTTTCCAGTGAAACGGGTTCAAGTGAATCATTCCGACCGTCGACTGTCTGTATTTTGACTTCAAATATTTATTTTGGACTACATAGCTGGCAGGCGTTTTGCTAAGCTCATGATAAAAAATCCTAAAGAAACATATTATGATAACAACAGATGAGCCTTTGCATTATGAGGAGGGTTTTCATGTTATAATAGATGTTGTTTCAAATTATAATATATAATTTACAATAAAATAAATATAATGCAAATTGGATTACATATTAAAAACATTAAACTTTAAGTGGAGAACGGAGTATCTTAACACAAGGTTCCCTCTGCCTACCCTGCTGTGTGCGTAATACAGCGTGAAGCTAAAAAAAAGATAAACTTAAAATTTGTGACACATATTTGAAGCGTGAATCGTAATTTTAGTTTTGGATTTGAATTGTGTTTAATTTTGTTAATAAAAATACACGATGCAGTCGTGGCGCAGTGGTACAGTGTAGATTGTAAACGTGATGGCTGTGGGTTTGATTCCTACTCGTGGGAATTGATTATTTATATTAATTTCTCAGTTCTGGTACCTAAGACAAATCACAGCGTTAGACAGCGTTTCGCTGTTTAACACTCAATATGTCGATTTCGACTGTAACTCTTGCGTCTTGCGGTAAGAGCTAAGTGTCTTGAAAATATGTTCCCTCTAGCTATCCTACACTACCACGACTATAGGGGAAAAGAGTCAATCTGTAAAAACAATTAAAAACACGGTTTCATGAATTATTGCTAATAAATAAGGTATATCATATCCTTGGAAGCGTAGCTCCAGCGCAAGTTCAGACCCACTCTACCGCCATAGCCTGGCCTTCTAGCAGGAAAAAGCAGTGCACTCTAACTCTACTTATCCTAGAGGATCAGTAGCTTGTAGCAAGTCATTCAGGATACGGGTTTTCTGGAAGAAATCCCGTAGTACGTAGGCCTTCTGTCGAAGCGGTGTGGTTGCATGAGTAATCCTGCGACGTCTTATGTAGATGGAGAGGCACTAGATTCCCCCTAGGCTGTATAGCACCTAGCGGGAATCTAGTGCGTAGTGTAGGGTACACTGATGAGTCTCATATTAGGCCTCCGTAAGGCACATTTTAGTCTGTATGGGTAGTCAGCGGGAATTGCATTTCCCAGTGACATAAAAACGTGCAGCCGTAAAGCGTCCTCTCAAATAAATCATATTATGTTTGCTGCGCTACATAAAGGTGAAAGTTTTAAAAAATAGAAATATCTAAAGCAGTTCAATAGAGGTAACAAATGAAAAATATTTTTTATTAACTTTATTTAAAGCAACTTGAAAAAATAGTTATAAAAAAAGAAATAATAAAAATTCAACGTAAGACGCTAGAAATACATACATATATATAATTCCTATAACATATATTTCACATTATAATCTTAACTCAACACAAAAACTAGTGGAAACATTATCTAATTTAATATTCGGTTACGTGTTCTTGAACAATTTTCGTAATAACCGCGGCAGAGCTGGTATTATATTGTGTAAACCTTGCTAACAAACGCTTTATGACTAAAAGATGCATATTGATTTCAGTACCTACTTTGTTTACCTCTAATATAGGGGTAGATTTAAGAACGTCTAAAGAGTTATAATTTTTGTTCGGTATATGTATGTAATTTTAAATTAATATAATGCAATGAATATTAAATTTGTATTTTTGAATATTTCTTTTCAAATTATACAAAAAATATTATTACCAATCTTATCCCAAAGAAGCCAATGCTTCTTGCCTCAGTGGAACAGCATCTGAATGTCAACGTAAAGCGATTATTGTGGGTTCAATCCCCACTTGAGGACTCATCATATTTAAATTATTTCCATTATCTTACCCTAGTAAGTCTAAGCGCGGTGTTTATCTTCACCACTAAATATGGAATATGTCAAAAACACATGGAAACCGGAGAATGGAATGTCATGACACTAGGTTCTCTCTTACTATCACAACATTTACTATAACTCTTAAGCTTACGTATACTATAAGTATATTGATACACATTCTTGTCCTTCGCATAATAGTTTTAAAAAATATGACTTCATCTAAAATAGAGTGTAACTCGTAATGGCCTCTTTATAAATCAGTTTTACTGACCCCGTGTCCTGTTGCCAAAGCAAAATTGCAACTTCCCGTTGACAAACGCGCTTCACTTCCGGTGCCGCAGTGAGTCTGCACTGATTTTTAAAAAACAAAAACTAAAATTTTTACAATTTAATTTAAAAAGCTGCCTCGCTTTTTCCTGTACAGCAGGTTAGTGAGAGGGGATCTAGTATCAAGACCTCCTAGTACCGCCCAAAATCAAAACATTGTTTTGGTTGCCTTTGCAATATAATTTAAATTCTTTTATTCATAGCTTATATTTTTCAATGATAAACGTAATCTGTGTGCAAAAAAGGGACTTGGCCCAAACTTGGCGTTAAATTGCGCTCTTTTATACAGAATATCAATAAAATAAGTATAACACAAGCTTCTCTGTCAATCTTGCAAAATACAGAATATCTTTGAGGTTGACAAAAAAATAATAAGATATTAATCAAATAATGAAGGAATCTCCTGGTATTTGGGTCACTTGGTCGGCCTTCTCTAATCACATCTTAATCTAATGCGGGTGGGAAGTTAAATAAATGTCAGATCACTCACAATTACAAGTTGAGCTGTAATTTTCTCACGAAGTACACTCTTGTTTATGTTTGCTAAGATTCTACGCTTAAAGCGGATAAAAATGCATTTTATAGTTAGTACAAATATACATTTATATAATGCATTGAAATGCAATATGCAATTTTTGTACTCTTTATAATATTATGTAACCTTCATTACGTGATTTGAATTGAATGATTATAATTTCCTCCATAATAAAACAAATCTCGGTGCTGGGTTCGCCAATCAATTCTAAATGCTTTTAATCTGGATGGTATTCAGGAGGCGCGTTAAATTTTTTTTTCTAAATTTCTTTTTCAACTCTAAATGCCTCGAATTTGGCTTAACGGAGTGCCTTTTTACACTGATTCTCTGAGTTTACTAGGGCAGTATGTGTAACATTCAGAAATGCAATAAAAAAATTGTTAAAGTTTTGCAGTTTGCATCTTTACCCCGCATAGCAGGGTAGTCAGAAATAGTCAATACATTTCGTTTGCTATTTTTTGCCTGAAGCCGAGCCATTGCATGTTGCTAGGCGGAACTGCCCTGCCCTGGAACTGTCTCACTGCCCATTCTGCACACATGCCTTCAATATTTAGTTAAGTAATACATTCATAAAGAAACATATTTAGAACACTAACTATATATAATATATAAAACGATATAAAAATCACAAAACATAACGACTAGTTAGTTATATATGTAAGTGTCCATACAAAATCTCAAATAGTCCAAGATACAACCTCTAAACGTCTAAAGCAACAATTTATTTTATTGCATCACTTGAAAACGTTTACTATTGCCGCAGTGCACTATTAAAATGTGATACAATATACGATTAACGACTATATATACCATTAAATCGTTTGTTCGTATTTGATTAGTCCACCAATTCTCTATAGCTGACCGATATTTCCAGTTGACATAACTTTTATAGCTGTATCCTGGGCTATAAAATAGCTGTAATGCTACTTAAATTGAAGGACAAACTGACGTAAAACATTTATTGTAACTCTTTACCGCAGCTATTACGATTCTGAGTGCAGTATGGTTAAACGAGCTTGTTATTTTATGTGTAAAGAGTTTGTTACCAAATAAATCGTTGGCTTATTTAAAAATTAAGCTAACTGAGGCCAGTCGTAGCACAGTGGCACGAAGTGTGATTGTAAACGTGTCTGGTTGTGGGTTCTGTTCCCACTCGAGGAATTAACATATTTAATATTTCAATTCCTTCGATCTCATGCCGAGGCAAAGCACGCCATTCAGTTCAGACAATCAACACGTAATGCTTCCAGAGTTCAGCTGAAAGCGGGAAACGCAGTGTTTAACATTAAGTACCCTATTCCTACCCAGCTATGTGTAGGATACAGCAAGAAGCTAAAAAAAAATAACTGTTGCCTGCGAATTCGTATGCTTATAATGAGCATCTCTTTGCCTTATTTAAATTTAATAGCAAAGAGCCAACTAGTAATTTTCATATAAATTTGCGATACCCCTTAAACCCCTTAAACCCGGCCCTGTCGCAAAATCCGCTGTCAGCGGACGTTCACTATGTATAAACTATCCTTCTTCCCATAATATTAACTATAAATTTATTTTTCGTACATCAAGCGATTTTCGATATTTCACGATGTCACCTTTCGATTTTATATACAGAGATGGATAGAAGATAGACAATGGATTCTATTTAAGCTTGTCAATAATTATGTAACAATTCGTATTATTTATAACTTGGCAGAAATGTCTCGATTTTGGGCGAAAGGCGAAAGATCGGTCGGTCGAAAGCGAAGAACAGAGTGTCTTGACATTTGGTTGTTTATGGTTACCATGCTATGTGTGAAAAGGCGTGAAGCTAAAAACAAATAAATAAACAAGAACTGTTGCATAAAATGTTAAATAAATGTTATTAAATACATTTATATGAATAACTAGCGGCCCGCCGCGTGATCTACATACCTGTTTCGTTATATTGCAACACTCGGGGGCTGGATTTTATTAAAAATAAAAGTAGTCTATGTTTAAGCTTAAATGATCAACTATATTTATGCCTAAATTCATTACAATCGGTCAAGCGGCTTAGATTTTTTATATAAACTTTCATTTCCTATTTCACCCTTTAGAGGTAGATTTCTTAAGAAATAAGTAGCCAATGTTAGACCCAGTAGTTTTTACTACTTTCATTCTAAATATCATCTAGATCGGAGCGGTAGATTAGTAGTGAAAGCGTGACACACAAACAGACAGACTTTCGATAGTATTAATTTAAGTAATATATACTAATTTATTTTTTTAGTATTCCAATGTATATGCATACAATGAGGCCATCGTGGAGCAGTACAACAACGTATACTGTAAACGCGATTATTGTACGTTCGGTTCCAATTCTGGAGAAAAAGTGGAGAGCGAAGTGTTTTGGCTCTAAGTTTTTTCTGACTACCCTACGAGAAAAAGCGTGAAACTACGAACATGCATATAATGTGTCATATACATATCTATATATTGCATTTTATATTTATATTAGTTTAAATTAAAGAGAGAAACTAAAGAAAATGCTAGTTAAATCTCTTCCACATTAGGGTTACTACACAGTGAGAACATGTCGTTAGTTTGGGAAATATGGTTATTTAATAGAAGCAATAAAAACGACAACTTTATGACACAGCTGACACCTGACAAAATATATTACAGTCGTTCCGTCAGAGTCGAGTATAGATTGTTATTACATTAGCTATAATATTATTAAAACGATAGGGAATATAAGACTATTTTTTCAGTTTTTTTTTGGTTTTTCGTGAATAGGTCAAAAGAGAGAACTTAATGTGAAGACACTCCGTTCTCCGCTTTCCGCCCGAAGTTAAGACATTGCTTGTTGTGTGGTGGACCTAAACGGCACGCTTCCGATCAGAGCGGAGAAAATAATTTAAATATTATTATTCTCTCCGCGTCGGGTTCAAATTAACTACCAGATGTCGTCCCATTACGCCATAAGTCAGTATGGTGTTAATACGGGTAAATATATTGTAATGTATATACAATTTCCAGGGCCAGTCGTGGCCCAGTGGCATAAGCGTGTGACTGTTAACGACTGGTTGTGGGTTCGATTCCCAATCGAGGAGTGGAAATATTTAATATTTCCATTTTCTTCGCTCTGGTGCCGAGGTAAAGCGCGGCGTTAAGTTCCGCCACTTAACACGCAATGCCTCCGAATTCGGTGGAAAGTGGGGAACGGAGTATCTTAATACTAGGTTCCCTCTGCCTACCCTGCTGTGTTACTTGTATATATAATTTATGATAATAATCCAAACTAGTATTATAAATGCGAAAGTCTCTCTATCTGACTGTTACGCTTTCACGGCTAATCCACCGACCCTAGTTGGATGACATTCGGAATAAAAATAGTTAAAGACTCCAGGTCTTATACTACTTATTTTTTTCAAAATCAACCTCTAAGGGCTTGAAATAGAAGATGAAAATATGTTAAAAATCTAAACCACTTGATCGATTCCAATGATTTTTTTTTATTTATGACCTAAAGTCAAACATAGTGTACAAGAACAAGATACATCCTATTTAAGAGGAAAAAAAGAGAGGATTTTTTTTGTAAAAATCAGAGACGTAGCTGCGAGCTAATCACTAGTAATAATATAAGCATGAGCTGCCTTAATCTTCATTTTTCAATATTAAAGTGGCAAATCTAAACTAATAATTGTGGCCAGTCGTAGCCCAGTGGCACAAGCGTGTGACTGTAAACGACTGGTTGTGGGTTCGATTCCCACTCGAGGAGTGGAAATATTTAATATTTCCATTTTCTTCGCTCTGGTGTCGAGGTAAAGCGCGGCGTTAAGTTCCGCCACTTAACACGCAATGCCTCCGAATTTGGCGGAAAGTGGGGAAAGGAGTATCTTAATACTAGGTTCCCTCTGCCTACCCTGCTGTGTGCGGGATGCAGCGTGAAGCTAAACTAATAATACTAATATTCACTTAATAAATAAACATTATCTAGTAAATGTCAAACACAACACGTCCCTCGTAATATTTTCGATTAAGTCGGACAGCCCGCCAGGTGTTCACGTCCGTCAGAATTTAATTTGAATTCAGGAATCCTTGGAGATGTGAATTGAATATTTTGGTTGGAGGTTGGCACACCTGCTCAATTAATGCGGGCTTCGGACGTCCATATACTTTGAATGAATGCTTTTATAAGTAACTTAAGATAAACTTTCGTGAAAATTGTTTTTGTGCGTTTTTTGAGACCATAGTATCGCAGTGGGATAGTGCCTTGTTGTAAAGGCAATTAGTTGTGGGTTCGATTTCCCCTCAGGGAAATGATTCTACTATTATATTAACAGATTTTCATTACATCTCTTTAGTAAGAAAACGAATTGCAGCATTTATAACCTCCATTCAACACGTAATGTCTCGTTTTTTAGAACAAAATGGAGAACAGAGGGTCTAGACAATAAGTTCCCTCTTACTATAAAAAAGCGTTAAGCTGCTTTTTATATGAACTAATTGTTCTATGATCACTATTTATTTGAATCAATTCCACAGTAAAAGTTATTTTTTCCTATTAAGAGACATGGTAAATGTTGATTAAGTTAGGTTAGAGACCGTACAGTCTTTTACCATTAAAGTTGGTAAATATTTTCTGTTACTAGGAAAATCTTATTAATTACCGCATTTCCGGCTTTTACAGTAACGTAGTAAAGTATGTAGGTACATTAAAACATAAATAGTATGTCGTTAATTAAAATAGTTTCTTGACGTGGCTTCTACAATACATTGATTGGTGTAGTTATATATTTATTTTTTCTTTTTTTTTTAGCTTCACGCTGTATCCCGCACACAGCAGGGTAGGCAGAGGGAACCTAGTATTAAGATACTCCGTTCCCCACTTTCCGCCGAGTTCGGAGGCATTGCGTGTTAAGTGGCGGAACTTAACGCCGCGCTTTACCTCGGCACCAGAGCGATGAAAATGGAAATATTAAATATTTCCACTCCCCGAGTGGGAATCGAACCAACAACCAGTCGTATACAGTCACACGCTTGTGCCACTGCGCCACGACTGGCCACTATATATTACAAGTCTTTTTTTAAAAATGTACTAATTAATAAGTAACGTTTTTAAATATTTATCGTATGTTACTATTTTTAGTCTAAAGTAATCAATATTTACCATTAGTAAAAGTATATCGAGTTTTACAATATAAAGTGGCGTAGAAGTTCAAACATTTGTACATTTCATAGGTTTGGGGCTTGCAAAATATATATGGATTATATATTTTGCAAGGGTATATAAAATGAACGACACGATGTCGTATCTATATAAGGATATTTAGAAATATTGATTATTTGGTTATTTTTATAGAGGAACAATATTATGGTTTATTCGTAAATATATAAATAAAATGTTTTTCTTTTTTCAGATTTTTGCTTTTTTCCGCATGGCAGGCTAATAATATAGTATATTATTAGCCTGCCATGCCTTAATACCTAGCGTTAAGACACCCTGTTCTCAACTATCTGCCTAATTCAATACAATGGTGAAATTCAACGCACTACCAGAGCGAAAATATCAGAGCCTAGATACCAGAGAAGAAACTTAATTCAAATATAATGAAGTGTCTAATATCTAAGTGTAATCTAAGTGTGTCAAATATCTAAGTGGAGATCGATCCCATAACCAAAGCGCGCTTACAATCCGACTGTTTAATACGTCGTCACTATGGTTTCTAAAATGTATATTTTTTTAAGAAAGAAATACATTTTTTTAGCTTTACGCTATCCTTCATACAGCAGACAGAGGCTGAGGCAGAGAGAACCTAGTGTTAAGACACTCCGTTCCTCACTTTCCACCGAATTCTGGAGGCATTGGGTGTTAAGTAGTGAAACTTAACACCGCATTTTGCCACGACACCAGAGCAAAGTAAATGAAAATGTTAGCTATTTTCTCTCCTCGAGTGGGAGTCGAAGCCACAACAAGTCGCTTCACAGTCACATTTTGTACCACAACCCCACAACTGGTCCCCAGACTGGACACAAATACAATTTAATCTAAAAATATTCAGGAAATAATAAATATTTCCCGTTAATATACCTACTTAATACTTATAAAATTTAACAGTTCCTTGTTCGAAATCAATAAATCATTCAGCTATACACAATTAATTACTTGGAATAAAGATTCCTTTATAAAAAACGTTGAAACGTACTTTCGACGGATATATCAGAAAATCGATTGACTTTATATAATTAATGAACACTCGTCCACGCTTTGTTCTCGCAATAAAATAGACAGTAAAGGAAGCATTTTCATGATTTAAAAAGTAATAAACGCTGTCTTATGACTTAAGTTTGAATGAAAATTTTGATATTTTCATTTGAATTGTATATATAAGTTTATGTAAGAGGTAATTGTGAGGGTGACATCGTTTTACTGTAAGCGATTGGTAGTTAGTTCGTTTCCAACTCGAGGAAATAATTATATTTGTGTTGATGTTTTTTTTTCCTTCGATATTTAATACACAATGCCCTTTTTGGAAGTAAAAAGAGCAGAATGGAGAGTTTTGACATTATACTATCTCTGTCTTGTCTTGCACTGCTATGTCGAAGTGAGCGTGAAGATATTTATAACATTAACTACAAATTCAAATTGAATTGTTTCAAATTTCAAAAGTTTCAAAATCTATCTGATTAAAAAAAACAAATAAGACGTTTTGTAATCTGAGACATTGCTAAGTGACAGAACATAACTTCACCACACGTTTTGGTCACTACAGTAGAGGAATGAAAATTCCACTGAGTGGGAATAGAATCCACAACCAATCATGACTACATTCAGATGTTGTAACACTGCACCACGATGGTGCAGTGTACCACCTAGTAAGTGTCACTCAGTTCACTCAAACAAAGTTACGAGCATTAACGAAAGAATAATAGAAGAAAAGTTTCTTGCATCGGATCTTTTCAGGTCTGATTCATTAACTTTAGTTAATCGGTGGTAAATTATTGGACGTTTAAAAAATAAAAGACGTAACTTCTTATTTAAAAAAAAAATATTGACTTTAACTAAGTACTTCTATAACAAAAGAAGATCACTATATTAACTTCAATGAAAGCTTACCACTATAACAATTAATATATCTTCATACAGATAAGAAACGGTACCCTAATACACTGAAAAAAGGTTTTACGGTCCGGATATGTGCTTCCTTTTCTCGTTTCGTGTAAAATATGTGACAATACTATCTAAATGGTTCGTATAAAGTAAAATGCTATTATTTCCTACCTCTGATTATTTGTGGTTGATTTTTATTAAGGAATAAAATAAAATGTTTAATATAGGTTAGTATGTGAGGTTTTAGAGAGGAGTTGATCTTATACTTATTCATTTTTTTTGGAAATTAATAAGGAAGGAATTAAGGGGCCAGCAGTGGCGTACTGGCACAAAGTGTGATTGTAAAACGTATGGTTGTGGGTTCGATTCCCACTCGAGTAGTGGAAATATTTAATATTTCCAATTTTTTCGCTCTCGTGTCGAGGCAAAGCGCGGTGTTAAGTTCCACCACTTAACACGCAATGTCTCCAAACTTCGGCGGCAAGTGGGGAACAGAGTGTTTTAACACTAAGTTCCCTTGCCTGCCCTGCTGTGGGCGGGATACGGCGTCAAACTAAAAAAGAACAAGTAGAAACCAGAGTGTCTTAGAAATAGGTTCTCTCTGTTATACAAAAAATAAATATACTTGTATTACTAACCTCATTTTCAGTAAGAAAATATCCTCTACATGTAAATTACATAATAAATTACTTATAAGTGTACTAGAAACATTATAATTAGACCTATACTGTTTCACGAAAATCTTTGAAAGAAGATTACATGTAGGCGTAAGTCAGGCTTAAGTTATTCTAAAGTGATTAATTACAGATTATTCCAAACAATGAAGCTAGATAATTTGATAGCTCGTTTATTATGTCTGTTCGCGGATATATATTTTGTAAATGTACTTAGTTTTATTTCTATTAAGTTAAAATTAAGGAATAGGTTACATTTAATTAACAAATTTGGTATACGAGAGGCCTTTGGATCTTCCTGCAGCACAGTGGGACAGCGTCTGACTGAAAAAGCGATGGTTGTGCATTCGATTGTTACTCGGGGTAATTATTATTTATGATTTTCATTTCTCGGCTTTGGCATCTAAGATAAAGCACGACGTTGGGTTCTCCCTCTGACTCTGACTCTGTGTTATGCGGGAAAAGGCGAGTAGCTGCATAAATATAAGATTTTATATGATTTTAAGTTAAGTTATTTTGACCTCAGAAGTTTAATGCCATTGTGATTACATTTATTGTTGGGTACATTCTCGATATCTAAATGTGTTATACATAATCAATATAGACATTCTAATCAGAAGTTAGCTTTTTAAGCAGTTATGCGAGTAGATAAAACTGAAGTCAGTAATAAATATATCACAAAACCTGTGAATTGATTTAACTACCAAACCTAGTTTATATAATAAAGTGCATAAAACGTCATATGTCCAAAATAAAAGATTCTAAATTCAATTTTAATTATTTTAACCGAATTGGACACCTTTCTTAATATTAACCACGACGTAATATATATATATTTTTTACCTTCACGCTGTATCCCTTGCGGGTTAGTAAGAGAGAACGGAGCTCCAAACGCTACGGTTTCTGCATACTTCTTTCGCCTCGTCCACTGTCATCAACCTCTTCATACACGCTCTCCGGGAGGTCCTCATGTTTTTTATGTGACATTCCTCCAGTATCGTCGACATTCTTTTTTCGAAGGTCAACCCTGGTCTCCTTACCACTCATCTTTACTTCATATCTTTCTTACCATTTTTCCATCACTCATCCTCTCGACGTGCCCACACCACCTGAGCACGCCCTTCTTCATTTTTGCAAAATATATACCTAAAATATTATAAAGAAACCCACAAAATCATTAATAGTCATATTTTAAATACGATAACATTCAGTTAATTAATAACACCTGTTACCGCCAGCGTCTCGTATAAATTATTATCGGCATCACACAAGTTGTTGAGGTCAAAGCGACTTCGATACAATGAGATTGTAAGGGTTGGATTGAATTCTTAGTAAAAGATAACCACAATAGTACATGGTAAGCTTTCTGATAAACATTTTGTTGTTTTGAAAAGTAATTTAACATTTAGTTTTAAAAGTAGTTAGAATATTTTGGCTCAGTGCTAGAGTAGAAAAGTTCATTCGTTCGTTTCGTTAAGTCACTGATTGTAGAAAAATTGGTTTTGGGTTCGATTCTCAATCGGGAATATACAACACATTAAAACAGGCAGAAAGTGGGGACTACCCATAAATCGGTAGGTTGTTTACTCCATATAATACAGAAATGCTGAGAGCTTAGTAAAATATATTAATATCGTTAGATTGGAATCAAATAAATCGTTAGATTCAAATCCTAGAGAACGTTAAAAGAGTTAACATTTTTTACCATTTCTCTATTTATAACTTCTGAAAAAAATAGAATAATACATTCCAATTACATTTGCATATAATATATTCAGCGTAGGGTTCAAAAGTATAATGAAGAAACTTTACTCTCCGCTTTGTATTACCAGAGGGAAAAAATACAATAAAACTAAATATAAAATATATGTAAGCGGAAATTGAAGCCGTAACCAACCATCGCTTAATGAGACACTGTCCGCTTCACATTTTCAATACTACTAAAAGTATATAACTAGAACATATAGGCATAACATTTTCACAAGATGTTCATTTTCTCTTAACTTGTCCTGAAGCTTTTTCTGCCGATCTCGTTATTGTAAAAACGTTTTTTTATTAGTGAAGTGGAACGCCTATAAAAGTTATTCAATGACAAATCTAGAGGGCAAATATTTAAGAACATATTTCTTATTCGAGTTCATATTTAGGTCATGTACACTTGTTACTTTCAATTTATTGCTATTCTAACTTACAGCTACGATTTCTTTATATTTTTTATATAAAATGTACCCCTTTTAAAACTTTAAATAGTGAACAGTCGAAGTGATCAATATAGATTATAAAGAATTTAAAGTTATAGGAATTTTGATCTAACCCGATGTGGAACGTATGGCTTACCGGAAAAAGTCTTCGATGGTTTCCAAGACAAAGTAGATTTTTGCGTATATGTTTTCTAAAAATGATTTGATATTTATTTTCAATATTTGTATGTCAACTTAAGTAGACAAAGACAAGCTAACGACTTTTTTCTTTTAAAGGTAGCCAGCTTATTTGTTTATATTAGGACAGTGGAACAACGTCTAAATATGGTTACTGGTTCGATTCCCAGTCAGAGAATCACAGAACTTTATGCCTGAATTCGAGACATTACCTTACTAGACGCTTTTACAGTCAGTCGCTGTCCTACTATACCACGAGGGCCTAACGTACATATAGTACCCGGCAATAAATAATGCACATCGATGCTTAGAATGAAACAGTCGGTTAGCTTCGACTTCGTAGAGCGTTGTCTCGGTCGCTTAAAATAATAACAATGAGAAACGTCACATACCAACTGAGTGATAAAGACAGCGCTCTACGAAACCGAAACTGACCGACTGTTTCATTCTAAGCACGATGTGCATTATTTATTGCCGGGTACTATACACGTATTTTTTTATATAGCTTCACGCTGTATCCCGCACACAGCAGGGTAGGCAGAGGGAACCTAGTGTTAAGACACTCCGTTCCCCACTTTTCGCCGAATTCGGAGGCATTGCGTGTTAAGTGGCGGAACTTACGCCGCGCTTTACCTCGACACCAGAGCGAAGAAAATGGAAATATTAAATATTTCCACTCTTCGAGTGGGAATCCAGCCCACAACCAGTCGTTTACAGTCACACGCTTGTGCCACTGGGCCACGACTGGCCACACAACTCCTTCCTTATTAATTTCTAAAAAAAAATTACGTATAAGATCAACTCCTCTCTAAGACCTCACATACTAACCTATCACAACTCGTATAATAATAAAAATATTTTCGTATCGGTTACGTAGTTCAATAACACTTGTGCTTAATCTTAAATACTCCAATACTCAGAGGTTATTCATTTGACTTAAAAAAATAATTCGTAAACTATTCACGAAACTAAGAATTTTTCCTTGAAAATCATTTTACTTTTAAAATTATGTAAATGAAACTAAAATGATGATTTATTAACTACTTGAAACACATTCTTAGATTTTTTAAATATTAAAACAACATTTAAAAGTTTGTCGTATTTCAAATATTATATTTTATATTATTTCGTACTAAATTAATGAATTTTTCGTAGTATACGTAATATGCACCCATATATCTTTTTATTGTTCGTTGTTCCTAGAAATGTATGGACCAGTAGTAGTAAAATATTTTCATATATTTTATGTAATATTGAATATGAATGGAATCATTCAATTGTAATGAGCGTACTTATATAGTACTTGTGAGGGATTTTTTAATATTTCAAAAAGAGCTTTATGTCTTTTCTCCCATAGCAGCGTAATCAGAGAGATCCTAGTGTCAAGACACTCCGTCCGCTATGTTAATTTTATATTTAGTTTGTTTATTAGAGGTTTGACTACCTTAGCCCTGGAGTCTGGTATTTCTATATCGGCATGGTTAAAGTATGCATAGGGAAAATTTATTTTATATTGATGGACAATATTGAGAATTTGCAATATATTAGAGAATGCACGTCACGATTTGGGTCTGTCGATCGAGATTTATAAGTCATTTTTTAAATATAGACATATACAAATAGATATGTGGAAGATAGAGTGAGTGTCTTGAAGTTGTAAAAAAGGAAAATATTAAATTAAAAAATTAGTTAATTTTTTGCAGTTTTACGTTTTTACTAACATAGCATAGTTAGTCAGAGAGTGTGAAGACCTGGTGTAAAGATCCTCCGTTCTCCACTTCCCGCCCGAATTCGAGACATTGTGTGTTGGGTGGTGGAATTTAACCGCGAAGGGGAAAAAAATAGTTTAAATATTTTATTTTAATTTAAATATATAATTCATTCCTCTAGATGGAAATTGAACCGATAACTTCTGTATGTATAGTCTGACGCTGTTACATTGCGCGATGATGACATTTAGACACATTGTATGATTTTTATTTAAGAAATTTTATTTCACAATCTTATAACAGAAGTTTTTTATTACAAAAAGATTCTTTACCATAACCTTAAGTTATTTACTAAGTACTTCACAAGTCATTCATTCATTATAGTTCAAATAAAAAATTAAAAGAATAAATACTCCTTTGTAAGTTGTGTCTGTAAAGAAATTATGAATAAGCGAACATATTCTTATATCTAGGCTGGAATAATATTTTTACAATTCATTCATTCTTTCATTTCCATCTTCACGATTGAATGATTAAAACAAAGCATGTTTTGACGTTTGAATTTTTTTTGAATTATATATTATTAGTTATACCTATATTATTAATGTTATTTTTTTCATATTAATGTTAATTATTTTTATTATAACATAAAATAGTTTGGTTATAAATCGTTAATTACATATATTCGAAGACTGGTGTAGAATTCAAGTAGAATTTAGAAAGAATTGTAAGTACATTACACTATAATAAAGACTTGATAAATATTAAGAGGCCATTGTGGCGCTTTACAACAGTAGCTGACGTCTGAAAGGAAAAGGATTTGAGTGTGGATTCGATTCCAACTTGGTATAATGTTATATTAACATCATTACTAATTAAAATTATACTAATATGCTAACAACAAAAATAAGTTTTAATAAAGCGTATAAGAATTTCGACGCATCGGATAGCAGAACGCATGACTCAGTGGTGAGAGCGCCTGAACGGTATTCAGGAAGCGCGGTATTCTAAATGTCTTTTTCAATTTTCCTAAGTGTGGAATAACACTTTAAAAGTGTTAAAAGTATCATTACTAATTTCCTGTTCTGATAAGATAAATCTCGGCGTTAAGTTTCGTTGTGCAATAAGCAGTGTTTCAAATTAGAGAGAATACTGAAGAACGAAGTGTCTTGAGACACTAAATTTTCTTTGCTTACTAATTTGATTTTGTCTTTAAAAATAACAAATCGTTATATAGCAGCATAACGATACTAAATAATATATATTTGAAATATATTTCAAAATAATAAAAAAAACATGATTTTTTTGTATTAAAATCAAATATTTATCTACTATTTACAAATACTTAATCCTTGATATTATAATTCTTTTCTTTTCTAAGAACAAGTAAAATAAAATAAATATTTAAATAGTAAGAAATATTAAGAAATAAAAAAAAATGTATATTTATTCTTGTTTAAAAGAAGGAGCAAGATAAAGTTGATCTTAAATATTATTAATGTGGCGTTGTACAATTTATTTTTATGTTACTCACTTAGTTGTTTTGCGTAGGTGTCGCATTAGAGCTACGAATATTTCGTTGAAAAAATAAGCATTCCCCATTGTTAGAAGATAATAGGAACATAAGTTTTTAAGCATGGTTTGGCTATTTTTATTTTTGGTAAATTTTAACGTCTAAAAGTACATTAACTAATAACATTACTTCCCAGAAATGGCTACAATGAAGATATATGGATAATCATTTTTTGTCCTATTGTCAGTGTAGGTGGTTAGTGGTCGGAGAGAACTTGTTGTTAAGACTCTCCTTTCTACAATTTCTAACCAATATTGATTATGAGTTGAGTAGCGGAACTCACAAGGTGGTCTAATTAAAGTTAATTATTAATAATAATGTTAGAGTTATAAATAATTCAAATTTAATAATTAATATTGAAAAGAATTTAAATCATTTGATACCTACTCATCGAACCCACAACAAGTCTGTTAACCGACAGTTGTCTGCTACTATCACATACTCTCATATATATACATGTATATATACATGTAGTCAGCAGTATTGTTTCTTTATGCCATGTTGACCTCATTTACAATAGACGGATTCGATATCTCAACATTATTATACGTGTTGTATGCATTAAAATAAGAAAATTTTAAACAGTATCTATCCAACTTGCTTGGTTAATAAAAAAAAGCAATCGCATTTCTTTAAGCTTAACTTCTTTTTTTAAGCTTCTCGCTGTATCCTGCAAACAGTGGGGTAGGCAGATGGAACCTAGTGTTAAGCCACTCCGTTCTCCAACATTAAATAACATTATTGAAACTTACGATGTTTTTAATTATTAATGGATATATTTGAAAGTAATACTTTTTGCTAAAAAGACTCTAACATGGTACTTTTTATGTCATTTCTTAAATAATAACTTCAAATTATTATCACTTAACAAATAATTTTACTCATAAACTAAATACTTAAAGAAATTTACAAAAAATTAGATTGTAGAAGTCAAAAGTTGAACTACGGCGGTCTCGTAGTCAGTGCTACGTCGTAGACTGGCGTAGCCGCACGTCGCGTGTGTAGCGGCAGCTACCGTTACGTACTGATATCGTTGTACATTCAAGTACAAAGTTTGAAAACTTTTTATTTTATTTTAATTTTATTATTAAATAAGAAAAAGTTTAAAAATATATTTTTCTTTAGAAAAAAATAATTTGTAAGTTAAATAATGCGATATTTCTTAAAGTGCAATTAAAATGAGTGTAGAACTACTGGATATATTAAAAAATGAAGCGATACGTTCAAATGACAGAAAAGGTAATATATTAAAGATTACATCATTTATTAAGAGTGTATTTTTTTAATTTAATTTTAAGGAAATTTAACTTTGTTTAATTTATTAACCTTTATTTTAATATATTAAGATTTATTATCCTTTTTTTATAAGTTTACAAATAAATAACTCTTTTTTATTTATTATTTAACTATGAAACCATGTGTTTCATAATAAAAAAATATAATAGCCTAATTAAGCTTCAGCCCTAATAAATAAATAATATCACTTTCTATAATTGTTTTGATACAATCTCTAACTTTTCTATTACTTATATTTCTATGCTAAAAGACTATAAAAAAATAGTTTAAAAATTCACAAATTAAAAGGAAAAGCATATTTTTATTTTATCATACTTTACACAATTTTTTATAGCTTCACCCTATTCCTCGCATAGCAAGTTAGTCAGGGAACACCTAGTGTTAAGATACTCCGTTCTCTACTTTTCGCCCGAATCAAGCCAGGCAATGTCTAGGCCTTGAACTCAACGCCGCGCCTCGTCTTGTGCCAGAGCGGAGAAACGAAAATAATTTAAATATAATCCTTCTGCCGGGGAATTGAACCCGTTACTATCGTATAAACAGTGAATACTGCACCATAATGGCGACATCGTCATTATCACGTATTCAAATTTTAATTATAAATCATACTTAAACATTAATATTGTATTAATTAAATTTCACGATAACAAAGATAAGTAATACATATATTAAACGAATAAAACTTTTGTTTTTTTTTTTTTTTTTAGCTTCACGCCGTATCCCGCACACAGCAGGGTAGGCAGAGGGAACCTAGTGTTAAGACACTCCGTTCCCCACTTTCCGCCGAATTCGGAGGCTTGCGTGTTAAGTGGCGGAAATATAATTTCCACCCCCCGAGTGGGAATCGAACCCACAACCAGTCGTTTACAGTCACACGCTTGTGCCACTGGGCCACGACTGGCCACTTTTGTTATATATAATTAAAAATGACTATAACATACGTGACAGTTGTTTCGTTTGTTATATTACAGTTGATTTGCCCTTTGTGTAAACAATATACATGTCGTGATTTTCGACGATTCTTTAGCTTGTTTGGCGTGTTTATTTATACAAAGAATGTGTGTAAGAGAGTTGTAGTCCTAAACTACATTTGTATAAATAATAAGACGTAAATCATATTTTTTACAATAAAAATATGTCTTAAAATTAATTTTCTCTTGGTTCTTCTCCTGGATCGCTATTTAATTTTATCGTGAAGAAAACCCTTTCACGCGTTTATTTGTATTGGGAACTTGGGTGATATACTTATACCATAGCTTCAAGTTGTTCCTTTTTAACTATCAGCAGTAAGTCTTTTTAACTGTAAACCTCAGCAGTACTCGGTTCACCTTAAGAAACATTTATGTTTAATTTCAATTTTTCAATTTCCTAAGCATCGGGATAACACTTTGAAATGTTAAAAGTAAATGTCAAATTTTAGCTTTATATATCCGTTAATACTGACTGTGCTTTATTTGTCGATCATGCGGTTAGTTTAGGAAGAATTTAGTATACATATACGAAATAGGTAAGAAATATATTAATACATATGTAGATATTTACATATATGAAGTAATGATTAAGTATCATGATAATAAATAACTAATTGTACAACAGATGACAGTTACAAATGGGACTAAACGAGCGTTGTCACTAAGTAATTATAGATTACAGCCTATTAATTTATGTTTGTGGGTGTATAATTTATGTGATATAATATTATTCATATCATTTTTGACTATTTAGTTTATTTAAATAATTTTTATTTGTTCAGGAACAGTCTTTTTTTTTGATAAAATTTGTATCATGTTACAGTCTCCTTTTTATACTCGTATACTAAATATACGGTAAGTGAATGAATTGAATTATGTAATAGACTTAATTCCATTCATTCACTTACTTAATTAACTGATGTACATATATCGTAGCATTTATTATATGACCAATATACAAAATGTTTAATAAGGTCTATTTATATACTTTTATTTTAATATCGTAACAATAATAAAAAATAACTTCACACACTTTCCCACATAGCAGGATACTTAAAGACAACTTCAAGGCAGTTCGCGCTTACGAACTTACCGCTGTTCTTTTTCCGTTTTGTTTGCTCCCGAGTAGGGGCGAACCTACAACTAATCGCGGTTACAATCAGTCCCCACTACGTTTGCCTCACTAACGTATCATATCGTAATTAACAGCAAAAAAATTTTACGTAACTGGCTATAACAAAAATATTTATTTTTGCACAACCATTTTCTATATATATTTATACAGCATGTTTGCTTATCATTCTATCTACAATCCAATACAATAAAGTTAAAAGCCCGCACAATTCGCTGTGAAACATAAAAAGAGAGCTTTGCACAGCATAAGGTTTTATAGAAAATCAACATTACGTTCTTCAAAACCACAAAGGAACTGACTAAATTATGAATTATCACGCACAACTAAGCTTAGTGAAGGTTTCGAGTTCTAAATGTATTATAACGAGAGAATTATTTTATTAGAGCCGATCTAGTTTTCGTTAGCGACTTTAGAATAATTGGATAGAGGTTATTGTGGCGCATTGGTATAAATAAGTGTCTTATTGTACGCGCGAATGGTTATGGGTTCGATTCCTACTTGAGGGAAAGATTGTAGCTTCACGCTGTGTCCCGCACACAGCAGGATAGGCAGAGGGAACCTAGTGTTATGACACTACGTTACCCACCTCCCGCCGAATTCGGAGGCATTGCGTTAAGTGGTGGAACTTAACGCCGCGCTTTGCCTCGACACCAGCGAAGAAAATGGAAATATTAAATATTTACACACCTTAAGTGGGAATCGAACCCACAACCAGTCGTTTACAGTCACACGTTTGTGCCACTGCGCCACAACGGGCTCCTTGAAAGATTATATGTAATTTATATTTATTTCTCCTTTTTGGTGCCAAAGACAAATCGCTAAGCTCTCTCTGACTACCCTGATAAGCGGGAAAAAACGTGAAGCTGTAACAATTTCTACGATTATGCAAATAGTTTTGTAATAAACTTCAATTACATTTTATTTTTGTATGAAAAAGTTCGATTATTTAAAATGAAACTATTTTAAATTTGAACTAATCTTATTTATATCACGCTAAAATACTAAAAACAATTTATAATAGAATGATAGAATACTAAAATGAATTTACTATCACCGCGTTTTATCCAGCTTATTTTATATTCATAAAGCAATATATGCTATAAATTAGAGATAAATATGAAAAAGGTATAAAATATTTAACACAATAGGCCAGAAGATCGCGTCTCGCAGATAACACAATATTTAGAAATGTCAAAAAGAATCAAGAACGACCTAAACTATGTAGACCTCGTTTGTAATTCGTAGCGAAGCGTATTGTTGAATGTTTGCAGCTGTTAACAAAAAGTTTTCTCTTTGGACAAAATTCTGGTAATTTTATGCCCCATAAAATAAGATATATATAGGTATAGGTGTTACTTCGTTATTTATTTGTGAAAATTTGCAAACAAAAACTAGTAAATCAACTTTTCTGATGTAGCATGTCTAATAGTAAGTCTTTATAAAATTTTCTGTTACATCAGAAAAAAAAATACTATATTTAATATTACAGAGAGCGTAACTCAACGCCGTGCTTTGTCGGACCACAGAGCAGAAATGAAAATAATTTAATTATAATGATCCTCCCATTGAGAAACGAACCTACGACCAATCGTATTTGTAGCTAGAAGCATTTACTGTTTATGCATTTATTTTTTTTAAATTAAATTAAATTAAATTAAATAGCTTCACGCTATATCCCGCACACAGCAGGGTAGGCAGAGGGAACCTAGTGTTAAGACACTCCGTTCCCCACTTTCCGCCGAATTCGGAGGCTTGCGTGTTAAGTGGCGGAACTTAACGCCGCGCTTTACCTCGACACCAGAGCGAAGAAAATGGAAATATAATTTCCACTTCTCGAGTGGGAATCGAACCCACAACCAGTCGTTTACAGTCACACTCTTGTGCCACTGGGCCACAACTGGCCACATTATTTTTTTTTACCACTTAAATCTATCATTACAATTTAAATGTTCATTTTATATATGTTTCGCATTTTTTTATTTAATACTCATATTCTAGGAGTATATTAAAAATGACTAGTCCTTTTAAACACTTTTAAAACATTTTTAAAGTGTTATTCCACACTTAGGAAATCTTTAAATATATTAAAAATGACTAGTCCGTCATATTGGGTGTTCCGCCATGTCATGGTGTAGAATGACGTCACAAACTTACACACAGAAATTTATTTAATTTGGTTATAGATTTGCAAAAGTTGCAAGATTCCACCCAAACAAACATACATACATTGCAAGTTAATAAAAAGCTTGTAAAACGACATATGTGTATATATATACTCTAAAGCCTCATTTATTTTTACTTTAAACCACCTTAGTAACATAAGAAAAATATGTTTTTGAACAAATACGACCAATAAATGTTATGTAATTACCAATACTAAATTAGAACGAATGATATCGAGCGATTATAGTCACGCGACGGTCTTCATGATGACCTTTCTTTACATATAATATTCAGAAAACGTATGAGACGGGTGTCAATATTTATAGAATCCGTGCACAGTTTGATAATTTGGATATTTAAAAGGTGAAAAAAAAAAGTTTCAGGTTTTTTCCACATAGCAAGGTATTCAGAGAGAACCTAGTCTCAAAATAATTAATAAAAAAAAAAAATATCGCGATTACTACACATTTTGAAATGAAACTATTTTTAACCGGATTAATCGCGTATATTTTTGGTATTCGAAAATACATTTTTAGAAACCCGACGTTTCGAACACTTTACAGTAGTCCGTGGTCACAGGTAGACTAACTAGTGTCAAAATGTTCTTCTTTCGGGAATTATATCCACAACTATCTTGTTCAAAGTATGACATTGCGTTGACAAAGAAACATTGCGTGGAATGTGGAGGACTTTAACCCCACGCTTTTCCTTTACCAAAGCAGAGAAATGAAAATAATTACATTTTGATAACTTCATTATTTTAAGGTCTCTGCGTTGCTAGTTGTGGCGCAGTGGCACAAAGTATGACTGTAAAGCGACTGGTTGTGGGTTCGATTTCCACTCGAAGAGTGGAAATGTTTAATATTTCCATTTTCTTCGCTCTGGTGTCGGGGCAAAGCGCGGCGTTAAGTTCTGCTACTTAACACGCAATGCTTCCGAATTCGGCAATAAGTGGGGAACGGAGTGTTTTAACATTAGGTTCCCTCTGCCTACCCTGCTGTGTGCGGGATACAGCGTGAAGCTAAAAAAAAAGAAGATAATTCCACGGAGTGGGAATCGAACCCGTGAATCAACCGTTATTACAGTTAGACGCTCCACCGTTACGCCACGATAACCACAATGATTTATTTACTTTTTATCTTCACGCCTCTTCCGATACGGTGTAGCCATTTCCTTTCTTACTTTCCGCTCATCATTACGTGTATTACATTTATCACCAAGCTTTACCGAATTAAGATATCAAGAATTTCTTAAAGAAATTTATCTTAAACAATAATCTTTACATATTATAAAGCAAAGTCGCTTCCCGCGTCGGTCTGTATGTAGGTATATTTAGATCTTCAAACCTAGGTAACGTATTGCGATGCGGTTTTTTTAATAGATAAAATGATTCAAAAGGGAGGTTTATATGTATAATACAATGCATAATATAGTAGAGAAACACTGATATCTATATAATCTTAGAGGTTTCTAATGTGCGCGGGGCGGCGTGGAGGTGCGTGTCTATAGTGAAATAGTTGTGTAGTTAACGCAGGCGAAGCCGCGAGCGGGCCACTAGTTTAAATATAAAATCATTCGACCATTTGCCTAACAAACAATGTTTATACAAAGAGACAAACTAGCAGCGCCGGAATTAAAAATAAATTTACATATGAAAGCGTTTACATATATACATATACATATATAATATGGATGCGGTTATACGATATGTATGTCTGAAACACCACAAAGCAAATTGTAAATACTAAATCTTATTAAAAGTAAGTTTTGTGAACAAAAAGCTTTTGGGGGCCAGTCGTGGCGTAGTGGTACAAACGTGTTACTGTAAACGACTGGTTATGAGTTCGATTCGCACTCGAGGAGTAGAACTATTTAATTTTTCCATTTTCTTCACTCTAGTCTCGAGGTAAGGTGCGGCGGTAAGTCCCCCCTCTACCTATAGCGTGAAGCTAAAATAAATAGATATTTTTTTTGCATAACACTTCGAATTTGCGAAGAGAGAATCAGATAAATGAGTAAAATTAGAGTTGGTAAGTTTTCCTACCACAGATAAATAGGTTAAGCTTAACTAGAAATGTGACGGCTATGGATGTTTATATTTAAAATATATTAATTTCCCTCCTTATTTTACTCAAGACGCAATGTCTTGAATTGAGGTGGAAAGCGGAGAACATAGTGTAATAACACGAAGTAATCTCTGCCTTCTTTATAAAAAGAACAAAAAAAAGATACATATATTTTAAGTTTTTTTTTTGTGTTAAGACACTTCGTTCCACATTTACCGCCGAATTCGAAGCTATTGCGTGTTACGTAGCGGAACTAAACGCCGCGCTTTGCCTCGACACCAGAACAAAGGAAATAGAAATAAATAATATTTCCACCCTTCGAATGGGAATCGAACCCACGACCAGTCGTTTACAGTCATACTTTGTGCCACTGTGCCACTACTGGTCCCTTATTATTGTTATAATTCTTGCATTTTTAAATGATTTCAGATTTATTAAATGTTAAGTAAAAAGTCTTAAAAGATATTTTTACGTTTCTAAATTTTAATGTAGCATGTTAGAGCCGCATCTTATGTATATCGTCTAAGCACTCCAGCCAATTAGGCCATAATATGTTATTACGTTACGAAGAAAATTATATAACGTTGTTATGATTTTAGTTGTTAGTAAATTTATCTAACAAAATTTGGCTATTCAAAATTATTATAAAAAAATATTATATGTAAAGGATGTTTTTTACAGAAGTAATATTTAACAATTTCAGATATGTATTTCACATACTTGAGGTTAAAAAGTATTGTAAAAGTTTCGTTTCAAATACAGGACAAGCAAGTCTGTTTCCCTAGTCTTTAGTTTAATTGCGTAGATTTTACAGTTAAAAACGTTATTAATATATATCACTGTAATTGCTATATTATTTATACAAATATTTAGCCGAATAATTTCTATACCCACAGTTACCTACATAATAGTTAAGCTTATTTGAGCAGCGCCACTGTGGACGATTGATGAGTTAAAAAAAGTCCTTTCTAATGCACATATATTCAAGACTTTCATAAATAATAGTAATATTTTACATTTTCTTTTTTTTGCAGTTCTCTCTACTTTTGTTGAAAAAAATATGCGTAGACTGTTTTTTTAGCTTCACGCAGTATCCCGCACACAGCACAGGGTACGCAAAGGGAACCTAGTGATATGACACTCTGTTCCTCACTCTCCGCTGGATTCGTAGGCATTGCGTGTTAAGTGGCGGAACTTTGCCTCGACACCAGAGCGAAAGAAATGGAAAAATTAAATATATCCACTCCTCGAGTGGGACTCCAACCCACAACCAGTCGCTTGACCGTCACATTTAGTGCCACTGCGCCACGACTGGCTTAGACTTTTAAATGTGTCTTTTTTTGTTTTATTATTTTTGGTTACTAAATACTTGAACCACTTTGTAATCTAATTTCTTTTGTTCATCAACAACAACAAGAATTTAAAGGGTTAAATATTCAAAGTCTTTTTTTAATTTGAAGCAAATTTGTAAAATTCTAAACTTTCTTTTACAGTCTTAAGTTGTCTTCTGCCGAACGAGAGAGTTAGAGAGAACCTTGTGTCAAACCCCATATTTCTTCCCTTAAAAAAAAATTAAATAGCTTCACGCTATATCCCGCACACAGCAGGGTAGGCAGAGGGAACCTAGTATTAAGACACTCCGTTCCATATTTCTTCCCTTTTCGCTCTAACTTCCGATCATAAAGAATTGAGTAGCTGTACTTAATGTCACGCTTTGATATAATCATAAATAATTAAATTATTAAATGGCGAACGACCACTTAACATGCAATGCCTGTAAAATTTGTCATAACCCTAGGTTCCCTGTGTCTACCCCGCCGTGTGCGGGATACAGCGTGAAAGCTAAAAAAATCCCTTACCTGTGAGTTATTATGTTATATTAAAATTTAAAAAATAAGTAAAAAAATATATAATCATTTCCTTAAATAGGTTTACGATAACAGTCAGAAGAATTTTAAACTTAATTTATTGGTAATCAAATTTTGCGACATATCACCTTCATGTCTTCTAACAATCGATATACACCAAATATATTTGACTCATGTCTTTACACGTCTGTTGCGTGTCACTCTGACCTCGCTGACCTTTCGTCAACATATGTCCTATTGTTATATACCAAATAATGGAATATAATAAATACTGTACCATTATTTTCTACTTTCGAAATATTCGGAAATAAATCCAGTTTAGAATAAGTGGATGAACTGTATTATTCAATATTATTGATTTAATTATGATCTTTTAATAGTGTTTATTTTAATTTGATAATTTGATGTGTAGAATTTTAGAATTATGTGAATTCTTACGTAAATGTTGATTTATATTGTGGACTTAGTAGCGCAGCGAGACAGCGTCTGTATATATTATTCGGTTGAATTATGTAGTGCGGAACGGAGTGTCTTAACACTATACTCCCTCTCCCTGCCGTCCGCGGGATACAGCGTAAGCAAAGACCGTCCAGGCGCTCTCACCACTGAGCCATGCGTTCTACTATCCGCTGCGTCGAAATTCTTATACGCTTTATTACAATTTATTTTTGTTGTTAGCTTCTCTGTAGAGAGATTTTTACAAATTTCTACTACCCAAAGATTATTCTACGAACAAAATTTTTATACGTTTACTTTAAATGTCTTTTTCAATTTTCCTAAGTGTGGAATAATACTTGAAAAATGTTTAAATGCATTTAATAAATTGTTCGTGTTTCCTTCTTTGATTATCTTCCTTTCTTCACACTGTTCAGCAAGATGAAGTGCGGGATTGAGGTCCGCCACTTAACACGCAATGTTTCAAATTTGGGCTAAAGTTTAGAACAAAGTAAAACTAGGTTCTCTATTGATAATGTGGTATGCAAAACATACTATTTTACATTATATCACCAATTTTTGATTTCTTATTGTGTTTTATAGTAACTCCCTTTTTATTTAGTTTTGTTATTACGCTTAGTAAATTTTTAATTAGTAAATTGGACTCCTGTTAAAATTTCGGCACACGTTATTTATTACTATATTTTTACATAATTATTATTATACTATTACTAAGGACAAGTGATTGCTGCTTCGATTTACAATCGGTGAAATTATATATTTAAAATATTTTCATATCTCCATTCTTGAGAGCACAAAGCACGGCGCTTCTATTGCTCAAAACATAATGACAACAATACATACTGCAATACATAAATCGATTTTGGGCCGAAAGTATTTTATAAAAATAAAATTAAATAATAATCTAAATATGTTTTTTTACTTTATGTCTAATACAATTGTAAAATCGTTACTCAACAAGTCCCAAAGGTTAAATTAAATATATACTCATACAATGAAAGCTAACAAAAAACAAGCATTTTTTAAAATATGCCATAACTTATCGTGTTTATTATTAAAACATGACGCTAAAGTCAATATTTATGTAAATTATATGTATTACACGTGAGATTGCGTTTAGTACGAAGGAGAATAAAATGTACAACTTTTAAAAGGCAAGACCTAATAACTACCATATTTTTTTTTCGTATTATCCCAAAGGAGTTTGGTAAGGCTTAGGCATTTTTATGCCTATACTAGCGACCCGCTCGCGGCTTCGCCACGTGAACTACCACTTTCATCCACTATTGCCTCTTTGGAATTGGTTTTTTTTTTTTTATAAAAGGGGGATGGTCTAAATTTAACCTTGCGTCACTAATTATATTCTTGCGAAAATCATCGATGCATCTAGTACAATGTCTATACTATTTGATAACGTATAGTGATAACTGATCTAGTAAGAAAACGTACGAAATCTGCTATCATATATCTATATGATAGCAGATTTCGTACATATATACCATCAGGTATATAGTATTATAAACTGGTCATAATATCTTAAATAAATTTTAGACTTTTTATTTTATTGTACAATTGTGTTACTTACTGGTATTAAAAAAAAATACCTTTACTTGCAAATAATCAATATAACTTGACTTTGGTACTTTTTTATTTTTCTGCGGGAACTATATTGAATACCAGGGTAAACTAACGACCCGCTCGCGGCGTCGCTGGGTGAACTACTACTTTCATACCCTATTTTAGCACCTCTGGAATTATTTTTAAAAAAGAGAGATAGCCTATATTTGACTTTGCCTTATCAACTATTTCCTGAGAAAATTAATTGAAATCAGTCAAGGAGTTTAGATCTTTCATTCTCACTATATTCTTAACATACATAAGTTTCATCCACTGTTTCAACCTCCTAGGGTTTGATTTTTTTTAAAAAGTAGCAATATTTGACCCTACGACTTCTTCTTTTCGTATTTCATATAAAGCGGGCTAGTAGATTACCCGTGAAAACAAAACCTATAGAAGAGATACAGATTTTTGCATTTTTATAATAATATTCATGAGTACGAATATATCTAGTACAATGTCAACTATATAATAACAGATGGTGACAGAAAACGTAGTGACATTTGTTGTCATATAGATAATATAAAGTTTTGTAGGCTGGTCAAATGTATTTTTAATAGCAAATTATCTTCAATAAATGTTGTGCTCAATTTATTTTATAATTATTTTAAGTAATATTAGTGATATTAAAACAAATTTAGTTTCACCTTTGAACTATCAACACAATTTAAATGTTTTTTTTTATTTTATTTTTCTGCCGCAGTTGTATAGAATATCAGGATGAAAACTATCCCATATGTTGCTCTAACCTTTAAGCTAACTCCATACAAAAATTCATTAATTTCTACCCGGTAGATATTAGTATATAAATGATTTACTTATATCGGTTTTTTATTTTTTCTAAAAAAACTACACGGAAAACCGGGATAAAAACTATCCTATATGTACCTTTGGACTATAAGCTATCACTATACCAAAATTCATTCATTTCTGTCCAGTAGTTTTTGCGTGATTGGCGAACAAATTAACAGACAGACAGACAGACAGACAGACAGACAGACAGACAGACAAAAATTCTACTGAGTGGTTTTTTCGCCTCTGTTATCGATATATTAACATACCCAATTAAAATTTTTCTGAAATTTTTCATGTACAGAATTGACTTTTCTACTCTTTTATTATATATATGTCGGAGAAGCTTTATTTTATTTAAATAATGATGAATATCTCATGGGCGTGAACGTTGGGTTATCGAGTAAAACAATAGCGGGCACAATTATCTTCCTTTTTATTTGCGAGTATCGTCTGCAATCGTCAACTATAGAATCTCACAGGAAAAAAACCAAAAGAATATGTTGCCTTTGTTTTTATAAAAAAAGTCAATCTATTGACACTTCGTTTTCCAAGCGTGAGAAAACGTTATCTTCTTTAATTCGGCCAGCCTTCATCGCAATTTGAACTTCTTTGAGTGTTGACATACTCGTCGCGGTGTGGCCATCGCTCTGGAACGTGTTCAGCTTCGTTTCACCATCATCTTCATGACTGTCTCCGACACGGCCATCCTGCGCTGACACACGTCCTCGGGTGTTTCTTTCTGCTAAAAACAAAAACTACAGTATACATTGTTCGGTCATTCCTGACATTATAGAAAGTTGGTATGATAATATTAATCGCCATTGAAATATCAAGTAAGCATGAACTTTCAAATCAAACTTATTTCAATATTAGCAGGATGCTGTTAACACCTCAGGGACAGTTGTGGAGAAGAGCATATGTTCTCATATACTCTTCACTCATGCTCAAGAACTACTGGCAGAATGTAATTTTACAATAAATTCACCACTTTAATTAGCATCCTGAGAGAGCTTCAACAGCATACTTAAGAAATATACCTCTAATCTAGACTTTAAAGAATCAACTGATAAATCATAATTCTCTAAACACTCGAAAACTAGTTACTAAAATCTCTTATATTTGTGCTGTGAATATTTTTGTGCACAAGATATTGGTATACTTTAATGTAACCCTCAGCTAACTTTTTAAAAACTTCACCGATATTAAGATAATTATTAGTTTCTATATTGGAAATAAAAACATACTTCTTGAATTACAATTATTGATTTAATCTAGAGCATTGTCCAACAGTAAAATTCTATAGGATAAGATATCACGATAATATTTAAAATAAAATCAGACTATTAACGTTTATAATTTGACTAACTTCTCAACAGCGCTAGGGGGAGATTAGTGTACTCATAAGGGGAATCAAGATCGCGCTCTATTGAAATTTTGAATACAGAGTTATTTCTATGAACACCGCTAAAAAAAGTAAAAATTATCAATTTCACGTTAGCAACTAAGCTATTGCTCATATTGTCATCCACATCTACAAGGTATTTTCTTATAATGGCAATCCTACAGCTTACAATAGTAACAAATTTAATTCACAATGTCTTTATAAGCGCCTCTTAATGTAAGTCAATATAGCAAAACAGTTTCAGATGAAAATGCTAGAGCAACCAAGTACCTTTTGAACTGACTAATACTAATTACAAATTATGATCATTGCTAAGTACAATACTATCTCTAAAGTGGGTATCTTATTCGTGGCCTATGGGCTTAGCCCCAACAACAAATCTTGCATTCCACATGAATGCCGAGCCACTTTTGGCCTTCTCTTTGGTCTCTATCGGACCCAACAATCACCTGAGCCACACCTGGACTCCTCATCGGTCTCTGCTGACCTTTCCACCATCAGAGCCACACCTGGACTCGTCATCGGTCTCTGCTGACCTTTCCACCACCAGAGCCACACCTGGACTCCTCATCGGTCTCTGCTGACCTTTCCACCGCCAGAGCCACACTTGGCCTCTGCGGTCTCCACAGGACCCGTCCCTCCCCAGCGCCACCCGCACACCGCGTGTCCACGTACTACCATATAGAAAGCAGTCACCGATTTCCAACAGACTACGGCTACGAAATGGCTACTGGTAGGTACGGTCCGACCAACCGAACTAAGATTCCACACTATCGTTTAGGCAACTCATTGACCTCTACTTTTAGTAATACTTGGCTCTCGTGCATTCCTCTACCCTACATCTAGCGTGTACTTACAAGTACGCATAAAACGCGACTCATAACGTTTAGCGACGCCAGCGTAATACTTCGAATTGAAATTTTCGCGGTCTTATTTTCAGACAAATAAATTAATGCCAAATTAATAACAAATAAATGAATTAAGTGTATGCAAATTTACTGAGACATACCATTTTGAAAAGCGTTAAAAGTCTTAGAACATTACGCAGGCCGAAAAGCGTTAAAAGTCTTAGTTCCCTAGTTGCCGTAACGTTATACACTATGATGTTATTCTATGTCAGGTATCAAATAAACACCATTGCGCAATCTAACATAAAATAATAGGTTCCGTTAAGAGGCAATATCTATTAAGAAATCATTTGCAATGAAGATCTATTCGAAAGAATACTAATCTATATGCCTGCGTTCCGAATCATCTAAACTGAACCTGAATAATAACTCAATCTTATATTTTTTTTTAAATTAATTTTACTTTTACTAATTTTATGCATTATTTCCGCTTCTACGGTACGGCAGCGGAACGCAAAGTTAAAGACACCTTTAGCACTATCTATTAAACGACTTTCTAGTTACAGATATTTAGGCAAATTGTAGGAAACCTAGAAATTAAATGTTATTAGAATTATCCTACCTAGATTAGTTTTCACGGTTTTCCCGCAAGCATGGTAGGCAAAGAGTGTCAAAACGGGAGTGTTTGGACACTTCTCTTTTGGCATAAACCTCACCTAAATTGTGTAGAGAACGGTAATTCTCGACGCCGCGCTTTGTCTTGTCACCAGGGCGGAGAAATGAAAACAATTTCAAATATAATCATTCCCCCGTGTGGGAATAGAACTACATTCATCGTATATGCAGATAGACACAATGTCGTATTTGAAATATTGCGAATATTAGCAACCTCTTATTTTAGAAAACGTAGGTAAGTTTGAACAATCGAAAACGGGATTCGAACCCGTGTACCTTGGAAACCGCCCTAGCGAACTAACCACTAAACCTATGTGCGTTCTACCAATTTACATTGAAATTCTTTCGTTTCTTCAAACTTATTTCTTATAATTTTTATAAACTTTTTCTTATCGTAAATGAGTGAATACTACTACTTTAAAAGTTATTAAATAAAGCATTATTGTCTAACAAATAATTATTGACATTCAAACGTCAAGCGTCCATATTAACACAAACATTCATTACAAAGGTAATATCGAGATTAACTATCATATCACGGGCATAAATATTGTACTTTCATGATAAATATCATTGCAATAATTAATTCGTTTGCCCTAATATGAACGTTGAAACAAATACGATATCTTACGACCAAGAGCAAAATTTTAAAAGTAAGATTTCTATTGCCTATGCGATAATATAAAGTTCTTAAAATGTATTCATTGGTTTACGTTTCTGTTACCTACACCTATCAATAAAATAACATTAGGAAAACATTTAACGCCTTTTTTTCGCAAAACCTTATTTATCTAACGAGCGTTTAAGTAAGGTCTAATCTAAGAATAAAATGTTATTGACCCACCGGATAGGATTTAGTAATCCCGTAGGAAGCTCGACCACGCGCAGGTTGCGGTGCTCGGAGCATGGCGTTCAGGATACGGCGCTCGGGATACGCTCGCTATTGCAGCAGGAGCGGACTGCACCGCTTGTGGAGATGTGGCTACGCTCATCACATTTGACGCTGATAATGATTATCCCTGGTTGTAGACTCCTGAAATATTACTTGCGTGAGAAATGAATCGTATGTAAAGTCCCTACAACTTCTTACGGCTATCGCGGCAATCAGTATGTTTCTTTCTGTTCAATATCTCCATATAAGAAGCATCTAAGCGGCGACGTTGGTGTTCTGGGACACATCGCTCCATCCTGAGTATTATTAATGTCTTGCGGCGTTTTACATCTCATACCGTCTGCCTGCAACTCTCGTAGTAGGCCATGGTGAAAACCAATTCCAGTAGTAATATAAACAAGCCGTTGTAGTCAATCTATTTAGTTCTTCATCTTTCAATCTTTTTAGCAACCACGACGCCAGCGCTTACTTTTAGCCGCACCGCTCGATTTTACTCAATATCGCTGGGGGTTCATAACGGATGTTGATGTGACTTGCGACGACGTCACGATTAAGATTTCCTTGTAGTAGAGAGACTTCCTTCTAGAGGATTATCTGGTTATCCGTAGTCTGCCCTTAAACAATTGAAAATCAAGCGTATCATGCTTACGTGTATCTGGATTATATTGAAATGGCCACGTAGTCGTATTAAGGAATTCAATTTTCTGCCCGCATTTGCTCGTTCTGTACTTACAACATCTTCTTTATTGCAGTATTTCACAATTTTCACATCACACATTTTATTTACTCGATTGAATCCCACTTCTGATGTCGGAGAAGCTTTATTTTATTTAAATAATGATGAATATCTCATGGGCGTGAACGTTGGGTTATCGAGTAAAACAATAGCGGGCACAATTATCTTCCTTTTTATTTGCTAGTATCGTCTGCAATCGTCAACTATAGAATCTCACAGGAAAAGAACCAAAAGAATATGTTGCCTTTGTTTTTATACGAAAAGTCAATCTATTGACACTTCGTTTTCCAAGCGTGAGAAAACGTTATCTTCTTTAATTCGGCCAGCCTTCATCGCAATTTGAACTTCTTTGAGTGTTGACATACTCGCCGCGGTGTGGCCATCGCTCTGGAACGTGTTCAGCTTCGTTTCACCATCATCTTCATGACTGTCTCCGACATATATATATATATATATATATATACATATATATATATTTAATTCTTATACATATACAAGATGTGTATTACTATAAATATTCTTATATTATATATATATAGATTCTATCTATATTATACTATCTCATATCCAATCGATCTAGCTAAATATATATTATCTAATACTATCTATTACTTCTCTCTCTCTCTATTCTCTCTATCTCTCTGCTCTCACTCTCTCTTCTCACTATCATATACTATATATATATATCTATCAAATATATATCTCTAGAATCGATAGTCTAATCTAAATGCGGTCGTACGATATGGTGTTGGAACCATCAACAAAGCCATGTGTAATACGACAATCTGATTAAACTAAGTTTTGGTGGGACAAAACGCTTTTGGGGCCAGTCGGGGCGTATGGTACAAACCGTGTAACTGTACCGACGGTTTGTGGTTCAGTTCCCCACTCGGAGGAATGGAAATATTTAATATTTTCATTTTCTTGCGCGCTCTGGTGTCGAGGTAAAGCGCGGCGTTAAGTTCCGCCACTTAACAGGCAATGCCTCCGAGTTCGGTGGAAAGTGGGGAACGGAGTGTGGCGTGAAGCTAAAATAAATAAATAAAAAAATATTATTTTTGCATAACACTTCGAATTTGAGAAGAGAGAATCAGATAAATGAATCAAATTAGAGTTGGTAAGTTTATAAATAGGTTAAGCTTAACTAGAAGTATTTTAATTTCCCTCTTTATTTTACTCAAGATGTAATGTCTTGAATTTAGGTGGAAAGGGGGTGAACGTAGTGTAATAACACTAAGTGATGTCTGCCTTCTGTATAAAGAGAACAAAAATAAAGATACATATATTTTAAGTTTTTTTTTTATGTTAAGACCCTTCGTTCCCCATTTTCCACCGAATTCGGAGGTATTGCGTGTTAAGTGGCGGAACTTAACGCCGCGTTTTTCTTTGACACCAGAGCGAAGAAAACAGAAATAAAAAATATTTCCTCCCCTCGAATGGGAATCGAACCCACAACCAGTCGTTTACAGTCATACTTTGTGCCACTGCGCCACGACTGGCCCCTATTGTTCTAATTCTTGCATTTTAAATGATTTCAGATTTATTAAATGTTAAGTAAAAAGTCTTTAAAGATTTTTTTTACTTTTCTAAATTTTAATGTAGCAGGTTGGAGCCGCATTATGTATATCGTCTAAGCACTCCAGCCAATTAGGCCATAATATGTTATTACGTTACGAAGAAAATTATATAACGTTGTTATGATTTTAGTTGTTAGTAAATTTGTCTAAGAAAATTTGGTTATTCAAGATTATTATAAAAGATATTATATGTGAAGGATGTTTTTTTATAAAAGTATTAATATTTGACAATTTCAGATATGTATTTCACATACTTGAGGTTAAAAAGTATTGTAAAAGTTTCGTTTCAAATACAGGACAAGCAAGTCTGTTTCCCTAGTCTTTAGTTTAATTGCGTAGATTACACAGTTAAATAAAAATATTTAATAAAGATCAATATATATCACTAAAATAGCTATATTATTTATATAAATATTTAGCCGATTAGTTTTTATACCCACACTTACCTACAAAATAGTTAAGTATATTTGAACAGCGCCAAGATGGACGATTGGTGAGTGAAAAAAATATAAGTCCTTTCTAATGCACATATATGTATTCAAGATTTGCATAAATAGTAGTGATATTTCACATTTTCTTATTCTTGCAGTCCTGTCTACTTTCGTAAGAAAAAATGAGCTTAAACTGATTTTTTTAGCTTCACGCTGTATCCCGTTCACAGCAGGGTAGGCAGAGGGAATCTAGTGTTATGACACTGTTCTTCACTTTCCGCCAAATTCGTAGGAATTGCGTGTTAAGTGGCGGAACTTCACCTCGACACCAGAGCGAAAGAAATGGAAAAATTAAATATGGATATATTCCTCGAGTAGGAATCCAACCCACAACCAGTCGCTTGACCGTCACATTTAGTGCCACTGCGCCACGACTGGCTTAGACTTTTAAATGTGTCTTTTTTTGTTTTATTATTTGGCTTACCAAATACTTAAAACACTTTGTAATCTAATTTCAATTGGTTCAATAACAATAAGAATTTAAATTTATTTAAACTTTTTTTTTAATTTAAGGCAAATTTGTAAGATTTTAAGCTTTTTCTTTAACAGTTTCAAGTTGTCTTCTGCTGAACGAGGGAGTAATAGAGAACCTTGTGTCAAGACACTTAGTTCCCCCCTTTCCGCCTTAATTCGTGTCATAGAGAATTGTGTAGCTGTACTCAATGCCACGCTTCGATATGATCATAAATAATGAAATTATTAAATGGGGGACGGAGTGTCATAACACTAGGTTCCCTCTGCCTACCCTGCTGTGTGCGGGATACAGCGTGAAGCTAAAAATAAAAAAATAAAAATAATAATATTATCATTTCCTTAAATAGGTTCGTATCTATATCCTACCTAATCACGATAACAGTCAGAAGAATTTTAAAGTTAATTTATCGGTAATCAAATTTTGCGACATATCACCTTCATGTCTTCTACCAATCGATATACACCAAATATATTTGACTCATGTCTTTACACGTCTGTTGCGTGTCACTCTGACCTCGCTGACCTTTCGTCAACATATGTCCTATTGTTATATACCAAATAATGGAATATAATAAATACTGTACCATTATTTTCTACTTTCGAAATATTCGGAACTGGATTTAGAATAAGTGGATGAACTGTATTATTCAATATTATTGATTTAATTATGATCTTTATAATAGTGTTTATTTAAATTTTGAAATTTGATGTGTAGAATTTTAGAATTATGTGAATTCTTACGTAAATGTTGATTCATATTGTGGACTTTGTAGCGCAGCGAGGCAGCGTCTGTATATATTATTCGGTTGAATTATGTAGTGGGGAACGGAGTGTCTTAACACTATACTCCCTTTCCCTGCTGTGCGCGGGATACAGCGTGAAGCTAAAAAAAACAAAAAAAATGTTTCTTTAATACTTTTAAACATTTTTAAAGTGTTATTCCACACTTAAGAAAATTGAAAAAGACCGTCCATGCGCTCTCACCACTGAGCCATGCGTTCTACTATCCGCTGCGTCGAAATTCTTATTACATCTTATTTTATGTATTGAAAATTGTTGTTAGCTTCTCTGTAGATAGATTTTTGCAAATTTCTGCAATCCAAAGATTATTCTAAGAACAAAATTTGATACGTTTACTTTAAATGTCTTTTTCAACACTTTAAAATGTTCTGTGTATCTCTTGCCAAACGATTGTTCCTATTTCCTTCTTTGATTATTTTCCTTTCTTCACACTGTTTAGCGAGATAAAGTGCGGGATTGAGGTTCGCCACTCAACACGCAATGTTTCAAATTTGGGCTAAAGTTTAGAACAAAGTAAAACTAGGTTCTCTGGATACTGTGGTATGCGAAAAATACTATTTTACATTATATCACCAATTTTTGACTTCTTTCTTATCTAAATTCTTATTGTGTTTTATAGTAACTCCCTTTTTATTTAGTTTTGTTATTACGCTTAGTAAATTTTTAATTAGTAAATTGGACTCCTGTTAAAATTTCGGCACACGTTATTTATTACTATATTTTTACATAATTATTATTATACTATTACTAAGGACAAGTGATTGCTGCTTCGATTTACAATCGGTGAAATTATATATTTAAAATATTTTCATATCTCCAAAATATTCTTGAGAGCACAAAGCACGGCGCTTCTATTGCTCAAAACATAATGACAACAATACATACTGCAATACATAAATCGATTTTGGGCGGAAAGTATTTATAAAAATAAAATTAAATAATAATCTAAATATGTTTTTTTACTTTATGTCTAATACAATTGTAAAATCGTTACTCAACAAGTCCCAAAGGTTAAATTAAATATATACTCATACAATGAAAGCTAACAAAAAACAAGCATTTTTTAAAATATGCCATAACTTATCGTGTTTATTATTAAAACATGACGCTAAAGTCAATATTTATGTAAACTATATGTATTACACGTGAGATTGCGTTTAGTATGAACGAGAATAAAATGTACAACCTTTAAAAGGCAAGACCTAATAACTACCATATTTTTTCTTCGTATTATCCCAAAGGAGTATGGTAAGGCTTAAGCATTTTTATACCCGTATATAGAGGTGCAGTTAAACACCGTGTGATTGTTCCCGCGACGGTTGCGGATTTGATTCTCATTCGAGAAATGATTATATATTATTTCCATTCCGCTTTGTTGCCTAAGACAAAGCACGGCGTTAAGTTCCGACAGTTAATATGCAATATCTCGATTTCGGATAGAAAATGAAGAACGGAGTGTGTGTGAACTCTGCCTATTCTGTGACGCGAGAAAAAAGTGTGACGATGGTGATCCTTTTATAAATATACCTAATATGTAGACAGCACAAGATTTGTTTAATCAACACTAAAGTAGGTATTAAAAATAAATCGGAAATATTAAAATTGAATTAAAGCAATACATGTACAATGTACATACATGCATGTTTATTCTATTACGCAAAGTTAAAAGTTCTATATTATAACTTTAAGTTTTCTTTCGCACTGGCTGCTAGACTGAGAGAAACCTTTCGATTTCTCTTTTAATCCAAATCTGACACATATCGTGACATGAGAGCGTTTAACAAGTGGTGGAAAAGAGGAAAAATGGTAAAAATCATTTTTAAATATACCAGAATTGATCTTACAACCACCGTACTCGTATATACGTACGTAATCAGTCATTGTCACAATGTGATGTCACGATGTAATGACGTCGAAAAAATAAATATATTGGAAATATTTGTATAATTTTCGTTGATTGTCGTCAGGTTTAATATAACCCTCAAAATTTCATGAAGAAATATTTTAAAAATTGATTTTAAAGTAAAATAGAGTATATAAATAACAAATGATGTGCCCCAGTTACTTCGCTCTAAAAATAAAACCCAAATCAATACGTTGTCGACTATTTTAATTTATTCTTTATTAAAAAGTTAAGGACAATATTCATTTTAATCATTTGTTATGTATTGTAAGACAAGACTTATGAATATAAACAAATATGATATATGGTACCTTATGCTTAAGATTCGTCATTAAACTTCATCGAAATCGGCCAAGCGTTTTAATTTTCCGCATAAACTTTCATTTCCTGTTTTAAACTGTTTTAAACTAAATATTAAAAAAGAGTTGATTAGATACAAAAATCCTATGTTTGACCCTGGATGTTCATCTATTTTCATCCTGACGTCTATCAAAATCTGGCTGGATTAGTCGTAAAAGCGTAACAAAAAGACAGACAGAATTTCGGATTTACAATCTATACTAATATAATAAAGAGGGAAAGCTTGTAATTTTGTTTGTAAGGGATAATCTGAGGAAGGGCTGAACCCATTGTGAAAATACTGTAATTTTTAGAAAGCTGCAATATTTAAGAGTGCTATAGGCTATATTTAATTGCTATTGAACAGAAAGGTTAAAGTATCATAAAGGGATTCAAATAGGGGCTAAAATTTACAGATTTAGCGGCGAATCCGCGAACGGGTCGCGAGTATTAGTATAGAAGTATAGATATATTATGTATGTTTAGTTGTTACTCTTTCCAGTTTTTGGATGTTCGTAACTTGAAATGAGTTTTCCGCGTCGTGTCGCTCGGAGATAAACTTTTATTCATTTGCTTTTTGACAAACTAAAGTAGACTTAAATAGTGACTAAGTTAGTTACTTTTCTCCAAAGCAGTAAAAATGTTTTTTTTTTCGTAGAATAATTTTAACCCACATCATATATTTAAGCGCTATTGTTAATTAAGTCGCATGTGCATAATGCCTCTGCGTTTCTACTGGGTTGGTACATATTTTTATATTTTTTAATACATAAAATATTAAAATAGAGAGCGAAATATGGGAAATTGGGGCCAGTCGTGGCGCAGTGGCACAAACGTGTGACTGTAAACGACTGGTTGTGGGTTCGTTTCCCACTCAGAAGTGGAAATATTTAATATTTCCATTTTCTTCGCGCTGGTATCGAGATAAAACGCGGCGTTAAGTTCCGTCACTTAACACGCAATACCTCCAAAATTTCGGCTGAAAGTAGAAAGCGGAGTGTTTTAACACTAGGTACTCTCTGCCAACCCTGCTGTGTGGGGGATACAGCGTGAAACTGAAAAAAAGTGTTCTAAGCTACATGAAGTTACAAAATATTCTCTCTTTACCTAAGATAAGCCATCGTGGCGTAGTAGGATGGTGAGAAGGATAAACATAATTCTTGTTGATTCGATTCTCAATTATATTTAAATTAACATGTTCTGATGAGACAAAGCGCGGCGTTGAATTCCGCCACTGAATTAGGCTTAAAACGGGTAACTCGATACTAGATTTTCTCCATCTATCTTATACATGGGTTAATAATTTTACTAAAAAAAAGAATAATAATTTTACTAACAACGAGCAATAAAGAACTAAAGTAGGCAATAAAGTTAACAACACCATATAAATAACTTCATAAAGAACCCAGTAGTACCCAGTCCTAGTGTGAGTCGTCGAAATTAGCGCATTCTTTACATACGCGAGTAAGCGAGTAAGCTGGTATGTAGGCGAGGTATGTTATATTGAAAGCCTTATCGGTTACGTCGAATTAACACAATGGGAATTAAGAATTGCTTGCGCCTCTTTGTTAATGTTTTTTTGGTGGAACTACTTGTTAGTTGCAGGTTTTGTTTTCTTTATAAAGTAGCTAAAAATAGGAAAAATTTATAATTTCTATATTTATTAAAATATATGTGTGTGTGTGTGTTATCTCTGTTGGCAGTGCTGTAACGTATATAGGTCCTTCCTAAATAAAGTCAGTCGTTATGAATTAAAAATGTACTTAATTATACGTTTATTGCTATTATTTCTAAATTAGGTTTGTCTTGATAGAAAATATACAGTATTGGGTTTTGACACTTAGCAGCTTTCCTTTTATTTGTTATTCGGAGAAAGTATTCTACTTCCCCCTTAAAATTGAATCATTGTATTAATACACCACTAATATTATATGCGAAAGTTTATCTGTCAGACTATTTATCTATTACGCTTTCGAGGCCAATCTACCCGCTCGATTTGGATGAAATCGGAATGAAAATAATTCAAGACCTGGGGTCAAACATGAACAGCTATTTTTTTCAAAAAATAACCCTTAAAGGTTTGGGGGATTAGAGTTTGTATAAAAAATACAAACCATTTACCAGAAGCGAGAATTTGGCTCGTTGAAAATAATCGGTCGCTAGTTCTTCATAATGTTGCTAAGCGATGTGTACGTTCCATTTTGCTAGTATAACATGAGATTTTCGTGATGACAGGTGTCCTAGTATCTATACTTTAGTATTAAAATTATATGAAAAACTAAATCGGTGTTGAGTTCCACTACTCAAATCGTAACGCCTCAGATTTCGTTAGATAGTGGGGAACAGAGTATTTTAATACTAGGTTCCATCTGCCTACTCTGCCGTGTGCGGGATAGAGTGTGAAGCTATAAAAAGAATAAAAAAATACATCTCACAAACAGTCACAAAAAGCATTGCAATAAGAAGCTTTGTAAGCAAAAAATATATATTTTATTTACTATGTACGGAATGCTGCAAAAGAATGTCATAATGGGAATATTTACTCGACTCATTCTAACTTGAACAGAGCCCGCATTGAATAAATACTAAGCGTTTGCTTACAGTTCCATTGTTGTCAAATAAGCGGTTTTCTTTATATTCATTTCTCTTTGTCTTGTCCATACTTATATTTTAAATGCGAATGTCTGTCTGTTTGTTTGTCGCGCGCTTACGGCTAATCTGCCGGTCCGATTTGGGTGAAATTTGGAATGAAAGTAGTCAAAATTACTGGGTCAAACATAGACTACTTATTTTTTTTTCAAAAATTCACCTCTAAAGGGTTGCAATAGGGGATGAAACGTCATATGAAAAATCTATACCGCTTGACCGATTATAATGAATTTTGGTAATCATATAGTTCAAAATCCAAGTTTAAACATAGACTACTTTATTTACTACTACTGCGTAGTTAGCAGCTCTAGTATTCTATATAATCAACTTTTTGAATATAAGAGGGTAAGCAGTGAGAACTTAGTGTCAAGACTTTTCACGTGTCACTTTCACCTTGAATTCGACACATTGAGTTTTCAGTGGCAGAACTCGTTCTATGTCTTAGGTATCAGAGTGGAAAGTTGAAAACCATTTAAATATAATAATTCCCTCGAGTGGGAATCGAATTCACAACCAATCACATTTACGGTAGTACGCTGGCTACTGACATTGATAGATTGCTGTTTTATATATACATTCTATATAAACTATAAACAAATAAATGCCTTAAACACGCAAGACGAAGTCTTCACATTATGATCATGGAACTTTTAATAGTCCAGTTGACATAAAGTCTAAGAGTTATTACTGTTACACATATTATTTAACGTGAAGTTCGAATTAATAACTTTTTTTAGCTTTTAGTTTTTTCCTGCCAAGCAAGGTAGTCAGAGAAACCTAGTGTCAAGACACTCCATTCTAAACATTCCCCTTGAACACAAGGCATTATGTGATAAGTGGCAGAACTCAGCTTTGTGCTTTTTATTATATGTCTTGTCTATAAGAGTGGACAAATAAAAATAATTTGAATATAATTAATCCCCTAAGACGAACTGAACCTACTAACCACCATTTTTGCTGACGGTCAAATGCTGTTCTACTACACCATGAATTAATAATAAGTTTAACAGAGGTTAGCTTTCAATAAGTGTCCAACAACAAAAGAACCCCAAAATAAAAGACATCAATGGAAACTCCCTTTCTTTTAAATTTGGCAAAAATTAATTTGGATAACGAAAGCGTAGTTAATGATATTGAAATCGAACAATGCCGGCAACCGAGAGACTGAACGCAAATTGATATAATGTATCTTAATTAAAAAACCGCAAAAACTAATGAGATATTTAAATCACGTACAATGCAATAATTACTGAATGTAATTCGTAATTACTACAAAATCACAAATTTGATAAACGTATATTATTTTACAACTTCATTTGAATATAATATATATAATATATGTATATTTTTTATACTAGTCAGAAACATTTTTTTGTTAAAACACTCCGTTTTCAAGTTTCCGCTTGAAATCCTAATGGTTTATCTTCGGCACCAGAGTGGAATGAAAACAATTTATCTATCATTAAGTTTTCAAGTAAAACCTCATTAGATTATTGTAAATATTGCCTCTACGCAAAGTAGAGTAAGAGGCAAAACACGGCGTTAAGTTCCGCCACTTAACACGCAATGCCTCCAGAATTTGGCCAAAAGTGGGGACTGGAGTGTCTTAGTACTAGGCTGCTGCTCTGCCTACTCTGCTGTATGTGTGCGGAATAAAGCGTGTAGCTAAAAAAAATCTATAATTTTTCTCCAAGTGGAAATCGAACCTACAATTAATTGCGTTTACTGTCAGAGATTGTTACACTGCGCCAACATGGCCTCTAAAACATACATATTTTCTCGTTATTAATAAATATAGCCCAAATATTTTGGTTCGTCCTGTAACAATAGGACAAGAGTCTTCAATTAACTGATAGAATAGACCAACTATCCATGTAATGCGTTTTTGTGAAAGCGTTTTTTAGATATTTTACGTTATTGCTATTTTAAGATATAGATATATTTTATATGTATATTTGAACGTTTTTTATCGAAAATAAATTCTTTCTATGCTTATCTATGCTTTTTCCTGCGTAGCAGAGTTGTCCGGGAGACCTCTCTCATCTGTTGACTCCGTCGATTTGACTTGGAGATAACTGCGCTTTCAATGGCTGTACTCAACGCCGCGCATTGTCTTAGGTATCAGAGTGGTAAAATGAAAATAATTTAAAAATAATGTTTAAAAGTAATTTAAATACAATTAAATTATCCCTCTGTGTGGACGTCAATCCCACAACCAATGTGCCACAATGGCGACTTTCTACATAACTTCCTGCATATTTTACGTTCAACGTAAAAATATTTATATTAACAGGAGATAACAAACTTCGTCTTAAATAAATTATAGCTATTAAATTCAAATAGGTATTTTATAGTATTAAATGAATAAAATTATCATATATTCTACTAATATTATAATTTGAAGCCAGTCGTGGCGCAGGGGTACATAAGTGTGACTGTAAACGCAACTGGTTTTGAGTTCGATTCCCACTCTAGAAGTGGAAATATTTTCATTTCATTCATTTTTTCCGCTCAGGAATCGAGGCAAAGCGCGGCATTAACTTCCGCCACTTCCAGAATTCGGCGGAAAGTGGCGAACGGAGTATTTTAATACTAGGTTTCCTCTGCCTATACTGCTGTGTGCGGGATGCAGCGTGAAGCTAAAAAAACATACCTACTACATAATACAAAATAAATGTTTCTATTGTATATGTAATTATTTATTAATAAAGAAAATGTAAGAAAAATGGGATATCAAAACGCATTGCAATGCGTCGTTATCGTCTACCCTCGTCACGGTGACAGTAATCGCAACACGAATCTGTCCAGTGACATTATTTATAAGAATTTATTTTGGCTATATTCACTTTCAAACAAAATAAACGGCTGTAATAAAAATCTTGTTTTAGATATAAACATTTTAAGAAAACGTAAAAAAAATTGTACGCAACGGGATTTGACGTTTATTGTCTTGAAAGCCGTCGAAGAACGCATAGCTTAGCGGTCAGAGTGCTTCAAAATTTTTATACGATTTTTAAAAATGTCTTTTTCAATTTACTAAGGGCGTGAATAACATTTTAAATAAAAAAAATGTTAAAAGTTGCTTTAGATATTATTGTATTTAGGGTTTACTCATTTTCCCGCAGAATGCCCTAGTGTTGAGACGTTATGTTTTCTATATTTTGTATGATTTTAAGACGTTGCGTGTTGAGCAGCGGACCTCAACACAGCGCTTTGTCATATTTATTAATGGTAAATAATAAAATAGGATAATTGCGCCGAGTCGGAATCGAACCCCCGACACATAATTACTAAATTATTATTACAACTTTCATATTTACTGTATTTAAATAAACGGAAACGCTATATTGAACAAAACTTAGTGTCCATAGGAGGAGTATAACAGAATAACAAAATACATTATATATGTAGCTGCAATTATTTTATATTTTTCTTATTTAACTTTAAAAGAACATTTTAAAACACTTATTTTCAAAATTACTTTAAAACAAAACAACCATAAGCTTTTTCATTATGACTAACAGATAAAGGCAACATTAAGATGTTGACAGCTATACAGATGGGGTGGAGCGCGGCCCTAAATCCGATGGCTGCCCCGACGCCGCGGGCTACGTGTAATTGCTCGGGCTTTGTAACACAGGAATAATTTTCTTACACAAATTTATACTTTAAATTAATATTTAATTTTAACATTTTAATTGTGAAATAAACCACAGACTCCATTTAATATTGTATGTAAGTGTATATATTTAAGTAATATCCTATTAATATTATGAATGCGAAAGTTCGTAAGGATGTTTGTTACTCTTTAAGGTAAAAACTACTGAATGGATTTTTATGAAAATTTATAATAATATAGCATATATCAAAATAAAACATAGGCTACAATTTATAAAGATTTTATGTGAATTATCCAAAATATCAAGTAAATGGGGGAAAAATATACTATCTGTGAGGTATTTTGGCGTGCGCTGCCAATACCGCTTGAGTAAGTAGTGGTAGGATGAAAATGTATATTTTAAATAGTTCTACAAAAAAGCTTGATGCAGTATACATATATCTATATCTTATGAGGAAGCTATTATAGCCAAAAAAACGGAATAACTCAGGCTCCTCTGATTTTACTGTTAGAACTGCTTTCGTAAATTCCGCGCGGTCATAATAGACGTGTTTGTTGTTTTGTTGTGTGTGTTACAATTGGTTGTCGGTTCGATTTTAACTCTAGGGAACTATTTGAATTATTTTCACTCCACTTTGGCAGTTAAGACAAAACGCGGTGTTGAATTCACCACTTAACAAATTAATGGAAACATAATTTTTGATGAGAAGCGGGAAAAGGAGTGTCTTGACACAAAATAGAATTATAATTCAAATATTTCAGTGTAATTATTATAAATAAGTAGTGACTTCCGGTTTCTACACAAATGAAAAAAAAAACAAGTTGTACACAAAATTAATTTTGGTTGCAAACTATATGAAAAAACATACATATTTTTATTAAATATTCAAAATGATACTATATGTTTGCAATGTTATCTCTCTAACACTCGTTATCCTACTTGTATACTTTGAAAGCATTTTTCCACGTGCATTTATACCGTATGATCCCTCCTACATATTACTTGGATTGCGTCTATTCTCATACGAATCTTCAAGAATACGAAAATTCACCAAAGGTTACCCTTTGTAAGCGTTCCAATCTTGAATTCTATTGACCATTGGAAAGGTTTCATAACTTTGAATGTAAAAGTTCAACTTATGTGTATTTTTTTAGTTTTATTGCTATAATATGTTTTTTAGCGATTTGTACAATAATTTGTCGGTTAGATATTTGTTTCCATTTTTTTTTTGAGCTTCTAGTTGTATCCCGCACACAACAGGATAGGCAAAGGGGACCTAGTATTAAGACACACCGTTCCCCACTTTCCGCCAAATTCGGAGGCATTGCGTGTTAAGTGGCGGAACTTAACGCCGCGCTTTGATACGACACCAGAGTCGTAGATTCGAGTGGGAATCGAACCAACAACCAGTCGCTTCACAGTCACACTTTGTGCCACTGCGCCACGATTGGCCCCAATTAGTTACTATAATTTGCTTAATAATTTTACAACAATTCAAGAGATTGCATGAGTGTTGAATGGCGGTTGCGCGACCTCAACGTCACACTTTGTCTTTCGTTATATTTGATCATTCCTTCGAGTGGAAAGGAAATCAAACCCACAAATAATTGAGGTAACAATCAGACGCCGTCCTACTTAAAAGTTATATTATATATAATAATTACATTATGGTTATATTATATAATCAATTACATTGTCATCAGAACTGAAGGTATATTTAAAAATGAGAAAAGCACGAATTTATATATTTAAAGCAGTAAGTTATAAATCAATATCTACAACTTTAATATGTAACGTAAATCATATATGTTCCCCATTTAGTATATTTTCCCGTTTGAGACGCGTTTTATTTAAGTTCCTTAGAAATCGTTATAAACAGGATATGACAAGTCAAATAAAAGCTTCTTGCATATTACACGAAACTATAATACGTGATCTAAAAAATATTTAATTTCTCTTAATATATTTTCCCGTTTAAAACGCGCTTAGTTAGGTCTCATAAATTATAAACGGATTTTACTGAATTTATGTATCGATTTCTACATTATTGTTTGTTTGGGTAACTAATAACGATAGAGTCAATATTATTGTATAATATGAATTATGCCTAGAGTGACCATCTTTTTATTGGTACAAAATGAGACATCGATTTTTTTAAAAAAAAGTAAAAGTTGGTTTTTATACAATCCTTGAGATACTGAAATAAGTGATCATCATGGCGTAGTTCGATGGTGTCTTACAGTAAGCGCGATGATTGTGGGTTCGATTCCCACTCGGGGGAATGGTTATATTTAGATGTTTATTTCTTCAGTCAAGTACCTAAGACAGAGTGCGACATTGATTTCTGTTACTCAACACAACAACGTCTCGATTTTTGGTGGAGTGTCTTGATATTAAGTCTTCTCTGACCATCTCGCTGTGCGGAAAGAAACATAAAACTGTAAAGAAAATAAATATTTGGTTTTCATTTCTAAACAACAGTTATTGAAATTGTTGGCTTCCGGTTTTTCTTATAAAAGTCATTGAGCCGTATCTTTAAGAAAAACAGGGCATTTTACATCTTGGGGCTATTTTAGTTGACACTAGGACATAATTTCAAGAAACGGGACAGTCCTGTTCAAAACAGGACATCTGGTCACATTAGTTATGCCTTGTTTGTTCGGCATTCTCATTGTGTTTGTATACGAATATGTTTGATCGAAGCATAAATGGTCAAATTATCTATTATAATACGTTAGTTATGAGTCTTTTATATTTGATATTTATTATAATGTATAAATAATAATTACAGGAACGATTTATTTTCAATTGAAATATTGTTTGTTGAAATCGAAGCATAGTAATTGAAGCTTGTTTAAATAGTTTTCTCGATCTACTCTATGTTTATATATAAGATATATTTATTTTTCATTTGGGGCCAGTCGTGGCGTACGAGAGACTGTAAAGGGACTGGTTGTGCGTTCGATTCCCACTCGAGGAGTGGAAATATTTAATATTTCCATTTTCTTCGCTCTGGTGTCGAGGCAAAACGCGGTGTCACTTAACACGCAATGCCTCTGAATTTGGCGGAAAGTGGGGAACGGAGTGTTTTAACACTAGGTTCTCTCTGTATACCCTGCTGTGTGCAGGATACAGCGTGAAGCTAATAAAAAGTTCTAAGAATAAGCACGCAAATTGATTTGAATGTCTAATGTCGTATTATCACTGCTTTTGTCAGCTTCTTATTATAGTACAAAGCTGGGTAAGCAGAGAAGCTAATAACAGTGTACTCCGTTCTCCACGTTTCAATCAAAATGGATACATTGTGTGTTGCGTGGCGGAACTCAACACCGTGTTTTTTCCTAGATATCAGAATGAAAAATGAAAATAATTGAAAGCTTTCCGCCTGATTAAGCTGTGCTACCAAAGCTAAGTTATTCAAACAATTTCAATAATATCTCCTCCTCGTTAGAGAAGGTTAAACTCACAATAGTCGTGTTTACACGCTGACACTGGCCTACTGCACCGCGATCGTTTCTTTTTACTTAACAACTAATAACTCTATAAATAAAAATTAAGGCCGTTGTGGCGGAATGGTATAGATCTGACTGTAAACTTGATAATATAAAGTTCGATTCTGAATTCCCGATTTTTTGTAAAATGAATATAATCTAACTATTTTAATTTAGTGCTCTGGTATTTAAGATTAAGGTTGGCGTTAAGCTTCGCTATTATATTCATGCTTTTTAAGTAACCTTCCTCTAGTACTTCGATACTATCGAAAAATTCTTTGAAATATAAAAAAAATCTTGAAAATCTTACTAAATTTGCTGGAATTAAAATGTTAATTACCATATCTTTAGAATAAAAAGCATTGGGCCTGAATAAGTTCTTACGAGACGTACACAAAGCCAAGAACTTGAAAACACGTGGGTGGCTTACTGGGCTGTTGGTGGAACAGTGTACAATTTAAGTAAATTTAAAAAATCATTCATTGAAATGATATTTTTTTGTTCTGATACATATATTTACTAGTTTGATTTGGTTATCAATCAATTCAAATTTTATATTTTCTTAAATATTTTTATTTTCACGGCCTGGTTAGACAAGGCACAGTGTCGCTTTGCATTATTCAACAAACAGTATATCTATAGATGGTGACTTAATAATTAAGAATTTTTATTGATTTATAGCCGGGTAGTCAGAGAGGGCCTAGTGTCAAGACACTCCTTCCGCTCCTGTCCGCCTAGAATCGATTCGACATCGATTGTTGTGACAGAACTTAAAGCCGTGCTTAGTTAGGTACCAAAGCAAAGAATTGAAAATTTAAATATTATCATGCTCCCAAGTACGAATCAAATCCCTACCCTTAGCCTTTGTACACTGGATGGATAATTGAGGGACTGATGGAAGTGTGGCGTTGAATTCTGTAAGTTAATATACGTACCAAATGGGGGAAAAATGCAGAATAAAATGTCTTCACATTAAGACACACTAACAACTAAGTTCTCTGTAACTAACGCAGGAAAAAGTGACTCTGAAAAAAAAGATTACTCATAATTTATTACTGGTAACCATTGCCATTTTGAATCCTTATATCAACTTGTATATTACCTAAAATGAATTCGACACAGATCTCTCACTATTCAGACTCAACTAGACTGATGTCTATTTACGCTGCTAAAGTTATCTTGTATCAAGCAAACTGAAAAGGACTTCAACTGTGGTGATAAGCTGTAGCTTTGAGCGAAAGATGAATTAAAATACTAAATTAAGTATAAAATTAATATAAAAAGTACATGATCATTTCCGCCGAGCTTCTTGCGCTGGTTATTTTAAGATCATTAACTTTACCAGTAGTAAATTTCATTGCTTTTCTAGCAATCAGTTATATTTTTGTTATGTCTAAAATATTATAAAAATGTGACTGATCGCCGTCTGTACATAAAAAAAATACATATGAGAAAAAATATTATTTATCAATTTAATAAAGACTAAACAATGATTTCTAATTTATTTTTCTGTTTGTCTGTGCGTTTGTGTACGCTAATGTGTGAAGCGGCTTTACTAATTTAAATGCAGTTTTGACTATTGTATTTTGGTAAGCTTCCATTAACATTTAACGTTAATACTTTTGAACATTTTTAAAGTGTTATTCCACACTTAGGAAAATTAAAAAAGACATTTAAAGAAAACGTATAAAAATGTTAAACGCAGCGGGACTCGAACCAGCTTCTCCTGAATACCCCCACTCTCCTCCCTCGCTTTGCCCCTCCAGGCACTCTCACCACTGAGCCATGCGTTCTACTATCCCTTGCGTCGTAAAAAAAATTATACGTTTTCTTTAAATGTCTTTTTAAATTTTCCTAAGTGTGGAATAAGGCTTTAAGAATGTTTAAAAGTATTTAATAAGTAGCATTCTCTCTTGCCCAACGATTGTTCGTAGAATAATCTTTGAGTAGCAGAAATTTGTAAAAATCTCTACAGAGATGCTAACAACAAAAATAAGTTGTAATAAGGCGTATAAGAATTTCGATGCAGCGGAGACTAGAACGCATGGCTCAGTGGTGAGAGCGCCTAGACGCTATTCGACTGAGTTGAAAAAAAAATATTTAAATGTCTTTTTCATTTAGCGTTAATGTTATTTTAATAGATCCATAAACCAAAATGATACCACAAATTAAATTAGAATTTAATTAAAAATTTACGATTTAAGTAAGAGTGCTGGCGGGTGAAAACGAAATAGTCGGGTAGTTTACGCAGGTGATCGTTAGTACTATAATATAACAGTAAAAATAAAAATGTTGTTTTTAACAAATAGTCATTTTGTACGCACATGTACAAAAAATTCCGAAGATATTTTCAGAACTACTGGACGGATTAGAATGGAATCTTTTTTGTTGTATATCCTCTAAACTTACACAGAACTTGGCTTTAATTGAATTTGAAGAGAAAAACACGATTTAGAAGATATAAAACTATAACACATGAACCGTAAGGTATAAGGAAATTACGCTTTATCACGTTAATTAAGCTTTTTGCACGTTGTTCAACGTGATGGATATACTTTCTGAAAAAGAAGATGAAAAAATATACATTTTATTTTATTTACTTCACATAAAGTTCTTTAATTTTTTTATATAAACACTGCACTTAAAGTATGTAAGTATTTGTGGCCAGTCGTGGTCCAGTGGCACAAGCGTGTAACTGTAAACGACTGGTTGTGGGATCGATTCCCACTTGAGGAGTGGAAATTATATTTCCATTTTCTTCGCTCTGGTGTCGAGGTAAAAGCGCGGCGTTAAGTTCCGACACTTAACACGCAAGCCTCCGAATTCGGCGGAAAATGGGGAACGGAGTGTCTTAACACTAGGTTCCCTCTGCCTACACTGCTGTGTGCGGGATACAGCGTGAAGCTAAAAAAAAAAAAAGAAAAAGTATATGTGTAACGTCCCTTGCCATGCTATTTGCATATCTATTTTTTGTAATTATGTCAGTTATACGTAAACGTTTCCGTTTCTGTGAAAATTTCTGGTGAAGAGAAGGACGAAGTATCTTAATACTATATTCTTTCTGTCTATCCTGCTAAACAAAATAAAAATGAGTCATAAGTTTATCTTCATACAATAATTTTACCTTCTGCAAATAAAAAAAAGGAAAGTGAATTATTGATTATGTTATGTTTTCCTTAGATCTTTTTCTATATAAATTACTTCAAATAAAAACACTTGCAAAAAGAAAATTTAAATAAATAAAAAGTTAAATGGAATTCTAATACAATTTCAATCTGAACACTGTTTTGTAAATTGACTCTCTATTCTAGAGACCCATAAATATATCTGTAACTTCAGCACAAGTTGACACTGGCTTTAAATTGGATGTTACTTTCTCTACACGGTGTATTCTGATTGAATTTTCTATATTCGCGGAAAGTAATTAGAATATACATCTTGTTCTGTTTTTTGTATGAAAATATTAAAAAATGTATTTTTTTTTCATATTTACATATATGTCATAGATACTAAACTACTAGGTAGGTTACTACTAGGTAGGTTAAAACTAGGTAGTTTAAAATAAGTGTTAGAGTAAAAATATTTATTAAATTCTTGTAAAGAGTTTTCCATTCGATGTCGTCGTATAGTCGTCTATAATTGAACTTTATTGTGAAATACACATGTATATAAGTACGTACATACATACTTATTATTTTTAATATTTCAAAGTGTTATTTAGGATAAGTGTACATTTAGGATAACAGAAATGATTAAACAAATTTGAACGTAGATCGTTCGTTACGTAGCCTAACGTGGCTTAGTGGCTAAAACACTTGAATAGTTTAAAACAGGTGAGAGTTCGATTCTGCCACATTGAAACTTTTATGTTTTCTGAAAATATATCTCACCAAACCAATTACTTATATAACGAGCGCTTCAAAATTTTTCAAAAAAGCTTTACCAAAATGTAATAAATGTAAATTGTAATATTTTCTTGACGAATTCAAAAAAAAATAACCTATAATGTAATAAGACAATAGACATACTTAATTTAGAATATCCATTTTTCATACTGCACAAACATTGTTGAAAACAGTATTAAAAATAACTCCTATGCAAAATACTTCAGATCTGAACAGTCACTCGAGTGTTTGTTATTTGCCCCACTATATATTATATTATATTGTATTACAATATATTATATTGTATTACAATATATCATATTGTATTACAATATATTATATTGTATTACAATATATTGTATTATATCGATGGCTCCTATATATAAGGGCTAAGTGCGAAATAACAACTTTACAGGAGAGGCTCCAAAAGTTTAAATTGTCCTCCTCCTTGGGTGAATACCCATTATAAAACTATAGCAAATTTAAATGTGCAGTATGAAAAATGGATATTCTAAATTAAGTATATCTATTGTCTTATTACATTATAGGTTATTTTTTTTTGAATTCGCCAAGAAAATGTTACAATTTATATTTGCTAATTTGACAATTTTGGTAAAGCTTTTTTGAAAAAAATTGAAGCGCTCGTTATACAAGTCTAATTTATTTAATGAGATATATTTTCAGAAAACATAAAAGTTTTAATGTAGCAGTATCGAACTCTCACCTGTTTTAAACCATTCAGGTTCAGGGTCAGGAAACCCACTCGAAAAGTGGAAATATTTAATATTTCCATTTTCTTCGCTCTGCTATCGAGGCAATGTGCGGCGTTAATTTCCACCGCTTAACTCAAACTAAAAAAAAAGAAGAAAAAATATTTCACTGCGATATTTTTTTAATGAAGTTAACCAATCATCATCATCAAAGGCACTACAGCCGCGGGTGGGCCTTGGCCTGGTCCGGAATACCCCTCCATTCTACCCTATTCCTGGCTTTCTCCTTCCAATTCTTTACGCCCAGAGTTCTCAGGTCTTGCTCAACTCCATCCAACCATCTGAGTTTGGGTCTGCCTCGATTTCTCCGACCACCCGGTGAACCATTCAACAAGGTCTAAGGTGTTCTGGATTCACTCATTCTCTCCACATGTCCGGCCCATCGTAAGCGTCCGATCTTAATAGTGTTTATTATGTTGGGTTCATTATACATGTGGTAGAGTTCGTGGTTGTACCGAGTTCGCCATTGTTCATTTTCCAACACTGCCCCGAATATGCGTCTTAAGATTTTGCGCTCAAAAACAAGTAGTGTGTTCGCGTCCTTTTTGCTCAGCACCCAACTCTCTGATCCATATGTTAAAATCGGTCTTAGTAAGGTCTTGTAGAGAAGTACTTTTATACTTCTTGAAAGTATTTTGGATCGAAAGTATCTTAGCAGTCCGAAGTAGCATTTGTTAGCCGCCATAATTCTTCTACTTATTTCCAAAGATACATTGTTGTCCTGCGTTACTAAAGAGCCGAGATATACAAATTCATTGACCCAGTCGAAAGTGCTGCTCCCAATTCTTATATCGGACGGTAATGCATGCAGTTGTTTTGACGCTTCCAGATATTTTGTTTTGGTTGCATTTATTTGAAATCCGGCTTCCTTAGATGACCTTGTCAGAGCTTGGTATGCCCTCTCCACTGCAGGCAGAGTTCTTCCTATTAAATCCAGATCATCTGCATATCCTAACACTTGGATTGACTTAAAGAATATGTTGCCAGTAGTCTCGATTTTTGAGTCGCGTACACATTTATCTAATGCAACATTAAAGAGCAGACAAGAGAGCGCATCACCTTGTCTGAGTCCGTCAAAAGTGCTAAACGGTTCCGACATGTCCGCCTGAACTCTAACAATGTTATGAGTATTTTTCAGAGTCATTTCGGTGAGGGAGATTAATTTTGATGGAATACCGATTTCAAACATTGCCTGGTACAGGAAATTACGGTTCAAGCTGTCATATGCCGCCTTAAAATCAATGAACAAGTGGTGTGTGGTGACATTAAATTCTAGAGTTTTCTCGAGGATCTGCCTTAGTGAGAATATCTGGTCTACTGTTGAGCGGTTAGGTCGGAAACCGCATTGGTATTCTGCTAAAGAGGTTTCGACATATGGATGTAGTTTATTAAACAAAACACGCGCAAACACTTTATAAGCGGTGTTCAGGAGCGATATGCCACGGTAGTTTTGACACTCCAATACGTCCCCCTTCTTATGTAAAGGGCAGATAACAGCAGTCCCCCATTCTTCGGGCATAGATGTTTCATTCCAGATCTGTAGAATTAGTTTGAGCAATTCCGTCTCGAAATGTTCTCCGGCGTACTTTATTAATTCTGCTGGAATGTTGTCGCAGCCGGGGGCCTTATTGTTTTTAAGTTGTTGAATGCCCATCTTAATGTCCTCGAGAGTAGGTTCCGACACGTCATCGTCATTTTGTCCTCTTGGTTGTAAACCAATGCTGGTGGTGGATGTGGAGGTGTTATGACCGCTAAGTACGTCCCGGAAATGCTCAACCCATCTCTTCATTATGTCACCCTTATTGCTAAGTAACTCTCCGTCTTTTCCTCTACAAGCACAGACTCTGGGCTTAAATGATTTTCTCCCTTTGTTTATCTGGCCATAAAAGTGTCTTGTGTTCTTTTCAGAGTTGCTAGATATAATTTCCTTCAGGTGCTGTTCATCATGCAATCGTTTCATTTTTTTGTGCAAGTGTTTCTCTTTCCTTCTGGATAGCTGGTACTCCTCCCTACGTTTTCGAGTATACTTCTGCTGTAATAGTTTGTGGGCTTCATTTTTGGCATTCGTAAGTTTTTGACAATCGTCGTTAAACCACGGATTGCGAGTGGGCCTTTCTTCTACGCCAAGAACATCAGTTGCGACTTTAGTCAAGACATTCCGAAGAGAACCCCAGGTCTCATTTGGGTCACTACTACTGTCCGTGTATTGTAGTTGTGACAGTTCCGTAGAAATAGCGTCGACATATTTTGCTTTAAGCTCTTCGTGTCTATTCAACCTTGAGATGTTAATCTTTTTCGTTTTCGATGTGCTGGTATACTTATATCGTGAGATACGCGCTCTAATCCTGCAAACTACTAAATAGTGGTCTGAGTCAATGTTGGCTGACCTATGGCTTCTGACATCAAGGAGGTCAGAGAAATGTTTACCATCTATAAGGACATGGTCTATTTGGTTACGTGTAATGCCATCAACAGAGAGCCAGGTAATTTTATGAATATCCTTATGGAGGAAACAAGTGCTACCCACCACCATGCCCAGCGATGTTGCTAGACTGACGAGGCGGGCACCGTTATCATTGCACTCTTTATGTAGACTGTGTTTCCCTACAACTGGCCTATATATATCCTCGCTGCCGACCTTAGCGTTAAAATCTCCGATGATAACTTTAATGTCACCCTTCGGAGAATTGGCGTATGTATCTTCAACCGTGTAGTACCAAATTTCCTTTTCTTCCGGGTCTGATTCCTCTGTTGGTGCGTGGACGTTGATAATTGTGTAGTTCCTAAACCGGCTTAAAAGACGGACCTTGCAGATGCGCTCATTTACTGGTTGAAAGTCGAGCACCATATGTCTGATTCGTTTGCTCACGATGAAGCCTGTTCCCAAGATATGATGTTTTTCATGACAACTGTAGTACGCTGAATACTCTCGTTTCTCTAGTATTCCTTTTCCAATCCATCGCATTTCCTGGACCGCTGTTATATCTGCTCGGAGCTGAGTTAGTTGTTGGCATAGGAGTTGAAATCCTGCAGGTCTAAATAGTGTTCGTAGGTTCCATGTACATAACTTGAATTCGTTTTCCGTTTTTGAATAGCCAGGTCGTTTAGTTGTAATCCGGTCCGTAAAGTATTCTTTTCCTTTCGTACTCATGTTATAGTTAGATGAGTGAGTGATTAGCCCCCTGCATCCTAGGTTCAGGGTGAGGCTGCCACCTTTGAGCGCTGGACCTCACTCCGTTTTGTTCAGGTTTCGTCCCTACCGAGTGAACAGGTTTTAAGGCGCCTGTGACTCGCCTTTCGCCCTCTGCCCTTGGCATCTGCGATCTTATTCTGGATGGTGGGCGTGTCGAGACACGGTCGCAGAAGGTCCCAGGGGGTACGACGGGGACGTGGGCACATCGGACTGGTTGGTATCCGCTTCTTGAGTACATCACCATCATTGTACTGCGGCAAAACTGTGGGTATTTTTTAGTGGTACGCTGACTCGGCTTCAACGACACCACACCCACATTTTAATACCAACTTCACCCCCCGAAGTTAACCAATGCTGTAAATTTTTGTCAGTACCGAGTGACAACTTCAATACATTGTGTATTATATGATGGTATTCAACATTGCATTTTCATTTACCAGAGTAAAATATCAAAAGAAATATTTAACAATAGATCCCTCCAAGTGAAACCAAACTCACACCTAATCGTATATACAGTGGGACATTATCACACTGCACCACGACGGTCTATATAACCATAACGTAAATTAAATCTACAATATATATTTTTTCACAATTTTCAAGTCTATACTTGAAGCTATATTTCACAGTTACTGTAAACCTCGCGTTCATTCCAGAGATCTCAATATAAAAACTTTTCTTATAAACTTCGAATGTTATTTAGAAATTTCAATTGAAATAATAAAGTAAATATCAACAATCAAAATTAAACAACTATAGTTATACGAAACAATTTCATAAATATGAACTACTATTTCATGTACTTTTATAGTTAAAATAAATTCTTCCATACTTTACTGTGTCATTTTGGTAGTAACGAGACTTTTTGGGACATTTTTATTACAAAGTTAAAAATTATGAACTTATTTTTCATTGTTTCTCATGAAATTTGAAATTTTAATAGCAATTGTTTATCATTAGAGGGTCGTAATAAATTATTTAAGTGACCGCATGCTCAGTGGTGAGAGCAGATGGACGGTATTCTGGAGGCGTGGGTTCGAATTCCGCTGCGTTAAAAAATTTATACGTTTTTTAAATGTCTTTTTCAATTTTCCGAAGTGTGGCAAATAGCACTTTAAGAATGTTTAAAAGTAAAAAAAATATTTGTTTTTACTATGGTAATATAATTTTATATACCGCAAAACTCGAATGAGTTTAAGATTGACCTAAATTGTAATATTTTTGTAACAATGTTTTACAAAATTTACAAAATTTAATAAATTAATAAAGTAAATAATTATAATATTTTTTATTATGAACCCACGCCTCTTGGACTCTATCCAAGTGTTCTAACAAATTAAATGTCACGTCGTAACTCTTACACAATTGTTGCAATTTTTGACGTTAATATCTCTTGGAATGATTTTTATGTAAAAAAAATATTTGGCCAGAGGAATGCTGTCCATTGCTTTTAGAGGACAACTTAATGTTTCGCCGCTTAGTAATAAATAAAGATTTGATTTTAGTTTCAATTTTTTTTGGTTGTAAAAACTTTTAATAGCATAATATTAATTAATTACGGGGCCATCCGTGGCGCAGTGTCACAAAGTGTGACTGTAAAACGACTGGTTGTGGGTTCGATTCCCACTCGAGGAGTGGAAGTATTTAATGATTCCGTTTTCTTCGCTATGGTGTCGAAGCAAAGCGCGGCTTTAGGTTCGCCACTTATCACGCAATGCCTCCGAATTCTGCGGAAATCGGGGAGTACGGAGTCTTAATACTAGGTTTCTTCTGCCTACTCTACTGTGTGCGGGATACAGCGTGAAGATAAAAAAAATATTAATTAATTTAAAACATGCTATATTTATGGCAAGATAGTCGGAGAGAGAGAACCTGGTGCTAAGGCATTCCGTTCTCTCTTTCTATCAGTATTCGAGATATTGCGGACTGAAGGAGGTGGTTCATCGTCACGCTTTTTGAGTGGAGAAATGATAATAATTTAAGTAAGATCGAATCCCATAAAGCTCGTATACATTCACACATTGCTTCACATTACTTTGTCCTCTACTATAATATACTCGTATCAAATTTTAGTATTCATAAATACAGTATTGGAAACTTGTAAAATTTTAAATAAAATTGTGACTCGTAACACAGTTTTCAAATTATCCATTACCTTTTTGTAAAAATTAAAACATTATTTTGAGATTTTACATATAGAGACTTACCTATACCTTACGTTTACCTATAGAGATTTTACCTATAGAGACTTACCTATACCTTACGTTTACCTATAGAGATTTTACCTATAGAGACACGTGTTGAGTTTCGGAACTCAACGCCGCGCTATACCTCATCACTAGAGCAGAGAAATTTTGCAATTTAAATTGTAAATTTAATTTTGTTATAAACTAAATCGCACTACTGTAAACTTGGCCATGTCAAATGAAATATATAGGCCGACAGCCAACTTGCAAGCAAATTAGCATTCATGTCACAAACGTTTGAGTTCTGCTCAGATAGATACGTCCCTAGCGGAGGAACTTCACCTGATTTTAGAATAGCTACATTGATGTACCTTAATGCACATTGCTTTTACGTATGTATTTCGTAACAATTTGTAATCTATAGTGGCCAGTCGTGGCCCAGTGGCACAAGCGTGTGACTGTAAACGACTGGTTGTGGGTTCGATTCCCACTCGAGGAGTGGAAATTATATTTCCTTTTTCTTCGCTCTGGTGTCGAGGTAAAGCGCGGCGTTAAGTTTCGCCACTTAACACGCAAGCCTCCGAATTCGGCGGAAAGTGGGTAACGGAGTGACTTAACACTAGGTTCCCTTTGCCTACCATGCTGTGTGCGGGATACAGCTTAAAGCTAATCTATAGTTTAGTTGTAGTTTGATGAAGAAAAAAATATGTTTGTGGTATATTTGTAAATAAAATGGTATAATCAAATATGTTATCGCTTTAGGCATAGCGGAGTACTCACAGTTAGCCTAGTGGACACTAGTTTATTATGTTATATGTTCTCCACTCTCTGCCTAAAATCGTATTGCGAATTAAGTAGCTAAGCTGAACATCGCGCTTTGCCTTTTCATCGGAGCAACGAAATTAAAATGAGAATCGTACACTCAACAGTTACAGTCAGATGGTGTCCCATTGTGCCAAATGGACAAAGTTTATGAAGTACTTTATTATTAAAACTAATAATTTGTCATTATTTTAATTCAATTAATGTCTAACGTCACGCTTTTTTGAGTGGATAAATAATAATAATAAAAGTATAATTGAATGTTGAATGTAGCCCATGTACAATTCTACATTGTCTACTTAATATTATAAATAAATAAATAAATAGCTTCACGCTATATCCCGCACACAGCAGGGAAGGCAGAGGGAACCTAGTGTTAAGACACTCCGTTCCCCACTTTCCGCCGAATTCGGAGGCTTGCGTGTTAAGTGGCGGAACTTAACGCCGCGCTTTACCTCGACACCAGAGCGAAGAAAATGGAAATATAATTTCCACTCCTCGAGTGGGAATCGAACCCACAACCAGTCGTTTACAGTCACACTCTTGTGCCACTGGGCCACGACTGGCCACTTAATATTATACCAATCATATTTTATTATTCATAAATACGGCATTGGAAAATTGTAGAATATCTTATAAAAATTTCCACTTATAGCGTAGAAAATTTATTGTTGGGGCCAGTCGTGACGCAGAGGCACAAACTGTAAAGCGACTAGTTGTGGGCTGGGTTCCCACTCGAGGAGTGGAAATATTTTCTATTTCCACGTTCTTCGCTCTGGTTTCGAGGCAAAGCGTAGCGTTAAGTTTTGCTATTTAACAAATTAAAATGCGGATGCATTAAGCGTAAAATATGGATATAATTATGGATATTCGGTGGAAAGTGGGAATGAGCGTCTTAACACTAGGTGCCCTCTGCTTACCGTACTTTGTGCGGGTTACAGCGTCAAGGTACACAACTTATTGTTTGGTTATAAGCCATATTTTTAAAGCCTTTATTATAGCCATATTTTTAAAAGCTTTTTTACCAAAACAACATATCAACACCACATTGGAGGTGGATATAGAAAGAATGTAGCATTGTTATTGTAACTAAAACAGGGCGTTAAACATGCTGTTTACCGCACGGATTATTTTAAAGTAGACAAATTTAGAGGAACGAAGCAATTAGTCATACGAAATTATTAAGCTTTCAAACATTCCTTAATTGAAATTCACGTTTAAGTTTGTATATGTTTTAGTTAGTAATTTATAATGGTTTAAATATATTAAGTGCTTAGGCTCGAGTATAATTTTAATAGAAATATTGATAAGGAAACAGAACAGAGTGTAATTACACTAGGTTCTCATTGACTACCTTGCCATGCACAAAAAGCATTAGGCTGCTCAACGCTAAGCCAAACAAAATAAAGAAAATAAAAAGTTCCCTACGAAAAATTGTTATAATTAAGCAGAAACCCCAAGAAATAATTCGATTTTATGCTAAAGATGGCTCTCATTGCCTAATTATTTCGAAAATAGTTGATATTCTTCTCATAGCCGGGCTGATTTTTACTAAACATTAAATATTAATGACAAAAATCACATCGAAATCAGTCCTTCCATTTGAAAGCTACAATGAATACTTTTGCGTCGGTGGGAACAATAAACTATATTTAACGCTTTTAAAAATTCTAGCCAATTAAGCTAACTGTGTTTTTTACATATTCTTCGTATTTAATAAATTTCACTTTAAAATGGAACGCTCCTTTAGGAATATTATTATAGATTTACTCGAGTGTAATACGTTTTAATTGAAGCTATTTTAATTAGATTAACCGAACAAGTAGACCAGTAACCTCGAACTTCTGAGAAATGATCGAAATATAAGTTTCTATAAAGATATTTTGGATCAAAATATATGGAGTTCATTTCATAAAAGATATTTTATTTTATATTATATATTTAAAGTTCTTTTAAATAAGTAGCGTAAAAAACTACGACCCTTGCATGTTTTTTTCATTTCCTCAACTGTCACCCCTACGTACGGGGGGTCCCCTCGTGCTTTTTACGTGACCTTCTTCTAATATTATCGATACTGCATGATATATTTAAATGCACTTATACGCATATACGCAAGGATTATATATGTACCTGATATACATGCAAATTTTCCTTAGTTGAGTATATAGTAAGTAAGCATCCAATATCTTAAAATTTGAGCTGAAAATGGAGAACAGAATAATTGAACACTAAAATTTTGCAGTATTAGTCTCAACAATAATATATTCTTATACATATTAGACGACAAGAAAAAGAATTCCATATGAAAGCTTTTATTCTAATACAATCTAGTATGGAAGTGGGACCGTGGATGGAGGAATTATTTAAATACAGAAACAACTGCATCTAATTTTATATATTTAAACTTTGAATGTATAATAAATTCATTCATTCATATAATGTTAGAATTACGTTTATTTTTTTTAAACATTTTTTATTAGCTTCACAAGTATTTAATAATCAATCAATAAATTATGAATGGTAGTGGGACGCACTAACTGTCTGCGTGGTTGGAAGTGAATTCGTTTCCCATCGGCGAAATATTTCTAATTAAATTATTTGGTCGTGTCGTAGCGCAGAGGCACAAAGTGTGATTATAAAGCGACTGGCAGCGGATCTCACTCGAGGAGTAAAAATATTCAATATTTCTATTTTTTCGATCGTGGCGTTAAATTCCGCTACATAACACAATATCCTCTATGCTATGTGCAGGATATAGCGAGAAGCGGAATATATAAATATTTTAATTTAATTACTCATATCACTCCGTTCTGGTACCTAAGATTAAGTGCGGAGTTGAGTTACTTAAAAAACAATATCGCAATTTTAAGGTGGTTGACATGAAACGGAGCAACTTGTAACCAGGTTATATTTTTCTACGTATTGGATGAGGGGTTCCCTCAAGGCGGCGTTTTTGTCTTAATTACCAGAGCACACCAACAAAAATAATTTAGCATAATTATTATAATTAGCGGAAATCTAAGTCAACTGCATACAGATAAACGCTGTCTCACTACATCTCGGTGACTCTACTGCAGTAATACATTTTTTTGTTTTTTATCTCCAATATTAATAGATTATGAGAAACCAAACAGCAATCGCTTCTTTTTGCCTTTTTTTTACTTTCACATTGTTGCGTGTGCGGGAGCACACAGCAGAGTAGGCAGATGGAGTCTAATGTTAAGACTCTCCGTTCCCCAATTTCCGCCGAATTCTGGAGGCATTGCGTGTTAAATGGCGGAACCTTACGCCACGCCTTGCCTCTAAAAGAGCGAAGAAAATGGAGATATTAAATATTTCCATTCTTCGAGTGGGAATCTAAGAATCTAACCCACAATCAGTCGCTTTATAATCACACTTTGTGCCTCTACGCCACGACTGGCCCCATGATTATTTACAAGTCAGATTTCCGGTAAAGGGATAACACGGGTTTGTTGATGCAGTATCGGTCTTTGAGTCAGCGATACATGTTTATGTATATCTTATGTAAAAAATACTGAATAAAAGTCCTCTGACTCTTTGATGAAAAATACATTTTATTCATAAGACATTGTGTATTGGCAGTTTTGCTTTATACAGTAAAGTCAGAAAGGGTTTCTGATCACGCTTTGTTGCCTTTGAATGAAAAATTTATAACTTTTGTATTTTTTTCCTGTATTTTGTAGTTATTTTTAATAAGTTACGATTAAATTCTTATACTAGATCCATATAAAATGTATGCTGTACATGCGTACTGCAGGATTTCTGCGAATGGCTAGGAAATTTCTGAAGTCTCAAAGAAGAAAACTCTTAATCTACTACTTAAACTCAATTTTAAGCAACCCAACAAGACGTAAAACGAAATAAAAATTAATTTCTTTATCGTCTGACTGTAAACGCGACAACGAAATTCGTTATCGGTCGTCTGTTACACAGTACACAGTAGGACAGTTTCTTTTTGTTTGTTCCGTATTCAAAAATTGTTTTATTGTTTTTGTAAATTAAAAATGACTATAATGAAGTAAAAATGTTATTTAAGTAATATTCAAGAACTATTATAGTGTACGAAGTAAAAGTCTAGAAGATACGTGGCCTTAAAACCTGTGTAAAAGTTTGCAAGTGCAAGTGACAAAATCGAAAGTACCTGCAAAATTGTAACATTTTAATTATTTTCATTTTCCTTCTCTAAGCCAAACCAACCAAAAGTAGTGTTGAGTTCCGCCCCTTTTTAAGCTTCACGCTGTATCCCGCACACAGCAGGGTAGGCAGAGGGAACCTAGTGTTAAGACACTCCGTTCCCCACTCTCCGCCGAATTCGGAGGCATTGCGTGTTAAGTGGCGGAACTTAACGCCGCACTTTACCTCGGTACCAGAGCGAAGATGAGAGAGAAATGGAAATATTAAATATTTCCACTCCTCGAGTGGGAATCGAACCCACAACCAGTCGTTTACAGTCACACGCTTGTGCCACTGGGCCACGACTGGCCACAAGGCCCTTTTTAAGCAATATTTCGAATTTCGACCAAAATTGTAGAACAGCATCTTAACGTTAATTTTCTCTGCCAATACTGTTAGATGAAGAATTTTTTTATATTCGTAAAGGATGCGTCGCTATCTTAACTAAAATTCAATGAAAAAAAAAAATACTGACCCATAAAAAAGTATACATTTCCTAATATTTCTCCTAGCTTTCATATATCAGGCAACAGTCAATATTCCACTCGAACAATTCATATTGTGCGAATCCGTAAGCGTTATTAAAGTTTTATTACAAATCGAGTCGCTCCAACTTTTACGACCATATTCAATCATTTATACGGTTTATTAACGTACTTAAATCTCTTATTACTTATCATATGTATGTATATCTTGAATAATAACTTTATAAGTATATAGAAGTGTTTAGTTCAAATACATTTTTTTTTTAGCTTCACGCTGTATCCCGCACACAGCAGGGTTGGCAGGGAACCTAGTATTAAGACACTCCGTTCCCTACTTTCCGCCGAATTCGGAGGCGTTGCGTGTTAAGTGGCGGAATTTAACGCCGCGTTTTACCTCTGATACCAGAGCGAAGAAATGGAAATATTGAATTTTTCCACTCTTCGAGTGGGAATCGAACCCAGAACCAGTCATTTACAGTCACATGTTCGTGCCACTGGGCCACGACTGGCCCGAAGTTCAAATATTTTAATCTAATATTTGACTGATATTTTTTATTACGTGGTTCCAAATTGGTATTAGATGAGTTGGTAATTTGCTAGTATCTTGCGAACATCTCCTTATTTAACACTTTTTTTTATTTTTTTCCTTCATAATAATGAGAATTGTGCGTAAAGGTACTCCGCTCTCCATTTTCCGCGTAAAATCCAAACATTGAGATTTGACTCAACACCTCGTTTTTCGTGTCACCAGAGCGAAGAAATGAAAATAATTTAAATATTATTATTCTCCGAGTGAGAATCGAACCCATAACCAATGGGCGTACTAGTGTAACACACACTATTACACTGGGTCGTAGTGGCCACAAGACTAGATAATGTCCTGAATTTAGATTACGCGGATTTTATGTTCCTTGCCATACAGTTTCCAATTACCACAACGGGTAGAAGACATTCAATATTTTGTTTTGTTTTTTTTTTTCTTTTTGTTTTGTTTTTTTAGCTTCACGCACGCATGTATTCCGCACACAGCAGTGTGTAGGCAGAGGGAACCTAGTTTTATGACACTCTGTTCCCCACTTCCCCACTTTCCGCCAAATTCGGAGGCATTGCGCGTTAAGTGGCGGAACTTAACGCCGCGCTTTGCCTCGACACAAGAGCGAAGAAAATGGAAATATAAAATATTTCCACTCCTCGTGTGGAAATCGAACCCACAACCAGTCGTTTACAGTCACACACTTGTTCCACTGCTCCACGACTCACCCCAATATTAAACAACAAACAAAAAGACAGGCAATATTAAAAAAATAAATATATACATATTTTTTGTTGATATTTTTGAGCTTCACGCTTTGTTCTGATTAGCAGGATAGCTAGAGAAGATTATAGTATTAAGACACTCCGTTTCCCACTTTCCACTCGATATCGAGACAATGCGCGTTGACAGTTAAAACCATTATTAAAATTTTAGTTATTTAATTTTTTTTTTATCTAAAAAAAGAACTATCTAACAAAGGAATGTAATTTAAAATATTAGACATATGGGGGATGAACTAAGTTATGAAGATAAATTTGTCACTGTGACATTATCGGACTCTGAGAAAATTCGGACAGAAGACTAAATGTTTTTTTTATCATTTTAAAAAATGACCTAACGTTTAAAGTAATTCGTCCAATGTTATAAAAGAGTCATTTCAACCGATGCTTAGAGCTAATCATTTATGCTTATTATCTCTATTTTTTACAATAAATTTTAAGGTAACGATTATATTTTCCTAAATTAATAAAAAAATCCTGTATATATCTTTATGTATTTATTCATGGAAAGGAATCCATATTCATATTTTATCTAATAAACATTCTGGGTTATATAATTTGAAGCCAAATTAACAACATTAGATAAAAATGCAGATTTATTTATTTAGGGGCCAGTCGTAGCGCAGTGGCACGAACGTGTGACTGTAAACGACTGGTTGTGGGTTCGATTAGTATTTCCTTTTTCTTCGCTCTGGTGCCGAGGCAAAACGCGTTATTAAGTACAGCCACTTAACACGCAATGCCTCCGAATCCGCGGAAAGTGGGAAACGGAGTGTCTTACCACTAGGTTCCCTCTGCCTACCCTGCTGTTGCGGGATACAGCGTGAAGCTAAAAAGAAGAAAATACTCTCTCCGTTCCACCACTCAACATATAATGTCTCCATTTCGGGCAGAAAGTGGAAAACGGAGTATCTTGGTACTAAGTACTCTATCAGCTACTCTTATATATGAGAACAAAAATAAAGCTGTTAATTTAAAATATTTTACGTAAGAAGTTTATCTTAAAAGTAAGAAGGTTCACCTTTTTGCCATATATATTAACATGCATCGATTTTTTTCAACTACTTGATTTGACCTCCAATTTATATGCACGATGACTAAAAGCTCAAACTGGCAGGTAGGTAAGATCTTTATAGACCTGACGTGTAACTATTTCTGTAAGCTATACTAAAGTCTTCAGCGGTTTCACCCTTGTTAATTTAGGCTCTTTACTTGGCAGACTTTATAGTCTGGTAATTTGACAAGAATTGCTAGTAGTCGACCCTTTTTGAGCTTTTTAATGTTATCTTTTGCTTTTATAAAATATTTTGAATTAGTTATCAAAATTTAGACAGATTGTTATGAAAGAAACTTTCGTAAATATAAGGACAACTTATAAATTTGTAAGATTAACAACGTAGAGCTTTTAGAAAATTTATAAAAAATTGAACGCAGTGGGATTCGAACCCACGCCCCCTCGGAAAAAAATGTTTGGGAAGCAGAAGTTCTGTTTCCCAAAGATTATCTTCCCAGGATGCGCGGATTCGAATCCCACAGCGTCCAAATTTTTATCGTCCAAATATTTATATATGTGATACCATCTGGTAACAACAAAAATAAGTTACTAGTAATGACAGCTAATAGTAGAACGTATGGCTTAGTGGTCAAGGCACCTGGAGGGTTTCCAGGAGGTGCGGGTTCGAACTCTGCCGCGTAAAAATTTTTATACGTTTTCTAAAGGTAATTTTCAATTTGCTAAGTGTTTGAACAGCACTTTAAAAATTAAAAAAAATATAGAGAGCTTATTACAGTGAAATATCATCTAGTCTAAATCGCGTTTGGTTGTGGGTTCGATTCCACGTTATTGAAACGTTTCTAGTTCATTAAAGATTCTGAATCGATTATGATATTTATCAGGAATATTTCTTGACACAATATCGTTTTATAGTAAGCACGACTGGTCTATGACTTCATTTCTTCATTTACACAATGCTTCAAATTTGAGCGGAAAGCGGAGAACGGAGCGTCTTGACACTAAGTTCTCTATGCCTATGCAATAAATATGTAAGCTTCAGACATTTTTTGGTCTTATTAGATTAACGGCTTTATTGACGTAAGTCAACTAATTAAGCGGAAATAAGTTAAATATCTTTTTTTTAGCTCGAGCTTATTTTAGCTGAATCCTGCACACAATAGGGTAGGCAGAGAGAATCTAGTGCTAAGACACTCCGTTCCCCACTTATTTCATGCCGAATTTTGAAGGCATTGCGTGTTAAGTGGTGGAACTTAGCGCCGCGCTTTGCCTAGACATCAGAGCGAAGAAAATGGAAATATTAATTATTTCCAATCCTCGAGTGGGAATCGAACCCCAAACCAGTCGCTTTACACTTTGTACCTCTGCGCTACGACTGGTCCCAATTTATAATAATTTAATATTACTAAATTTTATCTAACTACCTAACAAAATTAGTGAAAAACAAAGAGAAGAAAAATCAGTAGTGTGACCCATAAAACGTACTAATCCGAAGTAATAAAGCAGCAAATAGCTCTGTTCCGACTAATGGAGCTAATGAAACGTCTGATGCACGTCTAGACGTCCAATAAACGTGTGTTGGAAATTCATACGAATTAATATTCCATGCTACCTTTTCCCAGTGAAAGAGGGATTTTATCTAAATATACTTGAATATTTATAGTAAAGCTAAATGTGTGATGTCGTTTAACTTTTTCTACTTGAAATAGTTAACAATTTTGACAACCTATAATCATGAGGCTTTGATAAATAAATAATACATAATGATTCATTTTTTAGAAAATATCCGGTGATACCATAAAAAATTGGGCCAGACGTGGTGCAGGCACTAAGTGACTGTAAAGTAAATGTGACGGTAAAGTGACTGGTTGTGGTTGTTAGCCATTTTCTTCGCTCCGGGCAATCGTCGAGGCAAAGTTAAAGACATTATTTTCCGTCACTTAACACGCAATGCCTCCAGAATTCAATGAATAATGGGGAACGGAGAATCTAAACACTAGGTTTCCTCTGCCAGTTTACAAAAGAGTCAATACATTCGGTTCTCTTTGTTTATACTGCTATGTAAAAAAAACGAAAAGCTACATTTTAGAATATTATATTAAAATAATGCATTTTTGTACAGATATATTATTATTTAGGCATCGTAATATTATCACAGGGAGGTCCTCACTGTCTAAATACTGAAACGAGACCCCCGTGTATAGAAAACGGCAACGTATTTATACTGTAAATAAATAGCAAGTCAAAACTACCCATTTTTTTTTTTGCATCAGCTTTATGATAAAATCTAAACACTTTACAAATTATTATTGAAAGTTTTAAATCGATTAATAATATCGATTAATATTATCGTTGCGCTGACACATTATAAAATAAAAGTAAAACTTAAAGTCTCTAAATGAATGGTTTAAATGCAAAGACAATTGTATGCACCAAGTAAAATTTTCTGTCGAAGTTCTCTGAAAACGCGATGTTTTTATCTTTATTGACGTCCACGTTCATTGTTCGTGCAACCACATACATATGAATTGTTTAAGTTACTGAGTACTAACTTTTTGAAATGAAACTATTTTAACTATTTTACAGTGTTTGAAACGTTGTTTTTTTTATAGCTTCACGCTGTATTCCGCATATAGCAGGGTAGGTAGAGGGAACCTAGTGTTAAGACACGCCGTTCCCCACTTTCCGCCGAATTCGCAGGCATTGCGTGTTAAGTGGAGGAACTTAGCGCCATGCCGTGTTGTGTTTTCTAAAATTTACTAATATACGGGATTAACCCGTGTTAAAAAAATTTCATCTTAAAATATATAAGAATCGATAAAATAAAAGATTATTTTCAAATTTATTTTTTAAATTAAATAGAAATGAATTGTTATTTTTTTTAATTTGAAGTATTGTTTCTTTTTTTTGAGGTGTCTTTAATCTAATAATATGTTAAGCTTAGTTTAATGTAAGGAGCGAAGAGTTTGCGTGGAGTACTTTTAGTTTTACGGAGTTACGTTATATTTATATGCTGATTTAGAAAATGTCATATAACATTTGACCTAACATTATTGTATAAAATATTTGACCTGTATGTTTGTGAATGATTAATATTTATATTTTTAATCAGTTTTCAACTGAAATATGCTGGCTTATATATATGGAAAACATAAGGCTATCAAGACGCGCTAGGACAGCGTTTGACAGATTGACTTGATTAGAGGAATATATTTAAATAAACATATTATTTCCCAAAACGCATTGATATGATCTTTTATTTTCGCGACTACTACACATTTTGAAATGAAACTATTTTTAACCGGATTAATCGCGTATATTTTTCGTATTCGAAAATATATTTTTAGAAACTCGGCTTTTCGAACAGTTTACAGTAGTCCATAGTCACAGGTAGACTGAGGTGACATACAGTGTGCAGGTGTATACAAACTAAACTGTGACTATTGATCTTACATTGGCCAAACAAAGAGGGGCATCGGTACTAGGGTGAAGGAACACATCTCCGATGTCAAGAATGGGCGTGCATCAAAGTCAGCTGTGTGTGAGTATGCTACGGATAAGCCCAACCATTACATATGGTTTGATAAGCCACATATCCTCGCTAGGGAAAATAGATATATCCCTAGAATGATCCGCGAAGCTATTAAAATACAAAAACATCCTAATTTCAATAGAGAAGACGGTTGGAAACTTTTTACCACCTTGGACCCAATTCTAAAAACTTTGAAGTCTCAAAACCACCACACCAGAGGACCTCATTCTGCAGTGCAAGAATCCAGAGCAGTACGCGAGGCAACTAAGAAATCGTAGGCGGTAGTTTAATATAATAATGTATCAACTGACAGACGAATGGCACCTCAATCTACCTGTGACCAAGGACCACTGTAAAGTGTTTGAAACGTCGGGCTTCTAAAAATGTATTTTCAAATACCAAAAATATATGCGATTAATCCGGTTAAAAATAGTTTCATTTCAAAATACGCAGCATTGAGTTCGGCCACTTAAAATACAATGTCTCGAATTCGGGCAAAGTGAAGAACAAAGTGTCATGATATTAGGGTCCCTTTGCGTATCCTGCTGAAAAAGCGTAAAGCTGAAAAACAAACTTAAAAACTCTGTGATAAATAATATGACCGAAAATGTAGACAACTTTATGATTTCATGCATATGGTTATAAATGTTAAAGTAAATATTGCTATATGGAATGTCACATATAATTGATAGAATTCCCAAGCGAATTCGCTTAAATTTATAATATCTAACTTTATAAATCTAAAATATGACATTTAAAGCTTTGGGATTGCAACAGTCAATTATTCAGTCTATTAACAATTGTTTGCATTTTGAAATTGGAAAATATGTTTATTTCTAGAATATTTTGTAACTTGAGGTTCTATTTTGAAGTAACTTGTATAACCATTGTGGTTCAGTGGGTGATGGGTTTGATTCCCTGAAGGAATGATTAAATTTAAATTATTTTTTAATTTCTCCGCACTGATAAGGCAAAGCGTAGCATGAAGTTCCTATATAGCTGGACAGCGGAGAGTCATGATTCTAGGTTCTTTCTGACTACTGTGCTATGCAAAAATGCGCTAGTGTGGTTTTAAAATAATGACTTTGACGTTACATTATAAAACTCAGGTTCGTGCTAAACAAATGAAATTATAATAATACAATATTATTATGTTTATTATACTACTAGTGGCCCGCTCGCGGCTTTACCACGTGAATTATGCAACTGTTTCATTATATTGTAACCCTCTGGGAGAGTTTTTGAAAAATAAAGAAGGTTATGTTTAATTTTGCATTATCAACTATATTTATGACAAAATTCATTACAATCGGTAAGGCGGTTAAGATTTTTTATATAAACTTTCACCCCTTATTTCAACCTCTAAAGAGGTGGATTTTTGGAAAAATAAGTAACCTATGTTTGACACTGGATTTATTACTACTTTTATTTTAAATTTCATCCAAATCGGACCGGTAGATTAGCCGTCAAAAGCATGACAGACAAACAGACAGACTTTCGCATTTATAATATAAATATAGGCATTTTTATGTTTTTTTTGTAAAGTTACAAAGAGTAAGTTAATCATCTAATCTAATATGCAAATATGGTCATAAAAACTACACCAAACAGCAATAATTTTAAAATACAAAAAAAGTAATGATATTTTAATTAAGTAAGCAAGCAATTATAAATTAAAATAATCTGAACAAAAAATCATTACCTAGCGTGTAAAGAAAAATAATCTACCCATTTATATAATATAGCAATAATTAGCCGTAAACATGTAAATGCATTTGAGTCGCAAATCGGGCCGAAACTTAATTATACATGCAAACGGTGGCACGCGATATTACCTCATTGGTGGAGATATGTCGCACAAGCTCTGCTCCTTTCCCTGGAAGGATTTTTTAATAATTGTTTATAGCAAAAAAGAAATTAAAGCAATTTCGTAATGGAAAAATAATTTAAAAAATAAAGAAAAAATAACAGTATGGGCCAGTCGTGACGGTAAACGACTGGTTGTGGGTTCGATTCTCACTCGAGGAGTAATTAATATTTCCATTTTATTCGCTCTGGTATTGAGGCAAAGCGCGGCGTTAAATTTCGCCTCCTAACACGCAACGCCTTCGACTTCGGCAGAAAGTGGGGAATGGAGTGTCTTAATACTAGGTTCATTCTGCCTACCCTGCTGTGTGCGGTATACAGCGTGAAAATAAAATTTAAAACTTTAAAACAATTAAAGTATACTACAGATTTTCTTAAGCAACATACAACTATACTTCTATATCACGACATATTCTTGATACTTCAAATTAACAAGTACTTTGCTGTTCATGGGAGAACCTCTCAAATACGCTCAAGTAGTTTAAGAACGCTATGTAATGTTCATCAAAATAATTTTAGCTTTTCAGTAAATAGCTGGTTTTATTGTATACTCGTAATAGATGCTCGTAGCGTAGTGGTATTTTTTTTTTTTTTTTTTTTTTTTTTTTTTATGGAATAAGGAGGCAAACGAGCAGAAGGCCCACCTGGTGTTAAGTGGTTACCTTCGCCCATAGACATCCACAACATTAGAGTTATGGATGCGTTGCCAGCCTTGAGGATGTAGGACAAAAAGGAAGGAGGAAGGATGGGAATGATGGGAATAGGGAGAGCTGGCTTACGTGCCATCGAACCGGAACACATCATCAGATATTTGGCGGTTCGTCTTTGACACGATAGTGGTCGCGAGCCAGTCGCAGAACGAATCTCCTACCACCAAACTACTGGGTTACCCGCCTTTTACGGGACGCTACCCAGCGGCGGGGGGGAATTGTATTCTTTATCCGTCCCCCCACGGGGGCATATACGGGGGTATTTGCATGGTTTTAATATACCACCAAAAGGCTTATCACGTTGAAGAACCTTTTAAGAACTAGTATGGTTAATGTTCTCTTCAATATCAATTATAGCCTAAGTATTACCTTAGTTTAAAAACTATACGTCAGTGAAACTTTCATTCAAATTCGTTCAGTAGTTCTGCAGATGTGCTCGTACAAGTATTCATTTATGACAGTTTTATTACAGTACAGATTTTATATGCCAGCTATAATTGGGACGACACTAAAATATTGGTTTGGCTATAATAAAAATATCGAATGAAAACTTAATAAAATTATGATTTAATTTTTGTAACACTTTTTATATAAAATAAACGATTGATATAAAATAAACACTAAATGTTATGGAAAGCTTACCAAAATATAATAGTCAAAACTTAATTCAAGTCGTTTAAGCCGTTTCTGAGATTTGTGTGGGAAAGCAAACAGACAAACAGAAAAAAATTAAGTCATCGTTTTGCATTGAAATACTCCCAATATTTTTTTTCTCTTTATTATTTCTTCCCTGTACAGATAGCAATGAGTTACATTTTTTTTATTATATGTATATATAGATTATTATATGTATATATAGATAAAATTAAATTAAATTAAATAGCTTCACGCTATATCCCGCACACAGCAGGGTAGGCAGAGGGAACCTAGTGTTAAGACACTCCGTTCCCCACCGTATATATAGATTATTAATTTAATTAATTTAATTTTAGGCGGCGAACGTTGGGTAAGAAGAAAAGAAGCGATACGTGCAAAACGAGGACCAAGATACGATTTACAAAAGGAAAGAGCGAGACGACAAATAGGTAAGACCTTTTTCAAATTGAATATCCATGCAATCCTATTGTACAGTATTTTACAGCCCAACAAGTAAGTGCACACGACACAATCTATTTTATGTTCTCGAAGGAGAAAATTGTACTAGAAGCCGGTTAACTTCGTTTTTTTGCTATATAAATCGTGGTACGATAAAATGAAATAGCTTTTAAAAAGCTTGAAAAGCTTACTTAAAAATAAAATAAGTAAGTGTAATTTGGGCGGTTTGGTTAAAGATTGAATTCTTATATTAAAAAAGGGAATCCTTTTTTGTACTCGTATGTAGAATTATTAGGCATTTTATTTAAATTTAAATATTTCTTTGTTTCTTAATATATTTAAAATAAAACTCATTTAAGTAATAATAGGAGAAGAAAAATATGTCACTCATAATTAAATTTATCTTGAATTTACCATATTCCTTGATTACTTCAAATAAATTACGATTTTTTTATAAATAACTTAATTTCATGTGAGTTAGTGAGTTAGGTGTCATTGACAAGCACTGATGAAGTGCACCATAATAATAATTCACAGTTTTCAATTCAATTTAAAAGGAATCTACAACAACTATTTTGACCGTACTTTATTTTATGGAATAAAGGGGGCAAACGAGCTGAAGGCCCACCTGGTGTTAAGTGGTTACCTTCGCCCATAGACATCCACAACAATAAAGTTATGGATGCGTTGCCAGCCTTGGGAATGTAGGACAGAAGGAAGGAGGAAGGATGGGAATGGTGGGAATAGGGAGAGCTGGTTTACATGCCATCGAACCGGAACACATCACAAGATATTTGGCGGTTCGTCTTTGACATGATAGTGGTCGCGAGCCAGTCGGAGAACGAATCTCCTACCACCAAGCTACTGGGTTACCCGCCTTTTACGGGACGCTACCCAGCGGCGGGGGGGAATTGTATTCTTAACCCGTCCGCCCCACTTTATTTTACTAGAGTACAGAAATGAAAATAACTTAAATATATTCATTCCCAGAGTGGGAATTGAATGAACAATCAATCGTTTTAACAGTCAGATGCTGTCCCACTGCGCCACGACGGCTTTTAGATTCATATTTAATTTTAATGTTACCATTTAAAGGCTTAACTAAAGTTCACCGCCTTCACTTAGTACCGTCTGTCTGTAAATAGACTTTACGCGGTCTGTTGTACTCAATTAAGAAAATCAATAAACCACATTAGGCAAGCTGTAACAATATAAAATGAATTTCAACATTAATAACATGCCTTTATTAGTATCAACTAATGAGTAGTAATTATTGAAGTGATTATTGAGTACTATGGACTGTTTGCGGGTTCGCCTGTGTAACTATACAACTAATCATAGAAACGCTTGTTCCCCATTTAAAGGTTGATTATTAAATACAAAGTAGCTTATGCATAGCAAATGTTTGACCCTGGGTTTTCCTTAGAAAATATTAGAAGACTTCAGAATTTTATCCAAATCAAGCTGGTAGATGAGCCGTAAAAGCGTAACAGACTGACAAATAGGCAGATAAAGTCATTTAGAAAACGTATAAAAATTTGAACGCAGCGGAATTCGAACCCGCGCCTCCTGAATACCGTTCAGGCGCTGAGCTGAGCGCAGTAGTGAGAGCGCCTGAACGGTATTCAGGAGGCGCGGGTTCGAATACCGCTGCGTTCAAATTTTTATACGTTTTCTAAATGTCTTTTTCAATTTTCCTAAGTGTGGAATAACACTTTAAAAATGTTTAAAAGACAGATAAAGTCTTTAATATAACTAACTATATATGACATGATTATATATTGTTTTCATTTCTCCGCCCCCGGTACCTAAGGCAAAAATCGGTGTTAAGTTCCACCACTTAACATACGATAACTCGATTATACTCGGAGAGTGGAGAATGGAGTGTCTTGACACTGGGGTCTCTCTGACTACCCTACTATGTGTGAAGCTATTCTTTTATATTTAGCATTAAATAAGTGGCAAATTTTTAAATGATCAATTTTATTTATTGTTTGTTGTTGCGTAATAACTTTAAAAAGCTTATGGTATGGCTTCATTGGGTCTAACATAGGCTACTTATTTTTTCAAAAATCCATCTCTAAAGGGTTGTAATAATATAATAGGGAATGAAAGTTTATATGAAAAATCTAAACCCCTTGAAAAATTGTATTGAATTTTGGTATAAATATAGTTGATAATCTAAGCTTAAACATAGGCTACTTTATTTTTTTAAATGCGCCCCGAGGGTTGCAATGTAACGAAATAGTTCACGCGGCGAAGTCGCGAGCGGGCCGCTAGTACGTACATAAAATTAAAATAATTAAAATTTAATAAAACTATGAGTGAGAACGTATTCTTCAATGTCAATATATGCTTTACAAGTCTGCAATTTTAATTATACTGTAGATTGAATACCGTTTAAATAAGAATTTACATAAAGTAATTGTTTACATAGTGTGTCCGTAATATCCTATTAAAAAGGGCAATTAGATTTCAGTACCCAAAAGATTACTAATTTATGTATTTTTTATTTATTCTCTTACAACAGTAAAATATTTTTTAAAATATATTAATCCATACTTATAATATAAATGCGAATGTCTGTGTGTTTGTCTGTCACGCTTTCACAGCTAATCTACTGGTCTGATTTGGATGAAATAGGGGATGAAAGTTTATATGAAAAATCTACACCGCTTGAGCGATTGTAATGAATTTTGGCATATATATCGATAATCCAAGACTACTTTTTCATAAATTGACCACTGAGCGTCGCAATATACCGAAAGAGCCACAGCGAAGACGCGAGCGGGCCGCTAGTTTTATAATATTTTTCATATTTTTTATTAGCTTTAGGATTACATAACGATAAGACACTCCGTTTTCCACGTTACATCTCATTTTAAAGGCATTGCACGTTTAGTAATAGCGTCTGATTGTATAAGCGATAAGTTGTAGATTCGATTTCCACTCGCGAGTGTTGTATTAGAAGCATTTCCTACGTCATTTTATCATTACTCTGGTCGGGTGAAAAAGACAAAGCGCGCGTTATGTCGATGTTTCTTCACTTAGCACGAAGCGTCTCATATGCAGGAGGAAAGCTGGTACCGGAGTGTCTTGACGATAGGTTATACCTGCCTACCCTGCTGTTAATTAATAATATTGTGTCATTATAAAGGGGGCAGAGGCACATAATGTGACTGTAAAGCGACTGGTTGTGGGTTCGATTCCCGCTCGAGGAGTGGAAATATTTATTATTTCCATTTTCTTCGCTCTGGTGTCGAGGCAAAGCATGGCGTTAAATTCCGCCACTTAAAACGCAATGTCTCCAAGTTCAGCTGATAGTGGTTAACGGAGTGACTTAACACTAGGTTCCCTTTGCCTACCATGCTGTGTGCGGGATACAGCTTAAAGCTAAAAATAAATAAATAAATGTAACTATTTTTTTATTCAATCGTTTTAGCAAACTAAGATATTATTTTATTGAAATTATTTTGATTTACCCACTCTGGCTAGGCAAAGTGTAACGTCGAATTCACCAAGCAACACGTAATGTCTCAATTTCGAGCGGAAGTGGTGAATAGAGTGTCTCAAACAGCGAAGAACGGACTTTCTTAACGCTGTATTCTGGGGGAAATCTGGTAGAAATCAATTTCTATTACTAATCGGCTGACTTCTAATACGAAAGCTTTTAGAAAAGGAACATAATTACATATAAACAAGTAATTCATAAAATACAAATGCTTGCTTAGGCCAAGCTTTTCCTTTATAACTGAAACCGTATTATCCACAATATCACCCAAGTAAATATTTATGTTAATATAATCAGAAGGCAACTTAATTATTAGGGGTTTAACGTAATTGTCCCAGTGACCGGAAAGGCGGGTTCATATAAAAACTTTTTCTTATGAGAAATTCTTTCATACATTTTGACGAAAATATTATGAAATTATATGGATTGAATACATTTTCAATAGGTCGAGAATGAATGTGATTTTTCATACAAATTTCATCACCTAATATTTTGCTGGGATGTATTTTTTACGAAGTTTGAAAATACGCTCTCCATTTTTCGTCCACTTTCGAGGTATTGGCGGTTAAGTAAGGGAGTCTAATATGGATTTTAAAGCAAAGTGAAACGATATTTCCAAGCAAAAATCCAAATTCCAAATGATATTTTCTACGACATAGAATCTAACTCAACTCTTGCCATCGGTAGGGAGGAAAGTTTTTATTTAAATTCTTCTAATTTTATGGCTCTAGTACAAAACGTGGCGTTGAGTTCCGCGATTCAACATATGATATTCCGATTTCAGGCATAAAGTCTCTGTTGTCTAAAGGAATGTAAATATTTGTAACATACCATCTTGGTGCACTGGGACAAGGTTTGACTGTAAAGGATTAATTCTAAGTTCGATTTCCACTTGAAGCAATGATAATATTTAACTTATTTTCATTTCTCCACTCTGATACCATAAAAACACGGAGTTGAGTTCCGCGACTCTACACTTAATGCCTCAATTTCGGAGGGAAAGTGAAGAATACAGTGTCCTCACTTCTCTCTCTTATATCTGCTTTTTAAAAATACTATTCGATGTTTTTTTATACTTTAAGGTTAAGATTCGAACTTAAAATTCAGTAAGACGATACACCTACGCTATTTTTAAATTACAACATCATAAAAATAGACACACAACAAAGAAGAACCTTTTCTTTTCCCCGTAATAAGCAAAATTTTATAAATCGAATAAGACAAATGATGTGATCCATCAACGCCCGCGCTATAATTAGCGGTTAGGATTCCATTTCTCAGAGCAAGAGTCAAGATAAATAAGTGGGGGATTTCAGACGAACGCCAAACATTTGTTTTACTGCAGTAGGTAAGTTTAAGTTGAAGATGTTTTCCAGCTTAGTTTAAATTATGAGGCTTTCGTGGCGCAGCTGGGTTGTGGGTTCGATTCCCACTCGGGGTAGTGATTAAATATTATTTTCGTTTCTCCGCTCTGTTGGCTAAGTCAAAACGCGGCGTTAAGTCGTCACTTAAGAATGTCTCCATTTTAGACGGAAATTCAAGAACGGAGTGTCTTGACACTAGTTTCTCTCTGACGGGCAGTCAGGAATTCTATGGGGGAGAAAGCTTGAAGCTGCAAAAAAATGTATAATTTGAACATTATTTTCACTTTAGCTTAAACCATTAACATTTTTTATATGCAAATATAGTATGAATAGACTGATTTTTATGTTGTGACCCACGAAACAAGCGAAAAAGTTAGATAAAAGGTTGACGACGCCGTCACTATAAAATTAATAATATCCCTTCAATAAACAAATATTTTGATTTGTTTACGTACTTGTAGTTTGTGTTTTTTTATTTTTCAACTAACTATCTTTAATAATAAATGATAATCTAGTGTTAAGACACTCCGTTTTCAGTTTTTCATACTACACTGCTATGCGGGAAAAAGCTTGACGCTGAAAAAGAAAAAGATATTCTCATCTCATCTATGTCGCCATGTTGAAGTTTAATAGGGATGTTAAAAATATCATTGTATAGAATCTTTTGTGTGGAAATTTTCTAAAGCTTCACCACTCAAATATCATCACAAAGAATGAATATAAGAATGTGCCTAACTAAACACGAGGGCTGCAAGCTCGAATGTAACTCATGGGATTTTTCTAGCTTTTGATTTTTCTGGTATTTATTTAGCAGAGAGAGATTACGTATTGCCAAAACACTCCGCTCTCCATTTTTCATTGAGTTTGAGTCATTGCTTTTAGAGTGGCAGAACCTAACGCCACGACTTACGAGTACATAGCAAGCAGTTACATAACAGATAGTTTAAATATTTATTTCACATTGCTCCAATACATATTCAAAATATTTTTTATTCAAAAAGACTTGCAAATACTTTTGAATCGTCAAGAACTTGCCAACGGTAGGAAGGCAGAGCTCTGCTGAGACGAACCGTAAGAAACTCTTTTTAAATAATGAACTATTTTATTATTCAATACAATGGTTGCTACCATACGTACCTGTACTAATTCATATCATCTGACTTCCACACAATTTTATCCCTTAAATATAGTTATTGGGAGTTGAACCCACTACCAACATGTGTAAAATTAAATACTGCACCACTGTGACTCATTTATAAAGGTTTCCTGGTAGTTAAATATAGTGCTACGTTATGTCCTGTAACAGAGTACGCTATCTTTAAGTGAACCGGAAGTAAAAAAGGAAGTGACTTATCTTTTCTTATGCTACCCCGGAAAATACATTACACTCCGCAAGAAAAGTGCATTAAGCAAGTAGTATAAAATAAACATTGAATTTAGTATAATAACAAAAGGATAAGTATGAAGTACACTTTAAAAGTATCATTGTCACTAGTAAATCTATAAAATCTTGATTTTCATAAAAGAAGTCCCGTCGAGTTTCTTTCGGTTCTTCTCAGGTCAACGTCATAACTTTACTGAATCGGTGGAAAACTATTTACCATTCAAAAATAAAGCATGTAACTTTTTATTTTGAATAAAAAAGTATTTGACTTTGACTTCTATGATGTCGAAAATATTTGACTTTGACTTCTGGTGTCGAGGTAAAGCGCGACGTTAAATTCCGCCACTTAACACGCAAGCCTCCGATTCGGCGGAAAGTGGGGAACGGAGTGTCTTAACACTAGGTTCCCTCTGCCTACCCTGCTGTGTGCGGGATACTGCGTGAAGTTAAAAAAAAAAAAAACTTCTATGATTAAATTAAAAGGTCAAAGGTAGGAGATTCTCCTTTTGTTTTTCTGTTTTTCTTTGCTCAATAACGGTGGGAAAACACTCTGTCCTTCATTTACCGTCAGAAATCGAGACATTACTTGTCGAGTAATGGAATTCAACTTTCCGTTTTTCTCGTAAAAATAATATTATGTACATATAATCATAATCATTCCTCCCAGTAGTAATTATTGAACTCATAGGTCACGTTTACAGTAAAATTAAAGTCTACTGAAAAAAATAAAAAAAACAAATGTTCTATATTTTTCAATTTAAATTGACGAATAAAACATGAGACTACTGAATAAAAACTGTTGTGGCGCAGTGGTACAACTTCTGACTGTATCAGCGTCGCGTCTGACTGTGAATCCGACTTCCACTACGAATTATAATTATATTTTTTTTCGGCTATGCTGAACAAGAAAAAACGCAACCTTGAGTTTCACCTCTCTATGCACAATGTTTCGAATTGAGGCGGTAAGTAGAAGACGGAGAGTTTTGGCACTAGGTTGTCTTTACCTACCGTACCACTTGCCTGCCTGCAAAGCTGAAAAAAATAAAAATAACTTCTAAAATTATATAGATTTTAATATAAAATGCCCTCTGTACGTCTCTCTAGGACATTGCCTTTCAAAAATATCATGTAGGCCTGACAACTATCCATACAAAAGTAATTGAGCGTCCACTCCCATCGATTTATGGTATCAAGGACAAAAAAATAGCCTCGTGTGGTACGTGAAGGTTACAGTTATGACCATTAGACACAGGTCTTACTGTTTTACTTCAAAATTATATACGAGAAATACCTACTTTTTTGCATTTTTACGGACAGGCATAGCGAAAATAAATACATATGGATTAAGGTGTATATTTTTCGCATCGCAAATATATTTTGTTAAAAATTAAATAAATAGCTTCACGCTATATCCCGCACACAGCAGGGTAGGCAGAGGGAACCTAGTGTTAAGACACTCCGTTCCGTTATATTTTGTTAGTATAATAAATGACATTCACTAGTTCGTTGTTGCCCATATGCGATTTATAGGTTTATTTTCAGAAAATGGTGACTTACATTACATGCAAATACCTATTGTTATTAGGACTATGCTCATAGCTCCAGTAAGCTTAGTTCTAGATAGCGGGATAGACAGAAAGAACTTAGTGTCAAGACACTCTGTCCTGCACTTTCCACCCGAATTCAGACATTTTGCGTGTTGAGTGGTGAAACTCATCTGAAAATTGAAATACTATCATTCCTTAATTTGGGAATCGAATCCTCACCATCGCTTTTACACTCAGGCGCTTCCAACTGCCACGACAGTCTCACCTATATAATTATTTTCCATTTTTATCAATTTAAGTAAACGTAAGTACAAACCCTCTTTAGTTGTTATCGCGGCTATCCGCGGCATCACGTTTTTGCCCCGTTTATCTAATCAGACAGGCAAAATATCTAAATGAACGCCGTTTTCAGTCCAGAGTAAGAAAATAAAAACAATTTACATAATTCTTGAATTGAGTGAGAATCGAAACTATATTATAATCATCGAACGCATTTACAAAGTAAAAGTCAAATAATTTTATCCTAAAGAAGATATTTCTTTATACACTTACAAATTTAATGCCTGAAGCTTGAGATAAACCGGCGCAAGAAATGCAATAGTATTTCTTTGTTTTCTCAAAACAATAACTTACAGATTTATTAGTGACAATGATACTTTTTAAATAGACCCACAAACAGAAACAAATATTTATTGAGCAGAGCGAAGCGAAGTTCTTACTGGTCAAAAGTGTGTTTCGTTATGGTTTAACTTTTCCTGGGCTATTTGCAGTAGACCTCTGAAATTTGTCAGGGATATCGAGCACAGTGCCTTGTATGCTCTGAAGTTTTTTGGTGCCAATTGTAATTGTAGTTTTTTAATAAATGGTATTTAAATGGTCAAAAATTGTCCATATACTTAGGCTGTGGAACGTTTTGAAATCGCCCATTTGACATCACTTCACCTAGCTGCGCGAGCGAATAAATTTGAAAAATTCGAACTTTCAATTTACTTTTTCTCACTGTTACTTTTAGTCAATTAGCATTAAATATGTACTTCGCTTAGTTTTACCCGCCTTGCAGAGCAAAGAGGCGGTTCCTAGTATATTGGTCTACTTCGCCAAGATCACGTTTACGTAAATGCGAGCTTACTAAATATTATTCCTTTTTAACACAAAACGTTGCGCATAATTGAAGACGTTAGTAAATTTTAAATTACAAGGCCTGTGTTCTCGCCAAAAATTACAAAACTTACGAGTTGAGAATAAAGAGATTTTAAAATATTGGCAACACATCAAGATTTCATTTAGATACATTAATCGAGTTAAGCTTGCCAGAAATAAAATGATATAAAAGCTTAGAGCTGGACTGCGTGGAGCCTTAAGTCTTAAACGTGGACTTCCTTTTTTCTTGTCTAGAAACCTAGTGAATTACTTTTTTTGCATATGACAAAGAAATTTTTAAAAGGAAGGAAGGAAATGTGATAAACGGAGTGTCTTAACACTAGGTTCCCTCTGCCTACCCTGCTGTGTGCGGGATACAGCGTGAAGGTTAAAAAAAATAAAAAGAGTTTTATTGCGTAACGTTAGGGTTCCACCACCAAATTTGTCGTCATCTCTCGAGGTCTTGAAAACTATTTTTTTATACTTCCACAATACTTACAGATTTAAAAATTGATCAGGGGGGTGAAATCAACATAAAATATACGCTTGTTTTATTTTTCAGCGGTATACTATTTCCCACATTAAAAGATAACAAGAGAGAACCTAGTGTCATGACAATTTGAGACTAAGAGCGGAGAAACGAAAATAATTAAATTATAATATTTCTCCTTGTGGAAATTGAACCCACAACCATCCATATTTACGCTGTTTCACTGCACCACGATGAATTTCCCAAATTTTAATACACAAAACGAAAAAGACTATACAAAAAACTAAAACGGAAGCATAACATTACTTACACTTGCAAAATATGAGAAATACGTGTATATAATATACATAGCCTCTAATAAAGTAAATGCAGCGTCGTAGAACAAGTAACCATTATAGCGTAGGCCATTGCTAGGAGCAGATGTTGCCGCGCGTTAATATGAATCAGTAGCTTATGTCGGTATGTAGTAAGTGTATACTAAAATAGAATATATCCCCCGGCTGTGATTATGTACTAAAACAGAATATATCCCATGACAGTGATATGTTACATTGGATTTGGGGCCTTAACCTACTGTAGTCTTAATTTTTTGTCTTACTTATATACTGAAAAAGACATTTAGAAAGGCATGAACTGAGTATAGCTCAGTAGTGAGAGCGCCTGAACGGTATTCAGGAGGCGCGGGTTCGAATACCGCTGCGTTCAAATTTTTATACGTTTTCTAAAAATTTTCCTAAGTGTGGAATAACACTTTAAAATGTTTAAAATTACATATGTATATAAGTATTGGCAGTACTGCCATAATATGTGATATTATTTTTCTTATAGATTTTTAAGTATTAGAAAGAATATGTTTATTAAACTTACTCGATTTTGAATTTTCCATCTTTTTTGACTGACCATGCTATCACAATTTTTACCACGCACGCACCCACACATATGCACGTAAGTTATACTATAATACAAAAAAAAAACATCCGGCGTAGCAGTGAATATCATTTGTAAATAATAGAAAGATGTACAGCTTAGCTTCACGCCTTTTCCCGCGTAGTTTTATCCTTTCAGAGAGACTCCTTTCTCTACTTTCCACCTTTTTTTTTCTTTTTTTTTTTCGTGAGGAGATCCGTTACGGATACCAGCCCGATTGGGGACTCGGACGTGGTTATGTGGGACTCCAGACTGAGCCGTCCGTATACCCACTAAAACCTCACGGTGCTCCTCCTCGACCGCCACAATCCGGGGCCACAGGTACCCGAATCTTCCGCGTACCCCGAAGGCCTCTACTTTCTACCTAAAATTGAGGTGTGTTAAGAGGATCTTAGGTACCAAAGTGGAGAAATGAAAATAATATGTAATCATTCCCACAGTAGGAACACTCACAATCGCGTTTACAATCCCACTCCCATTGCACCACGGCGGTCTGCGAATATAAAAATAATAGAAAGATACAATGTAAATATATGATTATTTTAATCTGCACATCTTTTTCCCATAGGAGTAGTCTTGACCCTAGGTTTTTTTTGACTACCTAGTCAGATACTGTCAAGACACGTCATTCTCTACTCTTATAGTGGGTTCAATTCCCACTCGGAGAAAAAAAAACAAAATAAAACACAAAAAGAAACATAAAGTAGTAAATGTTAGTAAGAAATTATTTCCAGTTCAATAAGTACGGTTATAACTTTAACCCATGGTTATTACGAAAATTTATACAATTACAAAGTTATTAGTAACATCATGGGAATTAAATAAAATTCCGACACTCACGCTAATAGGCCAAACCCCTTAATTAACTAGTGAGCAAACTAAAATTCGTTTGAAGAGTTACAATTAATAATTTAATTATCACCAAACGACTATTTAAGAAAGTTAAAAAGTTTTAAAAAAGCTATGAATTTATTCTCCTATATCAAGTAAAATATCGCAATTTAAAGCCATCGTGGTGGGACAACGTCTGACTCTAAACGCGATTGGTTCTGGGTTCAATTCCTACTTAGGGAAATAATTTTATAAAATAGGGAAATATTTCAATTATTTTCAAAGCCCTGGTCTGGTAAGAAGACAAGCCGCGGCGTCGAGTTCCATCACTCACAATACAATTACTCAATTCTGGTCAGAAAATGGAGAGCGAAGTGTCTTGACACTATGGTTTCTCTAACTATCGTGCTATGCGACAATAAGTGTGACGCTGCTGTTGAATTGTTCGAAATATGAAATAACAAAGCTATCTTTACGCTTTTTTAGCTTCACACTGTATCCCGCACGCAGCAGGGTAGGCAGAGGGAACCAAGTGTTAAAACACTCCGTTCCCCACGCACCGCCGAATTCGGAAGCATTGCGTGTTAAGTGGCGGAACTTAACTCCGCGTTTTATCTCTCGACAACAGAGCGAAGAAAATGGAAATATTGATTACTTCCACTCCTCGAGTGGGAATCGAATCCACAACCAGTCGTTTACACGTCACACGTTCGTGCCACTGCGCCACGACTGGCCCCGCTAACAAAGCTATGATAGACTTAAAATTTTACGAGCTTTCCACAAAATATAAAAAAGGTTGTAAACTTTGAAAACTAAAGCAACAAATGAAATTTATTTTACTGCTTTTGTTGATAAAAATTTAAGACAGACTTAGGTATAAAATATTTTAGGGTTCCACTGAACTTAGCCTTATATATCATTACCTAATACGTTTTTATTTGCTCCATATTTCACAAAATCTACCGTAAAGCTAAAAAGGCGCCTCATTTTCTAAATGTCACGATTTGATCTATCAAATAACATAATTTTGTGGCCAGTCGTGGCCCAGTGGCACAAGCGTGTGACTGTAAATGACTGGTTGTGGGTTCGATTTCCACTCGAGGAGTGGAAATTATATTTCCATTTTCTTCGCTCTGGTGTTGAGGTAAAGCGCGGCGTTAAGTTCCGCCACTTAACACGCAAGCCTCCGAATTTGACGGTGCGTGGGGAGTGCGGAGTGTCTTAACACTAGGTTCCCTCTGCCTACCCTGCTGTGTGCGGGATACAAAAAAATGATGCGTGAAGCAAAAAAAAAAATAAAAAAAAAATAACATAATATCTGTAGAATTAGGCAGTCAAGGAGTGATGGGTGGAATTTAATGCCGCCCTTCCCCTTATCAAGGCGGAGAAATGTTCATAGGTTTAAATATAATAATTTCCTTGAATGATAATTGAACGCATACCAATCACGTTTACAATGAGATACTGTCTTGCACTATCACTATGGCTGCTGTGATCAATTAGTTCCTCTATTTTAACTCTTTTCAACAATAACTGAATAAAGTTACCTTCAAAGTTAACGCGAAATCAAATATAAATTTTAAATTTGTGTAAGACTTTATCATTTAATACAATAAATATATATTATAAATAATTACCTTCAAAGTTTCGCACAAAAGCTAATTATTCTACGTTTAATCAAGAAAGTTTTAAAACAAAGTTGATGTAAGCGCGGTTATTAGCTGACCTGTTTGCTTCAAACTTTTACTTCCAAATAATTGAGATACCAAAAACAAACGAAAGAATCTTATTAACGATATCATGACATTGCGGATCACGGTGTTTAACTGCGTTTTGTTTTATGTATCAAAGCTTGGTAATGAGGTTTCCCTTATAATCCCGCACACAGCAGAGTAGGCAGAGAGAACCTAGTGTTAAGACATTTCATTCCTCACTTTCCGCGGAATTCGGGAGCATTGCGTGTTAAAGGGCAGGCTTAAGGGTGCGCTTTGCCTTATATTTACACTCCTCGAGCGGGAATCGAACCGACAATCAGTCGCTTTACAATCACACTTAGTGTCTCTGCACCACGATAAAAAATTAAATAAAATAAATTTCATAAGTAAGATTTGAATCTAAAACCCAACAGTCGCGGCTTACAATCAGAAGCTTTTTCACAGCACCCGTCGGCCTCAATATTGAGTTTTTAAATAAATTATACTAAAAAAAACACCATCGTAACTCAGTGGTACCGCTGTGCCATGATGCTTCTGACTGTAAGCACAATTGGTTCTCTACAATCCTCACTCAAAGGAATCATCAAAAATGATCATTTTTTTTATAAAGCTTCACGCTATATTCCGCACACAGCACGGTAGGTAGAGCCTGGAACCTAGTGGTAGGACACTCCGTTCCCCACATTTAAATTATGTTTATGTCTCCGTTCTGATTACACAAAGAGTATCCTTGAATTCCCTCTCAATTCGTAATGCTCTTATTTCGGCCAGAATGTAGAAGACTGGTCCGAAAGATGAGAAGTGCTGGACATTTGGTGCTATAATAATAAAGGAAAAATACATTATTTAATCTCGAAATTGCCTTTACACCTAAAGTTAGTTAATTAAAATAACATCGTTATAGACAAATATAAGAAAGATTTTGACCGTTTAATTCGAATTTTAGCTTTTCATTATGTCAAGAAGACTAACATAACCTATTACTACTTTTATAACATGCTCTATATTTCTTATATTTTAGTGACATTGCTTGTAAGCTGATCACTAGATCAGCTGGATCACCAGCAGCGGCGTAACAATAGGGTGGCAAATCAGCAAAATGCCACGGGCCCCGAGCCAAATGGGGCTCCCTGGTCAGAGAGGGCCGCGAACACAGAAGGATCCTAAATCTTTATATTGGAGGAGGAGAGAAAGAAGGGAGGGCCCCATCCGGCGAATTTGCCACGGGCCTCAAGCGGTATAGTTACGCCACTGATCACTAGATCAATAAACTGAAACATTACTAAATTTATGACTATATTCCCGTTACTTTCAAATTGTATAAGCGTGACAGGTTAAGCTCTTAATCCTATTCCTTAATAGGATGGAAGGCTTTTCTGTTAGACTCGCACTATAAGTGCTACTTACATGAAGATATTGTATGTGTAACATAAATGTTAAAATAATACATAGATAGTTTAAATTGTTTGTGTACGATAATGAATTTTATTGTAGCGCAGTAATTAAACGCCTAACTGCATTAATTATTTTATTATGGGTTCGATTTCCACTTGGGAAAAGGATTACATTAAATTTAGTTTCATTTTCGCACTCTGGTAAGATAAAACGCGGCGTTGATACTGCCATTGGTAATCAGTTGATACTTAATATCTTTTTTTTTAGCTTTACCCTGTATCCCTCACACAGCAGGGTAGGCAGAGAGAACCTAGTGTTAAGACACTCCGTTTCACACTGTCTGCCAAGTTCGGAGGCTTGCGTGTTAAGTGGCGGAACTTAAAGCCGCGCTTTGCCTCGGTACTAGAGCGAAGGAAATGTTAAATATTTCCACTCCTCAAGTGAGAATCGAACCTACAACCAGTCGTTTGAAGTCACACGTCTGTGCCACTGCGCCACGACAGGCCCCAAAATCTGTAAGTGAATAATTGAACATAAAAAGTACCTAATTGAGGTAAAATATGTATACTAGATTCCTGGAAAGTAGGTAAGGGGGGCAGGCGGGATTATAATGATCTTGACATCGCACTTTGACTGAAGCTTTAAAAGTTACAGTATTTTTAAAATGTTATTTAATGGTCAATATATATGTTAGGTCTGCGCAATAATTTATGCCAAAAGAACTATATCAAATATATATTTTTATAAATCAGAAAAATCTTTTTTTTATACATTTCCCCGCATAGCAGGGTAAGCTGAAAAAAAACTAGAGCCCGTTATCCTCTTTTCGCCCTAATTTACTTGAGTTGCGAACTTCAACGCCGCGAAAAAGGCTATTTATATTCTTGTAAATCGTTAAGTTTTTTGCATAGCAAAGAAGTTAGAGCGAGCCTAGTGACAAGACACTCTGTTCTCCACTTTCCGCTTTTAAACAAGACATTACGTGTTAAGTGGCGGAACATAATGCCATGCTTTATCTCGTCTCCAAAGTAATTATTTTCGTCTCTCCGGATGAAAATAATTAAAAAATATACTAAATCCCCCGAACGAGATTCGAATCTGCAACCATCCTGTACCTATAAAATAAGATCCTCCCCCACTGTGTTACGATAGCCTTAATATTATTTTTTTATTTATATTCAAAACCATATATTTTTTAAATCGAAGCAAAAACTTCTTTGAACAGCAAAGCTCTTTGAAACTTCATTTTTATTCTGATAATTATTTGCAGTTCGATTTAACACTATTCTACTGAAAACAAAACCTCCCTTTGTGAGAAGAAAAATCGTCGCCAATGTAAATGGAAATTCTCTTTCAAATGAGATCTTGGCACAGTCGTTGTTTGTTCTTGCTTTCTTTGTCATTTGTACCGAAGGTTGCGGGTTCTTGTAAAAATATAGGTTAATGTAAAAATTTCACGCTATTTACCACATATATGTTAGTAGGGAGTAATTTAGGCTATTTTTATTTTAGAATTATAACTTTTTTGTTAATATCCACGTGTACAGTGTCGCGGGTACAACTTTTTAATGTTTTATTCTTATCGAGTATAAATAAAATTAAAACATAAACAACACTCCAAAGAAAGGTTTCGTTAAAAACTAAACAAAAAAATAGAGCAGAGAAAACATCAAACAACAATAAATAATAAATCACAAATGGTGCAATTAAGACATATTTAAATAGCCATTGGTTGCCGCAGAAGCACAAAGTGTCACTGTAAACCGACTGGTTGTGGATTCGATTCCCACTAGACGAGTGGAAATATTTAATATTTTCCTTTTCTTCGCTGGTTTCAAGGCAAAGCGCGTCTTTAAGTTCCGCCAATTAACACGCAAGGCCCCCGAATTTGGCGGAAAGTGGGGAACGGAGTGTCCTAGCACTAGGTTCCCTCTGCCTACCCTGCTGAGTGCGGGATACAGCGTGAAGCTAAAAAAAGAGAATACCTACAACCAATAACAACAAATAAGAATATTATATTGCACTAATAACTCTTATACTAACAGTTGCAATAACAACAAACGCTTGGAAGATATTTACTCGCATAATGACTAATTCGACATTGCGGATGTTAATTAAGTTAGTTAGTAGAGTGGTCTATACAAATTAGAGTAAAGTATTCAAAATGCTAGCAGTATTTTGTTTTTAAATATTTTATAGTACATGCATGGTATTTTTAGCTTCATGCTGTATCTCCCATACAGCAGAGTAGGCGGAGAGAACCTACTCTTGAGACACTCCGCTCTTCATTTGTATTATGCGTAATTAAATAAAGACACTACATTCAAACTTACACTTTCCGCCAAATTCTAGAAGGATCACGTAATTGAGGGGTGGAACTCAATTTTTCGAATGGAAATCGAACCCTCAATCTGTTGCATTTACAGTCACATTTTGTGCCCCTGCGCTAATTCCTCCCTCAGTGGCTTCTGACCTCAGTCTAATTATTTTAGTCATATTAACCTATATTAGTTACCTATATTAGTAACTTATATTAACGTAGTTTATGTGCCAATAGTTATACTATTTACATTACGTACGTACTAAAAAAAAAAAAAAAAACACGTTTTAGTGTGTGTACATTTTATTAAATTGATGTATTACTAATTGATCATAATGCACGATATTGGTTTTCTGTTCTGGGTAAACTTAAAGGTAAACTTTTAATATATAGTCGCCAGTTCTGTCACCATAATTTTTATAAAAAGGGCCCTAAGTTTTTCTTAACGTATTAATCAAATTATTAACTTATTAAGGTCATCGAAGAGCAGTGGGATAGCGTATGGCAGTAAACGCGATTGGTCGTGGTATCAATTCGCACGCGGGGAAATTATTATATTTTTATTATTTTCATTGCTAAAAGACAAGGCGTTGAGTTCCACAACTTAACAAGCAATGTCTCGATTTCAGGTGAAAGAATAACGGAGTGTCTTGACACTAGGCTCTCTCTTACTACCCTAATATATGAAAAAAGGTATGATCTGAGGATCTGTAAAAATATTCAACGAGCTCATTTTTGTATCATTGAAACTGATATTATGATAGCGTCGTTTTTCCCCTGAACACTTTCCTAACAACGTACACGAATGAACCGTAACAAGTTACTTCTAACAAACTAAATAATTATCCCGTAACAATGTTTACAAGCTTGGCTATTATATTAAATATCCGGCGCTTATATTTCCTTTTGTTAAGTAAATAAGGAAATACTAAGTAATTAAAGGGACCAGTCGTGGCGCAGTGGCACGAAATTGTGACTGTAAACAACTGGTTGTGGGTTCGATTCGCACTCAAGGAGTGAAAATATTTAATATTTGCATTTTCTTCGCTCTGGTATCAGAGGTAAAGCGCAGCGTTAAGTTCCGCCTCTTAAGACGCAATGCTTTCGAATTCCGCAGAAAGTGAGGAACGGAGTGTTTTAACATTAGGTTCTCTTTGCCTACCCTGTTTTGTTCGGGATACAGCGTGAAACTAAAAAAAAACTTAATAATTAGGATTCTTATTTCAATAGTACGTTAATTTATTTTGTGTCATTCTTATTTCTTCACAGCAGCATAGACAGAGAGAAAGTAGTGTCAAAACACTCCGATCCCAACTCTCCATATGAATTATAGACATTGCTTGTTGATTGGCAAAATTCAACGCCGCATTTTGTCTAAAGAGGGGAAAATATTAGTAATCTAAATATAGCCATTCCTACTGTGTGAATTGAACTCCATATAACAAGCTAACAGTAAGACGCTATATGTAATATATTATTTATTTACTATATTAATTTAAACAGGTCAATGTGGGCTGGATCCCCATTCGGAGGAATAATTATATTTATTTTTTTAGTTTTCTCCGCTATGGTAGGATAAAGCACATTTTTAAGTTCCGCCAGTGAAATGCAATATGTCCAATTCGTGCTATCCTAATATGCATAAAAGTCTAAAGATATATTTTTTTAAATTTAAAAATACTTATAAATTTTAAGAAAAAAATATAGCTAACAATATTTTAACATACCTACAATGAAACGTTCAAGCAAAGCATTTCGAACCATTGAATTTTAACCATTGGACCATTTTCAAACCATCGTGGCGTAGTTGTAAAGTATGCGAGAATATGTCACAGTTGTGGTTTCAGTATCCAATCAGAGATGGTTTTAATTTAAAATATATTAGTTTCCTCGTTCTAGTTACACAGTGTATGGCGTACCAATAACATTAGTTATCATGTCCAGTCGTGGCGCAGTCGCACAAAGTGTGACTGTAAGACGACTGGTTGTGGGTTCGATTCCCTCTCGAGGAGTGGAAATATTTAATATTTCCATTTTCTGCTCTCTGGTGTCGATGCAAAGTGCGGTCTTAAGTTCCGCCACTTAACACGCAATGCCTCCGAATTCGGCGGGAAATGGGGTACGGAGTGTCTTAACACTAGAATATGTATATCTTGCGGCAAATATCAAATTAATAATAATGCAATACTATTAATAACAAAATAGAAAAGCTAGAAATGCACATTGTTCTAGGTAGTGATTTTTTCCAGCTTCCCATATTATTCTGTTTCCCACTGAAACGGAGTACCTTAACACTAGGTTTCCTCTGCCTACCCTGCTGTGTGCGGAATACAGCGTGAATGTTAAAAATATATATATTATTTTACAAAACAAAAGTCAAAAGGAACCAGAGAGAGAGAGAATAAGACACTCCGTTCTCCACTTACCACCTGAATTCTAAACATTACGCAGTCAGCAAGAAGCTCGTGTCAAGGATACACCGTTCTTTACTTTCTGCCAGAAATAATAAAATTATAAGTTCTATAGAGGAACTCAACGACGCGCTTTATGCCACCACAGTGAAGAAAAAAGTACTAAAAATTATTTACACAACACGATATACGTGTATGTACTTAATAAAAGTACTTTAGCGTCGCAAGCAAACTATAAAACAATTTCATTGTACTATATTTCCTCTAGAACTTCTTAATTGGGTAATTGTTCTTATATAAGACACGTCCAATAAAGTAATAAAACTTCAACGTGTCAAACTTCATCGTTGATTCTCCGGACTCTGGAGAAACTATGACGCGTCGTGTATCAGCAAGAATTGCTTTTAGATATTTGAAAATTAGTAGAAAATTAATCTGGTCCCAGTCGTGGCGCAGTGGGACAAACATGTGACTATAAACGACTGGTTGTGGGTTCGATTCCCACTCGAGGAGTGGAAATATTTAATATTTCCATGTCTTCGCTCTGGTACCAGACATAAAGTGCGGCGTTAAGTTCCGCCACTTAACACGCAACGCCTCTGAATTCGGAGGAAAGTGGGGAACGGAGTGTCCTAACACTAGGTTCCCTGCCTACACTGCTGTGTGCTTGAGACAGCGTGAAGCAAAAAAATAAATGTATGGATATACATATGTAGGTGAATTATTCTAAGGCCAGCCGTGGCACAAAGTGTGAGTGACTGTAAAGCGACTGTTTGTGGGTTCGATTCCCCCTAGAGGAGTGGAAATATTTAATATTTCCCTATTTCTTCGCCCTTGTGTCGAGAATATATAGATAAAGCGCTGCGTTAAGTTCCACCACTTAACACACAATACCTTCAGAATTCGATGGAAAGTGGGGAACAGAGTGTTTTAACAGGCTCCCTCTGCCTACCCTGCGGGATACAGCGTGAAACTATATAAAAAAATTAAAGGTTCGAATTCCTAAAATATTTAAATACTCAAATTATACACGATATCTTTTATTATGGACAATGGACATTATCTAACTGTAAATGCGTTGTGGATTCAATCTCTCTCGTTGAAATATTTATATTTAAATTACTTTCATTTCGATTAACTTAACGTTCGATTCTTCCACTCAACACTTAATGTCAAAATTCGAGTGCAAAGTAAAGAAGGTAGTGTTAAGACACTAGGTTCTTTATTATATTCTTTATTATATAAGAAAAAAAATTACAAAGTAAAGCAAAGATATATGTTAATCAACAAAGGTAGACTTATCCCTTAAGGTTAGGTTATTTTAGCCTTCACTGCTGAAATAAGGTATGAATCTAAAAAAAATCTACAAACAACAACCTTAAAATTGTCAAGTTTTTAATGCAACTTATATATTACCTTTGCCTCAAGAACAATGGCTTTCATATATTTTACGCGAACCCATTCGTATATTTTACGCTACTTTTTACGTCATGTTTTAGAACGCTAAGTCCAGCGTGGTTACTCACAGGGTAAAAAGCAGCCGTGGCAGGTGTCGGGGTTCTTCCGCTATTAGTTACTGGACCGTTTATCTGAAAAACAACCATTTTACAATTCTTAAAAAGGGCCTTATGGGCTTAATGAATAGCCTGGGGACAAAAACTAAAGTGTTTGCCTTAATTTTTGATTTTAACAAAAATATGTTAAATATTTCACTAGAAAAATAGTGTATATGGCAAATTTTGAATTGAGTTAAAACTAAACAAAGTAATTTAGTGACCGTAGGCTACGGATCGAATACACAATTAATGCCGTTAAAATACATGTAGATCAAATTGTTCTTACGAAATAGGGTAGTCAAGCTTATGTTCCTTTTTTTTAATTGTTTTTTTTTTTTGCTACTATATTTTGTTAGCGATATACGAGTAATTTACATTACGAAAAGACGCATGTGAGGCGGACGTTAATAATTGCGACTTTATTGCGTTTCTAAACTAATGCAGTTATTATCGTTACAATGTCAGGCGCTGTCCGCGTTTGACTGGAAGTGCGATAGGTGTGGGCTCGATTCTTACTAGGGGGAATAACTATATTTATTATTTTCTTTTTTTCACGCTAGCAATAAAGACAAAAAGCGGCGTTGAGTTCCACCACTCAACACGCAATATCTAGAAGACGGGCGTAAAGTGAAAGCCAGAGTGACTTGACACTAGGTCATCCCTGACCATCTCGCTATGCGAAAAAATACCGTGAAGCTGTTAAAAAATAAGCCTAAGTTATCATTGATCTGGTAGCTTGGAGAGGAATTTAAGAAAACAAGTACTGTCAATTAAAAAGAATCATTCTTAAGGATATGCTTTCAAAGAATAAAAAAAATATCCGTTACAAAAACAGACATGGCAAAAGCCTCCCTTGTTAATAAACTTTTAATTACGTTTCGTACTTCGCGAGCTTTTTATAAACTTTAATCAATTTGCACATTTCGTCAACTGTTATGAAGTTAAGGAAGGATTAAAAAGTAATTAGACGCCAATTTACTCTTTCCGAACTGGAGGCTGTTAATTGTAACATTTTAAAAATTTTGTGATGAAGGTAAATTGTATTTTTAAGGCTCAACGTGAAGGTGTATGGTTGCATATCTAAAGAAAACGATTGGTTGTGAGTTCGATTCCCACTTGGTAATAATTATTTTTGTTTTTCATTTTAGAGCTTCACGCAGAGGGAACCTTGTGTTTAAGACACTCCGTTCCCCATTCTCCGCCGAATTCGCAGACTTTGCATTTTAAGTAGCGAAACTAAACGCCGCGCTTTGCCTCTGATTGCCGAGTGGGAGCGAACCCACAACCAGTCGTTTACAGTCACACATTTCTAACACTGCGTCACGACTGGCCCCTATAATGGCCATATAACGGAAATAACTATATTTAAATTATTTTAATTTCTCGTTTTGATACCAAGGCAAAGCGCGGTGTTGAGTTCCGCCACCCACCATAACAAAAGTGAAGAAAAGAGTATCTAACATTAAGTCCTCTCTTCCTACCCTACTATAATAAACATTAATATTGCGTATGAGTAACAAACAAATGTATGCAAATAATAACTGAAACTTGCGACCGAGATGATGATATATATACGGATCGAGAACTATAAAATTTGCCAGTTAAAGTTTAATATAAGGAAGACTTGGAGAAAGTTAATTTATAGTAATACACAAGAAACATGTCAAATTGATAAAAAAACATTACATACATTAAATAAACTTCAAATAAACTATTTTTTTATTAGCTTCACGCTGTATCCCGCACACGGCAGGGTAGGCAGAGGGAACCTAGTGTTAAGACACTCCGTTTCCCACTCCCCACTCAAATAAACTACTAGTAAATATAAAGTAAAACGATGCTACCAAAGCGCATCTGACGGTAATTCAATTATTTAAAAAAAGGTTGAAAGCTACCAAAGCTCTCGTTACGCGAAATGCGGTTTTGGCTCCTAAAACAAGATCACTAAGCTTTTTTCACCTGCTAGCTAAAATACGCAAAATAAAGCGAGAATTTTTTTAAGACTTAAAATACTACATCAGTCTATATGTATTGTTTTTTTTACGTTATATTTTATACTTCTATATTAATTAAGAAACCAGACATATTTAATGTTAGATTTAATTAAACATTATTCAAATGAATAGAGCAAAAGGGATTATCAAACACTTGAAGGTAGTCATTTTTAACAATTTCACATTTAAGTGTTAGTTAGATGGTGAGAGGAGTCTTAATCCTATCATCAAATCAATCAAGATCAAAGTTTGTAAGGATGTTTATGTTACTCTTTTGCGTAAAGTTGCTGAATCGATTTTAACATAATTTTACAATAATATAGTTTATACATCAAAATAAAAAAAATATTGTGTGAATTGTCTGGAGGAAAAATCTACTATCACTAGTGTTACACATATGTAATGTATGATAGAAATATTTGGCTTAAAAAATCTACAAAAACACTTGCCACAGTATATATCCATATCTTATGTGTAAGTTATTATAGCCAAAATAGTGAACCATAACTATAATTTTGGCTGGCAGAGAGCTTATATAATATGAAGTAGCTTAGTCTCCTTACATTTAAATTACATATTACAATTAAAACTACTTCCGTTAATTCCGGGAGGAAAAACTCACGGACACAGTTAGCGCATTATAAAGGCCTACATCCACTTGGATTACAAGCCCCAGATACTAGCTCAGAGTTCCTCTCTCTGCAATTGCGACGGGTTTGATGCTCCCGCATGAGGGTCTATCATGTATCGTAAATTGTGTGCATTTGTGTAGTATATAATGTAGTTATTTTCTCCTCACCCGCTACTATTCTGACGCCTATCGATCTACGTATGTACCTGTTTGTGACATTAGATGTGTAATTCGCTATATGTGTTAATTATATCCAGAGAGGAATTTACTGTTTAAGACTAATACACTTATAGTTAATGAATATCAAAAACATAACTACCCAATTTCTAGATTATAAAGGGTAAATAATTCGACCATTTCTTTTAAAAGAACAATGAAAAGTAATTCAATACTAAGCAATACCAAGTTTGCTCAATCGCCAAGAAGCCTATTTACTTAAGTATGAGACATTTGAAACTCATGGAGGTCACCGTAAAAATTGTTAAGAGGAAAGTTTTGTTTGCTTCCAGTGATATTTTAAAATTTGTATATATTTGTATTCGTACCTCAGTGGGACAATATCTGACAGTAAACGTTGTATGTTCTATTCGTGTTGTTAGTGCCTAAGTTAAAGTGCGGTGTTGAGTCCCGCCACTTAACAAATAATGTCAATTTTCAGATAGACAGTGGAAAACGGAGTGTCTTGACACTAGATTCTTTCTGTCTAGCTTACTATATGGGCAAAAACGTCAAGCTGTTTGAAACAGTATACTAACCTATAGTAGTATATAAAATTGTCACACTCAATGTCACTCAAATTAGAGTTCTAGGTTCTCTCCGCGGGAAAAGGAGTTATGACGGCTAAAAAATTTTTTTAGTTACCTATTGAAATTGGGGCTACCGGCAATTTGTAAGTTAAGTAGGTTAAGAGTACTCTAAATAAATTATTAGGGAAAGATTTTTAGTACACGTGCTAATTAATCAGCCAAATCAAAATTAAAATTACTACAAATATATTCATACAACATCTTTTTTATATTTATTAATAATATAATTACAAATATAATGAAATAAATAAAAATCCTTGAATTTCTTTATGGTGAGTTAAGATGGCTAGAACACTTTATTTTTTTTTTGAAGTACTGATTGCGACTAGCCTGTGACTACGGACTATTGTAAAATGTTCGAAACGTCGGATTTCTTTAAAACGTATTTTGAAATACCAAAACTATATGCCATTATTTCGGTTCAAATAATGTTATATAATAATCACGAAAACAAAAGATCTTATTACGCTTTTGACTTGTCACAGAGGATACGGGTTTATACCTGATTACTTTCGGAATTTTTCTGAGTTTCTTTTGACCCACTTTCTAAGCTTAAATTTTGCATAGATTTGATGTTCTACCAATGTGTTACCAATTCTGTAGTTAATCCAAAATGAATGCCGCAACAATATGGTATATACCATATTTTTGTACAAACCACCCAAAATGAGTATTAAAAGAAAGGGCTTAATTTGTAAAGTATAATAAACAATGAGACAATGCAAACATTTATTTTTAAAGTTATATTTTTTTAACTTTAAAAATATATATCACTAAGACTATTGTGGTGCAGTGGCCAATGTCTGATAAGGAGTTCGATTTCGATTTAGGTTACAATTAAATTATATTCATTTTTTGCCTTACGGGACTAAGTGTGCGGTTGAGCGGTCACTATTTAACACGCAATACATAAATTTCATGTGAAAGGGAAACAACTGAGTGATATTTGTAACTACTATACTGTAGTTGAAAGGGCGTGAAACTGAACAAACATTTAAATATTATAAATTTCTATAAACATTTTGTTTGTTACAGAAAGTGCAACAGAATCAAGACCAGAGATAGGATCGCGTAAATCACCTGTACATCCGTCTCGCATCTCCGCTGGTGAGAGTGGTAAAGCTATAATGATTGATGTCCTAAATGTTTTAGACTTTAAGAGATTGCTAAGAGAAATACTTTTATGTTTACGGATACTGGTTGGGTAATCTTACTCTACATATTTTTATTACATGCTATTCTTTCGGTAATAAATAAAAAATAAAGGAAATAAGCTTTAACATTCCATGGATTTATCGTGATAGTATTATGCTCCTATACTTGTAACGGCTTACAGAGTAGTTAATGTGACTTTTTTAATTCTATTTTATTACTCTACAGACATAAGGTTCGTATCTATTTTAAATATATACTCTCCTTTTTTATTTAAAAAAAAAACATTTTTTTTAGTATTTTCAGTACTTCAAAGTAAGGGTTATAAAAAAGTAGAGACTTGATTCTCTTACGGTATGCCGTATGAGAGTCAAGTCATATTTATGTGAAATTTAAATTGCTTGTTTTCCTATTAATAAATATTAAATTCAACTAATACTATTATTTACATCTATTACTTATTTATTACAATTAAAAGTTAACGTGACTTGTCCACTAAGTACAAAGCGTTAAGGGGCGTTTAAAATCCAAATTAGAGCTTGCTTCCAATGTCCTAGCTCTAACTAACCAACCAAATTTAAAACGTACTTATATGATATATTTATGTCACCTAACAAATTTAAGTAGAATTTTTTTTATATAATAATTTCGTTAAGAACAAAAATTTCCCGAAAAAAAATTCCCTTTTTTAACACTCACGTTGAAAGTTCAACATAACCTAATCGAATATTTCGTCTTCTCAATACTCAAATACAGGCGAGATATGTAAATAAACTCAATTATATTAATATTAATGATATGTTTGATATAAAACGAATCATACGTATATGTGATTTACATAAATTATTCACAAGTACAACTTGAAGCTTGCTTGCTTCTGTTTGTTTATCACAACTTTTATTATTAAAATGTTCAAAAAGTTGAATTAGTACTTCATTTCGTAATATAATATGGTTACTTTAAGTTTTGTAACTCATTTTCAATGAAAGACTTTTTTTATTAAATAATATTCTATTAGAATATTTGAAAAAGTATGAACATAGGAGCTATTTTATATTTACTTTTATTTTATTTTTATATTCTTAAAAGCCTCGAGTCCATAGTGGCACAGCAGGACAACTTAATCCTAATTAAATATCAATTCATTCCCACTCGGTAATTTGCTAATTTCTTCTTTACTGTTGAACAAGACGAAGCGTGAGGTTGGAGATGCGCCACTTAACTTATGAACTCTAGTGGTAAATGGAGAACAGAGTGTCTTGGTTCTTTATCTCTTGGTGATTGTCTTCTCTGGCTACACTACTATGCTATTACTACTAGAAAAACTTTACATTTGAAACTAAAAAAAATTAAAAAGCAAATCCTTGGCTTTTTTAAGCTTATGACTAAATAAGTTGTGGCCAGTTGTGGCCCAGTGGCACAAGCGTGTGACTGTAAACGACTGGTTGTGGGTTCGATTCCCACTCGAGGAGTGGAAATTATATTTCCATTCTCTTCGCTCTGGTGTCGAGGTAAAGCGCGGCGTTAAGTTCCGCCACTTAACCTCCGAATTCGGCGGAAAGTGGGGAACAGAGTGTCTTAACACTAGGATCACTACCCTGCCGTGTGCAGGATACAGCGTGAAGCTAAACTTATGACTAGATAATCAGGCAGACTTATGTTATTACCTTACGTTATAGATAACGTTATAGATTAGGTGAAAAGTAGACTTTCGATTCGATTCATTATGTTTCGAGCCATTGACTTATCAGACGGTGGAAAACGGAAACATAATTTCGTAATAATTATCATTCCTCTGAGTGTGAAAAGATGCCACAACCATTGTATTTATAGTCAGATACTATTTCACAGCGCTAAATTTCCCTTATAAAAAGAATATATTAATCGTATATTGTAAAAGTATATTTCTACGTTTTAACTGCCATACATCTTCTTAGCTTTATTAATTACAAAATTTGTTACAAGCCCTACCTACTCTAGTATACTTTTGTATCTCTTTAGGTTCCTAGTTTTCTTTATTAATATTTGTAGATTTTCATTAACGATATATTTTTATTGATGAATTGTTTTACAATAATTCTAACTTAATACAATATATTTGCTTAACTAAATCGTGACCTCATTACATAAATCGATTTGTTTAAGTGTCCTTTAAAGGAGCTGTCAATAAGAATCGATGTTTGATTCGTTATCCAAAAGATGATTGTTGAAATATTTTATTATCTGTAAAGGTAGGTAGCATTTATATTATAAGCACAGGTTGAGACAAAGTGCTCAAAATACTTCAATTGAGCCCTAAAAGCTCGTTTATCTAAACGCGGCGTTGAGTTCCGCCATTTAACATGTTTGAATTTAGATCAAGTGTCTTTAGATGAAGTTTTTTTGCGCAATAAAAAATGAAAGGCTAAATAATAACAATAATTACAAATTGTTGTAACATTTGAACTTAATTTGAACTTTGACTTGCGGCTTAATTCGGAATATTTTGTGTTGAGTAGCATAGCTCAAAGTCGTTCTTTGTCTTGACAGAGGAGGAAAACGAAAGTAACTCCATTAATAATTATACCCCCATGAAAATGAGACAATCAATCGCCGTGCAACTAGGACTACATAAAATGATTATTCATAATATCTATATAATTTTAGAATGGAGCGGTGTGACTGGTGGACCGCCTGCCGAAGTCGTTCTTCGTCTGCATCCGTCTCCATCATCTTCGTATCCGGGACAAAATTCTAGAACCAATCAATCAACAGCTGAAATTGGTGAGTCATAAATGTCTTGAAAACTAAATTTAAGAAGAACCTCTCAAAAAGCTTCATTTAATATGTAGAAACTAATTGGCATGAATTGGCTCCATCGCTCTCAAAATTTCTTAACACAATTATAATCAGGTAAGTATGAATATTTTAAGTACTTAAAACCAAAATTCTGTATATTCTTCTTAGATGTATCTACTTCCATTTTGTGTTTAATATAAAGAAATTATAACATTTTTATGTCAAGTTTGTTTTATTATAATATTTTTTTTGTTTTTTTCCCCAAATAGCAGAAAGGCAGAAAGAACTTTCATAATTCTTTGTTATCCACTTTTCGTCCATATATGAGACATTGCCTTTTGAGTGACACATCAAAACGTCATATTTTGTCTTACCAGAGAAGGGAAATGAAAATAATTTGAATATAATCGTTCTCCTGCGTGGATATCAAACCCACAACCATCACGATTACAAACAGGCTATCTCTATTTATTATGCAATGATTTAGTTCCTTACCTAATAACCCTTAAGTAACTTTTTTGTTCTTTTTTTATAAGACTCGCTCCGGAAAAAAACGGCTGAAACTTCATGCAGTTCATATACTGTCACCGCATGGTCTGTATGTAGCTATACATATTATTGTTATTTCAGAACGTGGAAACCCTACAGAGTGTCCACCAGCTGACGTTTTTCTACGATTACATCCAACAAGAACAACGCCTCCTGATATTACAATTGCAAATCTATCTTTAACTAATGTTGGTTAGTAAATTGAGTTTAAATAAGTAAGTAAATGGTATTACTCATATATATTTTTTTTGTTTTGGGGCCAGTCGTGGTGCAGTGCCACAAGCGTGTGACTGTACACGACTGGTGCTCTGTGGGCTCAATTCCCACTCGAGGAGTGGAAATATTTGATGTTTCCATTTTCTTCGCTCTGGTATCTAAGTAAACCGCGGCGTTAAGTTCCGCCACTTAATACACAATGACTCCGAATTCAGCGGAAAGTAGGGAACGGAGTGTCTTAACACTAAAAAGCATAGCTAAAAAAAATAATAATAAAATAAAAAAATATATTTTAGGAATATGGCAAAAGCGTAAGATTTTTTTTCTTTTTTTTTTTTTTTGTTTTTTTATGGAATAAAGGAGGCAAACGAGCAGAAGGTCCACCTGGTGTTAAGTAGTTACCTTCGCCCATAGACATCCACAACATTAGAGTTATGGATGCGTTGCCAGCCTTGGGGATGTAGGACAGAAGGAGTGAGGAAGGATGGGAATGGTGGGAATAGGGAGAGCTGGCTTACATGCCATCGAACCGGAACACATCATAAGATATTTGGCGGTTCGTCTTTGACATGATAGTGGTCGCGAGCCAGTCGGAGAATGAATCTCCTACCACCAGACTACTGGGTTACCCGCCTTTTACGGGACGCTACCCAGCGGCGAGGGGGAATTGTATTCTTAACCCGTCCCCCCACGGGAAATATTTCTAGAATGATTTTCTAGAGGTTAATCACTTGGTTCTCTACTTTCCGTAGCTTTTAATGGTAACGGCTTTAAATGGTGAATGCTTGGCACAAAGTTGGCAAAAACAACATGTGGTTAATGAAAGTTTGCCTGAATTAAACTCATAACCATAACTATAGTCGGGTTATACTTCTCACTTGGGCGACAATAACTATGTATGTACTACGTACCTATCGTAATGTACCGTAACGATATATAAAATTAATTAAAAAACAACAAATAACAATTTAATTAAACATTGTTAGAAAAAAATACTAAAAATATAAAAAATGATTTAGTTGAATCTATCTCGTTAGATTTATACTTCTAAGACGCTCTTGTGTTGATGACTTAATTTTTTTTATTTGATAATTTTCATATGAATAGGTCATATTTTAAGTGAAGGATCAATTTTTTTTTTAGCTTCATGCTGTATTCCGCACACAGCAGGTAGGCAGAGGGAACCTAGTGTTAAGACACTCCGTTCCCCACTTTCCGCCAAATTCAGAGGCATTGCGTGTTAAGCGGCGGAACTTAACGCCGCGCTTTGCTTCACACCAGAGCGAAGGAAATAGAAATATTAAATATTTCCACTCCACGAGTGGGAATCGAACCCACAACTAGTCCTTTTACAGTCACACTGCGCCACGGCTGGTCCCAACTAAATTTTTAAGGTTAATTAGTGGTAAGTATTATTTAATAGTTCCAGAATGGAATATTTAATTCATTTATGACATTTGATTTATTTCCCCTTTTCATTATTCAATCTCTCGTTTCTCAGGGTCTTATATTTACAACACAAATTTATAGGAAATAAGAAAATGTTTTTTGTTAAGATTATTTTTTAATTTGTGGCTATGATTTTATTATTAGTGAGCAGCAATTCCAATGCCAAATTAATTAAATTGAAATTTGTGTAAAGTACTCTTTTAAATGTACGCTTTGAGTAATATAAAAATAGTTATTTTTATGATATTTAATAAAACAATTTTCATAAATAAATTCATTTATATCGATTTATGATTTGCCAAATTCTGAGAGCTCTCTCTCAGACCAGTTCTTAGACAAGTAGTCAACGTTAATTGCGTACGTGACTTAGTATGAACTACGAATAGTCGAACAATACAGTATGAAAAGTACTCCAGTGACAAATGATTGATGAGAACAGAAAGGGAATCATAACACATGTTAAATATATATACGAGTACAAATAACTAAATAATATTTTGTTTTTAATGACTTTAAAAAGTAAAATCTTATTTTTTACATTGCTGTAGAAATATCGAAAAATCCTCTCTTAGTTCGGGGCCAGTCGTGGCGCAGAGGCACAAAGTGTGACTGTAAAGCGACTGGTTATGGGTTCGATTCCCACTCGAGAAGTGAAAATATTTATTGTTTCCGTTATCGTCGCTCTGGTGTCGAGGCAAAGCGCGGCGTTAAGTTGTTAAGTTCCGCCACTTAATACACAATGACTCCGAATTCAGCGGAAAGTAGGGAACGGAGTGTCTTAACACTAAAAAGCATAGCTAAAAAAATAATCATAAAATAAAATAAATATTTTTAGGAATATGGTAAACAGGTAGGATTTTTTTTTCTAGAGGTTAATCACCTGGTTTTCTATTTTCCGTAGCTTTTAATGGTAACGGCTTTAAATGGTGAATGCTTATATAGTTTTGGACAAAGTTGCAAAAACAACATGTGGTTAATGAAAGTTTGCCTGAATTAAACTCATAACCATAACTATAGTCGGGTTATACTTCTCACTTGGGCGACAATAACTATGTATGTACTACGTACCTATCGTAATGTACCGTAACGATATATAAAATTAATTAAAAAACAACAAATAATTAAACATTGTTAGAAAAAAATACTAAAAATATAAAAAATGATTTAGTTGAATCGGTGGTTCAATTAAATTATTTTTTAGTTCCGGTTTTTGTTCATTTTTATTTATTTCGTTAGATTAATACTCCTAAGACACTTTTGTGTTGATGACTTAATTTTTTTTATTTGATATTTTTTATATGAATAGGTCATATTTTAAGTGAAGGAACTATTTTTTTTTAGCTTCAAGCTGTATCCCGCACACAACAGGATAGGCAGAGGTGTTAACAAACTACGTCCCCCACTTTTCCGCCAAATTCAGAGGCATTGCGTGTTAAGCGGCGGAACTTAACGCCGCGCTTTGCTTCAACACCAAAGCGAAGGATATAGAAAAATTAAATATTTCCACTCCTCGAGTGAGAATCGAACCAACAATTAGTCGCTTTACAGTTACACTTTGTGCCACTGCGCCACGACGCCACGACTGGCCCCAACTAAATTTTAAAGGTTAATTAGTGGTAAGTATTATTTAATAGTTCCAAAATGGATAATATTTAATTCATTTATAACATTTGATTTATTACCCTTTTCATTATTCAATCTCTCGTTTCTCAGGGTCTTATATTTACAACACAAATTTATAGGAAATAAGAAAATGTTTTTTGTTAAGATTATTTTTTAATTTGTGGCTATGATTTTATTATTAGTGAGCAGCAATTCCAATGCCAAATTATAACAATTATTTTAAAATTTGTGTAAAGTATTTTTTTAAATCTAAGCTTTGAGTAATATATCACATCGTCAACTAGTTTTATGATATTTAATAAGTCAATTTTCATATATAAATTCATTTATATCGATTTATGATTTGCCAAATTCTGAGAGCTCTCTCTCAGACCAGTTCTTAGACAAGTAGTCAACGTTAATTGTGTACGTGACTTAGTATGAACTACGAATAGTCGAACAATACAGTATGAAAAGTACTCCAGTATCAAATGATTGATGAGAACAGAAAGGGAATCGTAACACATAATATACATACATACATATAACTAAATAATTGTTTTCATTGACTTTAAAAAGTAAAATCCTATTTTTTACATTGCTGTAGAAATATCGAAAAATCGTCTCTTAGTTCGGTCCAGTCGTGGCGCAGAGGCACAAAGTGTGACTGTAAAGCGACTGGTTATGGGTTCGATTCCCACTCGAGGAGTGGAAATATTTATTTTTTCTGTTATTGTCGCTCTGGTGTCGAGGCAAAGCGCGGCGTTAAGTTCCGCCACTTAACACTCAATGCCTCCTATATGCATTTCGTAAAAAGCGATTATTTTAATTTTACAAACAAACTTTTATTTAACAATTATAAATTAACAATTTATTTTGTTGCCATTGCTCGGAGCTATTTGAGCCCATACCGTATATATCGTATATTGAAAACGTGTATTTTACATTGAAACCAATTACACGTTTATTCAGAATGTTCGGCAGTACAATGAGTCCAATTTACATGGACCGCAATTAGTTAATATTCAAAGAAAAGATAATGGATCATACAAACTTACTTTTTGTCCTGTTTTTGTCCATGTGTGGATTCTTTTTTAGACGAGAACTTTTGTATTACTTATAACATTTGTAAGAATTTCTTAAAATAATACGAATTAGTAAAATTTAAAAAGTGTCTTTGAAAATAGATTTTTTTTATTTTATTTTATTGGAATTTGGTTTTACACAACTACTAACATTATAGCATAGATCTAAGTATGCAAAGCAAGTCTAACTCGCAACTACTCTCGCAATTTAATAATTTTAAAAGTTTATTTAAACATTTTCATCACTATCATATCATCTAATCTAATTTAAATAAAATGCGAAACTGGATTTCATAATCTAACAATAACTGCCATAAATGAAAGCGAATTGAGTGTTTTATCTAACAATAGCAAACAACGATATGCAGGGAGAACATTTACTTTCCGCACAAATTCAAAATATTGCATGTGTTAAGAGGCGGAACTCAACGCTGCATTTAATCTTGCCATAAATGAGAATGTATAATAACTTTAATATATAATACAGGGGCCAGTCGTGGCCCAGTGGCACAAACGTGTGACTGTAAACGACTGGTTGTAGGTTCGATTCCCACTCGAGGAGTGGAAATATTGAATATTTCTATTTCCTTCGCTCTGGTGTCGAGGCAAAGCGCGGCGTTAAGTTCCGCCACTTAACACGCAATACTTCCGAATTGCGCGGCGGCAAATGGGGATCGGAGTGTTTTAACACTAGGCTCCCTCTGCCTACCCAGAGTGAAGCTAAAAAAATATATGTTATATATAATCTTTCCCCCGAGTGGAAATCAAATCTAAAACCGTCACACTTGTACTCGAATGCTATCCCACCGTGCTATAATAATCTAGTAAATAAATAATATATTTTCATGTTTTTTATCAATTTAATATATACTTTTTTGATAACAGATGGCGGTGGAGTAGTGGTGAGAGCGGAAGAGGCGTTGATAGTGGCATTCGTGTTGCTCCTGTGGGTGGCTGCGATAGCTTTGTTCTTCAACCGTTGGGGCAAGATCAGGTGCGTCTATAAGCTGTACGTAGATCTCTTGCTTTTACATAAATAATGATAGCTTTTTAATTTTAATTAAATGTTTATTGGATATAAACCGTAAATAGAAAAAAAAAATAATTAGAAAAGTTTTAATATGGCTTAATAAACGTATACTTCGAATACATAAGATGACCTTGACTTTATTTTGAACGCTTTTCCTTCATAAATCTCTATGATGTATCAAAGCTTACTTATAGAGCTACTTATACAATTGTAAAGTACATACATGTGGTATAGACTACATATTTGCCTTTTGAAATTCTAGTTTTTTTTCTTCATATTAAGAGACTCTTAATTTATATAGTAATTTATCTACATATACTATTGGCCCACTTCACCGAGTAAACTACACAACTATAGCTTTTTGTTACATTTCTCACTTAAAGATAGATTTTTGTTAAATAAAGAAGCTTATGCTTAACCCTGAGTTATCAACTATATATTTGCCAAAAGTCATCATCATCAGACAGTCGGTCAAGCGGTTTAGATTTAAAAAAAAATAGTCTAGCCTTTGTTTGACCCTGGATCGACAATTATTTTCATTGCGAATTTCATCCAAATCGGACTGGTAGCTTAGCCGTGATGGCGTAACAGGTATACAAACATTAATAATATTAGTATGGATAACAATCGATTTCAAGCACGTATTATATTATAAGTATTATTATTTAATATGTATAGTAAATATTACTATTCACTATTTGATTGACAATGTGGTGTATTGTTTTAGGATGCTAGAACCTTACCAGCCAAAATTTCAGCAGCAACACAGACAAAGTTGTGCTCTCGCGGAAAACTCCGTTTCAGTGCCCCCTCATGTAAGTCAACTTAATAATATAAGTTTGAAGCTCTTTTATCAGCTTTTTATCATATACCAAGGTAGACAGTGAGATCCTAGTGTCAAGACACTCTGCTTTCCACTTTTCGCCCTAAATAAGACATTGTGTGTTAAGTGGCGGAACTTAATGCCGGTGTTTTTCTTAGGTACAAGAGCAGTGAAATGAAAATAATATATAATCATTGTCCCAAACGGGAATCGAACACACAACCATAGCGTTTATAATCATAATGCGCCACGACGGACTCTTTATTAATACACATTACAACAATTTACATTATAATAAATTACATTATAATAAATTACAAAATTTTAAGACTGTCTTTTGATAGTAGGTACGTGTAAGTAGTATCAAGTATTTAACGTAGAAAGCCTATAAGCTACAGATATATATGGATCATCAAAATTAGTTTGCTATTAAAGACAGCCTTCAGTCTCACGTTACTAACGACCTACATTAGTATATTGAATAAAATATGGCAATTGATACTAATCACATTTCTTTGATAATAGAAATTCCTTTTTACTGCTAGTTACTTGAAATTAGGACAAAAGCCATGTATAGATTTAATTATCTATGTATTTTTTTTAGCTTCACGCTGTATCCCGCACACAGCAGGGTAGGCAGAGTGTTGTGACACTCCGTTCTCCATTTCCCATTCTCTATTCCCCCCGAATTTTGAGGCCAGTCGTGGCGCAGTAGCACAGACGTGTGACTGTAAACGACTGGTTGTGGGTTCGATTCCCACTCGAGGAGTGGAATATTTAATATTTCCATTTTCCTCTCTCTGGTACCGAGTCAAAGCGAGGCTTTAAATTCCGCCATTTAACACGCAATGCCTCGAAAATGGGGAACGAAATGGGTAACGAAATGGGGCCTATGTATGTATCACTTTAATAAAATTGAATCGTATCAGGCTTAGCTCGACGTACAATAAGCACCTATTTGCCTTCTAAATATATTTCGTAAAGCCATTGTCTCAAAGTAGCATTCTAAATACGATTAATTGTGGCGATCATATTTAAATTATTTTATTTTTCATTTCTTTGTAAGACAAAACGCAGTGTTAAATCTCTTAACATGTCATTTGGAACAACGAACGGAGTGTCCTAACACAAAGTTAAAGTTATTGCTATCTATCTACTCTGCCTGGTGGGAAAAAGCATGAAGCTGAAATATATTTATATAACAATGTGAGTGTAACTATACCACCTGTAAGAATAAGGCGGGCATTGGGTTCCATAATTTACTTACAATGAATGAAACCTACCTTCATTCATAGAAGTGGTGAACATATTTGATTTTACAATTTTTTTTCTGCTTCTCATGAAAACTCGATATTGGTACAAAAATAGCTTGGCTTCTAAACAATTTTGAATAAGCTATTTATTGGTTGTCTTTGATTACATCCCTTAGAACTTTTAATTTTTAGATTAAATTTACTTTTCTAACTATAACAATAATAACCTCATGAAGCAAATTTACAAGTTTCTAGCCAATATTAAAAAATTTTAATGTGATTTGTACTTAGCATCGCGCATCACTGTCCCGAGGCTGCGTGTCCTATGACTACGGTGGGTCCTTCCCGTCGTATCAACCATGTGGATACCTCGCTCACCGTCCACGACAGGTAATAAAATTTTATGAAAGAGTTAAAATACAATATTATAGTTTATAAATAAATTAAATTTAAAACTACTATTATGCCATATATTATGCCATATACTTAGAGAAGGAAGAATTATTGAGATATAATTACAATGTTTTTGCAATTACTTTTGTTGTATGAGTCAATTAACTTTTAATATACTCCTTTAAGTGGAAACGAAGAAATACATAGTAATGATCATTATAATTTTAGAGATATTTTGAAAACCCTGGATTGCAACTCACACATAGGCATTACAAAATAAATGAATTCAAAAATTGTTAACATAATAATAGTAACGTTACATTTAAGGGTCTTATTTCGGAAAATACATCTATAAATTAAAAAAAATCATTAATAATATTGTATTTTTTTATTTCACTGACGGGATACCTTAAAATTTAATTCTCCTGTATACACAATAAATGATTTCATTATAAAATAGTGAACCTATATCGTAATAGATCAACACATACACAGATAACAACAAAAATAGTCGGAAAATTTGGAACGTAAGGTTTCCTCTGCCTACCCTGCTGTATGTAGCTCGAAAAACACAAAAAGAACATAAATTAAACAATAATCATTTTTTCTACCACACCCAGAACTCAGTATTTGTTGGAAGTATGGGCATGGCTCTCATACCGGAAAGCCCTCCACGGCGGTCTCGATCAGCAGCTGACCTCCCAGCCCTGGCTCCAGATTCCGCCCACACACCCAGATCTTCACGAGCTGCCAGTCTACATAGCGCAGTAGACCTAAGAGTCTGCGCTCCGTCCCCCAGGACCTCGAGAGCGGCGAGTCTCCATTCAGAAGCACATGGTTCTGTTCAAGTCCATGTTAGGGGTTCCGCGACCAATGTTAATAGGAGTCCTAGGCGGTTGACTATTACTAATGTTTAATTATATTAAAAATAATGAATGGGCCATTTAATTTGGTAGTGTTATAATTTTTTATAATTTTTTTAATGCTATATTTTTTATTTGTTCATGTTTAGTTTCAGTTGGACAGCGTCTGACTGTAAAACGATGGTCGTAGGTTCGATTCCCACTTGGGGAAATGTTTATATTTAAATTCTTCGCTCTGGTACCTAAGACAAAGAGTTCCGCCACTCAACAAGCAATGTCTCGATTTTGAACGAAAAATGACGAACGGAGTGTTTTGACACTAGATTTATGTCACTGTACGAAGGCTCTTAGTATACTTTTTAATTTATTTTCATCTTTTGGCTTATTTGTTTTTAAATTAAATATTAAAATAAATATAAATAATATATTCAATATACATACAAAAGCACTAACATAAGATGTAATCTAATTTGTCCTAAATTTATGATAAGTCTAACAATAAGGTCTTTAAATCTTTCTAAAAATCTGTAGTGAATCTAGATTCCTTATATCTTTCCCTTCATATCTTCTTCTATTAATAGTAGGTTATATCTAATACTAAACTAGATGTGTGGTGCTATATCTAAAATGATACTTTTTTAATGTTGGCTTTCTATTACGTAAGGCCCATCATGGCACAGTGGAACAATGTCTGACTGTAAGGGCGACTAGTTGTGGATTCGATTTCCAGTGGGATCATAGCTCTAGCAAGTCAAAGTACGGAATTGAGTTCGATAATGCTTAATGTATGGTGGACAGTAGAGAGTAAAGAAACTCCCATCTTATCACTAGAATCTCTTTGAATTTCCTGCCACCTGCTTTAAAATATACTTACAAACAGTGTCTGTCACATTTAATTTATAAAAATACCCAAAATAATTACTTGTAAATAGTAGTTAAACCATATTTAAATTAGGGGCCGTTCAACTATTACGTGAGCACTATATTTCTTTGCTTAGCTTATTTCTGATGATATGGGGGGTAGGGGACTCTAGATGATGATTACGTCATCTCAAACTCTTATAATATTAATATATATAACAATAATTATAAAATTATAATGTAAAAAACAATACATTTATTGAAAGTTGTTTACGTAAGCATGGGGGAGGGGGGAAGAGCTTTGCTTACTTTTGCTGACAAGGGGGATGGAGGGGGTAAATAATTGTATTAAATCTGCTTACCTAATACTGAACGGCCCCTAACTGTAAAAAATATTAAATTGTTATTAATTTTCAATCATAGCTTTCATTAATTATTCAATAGCTCAAACGCTTGGACAACTGTAGCATGATTTAAGTTAACTTCTATAAAATATTAAAACGACTCGAAAACTTAAGTATCTTCAAATGCCATCTAAAGCGGAATCCTTGCAAAACTTCGACCAATTAATGATTCATCGTTTGAATCTTGACTTTATTGTTCTAATTTGCTGTGTGCGAGAACTCCCAAGTATTTTCATTCTAAAAATTAATTATCTAATACAATATATAGTATATATACAGCAATTTTACTTTAGCATGTACGTGCCCATGATTTTCTCAATACGTATAAGGCTCTAAGTGTAACAAATTGCACATAATAGTTTTTTTAATTAAATTCCTTAACTTTTTATGGATCCATCGCGGTGCAAAGGGATAGCCAATGACTGTAAAGTTATGGGTTCGATTCCCACTTGAGGTTAAAGATCTTTATTCTCATAAGAACATATATAGGTTCACTTACATGAGATTAAATAATGTTAAATACATACATTGATATTTGATACATGGAATGGCTAGTGCTACTTAATATTGTCTAATATATATTTTTTAAGTTTATTTTTAAAAACATTTAAACATTCACAATCTTTTATGTAGTTCGGCAAATCATTGTATAGTTTTACTCCATCAAAACGTATATTTTTATGTCCATAATTTAAGGTTCTGACTTTAGGTAATTCAAGTTTGTGTCTGTTTCTTAAGTTATGCTTGTTTGTTTTTTGCGTAAATGTTATGTTTGAATGAATACTTTTAGATAGTATCTTTTTAATTAAAATACATGTGTTATAAATATATGTTTGATTTAGGTTGAATAATTTTGATTTTTTGTATAGTTCTATCGATGGTGTGAAAAAGTCATAGTGAAAAAGTACTTTTATAATTTTGTTCTGCGTAGTTTGTAAGATTTTAAGGTTAGACTTTGAAGCCGACCCCCATATTTCAATTAAGTAGTCAATGTGTGACTTTATCAGGGAATTGTAGATAACACTTCGCACCTTTTTTGGTATACAATTATTAGATTTTCGGAGTGCTCCTACAAGAGATGAGAGTTTCGATCTGATATGCTCAATGTGTGGCCTCCATGTCAGTTTATCATCCAACCATAATCCTAAATATTTCTCTAACTTTGATCGTTGTATTCGAATATTGTTTATTGTAAGGGCCGGAAAATTTTGTATTTTTTTATTTTTTGCAGTGAAAATCATATATGATGTTTTTGACGTATTTATTGTTAAAAGATTGCATAGAAACCAGTCATTGAGCAGATCAAGATCTCTTTGAGCCTCCCTAACTATGTCACACATTGAGTGGCCGTAGTAGAAAAGGCAAGTATCGTCCGCATACATTGTAAGGTGTCCAGTTAATCCAATATTCTTAATATTATTAACATATATAAGAAACAGTAAAGGTCCGAGAATAGAGCCTTGTGGAACGCCATATGTTATTTCTTTTGTTTTACTCGTGTAATTTCCAATTTTTACTACTTGGTGTCTATTTTCTAGATATGAAGCAAAAATACGAAGTGCTGTATTCCTTATACCTATACTGTTTAATTTATGAAGTAGTTTAACATGACTTACAGTATCGAATGCCTTCTTTAAATCAATGAAAACACCCAATGCAATTTGTTTGCGGTCAATACTTGTCTTTATTTCAGTAACTAAGTTAACAACTGCCGAGAGGGTACTTTAGTGAGGTCTAAAGCCAAACTGTTCGTTTATTAAGAGATGTTTGTCTTCGATGTATTTATGAAGTCTGGTGTACAATATTCGTTCGAAAATTTTTGACAATACCGGAAGCACTGAGACGGGTCTGTAAATATTAGGGTCACTTTTACAACCTGATTTATATATAGAAGTGACTTTAGCTATTTTTAGGGTATCTGGAAAGACACCTTCCCTTAAACATTTATTTATACAGTCAGTTAAGCTACCTACTATTAGATTTTTCAAACATTTTATAGCTTTAGTACTTATCCTATCTACACCCGTACTAGTATTACTATCCAGGCTATCTATGACATTTTTGACCTCTTTGATCGTGCATGGTTTAAATTCAGTAAGCGTTATGTCGTGTGTGTAATTTTCGGAGTACATGAGAGTATTTGTTAAATTTGAATGGTACTTACTTGGAATTAAATTAGCCAATTTAGAGCCGATACTTGAAAAAAAGTTATTCAATACCTCACAAATATCAGTGCCATCAGTAACGGTCCCGGATTCCAATATCAGTTTTGGTGGAGCATAACTATTTACAACTTTATTCCTAGCTAAATTATTTATAACATCCCACATTTTTCTTGATTTATTGCCACATTTTTTAAACAATGAATAATAATAATTATGTTTTGCGTTTTTGATTAATGACATAACTTTACTTTTTTCTTTCGAAAATTTATCCTCAATTTCTTCGTTGTTTCTATTTTCATTTAGTAGTTACCAAAGTATATTTCGTCTATGTATTGCTTGGATAATGTTTCCATTTATCCAATCACTTTGAGGAAGATTCAGTACCTTAATTTTATTGACTTTATTTTGCAGTATGTGAGTAGAAATAAAATTTTCAAAAATAATAAAGTCATTGTGATAATTCTTATAGTTAGCCATAGAGACACTTTTGTAAAAAGCTTCATAATCTAAAGCTTTATAATTTATTATTTAGTTCTTTATAATTTAGATTAGTCACTATTTTGGTTTTTAAGCTTTCGAAAAATATTTGCTTATAATCAGATAATGATGATTCAATTAGAGAGAATTTGAATTCCTTATTACTGATATTTGTAGACACATGATCGAGAATAGTCTTTGTCCTTGAAGTTTCACGAGTACAAAATTTTTCATCAATTTTATTCAGTATCTTATATCCCGCTTCATGGAGATTAGTTACGTATTGTTCGATATTTTTGTCTGTGCTCAATAGATCTAAATTAAAATCGCCAAAGACAATTGACCTCTTCCTTCTTTCAATTTGCATTGTATACACCTCCAAAAAATTCGTAAAATTAGTGTCACCTGGTTTGTAAACACCTCCTACATTTAAAGACATTTTTGGTATATATATCCATAGATAGTGATTATAGTTTTCGTGTAAATTTTCAGTTACGTCGTATTGAATACTGTTGTGAATAAACATCGAAACACCGCCACCTTTACAATTCTGTCTATAGTTGTAGATATGTGTATAGTTTTCTAATTGGTACTGTGACGCATCGTCTTCTGAAGTAATCCATGTTTCCGTGAAAATTATAATATGGACTGTTGGAATGCTGTTAAGAATGCATTTAATCTCATCAAACTTTCCGGGTTTACGAATGCTTCGTAGGTTAGCGTAAAAGAATTTCAAAGATAATTTGTTTGCGATAATATCCTTATAATTATTTGTTACGGAGTGTTGAGGGTGAGTTGGTTTATTTATGTTGTTTGTCTGTAAATTTGATTGTACGAGTTTTTTGGAGCATTTTTAACGTTAACTATTTTAGGTACACCATTTATATATTTTAGAGCCAGGTCAGATTCACCAGACTCTTCTCTCCGCTTAAGTTCAGAACGAAGATACTGCATATATTTTTTTTGAGCCACTGTTTGATCGGAATAAATTTGTATATTTTGCGGCAATTTAGATTTATTACGTAATAGGTATTTAGGTGTATCAACATTTGCAAAGCATACCTTTATCGGCCGGTTTTTATCCGGAATGTATTTGCCAAGTCTCATACATTTTACAGGTGCAGGACAATTTTCATACAATGTAAGAATTTTTAATATTTCTTCATTATCGTATTTCTGTCTGATGGTATAATTTCTATTATTTATTTCAGGAATACCCACTATAATAACATTTTTTTCCCGGTCGCAGCGGTCTTTAAACTCCAGTATGAGGTTTTCGTGGAGAGGAGTTGGCGATTCAGCATCATGATTATTAATTTTATTAATTTTGATATCTGTAATTTCGTTCTCAATATGTTTAATTTTTTCTTGGTTTAATTTATTTTCCTTTTTTATTATTTGTAAATCTTTATTTATGTTTTTATATTGCATAGTTAGATCTTCCGAAGCAGATTTGATATTTTTAATTTCATTATTTATTTCCACCATTTCCCGGCGAATTTGAGCCATGTTTTCATTTTGAGTTTTTGAAAATCCTTCTAATAATTTTATTATGTCAGCACGAAAATCAGCAAAATCTTTTTTATAGTCATATTCGTGACCCCGTTCTTTCCGCTTTCGTGGGTATATGTTCACATTTAATTCGTCTTCACCGTAATTAGATAAATTCGATGTGGAACCTTCGCCGCTTCCGCTGCCTCTTATAAGCTTTCCGCTAGACGGTGACGCTTGCGCACTCATCCTTATGCTAGCTTATCAGTCGAAAGCCGAGTGACAAGGACCAAAAATAGCAACGATTCTCTTCTCGCGGGGGTGAGGCACTGCGCTCGGGATGAGTGCAGTTAAACACACGTTTAAACTTTGATAGTATTGTTTTGCACTTTATAAGTCAGCTAATTGGTACTAAAATCACTTAACACTTTTTAATTTATTTTGCGAAAATATTAGTAGATGTTAGGAGTTTTGTTGTACACGTCCACGCACTTCCATGTATCGTACTCGATACCTACCACTTGAGGGAAAGATTATATTTAATTTCTTCCCTCTGGTACGTAAGATAAAGCACGACATTGAGCTCTGCTACTCATTGTAAACGCGATTGGTTGTGGGTCCCCCATTCGGAGAAACGATCATATTTAATTTATATTATTTTGTTCGACTCTGGGTAACTAAAGTAATGTCCATCTTTGAGTTTTTGAGTGGCGACTCAAGAAATAATATCTGGATTTCGGGTGGTGAACAGAGTGTAGTGACACTAAGTTCTTTCTTACAACGCTACGGGGAAAAAGCGTGAGCTTAAATTTTAAAATCAAACATTTTACTCATATAAATTACTTTTAGGGGCCAGTCGCGGCGCAGTGGCACAAGCGTGTGACTATAAACAACTGGTTATGGGTTCGATTACCACTTGAAGAGTGGTAATATTTAATATTTCCATTTTCTTCGCTCCAGTGTCAAGTCAAAGTGGGGCGAGTTCCGCCACTTAACACGCAATGCCTCCGAATTTGGCGGAAAATGGGGAACTGCCCTGCTGTGTGCGGGATACAGCGTGAAGCTAATAAATAGTATTAATATCATAAATTACTTTTAATATTTTTAAGTATATATTTTTTTAAAATTAAAATTGTCTCAAACAACACACAAAGCTGATACGGTGCCTCACAAAATAATACTGTATTGTAAAACGTAGATTGTAATATAATTTTGGATCCCAACATTTCCTAGTGTAATCTATAGTCTAATTTAGCCCTGTCAAATTCGTCCTACTATTCTTAGCTTCTATATTGATGTATGCTAAATTTTATGTCATTATTTAAAAAAAATGTTAATTACGATAGATGTAACGTAAGTTATTTAACGTATCACGCGGCTTGACGATAGAAGAACTTTCATCGTTTGATTTTTTTTGCAGGATATAAAAGGAAGAGTCAGCTAGGTCACGAAAAACGTTGCAAGATTAGGACACACTGCTATAAAAAAAATAGATATACTTATTTCTATGTAAATAAAATTAAGCTTACTGGCACCTGTCGGATATTTGAATACTCGTTAGTAATGATATATCATACTAATCTAAACCCCTAGAAGATGTAAAAAAACTGAGACCTTGAGATGAAAACAATGATTCATATTTTTATTTATTTTTTTAAACAATACTAAGTTAATGTGACATACGTATATATGTATATACACACACAGCCTGCAAAGGAAATCGTTTGAACTGGGTGGATCTTAAAGTAGAAAGTTTACGTTTTCCTAATTTGCATATCGAAATTATATGTTAGCAGACCATTGCACAGGGTATTCCTATAAGACAAATGCAGTTAAAACATCAAATCTTGATACTTCTTCTTGATCTTAATAGTTCCCTTTCAAAGTTATAAAAAATAAATTTAAAAAACATATCTGTTATTTTTTAGCTATTTATCTGCAACAAAGTTTATTTATCCAAAAATATATATCATTCCAAACAGATACTGCGCAACACAAAATTTAGCATACATCGTACTTAGCTTAGTTCCTAGATTTTCTCTTATTCTACTCTATTTCATCTAGTCCTAATATAATTTTATTGCCAAATATAAAATGTATCTTGTAAATAATATAACTTAAGTGTAATAAAGCAGTAAAGGTTGGAATGGTCTTCAATGAAATAAATTTTTAAGACGCTATAATCGTTAAAACAACATTTTGACTCTACATTACGTTTAACTATTATTATACTCTTAGCTTTAATGCAACAAGGCCTTGAGAATTTCTAAATTATTTAAAAATTAATAACTAAGACCAAACTCATTGATAATTGATATATTAATTTAATTTTCAAAACTAAAAGTCCCTTTGCTGACTTGACAATACAAAAAAGAATAAATGTCAACTTATTTTTTTTAACTCGTATCTATGAAGCAAAGAATTTAATTGACTTATGTAACAACGTAAATACATCTCAAATTACAAAAATGATAGAATTGTTGTGGCTAGTCGTGGCCCAGTGGCTCAAGTATGTAACTGTAAACGACTGGTTGTGGATTCGATTCCCACTCGAGGAGTGGAAATTATATATCCATTTTCTTCGCTCTGGTGTCGAGGTAAAGGGCGGCGTTAAGTTCTGCCACTTAACAAGCAAGCCTCCGAATTCGGCGGAAAGTGGGGAACGGAGTGTCTTAACACTAGGTTCCCTCCGCCTACCCCGCCGTGTGCGGGATACAGCGTGAAGCTAGAATTGCCAATAAAAATATTTCGTTATTTCTCGTCTAATTTGTATAATGAAGCCTAATTATCACCGAATTAAACAGTTTTTTAATTTACCGTCTAATATTTACGGAAAAGTGACTATAATCTGTGGACATTGCTAAATAAAATGTTCCAAATCTACAAAAAATCTACAGATTATATATACCTAAAGTTATAATAAATAAACATAGACTATACATATAGCTTCACTATCACCTGTCAGTGTTTCAGTATTGAATTGTATAAGGTTTAATTTAAAATAAAATATTTACAATCTACCTTGTGTGTTTTATTTATCATTTGAAATGATAAAAATTTGTTTTTTTTTTTCTTTTAAAAAAGTGGGTTAAAATATGAGATCACAGTGTTAAGTTTCGCCACTTAACACGCAACGCCCCTGGCGGACAGTGGGGAACGGAGTGTCTTAACACTAGGGTCCCTCTACCTACACTGCTATGGGCGAGACACAGCATGCACCTAAATAAAATATGAAAAATGTAAAAATGTTTTAATGAAATCTCAGCGCCGAGCTTGTGTCCTTTTTCCCAAAAGTTTCTCAATATGTATATTTTTACTTCTGTTGATTTAATTTTTTCCTGGAGTATAATTCTTATGTGATCTACATATTTCAAAGTTTTATGAATACTTTCTATTTTTGACATATTATCTCCGTAACCGTGGGGGGACTGGTTAAGAATACGATTCCCCTCCGCAGCTGGGTTGCGTCCCGTAAATGGGCCCAGCCAAAACCAAGCAGCTAGGTGGTAGGAGATTCGTTCTCCGACTGGCTCGCGACCACTATCATGTCAAATCGATCCGCCAAACATCTGATGAAGTGTTCCGGTTCGATGGCATGTAAACCAGCTCTCCCTATTCCCACCATCCCGATCCTCCCTCCTTCCCTCGTTCACCTTCAAGGCCGGCAACGCATCCACAACTCTAATGTTGTGAATGTCTATGGGCGAAGGTAACGACTTACCATCGGGTGGTTCTTCAGCTCATTTGCCTCCTTAATTCAATAAAAAAATATTAATAGTGTATGATTATAAACAGAGTTTAAATGTGAATAATCAATAAAGTCGCCTTTAGTTAGCCTATTAACAAAAACAAAATGAATGCTGAAAGCTTTATTATTAAGCTATCAGTTTCTTGAGAATAATTGCTAAACGAGACGCACTAATTCAGATATAAAACAGTTTAAATGGAATCTTATAAGCATTTTAAAAAAAATTGAAAGCGGAAAAAAAATTAAAGTTGAAAAAAAAATTGAAAGCGCATAAAAATTTGAGCGCAGCGGGATCCGAATCCATCCAAGCGCTCTGACCTCTAAGCCATGCGTCGTTCCAGTTGGGTCGAAATTTTTATACGTGGGTTTACAACTTATCGATGTTATTAGCATCTCTGTAGAGAGATTTTTACAAATTTCTGCTACTGAAAGATTATTTCACGAATAATAGTTTGGCAAGATACAACGCTATGTTTTTGCCTTATTGCGGATTGCGCCAATATAGATAGAACCGGTTGAATTAGAAGTACATTTTTAGCTTTAAGCTGTATCCCGCACACAGCATGGTAGGCAGAGGGAACCTAGTGTTAAGACACTCCGTTTTTATTCCAACACTCCGAATTCGGAGACATTGAGTGTTAAGTGACGAAACCTAATGCCGCGCTTTGTCTCGACACCAGAGCGAAGAAAATGGAAATAATAAATATTTCTACTCCTCGAGCGGAAATCGAACTCATAACTAGTCGTTTTACAGTCACAATTTGTGCCTCTACTAAATAATAATGTTAGAAAATAACAACACATTTTCTACACTTTCATGCATTTTTGCGCATAGCGGGGTAATGAGAGAGAAACCAGTGCCAAGACTCTCCGTGTTACGCACTCTGCCTGAAATCCGCACAGCAAAAAAAAGTTATATAATCGGAGCAATGATTATATAAAAAAATTTTATGTAATCATTACTCCGAGTGGGAACTGAACCTACTACCAGCGCGTCTACAGTCAAATGCTATCCCACTACATCACGACGGCTTAAATAATAATATATTTACCTCTTAATACCCACTAATAGTTTCTGAGCTATAGAAAGGTAAATTTCCATTAAGAAACGAGATCGGTTTACATACAACATATGGCTTTTCCCAAGGAGTTCTGTAACCGCAAGAATGTTAAGTTACAAATTGGGCACTTAGGCCGTGCGTGTGTTCACGCAACTTTGCTAGCAAAGTTATAATAGAACTATCTATCAACTCTATGGTTTTTTTAAATATATATGAAAGACAAATTTCAAGTTTTAGAAAACTTACAATTAAGAAACTTTGCGTACATATGTGTCGTGGTCATATTGTAAAATTGACGATTTTATGAAAGTAATAATAATCAAAATTACGTTGGACATAATATTTTACATAGTTTTTATTTTCTAATATTTTAAAGTGCTATACACACTTAGTAAATTGAAAAACAAATTTTTAGAACACTCATCAAAATTAGAACGCAACAGGATTCGAACCAGTGCCTCTACATCACCAAACCAAAGCCATTCCAATTATTTAAAAAGCGAGGATGCTATAAATAGCATAAATTAAATTATTAATTTCCTTTTAACATTTTAATGTGTATGAAAAACATTTAACCAGCCAAAACAATCGTTGTATTTGACTTTAAATTTATTTCGTGTGAAGTTGTCGTAAGCTGTCAAAATAAACCTAAACAGACCTAACTTGGTTTGATTGGTTTTCCCCGTTCCCAACTTTCCGCTGAATTCTGGAGGCTTTGCGTGTTAGGGGTAGGAGCTTAACGCTGCGCTTTGCCTTGACACCAGAAGTCGAAGCGAAGCGATATGAAAAAAATGGAAATATTAAATATTTCCACTTCTCGAGTGGGAATGGAACCCACATCCAGTCGCTTTACCGTGACACTTAGTGCCTCTACCCCAAGACTGGTCATATATTATTTTTTTTCGTATTAACTTTAGACAGTATATTATTTTTGGTATTAACTTTCAACAAAAGAAAAGAGAAAGTTTTAGTAAGAACACAATATTCATGAAAAATTAATTTATTCCTCCTTTAGTAAAAAAAATAAAATTTCATTGATGAAGATTCGCAAAAAAACGCCTGATCGATCAGGATTAAAGGTAAATATTTTATGATTGGGTCAAATTAAGATCGATGATTTTGTGAAGTAGTTATATGTTTGGTTGATCATATCGTTAAACGATAGGTTTTCATCCATCTTGTCAACCCACCTCATGATCCCACATCAAGTTTGTGATATGGCCACGACATTCATAAATTGCATATATGACTTTTGATAAAAAAAAGTCCATTTTCTTTATTTTAAGCTTGATTTTTGTCGAAATATAGATATGGAAAGCTACATACATGTACGCAAATAATATCTGACAATTTTATTAGGGATAAAATGTGAAGCAAGTTACGGTCTTTGATTGAGTATCATAGATTATGATCATATGTCATAATCGGTACATATATCATACATCAAAATAATACATTAATTAGCATCATATACCATTAAAAAAGCAGCTTCACGTTTTCGCTAATTAGTCAGATAGATCTTAGTATTAAGGTATTCCATTCCCCACCGAGAAATGAAAATAATATATAATTAATCTCCCGTGTTGTAATCGTAGCAACTGCCATTGCCTTGCGTTTACAATATACGAGTATAATGAATTTACCGAGCGGAAATCGAACTCGTAACCGCATTTACAGTCAGAGGCTTCCACTGCGCGCTGCTGAACGGCAGCCTCATCTACAGTAATTTTCAAATGTAGACATTGAGACATAATGGTGCAATATTTACACCAAAGCTTTCCTGTGCTTTACACTTTACTGCCCATTTTGGGTTTCATTTCAGAACCACCTGAAAACATTTCAAAGCCTTTAATGTAAGGGCGGTCATAAACGCATAACGATATTACATCTCAAGTAAACTGTTGCAATATGTTTTCATTTTCACGTATTTTTTGTATGTTTATTGGTATTATCATATATTCTTGGCAAGTCGTCTTGTGTTGTTATATAGAAAACTTTAATATAATTATATTTATTCTTCCTGTGCAATTTTACAAAAAAAACGAAAAGTAATAAGATCTTTAATTTTTTACGCGTTTTTAAATAAAACTATTTATGTATTTTGAAATACTTAAATAACATCTATACTAATCAAAGAGTCTGTTTATAAAAACTAGATTCATAGCTTTTTCTAAATACATGTATGTGTGTATTCACAGTATATATACTAAAATTATTATTTTTTTATATTTTTGTCTGTTTGTTTTTTCGGGCCGTTTTTTTTAATGCCTGGAACGACTGGACAGATTTTGACGGGATTTTCACTATCAAATAGTTGTTATAAGGAGTAACATGCATTATAAGGAGTAACATAGATTACTTTTGTTGTATAACTTTGTTGCTAACTTTATTGTTAAATTCTACGCAAATAAAGTACCGGGTACAGCTAGTTCGTACATATAATCATTTAAAAAAGCAACTTCAGGTATTTTTCTGCATAGTGAAAGAGAGAAAGTGAAAGTGAAGTTAAAGAGAGTCAGAGAGGATCTAGTGTCAATATTCAAATCGAATCAAATATTGAAACCAAAATCGACAAATTGTGTCTTCCGTGGCGGAGCTCACCGCCGTACTACAATCATTAAAAATGCATTATTCAATGTTGTTATAAGCTTCACGCCGTATCCCGCACACAGCAGGCTAGGCAGAGGGAACCTAGTGCTAAGACACTCCGTTCCCAACTGTGGGTTCGATTCCCACTCGAGGAGTGGAAATATTTAATATTTCCATTTCCTTCGCTCTAGTATCAGAGGCAAAGCGCGGCGTTAAGTTGCGCTTCTTAACACGCAATGCCTCCGAATTCGGTGGAAAGCTGGGAACGGAGTTGCTATAAACTACAGTACGTATTTGTTAGTAGTAAATATATCACAAATAGATATATAAACGAATAGATGGTTCTCCATTTTTAAAGAACTGAAAGCGTCACACACAATTCCCTATATACCTTTGAAGGCTTAAAAGGTCACGTACATTATGTTATTGTAAGGAAAGTATGTTCGTGGTATTGAGTAACCAAATATTGTTACCATTTATGAAATTCACAGTGGCGCAGTGTGACATCGTCTGGGGGTAAACGTGATTGGTTGTCGGTTTGATACCCGTTCGAGGAAATGATGATATTAAAATGAAAATATAATTTCTCCACCCTAGTACCACTAAGTGTGGCGTTGAGTTCCACCACTCAGCCTCAGTTATATGTTTTGATTTCAAAGGTAAATTGGAGAACAACGTGTCTTGACCCTACTGTTAAACATGAACCTGAAAAAAAATATTACTGTAGTTAATATATAAGCAATTTTATCATAATATACAATTACATCAGGTAGTAATCAAATTACAGGCACGCTTTGTGGTGATTTGAGCAAGAATTCAATATTGATCAAATACCACGTACTCGAAGCGCTTTTGCAACAAACTCGATTAAGTGTGAAAAGGAAGCTTTCACAAGATATAGCCGTCACGTTATGAATAAGCTCGCTTTATAATATCGACGGAAGTTTTATGCTATTTTTACTAGAAATTCAAACTAGTTTGTATTGAAATTTATTATATATCGCTAACTTATTTTAAAATTTTTATATTGTGCTTGTTTTATAATGATGATGAGGCCATCGTGGCACAGTGGAATAACGTCCAACCGTAAATGAGAATGAAATGGGTTCAATTTTCAGTTGGGGATTGATTATATTTAAATTATTTTTACTTTTTTACTCTGTTGATAAGACTAAGACAAGCTTAGGTTCCGCCACTCAACACGCAACGTCTTGACACTAGGTTATACTACGATGCTGGAAAAAACGTGAAGTTGAAATCTGATTTTTTTTTTCATTAGAATGATCTAGTTTTATTTTCTTTTTAAATCTCTAGAGACGCGGTGAAAATATTAAATTAAAAGGAAAGCAAGATAAAAACCAAGATTAAATGCTAAGACCACTTCGCTCTCGTCAAGCATTGCCTCAAGATATAGCGTTAAGCTGGCCACGAGACTGCGCTTACAAATTAAACATAAAACTAGAATAGTTGATATTTTAATAATAAACGGTGTGCTTAAGAAAATATTGTTTTCTGAAGTTGAGTAATGAATATTCTAAAATCTGAACAGCTTTTAAACTTTTTAATAAAAGCTACGATTAACTACAAGCTGCATATTGTATATGAAAAGCAGCTTCACACTTTTTACAGGGTAGGCAGAAAGTCTTGTTTTATTGCGTAGAGCAGACAAATGAGAGGTCCCCCAGACGGTAAATGGTTACCTTCGCCCATAGACATCCACAACCCCTGTAGTGTACAGGGGTTGTGGATGCGCTGCCGACCTTGAGGGTGAAGGAGGAATGGAGAGAGATAGGATGGGATTGGGAGGGGAATAGGAAGAGAACTGGCTTACATGTCATCGAACCGAGTGGAAATAAAACCTACAACAAGTCACGTTTATAGTTGGAGGCTCTGCGCTACAATGTTGTATATAAAACAACTTGATTTTACTCCCAGTATGCCCTGATTATTTGTAGTAATAAATCTTTTCACCTTTCCCTGAAAAGATATATTTTTCGATAGAACATTATTTGTCAAAAATAATAAGCTTCGACAGGGCTTCGATAATTGGGTACATTTCTATATAAATTAATTTGACACCATTCTGTCAACGCGTGATTTACTAGGAGAGCTTTAATGCGCTTGGCACTCGTCGCTTTAAATTCTGCTTGAAATATATTAATGTTTACAATATACGTAAATTATGGGTATTTTTCTTATATTTAGTTACATAAAATTTGGTACTAGTTTTCAGTATTAACCATACATAATTAATTATAATCCGGTTCATACTGTAAGTAAATGATACTACTTTAAAGTAGTGACTTGTAGTCGTCTCTTTCTTAGCTATGTGACAGATATATTTGTATGTCAATAAATGTAAATTTTATTACGGTATTTGTAGATATGTAATTAACATACATTACTTTTTAAAATAGTTCTATGGTGGAAATAATTCATTTTTCCACTTTCTTCGCTCTGGTGTCCCGGCAAAGCACGCCGTTAAGTCCCTTCACTTTACACGTAAAGTCTCCAAACTCGGCGGAAAGTGGGGAAAGGAGTATCTTAATACTAGGTTCCCTTTGTCTACCCTGCTGTACGCGGGAAACAGCGTGAAGCTAAAAAAAACATATGTAGGTCTTGTTACACTAAATGAGTTACTGAGCTCTATTGAATATATCGGCTTTATGGTTTTTCACGCACAACCGAGTAGTCAGGGAGAACCTAGGAAATGTCAAGAAATTTCCTTCTCGAGTTTCCGCTCAAATTAGAGACATTGCATGTTGTGTGGTGGATCTAAAGCCACCCTTTGCCAAAAATTCACCAAAGCAAATTAAAATTAGAGCTTAAAAAGATAAAAAGTGTAAAAAATATAGAACAAGAAAGGAATCGTTTATACCCATGGGGGGACGGGTTAAGAATACAATTCCCCTCCACCGCTGGGTAGCGTCCCGTAAAAGGCGGGTAACCCAGTAGCTTGGTGGTAGGAGATTCGTTCTCCGACTGGCTCGCGACCACTATCATGTCAAAGACGAACCGCCAAATATCTGAAGATGTGTTCCGGTTCGATGGCATGTAAGCCAGCTTTCCCTATCCCCAACATTCCCATCCTTCCTCTCTCCTTCTGTCCTACATCCCTAAGGCTGGCAACGCATCTACAACTCTAATGTTGTGGATGTCTATGGGCGAAGGTACGACTTAACACCAGGTGGGCCATCTGCTCGTTTGCCTCCTTTATTCCATAAGAAAGGAATCGTAATATAAAAATAGTTATATTTCTAAAAACATGCTTTACGCTTTTTCTCGCATAGTAAAATGAACATAGAGTCAAAACGCTCTGTTCTTAACTTTATTCTGCCACAATTTCTGTTACAATTTTTGTTTTAAATATAGGACGCGCGGGTCCTAATTATTGATTTCAAATCGGAAGTGACGTTTGCTGTTGTCGAGTTTCATTTTAGCGGGAAAATTGCGTAGTAAATTCCTTCGCCCGACCCATCGGAAACATTAAGGATTTTAAACGAAAAATATTTGTAGCTTTTTGAGTGCAATCAACGCTAATTGCGAGCTCTCTCGCGTGTGGCGGGAGCTTTTTTAAAATAAAGAAGAATTATATTCTCCTTCCTTTTGCAATCACACTTGTGTAAATATACAAAATGTGTAGGATGAAAATGTTGTTTGGAATATTACTGTACGTTGTACTATATTTTCTATGCGCAATTAATTAATAATGTCTATATATTAAATAATACATCGAATTAATTTCATTTTATGACTAATAGTCCCAACTACGTTTGTGTGTAAACAGAAAATCTTCTTTATGTTAGTATCAACATCCTTCATGTGGAGGACAAGGTGTCTAGTCTCTCTGTCTCCCCTGCTCTGCTCTGATATTACAACTCTACAATTGAAAAAATATTTTTAATAAATATGTACTAAAACCAGATTTTCATTATAGAAATCCAAATATAAAAACATACAATCTTCTTATGTTGTTTTTTTTTTTTGTAAGCTGCTTAAAATTAGGTAAGATTACACGAACCTTTTTTGTAAGTACCAACTTCAATTAAGAATTATTTATGTTAAAACCGCGTTAAGAACAAGAAATTCCTCTCAGAATAATTATAATTTTTGATAACATTTTTTAAAATTCACCTTTTATAATTTGTATTGTTAACATTTAAGACAGCGTCAAGTACTGACTTTTTAATATTAAACAGTTGGTTTTTTGTAATAATGTTATTGTTTTTATTTATTCTTAAAGCGGTATTTAATGTAATTCTCGTTATTATTTGATCTTTCATATAGTTTTTTTTGTTTTTACATATAATAATAATAATATTATTTGAGACGGTGGTATCACAGTGGGCTGCCGTTCTCTTTCTTCCTCTTGACGGTAATCGTGATTGGTTGTGTAATATCCACTAAGTGAATAACTTAACTATTTCCAGTGTTTCGCTCTAGTGAACAAGACAAAGAACAGCGTTAAGCTCTGCCACCCAACATGCAATGTTTATAATTTCTGACTGCCATGCTTTGCGAGGAAAATTATGAATCCCATCAGGCTTGGTGTTGTCAAATATTAGTCTATCACAAATAAGTAATATTCCCATATAATACCACTGTGTAGAAATTTTAAGCATGCTGAAACAATAACTGCTACACCACGTATCAAACTTTCATGATATAAGTAAATTTTAAAATATGTTATTTTGTTCATCCATTTACAAATTATAAATAACTTTTAACAACTATAAATCACATTTAAATAAAATAGAATATCTTAATTCTGATTTCACGCATTAAAATAACAAGTTACAAATATTATATTTACACAAACTTAAAATGGCCAGTCGTGGCCCAGTGCCACAAGCGTGTGACTGTAAACGAATGGTTGTGGGTTCGATTCCCACTCGAGGAGTGGAAATTATATTTCCATTTCTTCGCTCTGGTGTCGAGGTAGAGCGCGGCGTTAAGTTCCGCCACTTAACACGCAAGGCTCCGAACTCGGCGGAAAGTGAGGAACGGAGGGTCTTAACACTAGGTTCCCTCTGCCTACCCTGCTGCGTGCGGGATACAGCGTGAAGCTAAAAAAAAGAAAAAAGACTTAAAATTCACATATTACACACTAAAATTATAATACAAAAACTGTACAAAAAGCTTCCCATTTGACGTATAGTACGAACAGAATTAGAATTTTTAAAAGTGTCTGGCATGCATCACGCAGATAGCGGTGTAAGATAAGCTCGCAAATTGGAGGCGACGAGGACTGAATGTGGAAATACGACGAGATTTATGTTGGACGCTTCCCCTTCAGCGAATCTCGCTTTGTTTTTATTTAACTTCAGGTTTCACTGAGCGAATGTGTTTGTGTTTTTATTTTGTTATTGTCAAGTACTAAAGCCGTTGTGGTGCAGTGGGTAAGAATCTCACTGTAAACGCAAACTAAGTTTATAAGGTTCATAGATCATTTAAAACTATTTATAACCAATAAACTTAATTGAAATAAAATGGTGTTGAGAAAAACTTCTCACGAGACGCACAATTTATAGCTCCGATCAAAGATTATAAAAAAAGCAGATGTTCAAATCTATACTTTAATATTTTTTCCTTTGTTTTTAATTTCACGCACACAGCAGATTAGTTAGAGGGGACCTAGTGTTAAGATACTCCATTCCCCGTTTTATTACAATAATATCAATCTCAATTATTAAAGATATTTGATTATAATAACTCTTCACTTTTAGAATATTAAAAAACAGATTTTATCTTCAGTTGCTCTGACATTTATATATCGCAAATAAACTGTATGAAATATTATCAAATTATATGAAGCAATCGTTGTGCAGTATGACAGTATACTTTATGATTGTGGGTTCAGTTCCCACTCAGGGATATAATTATATTTAAATGACTTTCATTCATCTCATGCAGTGACAAGACAAGAGGCAGCACTGAGTTCTGTCACTCAAAACGCATTGTCACAGATTCTGGCCGTAAGTGGAGAACGAAGTGCCTTGACATTTGGTTCTCTCTGCCTAACCTGCTATGTTGAAAACAACGTGAAGCATAACCAAACACTAAGATACTCAGCTTATCTCCATTAACTAATGTAAAACAGTCCTAAAATGTAAACATGAATAATATTTAATTATATTTATTTTCATTTACTATGCTGCCACACCTATCACAAAGGACATTTAGAACGTAGAAAACTTGAAGGAGTTGTCACTAAATACGTTAATTACTAACTAACATTAAGTAACTGACTTATAGTACAGGATATACCCCATAACATATATTACAACCAGTCGTTTACAGTCACTCGCTTGTGCCACTGGGCCACGACTGGCCACTATTAAAATACCTAAATTTTAAATATCAAAATATATGTCTTATATCTACTCCAGAACTAAGGACTAGTCACTTCTACTTCTATCTAAATTCTTTGACAAAAGTAATAACAATTTGTGGGAACAAGAGAGAACTAATCATCATTACAATAAGCCTGAACACCTGAAACTAGGGCTTTCGTTTGTTTTCATGTTATAAACAGAAGTATTTTAGCTTTACCTTGTCTTTTACAATCTTGCAAGCTGTTTGTTTTATTATTTTTTAGGTTCACGCTATATCCAGAACGCAGCAGGCTCCCCACTTTCCGCCAAATTCGGAGGCATTGCGTGTTAAGTGGCGGAACTTAACGCCGCGCTTTGTCTCGACACCAGAGCGAAGGAAATAGAAATATTAAATATATGACATTCCTCGTGTGAGAATCGAATCCACAACCAGTCGCGTATACAGTCACACTTACGTGCATATACGCCATGACTGGCCACCTGAAAACTATGCGGTTTGCAAAAATAAAGAAATATATTAAACAAAACTTTTACGATTTACACAAAAGTTTTTTGTGGCCAGTCGTGGCCCAGTGGCACAAGCGTGTGACTGTAAACGACTGGTTGTGGGTTCGATTCCCACTCGAGGAGTGGAAATATTTAATATTTCCATTTTCTTCGCTCTGGTGTCGAGGTAAAGCGCGGCGTTAAGTTCCGCCACTTAACACGCAATGCCTCCGAATTCGGCGGAAAGTGGGGAACGGAGTATCTTAATACTAGGTTCCCTCTGCCTACCCTGCTGTGTGCGGGATACAGCGTGAAGCTAAAAAAGAAAAAAGTTTTTCGATTCGTTCAGAACATACAGTTATTTGCAGTGTTACATGTAAGTTACATTGCATTGTGGGATTTATTATAGTTGTTATATTAATTAAATATGTTCTATTTATTTTTGAAATATTTTAAATAAAAAAAAATACTTTGTTTTACAACAGCTCGCAACTTCGCTTGCGTACATTTTATCTCTTATATAGGGACACTCCGTTCTCCGTTTTTGCGCAAATATATGTAATTTGTATTCTTACAAGCTTACCTTTCTTATCGGAGAGATAAAATGCATATTATTTAAATATACAAGTATTCTAACCATTTCCCACAACCATGCAATGGAGCATTATACTCAGATAAACAAAAAAGAGATAAACAGACAGCCAAGACTTGTAAAAATCATTATATTAGCATAGATTATTATTAATTATAGATTATTTTATAGAATTTCTGTTTTGTTTCATTATACCATTCTTCAAATACACTATATATTTTAAAATATACGAAAAGTACAATTGAAATTCTAGAGGATACTTAAACCATACGAAAGATAGAGAAACTATAATGAACAGTAATTGTTCAATTATTGAACATGCAGATTTTAATGTTCTATTTAACATAAAAAAAAACATTTTCACGATTTTCCCTGCATAGCAATTAGTGAGTGGCAAACCTCAACGCTACAATTTGTCTTGTGTCTGGTACATACGACAGACAACGAAGAAATATAATTAAATAGATGTTGGTGACTGTAAAGCGACTGGTTGTGTTTTCGATTCCCACTTGAGGAGTGGAAATATTTTTTATGTCCATTTTCTTCGCTCTGGTGTTGAGGCAAAGCGCGGTGTTATGTTCCGCCACTTAACACACAATGCCTCCGAATTCGACGGAAAGTAGGGAACGAAGTATCTTAACTTCCCTCTGCCTACTCTGCTGTGTGCGGGATACAGCGTGAAGCTAAAAAAAAATATTAATTATACCTCCGTATGGGAATCGAACATACCAATATTTGAATTTTACTTTTCATTTTCTACGAGGTACACACAAAATGCCCAACGGGCTAGAAACATAATTTCCTGTAAGTATACGTAAGAATAAAAATCTTGAGAACATTATTGATTTTTATTACATTTATGATTATTATATAGTTATTTTTCTTATTGGCAATCTGAAGTGCAACGACCATTAATATCATTGACCAGGCGTATTTGATGTTCACTTCGAGTATTTGGTGCTATAAACCTCAAAAAGTAGTGTTGTAATGCAAAAAGAGACGGCTTTATTTGACTCTTTATTAGGTACCCGCTCGCGACTTCGACCGCGTGAACTACACATCTATAGCTGCTTCGCACTTTCAACGGCATATTTTTCATACAAATTTTCTTCCCTTTAGGGGTTGATTTTAGAAAAGTTTGAAGCCTATGTTTAGTGCTATATAGCGTTACCTATCTTCCTTAGAAAGTTCATCGTTCAAGTTCATCGAAATCAGCCTAGCGGTATAGATTTTACATGTAAACTTTCAACCGTTTAAAGTTTACATTTTTATAATAATGTAGCCAATTTGACCCTAAATCTTCAACTATTTTCATACCAAATTCCATCAATACGGACAGAAAGACTTTCGCTTTGATAATATTAATAAGGATTCAAAGTTGAAGAAGATATTTAATAAACTTATATATATGTTGTAACGAGTACAAAGGAAATATTATTAAAGCAAATTTATGAATATTATGAAAAAAAATGTAAGAATAATTTATTAATGTAGTTACTTTTCATCAATATCTCCCTCAGGCAAAGATTTTATTAACCCTTCCTTATTAAATCCACCGTTCGCTGAATACGACTTATTAGAATAAAAGAATCAATTCACTCCATTAAGGATAAAGGACGTACTCGTATAATGGATGTTTAAATATTTGAAATTATTTTTGCTTGTGACACCGTGTGACAGCGACTGATTAAACGGGATTGGTTGCTCATTTCCCATTAGAAAGACTGTTTATATGTAGGAAAAAAAAACAAATATATTTAATATATTTAAAAATATATTTAATAGATAAAATCTTTTAAACAAAGAACTACATATACATACATATGATACGGCCGCCCAAATGATAGTGCACATGGGATGGATCCTACAGACTGCCCACTAACCCTCAATGCGATCATTCACGGCCGTAATTGGCTATCGAAAAAGTCAAAAATTCGTCCTGAAGTTATGGGGATCTATTTCCTTATATATTTTTTTATATTTTTTACTACGCTCTTAATAATAAAATCATATTATATCGTGGCGCAGCGTCAACGTGAGTGGCAGCGTCTTTTGTGCTATGGTTATAAGCTTATTACCATTTGGGGGAAATGGTTATGTTTAATTTATGGTGATAATATAACCGTTCCACCACTTGTTACACAATATTTGGGATTCAGACGGAAAGTGAAACACATTGTATTTTGACACTAGATTCCCGCTGCATACCTTTGTTTGAAAAGTCGTGAAGCTATAAGTTACATTATATTTTTTATAAACACTTTATTTACCTATTTAGGAGCCAGTCGTGGCGCAGTGGCACGAACGTGTGACTGTAAACGACTGGTTGTGGAATTGATTCCCACTCGAGCAGTGGTAATATTTAATATTTCCATGTTCTTCCCTCTGGTATCGAGGCAAAAGCGCGGCGTTAAGTTCCGCCACTTAACACGCAATGCCTTCGAATTCGGCGGAAAGTGGGGAACGGAGTGTCTTAACACTAGGTTCCCTCTGCCTACCCTGCTGTGGCGAGATACAGCGTGAGCTTTGCGTGAAAGTCGTGAAGCTATACTCGTAAGTTACATTATTATCTTTATATACATTTCCCACGAGATTGTGGGAAATGTATATAAAGCGCGTGGGACGATTTAAAGACTTATAAGAAACGAAGTCTTCTTAAATTTCTCAATAATAAAAATATTATACTCTTTTAATACTAATTTTTATTTTAAAAGTAAAATTGGAAACTAAACTATAGAGAATATAAATATTAATTATTCATAAAAAAAGGATCTTCAATATTTATCTACACTTTTTAAAATATTCTTAGTCTAGACTGAATTTTTGCGAAATCTGATACACTTAAGTAATTAATGCTTTACCAGCTAACTAAATACTCTGGTACTTACAATGAGAAAGGATCTTGGCAAGGGTCATCCAACTCAGAGCCAAGCTGAATTTATAGTGACACAATCTCTGGGACTATCAAAACCGCACCAATATATATGGACTTTATTAGTGTAACCTTATCGTTAACAACGTTTGAATATTGAGATATAGATTTTTCATATGATCGTCATATTGATTGGTTTATTATATAAATTATTATTGATTTGAGGGTGATATATTGTTTTTTTAGATTTTAGTAATTGTATGTATATTTTTTAAGCATATTTAAATATTTGTTGAAAAAATATAAAATTTAACACAACAGGATTCGAACCCGCGCCTTTAGGAAACCAATCAAGCGTTATGACTAATACTTAGCTCTTAGACCGCATGTTTTTCAAATTTCTAGAAATTTAATAATATAAATGTCATTAAATAGTATTTTATTTTTACTCCATTCGCCGCATAAAATTATCCTCTATTTTCCACTTGAATTCGAGACTTTGTGTGTTGAAAACGCTGTGCTTAACCAGAGCAGAGAACAGATAAATCATCATTTTCTTCAAGCAATGCTACAACGTCTGATCGTAATTATGATGGTTGTGGATACGATTCTCGAATGAATGATTTATATTTTAATGATACTTAATTTTTTGAAAACCATTTAAGGTTTTCATTTCTTCGCTCTATTGCTTAAGACAAAGCGCCGTGTTGAGTTTCGCTACTCAACATAATATCTCTATAACACGCAGAAAGTGGAGGACGGAGTATCTTCACACTATGCGGTTAAAAGCATGGCGCTGCTCATTTATTCCTCAACCTAATAGAAATCGAACCCACAACCAAATGTCTTATAGTCAAAGGCTGTCCTGCGCAATAAAAAATAATGATCTAAGTGAACATAAAAAATACATTTATATATATAGAAAAAAAAGGGAAATACATAAATCTTCCAGCGAGCAATCACATCGCGGCGACACGAAATGACTGTACATTATCTACCCAGGCTTCCTATCAATTACGTTAAAGATAAATCAAGTGGAATGACACGTTCGAATATAACCTCTACTGTGAACTCAATTTGGGAGGATATTTTTGATAGGCCATTCGTGGCCCAGTGGCACAAGCGTGTGACTGTAAACGACTGGTTGTGGGTTCGGTTCCCACTCGAGGAGTGGAAATTATATTTCCATTTTCTTCGCTCTGGTGTCGAGGTAAAGCGAGGCGTTAAGTTCCGCCACTTAACACACAAGCCTCCGAATTAGGCGGAAAGTGGGGAACGGAGTGTCTTAACACTAGGTTCCCTCTGCCTACCCTGCTGTGTGCGGGATACAGCATGAAGCTAAATATATAATGATATTAAAGGGTTGGTAACCTAATATTCTGTAACGAGTTGTAGGCTTTGTTTGCGTTGACTGTAAAAGGTTCATTTTATCATATCTTTCTATTTCCGTAGGAGGAGGAGTATGGAGAAATCCTCTTTTCCTGTTTGTAAAGAGGAAGAGAAAATAGAAACTATATACCAATTGGGACCTGTTTAACTGTAAGAGATAGTTTTAGGTTCACATGTTAGATATCATTAAGAAAGTATAGTTATTTCTATATGTTTCGCTACAAATATACATACGAAACTGTTTTAAGGAAGAAGATGCGTTGCGCTTTTTCCCGCATGGTAAGATTTTCTTTTGATGATACACATAATGTTTATTAAGTGATGTACATAATATTTATTTATGTATAAAATCTATTAATAGTAACGAGTAACACTTGTAACATAAAGACATCGTTAAATCACAAACACTGGAAGGTGCTAGTCTACTAACAGGCAGGATATCACAGGATAATTTATAAAAACGAAAAAAAAAACTAAATAAAACTTTGAAAAAATCAACAACATTAAATAAAAAATGGTAACGGTGAATAAAATAGAAAAAAAAATATAACAAGAAAAAACGTTAGATAAAATTATGATTGAACTTATAAATTTTATGTTAGAAACTTGTATTAAAAAAGACATTTAGAAAACGTACAAAAAATTGAACGCAACGGGATTGGAACCCGCGCCCTTTGGAAACTTGCTTAACGGTCAGAGCGCTACTCTGACCGTTAAGCCATGCGAGAACTTATTTTTTTTTAGCATTAAATTATTAGTTTCTATTAAATTAATAGAAGATATACGAGTAGGACGAGTACGAGTGGGGCTAGTCGTGGCGCAGTGGCACAAACGACTGGTTGTAAACGACTGGTTGTGGGTTGGATTCCCACTCGAGGAGTAGAAATATTAAATATTTCCCTTTTCTTCGCTCTGGTGCCGAGCTGATACAGCGGGAAGCTAAAAAAAAATACGAGTAGTAATTATTGTACATATTATATTATATTATATTAATACATATATACATCTAACAAGTAAACATAATATGCCTAAAGTGTAATTACAAACAGGCGCTCTAACATTCGACGCCTTTCATAAATTACAGTGGATTTATAGTAAAAGTGCCGCCCTCGCGCTGCCCTCGTAGTTCGATTTTGATATATAACATGTAATTGTAGTCGCGGCCAAAAGGAAGTATAAATCAGATTTTTTTATAAAATTTAAAATATACAAATATTATGGCCAGTCGTGGCCCAGTGGCACAAGAGTGTGACTGTAAACGACTGGTTGTGGGTTCGATTCCCACTCGACGAGTGGAAATTATATTTCCATTTTCTTCGCTCTGGTGTCGAGGTAAAGCGCGGCGTTAAGTTTCGCCACTTAACACGCAAGCCTCCGAATTCGGCGGAAAGTGGGGAACGGAGTGTCTTAACACTAGGTTCCCTCTGCCTACCCTGCTGTGTGCGGGATATAGCGTGAAGCTATTTAATTTAATTTAATTTTACATATATTAGAATTAGCTTCATACCATATCCCGCACACAGCAGGGTAGGCAGAGGGAACCTAGTGTCATTATACTCCGTTCTCTATTTATATTGTGTGTAATCAAAAAATCATATAGTAGGAAGCTATCGTGACGCAGCGTCTAACTATAAGCACGATTGGTTATGGGTGCGACAACCACTCAGGTAATCATCACATTTGAATTAAATTTATTAAATGTTTGTATTATTTCTTAACTAAAGCGGAGAAATAAAAAACCGCGTTATTGAGTTTCACTCTACACGTGACACCTCGTTGAACAATATCGGTGTATGGTGAAACTCAAATGGATGTATGATTGCACCTTAAATATGCATTATTTTCAACAGTTTATTGCTTATTTAAATAGTTAATTACCCGCGACGGAACGGCGACTGTATATGTGTTTAGGGTGAGAGGTTGTTTGTTTGTTTGTTTGTTTGTGTGTTTGTGCAAATTACTATGTCAATTATTTCCAAAACTATAAGTCCGATTTTGATACGGTTTTCTATGATATATTAAGGCTCAATTGGCGTATGTTCTTAGATATGTCTTATTGCCTTAACTCACCAGGGGGCGCTGCAGTAAGCATTTTACGTGAAAACGAATGTTTTCAATTATCTCAAAAAATAGTAGTCTGATTTCGATAGATTTTCAGTGATAGATTCAGATTTAATTGGTGGATGTTCTTGGATATGTTTTCTGTGATAGGTTCTGGTTTAATTGCTGCGTGTTTTTATATGCCATATCACGAACTACCACGGGGCGCTCCAGTATATATTAGTTTGTTCAAATTCAAAACTACTAGTGGGTTTTGTGATTTTCACTCATTTGGTTAGACTTAAGTTTCGTGAAAATGTTACGGTGACAATCTCCCAGGCGCTGCAATAAGTATTTGATAACCAGAAAGCATTGGATTTATAATTTCTTTTGGGTTTACATGAACATTAATATAAAGTATTTCGATATTATGTAATAATATATAATATGTATCTATTCACTTTAAAAAGTTTAAAATAAAAAGCAAAATTAAAAATTTTGAAAAAACCCACGACGGTTTAATTGTAATTGTAAAAGGATAAAATAACTATAAATTAAATTAAATTAAATTAAATAGCTTCACGCTATATCCCGCACACAGCAGGGTAGGCAGAGGGAACCTAGTGTTAAGACACTCCGTTCCCCACTATAAATCCCCCGCCTAAAAGAATATATGTAACGAGATGATAGGGACGACTTCGTCGGGGGCTGCCAGTTGCAACCTCTATTTTAAATATAGTAGCTAACAGTATAGATTTCGTTTTAAAGTCTTTAAAATACCAGTTATCAAAACTGTAAATCCATATTAATGTTTAATTTTTTTGCCAAACCTGTTTTAAAAGCAAGAAAACCTATGAGAAGGTTTTTGCAAACTTAAAGTAATGGCAGCCCCGACGAAGCCGTCCCCATCATCTCGTTACATATATTCTTTTAGGCGGGGGATTTATAGTTATTTTATCCTTTTACAATTACAATTAAACCGTCGTGGGTTTTTTCAAAATTTTTAATTTTGTATATAATATATAACTGTTATAAAAGACTTGGTAGTATTTGTAATATTTATTTAATTAATTTGTAATAAGTACATTATTAAGAAAAACACTGGCATTCTGCAATTCAGCTTAATAAAAATTCTGTTTTCATAATTTTCATAAAAAGTGCCCAAAAATTATTCCTTCACTTTTTTCTTCTTTTTTTGGTAGCTTCACGCTGTATCCCGCACACATTCGGCTAGGCAGAGGGAATCTAGTGTTAAGACACTCCGTTACCCACTCACCACCGCATTCGGAGGTGTGTTAAGTGGCGGAACTTAACGCCGCGCTTTACCTCGACACCAGAGCGAAGAAAATGGAAATATAATTTCCACTCCTCGAGTGGGAATCGAACCCACAACCATTCATTTACAGTCACACGCTTGTGCCACTGGGCCACGACTGGCCTTGACTTGTTAATATAATAAATATACAATATATTTCAACTTAATAATTGATACAAACAAAAGCAGTTATGTTAAAATAATATTCCAATTAATCATAGTATACCGTTATCTATTTGTATTACCAAGTGAATGTTATCGCCAAATTGCATTCGCCGCATAAACTACATGATAAAGATCGTTTACAGCATCCGCATTGTCTTGTATACAATATATTGCGAACTAATAATTTTCTGTAAGGCCTTCATGGCGCAGTGGAGCTACGTTAAATTGTAAAAGTGATGGGTTGTGGGTTCAATTCCTATATGGTGGAAGGATTATATTTAAAAGAGAGGCATAGGTATGGGGAGACCTCGGTTGACTCAAAACACAGTATCGACGATACTGGAGGAAGCATCACGTAAAAAGCATGAGGGCGTGTATGAGGAGGTTGATGACAGTGGACGAGTCGAAAGAAGTATGCAGGGACCGTAGCGTTTTGCGCTCCGTTCTCTCTCACTACCCCGCAATGGATACAGCGTGAAGTTAAGCGTTAAAAAAAAGATTGTATTTAAATTATTTAAAAATAAATAGCGCAAAGTAAATAAAGATACATTAGGTTCACTCTAACTGTCTCTGTTTTACGGATAAAGCATGAAGGGGTAATAATAATTTTCTTTTTGATTTTATTATATAACTATGTATATCGGTGTTTCTTTAAAAAAATCAGAATTGTAAAGTCTTACTTATTTAGGTTTAGCCAAATTATTTTCATTATGTGTATAGAGTGTATAGAGGTTCTCTACCACATGATACTAAATTATATAAAAATAAATACCAGCGCAGCGCAATAGCATCTGACTATAATAAACGTGATTTGTAACGGGTTCGATTCCTACTTGTGAAAGGATTTTTTAATCAATTACTTTTTCCGCTCTAACATCTAAGAGAAAGCGTGACGTTAGATTCTGGCATTCAATTCTTTCGGGCAAAAAGCGGAGAAAGATGTGTTGGGTAGACACCACTTTCCGCTGGACTGCACGCGAAAAGGTAAACCTAAAAAAAGCAAAATTTAATTGTAAATTAATAATATTCAGAAACATGAAATGACTGGTGTAACTGTAAATGACTGGTTGTGGGTTCGATTCCCACTGAAGGAGTAGTATGTTTAATATTTCCACCTTAGCTCTGATGTCGAGAGGTTTCGCCATATAACATGCGATGCCTCCGAATTCGGCGGAAAGTAGGGAACAGAGAGTCTTAACACTAGGTTCCTTCTGCCTACCCTGCTGTGTGCGGGACACAGCGTGAAGCTAAAAGAAATAAATATGAGTACCTACTTTAATAAAATAAGAATTATATACACAATAATGTTATAATTCAATTTAGTTCTAAAAATAAGATCTAAAATACTGTCGGTCCCATTACTCACAATGAACTTTCTTAGAACAATAACGTCGCGGTTTCATAATGCTAGCAACAACTACCTGCACATGTATGAATTAAGCTGCTTACAAAATTTAACTTTTCTATTTACAATGTAGTCTAAAAGTAGAGCCATATTCATAATCAAACGTGTGAAAACATGGTTTCTACTAAAATAATATACTTTCTATTTATTATTTTATTAAAGAAAGGGGGGCAAACGAGCAGAAGGAGTACCTGACCTGTTACCTTCGCCCATAGACGGTCTCATGTTGTGGATGACATTAGACATGAAACGTAAAATGTCTATACATATTGATTTCTTTTTGCATATTCACGCTTTTTCCGGCGTTGCAAGATAGTCTAAAAATTTTACTATATAAAGTCTACGGCCAACACTGGAGTGCCACTTCTTGAATTTTTGAGCTGAAATCGAGACATTGAGTGGATTGAGTGGCGGAACTCAACACCGCGCTTTGTCTTAGGTACCAAAGCGGAGATTTTTTTTAGCTTCACGCTGGTTCTCGCACACAGCAGGGTAAGCAGAAGAAACTTAGTGTTAAGACACTCCGTTCCCCATTTTACGTCGAATTTTTAAGGCATTGCGTGTTGAATTACGGAACATAACACCGAGAATAAATGAAAATAATTTAAACATAAACATTCCTCTGAATGCGAATCAAACCCACAACCAATTGGGCTTATAGTAAGATGCCGTCAAACATCAAATTATATTTAAGTCTGTATTAGGTACAGCTTCGAACACAAAGTTAAATAAAAAACTCCGTTGTCCATTTTTTTCCTTAGTACTAACCTTGCCTTCTGTACTATATATATCAAAATTTAGCTTTTCCACTAAGAGTACTGTACTGTATGTAAGAGATTGTGGCATTGTGTGTGGAACTATTTGCTGTTAGTGTGTGAATCATGAGTATAATATTATCTCACGAGAAATAAAAAGCTTTAAATGTTGTTTTTATAATGGTATATTCTCAAGTGAAAAAAACCGTAATTGCGTTTTCTGTAATTACAATTTCTGTGGCCAGCCGTGGCCACCACCACCAGTGGCACAAGCGTGTGACTGTAAACGACTGGTTGTGGGTTCGATTCCCACTCGAGGAGTGGAAATATTTAATATTTCCATTTTCTTCGCTCTGGTGTCGAGGTAAAGCGCGGCGTTAAGTTCCGCCACTTAACACGCAATGCCTCCGAATTCGGCGGAAAGTGGGGAACGGAGTATCTTAATACTAGGTTCCCTCTGCCTGCCTGCTGTGTGCGGGATACAGCGTGAAGCTGTGAAGCTGAAATAACAAAAAACAACAATTAAAGCTTCTTTATTTCTCGTCAGATAATATTATACTCATGTCACACTGACAGCAAATAGTTCCACACACAATGCCACAATCTTTTACATGTATTATACTCGATACCACTTTACAAAGTAAGAATGAAATTGATTCAATTGAAAGGCATAGTACTGTTGAAGCTTTCCTTATTTACTATGTACGGGCTTCCCGTATAAGAAATACTTGCACGACTTGGTAGCTAAGTTACTATGTTACTTACACGAACAGAAGATATAGACGCCAATGTGGCGGAGTGGGACAACGTCTACGCGATTGGTTGTGGGTTCGATTCCCCTTGCAGAAATTCTCAGCTCTGATAATGCAAAATGCGGCGTTGAGTTTCATCGCTGAATGTGCAACGTCTAAATTTCGAGTGGAAAGTAAACTACTACCTTACTATCCACTAGCTTGCTATGCGCAAAATAACGTGAACTTTATATAAAGAACTAGAGCTTCAATATCAACAAAAAAAATTGTTTTATAAGGTTTATATTTAACCTGAGGCCATCGCAATGCATTGGAACAAAGCTTAACTGTAAATACAATTAGTTGCGGGTTCGATTCACATTCGAGGAAATGATTACATTTAAATTTGTGTTCATTTCTCCGCTTTAGCACTTAAGATAAAGCGGCGTTGAGTTCCGCAATCCAATGTCCCGATTTCGAGCGGAAAGAGCAAAACATGTTGTATTTTAGCATTCACTGACTACCCTATTAGACCGAAAATAACTTGAATAATAAATGAAGCTCGTGTATTCGAGCTTCAATATCAATAATTTTAATATTTATTTTATAAAGATTTTTTTTTATCCTGAGGCCAACGCAGTGCAGAATAGAGTCTATCTGTAAATGCAATTGGATACGGATTCGATTCGCATTCGAGGGAATGATTACATTCAAAATGTTTTCATTTTTCCGCTTTAGTACTTAAGATTTGACTTATTGTCGATGCGCAGCGTTGAGTTCCGCAACCCATCATTCAATGTCTTAATTTCGAGCGTAAAGTGAAGAAAGACGTGTCTTTTACGTCGCTGACTACCATACTATGCGGGTAATTACTTGAATACTAAATAAAGCACGTGTATTCGAGCTTCAATATCAATAGCGTAAATTAACTTAGTTTGAGTTAAGTTGTATTAGCACATGTCGTACCTAATAATATGTTATGAGATATTCTCCTTGTTTAAACAAGAAATGCAATACGCTTGCAAATATGTAACACTGCCTAATGATCATATAATATTAGACTACCGTCTGTTTCACTTATATCTTGTACAAAGATAGCTTGATCTTTTTGACAGATGGGCTAGTGATGGGACACAAAAAAATCTAGTAGTCCAAAAAATATAGTTTTAAAATACTTTTAATTGTGACGAGATTTATACTATTCGACCCATGTTTCTTTGGAAAAGTTGTTTGATGCCCTGGTCTGAACCATCTATTGGAGATCCAAGATAATTCTGTATATATAAATTAAAGTTGAAAAATAAAATAATTTTTAGTAAGGAAGAGGAGCACAGCCAAGATTATCATAACCAGAATGGTCGGAGCTTGTGTCACCATATCAAACTTTAATTATTATTTCGTGTTCAATAAAATTGTCCAAGTGAACGTAGCACATCATTAACCATCATCCCATGTAACATTGTACAAGCGTCTATTATTTTCAGTGTTTCTATTTAAATTTTACTTTGAAGCAATATCATTTATTAAAATTTTCGGATAACGCTTATGTATTTAGGGACTTTTGTGTTAAACGTACTTTTTTTAATATATTTCCAATTTTTAAAATCATTAAATTATAAAAAAATATGTGTACGTCATTGCAAAGTTATATGAATCAGAAAAATTTACATCTGTCAAAAAAATCAAGCTATCTTGTACAAGGTTTTTTTATAGAATATTTTTTTTTTTTATGGTATGAAGAAGGCAAACGAGCTGAAGGCCCACCTGGTGTTAAGTGGTTACCCTCGCCCATAGACATCCACAACATTGAAGTTATGGATGCGTTGCCAGCCTCGGGGATGTAGGACAGAAGGAGGGAGGAAGGATGGGAATGGTGGGAATAGGGAGAGCTGGCTTACATGCCATCGAACCGGAACACATCATAAGATATTTGGCGGTTCGTCTTTGACATGATAGTGGTCGCGAGCCAGTCGGAGAACGAATCTCCTACCACCAAACTACTGGGTTACCCGCCTTTTACGGGACGCTACCCAGCGGCGGGGGGGAATTGTATTCTTAACCCGTCCCCCCACGGGTAAAATTAAAATATTCATTTTAAGTGGCGGAACTTTACACCGTGATTTGCCTTTTTTCCAAACGTCTTTTTTTTAGTTTACCAATGAAAATATAATTATTTTCAAGAAGAAAGCTCATCATTTAATAATGATGGCATTCTTCCGATAAAAAAACTACAAACGATAATTTATAAAAAAAATAAAAAAGTTATGAAAAATGAATAGAGAAAAAATTGATTTAAACCACGATATTTAATAATAATATAAAATCTTGAAATCATTAGTAATAGGCAGGCATATAAGTGTGACTGTAAACACGAATGATTGTGGGTTCAATTCCCACTCGAGGGATGATAGGAGAGAAGAAATATTTATTATTTCTATTTTCTTCGCTCTCGTTTCGTATTTAACACGCAATGCCTCCAGAATTCGGCGGAAAATGAGGAACAGATTGTCTTAACAATACGCCTCCTTTATGTGCGGGATTCAGCGTGAAGCCAAAAAAATATATATTAATACACCAGGTAGAAAAGTGACATATTTTTAGGACATTGTGCGAGTTTCAGGCTAATTAAGCACTCTGTTTACACGACCGTATGACGTTACGTCATGGAGCTTGGTGTGTCGTGTATTAAAAATACGAAGTAAATTTTTTTAAAAATGTTATTAATTTAAAAGTTTATGAAACAAAAGTAACATATTCTGATTATTTACAATCTAAGCTACATCTATTTCTATGCTTTTAGTTTTTTTCATATATGTGTAGTGTAAAATAACGAATTATTACTAAAACTTCGATATTTACATTTACGAATAAATAGCTTTGGAGTGTTTGTAATATAAATATAAGCGGTTTTTACTAAATGAATATTTGTATACACGATACATACATCAAGAGAATATTTTTTAAAAATTTTATCTGTCGGTTTGTTCCGAAAAATCTCTGAAGCAGCTGGCACAATTTTAATGAGATTTTTACTCACAGGTAGATAATCGATGTAATAGTCATCTAGGCTCCTTTATTTAAAAATTATAACTTTTTCGTTAAATTCTAGACAATCGACCAGCTAATAAAGTGGCAAGACTAATAAAAACAAAACAATCATATTACTTTTTGCTAAAGCTTCCTTATATTCTCATGCAATAAAAAGTAATACCTGAAATGTGAACTAAGTGGTGTTTATCTGTACGGAGATCGTTTACCGGCGAACGAACTACAACAACGCTCGTTTCTAAGGACGTCTACCTTTGCGACATGATAATAACATTTTGTTTAACTAAAGAATAAAAGATGATATCTCTAATTATGACATGCATGTGTATAACGCCATTGTAGGGCAGTAACTGAATATAAGCGTGATGGTTGTAGGCTCGATCCCTAATTTAAATATTGATTAGGGTTAAATTATTCTATTGAATTAGACTTTCTCGGTGTAAATCTAAGGAAAAAAATGTAAATTGGATTTCCCCAAATATTTAAAAGTAATAATTTTTGACGGTTAGATTAAAAAAAATCTTATAAAGTAAGATTTTGAACCTCAAACATCATTACACGGGCCAGTCGTGGCACAGTGGCACATACGTGTGACTTAAAACGACTGGTTGTGGGTTCGATTCCCACTCGAGGAGTGGAAATATTGAATATTTCCATTTTCTTCGCTCTGGTGTCGAGGCAAAGCGCGGCGTCAAGTTCCGTCACTTAACAATGCCTCCGAATTCAGCGGAAAGTGGGGAACGGAGTGTCTTAATATTAGGTTCCCTCTGCCTACCCTGCTGTGTGCGGGATACAGCGTGAAGCTAAAAAAAACATCATTACACTACTAAGCTAAACTGCTTTTTTATATAACCGTTAAAATGTTGGTTAAATCCATCAAATATGTTTTCTGTTTTATACTCACATTTAGTAGCAATTTATATACCGAATGCGAGTTCAATTGTTTTTGTCTCATATTACAAAATTTACATTTTTATTGTCTTATTTTATATTTAAATCCATACTAATATTATAAATGTGAAACTTTATTCCAGACAGACGTCTGTGAAGATTTCATAGATAATCTACCGGCCCGATTGTAACAAAATTTGATATGAATATAGTTGATATCTCGGAGTCAAATATGATCTACTTTTTTAAATCAACCCCTAAAAGGTAACCCCCCGAGGATAAACCCAAAATTAACCCCTTCAATTTTTTTCCTCCAAAGCACAACAATCTAGTGACACGCCGTTGTCAATACTTTGAAATCGAAACATTTCGTTTGGTAACAGCGTAACCTAACGCCGCACTAGTAAGATACCTGAGGGTAGAAATTAATATACTTTACATGTAATCATTCCCCCATTGAGAATCGCATTCACAACCACTGCTTATGTCAAAAACTTATATAAGAAATTGAAATAACCGGTAGTTACGGTTATACGGTGTTCCCAATCCAGCTTTAGTCTTATTCAGATAGGTATAAAACTAGCCGCTAGGAACCGCCTCTTTGCTCGGCATGGCGGGAAGAGCTGAGCGAAGTACATATTTTATGTTATTATGTTCCACAGCCTAAGTCTATGGGCATTTTTTGACAATTTAATTACCATTTATTCAAAAACTACAATTACAATTGTCACCAAAAAACTTTACAGCATACAAGACACTGTGCTCGATATCTCTGTCAAATTTCAGAGGTCTACTACAAATAGCCCAGGAAGAGTTAAAGCACAACGAAACACACTTTTGACCAATAAAATGGCACATAGTTAAATAACGCCTAATAGCTTATAGTATATGCAATATTAGTATAGTAGTCTCTGCTCTTACATATATAGGGTAGCGGTTAAAGCTTGTGGTTTTTATTCAATGTTGCGAACATGAAACCACTTAATATTGTAATTTATATTGCTGTAATTTTTTAAATATTGTTAATAGTATCTACGATCTTTCTCATGAAGTCAGGGCATAAACATAAATTTGTCACAGCAGAGGAGAGGTGTAGGGCACTGCATTTCAAAGTGTTTCTTTTGTAACTTCAGGCTTTATTCCTGACGAAGTAGTGGGAGGGAACTGAGCGCCTAACGCTACGGCCCCAGCGTTTTTCATTTCTTCTTTAAATGAAGCAATTTAAAAATTTTGGTTTCTAAAACTCATCCTAATTCATAAAAAAACGCAGTTTGTATTATATAGGGCCAGTAAAACACTTTTGCTATCAACTCATATTTGTGCTTTCTCGAATACTCGTTAATATCCTCTAATTATCAAAAAAAATAACTTACGTCGGCTTCTTCTTTGCTTTAGTATGACAAAGTGCGGTATTGATTTCCGCCACTTAATGACATGTATAGCTAAAATATTTTTCATAAAATGCAGATACTTTTTATTTATAACCCGTGACTAGTCCCGTGCCGTTCACCCTCTTAAGCGAAGACGTTATATTTCTGTCTTGGTCGTTAAAATATGACGTTACATTTTTGGGGTCGCGGCTGTAAAATGTTTCTTTCGATACAACCCAAAACAAAACATGTCACTTTCATAAGAATATAACCGTTATTTTGAAGAGAATAAGGTTGCTCTTGTATTGAAAGAATTAATATTTCTAATTTTTAATGTTTAGGTACAACAGTAATTCTCTATGTCGTTTATTGCGCACTTTTTATTGCATTTTCCGCTTTTAACTGTGACTCGTATTTTATCGTCAGCAGCACGACAGTTCGCTCCTCGTAGCGAATGCGTTAACTTTTTACAGATTACGCTTAAGTGAATTGTCTTCTTGCTGAAATATTCAGCGATAAATTCAGACATTTTCATCATGTATTTGTTGAAATTACATTGTGTTAATAAATTGTAATTATTATGTGATGTTAAAATAAAAAAAAAACGTTTATTTGTGAAAGTTTAGAATGTTGAATGTAACTCATGGCAAACTTCCGTTCCGTTCAAAACCAACAAATACACAGAATGCAGTGTCACAAAACTCGGTTCTCCATTTATCTTCACGCTGTATCCCGCACACAGCAGGATAGGCAGACGGAACCTAGTGTTAACACACACCATTTTCCGCCGAATTCAGTAGCATTGCGTGTTAAGTGGCGGAACTTAACGCCGCGCTTTGCCTCGACACCAGAGCGAAGAAAATTAAAATATCAAATATTTCCACTCCTCCAGTGGGAATCGAACCCACAACCAGTTGCTTTACATTCAAACTTTGTGCCACTGCGCCACGTCTGGCCACGCTGTTTTTCTCAGTAACTGAATTGTAAATTCTCTATGAGTAATAAATGAATTCTGAAAACCGTACCCAGTTGAAATGCAACTATTTATCAAAACAAGATTACCCCAAGGTTTAAATACAAGTACGATAGATTACGAATACTTCTATAATCAAAATCTTTAGTAACATTGTTGTATCATTGACCAGAAGTGCATCGTACTTATTTGCTACTAGATTATTATTACATTTACATAAAATTACATGGATACCAAAATAGATTTAGATACACTGTCATCAACCATTAATTAAAAACTTATATGCATATATTAAAAGCTTTCATAAACAAAGGTTAGGCTTCCCAAACTTTTACATCGACTTTTACGTCGCGTCTGACGTATTCTAACCCTAACCCCTAACGTACTGCAAACAGAAACACGATACCGGCCCCGCCTTTGACATGTTAGCACTTTATCACTGTTGAATAAACCTGGCTATGACAGATTGAAAATAGCCTAAATTGTAAATTAACACCAGATGAAATTTAATATTTTATTATTTAATATTTAAATTGTTTTAATATTGATTTTCAATGTTTCGCACAGGTAGACTTTACTTCAGGGTAGGTAAAGAGAATTTTGTGTGATGACATTTCGTTCTCCACTCTTGTCAGTAATAGAGACGTGCTGAGTGACGAAACTTAATGTCGTGTTTTATCGTAGGAAAGAAATAAAAATAATTTTGAACACTGTGTGACTTTGCGGTTGAGAATTGTATCCACCATTATCGATATCGTTAATCGGGATACTCTTTTTCTGTAAATATGAAATGTATAAAATTTGATTACAAATCTAAAAGAATTGAGATTTAGAAAAGCAGGTATAACTAACTATTTAATATAAACATTTCTATTAAACAATACATACTCGCATATGAATCTCTAATGGTTTTGGCAGCGCACGTCAAAATACCTCGCAGATGGTAGATTTTTCCTTTGTTAAAAGAACGTCAATAAAGTTTTTAATTTGTATTTTATTATGCATTGAGAAATGCATTAAGTTACATACATGGAAGACATCATCCTCTCCACATGTTGTAAACTTTCCGCTAACTTAGAGACAGTGCTTGCTTAATGTTTCGCTAGAGAGGATATAATCATATTTACACATGGAATGTTCACATACTTATCCAATAAAACTTTATAGAATTTCTTTTTTTTACTTTATTGAATATTAAATTTCTTTTGGGGCCAGTCGTAGTGGAGTGGCACAAACGTGTGACTGTAAACGACTGGCTGTGGGTTCGATTCCCATTCGAGTGATGAAAATGTTTAGTGTTTCCATTTTCTTCGCTCTGGTGTCGAGGCAAAGCGCGGCGTTAAGTTCCGCCACTTAACATGCCTCCGGATTGGGCGGAAAGTGGGAAACGGAGTGTCTTAACCTTAGGTTCCCTCCGCCTACCCTGCTGTGTGTGGGATACAGCGTGAAGATAAAAAAAATCTTTTTCACAAATCAAATCTATTTAAACAAAGGGTAGCTTGAAGTTCCACCACTCAACCTGCAATTACTCGATTTCAGGTGGAAAGTGGGAAACGGAGTGTCTTGACACTATGGTCTCCGACCCTCCTATATGAGTAAAGGCGTGAAATTGGGAATAAATGTATTTTATAAAATGAGAACTTAATTAATACAAAATTTACCTTTCATCTTTAAAAAATAGGAGATATAACTTTGGTACATAATATATTTTCTAACATTCAAATGAGTTGAAAGACTTGTAAAGGAAACTTAAAATGTCTAAACTTTTAAAAGAGTAACTTTGAAACTTACACACTTGACTTTTAATTTAAAAAGCTTAATAACTTTCAAGTTAAATATTTTTAATATGCAATTACTACTATTTTAAAGGTTCTTTTAAAACTTTCTATCGCTTTTATAGTGTTTTTTTTATGTTTAGTGTAGTTTAGCTAAGTAACTTTAGTAGTTTAGTTTTGTTAACGGCCTTAACTTTAGTATTATAGGAGAATTGAGCCCCTCATGACGCAGTGAAACAGTTGTAGATTCGATTCCCATTTGAAAAAATCATCGTATAATAAATTAATTATTTTTATTTTTTTGCTCTGGTGAACAAGAGCGCGGTGTTGAGATCAGCCACCCAATGTTCTGAATTCGGACGGTAAGTGGAAAACGGAGTGTCTTAACAACAGATTTTTTCTGACTACACTGAAAAAGAATTTTCAAAGAATGTTAGATAATACTCTCTGCCGTTAACTGAGATAAAGACTACAACTTAAAATAATCTTATAAATAGTTTTTTTTTTTAAATATAAGTATTGGGTATACAGTCTAATAACGATCGATATGCTTTTAGACTTATTCATAGAGCCGCGACAGCAATTTGATCACTTTGCTAAATATCCAAAATAGCACTGAGTTTTTAAATGTGAAAGTCACAATTTGGCTTAGATTAACTGTTTCTTACAAAGTGGTCGAGTAATAAAATCAAAATACTACTAATAAATAAACTAATGTAAATGATTTTGTGTAAGTGTTAATTTTATGACAATAATGTAGACGGAGGGTTATAATATTTATATATTTTTTACCTTCACGCTGTATCCTGCCTAGTGTTAGGTCACTCCGTTCCCCACGCACCTCCGAATTTAGAGGCATTGTGTGTTAAGTGGCGGAATTTAACGCCGCGCTTTGCCTTGCCACCAGAGCGAAGAAAATGGAAATATTAAAAACTTCCACTCCTCGAGTGAGAATCGAACCCACAACCACTCGTTTATAGTCACACGCGTGTACCACTGCGCCACGACTGGGCCCCAATATTTATATATAATATTTATAGCTTCACGCTATATCCCGCACACAGCAGGGTAGGCAGAGGGAACCTAGTGTTAAGACACTCCGTTCCCCACTTAAAAGTACACAGACGTTATAGCAGAAGTAAAAAAAAAATCTTGTAATATACATAAAATTATCCACTTAGATACTATCTGGATAATTTTATGAATATTACAAGAATTTTCCTACGTCTTGCTTAAAATATGATGCGCAATTCAATTATGTTTCAGCATTCATTTGCATTTAGACAGTTGGTTTCATTTTAAAGATTAATTTATTTTCATACTAGTTCAACCTTTATTATTCATTGTAAAGTATTTGGCTACAGAAATGAAAGTTTGAATCATTAAAAATACTAATATTTAGTGGTCATTGGCAGCAGCTAACTATAAAAGTGGTGATTGGGAGTGCAATGCCTCTTGGAACTAGTTACATTTAAACTATTTTTATTTCTCCGCATATATTAAGACTAAGAGATTTTTTTTATGGAATAAAGGAGGCAAACGAGCAGAAGTCCATTCGCCCATAGACATCAACAACATTAGAGTTATGGATGCGTTGCCAGCCTCGGGGATGTAGGACAGAAGGAGGAAGGAAGGATGGGAATGGTGGAAATAGAGAGAGCTGACTTACATGTCATCGAACCGGAACACATCTTTGATATGATCATGTTCGTCTTGGACACGATAGTGGTAGCGAGCCTGTCGGAGAACGCATCTCCTACCACCAAACTACGGGGTTACCCGCCTTTTACGGGACGCTACACAGATGCGGGGGTAATTGTATTCTTAACCCGTCCTCCCACGGGCAGAAAAAGAAGGGAATCACGACGTTGATCTCCACTCTCTAATTTCGAGAAGAAAGTAGAGAATCGAATACTGCATTATCATTGGCTTAAGATTAATTGTCTAAATAGTTTCTATAAATCAGAAAAAACTTCTTTTATTATGTATATTGCAAAAAGTGTTAAAAAATGTTTGTTTATTACATAATAACCTGAATTGTAAAGCTACTATTAACTTACAACTTATTAGGATGTTCAGCCAGCCATGTTACGATGGCACGCATTCCGCGAGATCTCCAAATATAACCAAAAATAAAACACATAGCAGGATGTTCACAGAAAAGTTAATATTAGTTCTCCACTTCACATCCCGTGTTAAATATTTCTACTTTAGTAGTACTTTACCAGAGAAAATAAAAATAATTTAAAAATAATCATTTCCCTAAGTGAGGAAACCAAACCACTATGACTTTTTTTAGCTTCACGCTGTATCCCGAACACAGCAGGGTAGGCAGAGGGAACCTAGTATTAAGGCACTTCGTTTCCAACTTTCCGCCGAATTCTGGAGACATTGCGTGTTAAGTGGCGGAAATTACCGCCGCGCTTTGCCTCGATACCAGAGCGAAAAAAATGGAAATATTGAATATTTCCACTCCTCGAGTGGGAATCGAATCCACAACCAGTCTTTTGAAGTCACACCCCACCCCCACTATAACTTCATGACCTAAAATACATATAAATACAATATTACTTTATAATTATTTAAGCTGACGATATTAAAATATCCTCTAACTGAGAGAACACTGTTCATCGTGACAAGTAAAGATATGGCGGGACAAAACGCTGCGAACAAAGGACCCGTCCACTCTACTTCACTTTAAAACGACGCCGACGGGAGACAAGATCGGCGTTGAAAGCAACTAAGTGACTTTAATTACCAAAATACAATAATATTTGAAATAATATTAATATAAATACCTTTCGTTTTGACAAGATGTGCGTCTTCCTTTAATGCCGTTTTGGTATATGTGAATATTTTATTTAATATAAGATTATTTTCCGCCATATCCATACTTACATTATTAATAGGAAAGTCTGTGTGTTTATCTGTCACGCTTTCACGGCTAATCTACTGGTTCGATTTGGATGAAATTTAGAAATGAAGTAGTGAAAATGACTGGGTCCAACATAGGCTACTTAATTTTTAAAAAATCAACCCCGTATCAACGTTTATATAAAAAATCTACACTGCTTAACCGATTGTAACGAATTTTGGCATATAAATACTTGAAAATCCAAGGTTAAACATAGGCTACTTTATTTTTCAAAAATTCACCACCGAGGGTTGCAATATACCGAAACAGCCACGTAGATCACGCGGTGAAGACGCCAGCGGGCCGCTAGTCAAGATATAATCTCACGTAGCAGTGTAAGCAGAGATATCATAGTGTCATAACACTTCGTTCTCCGTTATTATATAATAATTGAAATAATATTTGAAATTAAAATTAATAATAATTGAAAAGTATTTCGTTGAAATTTCTGATTATACAAAATATGATAGTTTTTGTTGTCTATTTTAGAGCAAAACAGAAAACTTAGGATTTTAATTAATAGGACTATTAAGTGTGACTCTCTATACATGGTGAACAACGATATTGTATAAAAAAAATAAAATGAATTAATATTTATTTTGACATATTTAAACTGTTATTTACATACTTACAAGACTTACAATATGAAAAACATTTAACAATTTGAACATGGGATATAGGGAATGTCGAACGTTATACATCCAGCTAAAACAAAATTCTTATATATTAAAACTTATTTCTCTTATTAGCGTCCTAAAAAGCGAAGTCTAATTTTTTGTACGTTTTCTATATTATTTTCAACTAAAATTAATTTCCTTTTACCACCACTCAACCATATTATACATATTAAAATACAAATGTGGAACAAAACATGAAAACAAAGGCAATATTTGTTTTTGCACATCAAACATCAGTTAGGTGTAAGGAAAATGTTCGCCTAAAACGGAAACCCATACAAAGCGGGAGCCTCTTTGTTTGCGATGGAGAGTGCTCGTGTCGTTGCCTGACCGGGATAGTGACAAACAGTTGAATACACACTGTCAAATAGAATATGAAATATAATTATACATTTTGAAGCATTTTGAAGATTTTGGGTTCGGTTCTCATTCTAGGAGTGGAAATATTTATTATTTACATTTTCTACGCTCTGGTGTCCAGACAAAGTGCAGCATCTTAACGTTTCCTCGTAGTGCCTCCAGAATTCATGGGGAAATAGAGGATGGAGTGTTTTAACACTAGGTACCGTATGTCTGCCCTGCTGCGTGTTTAATGCAGCGAGAAGCTAAAAAAAAGTTAAGACAAAGTTATTTATAAAATATTGTAAGTACAAAAATCAATTTCTGGTCATTATGACGCAGTATAACAGCGTTTGAATCTCCACATCAGATAATGATTATGTAGCTATGTCGGTTAATGAATAAAAGAGCATGAAGGCTTAATTTAATAAGGTAATAGAAAATGTTTTTTCCCAGCTGTCACTTGAAAATGTTAAATGTACAGTAAACTAATTACATAAATTAAATAATTTTCCGAAAAGTTTAAAGTCAATTAAATTTATTTTATTCGTCGACAGAAAAATCTTTCGCTTAATATCATTCGATTAATGAGTTTATATTGAAATATACTTATACGCAGTATCTCGTTTTAGACAGGAAAGTGGAGAATGGAGAGACACTACACACTAGATTCTCTCCGGTTACTCTTTAAAAGAAAAAGTGTAAAACTGAAGATTACTAATGACTAAAAAATATTCTAGTTTTCCTAACACAATGTCGATGTGTATCGTTATATAAACACTTTCTGTAATAGGTAGTGGACGTCAGCTCAAAATTGAGTGCATTTTGCTAATAAACCTATCGTATAATCCTCGGCGTAAGAAAATGAAAGGGATTTTTTTAAAACCACTTTAACTTTTAGCTTCACGCTGTATCCCGCACGCAGCAAGGTAGGCAGAGGGAACCTAGTATTAAGGCACTCCGCTCCCCACTTTCCGCCGAATTCGGAGGCTTGCGTGTTAAGTGGCGGAACTTAACGCCGCGCGTTACCTCGACACCAGAGCGAAGAAAATAGAAATATAATTTCCACTCTTCGAGTGGGAATCGAACCCACAACCAGTCGTTTACAGTCACACGCTTGTGCCATTGGGCCACGGCTGGCCACATGGTAAAATAATGTTTCTACAATATTTAAGTAAAGATATTTATAACATTACATAAAAAGGCGACTTACATGTTCATAAAAGACTTAATAAATCTAATGATTTTTTGCAGTGCCACGTTTATTTATTATATTTTTATTTGGGAAGCAAACAGTTTATATAATAATTATAAATAACACATACATCAGTCAAGTTTCCACTTAAAAACTTAACAAATAATAGTACAGAGAAAACATCAAAGAACAATAAGTTATAAATCACAAGTTATAAATTTATGGTTAAGTAAAGACATATTTAAACTAAAAGACAATTAAAATAAAAAAGTTCAATTATTTCACATGAATTACTTAAAATCAAATTCGAATACTTAAAAGCTACAATTAGTTTAAAAAAATAATTATTTAGTGTAGGCAGAAAGAAACTAATGTCAAGCCACTCGAGTGGGTACAAAACCAAAAATCTTACATCATTTTTTTTAGCTTCACGCTGTATCCCGCATACAGCAGGGTAGGCAGAGGGAACCTGGTGATAAAACACTCCGTTCTCCACTTTCCGCCGGATTCGGAGGCATTGCATGTTAGTTGGCGGAACTTAACGCCTCTCTTTGCCTCGATACCAGAGCGAAGAAAATGGAAATATTAAATATTTCCACTCCTCGAGTGGGGATCGAACCCACAACCACTCGTTTACAATCACATGGCTGTACCATTGCGTCACGACTCGCCCCATCATTTACATAACTACTTATTAGTAAAAACTTTCGAGGTCCCGCATTCTCACCTAAAATAAAGAGGTATATATTTTTCATAAACTTTCGTTTCATATTTTTAGGGGTTAGTTTTTGAAATGAAATTGTTTGAGCATTGCGTCATCAACTGAATTCAATGAAATCGTACATACAATTATACTAGACATACCTACTACATATTAAGTATACGCGATGGTCGTCACTTCGATTCTAACTCGAGGAAATATTTATATGTTACTTTCAATTCTTGGCTCTGGCATCTAAAATAAGTGCGGCGTTGCGATCTGCCGCTTAATATTAAATATCTCGATTTTGATTCCGACGTTCAGAACAGTGTTTGAGACTTCATTATCTCCTACCACCCTACTCGCAGGAATTTAGAATATATATCTATAAAATATTTAATGTCATTTTAAAGTAATGAATTAAGTTACCGCAGTTAACCAATATGTCTAACGAAAACCATTCAAAGCAACGAATTCTGTACTTAACTACTGAGGTTTGGAGAATCTACACACATTGGAAGCTAAGTAATAAATTTGTACTGTAACGTATTAACAAAATAAATGGTTAAGATTTTGGGAAAAGGATTTTGAGGAAATGAGATTGAAAGAAAGTAAGGTAAAGACGGCCAATTTTGGCGGGTTCTAAAAGTTACAACATATTTCATTTTATTTATGTTAACAGCGTTTTTTTGAAATTTATAATTTCTTCTGGACTGCCATATATATACTGGTTCCGTCCAAGTTCTCTGATCGCTACACCCGACTACGTCAAAATTCTTCAGAATCAGCTTATCAGAAGGTCTTTTCTCTTTTTTTGTATATTGTAAAGTATACAACATATTGAGCTTAAATAAAACAAACTAAAGATCAACTATAATCACAGATAATATTTCATAGCAAATGATCCAAACCCGACCCGATCCATTTATATACACGCTTCATTGAAGGATGCGAGAGACTGGAAAAGTGCTTTGAGATAACATCTGATCTTTAAATGTATAAAAACACAACATATACATATATACAATAAAAAAGATATATAAATATTTTTTTATTGTTTTTGGGGCCAGTCGTGGCCCAGTGGCACAAGCGTGTGACTGTGGGTTCGATTCCCACTCGAGGAGTGGAAATATTTAATATTTCAATTTTCTTCGCTCTCGTGTCGTGGCAAAAGCGCGGCGTTAAGTTCCGCCACTTAACACGCAATGTCTCCGAATTGCGCGGAAAGTGGGGAACGGAGTGTCTTAACACTAGGTTCCCTCTGCCTACCCTGCTGTGTGCGGGATACAGCGTGAAGCTCAAAAAAAAATTCAGGTTTACGCTTCGTACGGGACAAATAGCAAAACTTAGTGTTAAGACACTTCGTTCTCACTTTCCACAAGAAATCTAGATATTTTGTATTCAGTGGCGGAACTTAACGCTGGATTTTGTCTTAGGTACTAAAGCGGAGACATGAAAATAATTTTAACATATTCATTTTCTCGAGTAAGAATCGAACTTACAGCCATCGATGGCTTCTAAGTATTATAATAAAATGTATACGTATATGTATATGGATTCTGGCATATACCTACTTAATAATTTCATTGACTACTTTACGCTACTACTTTGACATTTTATTATTATACTTTTCTAAATATATTATATAGTATTAACATGACCAGTCGTGGCCCAGTGGCACAAGCGTGTGATGTGTAAACGACTGGTTGTGGGTTCGATTCCCACTGGAGGAGTGGAAATATTTAATATTTCCATTTTCTTCGCTCTGGTGCTGAGGTAAAAGCGTGGCGTTAAGTTCCGCCACTTTACACGTAATGCCTCGGAATTCGGCGGAAAGTGGAGAACGGAGTGTCTTAACACTAGATTCCTCTGCCTACCCTGTTTTGTGCGGGATACAGCATTAAGTATTAACATATCTATGTTATTTAGATAATGGCTAAAATTTAAACTCATTTAAAGAAACGAGAATATAATCTATTTTAGATTCAATTTTTATTACTGAAATGAGATTATTTTAATACAAAATTTGAAACGTTTTATTATTTATAAACTAAACTACTTTGCTTTGAGAGTCGTTGAGGATTACGGTCTTTGTTAAAAATAAATCTCTTAAATCAACAACTTTCACAAATTCTGTGTACAATATATAGATGTTACTGGCAATATGTATAATCCGGTATTTTATACAATATCTAGAAGTTAAGAGAAAGTATAAAATATTAATCATATTATACTATATATTTTATTTAATGCCGAATTCGCAGTTGCCAAAGTACTCGTATATAAGACAAACGTAGGTCAGGAAGAAATTAAAAGGCGTAAGTTAGGTTACTTAAAAAAAAACAACTTCACGATTTTTCTCGTATAGCGGAATCAGAGAGGCCTAGACCTACTGCCAAGATTCTCTGTCCTTCATTTTTCGCCCGTAATCAAGGCATTACGTGTTGAGTGGCGGAACTCAATGCCGCGCTTTATCTTTGGTACCAGAGAAAAAATGAAAATTCAAATATAACCGTTCCTCCGAGTTGGAATCGATCCCACAACCATCGCTTAACAATGAGACGCTGTCTCACTGCGCCACGACAGCCTCTAAATTAGTATAATTTATATATAAAGGACTACTTCTACTAAGATAATACATATCACCGATGGACCATTAGGGCCTACGAATTGTATACATTTCCAGCCAAAGTTTGTAATAGACAATCATATTTATTATATTTCATATATTGCCTAGGAATTATATAAAATACCTGAATTATACAAATTGCATATAACATATATATGTATCTCTTTAGATTTCATATAAATCCTCATAGAGATTGCTTTGCATGAAACTCGCTGAATATGCATAATGTATCTCAGCGTTCGTAATTACTCTAACATCATATTAAAATGCAATCTTTTTACTATAATAGTAACTTTATTTAGTACTTTTATAAATTAGTTTCAGGTGGGAAGAGGTTTTTCAGTTATCTACACATGTATTAACATGTTAAGAAAAGATTTTTGAACTTTTTTAATACGCGTAGAGGCCATCGTAGTGCAATGGTACTACTACTAATTTTAATCTTGAATAATCGAATGTTTTGATTTCATGCGATAAAATCTTAAATAGATCAAGAACGGAGTATCTTGACTATGTTGTTTTTAACTGTTCTGCTAGCGGGAAACAGCGTTAAGTTGAGAAGATTCGTTGCTCAGGTCAAATTGAAAGCGTTACTTTTTACTACGCGACTTTCATACTTAATTTCGATGATTTTATTCAGGGAGTTAGTTTATGACGTAAGGTAAATAATAAGCTCCCATATTTTTGAAAAACTAACCCCCACAGAACTGAAATAGACAATAAAAAATTCTATGATACATATACACCTTCACGCGGTTTAAAGTTCACGCGGTTCACCAGCTCACGGATTCGCCCGCATAAACTACACAACTATGTAAAGTTCACAATGGGTAAATTCGTGAGCGGGTCACTAGTATAAAAGAAATATATTACTCAAATAAACATGTTGAAAACTAAGTCCGTTAACACTAACCAAGTCCAGTAACAGCTCTACCGAACAACCTTCTAATCCCGCCAAAAGGGAATTGCGTGTAGCTGAAAATCTAAAAAAAAATAAAACCCAACTAAACCTAAAAATTCGACGCAGGGTCAATTAGTGAAGTTTCATTTCGTTCTATTGACCGCAGCATCCAACGCCCGAAAAAGAGGCTAACAAGTAGAAACAGACGTTTATTGCGTTTGTTAATTTCTTCTTTTTTTTCCGAGAAACTTTTATGGATACGCTTGAACATGGATATAAATTTGGCAAAAAGAAAAAGTGTTTTTTTTAGAAATTGATATTTAAATATGACTACTGAATCATATATAAGCTGTTAGATATTTAAAAGTAATATTTTAAATATAAATAAGTTATTCATATTCAATAATTTGATTTAAAATATCTAAAACGGAGTTCCATTTTTTTTTATTCTTTATTATTTTCATGTATTCACCAAGTTAAATCCTTTAGTGTGCTAAGCGTATTAGGTAGTTTGTACACAAATGCTAGTCACCATTAATTGCGGCAGCCATTTTGAATTTACAATTATACTGATTATGTAATAATGATAGTGTCAACAGGACTACACATGCATTCCAAATTTCAGCTCCACTGAATCCAGGAAAATCAGTGAAATTTAGATTAAAATTTAATATGATGACTTAGTTAGTCACAAGTTAATTTTTTATTTAAAAAAAATACTGAAAATCCATAATTATACAACATATATGTACATATAGGCATGTTAGATCTAAATTCGATCCCTCTGGTATTTCAATAAAACGCTAAACACACCACGAAAATGTATTACCAAAGCAGTATATCGTTCTATTAAGTTCAACAACGGAAACTAAGTATTTCCTTTGACATTAAACCCTCCAAGCTCTTAGGCAGAGTCTTGATCATTACAAATTAATTGAAATTCTCTTCATTAATTGGCTGCATCCCTTTGGGCTTCTACAGCATCTTAATGATAGGGTTATTTAATTTCCCGATACTTAGTTTTAAAGACCCACAAAAAGACCTCGGCCATTTGAATGAAAAATATAACATCGCAGTTTACTAAAGTTTCAGTTTACGGTGAATTGTTTGGTTTTTGCGAAAGTAACTTTAAAAATTTTTAATCATATTTATTATATTTCTAATTTTAAAATTATATTCCTTTGGATGAAAATTATACTTCAGTACAATACGTCTGAAAACTTATTTAATAATATTCTCATCGCCTCTGCGACATTGTTAGGATTCACTAATCAGTGCCGCTTACGTACTAAAATGACGATGAAAGTACATCATAGTATGTACATTTATTTATTCGAGCAACAGCAAGTGAAGCAAGGTCAGACCTTCGTTATTTTATGAAAGCTAAAAGTGTCCATGTCTACCACAGTCAACATCATCATATTAACCTGCACAGGTAAGAAGGATCAGTAATGGAATTGGGGTTGTAAGGTATCAGAGTTCAAAAATGAAAATAATTCATATGCAAACACTCCCCCGAATAGTAATCTAGCCCATAACCAGTCGCGTTTACAGTCAGACGCTGTCCAACGGTGCCACCATAACCTCTAAATATTAAAAGCGCGAATATTATCATAATTTGATTATATTCATATCTCGGAACTGATAAGACAAGTTGCTGCGTAGACTCCTACTACTGAACTCGCTAAACACTGTTTGGAAATTAAATGTGGGTGAGAACTGAGAGTCTTACCACTATGTTCTCTTTGCCTACACCGCTATTTACTAGAGATGGTTAAACTAAAAATATTGTTTACTAGCCGCCCGCTCGCGGCTTCGCCGCGTGTACTATTTCGTTATATTACAATCTCGAGGCGCATCTTTAAAAAATTAAGTAATCATATACCATATAAACTTTCATCCCCTATTTCAACCCTTTAGAGGTTGATTTTTGAAAAAATAAGTAGCCTATTTTACATCAGTCACTTTTATTACTTTCATTCTAAATTTCATCCAAATCGGGCCGTGAAGGCGTGACAGACAAACAGACAGACTTTCGCATTTATAATATAAGTATGGATATATATGTACATACCAAATTAAGCTTTAATAAGTATTAAGCCTAATGAAACGTTATGCATATGAGATTGTAACCAGCTAAGGCTAATTCATTACATTCAATTAGCGATTGTTATTGACGTTACGTGATTAATGAATGGGTACTATCTACCGTATACGGCTGTGTGATTATGTTTTTTTAATTTAATGTTAAAACATTTTGGAAAATAAAGATTTAAAAAAAATATTAACGTAAATGGGGCCAGTCGTGGCGCAAAGGTACAAAGTATGACTGTGAAGCGACTGGTTGTGGGTTCGATTCCCACTCGAGGAGTGGAAATATTTGATATTTCCATTTCCTACGCTCTGGTATCAGAGGCGTTAAGTTCCGCCACTTAACACGCAATGTCACGCATTTTTTTTTTTGAGTGATGAAGATTACTGTATTCTATTTTGTTACAACGCTTTAGTAGCTTTGCTTGTACATACGAGTATATATGTAAGCAAGGAAACTTTGCAAACCATATTGATTCAATTCTTGTTATCCGATTTACTTGAAGTGACAACAATACATTTTTATAAGGTTAACCTTATGCTGTCCGGACGACTAAGATAACAAAAGAAATATTTTAATTGTGTATTGCTTTTAGTAACCATTTTTTTTAACCAATTTACTATTTTGCATATATGTAGCTACAAAAATAAATCATATATAAATCATATAATAAATCTTTGAAATACTTTTAAAGTTACGTCTATTCAAACATTCAAACCAATGAATACGAACTATGAAAAAATAAAAATATATACACAATCCCCAAAAAACTGAATTTTTGTTTTATCCCTTACCGTGAGAAGAAAATAATGACGAGAGATAAGTAACTCCCATTTCTAAATAAGGCACTTTCTTACTATATAAAGGGAACCATTTTACAACATACATTTACTTATACAATGTAAATTTCATTGTACATTTATATATCTAATCATTGTACATTTATATATCTAAGAATTACATGAATTCTGTACGATTGTGGCCAGTCGTGGCCCAGTGGCACAAGCGTGTGACTGTAAACGACTGGTTGTGGGTTCGATTCCCACTCGAGGAGTGGAAATATTTATTATTTCCATTTTCTTCGCTCTGGTGTCGAGGTAAAGCGCGGCATTAAGTTCCGCTACTTAACACGCAATGCCTCCGAATTCGGCGGAAAGTGGGGAACGGAGTATCTTAATACTAATTTCCCTCTGCCTTCCCTGCTGTGTGCGGGATACAGCGTGAAGCTAAAAAAAAAAAAAATTACATGAATTTAACATACAATCCGTCTAATTGAACAGCTAATTCGTGGAAAGCGTTTAAACGACGCGCACAAAGCTGCTCCTAATGATATGCATTCTGAATGAACCTAGTAACGTTACATCCGCTGTAATCATTATGCTAAAATTACTTAGTTAAAATAATATGACATTTAGTTTATGATTTTTTATTTTTTTTTAGCTTCACACAGCATTGTAGGCAAAGAGAACCTAGTGTTAGGACACTCCGTTCTCCACTTTCCGCCGAAATCAGAGGCTTTGCGTGTTAAATAGTTTTTTAATGTAATATAATATAATACAACTAGCGACCGCTTGTAACTTTGTCTGCATAACAACACAAATATTTCTAAATTTTCATCCATTATTCCAATCCATAATCACTAAGGATTGAGTTTTGAAAATAATAGTAGCCTGCGATTGACCTTGGTCCTTAAACTATTAACATTCCAAGTTCCATCAAAATTGCGTACATTGGGTAGATTTGCTGTGAAAGAGTTACAGACAAACTGACTTTCCCATTTATAATATTAAGCATGGATTATTTTTTTTCTTTTTGTTTTTCATTCACTTATCGCCATGGTAGTCTTTTTTACATGTATGTTGATAAGTTTATAAGTATACTATTACTGTGCAGTAAAGTACGGAAGTACAGACAATATGGTTTTGGACTCAATATTTATACTCTACCTACTAATAGGTAAAAAAAAATAATAATAAATTAATTAAATAATAAATATTTAATAAGTCCATTTTCTTTGCTCTGGTGTCGAGGTAAAGCGCGGCGTTAAGTTCCGCCACTTAACACGCAAGCCTCTGAATTCGGCGGAAAGTGGGGAACGGAGTGTCTTAACACTAGGTTCCCTCTGCCTACCCTGCTGTGTGCGGGATATAGCGTGACTACTAATAGGTAATTTAAGTATTCGCTTCTTTAGTAAATATTTTTTCTTTTTATCATAGGGGGCGCCTTATGACATGTGAAAAGGGCATGTCAACGTCAATTGAGTATATGGATGTGTGGCTGATCTGTAAAAAAAAATTAAAGATTGCATAAATAATTGTATAAATAGTTTATCTGGAGTACCATATAATTTGGGGACCTTAGCAGGGGTTATGATCACCTATAAGCAGATAAATGATGTTTTATGATCAAAACGATGTTTTATGATCAAGATTGAATTCTTAAAGCTTATATTATCAAAACTGTTAATTAAAATTAACAGTTCCTTCTACCTAACCTACCTTTCTATCTACCTTTTTTTTATGTTTTCACCTCTAAGCACAAAATATAATATATAACTAAATAGACTGAAAAAAGAAAACAGTAACTCGTCGCTATTCTTCTATCTGACCTCACAAAATATATAAAAAGTGTAAACATAAAAACAAACTTTTTTTCCATACTTTTAAACAGTTTTATGAGATATCCATATAAATCTAAGAAAAAAATATTATACGAGTAAATCTAACCAAAAGCCTACAATGTCTAGTCGACTAAGCATATTTAGCTCATGATCCCGATAACAGTTCTGCCGGTTCATAAATTTTATACGATGAAAAATGTACACCGTGGCCACTTATCGCTGCCCTGGCGAGCTCCAACTAAAGTTTTATCCTATAATATGGGTAAAGCTCACATGAACTAAGCAGCTGTTTACTTTTGTTAATTAGTTAAGTTTTAAGCATATTATTATGTATTATTATTATATCTGTTAATGTTATAATTGTTGAAATTGAAAAATGATGAAAATATATTTTATTAGACGAAGTTTGTTATCGCGCGTTGTGAAAGGAGGCTAGACGGAAAAAAATCTTACGAAAAGTTGTAAAGACACTTTTTGCTATAGTAAGCTATTGTAAGCTGTGCGGCGTGCGCATGTTTCTCTCTCCGTCTCTCTCTTTCTCTTATAGAAAGCAAGCCAGATATTTTCATTTTTATTTCGCATTGAACAGTGTCGTGTCGCGAAATATATTTTTTTATTTTATTATTGTATTATATTGTACTTATTATTTTATTATTTATTATTTTTTAAAATATTTTATTATTTTAAAGTATAAAAAAAATATTATAAAAAGTAATAAAGTTGAAAAAAACAAAAAATATTACAATTCGGGTGTCCCTTGACACCTCTCATTCTTTTTTTTTAATATTTTCTCGTCTTTCTAATTGTTATTAACATCAGGTTCATGTCATGGAGTAGTGTATCGTTATATGATTTGGACTTACGTGCTAGTTTCGAAGGAATCGAGAGACCGGCAAGAAGTAAACCAAAGTAACGTTAAACATTTTTCTAGTATATTAATTAATAGATAAATGAATTTTTTTTTTATCATCACGCTTTTTCTAGCACATCATGTAATCTAGTCAGATAGAACCGAAGTGAACCGAACGGACTATTTTAAAATATTTAGAGTTCTCGAGACATTGCGAATTGAATACCGATAAATGCAGTGTTTAGTGTTCGCCTGAACGAATAAATAATACTTATCTAGGACTGGGAAAGGAACCCACAACCAATCACGATTACAGACAGACGCTGAGGCAATACGCTATAATGCGCTTCAGAAAGCTATTTTTTATTAGAATATTAAATATGTACACTTTCTCTTATACAACGAATGAACAACTACAATACAACGTTCACTAACCCTCTCTCAATGCCATTCAATATGAAAATTCTTTTAATCAAATACCTGTAATTAATTGGGTTTAAGAGATTATTCCACCACAAATCTTTTATTTATAAATCCACTAAAGAAGATTAAAGATCACTCAATTAAAATCTTTATAATGGCATCGTAACTCAATCGTGAAGTATGAACAAGTATTGTTTCAGTTTAGACAAAATGTTCGCTTTGACAATGGAAATCTGGGAGTTGAGATGAAGACGACATTACTTTGAGGTTCTAGTGATGTATATATTTATTTGTTTTTTTTAGCTTCACGCTGTATCCCGAGCATAACAGGGTAGACAAGGGGAACCTAGTATTAAGCTCCGTTCCCCATTTTCAGCCGAATTCTGGAGATTTGCGTGTTAAGTGGTAGAACTTAACACCGCTATTACCTTTACTCTATATCTCACACACAACAGGGAAGACAGAGAGAACCAAATTCCCCACTTCCCTCCAAATTCTGGAGGTGTTGTGTATTAAGTACGCCGCTATTTGCCTTGTTAATATTGTATCCTATCACTACAGGGTTGTAGGTTTGATTTCCCATACATATATTAGAAGCTTAAATATATCTATGAATGCTTCTTGTATGGAAATAAGTATAATACGTAAATACAAAATATACAATTCATTAGTCATTGATTAAGTACATATATAAATAAATTAGCCCTTCCCGAGTGCGGACATCAAAATACGGTGGTTCGATCGTCTAACACACAATGTCTCAAAGTAGGAAATAAAGTATCATTTGATTCTTTTTGAATGGTCTCCAAATAATTATTACGTAAAATTATAAAATACAAATTTTGTATAGACATAAAAAAGGAAATTACGAGGCAATTTCAAAAAATATTTTATTAATATAAAACAACAAAACATAACAAAATTAAGGTAATCTCAATGTGAAAGTACTAATAGTCAATATTCCACCAATTTTTTAAAAGCTTACGACATGAGCTTACAAATAAAACAATAAGGTTTTCCATTTCTTACTTTAACTTAGAGTTTCTCATAAAAATATTCTTTTACGCAGTAAAATATAAAAGTTAGATATTCACGAAGCTTAATCTCGAAACGAAGCCACTGCGTTATATAAAACTTTATTCTTGTACAATGTGCGGCAATAACCTTCCCTTACTTATTACTTATAAAGTACGCAGAAAGACACAAAGGGAACACTGAGATAGCGTACAAAAGCCTAACAATATTATAATAATTTTGGTATGAAAGCATTGAAATACGATGACCATAATGGATATCGGTCTTTCTTAACATATGTCCTTGAATCAGATAATTATTTAACGTCTATACTTATATATAAAATAATGTGTAAAAGAAAAGCATTTTATTGTACAATATGTAAAATGAGAATTAATTTTAAAAACAATTTTTTAGAAAAGCTTTTAATATTGAAAAAGACATTTAGAAAACGTATAAAAATAGTTCAAATTTTTGTACGTTTTCTAAATGTCTTTCTATTTTCCTAAGTGTGGAATAACACTTTAAATATGTTTAAAATTAAAAAAAATCTTTTAATATTGTTTTCCCGTTATTCGGTAGGACTTGACCCCAAGTCAAACTGCGATAGTATTGTAAGCTTTTTGTTGTAGCTTACATTTTATATCATTTAAACTATTTTAAATAACTTTTTTTTCAAAAAGAATTTAAGATAATCACAAATAACTACAAATAACAAATAATTCATTCATTCATTCAGTCATTGGACGTCGACAGGTGTACGGACGACAAAAATGGGTCAACATTAACTTGGAAAAAAATCATATATACATCTCCACCCAATTCTAGTGGCATTGCGTGTTAAGTAGTGGAACTTAACGCCACGTTTTGCCTCGACACCAGAGTGAAGAAAATGGAAAAATTAAATATTTCCACTCCTCGAGTGGGAATCGAACTCGCATCTAGTCGCTTTACAGTCATCTTTTGTGCCTCTGCGCCACTACTGCCCCTAATATAACAATTTAAATTGAACAAAAGTAATTTTCCCTTATAATCTACCTTATGTTAGGAACGTACTCAAATTTTATTCTTAAGTTACCTGTCAGCATCCAGATTTCTCTCAATTCCCATAGTACCTGTAACTCTATAGTGAGATCCACTATCGAAATTATTCGGTAACTACAACCGGGACGAACTACTTAATATGCTTAGGGATCTCGGAGGAGGTCATCTTTATCTAACTAAACTTTTAACGGAAGATAACATTGTTGAACTAACCTGAATTTATTATGATAATTGTACTAATTAAGTGTACCGTTCTCAACTTTTTTTGTTAGTTAACTTGAGTATTATTTTCAATTCGGGACTTTTAATTTTGCATAATATATATGTATACGATAAATTAAATGTACTTACGCTAAACAGGCGAAACCTAACGAGATAGATCATTGGTTTGGTCTTCTGGATTTCGCACAATTAGATTCAATTAGGAGTGTAATAAAAACACTTTTATTGTCTATTTAGACGATAATTTTTATTTAGATATACATTCATTGTTTTATATAGATTTGAACTCCGGATCAGCTAGAGACCATCATGGTGTAGTGGGACAACGTCTTATTCGCGATTACCGCGACTAGTTGTGAATTCAATTACCATTCGGGGGATTAATAACTTAATTTTGAAATAAAATTCGTATCATTTTTCCTCCTCCATACCTAAGATAAAGAGCGACGCTGAGCTATACCTCAACACTCCCGGATTTCGGGTGAAAAGTAGAGAAAGGAATGCCTGGACACTAGGTTCTATTTGACAGATCTTGCTATGGGGACAAAAACGTAAATCTAAAAAAATTCCCAACTTTACCACATTTGCCTAACTTATGTACATTCAATAATAATATTTCATACATATATAGCTAACACTTAACAGGTAGATCGCCCGAAGCTAATAGTATCGAACACTCCGAGCTATTAATGAAATAACCCCCATCGGAATTGGTTCTCCGCCAGCTCATCTCTGCGGCGCTAGACAATCATTTTAGATAATGCTATCTTAACGTAAATGAATGGAGTGCTGTTAATATTTTCCTATGTAAGATTTTTATGGTATTACTTATTTTTCTTTTGTTGGTAAGTTATTGTTTATAAACTATATTTGGTTTTACTGTAAGCTTTGCATTATATAAATAGTATAAATTAAATTTTCATTTTATATACATATTTGCTTCCTTCCCTATCCCTCCTGGCACAATGGAGCCCTACTGTGCCAAGTGTACTCGAAACCATCATAATCATCATAATATGATGGTTGCTAGTTCGAGTACGAAGAGTGATTATATTTATATTACTTTTATTTTCCCACTTTAGTAAAACAGACACTACTAAGTAGATATTCTATATACTTACATATACCATTGTTGAGACCAAATAGAGCACAGCTTTCTTCATTCCTGCAGACTTCCTTTTTGTTATATTTATTTGAACATGGAGGAACTCACATGATTCCAAAATATAATCATTAAGTACCTATAAGGTTAAAACTTAATATTTCATACTGCAAAGAAAAAATCAATATAGGTATGTGTGAGGATATTAGGAAAGAAGACTTTAAATTTAAATGCAAATTATTTGTTAATGACGTAATGTTATTTTACAACCTATTTCCATATTTTTTCCTAAAATTATTAAGGATAATTTTGAAAAAAACACTTTTTATTATTAAATTTTTCAGTTTGTATATATATTTGTAAGTTTTATATTTTTTCGTTCTAGCAGGGTAGACTAAGAGAACTTAATGTAACTTTCACACTGTATTCTCTTTCCAAACTGTACACTTTCCGTCTGAATTCGAAACATTGCATATTTCGTGACGTAACTTAACGCCACGGTCTGTCTAGTTTACCAGAGTAGTAAAATAGAAACAATGATATCATAATCACTCCCCCAAAATATAAGACAAATTAATAAGAATGCTGTGTATTTCTACATCTACATGGATTTCTAAATTTCGAATGTGAAAGTGAAAGTGAAAAATGAAAAACCTTAAGACAATTACAGTACTTAAACAAAGGTATTTATAGAAATATTCTTTTGACAGCATGTCCTTAAGCATCATATACCTAGCTATAACTAATCATAATTTTAACCATAAACCATTCAGTTATCTATAATATATACCTAATTGATAAACAACAAATATTAATACATATTAACTGCGATATTTATATCATTAGGCAAAATATTGAGTTATACGATAAGTGCTCCTGAAAAATCTCATCTAACAGAATATGCAAAACAAAATTGTTAAAAACGCCATCAAAAGAAATTAAACCTTATTACAAAGAAACACGGTCCTAAACATAATATTGTCAAGTTCATTTTCACAATAGCATATTCGTAAACGCATAAGTTCTTGACTCGATCGAGAAAATCGAATTTCCTTCTCAATTTCGACGATTTCAAAAATAAGGCCTCAGGGACATCAACGAGATTGGATTCCGTATAGAGTGCCATTCGTTACACTTGCTGTTGCATAATATTACAAAATTTAGGTTATCATATTACTTATATGAATGAAAAGAAAACAAAACACTATTTTGTCTCAAAAATATTTCACACAAGATTTTATTTTAATATTTTTTAGCTGGACGTGTGGAAATCCTTACTTATATTATAAACGCGAAAGTTGGTCTGTTTGTCTGCCAGGCTTTTACGGCTAATCTACCGGTCCGATTTGCATGAAATTTAGAATAATTGTGTATATACTAATACTATTGTTTTTTCAAAAATCCACCTTTAAAGAGTAGAAATAGGGGATAAGAGTTTATATGAAAAATCTAAGCCGCTTGACCGTTTGTAATGAATTTTGGCATAAATATAGTTGATAATCCAAGGTTAAACATTTTTTTTTTGTTTTTTTTTTCAGCTTCACGCTGTATCCCGCACATAGCAGGGTAGGCAGAGGGAACCTAGTGTTAAGACACTCCGTTCCCCACTTTCCACCGAATTCGGAGGCATTGCGTGTTAAGTGGCGGAACTTAAGTGGGAATCGAACCCACAAACAGTCGTTTTACAGTCACACGCTTGTGCCACTGGGCCACGAGTGGCCACATGGGCTACCTTTATTTTTATAAAATCCACCCCCGAGGATTGCTGCAATATAACGAAAAAATTACGTAGTACATACACCCGGCGAAGCCGCGAGCGCGCCGCTAGTAGCAAATATAAATTTACTGTAAATCAAATGTAATACAAACGGAAATTAATTTCAATATGTATAAAAGTGTAAATTATACAAAATACTACTATAAACATGGGAATTAAAAACAGAAATAAAAATTCAAATCAGTTATCAAGATGGCGGACAAAGATTGATGACATGCACGACGACTTTACAGCCTTGTCCGGCTGTCATTAAAAAGTTTTCACTATACATTTGATTGATTGATAGTTTGTTTTAAAAATCTGAAAAATGTTTCTAAATGAAAGCCTTTGTAGATTCATAAATCAAAAGATATTATCTAGAGTTATCCTGATTTATGTAATGGATGTATTTAAAATTATTGGTGCAATTATAATTAATGTTTATATTCGTATCTAAGTATACATATTTGACTTATATTATAAAAGCGAAAGTTTGTCTGTTTGTCTTTCACACTTTCACGGCTAATCTACCGGTCTGATTTGGATGAAATTTAGAATGAAAATAGTAAATAGTCCAGGGTCAAACAAAGGCTACTTATTTTTTCAAAAACAACGTCTAAAGGGTTGAAATAGGGGATGGAAGTTTATATGAAAAATCTAAACCGACTGACCGATTGTAATAAATTTTGGAATAAATATAGTTGATAATCGAGAATTAAACATAGGCTACATTATTTTTCTAAAATCCACCCCAATGGTTGCATACAGTGAAACAGTTATGTAGGTAAGGACATAAAATAGGTATCTTAGAGAAGGCATTTCCAAATATATAATTTAGAATTTCAAAATCTAGTATAATAATACAAAAAATGTATGTGATGTTGGTACGTAATTATGTAAACTATTTAAAGCATAAGACTTTTATGCTTGTTAAAAAAATGCAATATCCGTACGCCCACGTACTGCGGTTTAGCGGTCTTCAACTGCAAGATTGTGGGTTTGAATCGGACTCGAGGGTATATTTGTATTTATAATATAATAGTGACCCCAGTCACGTTACTCAAAGTACCGTATTAAGTTTTTAATACTTTATAGTCATTTATAAGTTATGTTGTATGCGGACTAATAAACCAACAAGCTGCGGAAAAAAGACGTATAAATATTAAAATTTAACAAAATTGCTGTTAAACCAATTATTTAAGTATTGTACCATTCAGAAAAGTATCTAATTAACTTTCATTTTCTCATTTTATTACATCGTACCCATAAAAATCTAGTTAGTTCCAGTGGCGAGGGCCCCAAATTGATTAATTAGGGTATTTTTATGTGAATACCTCACGTCGTGGTCCAGTCATTAAGGCCCTGGGGAATGCCAGGGTTAATAGACAAGATTAGATTATCCGAACCTCGGTTAGAGGACGGAGTTATATTTGACAATATAAGGAAGAATTGATAAGATTCTAACTTCTGCTTTATATAATTTATTATCTTATGTTAAAAACTTTCTGAACTGCATAGGATGTTAAATGATTTTACATTAAATTTATATGTACATGACCTTACCACGCATGACGTAATCTATAGTAGCGTAAGAAGTGAGCAATCTGTCTGTCTTTGACCGCACTCAAAATGTTAAAATTTCGTGAAAATTTATATATAAATTAATTCATTGTTTCTACTTGTCTAAGGAGTGATGAAGATCGGTCTTTTTAGTCAACGTGCACGTCTGTAAATTCACCTGAATGTGGGCTAAATAGTAACAGACTATATCAGGACAGGCGGGTGTAAACTATATTAGAGTGGGACAGTTCACAACGGGTGGCATCTTGCTGCATGATGCTTGAAATAAACAGGAAAAGTCCAAATTCTGTCGACACAAAAAAAACATACCGATTATTCGAAAATATACGTTCGTAATGAGTAAAATACCATAAATAAAATGATATTAAATGAAATTCAAGTTTTGAAGGACTCTTTAAACACACTTCTAAAAATACTCTTCGAATAAAATTATTAACTTTTTCATCATGGTAAGTTAAAAAATAATCTTATAATTAGAAGATTCTAAATTTTGCCACATAATCTAGAAATACATATTATCTGACATGCAAGTATGTGCTTTAAGTATGTGCATAGTATTTTTTGTAATAAACTAATAGTAACCTACCTAAACTTAAAATAAAAATATAAGTAATGATATTTTTTTTATAGCTTCGCGCTGTATCCCGCACACCGCAGGCAGAGGGAACCTAGTGTTAAGATACTCCGTTCCCCACTTTGCACCGAATTCGCAGGCATTACGTGTTAAGTGGTGGAACTTAACGCCGCGCTTTGCCTCGACACTAGAGCGAAGAAAATGGAAATAGTAAGTATTTCCATTCCTCGAGTGGGAATTGAACCCACAACCAGTCGTTTTACAGTCACACTTTGTGCCACGCGCCACTGCGCCACGACTGGCCCCATTGGATATTAGAAGTATGATATTTTTATATAATATTTTTACGTAAAATGGCTATCCTAATAAAAATTAACATGAATTGCACTTGTTACACAGGCAAAATGAGACATAAAGTGGTCTTCCTGCGGTCCAGTCTAACGAGTTACAGGTGCTTAAATGCTATTTACGACCAAGCAATTTGCTGAGATGGAGGCGTTTTGTATTGTGTGATTTAGCCTAATTATACCAACGTTCTACTATCCTCATAAAAGAAGCTGTAGTTTTTTATGTACTGTGATTTTTCGAATATGTGGGTGTATTTTAAAAATATTACCTTAAGTAAAAAATAGTTATGTATGACAAATTGTTTATCTCAGTATTACTTTATATTAAAGCAATTAGCGCTAACTTTTCCTCAACAAGTCTATATTCAAAGCAAATAGTAAAATTATTTATATCATCATCAATATAAAGGATCACAATTCGCAATCGAAACAGAAGAAGAACCTTAAATCTTGAAGTTCTGTTAAATTAACATATTGTTATCAATTTTAAAATGTTTTTATTTTTTATAATTTTACTAATATTCATTGATTAATATACTAACAGGGTTCTGTACTAATCTATTATACTATATTTTTATTATAATAATGAAATATTTGTACAGATAATTTAAGCAAGGTTTAGGCATTTATACATCTGTAATGTCAATATTTCGACATTACAAAATGTCAAATGACGATGACGTTTGTACACCGCAACAATTTTTATTCATTTTTCTGTAAACAAATTATTAAAGTATATTTTTCATGAAGCAAATTACTATTTTACAGCAAAATATATGTTATTGAATGAATATATCTAACATGGGTGAGCAAGGTAAATCGTTCCGCATAGATTGGTTTGATGGCACAGCTGCCGAAGACACAAGACCTACCACGTCTAATTATTTTGACGAGGAAGACAATATATCAAAACAGTCTCCGAAACAAGCACCAAAAGTACAACAAATAGAAAAAAAGGCTATTGGTTTCAAGCGTTTATTTGAACTTTCAAATTTGTCACAACCACTTTTGAACCTCGAACTTTTAAATAGACCAGGTTTTTGGCTTCTTTTTAAGGAAGATCTTAAAGGTGATTTCATAGTGCTATTAGTTAAAATCCTTAAAGCTGTTTATAATTCATTAGATGCTCATGATACATCGAAAATTGTAAATCTACTGAAGGATGATTTTGAAAAATCAGACTTTTTCTCAAAATTAAAGGACTATTTAGTTGATATACCAAAAGTAAAAACTGTAAATAAACCTAGAAATGCTCACTTATGGGATGATGTTGAATCTTTTTACTTTTCTGTCCTGGATTTATGTTCTGCTATAGTGAACCTTGGAAATTATTCTAATGAATATTTAAAAAAAATGCATGATATATTAGAAATAGCTGAAACTAGTGCTATAGCAGTCCAAGAAGTGCATATGGAACCTATTAAACCAAAATTTTATGAAGAACTACACAATTTAAAGATGAAGTTAGAGCAGTCTACTAGATTTGTGAGTATTTATATCTATTATTTTGCAATAAAAGTTTAAAAGAAGGATTTTTTTGTATCTTTACATTCCAAATAATTAATTTTCGACAGTAGTAAAATTGTACAAAAACATTTTAAAAGTATTCAAAACTATTCCGAAACACCGTTTGGTGTTTTTTAAAATAAGTTAAAATATAACAGTGACAATAAATTCAGTTCAGTTTTGAAATTATTACTATATATTATAAAAAAAAGATTAATTGGTAATAACTTATTGAATTTTTTTTTAATTCTGTTATATTTTTAAATCCTTTTAGGTCTGGGAAGAAATACCCAATAATGAAATACAAATTTCACCTCAAGAATTACTTGATAAAAGCAGTTTTAGAAATCTTAACATATTTCCCAATAAAGATGACCTTCTTAGTAATAAGAATGTACAAATTGAACCTAATATCATTGATGGGGCTTATCCGTGTATATTCAGTTACTTAGACCTACAATTTAGATTGTTAAGAGAAGATTTATATGGGCCATTGCGAGAAGGACTGTGTAAGTGGAAATTAAAACTTTTATTATAGTGTCTTAAATATTGAAGCTTATTAACTTATATATGACTTGTGAAAGAAAAAAGAAATAAGAAGGAATTTATATTAAAAAAAAGATTATTTAAAAAAAAAGTACAGATATTATGTCTGTACTGATATAAATTAAATTATAAAAAAAACTTATATATGGCTTACTATATAATTTTATGTATGATTTTAGCTAAATATATTGCAAATCCTACCAAAAGAAGATTTGAAAATATCAGGTGAGGTTAAAAATCTCTTTCATTACTCAAATTTAACATAAATGTGATATAAAATAAATTGAGGCCACTTTGATGCAAAAAGGTTCTGACTGTTAAGGTGACTGTTGTGTATTCAATTCCAACTCCAGAGAATTATTATATTTAAGATATTTTTACTTCTCTCTCTGGTACCTTAAATGTGCAGCGTTGTATTCTGCCGCTTCACTTTCAATGTCTCGATGATTTCGGGCTGAAAGTAGAGAACAGAATATCATAACACTAAGTAATCTCAGATTATGTCTACTACTAAAATGGAAACAATGATTTGACGCTAGGCTCTCTGTTTTTCTTTCTTGTGGGTAAAAGTCAGGAGATGTATATTTTTTGTATTTAAATTGTATCTAACTCAACTATTTAGCTGTATATTTTTTATTGTAATTTATCAAACTTATCATCTGATCTGTGAGTGGAAACGCAACTGGTTGCGGGTTCGATTCCCTTTCGTAGAGTAGAAATATTTAATATTTCCATTTTCTTTGCTCCCGTTATCCCGGCAAAACACTTACCACAATGCTTCCAAAACTAAAAGTGTGGAATGGAGTGTTTTAACACTATGTTCGCTATGTCTACCTTGCTATATGCGGGATACGTCGTGAACCTAAAAAATAAAAATAAATATATCTGATTCAACAATTTTACATTTATACAGGGTGTACCCAAAAGTGCGTGTAATTAAAGTATATGCAATAAAAAATAAAGTCGGCTATCTAATAGATTTGGCTTGGACGGAACGGCTTAATATGAAATCGGTGAATCTGACAAAATACGCCCGCGACAAGTGGCTTATGTGCGGTTCGTTATTGCTGTTTACAAATGATAATTTCGAGAACATTCTATTTGCAACAGTTTCAGATTCGAGCATACAATTACTTAAGGATGGCTATGTAAGTATTGACTGACTGTTGTTATTTTTTTTATCCGCTCACAGCAGGGAAGACAAAGGGAACCTAGTGTTATGATACTCCGTACCCCATTTTCCGCTGAATTTTGCAGACATTGCGTGTTGAGTGGCGGGATATAACGCCGCATAATGTCTAGATACCAGAGCGAAGATCATTATCTTCCATTAAAGTAATAAAAACTTCCATCTTTCGTGTGGGAATCGCACCCACAACCAGTCAGTTTACAGTCACAAGTTTATAGTTGGTAAACAAAAATTAGGAAAAAAAACAAATTTTGCAACAGGGCCGCATTAAGGTATAGGGGTTCTCACAATGTTTCTTGTAATTTGGAAAAAAATCCATATTAATACGTGAGCGAAATCGTGGGCAATAGCTAATTGTAACAATTTACTTTTGAGCGAAGAAAATGGAAATATTAAATATTTCCACCCCTCGAATGGGAATCGAACCCACAACCAGTCGTTTACAGTCACACGCTTGTGTCACTGGGCCACGACTGGCCACAATTAAATTTAATTCAAGTAAATTAACTAAATGTGTGAATCTTTAAAATATTAAAAGTGACTTTACTTTCTTTCCCTCGAATATACTGTTATATGCTTAAATATAATTAATTATTGTTTTTAGATAACTGTCTCATTTGAAACTCCAGTGCCGAATGAAGTATTTTCAAAACAATTTCTAATGGTTGAAAGTGAAGTGTTTTTTGAGCCTTACCACCAAGTGTTGAAAGTATTACAAAGCTTACCTTCTAGTACTTTACCCATGAAGCGATACATTTTGGACGTCCAAGTATGTATTTTTTTGTTTATTTTATTAAAAATAGATCAAAACCGCCTGAATCAGTCTGATTGTACATACAATGGCTTTGGGTTCGATTCCCAGTCAGGGTAGTTATTATATTTAAAATTTTTAATTTCTTCGCTTAGCCGCCGCCTTCCGCCACTAAAAGCAAAGTCTCGATTTTGTATGGAAAGTGGAGGATGAAATGTATTGGTTCTAGGTTCTCTCTCTCTGGCTATGACATCAGTATCATTTTATTCTTGCAGCTTTAAACTTAGCTTAGTCAGACATTTAGAACTTAATTTAGTCAGAAAAAAGTAGTGTCAAGACACTCGGCTCTCCATTTCTTGTCCACACATTTGACACATTGTGAACAGAGCCATTCTGTAACTCAACGCCGTACTTTGTTTCACCAGTGCGGAGAAAATAAAATTAAGTTTAATATTAGCAATTAGAAACCACAAACCAATAAGTATGGCTTTGAAATGAAAATATTTTTAAACGCATTAATCGTGTATATTTTTGGTATTCTATCAGTCTACCTGTGACCACGGACTACTGTAAAGTGTTCGATACTTCGAGTTTTCTACCAATATATATTCGTATAAGACATTTAGAAAACGTATAAAAATTTGAACGCAGCGGGATTCGAACCCGCGCCTCCTGAATACCGTTCAGGCGCTCTCACCACTGAGCCATACGTTCTACTACTAGCTGCGTCGAAATTCTTATTTATACGCTTTATTACAATTTTTTTGTTGTTAAATTTTTATACGTTTTCTAAATGTCCTTTTCAATTTTCCTAAGTGTTGAATATCGCTTTAAAAATGTTTAAAAGTATATATTCGTATATCAAAAATATACACGATTAATCCGGTTGTAAATAGTTTCATTTCAAAATGTGTAATAATCGCGAAGAGAAAAGAATTTATTACAATAAGTATCCTTATGGTCCCTTGTATTATTTACCAACACACAAAAATAAAAAAAGTCGTTAAAGGTTTGAAATTTATTGATTTGTTATTTCACATAACAGAGAGAGACAAAACTACCAGCGTATTTAAAACCAGGACAAATATATTTGACGCGAAACGATAAATTCGAAGAGGTACAATTCTCAGTTACTTCAAATGACTGGCCATCAGAAAAAACGTTTGGTTTAGACAAGTCCCAGATGGAAATCTTTAAATTTGCTTTGACCAAAGAGTTTGCGGTCATCCAGGGACCCCCCGGTACCGGAAAAACGTATATGGGAGTAAAAATAGCATCGACTATATTAAAAAATTTTTGCCTATTAGGCACACCTATGTTGATAATTTGTTACACGAACCACGCTTTAGATCAATTCCTAGAGCAAATTACGAGGGTAACCCCCGATATCGTGAGACTGGGTGGTCAAGGGAAAAGTCAAATCGCAGATCTTTATAACATAAATCGTATGAGAAAAAGGGTTAAGTCGAAACATTCGTATTTATACGCAAAGAAAAGATCTGAATTAAACTCCTTGTTTGAACAAATGATTGTAGTACAAACGGATATCGAGAAATGTGAAAACATGATTTTAACAAACGATACTATTAAACGTTATTTGAAAATAAATGGCGAAGTGACACCGTTAAGACGCTCCCTTCTGTTTGAATATGAAGACGCTGTATTGACTTGGCTTTTTGGACACTTGCACGGGGTCAATGAACCCGGCGTTAATACTGAGGATTGGGAAGTCCACCTCATGCCTGAACCAACAGATAATATAATAACATGCTTCTCAGAAAAACTTGCTTTGGACAAAATTAAATCGTTAAAAGATAGAATAAAAGCAGCCGAAACAATTCCAGATGATCAAATGAAAGGAATTAATTTGGTAGAAATATATGAGAGGCAAATACAACAGACTCAGGACAGGCTTTATTGTTTAAAGGTATTTTTTTATTTTATTTTTTTTCTATAACGTTTTTTCTCGCATAATAGGGTAGTCAGCGAGAATCTATTGTTAAGTTTTCAATTTTTCGTCGTATTTAATGTTACTGTGAGGTCATCGTGGCGCTTGACTCTAACGATATGGTCGTGGGTTCGATTCCCACTCAGGGAATGATTATACTTAAATTTTCATTTGTTCGCTCTGGTAGTTAAGACAAAGCGCGGCGTTGAATTCCGCCACCAAAGGAAATATGGAATCCTTAGCATATTTTAGCTTCTCCGTATTTATATAATATTTTGTTATTTCAGAAATATGTAGCAAAAGCGAAAAGTGATAATAAAATGTCTGTTGAAATATCCGCGACGGATCCTTATAAGTTAACAACTGATGAAAGATGGCAGCTATATTTCAAAACGGTAGAAGTTATTAAAGAGAAATTGGTGGAAAAACTGAATAAACTAATGGTAAGTAAAGTTGTTTTTAGAATACTTATAGAATACTTAAAGCAGCGAGATTCGAACCCGCATCACTTGGGAAACATTCATATATTCTGACCATAATAAGCCTTGCGTTCTACTACCGGCTGCGTCTGCGAATGTGAATTCTTATACGCTTTTACTACTTATTTCTGTTGTTTGCTTGGACGCCTTTCAAGAAGCGCGGGTTCGAATCCCGCTGCGTTCAATTTTTTATGGGTTCACTAAATTTCAATTTTCTAAGCGTGTTTATTTTTCATTTTTTTAATTATTCAATTTCTAATCATTTAAATGAATGTGTGAATGAAAGTGTATGTTTTGTGTAGTCCTTGTTTTATAACTAGAAATGTTGTAAAAACACAAATTTAACCCCCATAATATATTGTTATATGTAAAAAGTTACCCGTTACAATGAGGCCGGTCGTAGCGCAGAGGCACAATATGTGACTGTAAACGCGATTGGTTTTGTGTTCGATTCCCACTCGAGGAGTGGAAATGTTTGGTATTTTCATTTTTCTTCGCTCTGGTGTCGAGCCAAAGTGCGGTGTTAGGTTCCGCCACTTAACACTCAATGCCTCCAGAATTCGGCGGAAAATGGGGAACGGAGTGTCTTATCGTCCTAATTCCGCCCGATAGTCAGTGGTCCGTCAAACAATAGGAGTTTGGTCTTGCGTCATCAAATATCATTCTGAGAAAGTTCCTCAAAATCGGTCAAGCGATTTACATTTTTCGTACTTACATTCATCCTCTATTTCAACTTTATTAATAAAATAGTGTTACGTTCGAAGCTATATCCTATTTTTATTGCGAATTCTATCAAAATCGGGCCGGTAGATTAACCTTGACTGTAACAGACAGATAGGTTTTTTTGCATTTATTATATTAAAATGAAATAAACACAAGTGTTGTGTTTATATTACTTTTTTTCTTTGACTATCCATTTAGCTATATTATTAAGCTATCCTATAAAAAGTCTAATGTTGACTTCTGGTACTATTGTATTGAAGTAGCTGGCTACATACATACATATATAGTGTATATCCATACTTATATTATATATGGGAAAGTCTGTGTGTTTGTGTCTTGTCTGTCACTCTTTCACGGCTAATCTACCGGTCCGATTTGGATGGAAATTCGAATAAAAGTGGTAAAAGTGACTGGGTCTAGAATAAGCTTCTTATTTTTTCAAAAATCAACCTCTAAAGGGTTTAAATAGGGGATAAAAGCTTACATGAAAAATTTAAACCGCTTGACCAATTGTAATGAATTTTGGCATAAATATAGTTGATAACCTAAGCCTAAACATAGGCTACTTAATTTTTTTAAAATGCGCCCCCGAGGGTTGCAATATAACGAAATAGTCCACGCGGCAAAGCCGCGAGCGGGCCGCTAGTACAAACGTATAAGTATAAAGTATATAGTAAAATAAAAACAATCAATTGTTTTTTCAAAAGTTCAATGAATTCTAAATTATTTAAGAGTCTTAAATTTATTTAAATTACAAAATAAATATCTCTTAATTAGTAGTAGGTACTTATAATAATAAATAACAACGGAACAGACTGACTATAGTCAGTTTTAGTTCTGGCTTCGATTCCCATTCGAATAATTAAATTCTGCATAACAGAGAAATCATATTGTTATGACACTCCGTTCTCGATTTTACGCCCGAATGCGAGACGTTTCGTGTTGAGTGTGTAACTCAACGCCGCACTTTGTCTTGCACCAGAGCATGAAAATAATTAAGCTTCACACTGTTCGCACACAGCAGGGTAGGCAGAGAGAACCTAGTGTTAAGAAGCTCTGTTCCCTATTTTTTACTGAATCCTGGAGGCAATACGTGTTAAGTGGCGGAACTTAACACCGCGCTTTGCCTCAACACCGGAGTAAAGAAAATCGAAAATATTAAATATTACCACTCTTCGAGTGGGAATCGACCTCACAACCAACGTATTAACAATCCCACTTTATGTTGAATGGCCTCAATTTCTATATAAATGGATATATTTCTTAAATTTTAGGAAACACATACGGAATTAAATCGTGAATTAGATGAAATATCATCAATATTGGATTGTGAGTTACTACAGTATGTGAAAGTAGTTGGCGTCACAACTACAGTGGCGGCTCGAAGGAGGGATTTGATGTCCAGACTGAAGTCGCCTGTGGGTATGGAAATAATATGCTGTTAAAGACGCATTTACTATAAGGGCGTCTTATATGGAGCGTGGTAGTCGTGGCCCAGTGGCACAAGCGTGTGACTGTAAACGACTGGTTGTGGGTTCGATTCCCACTCGAGGAGTGGAAATATTTAATATTTCCATTTTCTTCGCTCTGGTGTTGAGGCAAAGTGCGGCGTTAAGTTCCGCCACTTAACACGCAATGCCACCGAATTCGGCGGTGCGTGGGGAACGGAATGTCTTAACCCTAGGTTCCCTCTGCTCACCCTGCTGTGTGCGGGATACAGCGTGAAGCTTCTTATATATGTCGGAAACGCTTTATTTTATGTGTTAATGGCGAATATCTCATGGCCATAAACATTGGGTAATTGAGAAAACAATAGCGGCTACAATTATCTTCCTTTTATTTGTTAGTATCGCCTTCAACAGTCAACTAAAGAATATCTAAAAAGAATCAAAGGAATGTGACTTCTTTTTTATATGAAAAGTCCAACATTTGACATTGTTTGAATACATAAGACAAGCACAAAAAAATTTCGATAGCGTTTGTTTTTCGGATTACGTTTATTTTATTAAGTTTTATTAAGTTTTAAATTATTTGACTGACATATAGAAAAAAATGAAATACAAATATGTGCCTATCAAAGATGATATTGTTTTTTTATAGAGAACAAATTTTTGTGAAATTGATACGGTAGTTTCGGAGGCTACCTACCTCGCATACAAACTCACAACGATTACCTCTTTCAATAATATTCGTATGGACTCTTATAACTTTTATGATTAAGGCTATATAGGCGTCGTGGAACGTCATCTGACTGTATATACAGTTGGTTGTGTGTTCGATTCTCACTTAATGGAATGATAATAATTAAAATATTGTTTGTGGCCAGTGGTAGCACAGTGGGACAAGCGTGTGACTGTAAACGGCTGGTTGTGGCTTCGATTCCCACTCGAGGAGTGGAAATATTAAATATTTCCAATTTCTTCGCTCTGGTGTTGAGGTAAAGCGCGGCGTTAAGTTCCGCCACTTAACACGCAATGCCTCCGAATTCGGCGGAAAGTGGGGAACGGAGTGTCTTAACACTAGGTTCTCTTTGCCTACTCTGCTGTGTGCGGGTAACAGCGTGAAGCTAAAAGAAATATTGTAATTTCTTCTCTGGTGAACGAAAGTACGCCAAATTCGTGATTTCTAGTGATTCTTTTTCCTAAGCGGAAAAATGTGTGTAGCTGTTAAAAAAGGGCAAATTTACAGTAAATTATGTTGTATATATACCTATACCGATGCCTATTTTTAATAATTCTTTTTAACAGTTATCGTGGAAGAGGCCGCAGAAGTACTGGAATCTCACATAATAACGTCAATAACTCATTATTGTCAGCACCTTATACTAATAGGTAAGTTATGGAACATAAAACGGTAACTAACAATGGTAAATCCTAAAATGTTATAGTATTTTTTTTAATTATCCAACTTTAATGGTAAAAATTCGAACTTTGTAAGATCATTATTTTGAATTTACACCCTGGTAAAATCTAGTTATTACTCGTAAGTGTAGTGTAGAGAGACACAGTAAATATTGATTTTACTATAACACTATACACTATAACAATTATTTTAAAAAATAAGAAGTCCCGCTGAGTTTCTTGCGCCGGTTCTTCTCAGGTCTGAGGCATTAAATTTAGTGAACCGGTGGTAAACTATTTGACGTTCAAAAAATAAAGCTTGTAACTTCTTATTTTGTATAAAATTATTTGACTTTGACTATGACTCTAGGTTACGTACTTAACTAACTGTATTTGTTGTTATAATGTACAAATAAGTGAAAAAAACGGTAATAACATTGATTTGGATTAGTTTTTTAGGTGTCATCCGTCAGATTAAAAATAACAAAATCTGTTTCTTATTAAAGGCTAAGGCTATGTTATGATGATAAACAAGTTAGACTCTCTGTAGTTTTTACCTTCATGAACCTTATTATTCCTAAAAGACACGGTAAATTTCGATTTCGTTGGGTTACAAATAATTTACAATATTACCATAAAATTTGGTAAATTTAAAGTTTTACCAAAAAATATCAAGTCATCTTAGTTTTCACTTTTGCTGTAATAGACATATGTATATGTATTTTTTGAACTGGTGAGTGTTATGTATTACCCTTTTATTATCGACTTTCCCACTTAAATTAAAAATAATAATCTGTTTATATTATAGGTGATCACAAACAACTTTGACCATCCGCAGCACATGGCGTGAAATATATATATATATATATATAATAAATGTATGTTTTACTGTAAAAACTCGAACAAATTGATTTAGAATTTTTACAAATAATTTGCAATATTACCATAAAATATGGTAAATTTGAAGCTTTACCAGAAAATCGTAATAATTATCTAAATTTACACTTTTCAAGTAACATACATAATCATATAATATGTATTTTGGGGAACGGAGTGTCTTAACACTAGGTTCCCTCTACCTACCCTGCTGTGTGCGGGATACAGCGTGAAGATTAAAAAAAATTGTGGATGCGTCAACTTTTTTACCCTTCGACTTTCGACTTTCCCACTTTACAAATTAAGTATAATATCTTCTGTTTCTTAATATTACAGGGGATCACAAGCAACTTAGACCATCCACAGCACATTACGTGTTAGCCAAACACTACAACATGGACATATCGCTGTTCGAGCGTATGATCCGCAACGGCGTTCACGCCCGCACTCTGACCACGCAACGCCGTATGCGGCCTAATTTCGTCGACCTTTTAGTACCCACGATATATGAAAAGCTGGATTGTCACCCATCCGTAATGGAATATCCACCGGTTGAAGGAATGAGAGACACCCTTTTCTTCTTCGATCACGACGTTTTTGAAGATTCTGAGGTATTTTTTTTTATTTAGTATTTATATTCATATATTGTGGCCAGTCGTGGCCCAGTGGCTGTGTGTGACTGTAAGCGACTGGTTGTGGGTTCGATTCCCACTCGGGGAGTGGAAATTATATTTCCATTTTCTTCGCTCTGGTGTCGAGATAAAGCGCGACGTTAAGCTCCGCCACTTAACACGCAAGCCTCCGAATTCGGCGGAAAGTGGGGAACTGAGTGTCTTAACACTAGGTTCCCTCTGCCTACCCTGCTGTGTACGGGATACAGCGTGAAGCTAAAAAAAAAAAATAAAAAAAATCATATATGATTTACAAATATTTGATTTGTATTGAAATCATTGTATTTGCATAAATATGGTAAATAAATTATACATATTTGTTATTGGAAAAGCGAGAATTCCTAATACAGGCATAGCTTACTTAAAAGGCTATCTCAAGCACAAATGCAAATAAAATATATATATTTTTTTTTGGTAGATTAGATAGACGTTTCGATTTTTTTTTTAATATTAAAGGTATTTAATAAATAACGTTCTCCCTTGCCAAATGATTGTTCGTAGAATAATAAACGATCTGTAAGTTACAGAAATTTGTAGAAATCTCTCTACAGAGGTGTTAGCAACCAAAATAAGTTATAACAAGCGTATAAGAGTTTCGACGCAGCTAGTAGTAGAACGTATGGCTTAGTGGTCAGAGCGCTTGGACGGCTCCCAAAAGGCGCGGGTACGAACCCCGCTGCCTTTAAATTTTTACGATTTCAAAAAATGTCTTTTTCTATTTCCTTAGTGTGAGTATAAAACTTTAAATTGTTAAAAGTGCATTAATTAGTTGTTTGTGCGTTGTAGTTAGGTTTTCGATTGTTATCGCAATTTACTGTGGGTTTGATTCCCACTTGGAGGAATGATTGTAATTTAATTATTTTCTCTTCTCCGCTCAACAAAACCCTACACTCAGCACGTAATGTCTGGAACTCGGGCAGAAAGTGGAAAATGGAGTGTCTCGATACTAGGTCCCTTCTCCTTCTCTAGTATGGGACAGCTTGATATGCAAGCAAAAGCGTGAAGCTGTAAAAAATGTTTTGTTATTTTAGCATTGTTTTAATAGAAAATACAACAATAACTTTGTCTAACATAGGCTACTTATTTTTAAAAAAATCAACCTCTAATAGGGGATGAAAGTTTGTATGAAAAATCTACACCGCTTGACCGATTGTAAGGAAATTTGGCATAAATATAGTTGTTAATCCAAGGTTAAACATAGGCTACTTTGTTTTTCAAAAGTCCATCCCCTAGGGCTGCAATACACCGCAACAGCTATGTATGTAGTTACGCGGCAAAGCCGCGAGCGGGCCGCTAGTTTGATATAAAAATTTAAATGCCCTGAATAAAATATGTATATTTTATGTGACTATTACTATTAGAGTTAAAAGTGGAGAAGGTAGTGTTTTGACACTAGAATATACATAATTTAATTTATTTATTTCAACAGGACTCGAAAGAAACTTGGTCTCACAAAAATACATTCGAAGCAAAATGGTGTGTGTCTTTAGCGAATTATTTACGTAAAATGGAATATCACGAGACAGAAATTACAATTTTGGCAACTTACAACGGACAAGCGTCTCTCATTCAAGAGGTAAATCAAATGATTATTAATTATTATTTAGTTTACGATTATTGACGATAAGTGGCGGTTCAAATTTATTTAAAGATTTTTTTATCCAGGGCCAGTCGTGGCCCAGTGGCACAAGCGTGTGACTGTAAAACGACTGGTTGTGGGTTCGATTCCCACTCGAGAAGTGGAAATATTTAATATTTCCATTTTCTTCGCTCTGGTGTCGAGGTAAAGCGCGGCGTTAAGTTCCGCCACTTAACACGCAATGCCTCCGAATTCGGCGGAAAGTGGGGAACGGAGTGTCTTAACACTAGGTTCCCTCTGCCTACCCTGCTGTGTGCGGGATATAGCGTGAAGCTATTTAATTAATTTAATTTTAATTTTATAAATAAATAATATTTGTATATATGTACCTCTCATAAAAATAATAGGCCGTCGTTGTGCAAGGGGACAGTAGTATAAACGCTTTAATTGTGAGTTCGATTCCAGCTCATAATGATGATTTTTTAATTTATTTTCGTTTCCTTTTTGTGGTCTCGACAAAGTGCGGTGTTAACTTCCGCCACTTGCGATGCCTCGATTTGGAGTGAAAAAAGGAGAACAGAGGGATACGGAGAAAAGCGTGATAAACATTTTTAGAAAACATAAAATTTTGAAATGTAGTGAGATTTGGGTTCAAATCGCCTTTAGGAAACCGCCCAAGCTCCCAAACAATTATTGCTTGGGAGCTTGGGCGTTAAGTTAATCGCTAACATCAAAAATAAGTTGTAACTGGCGTTTAAGAACTTCGTAGCTGACGGTCAAACGTTTGAACCGTTTCGAAAAGACACTATGTTTATTTACTTTTTGTATTTTGCGAATAAAAACGCAAAAGAAATATACATTATATTTAGATTTTATATATATATATTTTTTTTTAGCTTCACGCTGTATCCCGCACAAAACAAAAGTCAGAGCGAACCTAGTGATAAGACACTCTGTTCCCCACTTTCCGCCGAATTCGGAGGCATTGCGTGTTAAGTGGCGGAACTTAACGCCGCGCTTTGCCTCAGTACCAGAGCGAAGAAAATGGAAATATTAAATATTTCCACTCCTCGAGTGGGAATCGAACCCACAACCAGTCATTTACAGTCACACGCTTGTGCCACTTTTATAATATGAGAGCATGCAAAATTTTTTTAATCATAAATTTTTCACAATTTTTTTATATTCCGCCATTTTAATAATTAATGTTTTTTTTTTCTTACCACAGATAGCAAAAAAGTATCCTTTATTAGAGAACGTCAATATAACAGTAGTAGATAACTACCAAGGCGAAGAGAACAGGATAGTTATATTGTCTTTAGTAAGGAGTAACAAGGACAAAAATATAGGATTCCTTTCCGCCTCTAACAGGATATGTGTGGCTCTGTCTAGAGCTAAGGAGGGTATGTGGAAAAAAGTTATTTTTATTTTTTTTTTCAGCTTCACGCTGTATCCCGCATACAGCAGGGTAGGCAGAAGGAACCTAGTGTTAAGACACTCCGTTCCCCACTTTCGGACGAATTCGGAGGCATTGCGTGTTAAGTGGCGGAACTTAACGCCGTGCTTTACCTCGACACCAGAGCGAAGAAAATCGAAATATTAAGTATTTCCACTCCTCGAGTGGGAATTGAACCCACAACCAGTCGCTTTATAGGCACACTTTGTGCAACTGCGCCACGACTGGCCCCTTGTTGTTTCTTTTTATTGTTTCTTTATGTTATTGAATATATATTTTTGCAAGTAAACGCTTTATATAATATTTTTACTATACGTATTTGTATATTTTTTTTTGCGATTTCACGCTTTCTATTATGTTTTCGTAACGTATATATAAAATATACGTTTTCTATATACTTGTTTTGCCAATGCCACGGTTTATTTTTATATTATTATACGTGTTCGTATTATATATATTTTGGAGCTTAACGTTTTTTATTGCTTAGTAGAGTAGTTGGAGAGAGTTTAGTGTCAAGACACTCCACCCACTTTCCATTCAAAATCGAGACATTGTCTGTTGAGCGGAACTCAACGCCGCTCTTTATCTTGGGCACCAGACGAAAAAAGAACCATAATCATTCTCTCAAGTGGGAATCGAACCCACAACCAGTCGCGTTTCAATCACACTTTGTCCCACGACGAGCCTAGCTTATACTGATTTAAACAGATACTTAATTACTTTTTACAGGTTTCTATATATTTGGCAACATGAAAGTTTTACGGTCGAGTCCAATATGGCGTGCAATACACGAGAAGTTAGAAAAGCAAAAGGCTATTGGAAACGAATTGTTTGTGAAATCGCAAGAGGATGGGGAAAGCGATGTGTGTGTAAGTAAATCGTTCTTAGCCTATTTTTATTTTTAATAGATATTTTTTTTAGCTTCACGCTGTATCCCGCTCATAGCAGGGTAGGCAGAGGGAACCTAGTGTTAAGACACTCCTATCCCCACTTTCCACCGAATTCGGAGGCATTGCGTGTTAAGTGGCGGATCTTAACACCGCGATACCGGAGCGAAGAAAATGAAATATTGAATATTTATATTTCTCGAGTGGGAATCGAACCCACAACCGTTTACATGTCACACTTTGTGCCTCTACATTTTTTTTTAATTCCCACAAATGAAATTGTGAGCTGCAACAATTATTATATGTGTGTGTAATGTATTATATTATAATAATTTAATACTAACCTAATTATATATTTAAATAATTATATTTTTTTATGACTTATTGTTGTTTCTTTACAGATAAAAACCACTGATGAATTGGACAGCATTCTTGTACAGAAACAGAAATCGGTGAGATAATCTTGTATTGTATATAAGATGAATAAATTAATATATTAAAAATATAAGAAAAATAAATAAGTTATTAAACTGATGAATTTATTTTACATACATATTGTATAATATGTAGGTTCCCTTTAAAAAAGTTTCTTTTTTATTTTATAAGTGTTATACTCTTTAGAGAACTATAAGTTAGTACTTTGCCTCTTCTTTACCCTTTTTTTAACAAACTTTTATAGTAAAAACTTGGTTTTACATTTATTCAAAGTATTTACAGTTATTAGAGACTTTACTGGCAAAAAAAAACTCAGTGTAGCAACAACTAGTCATTTTTTTGAATATTTTTAAAATGTTTGAAAACATGACTATGAAATTTTTAAAAAATTTTTAAATAATTGAACACAGCGGGATTCGAACCCGTATCTTTTGGGAACCGTCCAATTGGTTTGACCGCTTATGGTCTCGCATAGCTTAGCGTTTAGAGCGCTTGGGCGGTTTCCAATAAGCGCGGGTTTGAATCGAACTGCATTCAATTTTTTATACTTTTTCTAAAAATGTTATTTTTTACAATTAGTTATTTTTTGAATCAGTCTACGAATCTATCAGACTATTTACTCTTCCATAATACCGTAAATACTGGTCCGCATTTAATAACAAAAAGTGATATAGCCCGATACAGCTCTAAGAAATACTATAAGAATAACTATATATAAGAATATCTAGAGAATACATCGGGAGGTTACTCTCCAGTACTGTTTACACTGTAATAAAGTCTAGTTTTTTTAGCTTCACGCTGTATCCCACACACAACAATGAAGGCAGAAGGGACCTAGTGTTAAGACACTCCGTTCCCCACGCACCGCCGAATTCTGGATGCATTGCGTGCCAAGTGGCGAAACTTAAGACCGGGCTTGTCCCTACACCAGAACGAAGAAAATGAAAATATTAAATATTTCCACCCCTCGAGTGGGAATCGAACTCACAACCAGTCGTTTTACAGTGACAGCCTGAACCAACAGGTCATGTGTTTAATTGCAGTTATTTTTTTTTTAATTTTATACCAATAATGATGTTTCCTTTTTTTAATTAATTAAGTTTTAAAGCTGACGATTATAAAGCGTGTGTGTGTGAATTAAATTTACGTAAACAAAGTTGTTCTTTTTATTTTTATGATTTTTATGTGTTGCTAATTTATAATAATTGTAGTATGATTTTTTTTTTAATTATTCTTTTTTATTCAAGAGAACATACTAACTTCATTTGAAATATTTTATAATAATTTAAATTTGAACTTGTGTTCAAATAATGATTATTATAGTAGTAAGATAGAGAACCTAGTTTAAATACATTCCGGTCTCCATTTTTCAATCGACATTGAGACATCGGGTTACTCCATAAGGGGACAGGTTAAGAATTCAATTCTCCTCCAATTTTACCACATTCAATATACCTATTTTTACACATTTTAATGAAAATAAAATAAACCTGGAATGCACGTTAATTATAATATTCGATCAAGTATGCACATTTTAGAAAGCACGACGCATTTGACACTTTACAGTAAATCGTGTACACAGGTAGACAAATTTGAATAAAAAATAGATTGCCCGTGGGGGGATGGGTTAAGAATACAATTCCCCTCCGCAGCTGGGTAAAAGGCCGACTCCTAAAAGGCGGGTAACCCAGTAACTTGGTGATAGGAGATTCATTCTTCGACTAGCTCGCGACCACTATCATTACAAAGACAAACCGCCAAACATCTGATGATGTGTTTCGGTTCGATGGCATGTTAGCCAGTTCTCTCCTTATTCCCATCCATTCCCTTCTCTCCTTTCCTCCTTCACCCCCAAGGCCGGGAACGCATCCACAGCTCCTCTAATGTTGTGGATGTCCATGGGCGAAGGTAACCACTTACCATCAGATGTTCCTGCTGCTCGTTAGCCGCCGTAATTCAATAAAAAAACGAAGTCCAGGGTCGCATTCAGGAAGAGCATATGCCATTGTATAACAACATTTTTATCTGACCAACTGCAATTGCTGAAGATAAGCCAGATGGGAAAGCTGGAAAATATGTCTACGTGCCTTAAAGTTACTAGAACATAACAAATTAAGATATGTGAAATGTTAATAAGGTTATTTATTTCTAAATTAAACTTTTCAATAATAAGCAATAAAACATGAATACTACGATTATTTTTGTAAAAATGTTTACCACTAACCCTATTTTGAGGTTTTTGTATTACTTTTGTTAATAAACTGTTAAGTTATTCACAATTTAAATTTGTTATCACTTAAATACTGAATTGAGCATAAAACCCCTCCGTTAAAACTCATTTGTTTGTCTATGAAAGAGTTTTATTGATTCCTGGAAAAATTGTAATTTACTGACTTTTGAAATTTTTGAAATTACCAATTCTTTTCTTATTCCCTTGTTTGTTCCGGATAATCTGTGAAACGGCTGAACCAATTTTAATAGGACTTTCACTGGCAGATAGCTCATATAATAAATAAGGAGTAAGTTAGATTACCTTTATTTTGGAATAACAACTTTTAGCAAATTGTAGGCAAACATATCCACAGACACAGCTTGTGTTAAAATATTTTTGAATAAAAAACTGGCACAAATAAGAAGTATGTTTTAAAAGTAAACATGATAAAACATAATATATTCATATATACCATTCCATTAATATTAAATAATGTGTGTTCGTACCACAAATTTACATGATAATAACACACTTAAGTAACTCATTAAGTATTTACTTAATATGGGTTATTTTATAAATACTTATCTTTTATAAGAAAAACACAATTAATATGTAATATATTATCCATAATTATGTTATAAATGCGAAAGTCTATCTGTTTGTCTGTCACGCTTTCACGGCTCATCTATCAGCCTGATTTGGATGAAATTTAGAATGAAAGTAGTAAAATATCCACGGTCAAACATATACTACATATTTTTTCAAAAATAAACCTAAAGCTTGAAATAGGGGGTTAAAGTTTATATGAAAAATCTACACCGCTTCTAATTAATTTTGGCACAAAAATAGTTGATAATCCTAGGGTTAAACATAGGCTATATAGTATACATATATTTCAAAAATCCACCCCCGAGTTCACACGGCAAAGTCGCGAGCGGGCCGCTAGTAGTATGATAAATTCATCTCAGTCTACATACATACATTACATGGTCGTATAATCAACTCACTTTTTTCTATATTGGGCAGAGAATTAATTGTTCAAACACTCCTTTTTTTCTCTTTTCTTCATTTGAGATGACAGCTTGAGATGTATATATATGCTTAGAATACAAGACCGTTACGAAAAGTGTGATCAAGCAATGCGAACGGACGTTGAGAAAGATAGAAAGTTGCGTTTAGTATATTACTGTATTTACAAGAGACGGCTGTGCAGGCACCCATTTTCTTTCTCTCTTTTTCTTATAGCTAGTTACGTTTCGTATAGTACGCGCATTCTAACTTGAATGGTCAACTCTCATTGGTTGTCTGTATCTGCGCGAAATTTAAGAAATCGTAAATATGACTTGTCACGATAAAATGCGCGTACTATAAGTTTTATTTTATGTTTGTAGTCTAAAGCACCCCCTGTCTTTTTTCATTTGAGCATTTTTCAGTTAGCAATATTGAAAGCTAAGTAAATGAATGGTAAAAAATCATGGTAAAAAATATGGGAAAGTTAATATACGGAATGTAAATGAACTAAACAGTGGTTTTATTTAGTACCCACATAGTATATTATAATCAAAAGCCAATGAAATTTCTGTATTTTTCCTTTTTGACAATCATTTTGAGGCTCCAAAGCCTCAAAGTGATTGTCAAAAAGGCCGAATGAGTTTTATGTGTTGGCAACCTTATATTCTTGATTTGTAATAATTTTATATGATCTTTATGTACAAAACCTTATATACTCCTTATATTTTCCACATCGATAAGTTATTTAAAGTTTCCAGTCAATGTGATCTGGCGAAATCTCGATTTTGGGCGAGTGTTAATGTGGAGAACGCAATGACCTGGCGATATTTTTATTTTGGCTATAATGCCATGGAAGAAGGGGGAACAAAAAAAATTAAATAATTTTACTTTGCATACAATTTCTAATTAACTTACAATTTTAATCAGATATGTTTATTAATATGTAGTCAGTTAAATAGTCGATGTGGTCTAGTTTTTCTTCTCGTTCTTAGTTCTCGAACCCACAACTCAAATTGCGTTTACAATAAAATGATGCCACGTTTTAGGTTATTCGAATATCGCATTCTATACATATTTGAAGATCTTAAATGTATATTATAATTATAACCATCTTGGCATAGTAGAGTGCATCCGAATGTAAAAGCGATTGGTTTTGGGTTCGATTCCCACTGGGGGAATGATTAAATTATTTTCATTTTCCCATTTATCCCATTAAATTATTTTCATTGTATTATTATTTTTGTCTTAGGTATGATATATATGTCGTGGTCATATCGTATAATTGACAACTTCATGATATTGTTGACAATATCATGAAATGGTTGCAGTTCATGAAATGACCAACTGAATTTGACGATATCATTGATTCGTCAACGTTTAACGATTTCGTCATCGACGTTTGGTCATATCGTTAAATAAGGTGTCCTTGTAATATATTTAATATAAATTTGGAATATGTGCGTAAAACGATCTCATTGTATATAATGACTTTGTTTTTAGACAAAAACACTTTCAATCTCTAGAGAATCAAATTTATTAAAAAAAGTTTAACCTAACCTAACCTAAAAAATATTTTACGTAATTAGATTTATTTGTGTGAAGATACTTAAAATCAAATAAGATAGGTTAGGTTAGGTTAAACTTTTTTAATTTAACAGATTCTTTAGTATATAAAAGTACTTTTTACTATATAATTTCTTAAATTTATTAATATTATATTGCATATCGACTTGAATAAAATTAAAATGATTTTATATAAATAATAATATTTTAATAAGAACAATCTTATTACTTAAAATAAAAGTATAATTAATTCCGCTTTTAATAAAAAAAAACATATTTAAAACTAAAATGTTGACTTTGTTACAAACAGCTGATATACAAAAAGCGTTTCTAGCGCCTCTATCAGTCGTTTAAGTAATTATTTGACGATTTGGTCAAACACTATCGACGAATTCATGAAAAAGCCGCGTGTTTAGTTGACCATATCGTTAAACGTTAGGCTGTCATTGATTTCGTCAAACGTCATCATGATCTGGCCAAACGATAATTGATCATTTCATGATATCATGAAGTCGTCAAATCTACGATATGGCCACGATATATATAAAGTCCCGATGAGTTTCTTGCGCCGTTTCTTCTCAGGTCTGAGGGATTAACTTTAGTGAACCGGTGGTAAACTATTTGACGTTCAAAAAATGAAGCATGTAACTTCTTATTTTGAATAAAATTATTTGACTTTGACTTTGAAAATGTGGCATTGAGTTCCACTACTTACACTACGTCTCTATTTTAGGTGGAAAGTGGAGAACGGAGTTTTTTGACACTAGCTTCTCTCTGAATACTCTGCTACAAATCAGTCTAATTTTCAAGTAGAAATTACTTAATATTTACTTAATTAATAATGACGTTTAACATATTCATTCTCTTTTGTTGCAGATTTGGCAACGGATCTATTCTTATTTCTTCCCGGAATCTTAGAATAACGAAGTAAATAGTGAAAAGTCACCCTTTTTATAAGTTATATCATGTGGGGTTTTTTTATGGTTCATTTGAATACTTATAAAACTTTAAATATTAACATTGTTTTAAGAGAATTAAATATAATGACTGTTTTATTATACTAATAAATAAACGCTTCACGCTTATGTAGGCAGAGAAAAGCATGTGTCAAGATACCTACTCCTTTCTTTACCTTCCGCCCGAATCTTAAACATTGCGTGTTGAGTGGCGGAACTCAACGCCGTACTTTGGCTTGTTACCAGAGTGGAGAAATGAAAATAATTAACTTTCGTTTACGAAGAAAATAAACTTTGACGTGTAAATTCATTGGGAAGGGTAGGGAGCACTTTCAAGATAGAATTTCTTATAATTTTTGTACCTTAAGGGTCAACAGTCAAAATTGTTCAAATATTTAATGATATAAGCTTGCTTTTAAAAAATGATATATATAAAAGTCGACGTATACCAGTCACGAATTAACACCTAGTTAAATATAATTAAAAATCATGTACCAAAAAAATATTAACATGTACCTACTACGTCTGTACAAAATCTGTATGTAAATAAATTTATATACTCGTACATACATATATAAGTATAATAAATTAATTTTAATATTATATAAACATTTTACGAGCTAAGTCTGCAATTAATTTACATTTTTCACCAAAAACTACAAACGTGATTGTGTCTCTGTTGATTTTGTTACCATCCTGGTTTTGGATATTATATAAATCTTTAAAATTATATCCATACTTATATTATAAAGCGGGAGGCCTATGTCCAGCAGTGGGCGTCGAAAGGCTGAGACGACGATATTATAAATGCGAAAGTCTGTGTGTTTGTCTGTCATGCTTTCACGGCTAATCTAGCGGTTCGATTTGGATGAAATTTAAAATGTAAGTAGTAAAAGTCACTGGGTCTAACATAGGCTACTTATTTTTTCAAAAATTAAGCGCTAAAGGTTTGAAATAGGGGATGAAAGTTTATATGAACCACTTGACCGATTGTAATGATTTTTTGGTGAAATATAATTGATAATCTAAGCTTAAACATAGGCTACTTTATTTTTCAAAAATCCACCCCCGAGGGTTGCAATATAACGAAGCAGTTATGTAGTTCACGCGGCGAAGCCGTGAGCGGGCCGCCATTGAGGCGCAATGGGACAGCGTCTGACTGTAAACGCGTTGGTTGTGTCGTCGATTCCCACTCGAGAGAATGATTATACTTAAATTTTTATTTCTTCGCTTTGGTACCTTAGACAAAGCGCGGCGTTGAGTTCCGCCACTTAACACGCAATGCCTGCAAATTCGGCAGAAAATGGGGAACGGAGTGTCTTAACATTAGGTTCCCTCTGCCTACCCTGCTGTGTGCGGGATACAGCGTGAAGCTAAAAAAATCTTTAAAATCATATAAAAAATATGTAGAGACCATCGAGGCTCAGTGAAATAGATTTATTACAATTATTTACCCTTCCATCCCCCTTGTCAGCAAGAGTAAGCAAAGCTCTTACCCCCTCCCATATGCTTACGTAACCATTTTTGAATTTATGTATTGTTTTTTTATATGATAATTATAATATTATTAGAGTTACAGATGACGTAATAATAACCTAGACTCCCGTACTCCTCATGTCATCCAAAATAAGCAAAGCAAAGCACAGAAAGTTCAGAAAATCACAAAGGGTCTAAAATAGGGTATAAAAGTTGCAAGTATATATACTTTCCTAACATAATTTCATCTATCAATACCCCAAGTATATAAAACTGTTACATTGCTCACTCACTGTAGAGTGAGTGACATATAACCAGTGTTAGACAAAATTTAATTGCAATTAACAATTAACAGTTGATATGTTGAAAACACAATTAAAATTTAATTCATTGTAGTGTAATCATTAAGAACTAATTATTTTTCAACTAATTGCGATTTTTATGTGATTTCCCCACAAACAAATAATTGAAGAAGATTGTTAATTGCAATTATTTTTTGCCGAACACTGCACATAACGTAAAAGGCAGGCGTCACGTCACTGGACGTAGGAAGCAATAATTTGGTACCTCGGGCAGAGAGTTTCAAGAATTAAAAGACTTTCGAAATGCGTATGAAAACGAAAAATGCTATAGAATTTAACATTTAACATATGAAATTAAGGCAGGTAAAAGCAGCCTCAGTCAGCATATAAGAAACTCAGTCCTTCCTGCCCGAAATCGAGACATGCCGTGTTAAGTGGCGGAGCTAAACGCCACGTTTCATCTTAGCTACCAGAATGTAGAAAAGAAATTAACGTAGGTATATAAATAGGCGTGCCATACGTCCCGGTTTACCGGGATAGTCCCGGTTTGTGATCCCTGCCTTGCGTCCCGGTCGGTCGGCTTTTACTTTTTAATAAAAAATATATTCACATTTATTAATATGTTTTCAATTCATAATAATTTTGATTGCATTTCAAATATGAAAAACACAAATTAAGCGAAGCGCAAAATGAAAATGAGCCTCTTATTCTTCTGCGTCCCGGTTTAGCTCTTCGTTATTATGGTAAGCCTATAGGTATACCGATAACTGGTGAAATACACTATGAAAATAGAGGTAAAGCGCACAAGACGATAAAAATATCGTAACCTTGCTTTGTTTTATTTGATTTAGTCATTAGTGCGTTTTTTGTTACTTATTATATACACACGCCAAGCGACTTTTATGAATTTATTTCCTCATATATTGCTTCTGTATGTTTTAAATTGTTTAATTTTAAATATTTTTGAATATAATTATTACTTCGAGTGGGGACCAAACCTACGTAACGAACGTACTTTATGAGTGACTTAATTATATTGATTATTTCCAACTTTACTTTTTTCCCGCATACCGGAGAGTCAGAGAGAACCAAGTGTCAATACTCCGTCCTCCACTTTTCGCTCGAAATTAAGAGATTGCATGTTGAGTGGCGGAACTATTAAAAAAGTATAAAAGTATTCAACATGCGTTCTATTAGAACACATGGCTTAGCAGTTAGCAGGACGGTTTCCAAAAGGCACGGGTTCGAATCCCGCTGCGTTCAATTTTTTTTATACATTTCTAAAAATGATCTTTTGCAATTTCCTAAGTAATAACACTTAAAAATGCTACTAACTGAGTAGTACTAAATGAGTAGAAGCTGTTCAACGTGATGAGCAATATTCGTTAACTACTAGTAGTAAATAGTAAAATAAAATAATAAAAATACATGAGCGGTTAATTACACCTGTGTGTGTAAATAATAACTTGTATAATAATTGTGTTTGGTATTATACTTTGACTTTGAACTCTGCAAACGAGTAGCTCAGAATAGCTGCGTTTCGTGGTAAAAAATTATAACTTATATTTTAAAATATTTATTACAAACTAGCGGCCCGCTCGTGGCTTCGCCGCGTGAACTACATAACTATTTCGTTATATTGCAACCCTCGGGGGTGGATTTTTTTGAAAAATAATAACTAAAATAAATAAATAAATTTCATCCAAATCGGACCGTTAGATTAACCGTAAAATCGTGAGAGACAAACAGACAGACTTTCGCATATATAATATAAGCATGGATACTCTTAATAAATATTGGACTTTAACTGCTCAATAAGTTGTTCAAAGTGAAGGGGTCGAAAGTACAAAGATCGTGAGAAACTAAACAATAATACCTAATGCTTACACATAATGTATGGTATAATTAATTTATGTAAGTTTTCATAGTAATGCGCCGTTTGCATTTCCACCCACCTCCATCATTAGATGACACGAATTACCAAAATGTTACGAAATAACTAAGCAAATCATTATGAAATGAATTTACTTGTACAATATGTATAGACGAATTTAGGGCAGAAAATTGGGAATAGCTCTGAAAAAGACATACGACATGGAATACAGCAGGAAACACATTAATTAGAAATGAACTGTCCTTACGTCAAGCATCAAAAATGTAAAAATCATACAACCTACTACTACAACCTACATACTTCATAGTTTTTAATGAATATTATACAGCCTAACCACTGTGTATTACGGGGTAGAGTCACTGTAACCCACTACCGGTACACAGTGGATTATTTCCTAATTTTTTTAAAACACGATAAGACAACTACAACTTTAATATTGTTTTCATTGAAAAATTATAATGCAGAGAGAAAGATTAGTAACCAAAGTTTGGTGTATGCAAATTTCAGCTCGGTACTTTGACTTTTTCTTCATTATTTGAACATCTGAAAAAATCCGAGCCACTGTTTCCAACCTGACCTTACATCAACTGGGTAGTTAAGTATTATTTCTTAATAAAGAGAGAAAGATAACTTTCTTTTATTATTTTAACGTCATTTCCGAACAAAGTACCAGTACACAGTGATTGTATTGAGCCACTGTATACCTTTTGAATTTGAGCCACTGTACACGTTGTTGCATTTTGAATTCAATAGCGTACAAGTATAATCTAGTTTTCTAAAAAGTAATCAAATCTATGCTACTGCATGATGCATTAACATCACTTTCTATTAAAATAATAACAAACAATCAATTAATTCCTATAATATAAAGAGTAAAAACTCGTCCGTCAAATTTACTTTAAATAATAATTTTTCAATCACAAAACGCCGCGTTTTGCATAGAGTGCCTAGACTGGAGCGAAGAAAATTAAAATATTCAAATTTCCTCTCTTCGAGTGGGAATCGAACCAACAACCAGTCGCGTCTACAGTCACACTTTGTGCCCCTGCGCCACAACCAGCCTAGATAAAGAAAACAAACAATAACAAAGGCCATAGATAAAGAAAACAAACAATAACATTGTGGCCAGACGTAGCCTAGTGGCACAAGCGTGTGACTGTAAACGACTGGTTGTGGGTACGATTCCCATTCCCATGTGGAAATTATATTTCCATTTTCTTCGCTCTGGTGTCGAGGTAAAGCGTGGCGTTAAGTTTCGCCACTTAACACGCAAGCCTCCGAATTCGGCGGAAAGTGGGGAACGGAGTGTCTTAATACTAGGTACCCTCTGCCTGCTGTGTGTGGAATACAGCGTGAAGTTAAAAAAAAATCAAGGGCTATGAAATTGGAAAGTATATGACAAAAATCAGTGACCAGTATGTAAATCTATTATTAAATCATTAACGTGTTTAAATTACAATTTTAGTGAATAACATATTAATTAATACAATTTAATTAGTACTCGCCTGTAGTTGGTAACAACTACTGACATAATAGGTATATTAAAGTTACTATATTGTACTCTTGTATAAAAACATTTTCCGGCCATTTATGGATGGAGGAATATGAAATTTTAACACGGTTAAAGAAAGGCGGAAAGCCAATAAATTGTTGCGATAATGCGTTAAAAATACATTTTCATGCTTTATGATAGCAAAATTCGCCCCGTGGGGGGACGGGTTAAGAATACAATTCCCCGCCGCCGTTAGGTAGCGTCCCGTAAAAGGCGGGTAACCCAGTAGCTTGGTGGTAGGAGATTCGATCTGGTCGACCACTGGTCGCGAGCCAGTCGGAGATCGTGTCCAAGACGAACCGCCAAACATCTGATGATGTGTTCCGGTTCGATGGCATGTAAGCCAACTCTCCCTATTCCCACCATTCCCATCCGTCCTCCCTCCTTCTGTCCTACATCCCCGAGGTTGGCAACGCATCCATAACTTTAATGTTGTGGATGTCTATGGGCGGAGGCAACCACTTAACAACAGGTGGACCTTCTGCTCGTTTGCTTCCTTTATTCCATAAAAAAAAACAAAAATAGGCAAATAGAACTTAGTGTAATGAGACACTCCGTTCTCCACTTAAATACCTACTGCTGTACCTATTTAACAACACTTGTATAGTGAGTTGTTCGCTTATGACGCAAATGAGTGTATTACCTACGCGTCAAGAAGGCCACAAGTTATTTTAAATATTGTTTCAAGCCAATTTTAAACTAGTTTGGTAATTCGTTGATAAAATGTTTTTATATTGAAAATGTAATTTATTGTAAATTGAAACATTTATACCTGCATATAAAAAATATTACCTTATAAATCTGTGGCGAATGATAGCTGATAAAAACTATATAGGTTATATATATATATTATACAACGAAACAACTACGTAATTACAACCAACAAGGACGTAATTACAAAAAAGTTTATTTGTTTTATTAGGTTTTTTAAACATAAAAATAAATAATAAATTAATTAGATTATAATCGATAATTTGTTCATAACACAATATAAATAATTATAATATCTATTTATTGCACAGCATCGTTATTTAAAAATAAAAAGAGTTAATTATAAAAAAGAAGACAAAAATGGAAATCTATAAAATAAATTTTACGTTCAAAACTCAGCCTTATCGTTAGAAAATCAATCTCTTCCAGGCAAGCTTAAGACATAGGGTAACACATGCCTAAGACAGGGTATGAAAAATAAAGAAAAAAATTAAGAATACGATTCCCCTCTGCTGCTGGTTAGCGTCCCGTAAAAAGCGGGAAACCCAAAAAGCAGTAACTTGATGGTCGTTCTCCGACTGGCTCGCGACTACTATCATGGCAAAAAGGGACCGCTAAATATTTAATAATGTGTAAACTAGATCTGTCAGACATATAAGATCAATCAGATCTCCCTAATTCCACCCATCGTAGCTACCTTCTTCTCTCCTTCACCCTCAAGGCCTGGCGACGCATTTACAATTCGTAAATGTTGTAGATGTCCATGTACGAAGGTAACCACTTACCATCATGTGGTCCTTCTGTTCGTTTGCCCCCTTTTGTAAATATAAATAAAAATAGACATTACTCAGTAATTTATATAGTCTTGAACACTGATTTGAGCTAATTCATATAAGCGTTATAATTTAACCTTGAACGTTAGTTTTGTTAATTAATATTAAATTCGAATATGCAGTGGCAAAAACTTTGCAAAGTTAATAAAAAAAATAGTTTAAGACAACTACTTCTCAGTAATTAAATATTTGTCTTATGCAACAACGACCTTCGGTTAAATGTTTAATTATTAGATCGTTGCCTTGAGGATAGACGAATTTGAAAATCAGGAGTAAAATACAACATATTCGTTCTATCTAGAGTTAAAATAAAACACATTCATTCGTACTTCATTTTTATATGAAATAGACATTTTCCAAAATTGTGATTTACGTAACACTACTTCCTACTTTGTTCAGATTATAGAGAAGATATTTTCAATTATAAACGGGATTCGAACCCGAAAATAACGATTTATTGTTTTCTTATTACAGCTTCACATTTGTCAAGACACTCCGTCCTCCACTTTCCGCCCGAAATAGAGACTGCGTGTTAAATGGCGGAACTCAACGCCGCACTTTATCTTAGGTACCAGAGGGAAGAAATGAAAATTTAAAAATAAAAAATCCCCAATGGGAATCGAACCCATAACCATCGCTTTACAGTCGCTCACCAACAATGTCCCAGTGTGCCACGTCGCACTCCACACAAAGTATTTATTCATTATATGATTTCAAAACTCTGAATATACTTAATACGCACTAACTTAGTTATATTAAACAATAAAACAAAAGAAGTTTGTGTAACAGGTTTATTGTTATAGCTCGTCGTTTTCACAACATTTTTCTTGTTCAATTTATGTCAAAATAAATATTATAATATAATTTTAGTTCAGCCTATTTTAAATGTATACAATGTGAATCTTAATAAATAAATTAAATATCAATACGAACATTCTCTTGCTCATCTCACCAATTCTACGCACAAGGTAATACTAGCTGCTATTTACTAAAAGAATATTATACATACATACATAACAAGCCCTTACAAGTTACCCGTCTTTGCATTTCTGCTTGCTTTTAAAAAGCGATAAAAAAATAAAATTGTATTTTTTTTTAATAAATAATGATAATTTATAATCTATGGTGTTCGGAAAATTCTTAAGTCTTTTGTTCAAGCGTGCTCTAATTGATTGAAGATTGTGTGAAAAAATATGTTCTTACAACTGGTCACTAAAGCTATGACGTTAATTATAAAGCCTCAAAGGCTAAAGGCAATTAATTTATAATTATTATCTATTGTGCACTCGCTTAGCTAGTTGCATCACAATGAATATCACAACATTCTCAACATTAACTATTAAATTAGTACATTTCTAAAAAATCTTCTATAGACGGAATTATATTTTCCGGCGAATTCAAATGTACGTGGTGTGTTCCTTTTACTTCAACGAAAGTAACGTCCGCCGTTTTCTTCAGTTTCTCTACAACTTCCAAATAATAGTCCAATCTTTCCCACTTTTGTCCGGGAATGGCTCTAATATTCAACACTTTGCATTTCACTTTGCCAGCATATTCTAAAGCTGTTTCGATAGACATCATGGCTAGGCCAGCTACTTTCAGCCTTGGGTCCCTCTTGAAGTAGTAACCCTTTTTCTTCATATGCGCAGGAGTTGGGGCCATACCCCTCCTCATCAGGACCTCGCAGTTTTCCCTGGACACTGATCCTTTATAAGCATCGCATACAATATCTATCATCTCGCTATAATTGTAACATGGTATTTTTTCTTCTGGCAGATTTTCATATTCCAAATTCTTATCGATCATGCCAGCTGTATTAGCGACCATATGTTCCGGGGCTCGAACTGCTGGACTCGCTATGTCGATGCAAATAATTCTTTCCACTTCATCAGGGAAGGTCGCTGCGTACATAAAACTTAAAGCGCCGCCTAACGAATGTCCCATTAAGCTGATTTTCTCCCATTTAAAGTGTTTAACTATTCTTCGCAAAAGGGCGATACCGTCCCAAAATATGTAATATAGCATGCCTTTAGGGTAATGAGAGGAAAGTCCGTGACCTGGAAGATCTATGCATAGGACTGATATGTTTGCGGGAAGGAGTGGGATAAGATTGTCCCAAGTTCCAGCATTATCCTGCCAACCATGGATTGCAATTATGGGTTGCTTGTTCCGAGGGCCCCACCATCGTCCCGCTACGTGACCCCAGGGTACGGCTATCTCGATCTCTTCGACCGTGACTCCAAGAGGTAATTCTGAAATAATAACAATTGTCACAATCAATTTATGAAAAATATGCTCATTTTATAAAGGAACTTGAACCTAGAGCCTTATAATTATTAAATTATCTGATAAAACAAAAGGGCAATTAAACTTCAAGTAAACGTAATTTATATTGTTATTGGTTTTATTGTTATTAATTTTATATAATACAAGAAGAAAGAGTTTTTAAAAAAATAATTATATACGTAAGTAACTTAATTTACTATACACAACAAAAAAGGCACGTGTAAATGGAATTTAATGAAATACATGGTTGTCAGAGAGAGCCTAGTTTCAAGACACTCCATCCTTCACTTTCCGCCTGAAATTGAGACGCTGCATGTCAAGTGGCAGAACTAAACGCCGCGCTTTGTTTTAGGTATCAGAACGGCAAAATGACAAGAACGTATGATTATTTCCCCGAGTGGGAATCGAACCCACAGCCTTCTTATTTACTTAGTTTCTTCTTATAGCTTCACGCTGTATCCCGCACATTGCAGGGTAAGTAGAGTGAACCTAGTGTTAAGACACTCCGATCCCCACTTCCGCCGAATTCAGAGGCATTGTGTCTTAAGTGGCGGATCTTAACGCCGCGTTTTGCCTCTGATACCAGAGCAAAGGAAATGAAAATATTATATATTTCCACTCCTCGAGTGGGAATCGAACCCATAACCAGTCGTTGACAGTCACACGTTCGTGCCACTGCGCCACGACTGGCCCCTAGTAATTAATGAAATATATACCAGTATATATCTAATGTCACGTGAAAGTGTATATATACATACATAAGAAACATATGATAATAAGGTCAACGGTAGAAGTGTTATGACTTTGTAACCTGTCGATGTGAAATCAGTACATACTCTTAATAATTATAAACTTGCTACACTCCTATCGAATGCTACATTACCAATCCAATACTACATTCCTATTTTATATTTTAAGAAAAAAGTCATATACGAAAATGTCAATAAAACTTAAAAAGTGAAATAATATTTTAAAGTTTATTTTAAACTGAAATTATATTAAGTAAGAGAATTTAAAAAAAAAATCATACATTTGTTTAAAAATATATATTAATTCTGAGGTCATCGTAGTACACAATACAGCATGTGACTGTACACATGATTTTTGGAGTTTAATCTTTACTCGGGGGAGTTATTAAATTTAAATTTAAATTATTAACATTTCTCCGTTAAATTATTATCCTTTCTCCGCTAAGTTCCGCCACTTAATACGCAATGCCTCCGAGTTCGGCGGAAAGTGGGCAACGGGGTGTCTTAACACTAGGTTCCCTCTAGTAGGAAGCGCAGCGTTCAGTTATATCACTCAACACGCAATGTTTCGAATTTGGGAAGGATAAAAGGACTCATTTTCTTAACACTACATTCAAAAAAAATAAAATTAAAATTAAAATAGCATCACGCTATATCCCGCACACAGCAGGGTAGGCAGAGGGAACCTAGTGTTAAGACACTCCGTTCCCAACTTCCCGCCGAATTCGGAGGCTTGCGTGTTAAGTGGCGGAACTTAACGCCGCGCTTTACCACGACACCAGAGCGAAGAAAATGTAAATATAATTTCCACTCCTCGAGTGGGAATCGAACCCACAACCAGTCGTTTACACTCACACTCTTGTGCCACTGGGCCACGACTGGCCACAACCCTACACAGAGAACCCTATTATGCTACAGATAAAGCGCGAAGCAAAAGAATTGTGATAAAAGTAAGTATCATCAGATATACAATATCAGATCAATAACCATATTCATTAGTGGGTTCAAATCCCGCTCCGTTGATATTTTTATACGTTTTCTAAAAAATATTTTATTTATTAATAATTTTTATAATTTTTCATATTAACCTGATTTCTAAATTTAGAAAAAAAAGGATTTTAATAAAAAAGTTCTATCTGGGCGTAATAATAACTAAATAATGTTCATTTACTATTAGTCCATTAACATATATGTGACCTGAAATATATAAATATAAAAGTTCAGAAATTAAGGAAAATTATGCTTAAAAATATTGAATAACACTACATTGAGATGTGGAGATATTATATGATTTACAGACAATATAATCTTTTATATTGTTGTTTAATAATGAAACAGAGAAAATTTAAATAAATAAATATTTTTACACATTTTAAATGTACCTAATTTAATCGGATTAGTTGCTTATATATCCAAAACATAACTTTTATTATATAATTTAACTGAATAACTTTTTAAACATTTTTAAAGTGTTATTCTACCCTTAGGAAAATTGAAATCTTTAAATGTCTTTTTGAATAACTTTTCTTAAGCCTTTACCTATCTCTTAAGTATTAGGTGGGCTACAGTTCGACAGCAGACGGTCCAATATTTGTTCTTTTATTACGTCAACAAATATTGTTCATCATATTAACTACCTTTCCTAAGACGGAATATTAGAATAGAATAAGCAATCGAATAGATTTTCATGTCAATAAATTATACTTATAGCTTAACAAGCAAAACAAAAAGTAACACCAAAATCAGTCCAATGGTTATTGTGTAAAAGACCAATAACGGACAGACAAAAGTTTAAAAAATATCTTATAATTGGTTTCTGTCACTTATATTAAGTTCACTAAAAGTATTTTTTAATGAGATCTTTGGTTTTCTCGATTTTTACACATTTAAAATGAAACTATACCTGGAATACGCACTTAAATTTTGATAATCGGTCAAGTAGTCACATTTTAAAAAGCACGACGCATCTAACACTTCATAGTAATTCGTTCAGTAGACAGAACAGTATTGAAAATAGATTACATATGTATGGATAAGATAATGTCCTTCTTGGCTTAAAAAATCTACAATTCTATAATGTGCAAATAATGAAGTCATTATGACAGGTTTAGTTTGCTTTAGTATAACGCAACGTAGATAACACGTAAATTCTATCGTGTTTTTCTATTTGAGTGAGTTATTCTATTAGCCTGTTTAAATTTGAACCCTCGGTTACCTGTAAGCGCGATGGTTGTGGGTTCGATTCCCACATGGGGGAATGATTGTATTTAAATGATTTTCATTGCCACGTTCTCACGATATTGGAGAGAAAGTGGAAAATTGACACTAGGTTCTTTGCTTATATTGGGGGATCTTACTTATGGAGGGAAAATTTGAAATTGTTTAAAAAAAAAATGGACATTGTTATTTACACACAGGAAATAGGAAGCCATTTTCTTAGAAAATTGAAAACGAACGGTTTACCAGAGGCGCAGGTCGAATCGTGCGCGGGTTTGACAGGCTGATTGAAAAATCAAATCAATTCAAAGATGTTTTACGGTAGAAATTTTCTATTACTTACAAAAAAAAACAAGACAATACAATTTTCAGCTGTAGGTTTTTCAGGTATAGCAATTTTCATGACAGATAGTGAAAACCTAGAATCATGATACTCTGTGTGTGGTAAGGAGGGCAGGGAGAGACCTCGGTTGACCTTCGAAAACACAGTATCGACAATACTGGAGGAAGGTCACGTAAAGAGCACAAGGACCTCCGGAAGGCCTGTATGAAGAGGTTGATGACAGTGGATGAAACGAAAGAACTATGGAGGGACCGTAGCGTTTAGCGCTCTGTTCTCTCTGACTACCCCGCAAGGGATACAGCGTGAAGCTAAAAAAATTTTAAAAAATGATACTCCATTTTTAGCCCAAATTTGAGACATTGCAAGTTACAAAGCGGAGTATTCTGTCTTACCACGGCGAGGAAATGAAAACAATTTAAATATAATCGTTCCTTTGAGTGGACATTGAATCCACAATCATCGCGTTTACAGACAGTTCCCACGCGCTACAATGACCAGTGATGAAATAATAACTCCAATTTCATCATGGTTATTTAAAGATAAAAAATACAATTTAAGTACATTTAAGTATGTGTTTGTATTTTGTTTTTGACATATTTAATTACTACATTCTTATAAAAAGAAACTCAAAATCGTTTTTGAGATTTAAAATATTGAGCGCCTTTTGTCTCAAGCTCACTCATTTGCAGTTTTTTTTTTTTTTCTTTTTTTTATATGGATTTTGTAATTTATTATTGTTTTCATTAATATTTTTACTTGCTTTTGGTGGTTATTATTTTGTTTTAAAATTTTTTAGAAGTAGATATGTATATTTTTCTTCCTTTTTTTGTACAAATGAGCAACATTTTTTTTAATTTTTCATGATATGTTAGCCTTTAAATGAGATACACTGTGTAATAAGGTTTATATAGATGTGATAACATAAATTGTATCATAGTATATAGCGTTGGCTTCCCAATAAATAAATAAAATATAAAAAAATGTTTTCTAAAAGATTTTGTATGCTTGTTTAATATTTCATATATATTTTTTATTTAAACAAAAAAGTATAAAATATTAATTAAACGAATAAATTAAACGAACTTTTGAATTCTTCATGTACATATTTATAAGCCCTTTTCATTTGATACCCATATTGGGTTATGTAGATTATATAAAAAAAATATATGATCCGCCATTTTGTTTCGGGCAACCATTGTGAATTAACAACAATATTTATTATATGTAATTTCATAATATATTGCAATCAAAACCAAAACCAAATATGTATTCTAAAAAATCACAGCCCAATTGGACACAGGGAAGTGGGTCAAATCACTTCAAGTTTGACCCACTAGCGAACACGGGTAATTAAATAAAATTCATTAACATCACAATAACGTCATTCGAGTATTATATAATAGACAAGCATTAGACATATATATATATGTACATATACAGATAACAGACTACTACTTCCTTCAGACCCCACAAATTGCAAAAGATGAGAACAGATAAAAAAATAACCGATAAATATCAATTAATTTACATTAATATCTTATACACGTCATGAATTATGTCCTTATATTCTTACAATAATTGTAAGTATCATTCATTATCAGTACGATAAACTAGATAATTCGCGATGTCCAAAGTCCTTATTGATATACTATGTGTATATAAGAAATGACATAATCTTACAATGGCTGCTTTTTATTTACTTTTACTTATTTTAATACTACAATTGAATTGATATTTCTCGTATATAAACGACTAGCGGCCCGCTCGCCGCGTGACCTACGTAGCTGTTTCGTTATATTGCAAGCCTCGGGTGTGGATTTTTGTAAAATAAAGTGGTCTATGTTTAACCTTGGATTATCAACTTCATTTATGCAAAAATTCATAACAATCGGTCAAGCGGTGTAGATTTTTCATATAAACTTTCATCCTTTATTTTAATCCTTTACAAGTAGATTTTTGAAAAAATAAGTATCCTATATTTGACCCAGTAATTTTTACTACTTTCATTCTAAATTTCATCCAATTTGGACTGGTAGATTAGCTGTCAAAGCGTGATAGAGAAACAGACAGACAGCCATTTATAATATAAATATGGATTACAATTTAATTGACACCTCTCGTATATAAACGATCAATTTATTTTAAGTACCTATACAGTTTTTTAGTAATGGCGATCCGAAAGTACAAATTGAACACTTGCCACTTCGCCAATGACGCGTTGTATAGTAAATACATAAAGGAGCTTAGTTAGTATAAAAGAGATAACGTTACAGTATCATAGATTATAAGTTGAGAAGTAATTCAGTAACAATAAAGCAAATTTTAAGTGTTATTTTCTCTATACTTAAATAGCCAATTTCCACTGTTTCCTTCATAATACGTGACATTGGCAAACTAAATTATGTTCGAATGGCACGGTAACATAAGAAACAAAACAGACCTTTGATGCCATTACTTTATATTCATTACTAGCTACGCTTCACGATTTTTCCGTGAAGTTTCCCGTTCTCATAGCAGGGTAGTCGAGACCAGTGTCAAGACACTCCGTTTTCCACTTTCCGTCCGAATTCAAAACATTAAATGTTGCATAGTGGAGCTAATTGCCGTGCTTTATCTTATTGCCAGAATCTCCGGAGAAATGGAAATTATTAAATTATGATCATTCCTCCGAATGGGAATCAAATCCACTACCAACCGTGATTACAGTCTAATTCTGTCCCGAAAATATTTTAAAATAAAAAAGGTAAGATTTGAATACATATTACAATTCATAGTTTAACATTACAACATGAATAAATTACATGTAGGTACATGAGCATTATATTCATTATTAGTATGCTACAACATTTGACCTGCATAACTAAAACTTCGAGGGTTTAGTTCTCACTCGGCGGAACGAATTAATTTCAACATTTTCAATTATTTTCTTTTCTCTGCTCTGGTAAGGCAGACTCCGGCGTTTAGTTCCGCCATGAGACCACCGATGCCTAAAAAGTCTTGACATTTGGTTCTCTCCAACTAATTATTATGTGGGGAAAAGGTGTAAAACTGATAACAACTCTCTTAGGCTCTACCAGGGTGGCATTAATGTTTACCTTATTCACTAAATATGTGCTGCTAAATATGTGCAAACATTTTATTATATAACATACCTCTAATTTATAAATCAATTATTTTTGTAAGCTGACTAAATTGATTTTTGCAAAATGTTATTTGTACAAATTGAAGTGATTTTTTTTTATTACTACAAATTATAAAAAACAATACTACATTACTTGTTTATATTGTTTTTAATAACTTGAATGTGTGAAATGAAATACATGACTACTGAACACACAAAATTGATAAGAATTACATGAATATGTAAAAGAATTACAGTTTAAAACATAAAAAAATGCAAAGAGATAAATTAAAAATGTTTACTTCAATGATTATTCAAACTATTCCAACTTCCTTTAAGGAAATAGGAAAATTCTTTATAATGTATTATTATGTAACAGTTAAAGTCATTGAACTTGCTCGGATACATTAGTTATATGAACTTTAACCCTTAAAGAGAGAAGAGACAGACAGGGTGATAAGAGAGAGAGATATATATGTCAGTTGATTTTTGAGAACACAGTATACAAAATGTTGAAAGAATGTCATATAAAATGTGCAAGTCCTTCCTGGAATGAAGAGGGAGTATATGAAGATGTTGATAACATGTTGGTTAAAAGAAGTATGGCACAGTACCATATAGTTTTCTCTCTAACTTCTATAGAAAAAATGTGAAACTAAGAAAATTTTAAAGGGTTTTTACATAACTACAGATGCTACTCTTATTTTGACCTGTATTTATTTATAGAATTTGAGATTTACAATACTACTTAGCCCCACTACCTCCGATAATTTGCTTAAAAATTGGTACAAATAGGATACACACTTTATCACAATCAATATTAATTTCACATCATAAACCTACCATAACAAACCATGTGTCTTTTTAGTTATCTTTTAAAATCAAAATTGTTTATTTTATCATTTGCATGTAGCAAAAGAGGAGAACCTCATTTTGAGAATGAGATATTGTCAGGTTATAACACACAGGTTGTGAATCCTTGTGTGTTTTTGCCAAAGGGACATTCCTGCCATTCGAAAAACCTAAAGAACTGCAGAAAGCCTAAGGTACATAAATCTATTTATTGTTGAAATAAGATTTTATTTCACATAATTGTTTTTATAAAGTGCAATGAACTAAATTAATGATTATAAGTTATTGTGATTAACCAATATATTTTATTTATTTTATTAAAAAAATATAACATATGCTAACAACATATATATTAATATTACACATACATTTAATCTTAAAGATGTAAATATAAATATAATAATTTGTTTAAATATTTTTATTGTTTAATACTGTTGCAAATTATCTGTTTTATAAAAAAAATGAAATTTCTCACAGAAAACTTTAGAAACATACATTCATCAAATATATTGTTTAATGTTATAGAATATAAATTGGAGAATTATTAATCTGCGATACAAGAGACAAGGTAAAGCTGCTTTATAAAACATATACTTTAGTAGGAAAATCAAAATTTCAAAGTGAAAATATTTACAAAGCTATTGTCATTATCAACTAGTTCATATTGTTTAAAAAAAATACACTTTTTTTTAAGTTAGGTAATTAAAACTTACAATGAAATTAATTATTTAATATACACGTGAGATAATAAAAAAAGTATGCAAAGCTGAAGAAATAAAAAAAAAGTTTTGGTATATGTATCATATCTATCAAGGGCATATCTTAATAAAAAATAATCAATCTAATATTTTGCCAAGCAATTAATTTAGATATAATTTTATAATTAATAATAATTTAACCTTGATGTTTATTATTGTACATGTATTTGACCAACTCTTATCTTATATGGTTAAATTATACTTTCGAATATTATGTAAGTCCTACAAGTATGAAGAAAGTAATCATTCCATTTTAATGATAAAATAAACATTTATTAGACTATAGAATTATAAGTGTGCAATTTGCATGAAACTTACCTCCTTTATTATGTCCGTTTACTTTTTCTTCAGTCATTGTGCACAGAGAACTATTCACTTTTCAAGCTTAATATTTCTTGGTTCGTTAGACTCAGATGTTTTTTAATAATAAAATAATTAAAATTTTGAAGTAGTTTTTGTAGTTGAAAATTTTAACTAAGCATTACACTGGCACAGAAGAAATTAAACAGACTGCGGAGAAACTAAGAATACGCAATACTTCACGCAAGCGCTCTAATATACAAACGGCTAGTGACTAGTTTCGAACTAACGATAAAACACTACGTCAGTAGTCTACGTAATAATTCACAATTATCATTAATATGTATAAATACATAAATGAATTAACGCCTATTACACAATGTCAATATGTTTAATATCGTACGTCTCGCCGTCAACTGACTAAAAATTAAAACATGAATTAAAATGTAGCACGAGCTCCTTGTATACCTAAGACCATTTGACACTTGACAGTTGACAGTTACATATGGTATTGACATTTGACAATAGTGTTTTTCTTTATTTTATGGATTTTAGGCGTGTTTGACTATATATATTATTTCTTATATTTGACGTTGATGCATAGAGTTTTGACAGTATACATATACAGATTATAAAGAAATGTAAATTACTGCAAGTCCAGTTACACACTTTCAAATGGCTATTTGTAAAATTATACTAAATTCAGGCATCAAATTCAGAATGTTATATATAAAAATGGAATTAACATTCCATGAACGCATATGATTATAGAAATATTATTTGTAATATCTGATTAATAATCAGTAATATTTAAAGAGTGATAAAGGCTATAGAAATAAAATATTAGGGCATGTAATATTAACCAATATTAAATTAATATTCGCATATATTTTAATTATTTACTAATCATTCTTCTTTAAAGAAAATGAAAAGTTTCGCAATACTTTTTTATTATTAATTGTAAGTAGCAACACTAAATTTGCAATGCGTCACAAACTGAAGAAATAATAAATTTCAGTCAAGACAACAATCGCAACGTTGACAATTTTTATGTTATAAATTATAATGGCAGATAAAAGAAAAACTAAAAAGCGCAAAGAGGTATGTAAATATACAAAAACATTTATTTAAAGTCAGATATTCACTTTAGTGTATATTTTGCATGTTAATCTAATAATTGCATGTCGCTGTATGTTTATACAGTCGACTGTATTTTTCCTTCTCATCAGCATGTTTCTAGTATAATTGAGTTTATCTCACTTAAAGAATGCCTAAATTTACCCATTTTTGCGTAATAAATTACTTTTTAAGTGGTAATTTTGGAGCGGCGTAGTTTATTCTGTTATTACCACGACGTAAAAAAAGCAATGACTATTTAATTATTTTTATTTTTAACGACAAGCTTGAATAGACTCTTGTTAATTGAAAGCTGTACATTAAATGTACCATATTCTGATGGCGAGTGCGCAGTATCCCTTATTGTAACAACAGCATGGTATTTTAAAACAATTTAAAAATAAACTGCAATCCTTCCGGCTGTTCTTTGTTTGATCTGTGCCAACCGCCTTACGAATCATTTATTTTATTTGTTTACAGCGAAAGAAGGTATGTTTTAAAATCATATTATTATGAATTTTTGTATATGATTGTTTGTATTACCAGCTATGCAGGTTTTCTTTAAACTTACATAGATTCGAAATGATGCCACAAATTGCAATCAAAAAACCTAGGAGAATTGATATAAGATATATTTGCTAAAATAATCCTGTAATTTTTGCAAAATGTACCCGTCACATTAAACAATTCAAGAAGAAGTAGGATGCAATTTATCATGTGATTAACTTAACCACAATATAATACTCTATTCATACATTTTATTTCTAAATTAGTTATTTTATATATTTTTAAGAAATCTTGTTTGTACAGTATATTTGTTTTAAATAAAAATGTCTATAGAAAAAATAATTTGATCTTGTATTTCCACAAGTGTTTCAAGACTATTTTAAAAATACAAATTACCATACTAGTGTTTTAAAAATATTTAACTTATACATTGTTATAGTAACAATCTTTGAAATGGCTATTAATTTATTTAACATAATCTTTATTACTTGAAATACTTTTTACTTTTAAATTTTGTATAACCAAATTTTATTACAAAATTTACTCTTAATATTTTAAAGTTTTATTTACACATTTAGAAAATTTGATAATTTTATACTTAGTAGTCACAGAACTTGGATGGTTTTCAAGAGGCATGGGCATGGCTTGAATCCTGCTGCATTCAATTTTTTATATTGTCTAAATGCCTTGATACAAAATTTAGTACTACAGACATTGCCCAATTATATTACTTGTCTCAATATGCAATGTCTTAAATTCAGCTATAAAAGTGGAATGATGTATCTTGATACTAGATTCCTCTATATCTAAAAAATATGAATCCTAAAAATATTAATAATTAATAAACATTGAAATAAGACAAAAAACAAATCCAATTTTTATGTTTCATAAAAGTAAAAGACATTTAGCAAACATAAAAATTTGAACATAGTGGGATTCGAACCCGTGCCTCTTGACTACCGTCCAGACGCTCTCACCAGTTACATTGAAATTCTTATACACTTTTTTACAACTTATTTTTGTTGTTAGCATCTCTGTAGAGACACTTTTACAAATTTCTCCTACCCAAAGATTATTCTATGAACAATTGTTTGGCGAGACAGAATGCTATTAAATATTTAAGATTTTAAATACTTTTAAATATTTTTAAAGTGTTATTCCACACTTAGAAAAATTCACGGGCTTAATGACTAACCAATATAATATTTTTTTAATATTAAATAATGCTTGAAATATTTAATTTATAGTAATATTCTTTGAGATATTTGCATAGATGTGGGCCAGCACATGCTAATAAATTATAAATCTCGAATTAGAAATGAAACGGAAAATCCCGATTCTTATCTTGTATTATCTATAACTTGTATTATATTTTACTAATAATTTTTAAGTTCACATGTATTAAAAGATATACAACACATTGTTGACGTCATCGTGACGTATTTGCGATATGCTTAACGCATCATAACTTATATTATAAATGCGAAAGTCGGTCTGTTTGTCTGTCATGTTTTCACAGCTACTGGACGGATTTGGATGAAATTCGGAAAAAAAATAGTTGATGATACGAGGTCAAACATAGGGTACTTTTTTTAAATATCAACCCCCAAAAGTTTTTAAACAATTGTAATGAAATAATTGAAATAGTTGAGCACAAAATAAAACCAAGTTTTTTTCTTTTTTTTTATCGTCAGGAAATTCGTTACGGATACCAGCCCGAGTGGGACTCGGTACGTGGTTATGTGGAACTCCGGTGAGGCAAGATGGTAACGCCGCCGTTACCCACTAAAACCTGACGGTGCTCCTTCTCGACCGCCACTAGCCGGGCCACAGGGACCAATTCGAAATAAAACCAAGTGTCTTAACATTAGGTTTCCTCTGCTGTGTGCGGGATATAGCGTGACGATAAAAAAACATATAAAAAACAAATAATGTTGTTCTATAGATCTAAATCGTGCCTATAAAATAAGTGCTGACTACTAAGCAAATTTTGCTGGGCCAATATTATTAATTTAGGTATTACGCGATTAGAGTTTAGTATATGTTCAGAAAACGGAAATAATAGTGACCTATTACCTTCTCTGTGATAGGCACACGGAAAAATGAAACAGTAAATAAAAATAATATAAAAACTTCTGTTGGGCTCCTAATTTTAGTTGCAATTAACATTTAAACATTAACAATTGATCGTTTCTTTGTCATTCATTGTTATTTTATTTTTTTTTTTATTGAATAAAGGAGGCAAACGAGCAGAAGGCCCACCCGATGTTAAGTGGTTACCTTCACCCATAGACATCCACAACATTAGAGTTATGGATGCGTTGCCAGCCTCGGGGATGTACGACAGAAGGAGGGAAAAAGGATAGGAATGGTGGGATTAGGGAAAGCTGGCTTACATGCCATCGAATCGAATCGAATCGGATGTGTTCCAGACACATCAACAAATGTTTGGCGGTTCGTCTTTGACACTATAGTGGCCGCGAGCCAGTCGGAGAACGACTCTCCTACCACCAAACTACTGGGTTACCCGCCTTTTACGGGATCGGTAGCGACCCGAAGCGGCGAGGGGGAATTGTGTTCTTAGCCCGTCCCCCCACGGGTAAATTGTAGTGTAATATTTAAAAACTGATTAATTTTCAACATTTTTTAGTTTTAATCGATCTCATCACAAACAAATAATGAATTTTTGATATTTAATTGTTAATTGCAATTGCCCACATGACAGAAATCAAAGCAAGTTGTTCTATAGATCTAAATCGTGCTTATAAAATATACGCTGAGTAGTAAGTAGAGAATGCCCCACTTTCACCGGTATAGTAGCGTTAGTCGACAACTGTCATACTGTGCAAGTGTACGTGTCCTTGTATTTGAGTCACAATGAGAGAATTTGTGAGTAAAAGTTTAATAAATTAATATAAAAATGTTAAATTAATAATAAAATATATATTAAAATCAATAATTTATGTTAAATAAATTATTGATTTTAATATATGTTAAATACCGCTTCTATTGTTTGTAAGTCTATTTTTATAGGAAAAGCTCTGTTTTTACGTGCATAGTTGAAAAATGTAACTTTAAGTTTCATATAATGCTTTTGTTTTCTTCATTTCTTTTTACATTTTTTCCGCATAGCAGGGGAAATATAGTGAACGTAGTGTTAAGACACTCCGTTTTTCATTTATTCTTATTTCTATTTAGTGGCTCTAGGCCATTTGTGTTAAGACAAAATGAAATTTTTCATAACTTTTATAGCAGTCCAAGAATTTGTATAGCCATAATAACATACGTAAATGTCATCATCTTTTTGTTGAACTAGACTTAATAGACTAATTTAAACAATAACTGTTATTATGACTTACATATTTACATATAAATGATTATATTTTTCATTGTTTTATATTCTTTTGTTCTATTGATAAGACAAAATGCAGCGTTGAGTATTGCCATTCAATACGTAATGTCTTGATCTCAGGCGCGGAAGGTGGAGAACACAGTGTTTTGACACTAGGTTCTATCTGACTGGTCTGTTATGCGTAAATAATGTCTCAATGTAATGTCTCTAAGACAGTTTTGTGAGAAATAATTGTTTTTTTAACCTAGTGTTAAGACACTCCGTTCCCCACTTTCCGCCAAATTCGGAGGCATTGCGTGTTAAATGACGGAATTTAACGCCGTCCTTTGCCTCGACACCAGAGCGAAGAAAATGGAAACATTTCCGCTGCTCGAGTGGGAATCGAACCCACAACCAGTCGGGTAACGTCATACGCTTGCGCCACTGCGTCACGACTGGCCCCAGAATGAGTGACAAATAATGAATAATATAAATCGTGTAACTTTTATTTTATATGTCATCGATATTTTCCGCAGTGCACGTTATGTTATGCAGAGCCAGCAATTTTTTGATACTTTTGCTGACAGTATATAATAGTAGCTTCACGTTTTTTCCCGCACTGCAGAGTAGTTAGAGAATGTAATGTTAAGAAACTCTATCCATGACTTTTTTACTTAGAAATTGATTATTATTTGTATTAGATTTATGTGGCTATAAACATCGATTTTGTTGATTTTGAATTAAAACATACATAGCCTATTAAAAAAAATATGACTTCCTTATTGAACTATTATTCTAGTTAAACTTTATGATTATAGTAGTTACAGTATTCTTTTTTATCCTTTTCAAAGGTATGACTGTCATATATTATTTGTAAATCTGTAAATTGTTGATTTCGAAAGCCTCGCTGTTGCTTTTGTGCCGATAATTTTAAGGTTTGAGGCATTAAATTTCATAAACCGGTGATAAATAATTTGACGTTAAAATTGTAGCATGTGGCTTCCTATCTATCTATCTGTACTATAATAAAACAGTAGAAACAATGTTTGTACGTGCACATCTCCGGAATTATTGGATGGATTTGTGTCAAACTTTTTTGTTGTATAGCTTTTAAGCTTTGGTAGGGCTTAGGCTATAATTGATTGTGAAGAGCGAAGCAACTGATGTAGAAATATAATAGACCAACTATAAGATATAAGGAAATTTCTCCTTCACAAATGTTGTTTAGAGTGATAGGTGTTTCGGTGGAAAGGGCCGGTCATTCGGCCCACGCATTTACGGGGAGTTACTAGTTTTTATTATACTATACATAATTACTAGACTATGATTTTGAAACAAAAAATGTTACCCCATTTTTATAATTGATTAGTTCATGTATGCCGCTTTTGCTGGCAATTCAATGTCAGGGTCAATGTTACGTTCTACTGCTAGCTCTATATCGCTTTATCAAAGGTCACTTTAAAAAGATTTAGTGGCGCCTTCATTTCTTTCTCTTTGTCGTTTCAACTTTTCGTTGGAAACGGTTTTTCAGTACTTAATATCTACATTATTAAAGCTTAGCAATTATTTAGCGAATAGTTATAAGTTTATATTTCTGGTTGAGGTAAATATTTGTATTCGAATTGTATATAGTGTATATAGTGCCAGCATCATACAGGCCACCGTGGCGCAATGTGACAGCGTACAAATGCAATTGATTCTGGGTTCTATTTCCGTGCTGATACTCATTTTTTTATAATATGTGGATGTAGTAATTAAGCTTGTAGTGTAATTTGTGTGTATTGTATTTAAAAAGTATTCACCTTATACGGTTTTATCATAAACCGACTTATGAAGTACTTTGGTTATAATATAACTGCGGTCTTTAGAGTCTCTATTCCGCTCTTTCGTTTTCTAGATCAATTCGTGAGTTTCATTTGCGAGTGATCGTTTGATAAAGTTTTCATTTGTGCTACATTATTTAGTGTAAGCGTCAGATGACACATTATTTGACGAAGAAGGTTAAATAAAAAAGTTACAATTCAAATATTTTATACTGGTGACCTCATCGCGACTACACCCGCTCGATTTTTCACATAATTTTTCATCCTTTATTTTTATCAAGAAATTGTTTTGATTCTGAATTTCATCCAAATCGAACCGTCGTCGATCGTAACAGATAGACAGATAGAATTTTGAATTTATAATATTAATATAGATTTAAAAATTACTGACTTATGATACTGAAATGATTTTATTAGATCCCATTTATATACCAAAAATATATCCAGAAAGTATATTTATGATGATGAATTTGTTTTATTATTTCTATGTGCATTTTTATTACGGCTACAAAACAGGTGCTGGTACATCGCTCTGTTCTTGGTGTTCCATACACATAATAGAGACGCAAAACGGTTCAATCGTAGTTTTTTTTTGTATAAAATATTATCAGACATTAGATTTGACTTAAAAATATCCACAGTAATAAGTAAACAATATTTATAATGTAATTATTTTTTTTTTTTTTCGATAAATTAGAAAGAGTACATCTTTGAATGTGTTTCTTATATTTACTTAATTACAACCTCATTCTTTTTCCCGCATATGGTAGAAAAACAAGTCATTATTTAATACTAGCGGCCCGCTCGCGGCTTCGCCGCGTGCACTGCCTAATTGTTTCGTTATGTTGCAGCCCTCGGGTGTGGATTTTTGAAAAATAAAGTAGCCTATGCTTACCCTTGGATTATCAACTATATCTATTCCAAAATTCATTACAATCGGTCAAGCAGTTTAGATTTTTCATATAAACTTTCATTCGCTATTTCAACCCAGAGAGGTTGATTTTTGAACAAATAAGTAGCCTATGTTAGACCCAGGGCTATTTACTATTTTCCTTCTAAATTTCATCCAAATCGGACCGATAGATTAGCCGTGAAAGCGTGACAGACAAACACACAGACATCTCCATTTATAATATAAGTATGGATTCGTCAAAGTTTCAGAAGAAATGAGCTAAGTTACTAATATAGGCGAAAACGGAACTATACAATAATACAGCTATATAGTTTACTCTGTTGTTGGGTTTTAACGAGGTCAATAGCATTCCGCTAGTTCTAATCTACCTGCTGCTAAGTAACATTTCTGTAATCACACGTAAACATTAATGCTTGAATATAAAAATTTCTATTAGTTATATAGGTCTATTTTAACTAAGAAATTGATTGAGAAAAAAGCTTTTAATTTGTTTCTTAAAATTTGGTAAGTTTATTTTTCTGAAGCTATCTTGATTTAGTCTGACAGATAAAGTTTGCGGATTCGATATCCTCTCGACGGAATGGCTATAATTTTTTTTATCCCACCTTTAGTTAAGACACTCTGTTCCTCGTGTCGGAACTCAACGCTGCGCTTTACCTCGACACCAAAGCGAAGGAAATATTTCAATTCCCCGAGTGGGTATCGAACCCACAACCAGTCGCGTTTACTTTGTGCCTCTGCGCCACGTCTGACATTAGATCTTTATTATTATTTTATTCCTGCTCTGGTAACATTAAAGGCGTCGTTAAATTCGGAAATTGCGAGCTTGCGAATTTGCGAAATTGAAGATAAAGCGAAGGTATCTTAAAAATTTACGCTACTACCGGATGTAAGTAGTAATTTCGCTAAAATTAAAAAGAAATATAATATATGTATATTCTTATTGTTTAACGTTACGTTAACTCAAAAAGGGGAGTGTCTGTGGCATCATTACTATTAAACGGCTAAACTGATTTCGATGCGTTTAATTTTTATTCGACAGCCACTTTTGATGCGGTGATTCTATGTTTATTAAAATCTGTCCAGCAGTTTGAAAATTATCAGCTCTTTTCCAAAATCTTGTAAGCCATTTTGGGGCACAAAATTGAATATTTTAAAAATCATTTCTTAAATTACCTACATATAATTATTTTTTGAATGATTTTTTTATTATAATTTTAATTTAAAAGTTTTATTTGTCGTACAGACAACACAATGCATAAGCTATTAAGCTCAATGCCTCTGATTAATGGTAGATTCCATGCTGCATTTTAACATGACATTACTGAGTCATTTATAATAATACCTAATTGTTATTTAAATAGTTATTGTCTTATTGTTGCCTTCATATACAAAACAAATAAAGTAAAACCACTTTAATACGATTTCGTAGTGGACAAAAACGTATGCGTTCTAAAAAGGAGAAATGAAAAATAAAATAAAGTACAGTTATTTCACGAAGATATTGAAATTTACTTTAATATAAATTCCCCTAATTGAAAGTTCTGGTGTGACACACAGCGGAGTTGAGAACAGCAATTGAGTACGTAGTCTAGATTTTAGGCGGTGTTTGGAGAATGGAGTGACTTGTCACTAAGTTTACTCTACCTACTAAGCTATACTAGAACATAAAAATTCGTTATCAAAACCTTCAGTTATATTAAAATATTTTTAAAATTTAAATGTGTTATTTACACTTAAGAAATTGACAATGACATTTTTAAAAAATGTATAAAAATTGGAACACCTTGGATTCGAACCCGCGTTTTTTGGAAACCGTCCTAGCGCTCTGACTGCTAAGCTATATCATGGTTCAAATCCCACTGCGTTCAAATTTTTATACGTTTTCTGATAATGTTTTTATATTACAATATATTTGTTAGTTTTATATAATTAAGTATGTAATACATATTAAAGACGCTTGTTAATTGAAGATCTATGTGAATGTGTAAACGACAATTAAGATTATATTCTTTAAGTGCTCGAGTTGGTAATCTGTTCTGGAAAATCGTGTTCTTATTACTTTTATCTATAACAGAAAAAATATTTCCACGATAAAGTATGAGGTACTTTTTATTCTATTTGTTTAATTGTTTTTATAATGTAGGAAAGTTACACTTAGTAAGTCTTAGTGCTGCAATAAGTCAAAGTTTAACTGTTAACACGATTGGTCGTGGGTTTGAACTATTATATTTGAATAATTTTCCTTCTTTACCTAGGTGAATAGATTACCTAGGTAGATAGAACAAAGCGCGGCGTTGAGTTCCGCCACTGGACACGGCTTATATTTTCAGCGCAAATAGGACAACACAGTGTCTTGACTCTATTTACTTCGTTATGTTAGATAGGAAAAATAATAAAGTTAATATTCTATTATTGGACTGCCATGTAATATATCACTTGTCACACTTAAATAAATAATGTAAATTAAAAAAAACTTTAACGAACTCTAGTAATTGCACTTGTAATTCTTAACTGCATATTAATTATGATATATTGCCTTAACAATTATCCTTATACAATTAATCTATAACGATTATTAAATGTGGCATAAACATAAGATTTATTTTTCTGTCTGTTCTCAATTGTTAATTAAAAAATATTATTTATAATTTATTAAACGCCTTTGTGACACAGTGGGACAGAGTCTGACCGTAGTCGTAATTGATTTTGGGTTCGATTCCTTCTCGGTGTTATATGGTATGGTGGAATATGACTTATTTATTATTTCAATTTCCCCACTTTTTCATATGCCGAATTTGGGTAGTAAATGTCAAGACACTCCGACAGTTTCTCTTTGCCTTTCCTATGCAGGATAAAGGGTGAAACTAAAAAAGAAATATTTTTACACTTCATAAATATCTTGGTAGTTTCAGCCTTTAAAATTACGTTGTTTTTGTTTTTTTCCCTTACTCTATTAAAATATTGAAAAAATATTATATTTTTGACTACGCAAAACCAGTAAAATCGTTAATGTTTACCGGTTTATAAAATACTCATATCGGTTATTTGACTACAGGAGTTTGGTGAACCGCCCGTACCTGAGAAACCGACCAGCGAAGAATATTCAGTAGCGAAATGGCTGAAGGCGAACGTTCCCACAAAGAAAACGAAATTCCTAAACCATCACGTCGAATACTTTACAGGTGTGTATTTTAATGTTAAGATGTAGAAAATTATATGTTTTAAAATATCTTCTCTATTATATATTTGTCTTTGAATATATCTGAGGGACCAGTCGTAGCACAGTGGCACAAAGTGGTCGATTCTCACTCGAGGAGTGGAAATATTTAATGTTTCCATTTTCCGTCGCTCTAGTGTCGAGGCAAAGCGCGGCGTTAAGTTCCGCCACTTAACACGCAATGTCTCCGAATTCGGCGGAAAGTGGGGGACTGAGTGTCTTAACACTAGGTTCCTTCTGCCTACCCTGCTAGAATTTTATGCCGCACACCATGTATTTATTTACATCAGAAATATTTTTCTGCTGCTTTCGAAATACTATTAAAAATGTGATTTTGGTTCGACCAAAACATGCAATTAGTTTGAAAGGCTCGTTGTTAAAAAAGATTGCTTTCTTCTGATGTAGAACAAGTTGTCGTCCGAAACTTCAATTACGTACACTTTAGAGATCGCGGTTTTGACTGAAATAGATGAATTCGCCTTCTTTCCTTAGCTATTTCAGAAAGTCCTTTCTTAATGCTCTACTATACTCTATAAAGGACCATGTCAAAATTAATTATTCAATGCCTAATAGCTTCGGCTGTGTGGTGTCCATCATTCTATTACTCATTTGCGAAATATTCTCATAATATACCTTGAGTTTTTCGAGTTATGGGTTCGATTCCCGCTGGAGAAAAGATCATATTTAAATTATTTTCCCGTGGGGGGACGGGTTAAGAATACAATTCCCCTCCGCCGCTGGGTAGCGTCCCGTAAAAGGCGGGGAACCCAGTAGCTTGGTGGTAGGAGATTCGTTCTCCGACTGGCTCGCGACCACTATCATGTCAAAGACGAACCGCCAAATATCTGAAGACGTGTTCCGGTTCGATGGCATGTAAGCCAGCTTTCCCTATCCCAACATTCCCATCCTTCCTCTCTCCTTCTGTCCTACATCCCTAAGGCTGGCAACGCATCTACAACTCTAATGTTGTGGATGTCTATGGGCGAAGGTACGACTTAACACCAGGTGGGCCTTCTGCTCGTTTGCCATTTAAATTATTTTCATTTCTCAATTGTATAGTACCTAAGACAAAGCACGGCGTTAAGTTTCACTTGTCAACACACAATGTCTCGATTGCTGGCGGAAAGTGGAAGACAGAGTGTCTTGATACTAGGTTCTCTCTGACTACCCTGCTATGAGAGAAAGCGTGAAGTTGAAAAACAAAGTGTTTATTTGTTTATTTAATCTGCAAGATTAAAAACCAATTTGAGATTTGAATTCATAATAATCGCCAATCGCGAGTTAATGTGAACATGTTCCGTTACATGCCGTTATAATTACGTCAATAATATACGCGACTCTATTTTTTTAAGTTATTTTAACAAAAGTTGATATTGATTATTTTGGTTTGTGATAGATTTATATGAATAAATACAGTAAATGACACGAATATAAACTATTAAATAAAAAAATTACAAGCGTTTTTCGTATAATGTCATACACGAGACCATTGTGGCACAGTGGGTGAGTTTCTGATTGTAATTGCTATTGGTTGTGGATTCGATTCCCACTCGAAAGACTTTAACTAATTAATTATTTTCATTTTTCCGCGTTTACGAATGAGTTTAAGTTTAATATCTCGAAATTGGGTATAAAAAGTAGAGAACGGAGTGTCTTATCACTAGACGGAAAATAACATAAACTGAAAAGCTATAAACCTAAATAATTACATATTTCAAGAAATGCCAATTAACATTTCGTATCAATCACATAAACTGACCCAGTTTTTGAGGTTATCGCGATTTTTGTTTCACATAAGCTTAGTAAATTATGATATTTCATATTTAATGTTTGGTTTTACACGTGGAGTTCATAATCCCGTGTCTAAATACAATTTGCATGCAGTGACGGCATATGTTATGAAAGTAAAACTACTTGAAAACAAAGTTACTTTTTATTATTTGTTTGAAGAAATTTTTAAAATGTATGTTTAAATGGTATTGTTTAGAGTATTTACATATACGTTAGTATAGGGGCCAGTCGTGGCGCAGTGGTACAAGCGTGTGACTGTAAACCGCTGGTTGTGGGTTTGATTCCCATTTGAGAAGTGACAATCGAATCGATCGTGGAAATATTTCGTATTTCCATTTTCTTCGTCGGGTGTCCCAGTGTTGTGTTGTGGCTCCGATTCTCACTCGAGGAGTGGAAATATTTAATATTTCCATTTTCTTCGCTCTGGTGTCGAGGCAAAGCGCGGCGTTAAGTTCCGCCACTTAACACGCAATGCCTCCAAATTTGACAAAAAGTGGGGAACAGAGTGTCTTAACACTAGGTTCCCTCTGCCTACCCTGCTGTGTGCGGGATACAGCGTGAAGCTAAAAAAAAACATTACCTTACTTAAAAAAATAATTGCTAGATCAGGCTGCTGTTTTTAAATTAGGATCGCTCATTAACATTGGGCTTTATTCGATTAGAACTAATATAAACGGATACATCATTCCTTCTTTAAGTTATTATTTTAAATTATAGAAAACAAAACTATATAATTATTTAAATTATATAAAAAAACGTTTACAAATCTATCATTATAATAATGTGTCGTCATTAATAATTTTCAGGCACAAAAGCTGTAGACGCTTTGCTCACATCAAAATGGGCGACGGGGAAGAACCCAATATTCACAACGCGCCACGAGGTCACAGACTATTTACACCAGATGCTTGTGCACAAATTATTTCACAGAGCTAAAAAGGTATTATAATAATATACATATATGAACTTTTTTAAGATTTTTATTATGTCTGTTAATCTTTTTATCTTTATTATTCGTTTATAGGTTAATTTATGGTTTAGTGAGGAGTTTATTATATTTAATGTGTTAAATTCCTCTTGTTTATAGGCATTAAATGGAAAGTGGAGAACGGAGTGTCTCGACACTCTTGGCCTATATATATATATATATATATATATATATATATATATATATATATATATATATATATATATATATATAGGCCAAGAGAGTATATATATATATATATATATATATATATATATATATATATATATATATATATATATATATATATATATATATATATATATATATATATATAAATATTTTACTTAAAGTACCTACGTAAAGTAGAAATATGAAGTTCACATAATCAATTATTTCGTTTGTAATGGTTTACAGGAATATGATTTATTTAAATTATTATATATTTCAAACTAAATTTATTAAGTCATATTAAAAGTTGCCTTCTATAAAGTTTTTTTTGTATTTATTTACAATTACACATTTTTAATTAGCTAATATATGGTAGAAAATAAAATAGTTTATTCCTAGCATTTTCTATGATTCGTACTTTTACCATTAAAATTGGTAAATTTTAAGTTAACTGTCTTTAAATAATTTATTAAAGCACAAAATTATAATAATAATGGCGGCTAATACTTTTATTTTCTACGTTTTGTTTTCAGGTTCCTGTCAGTGAACAAGAGTTAAAAGGAAAATCTAAGAAAAAGGATGTAGAAAAGTCCAGCAAGAGTGGAGACGAGAAGGAGAAAGAGAAGGATGGGGAGAAGAGTGCCGCTGAAAATAAGGTATGATTATTAACTTATTTAATACCTGTATTGAAACAAAAAAAGGAACTTTTTATTAATTTGGTTTTTTTTTTATAGAATTAAGGTGTTTTTGTAGCTTATATTAAGATTGTACATTGGACTTGTTGAAGATGGACTTTTTAAAAAAAATTTTTTTACCGTCTTGGTGCTAGAACATCTTGTTCTCTCTTTTCCACATTAATTTCTAAAATTGCGCATAGAGTTGCAAAACTTAATGCTGCATTGTTTTATTACAACGAGTATGCAATAATTTTATTTCATTGTTATTCTCCCACGGATAGAGGTTGCCTTCACGATGGCAATTACTATAGTTAAGCTGTTAATTTGTATATTTTATATAGTTGTATTTACATTAGCTTTAAACGTATAAGAAAACATTTAAGAAAGAAGCTAATTATAATTGTAAAGATTGCATAAAATTTGATTTTATTTTAGTCTGTACATTTATTTCTGCCATGTTATAGTCTATATAAAAAGTACATAATTTAATCGTTTAGCTATGTACCTATATTTTTTTATTTCATCGTTTTTTCTTGTCTGCGTATGCAGCGAGATCCTACTGTCATGACACTCTGTTTTTTGCTTTTCACGCAAGATTCTGCTTTTTGCCTTTGTATTGCCAGTGCAGGGAAATGGAAATAATTTTATATCGAACCCACAATCATTGCGATAACCCACTGTGAAAAAGTTATCCCACTTTGCTACGATGGCCGGTACATACCTGTCTATTTATTTATCAATATTCACTTTTTTTTACCCCGCACACAGGAGGGTAGGCAGAGGGTACCTGATGTTAAGACACTCCGTTCCCCACTTTCCCGAATTCGTAGGCATTGCGTGTTAAGTGGCGGAACTTAACGCCGCGCTTTACCTCGACACCAGAGCGAAGAAAAACGGAAATATTAAATATTTCCACTCCTCGAGTGGTAATCGAACCCACAACCAATCGTTTACAGTCACACGCTTGTGCCACTGGGCCACGACTGGCCACTACTGGCCACTTTACATTCACTATAATAAAAATTCCAGGACACAAAAGAAACCAAAGAGGCGAAAGACAAAGAGAAAGAGAAGGAAAAGAAGAAGCGCAAGATCCGTCTGGAGATGCACATGGAGCAGGTGTTCCTGGACACGCTGGACGCGTACGTGTGGATCTACGACCCCATGCCGTGGTACTACTGGGTGTGCGGCGCGCTCGTCGTGCTCGGCACCATCGGAGTCTGCATGTTCCCGCTGTGGCCGGCCACCGTGCGGTGAGTGGGGCTTTTTTTTTTAAATGTTTATTTTTATGTTCTACGGACATGCTCTTTTGTTAACATGTAAAAAAAAAAATAGCTTCCTGCTATATCCCGCACACAGCAGGGTAGGCAGAAGGAACCTAGTGTTAAGACACTCCGTTCCCCACTTTCCGCGTGTTAAGTGGCGGAACTTAACGCCGCGCTTTACCTCGACACCAGAGCGAAGAAAATGGAAATATAATTTCCACTCCTCGAGTGGGAATCGAACCCACAACCGGTCGTTTACAGTCACACTCTTGTGCCACTTGGTCACGACTGGCCACTTAACATGTACATTTCTCATTTTCTTGTTATATTACTATCTACTTTTCTAAAAGAGTCCAAGTATTATGCTTTAGATGGGGATGGGGGGGTTGGGGGGGTTTTTTGTGCTTTTTGTTTTTGGATATTTGTGTTTTTGTTTTTTTTTTCTCCCTTTTTTAACATTTTTGGCGAAACGACAAACGAAAGAAACAAATATCTGTCTAGACTGTGGTAAGTTAGGGTTGTGTTTTTTGTTTTTTTTTTTTTTTGGAAAAAAATGTTTGAAGTATTAAAGAAACAGCATCCTCTCTTGCCAAACGATTGTTCATAGAATACTCTTTGGGTAGGAGAAATTTGTAAACATCTCTCCACAGAGAGATGCTGACAACAAAAATAAGTTGTAATATAGCGTATAAGAATTTCGACGCAGCTGGTAGTATTAATGCGTGGCGCACGCAGTCAAAACGCCTGAACGGTTTCGAAAAGGCTCGGGTTCGAATCCCGCTGCGTTCAAATTAAAAAAAATTTTTTCTAAATGATTTTTTATTTTTTTTAATATATTTTTTTTTAATATTTACAGCAAAGGCGTATACTACCTATCAGTGGCTGCCGCAGCGTTTCTGGTACTGATCATAGCTCTCGCCGTGCTCAGGGTGGTTGTGTTTTGCCTTGTATGGATACTGACACTCTCGAGGCATCACCTGTGGCTGTTGCCCAATTTGACGGAGGATGTGGGCTTCTTTGCTTCCTTCTGGCCGCTTTATAAGGTTAGTATTTTTTTTATGTTTTTGTTTGGTTGGTGATATTGAGAAGATTGTGTTTTAAAGTGTTAGATTGTAAGCGGTGTTGTTTTTAATTATTCTTTTAGTATTTTTTACATAATATATTAGTATTAGGTAAATGTTTGGGTTATTTAAAATTATGAAGATTATTGTTCATTTCCGCTCAAAATTTGCGTATTGTGGCGGAGCTCAACGCCGGGCTTTGTCTTAGGTTTCAAAGTGGATAAATGATAAGCCCCCCTAAGTAAAATTGGAACCCACAACTAATCGTCTTTACAGTCACACGTTGTCCACGTACAATTAATTAATTAATAAAATTTAGTTGGGGCCAGTCGTGGTGCAGTGGCGCAAGCGTCTGAGTGTAAATAACTGGTTGTGGGTCCGATTCCCACTCGAGCAGTGGAAATATTTAATATTTATTTCTTCGGTCTGGTGTCGGGATAAAGGCGCGGCGTTAAGTTCCGCCACTTAACACGCAATGCCTACGAATTCGGCGGTACATGAGGAACGGAGTGTCTTAACACTAGGTTCACTCTGCCTATCCTGCTGTGTGCTGGATACAGCGTGAACCTAGAAAAATAAATAAATAAAAGAGGCGCAGTGACACACTTTCTGAATGTAAATACAATGATTGTGGGTTCGATTCCCACTTGCGGAAATTATATGTTACTTTCATTCACTTACTCTGGTCTCTGTCTGGTCTGGTCTGGGAATGTCTTCACATTAGGTTCTCTATGGCTACTCTCCTATGCCAGACAAAGCGAGAAGTTATAATAACTTTAATAAATATTAAATGTAATTATTTTATTAATAATTAAACTTTATTTCCAGTACGAATACCGCGGCCCTGGCTCAGAGAGCGATAAGTCCTCCAAGAGCAAGAAGAAACGCAAGAAAGACAAACACTCGGACGACGAAGAGGAAAAACCGTTACTGCAACAAGAGGAGCCGGTGAAGGAGCCTAGTGTAGAGGCTGTAGTGAATGAAGAGAAGGAAGCCAAGTATGTATTGTTAGCTTTTTTGTGTAGCTTCACGCTGTATCCCGCACACAAACAGGGTACAGAGGGAACCTAGTGTTAAGACACTCCGTTCTCCACTTTCCGCCAATTTTGGAGGCACTGCGTGTTAAGTGGCGAAACTTAACGCCGCGCTTTACCTCGACACCAGCGCGAAGAAAGTGGAAATATTAAATATTTCCAATCCTCGAGTGGGAATTGAACCCACAACCAGTCGTTTACAGTCCCACGCTTGTGCCACTGGGCCACGACTGGCCACAGTGTATTGTAGTTATTGTATTAAATTGCGCTGGTTAGCTGATGTTAGTTTGGTTGATGCGTAAAATAAGCGTTGTCATGGTAACGTGTGTAAAACATATATCAGGATTGAAGTAAAAGATGGCGTTCAGTTAACACAATTTATTGTTTTCACTTTATACACAACTACACTTTTACACTCACTTATACACTTTTACACTTATGCGACTTGCACTTTTGATATATTGGCACTGTAGGGAACTATTACTTATTATTATTGTTTATTTAGTATATTTCATTTGTACGTTTATTTATTACTATAAATTATCATACGCTGGTTTTTTTTATAGCTTCATGCTTTATCCCGCACACAGCAGGGTAGGCTGGGGGAACCTAGTGTTAAGCCACTCCGTCCCCCAACCACCGCTGAATTCTGAGGCATTGCGTGTTAAGTGGCGGAACCTAACGCCGCGCTTTGCCTTTGACACCAGAGCGAAGGAAATGGAAATATTTAATATTTCCACTCCTCGAGTGGGAATCGAACCCACAACCAGTCGTTTTACAGTCACACGCTTGTGCCACTGCGCCACGACTTGCCCCTTGTTTATTTATCACTTCTATTTTCTTATATACTCATTATATTACTACGTTCCCCACGCATCACCGAATTCGAAGGCATTGTGTTAAGTTGCGGAAGTTAACGCCGCGCTATGACTCACCAGAGCGAAGAAAATGGAAATATTAAATATTTCCATTTGTCGGGTGGGCATCGAACACTTTGTGCCACTGCGTCATGACTGGCTCCCTGGATTTACACTATATGTTATTAAAATTACATAAAATTGTTACAAAAATTGTATATTATGATGACTTATTAAAAATTACAAATCAATTTCCAGGGAAGAAACACAAGAGTCACCAGAATCACCAGAATCACCGGACCCAGCCGATAAGCATTCAGAATCAGAATCTGATTCTCAACGATCCTCCACTGACAGGGACTTTGAGATGGTCGAGCCCGGAGACGTTGAACCTGATGTGAAGGATAATGCTACTTAGATTGTAGATAGTGATTAGTTTATAATCAATGGCTATTCTGGACAGGTGGATTCTGAACGATTATATATGATTATAGATGATTATAATAAATATATATGTTTCTTTTTTTTTAATTTTGTTTTTTTTTTGTCAATTTTTTATGATGTATAGATATTTATGTCTATATTAAGCTGACAGGGGCTTTGAGCTGGTCAAGCCTGGGGATGTAGAACCTGATGTCAAGGATAATGCTACTTATATTGTAGTTTGTGATTATTTTATTATTATTGGCTATTCTGGACAGGTGGATTATGAATGATTATAGATGATTATAGTAAATATATATATTTATTTTCTTAATTTGTGTTTGTTTTAATTTTTTGTGATATGTATGTGGTTATATTTGTACTAAATATATATCCGTACTCGGTTGATACTAATATTATAAATGCGAAAGTTTGTCTGTCTGTTAGTTACGTTATATTTAATCTACGGGGTCGATTTGGGTGAAATTTGGAAAATATTTGAACAAGGGTCTAACATTGGCTGCGTTTATTTTATATGTAAATTCTCTTACATCGATTTAACTACTTTTTGACCTGAAAGTGCTTTACTTTACTTGTTAATAATTTATTTATTCCCTTAATAAAATCAATCCTAATTTTTGCGAATTAAAATTGCGAAAATTGTAAATATAAACAAAATGATGCAAGTCATGATGCAAATCACGTCATCGAGATCAACCTATTCTCTACCAAGTATGGATATAATCTGTAGAATATTTATGATGTGTATTTTTTTTTTTTTTTCAATACATATATTGTAATAAAATATATGACAAATAATTATTTAGTATATAAAGTTGAAATTATTAAATGTTTTATTATTTTTATTTTCTTATTAATTAATTTCTTAATTATATTTTAAATGATTACGTAAATATATAACTTTATTTTGTTTTCTATAGATAAATAGTTTTTTTATCATAATGGTTAGAAAGCGGAGAACGGAATATCTTGACACTAGGTTCTAAAACAAAGTTATTTCATCAAATTTATGAAATATTGTCAATTTTTATTTAAAAAGTACATATATATTTTTTAATAAATTTCTTATATGAATAGGTTTATGTATATATAAAAATATGCATTTAAAATATATATTTTGTGTGTTTGTGTGTTGTAGGTAGTTGCCTGTTCGAATCTGCCTGTTTAGAAAAGTTTAAATCACATAGATCGGTTGTTAGTATTCACAAAATAGGAGAAAATAACGCAATGGTTATTTTACATTTTTTTTATTTTGAGATGCTAAAATGAAAACGAATATTATAATGTATTTTATTATTTTTAAAATATTATCTACACAGAATATTAATACTTGGACAACTACCAAGAGACGCAGGTTCGAATCCCGCTACGTCTATTTTTTTTTAATTATTTTAACCATGTTTTTTTAAATACTAAATGTGTATATAATACTTTAGAAATGTTCAATTACTTAAAAATTTTTCATTCTCTCTTGCCAAATGATTGCTTGTAGAATATTTTGGATTGCAGAGAGATGTAAAAATCTCTCTACAGATAAGCTAACAACAAAAATTAGTTGTAAAAATGCGTATAATAATTTCGACGCAGCGGGTAGAACGCATGGCTTAGTAATCAAAGCGTTTGGACGGTTCCCAAGAGGCGCAGGTTCGAATCCCGCTGCGTTCAAATTTTTATAGATTTTTTTTAATATATAGTATTTTTTTTAATTTTAGCAACTCAATGTAAATTATACGTGATTTTAGATTAATATTTTGTTATATTTATGTGATTGTATTGCACACAACTTTTGTAATATGTTAGTTAATATCGATATTTGTTTTTTCAATAGAATATTTATTGACAATTAAAATAAAATCGATTAATTGATATTCGTATCAAATTTAAACGATATATCGATGATAATGCATCGATAGTGAATTTTATATATGTTTGTTGTTTTACATTTTTGGTGCTCTGATGGTTTTGATGATATAAATTCGTAGTATTTCATTTTCATTAAACATAATTGGATTTACGAAATTGATTTTCTATTTTTTTTTTTTTTTTTCTTTTACTGATGATGCTATGTTATTATCCGTTTCAATAAATTAATGAATTCTATTTAATCTGTGTTCCATTTCAATCTGTCAACTGTCATTTTTTTAATATAAATGTACAGCGGTATAGTACGCGCATTTTATCTTGACCAGTCATATTTACGCTTTTTAAAATTTCGCTCCGATACAGTCAACCAGTTATTGAAACTTGACGAGTGACTGAGACACAACACACACTATGCGTAATGGAATTTCTAGTATTTATCTCTTGCTGTTTCGCTCACTTCCTCTTACTACCAATCACTCTAAAAGTCGGTTCTGCGACGCCTATTGTAGCTAGGTTCCGACCATTCAAGTTAAAATGCGCATTCTATACTATGTTTTGTAAATAGCTCGCTCTCGTTTCAAGATCTAATCAATGTTACATGACGATGTATGACGTTAATACGTTAATTAAATAAAATGGTATACTCTGATAAGTCTTTTATTTGTTTCACAGCCTCACCCTTTTTCCCTCATAACGGGTTGTCAGAGATAACCTAGTGTCAAAACATTACGTCTTCCACTTTCCGTCTTAAATGAGACTAAATATCATTCCCCGGGGGGAATCGGGTCAAACCAGTGTCAAACTACTTTCATTCTGAATTTTATCCACATTGGACCAGTAGACTTGCCTTGAAAACGTAGCAGACAGACATACAGACTTTCGCATTATTATTTATATTGTTCATTTTGTATATATTTTTAAGTATAGTAACGCCTTTATCAAGCCAGCTGAGGCTCACGTCTTTTATACCCTTGGTAAGTAATTTTTTTCACAAGAATATGCTTGAGATATATTTTTAATTACTATTTATCATGTTGGCGCCAGTCGTGGCACAGTGGCACAAACTGTAAACGACTGGTTGTGGGTTCGATTCCCACTCGAGGAGTCGAAATATTTATTATTTCCATTTTCTTCGGTCTGGTATCGAGGCAAAGCGCGGCGTTAAGTTCCGCCACTTAACACGCAATGCCTCCGAATTCAGCGGAAAGTGGGGAACGGAGTGTCTTAACAGGTTCCCCCTGCCTACCCTGCTGTGTGCGGGATACAGCGTGAAGCTAAAAAAAAAATATCATGTTTGATTATTTGAGCTAAGTCGTGGCGCAAAGGCTCGAAATGTGACTGTAATGTGACTGGTTTGTTGGTTCGATTCCTACTCGAGGAGTAAAATTATGTATTATTTCCATTTTTGTCGCTCTAGTGTTGAGGCAAAGTGCAGCATTAAGTTCCTCCACTTAAAATGCAATGCCTCCGGAAAACGGGGAACAGAGTTGTCTTAACACTAGGTTTCCTCTACTCAAACTGCCAAATTTCAGAGGTTTACTACAAATAGCTTAGTAAGAGTTAAACCACAACGAAACTTACTTTTGACCAGTAAGAGTTTCGCTTCGCTCAGCTCAACAGTATGTATTTTCAAAAATGTATTTAGTTGTGTGATGACATTATGATTTCGTTAATTTTTGTATATTTTATTGTCCGAATAAAAGAAAAATAAATATGTTTGTAATTTTATTTACTTGTATAAAACTAACCCATCGTGTCTGTATCTATTCGTATATATTCCACGTTTTTGAGTATTAATTTTACAGCTAATAGAATAAATCAAGGCTTTTTTAAAATGTATCTTTTATAAATATACTACTAGTACTTTAAACAATCGAAGTTTTAACCAATCGAAAGAAAGAAAGTAAAAACCACACAAAGAGTATCCACTGTCCCCATGTAGAAAATCATTACAGATTAGCATTACAGATATAATAGTAATAAGTTAATTATTGTTATTATTTTTTAAATCTATTCAAAGGTTCCTGAGATGTCACCAGCTCATATTTAAAAAGAACAAACTCCTATCTCCAAAGGTGGTAGAGATGATTATCAGCAATAAGACACAGCGTCGTTGCACAGTCTACACTAGTTTTTATTTCCTTATTTGTTGTGTTTTTCATAGTATTAGATATAGGTACTATCTATATGTCTATCTACAGACACACATGATCTCGCAGCCCTTTTTCCCCAATCCATACTTATATTATAAATGCGAATATCTGTCTGTTTTTCTGTCACGCTTTCACGGCTAATCTAATGGTCCGATTTGAAAGAAATTTAGAATGAAAGTAGTAAATATTACTGGATCTAACATAGGCTACTTGGTTTTTCATAAATCAACCTCTAAAGGGTTGAAATAAGGGATGAACGTTTATATGAAAAATCTACACCTACTACCTACGCCCCAAGGGTTGCAATATGCCGAAACGGTTAGATACATCACGCAGCGAAGCCGCGAACGGGCCGCGAGTATCATATGATTTTAACTCTTAAATTACATTGTCATGTATTGCTACTTAGAACTAAAATTAAATAATGCTTTAAATGATAAATGTTAGTTAAGAAGAGAGAATTTTAGGAAGATTAAGGTACATTTTAAATGATATTCTTAAGCCTACACTGCGTCACAAATGTCATTTTCCCTGCAATGTCTCCGGTAGCCACCATTTGCGTATGGCGAATCTGTAGTGAGTGACGTAACTATATTCTCTCGGTCCTACCTCAAACTACACGCAAAAGAGAGAGAGAGAGAACACTTCCGACGCGTACCGATCTACCTACAATTATTTTCGTTTGCGACATTACAAGGGATTTTTGAAATTAGAAGTGAAAAATTTTTAATTTTGTGTATATTACAAATTCTTGTGTCGTGTTGAAAGTGCTGTGATATGTAGAAGATATTGCGATAGCCAGATTTGAACGTGGACCTCGAGGTTTGCGACCGTCGTGTGACAAACAATAGGCGACGAATAATCATCATCGGGCGAGTTTTCAATTTTTACTCATTAAATGTTTTACTTATATTGGTAAGTATTGATATAAAATAATCACTTTGGCTGGAAAAATAACTTGTGCAACGGCCTGCCAAAAGAAACAGAGGTTAGCAGTAATATGTAAAATTTAAACATCAACGGTGCATAATTAAAGTATTCTTCTCTGTGAGATTATCGTGTCATTACTTGTTATATATTAAGTTAAAATTTCTGTATTTTTTTAGAAAACACATTTTAAAGAATGCTAAAATAAGGGTAGTATTGAAACATATCAAACGCGGTGATGGTTGTTCTATTAAATAGGTGTGTAAATGATCTAGGCCGTCGTAGTGCAATAGGACAGCATCTGACTGTAATCGTACTGTGAAAGAATATTTGTAAGAATAAAGTCGGTTTTAATGAGAAATATACTAAAACAAAATAATATATATTTTTTTTTAGCTTCACGCTGTATCCCGCACACAGCAGGGTAGGCAGAGGGAACCTAGTGTTAAGACACTCCGTTCCCCACTTTCCGCAATTCGGAGGCTTGCGTGTTAAGGGGCGGAACTTAACGCCGCGCTTTACCTCGACACCAGAGCGAAGAAAATGGAAATATAATTTCCACTTCTCGAGTGGGAATCGAGCCCACAACCAGTCGTTTACAGTCGCACGCTTGTGCCACTGGGCCACGACTGGCTACAAAATAATATATTTTACAATATTTTACAATCGTGTACTTGACAATTTCACCGAATAAGAGAGAGATAACGATATGCGCGGTAAAGATTAACATTACACTTAGGGTTGCGTTCCATTTCTAATATACCTAATATAATGGTTGTGGCATCGATTCCTACTCGGGAGAATAATTATATATTTTTTATTTTTTCACTCTGGTCCCAAGACAAAGTGCGGCGTTAAATCCCACCACTTAACACGAAGTTTCTTGATACTTACATGCTTTTTGACTATCCTGCATGAAAAAAGGTGAAGCTCGAAAATATAATGATCTAGGCCCGAATACAATCAGAAGCAAGATAATCGTTAATTCAAGAAAAAAAATCGAAACTACATAGAACACAAAATCAGTATAAGAGAAAATGTGATAGCAAGAAGATAGAAAAATAAGATAGGATTGAACCTTTCCATATCCTTATATGTAATTAAAAAATCTCAAAGCGTCTGAGTAGGAAGTAGGAGTAGTAAAGGCGATCATGTCGGGTTCGAAGCTACACGGGGGAATGATTACGTTTAAATTTCTTCAATCTGGTCAAAGACAAAGTGCGGGTTTGAGTTTCACCATTAAATACGTAATGTCTCGATTTCTGGTGGAAAGTATAGGACGGAGTGTCTTGACACTAGGTCTCTTCCGACTACCCTGTTATGCGGCAAAAGGGCTGAAGGAAGGAAAGATTTTTTTTTTCAAATAATAAACAATAGGTAATAAACATACCGTGAACATAATATAGACTATTTACGAGATTCTTATATTTTGTTTACAACACATGTCGGGTACGTTTCTGTAACAGTACCAGAAATTAGCAATTTCTTTTAGATACGCAGGTTTTGACAAATGACTCGTCTTTTAGTAAACGATTAACTAATTGGTTATTACAAATTTTTATCTTTAGGATTATTTATTTATTTTTTATTAATCCCTTTTAGTGGAAGTCAAAAATTGTATTGTAAATTAGAGATCCGAAATCAAACAGTATTTTCATGTCCTTTATATATAGTACAATTTAGTTTAAGTATAGTACAGTTAATCGAAATAACGCATCTTTTTAATATTTAAAATTTATTTCTATCATAAAACATTTAATATACATATATTATGTAGTATAAAAAGTCATAATATAAGAACTATATTGTATTTAAATCTAAAACAAGAACACTTCATTCAGATGACTCATAAGTTCCCGCGTTTTTCTTGTTCCAATTCTATAGATTCAAAAAGAGTTTTGAAGTTGCCAGCTCCGAATCCCTGTGAAAATAAAAAATATATTTAAAAATTATTATTTACATATAAAACACCATCGTGGCGCAGTGGGGCATCGTCTGATTATAAATGCGGTGGTTGTGCATTCGATTCCTACTTGGAGGAATGATTGATGGTTGATATTTGAGATTTTTTCATAGTTCCGTTTCGGCAAGGCAAAGCGTGGCGTTGAGCGCCACTCAACATGCAATGTTTTCGGTAAAGGAAAGTGAATAAGGAAGTAGGAGGTTCACTGTGGATACCCTACAACTAGGGTTTTACCACTAGGGTAGGATTTAAATTTTCTTGTGCCTTTTACCTCAAGCTTACTCATTTGCAGTTTTTTGTTTCTTTTTTTTATATGGCTTTTATAATTTATTTTTGATTTGATTGTTATTTTTCCTTTTTTTAGTGGTTATCACTTTGTTTTAAAAGTATTTAGATAGATATTTACATATCTTTTCCCTTTTTTTGTTTAAATAAGCTATATTTTTTTTTATTTTTTTCTAGGTGACCTAGATGGTCCTAGATTGTTTTTATCTTAAACTTATACATATCAGGCCGTGCTCTTTGATAGTCCGAGTCATTCTACAAATACGATCTTTTTGCGACCACGTTGCATTATTTATGAATTATTTTTAAATAGTATACAACAATGGCAATATTTATTTTGACATTTAAAATATATCACTAAAATGAGAAGTGGGCTCGGGTACATTTAACAAAGAGTTGCGGTTGAAATGTGGCTATCGAGACGCAGATTGACAGCCCAGTAGTCGTGGAATTTTATTTATTTTGAAAATATTAGATAAAATCCAACTATTTCAAAAAAATCTAGAACAGAAATAAAAAAACTTACGTTATGATTTCTTCTCTGTATGACTTCTAAAAACAAAGTAGGCCTGTCTTGAGTATTTTTGGTGAAAATTTGCAAAAGGTAACCATCATCGTCGTAATCTATCAGAATATTTAAACGCTCCAACACATCGATGCTTTCAGCAACTTTTACTTTGCTGAGTTTTAGTTTTTGACGAATTATTTCATAGTATTTTGGTGATATCGTAAGGAACTCAACGCCGCGAGAACGTAGTTTCTCTATCTGTAAAAGTAAAGGACAATTGAATAAAACTTATAAAAAGATCATAATTTACTTGCATTAAAAACTATGGCTTCAATTTGTTCCGTCATAGCAAAATAGTTACAGATAGTGTCAAGATACTCTGTTCTCCACTTTCAATATGCATTGTGACTAAACGCGATTGTTTGTGGGTTCGATTTCGACTTGAAGTATTGATTTTATTTAAGTTGTTAGTCATACTTCTGCTCTTTTAACACAAGAAATCGCGGATTTGAGTTCCACCACTCGACACATAGTCTCGATAAAATGTGAAGCTATTAGTAAAATAATGCAATACACTTATTATTTTAGTACCTATTATATCTACCTACTAACTAAGAAAGTTCTTAAAGCAATTTACCCTAGAAACTAAAAATACAATTTACATAGAAGCAAAATATTATTTATTCTAAAATAATATATCATTACCGTGGCAACAATATCCTCAGTATTAATTGCGATATGCTGCACACCGGCGCCGCCGTGATACTCAACGTATTCTTGTATCTGACTCTTCCGTTTCCCGACGGCGGGCTCGTTGATGGGCACTTTGACGGTTTCCTCCCAATTAGCCATGACTACTGAGCGGAGTGCTGAGTATTCTGTGCACACTTGCGAATCGTCCACTGACCAAAATCTGAAAAATAAAACTATATTTATGCCTAAAATGATATGTATAATTTTTTTAAACATTTTTTTAAAGTGTTATTCCACACTTAGGAAAATATATTATACGTTTATTATACTTATACGTTTTCTTTAAATGTATTTTGTTATGTAGAACGTATCTGCCGCTTTTACCTATTGCATTTATATATATATATATATATATATATATATATATATATATATATATATATATATATATATATATATATATATATATATATATATATATATATATATATATATATATATATATATATATATATATATATATATATTTGTTTTAATTTCTCAATATTGCAACATTTTAAGGTAGATATTTGAAAATAAAGTAGCCTATTTATACTCTCGATCTTCGAGTCATGCCGGTAGATTAGCCGTAAAAGGGTAACAGACAGACAAACAAAGCCACAGATTTAAGAGTTTATAATATTTTAGGTTGTCTTGCATGAAATACACAGAAAACTGTATATTTTTTATTATTGATATAATATACTGTTTGATTTTTTATATTTTCACGTTTGTGTAGCAGTAGATATATTTTTATGCATACTATTTTCTGAATAAAGATTATTACGAAACCCTTCATTCTATATATTTAACGATGTATTAATTTTGATTGAAATTCAAAATTAGGCAATAATATGACGAATACCTGATTGGATCACGTCAGTATTTTTTAAGGAAACTTATAAAGTTGAACGCACCGATCACTAAGCTATGTGTAATATATCTGTATATATCTGTCTATATTAGGCTACGTGTGTGAATAACACTAAAAATATTTATAAACCGCTTCATTTATTTCCAATTAAAACGAGCATAGTGGAAAAATATAATATTTACCTGTGAAACTGTAAACACTTCTCATACCACGACGCTGCTTTTTCCATACCGTTGTCTGGTTGATTTCCCACAACATGGTCAATGAAATTGATTTCAATTTTTGGCCTGTAGGAAGAATATTAGTTACCGATAAATAATATTTAAAAAAAGTTAGCTTTTACTCAAAAACATAAAGGCGGGAAGTAAGCATGACTCTTAAAATATTGTCTGAATAAATCTAAAATATTTTTAAGTTAAAATTTTATATAAACTAAGATTGCTTTTGATCGACGTGATTAAATTATCATCAAAACAACTATGACTAGAATCTTCGAAAATAGTTAATAACATAAATGTAAACTTACAAATATTTTTGTATAGGATCCTGAGGCAAAATTTGATAGCCAGGCAAGAATGGTCCTCTGTACTTTGACCTGTCAACTAACGTGTGTGTATTGTCGCCGTACTGCAAATAATATACTGTGTTATTATTTTTTAAAGAAAAATTATAGTTTTTCTTTTCGGGTTATCATAGAAATATTAAACCGCTGTTTTTGCATCAGTCTACGTAGGACATGTAATATCAATGTATCTTTCCTCATATGTCTTAGGGCACAAATAGATGCCTACTATATTTAAATAGACATTTTATTTATAAACTTTATAAGCGTTGCCATTTGGTAGGATGATTTTCATTTATTTTTCATGATTTTTTGATTTTTAATTATATATTTCTCCACTCTAATACATGATATAGAACTTAACACTTAAAGCACTGTCCGAAATTGAGAGATGTCTCGAAAACACAGTGTCTTGACACTAACTCTAACCACCACGCCGGGAAATCCGGGAAAAAAACGCGAAGAAGAAAATTTAAAAAAAAGAATTTGTACTACTTACAGTCTTCAACACTGCCATTCTCACCACACCATCATCGTCACTCTCTTCCCATATATCTCTCACTACCACCGCGCCTTGCTGCTTAGCATATTTCACAATATAGTCTAAATTTTCCACTTGAAAAGCTACATCCTTTACAAAGTCCCCATGGAAACCGACTTCTTTAACGAAATGTGTGTCAACCGGTTCATATTGTGCTTGAAACACGAAGATTATCTAAAAATATAAATATATAACTCGTTATTCTTGTTAACGTTATTTATATAACTTAGTTAAAATATTGCCAATATTGGCCAGTTGTGGCCCAGTGGCACAAGAGTGTGACTGTAAACAACTGGTTGTGGGTTCGATTCCCACTCGAGGAGTGGAAATTATATTTCCATTTTCTTCGCTCTGGTGTCGAGGTAAAGCGCGGCGTTAAGTTCCGCCACTTAACACGCAAGCCTCCGAATTCGGCGGAAAGTGGGGAACGGAGTGTCTTAACACTAGGTTCCCTCTGCCTACCCTGCTGTGTGCGGGATATAGCGTGAAGCTATTTAATTTAATTTAATTTTAAAATATTAAAACGCGAATTAAATTTGCGACTGACCGTTGACGTATCAAGTAATATCATTAGAATAAAAAGGTAGGCTATAGTAGCGCAGTGGAGGGTGTCTGTCCCGGTTCGACCCTCACTTAGTGGAATAATTATGTATTATTTTCATTACTCCGCTTTGGCACTTAAAGACAAACCGCGGTGTTAACATTCACCACTCAATCGAGACTCGCAATGTATCGATTTCGAAAGAGAAGAACGAAGTGACTTGACACTAGGTTCACTTTAAATTTAAAAAAAAAAAAAAAAAAAAAAAAAAAAAAATTAAAAAAAAAAAAAAAAAGAACTTTAAATCAAATCGAGAGAAAGCGTAGCTATAATTAATTATTTTATTGAAGTTCAAGCATATCACTTAAACACGAAATGAATGGAATTCGTGCGGAAAGTTGAGTAAAGAGTGTCTTGACACTAGTTTATCTCTTGTAATTTTGCTAAAATTTGCGGGAATTACAAAAAGGTACCTATGAAGACAACTACAGTATAGAGGCAAAGTGAGGCGTTCAGTTTCCACTCAATGTCTCCAGAATTAGTCAGAAAATGGGGAACGGAGTGTCTTAACACTAGGTTCCCTCTGCCCACCCTGCTGTGTGCGGAATACAGCGTTACTTTAAAAAAAATACAAATACAACTCACCTTATTCAATCTGACGGCATGTGACGATATTTTCCGAGAACCTGTCTCTAAACCTCTATAGGCTAGAGGTTCAAATCCAAACCGCGTCACGTAGTAACTTGCTGCCTGAAAAAAAATATTTTTAAAATTATTATATACGAAATGTTGGAAAATTGGAAAATTATTTATACATATATGTACATACATATTTAATATGTTTTTATTATTTTATTTATCATATGTTAATAAGGATATAAAAATTAAATATAAAGAAATTGTCAAATATTGCATAAATAGTCTACATACATATGAATATAAAATGGTTAAAATAATGTAGATAAAGCATTTTTTTTTTTTTTTTTTTTTATCGAAGTAGGAAGCAAACGAGCTGAAGGACTACCTGATGGTAAGCAGTTACCTTCGCCCATGGACATCTACAACAGCAGAGGAGTTGCGGACGCGTTGCCGGCCTAGAGGGTAGAGGTATCTGTACACTCGACGCTTAAACACACCTATGTCATAGCGCTCAGGGAAAACCTCAGGAGGAAGGTTGTTTCACAGCTTACATGTACGTGGGCAAAACGACCTTGAGGCACGCACGTTAGATACAGACTATGCGCCTAAGTGGTACGGATGGTATTTACTCCTGTGGCGGGAGGCGCGATGGCAAAAGGTGGATGGTGGCACCAAATCAAACAATTCCTTGGAGCATTCCCCATTATACAGACGGTAGAATACCGATAGAGAACTGACATCTCTCCGTACGCTTAAGGATTCTAGCCCGTTGGTGAGTTTGGGATCGTTGACAATTCGGATTGCCCGGCGTTGGATGGAGTCAAGTGGCTGTAGCTGATATTGTGGGGCACTTGCCCATAGGTGAGAACAGTACTCCACATGAGGACGGACTTGAGCTTTGTAAAGCAAAAGTCAATGTCCCGATGTGAAGTACTGCTTCGCCCTATTCAACACTCCGAGCTTTTTGGACGCCAATTTGGCTTTATTCTCCAAATGACTCCTAAACTGGACGTCGTTCGAAATGTCGACCCCAAGGATCCCAATACTCTTAGCAGTACACAGAGGAATGTCCCGGAATTTAGGCGCTATATTGAAGGGGATCTTTTTCGCGGTGAATGCGCAAACTTGTGTTTTTGAGGGGTTAAATTTCACAAGATTACAGTCGCCCCAAACTGAGACCTGCTCTAAAGTGGACTCAATCTCAGACACAAGTTCGGTTCTCCGCTCTTCCACCGTAGCACGAGAGATATTAGCCCGGCCAGTGTAAAAGGCATCACCTGTGCTGTCATCTGCATAGCAATGAATGTTACTGGACTGCAACATATCATTGATATGCAGAATAAACAGTGTGGGAGATAGCACTGAACCTTGGGGCACTCCAGCATTAATGGGCTTAACATCTGAGCAGACACCGTCTACAATGACTTTAATGCTGCGCCCATCGAGAAAACTGGTTACCCAATCGCATAATCTCTTAGTGAGTCCGTAGGATGGCAACTTCGACAGTAGAGCTTTGTGCCAGACCCGATCAAAGGCCTTTGCGATATCAAGGCTGACTGCCATAGCTTCCCCCTTACTCTCAATGGCGGCTGCCCAGCGGTGAGTTAGGTACACTAAAAGGTCACCAGCGCTGCGACCGTGCCGAAATCCGTACTGGCGATCGCTAATAAGCTGGTTTTCCTCAAGATAACCAAGGAGCTGAGTGTTTAACACGCGCTCCATCACCTTAGAGAGCAAGGAGGTAATCGCAATAGGTCGGTAATTAGATGGATCCGAGCTGTCGCCTTTCTTAGGGATGGGTTGTATCAAAGCCACTTTCCACGAAGATGGGACTATTCCAGTAGTATAGGAGAGGGAAAACAAGCGCGTAAGCACCGAAGCTAACTCGGGGGCACACGTTTTGAGCACGATGGCGGGTATGCCATCAGGACCACTGCACTTTCTGACGTCAAGGGAAAAAAGAGCACGACGCACGGCAGTTTGTGTAAAACGGACGTCGCGCATAGTGTTGTTGCACCTAGGGATGGATGGTGGTGCTTTTCCCAAGTCATCAAGAGTTGAGTTTGATGCAAAGAGAGTGCATAGGATGTTTAATAATTTATTTTTCAAATTTTCATATAAATGAATTTCAGCGTCGGACTGTAAACGCGATAATTTCAAGCATAGCAGTATATCGAGTAATTAAGAAAACGATTTTGATATGTAACATAGTCAAGGCAAACACTCGATATATGTATGTAGGTATTAATTAGATTTTTGTAAATAATATATTTAGTCGTGGCGTTGTGGCACGAGTGTGTGACTGTGACCGACTGGTTGTGGGTTCGATTCCCACTCGAGGAGTGAAAATATTTAATATTTCCATTTTCCTTCGCTCTGGTATCAGGGGTAAAAGCGCGGTGTTAAGTTCCGCCACTTGATACGCAATGCCTCCGAAGTCGGCGGAAAGTGGGGAACGGAGTGTCTTAACACTAGGTTTCCTCTGCCTACACTGCTGTGTGCTGGATACAGCGTGAAGCTAAAAGAAATTAACTTAAATGTAACGCAATTTATAAAAGAATTGAGATATTATGTACTTAGTATTTTTATGACTTTTAACTATTATTCACACACTAAGGAAATTAATATAGTCCATAAGCTCGCATGGCATAGCGGTCAAAGCGCTCAGACGGTTTCCAATAGGTGCGGGTTAAAATCCCACAGCGTTCAAAATTTCAAACGTAAAGTGTCTATTTCGTATTTTATCACCATTTTTTACGTCAGTCTAGTACTTACTTGCTTTGCATTCGACACCCAAAACGTAAGATGATCGAATGCGAGAAATTTTCCATCTTCAGGTTTTCGTCCTTTATCCGTATATGAGGTCTGAAAGAATATACAAATTATAGTTAAAAATCCAAAAGCAGTCAAAGAGAAGAGAATCTAGTGAGAAGACTCTCCGTTCTTCATTATCCCTCAAAAACAACGCTAATTAAAGTAAAAAATAAAGATTTTTATACTTTTTTGATAGAGATTTATATGCATTCATAGAAACAAACATACCTACTTTGACATTAATAAAATTGACAAGTGACAATTAAAAAATTGAAAAGAAAAGAAAAGAAAATGTTTTCTTTTTGTTTTTTTTTTTAATTTTATCTTTGTAATCAATAACTTAATTATTTATTCTTCGTCACTTTCGATATAATTAAAAAAAAATACTCACCATAATTAAGTATATAAAACGTCACAATTAATAAAAAAAAATAATTGTACACAAGTATAATATAAAATATATAAAATCTCTTTGTAAGCCACCAGCTCGATATGAAATATGATTAAGAAATGCGAATATTTGAACAGATATCCACTTTATATATAGAGTATCTAATATTGTGAATTTTATTAAAAACAAGTCTTAATAAAGTCGCGTCCACAAACTAAGATGTTCTGTTATTCATATTGTTAACGAAAACAACAGATTTTTTCAAGTGATTTTTGTTATTATTTCACCATTAATATTAATTATTCTTATAATCCATACTATAATAAAACAGTAAAAACAGTATTTTTACTGTGAAATGTGGAACAGATTTAAGTAGCATATTTTTGTAATATACGCTTTAAGTCATTTAACATTAGATCTACGCAGACGAAGTTGCCACTATTGTTAAATCTTTATATTCTTACAAGCTAACAAAAAAATCTTTCGACGCTATGTTTTAGAAATCCAATTTGCTTTCAAATATGGACAAGTGTCCGGATTCGATGACAGCACGATATATAGTAATGCATGAAATACATAAAACTGTTATACTTACTCGTGTTTTTTTTTATAAATTGAACTATTGCTTCATTATTATAATAGTTGTCGTGGAAGCAGCTTTACTTATAACAAACCGGCTCCAGACGAGCCTCCCAGATATTTCTACGCCGATCTGTAAAGAAATGTTATGATAATATATAGGTGTTCTTTTGTCATTTTGGTATATTTTTTCCTAATTCTAATTTTACTTAACTCTATTGTCACTAAATATGTACGTTTTAAGGACAATTTTAAAACTGATTTAATTAATTGTTGCAGAAAAAATATATATGCATCTACTTTTGTATTGATATATTTAATATTAACTACTGCTCGCGGCTTCGCCATATAACTATATGGCTTTTCAACTTTCACCCCCAATTTCAATCCTTCAGGGGTTGATGTTTGCAAAAAAAAGGAGTCTATAATCGACCCTGGGTCTTTACTCTTTCATTCCAATTTATCCGAAACCTTAAAGTAAATTATAGAGTAATTTTGCTGTTATACCTCTAGCACCAGTTCTTTTAAAAAAATCTTTAACAATAGTATTTTAGAGTGGAAGCGAATGACACAATTCGCGCAATTAAAATCATAGTTATTCTGTACAATTGTTATTGAATGTATCGAGATATGATATTTAGAATAACAGAAAACGACAAACAAGTTTATGTGTTGTCGACATTTTACTCGCTTCGTCACAAAAGTCGTAAACAGAATGCAAATGAGGACTGGAGGCAAGTAGTCGAGGTCGGACGACGGTGGCGGTGGACAGAGACGGGGTGGCGTATTGACTGTAATTGTTATGTTATACGATGGAATATCATGATGTGATGCGTTTTTTATATTTGGTTTGCTTTGCTGTGTTTAGTTTAATAAATTTTGGTTCCCCATTATAATTGTCGATTTATGTACATGAATTTAATATATAATTACGTAATGCGAAGAAAATCTCATATTTTCTCATAAATAAAATTAATGAATCGTGTTTTGTTAATAAGAGTCGTTTTGAAGTAAAGGTTAAAATATTTAGTTCATATTTTTTGGGTACTTATAACAATTTTAAAAATGTATTTTTTATAAATTTAATCTTTCTGTACCTATATAAAAAATAATATTAAATTTCCATTCATTATTAATGTTATTTTATTTTTATTTTTTTAAACGCGAGCAAATACGTATGTAAAAATATGTATTATTAAACTTTTACGTAAAAATAAAGCCTAAATATACTCAATTATATAGTAAAAGTGTAAATAAACATATATATTTTATTTAATTTCTAAAACTCAATTTTATAGTTTCCATTACTCCACCTATGAAGTAGGAAGTCTCTACCCCACGTTAATACAATTGAGTATGGAACAAGTTTCCCTCTACCTGATATTATTATTACAAAATATATTGCACAATATTTCCCAATATTAACAAATATTATGAAATTAGAAAATGTAAAAAAATTATAATAACTTTATTTTTTTTTTGTTTTTTACGTTGTTACGTTAATAATCTAACATGTCTACATAGTGCACTTATACCACCCAATAAAAAAAGAAAAAAAAAGGTTATTTTATATGTAAAAACTTTAAAAAATGAAAAGCCACTCAGTATAATTTTGTTTGTCTGTCTATCTGTTTGTTAACTAGTGCGCTAATCATGCAAAAACAAATGACGCATGGACGATTTGAGCTTACGATTAATCGTAGGACGTCGATTTCTCACAAATAAATTTAATTTTTTTTTCCAATCTTTATTAAAATATAGTAGTATTCTACTACAGTAGTAGTAAATTCAAAGGACTCCTTTTTTAACTCAGACAGCTTCAAACTATTCCCGCTTAGCAAGTCTGCTGTTTGGGAGACAACGTTAGTTAGGGAGAAACCTCTCTACCCATATTCGACACATTGCGTGTTAAGTGGTGGAACTCAACGCCGTCCTTGGCCTTGTGTATCAGAGTATTTAAAATATAATCACAAAAATAATTAAATTATAACCTTTTTCCCTTATATTTCTCTGCGCCACTATAGCCTAAGTCGGACTTCAAAAGACGCATATAATCTAGTTTATATATAATGACTATTGGAAAGTGGAGAACATAATGTCTTGATACTAGGTTATCTTTTACTACCCACTCAAATATGTGGGGAAAACATGAAACTGTATTTTTTATTATATTTTTTAACATTTGTGAACATAAAAAATAAAAATTCAATACTTTATTTATCTTTTATTAAAATATAATAGAATACACGTTAGAAATAAGCAAAATAAACTTAGAATATTACTAAACACAAGTAAATTAGAAAATCCTCCTTAAGTCTATTTTTTTTACCTTCAGGCTGTATCCCGCACACAGCAGGATAGGCAGAGGGAACCTAGTGTTAAGACACTCCGTTCCCCACTTTCTGTCGAATCGGAGGCATTGCGTGTTAAGTGGCGGAACTTAACGTCGCGCTTTACCTCCGATAACAGAGTGAAGGAAATGGAAATATTAAATATTTCCACTCCTCGAGTGGGAATCGAACCCACAACCAGTCGTTCACAGTCACGTACACGTTCGTGCCACTGCGCCACGACTGGCCCCAACTGGTTGGACTAGCTTAGTCTATATTATACACGAATACGTACATAGGTAAATTAATATTATGAATTTATTAGTAAGTTCCTTTATTATTGTTTACAATCATAATGTTAGTAAATAAGCTATACTCGCTGCGCATATTTATAATATTAAAAGAATATAAGTAATATACGACGCCATCACGAAAAGATCCGAATCCGAATCGAGAGCTGTGGGTTCGAATCTCAATTAGTAGTCATTTTTATAAAGAATTTTTTTTAGCTTCACTCTGCATCCCGCTACATAGTAGGGTAGGCAGAGGGAACCTAGTGTTAAAATACTTTCTGCCGAATTCGGAGGCATTGCGTGTTAAGTGGCGGAACTTAACGCCGCGCTCTGCCTCGACATCGGAGCGAAGAAAATGACAATATGGAACATTTCCACTCGTCGAGTGGCAATCGAACCCACAACCAGTCGTTTACAGTCACACGCTTGTGCCACTGCGCCACGACTAGCCACAACTGGTTTTGTAATTCATCATTATAGAAGTCTATCCATTCAAATATAATCGTATACGCGTTTCCTTATTAACGTGAATGCAGTGTTGGACAAAATGTAATTGCAATTAACAATTAAATATTAACAATTAGCGGCCCGCTCGCGGTTTCGCCACGGAAACTGCACGGCTGTTTCGTTTTATTGCAACCCTCGGGAGTGGATTTTCGAAAAATAAAGTAGCCTTGGATTATCAACTATATTTAAGACAAATTTCATTACAATCGATCAAGCGGCGTAGATTTTTCATATAAACTTTCATTCCCTATGTCAACTCTTTAGAGTTTGATTTTTGAAAAACTAAGTAGCCTATATTACACCAAGTCATTTTTACTACTTGCATTCTAAATTTTATACAAATACCACTAGTAGACCCTAGTAGTAGATTAGCCGCGAAAGCGTCACAGACAAACATACAGACATTCGCATTTATAATATAAGTATGGATTCATTATTTGTTTATGGGGAAATTACACAAAATCAAAATAATCTGAAAAATGAACACTTCATAAAGTGTACTCTACAATTAACATTGAATTAATTGTTAATAGGGATTTTCGCACAATCAAATGATCAATTGTTTATATTTAATTGTTAATTGCAATTAAATTTTGCCCAATACTGCGTTAATGTCACTTTAAAAAAAAAGTGTATTATAATACACTTTTAAGCATTGCATCATATAAGTGTATATGTTACATTTGATTTACGAATTTTACAGCTATTATAAAAGTGGTAGCGTTAGAAAAGCTGCTAAGAGCTTTTTGCATACTCCTTCAAATATTTTTAGTGTATACATAATTATACTTAATAAATATTATCATATTTTATATTCACCCATTCACAATTTTCATTCGTAATATTCATTAACTTTCAAAATCGGGATTGAAAATTAAGAAAAAAGATTTAAGTAAAAGTTTTATAAGTGCTTTCTATATTTTTATGTAGTTAATATAAAAAAAAAAAATATTTAAGCCAGGGGCAAGCAATCTTTTTTTGCAACGGATCTATTCAGATTTTTAATTTGTCGGCTAAATCCACGTTTCTTAATTGTATTTATTACCATTATACATATTACAAAAACATTAGATGTGAAAAAATAGATCACATACAAAACTAAAAAATATTAATAAAAAATCTATAAGTGATCCGCAAACATTATGCATGTTGGAATAAGTCGCCTAAATTAACCGGACTCATTGGTGAGTCCCACAGTATCATCCTGTAAGGATGTTTGTCTGTGTAAGCTGCATTTCCCAGCGACAAAAAAAAAGTCGCCTAAATTTGGTGCAAATTAACATATTAGAGGAAGAATATCTAAAAAATTATTAACATATACAAACAAATTACTAAACGGACCCATGGGTTCCTTACCTCTGCTTTAGTCAGTTATATCATTCTCAAAATAATGAATTCACTTAATGGTGATAGATTCACACATATTATTTAATACATACATATTACATATATTTCTAATATAACGGAGGTTACTATAAACTTTTTTAACATTTTTCAACAACTCTGATCGTCTAATTAAAGTGTGGAAAAATCTATATCTGTACCTCGGATGTAAAAGACACCATGTCACATTTTAGTAATTGTTCAGGAGAGCCGATTTTCCATATTTTTGAACTATTCAGAGCTTGTTTCGTTGTCACTTGTAGAACCAGCTTAATGAAAGTTTCTCATATTGCTATTGACATTAGTAAGTAATTGAAAGCATTGATCCTAGACTTATTCTTGAGGTAAATAAAACCAAGTCCACTTGTACAAGTACCTCTGATGAAAACGGATATGGTTTTATTTTTCACTGCCTTATCTTCGTTATTTATGGGACTAGGACATAGTGCCCTATACCATTGAATAGATCAAAAAATCTACATCCAGGACATGGTGTTAGGCCAATTTACTGAAAAAATGGACATGGTGTCCTTTACCTCCGGGGCATAGATATATAAATTTGTAGTAATCTTTTTTTTACCATTAGAGGTTGAACTCCCAACTATCGAGTTCATTTAAACACAATCCACGTGTCTCGAAAAACGATAAGTTCGTAGGTACATATAGTAAAAAATTGAGCCTAAAAATTTCATCACAATTTTACAATACATATTAAACGATTTAATTGAAAAAGACATTTAGAAAACATATAAAAATTTAAACGCAGCGGGAATCGAACCCGCGCCTCCTGAATACCAGGCGCTCTCACCACTGAGCCATGCGTTCTACTACCAGCTGCGTCGAAATTCTTATACGCTTTATTAGAACTTTTTTTGTCGTTAGCATCTTTGTAGAGAGATTTTTATTATTTATTTTGCTTTTATATTATAGAAGCAGAATTAGATATTAATTTACATGTTTGATATTTTTTTATAAAAATGTTGTAAATTAACCAGCGTAGTGTTTTAGATGTGTAAAATTAACACCTTTAATTAGTGTTATTCACACACGATATGAAAAAATATTTTTTTAAAATGTATAAAAATTTAAACTAAGCGGGACTCGAACCAGCGCATCTTAAGAAACCATGCATGCGCTTTGACCACTAAGCCATACGTAGTAATAAATTAAATCACACGAATAAGAATTTTGACGTAGCTGGATAGAACACATGGCTTAGCGGTAAAAGTGATTGGACGGTTTTTAAGAGGAGCGGGTTCGACTCCCGCCACGTTAAATATTTATAGGTTTTCTAAAAACGTTTGTCACAAGCTAAATATAATTCTTTTTCTTCTCAAACAAAATTTAAATCATTTTTTTATAAGAAAATTTCTTATTAAGAAAAAGGGACTGAGTTTTAATGTTTATAATAATTAAAATACACTGTAAAAATCTAAAATTGATGACATGTCACCTTCATCCATACATATCTTCATGTATTATTAAGATAGTGAAACTCTTATTGACTGTCTTTTTTTTCTTTGTCCAACAGCTCTATTGCTTCAAATACCCACTTGTAGTTCATTGCGCCGAATCCCTGATATATGAAAAACGTAATTTAAATGTAAAAATGTCAGCGTTTCTTATTACATTTTTTTTAAATTAATAATAGAGATCATTTCTATTTGTAAACAATGAAAACAACATCAAAATTTGTATGTTTTATGTAATCATTACCCAATTGGGGAAACGACAATAACTTAAATATAATTATTACTTGAAGTGGAAATCGAACCCACAATCAATACGCATACAGTCCAACGTCGTCTGTGCGTTATGATGATTTTTGGCATTCTAAATACAATATATAAAATATTTCTTTTTTTCAGTGGGGAAAGCAGAAGGAAACTAATATTAAAAAACTCCGTTTCCCACTTTCCGGCGATTTCTGGAGGCATTACATGTTAAGTGGCTGAACAAAACGCCGTGCTTTGCCCAGATATATCAATTTCTCGAGTGGATATCGAACCCACAACCAGTCGCGTTAACAGTCACACTTTGTGCCCCTGTGCCAAGACTGGCCTCAGATGTTTAATTATTTATAGTTAACAAGCAAATTATAAAAATTCATACCCTATGATTCCTCCTTTGTATAATCTCGATAAACAAAGTGGGTCGAACTTGCAAATGCGTAGTAAAAGCTTGTAACATATAACCTCTCTCGTCGAAATCTATCAAAATATTCTGCTCCTTCAATTCTTGTATAGTTTCTTCTACTTTCACTGAACTATTTTTCAATTTTTCCTTAATAATGTCGTAGTAAGTCGGTGGCCAAGACAATATGTCCGCACCTCGGGCTTTTAAGCTCTTCATCTAATAATGAAAAGAATAAATTAATAACAAAATGTCTAAATATAAATAATTTTCGACCGAAATCGAGACATTGAGTTTGTTTACTTTACATACATAGCTCTCTTAGTTTCATGACGTCAAAGGCTCTTATTTATACTAAACATTATTATGTGAATATTCATGGTGTGGCGCAGTTGCACAACGTCTGATTGTAAACGCATTTAGGTTAAGGTTGGATTCCTACTGGGGAAAATGATTATATTTATATTATTTTTATATATTCGCCATTTCTGTTTGATTTCGTCACACAACACGCAATGTCTCGATTTCGTCTCATACGTTGACTGGCCCTCAACCTACTATGCGGGAAAAAACGTGAAGCTGTGAAATAAGATTATAAAAAAAAATACCCGTGGGGGGACGGGTTAAGAATACAATTCCCCCGCCGCTGGGTAGCGTCCCGTAGAAGGCGGGTAACCCAGTAGCTTGGTGGTAGGAGATTCCTTCTCCGACTGGCTCACGACCACTATCATGTCAAAGACGAACCGCCAAACATCTGATTATGTGTTCCGGTTCGATGGCATGTAAGCCAGCTCTCCCTATTCCCATCCTTCCTCCCTTCTTCTGTCCTACATCCCCGAGGCTGGCAACGCATCCATAATTTTAATATTGTGGATGTCTATGGGCGAAGGTTACCAGTTGAGCCTTCTGTTGAGCCTTCTGCTCGTTTACCTCCTTTATTCCATAAAAAAAGAAAAAAAAAATGGCATGTACTTACTGTAGAAACAATATCATCAGTATAAAGTGCTACATGTTCGACTCCCGATGTACCCAAAGCTTTAACAAACTCAGATGCTTTGCTTGTAGGACGGATCCCTTTGGCCGCTTCGTTTAAAGATAACTGAAAATAGAATTAGCTCTTAAATATAACACCTATATTAGTATATAATTTAGACGTATAATTACTATACGTAAAATTTATCTTGCACAACATAGCTTGATCTTTTTGACAGATGGGCTAGTGATGGGAAACAGATAGACATATGTAGTAGTCAAAAAAATAATATTTTAAATTACTTTTAACTGTAACTAGATTTACACGTTTCGACTCATGTTTCTTTGGAAAAGTTGTTTGGTCCCATATTCTAAACCACCTATTTGAACTCTAAATATAATGCTGTATGTAAAAATTAAGATGGAAAAATAAAATAGTTTTATTATTAAAATATTTTTTATAAAAGAAGGGGAGCACAGCCAAGATAATCATAACAAGAGTCGTCGGAGCTTGTGTCACCATTTCGAACTTAAATTATTATTTCGTGTTCAATAAAATTATCGAAGTGGACGTAGTACACCATTAACCATCATCCGATGTAACATTGTACAAGCATCTATTACTTTCAGTGTTTCTATATAAATTTAACTTTAAAGCAATAAAAAAAAAATATTAAAATTTTCGGATAACCATTGAATCTTTAGGGACTTTTGTGCTATATGTGTCTCTTTTTAGTATATTTACAATTTTTAAAATAATTAAATTAAGAAAATTATATTGTTGTTGTTACAAAGTTATGTCGATCAGAAAAATTGACATGTGTCAAAAAGATCAAGCTATCTTGTTATAATAGATATAACTAGCGACCCGCTCGCGGCTTTGCCGCGTGAACTATTTCGTTATATTGCAACCCTCTGAAGTACATTTTTAAAAAATAAAGTAGCCTATGTTTAAGCTTAGATTATTAACTATATTTATGCCAAAATTTATTACAATTGGTCAAGCGGCTTAGATTTTTCATATAAATTTGCATCCCCTATTTCAACCCTTTAGAGTATGATTTTTGAAAAAATAAGTAGCCTATGTTAGAGCCAGTCACTTTTACTACTTTCATTCTAAATTTCATCCAAATCGGACCGGTAGATTAGCCGTGAAAGCGTGACAGACAAACACACAGACTTTCGCATTTATAATATAAGTATGGATTGGTAGTTTTTTAGAATATCATAAGTTTGTCATTTGGTTTAACACATATTGAATATCGTGAGTGATTTTTGCTTATATGGGAATATATATTTAACTTCAATGAATACTATTTACACTCAATTAGTCACATAGCTTTATTTAACAATATTTTTTTATTTCAATACTGCTTTATACGTATATTATTACATTTGTTGCTATTTTTGTACTTCTATTACAATAGGTTATATTTTACAACTTACCAAGTTCAACTTTATTAGACTAAGAATGACATATAATTAATATTTCCCGCCGGTGCGCTCTACCACAGACTAAATATAAAGCTATCTTGTTTTGACACATCACGTTGCGTCGTTAATTAATATTGTTGGCTTGTTGTTGTTATTATTGTTATTGAAATATTTTTCCAATATTCAGGATTTAAATGCAAATTTTCGTATTAGATATAGGTATTTGATACTTACAAGAACACTTTCATTTTGGTTGATGACTGAAGCAGAGTTTATGCAAGCCCAAGGCACCAAGTCGTGGCTGTAGTCTACGCACCAGAATCTGTGAAAATATTTGTGAATAAGATTTTTTGTGAACATAAAGTCAGTGAACATAAATTGCAATTAAATATTACATAGACTATATTTTTTGCATTAGAAAATACATTAAATTTATGAGATAAATATATCACAATACGTGTATTTGACATATAGGTATTTTTGTTATAAAGTGACACATATGTTACTATAACAACGCGGATTTTCCTCATTAACTGGGGCTAGTGGCTACTAGCAAGTAATATTAACTTATTTTTTTGTGGAAAGTAAATACAACTGTTAATATAACTTACCTGTGCATATTAAGATTTTTTTCATACCAAGAGACAGAATCCTCTAGAGTACCATCAGCCATGTTACCCTCCACGTGATCTACAAAAGACAGCCTTGTGTCTGGTCTAGAACAAAATAGAATTATAATTTAATAACATTGATCAGTGTTACTGACTGTAAACGCGACGCTTGTAGGTTCAATTCCTCTCGGAGTAAATATTATATATAAATTATTTGCAGTTTCCCATTATGGTACCTAAATAAAGCGTGAGTTTCACTATTGACCGTGCAATAACTAGATTTCGGGCGGAAAGTGGACAACAAGAGTTTCATATCGCTGGTGTCCCCAGCTACCTTTCCGTTGCGAGAAAAAGCGGTAAGCAGTTTTTTAATTTGAAATATCAGAAGTGGAAATTAATTACTAATTTGTTGAATACCGTGAAACTTATTTTTTAAGATTTTTTTTGTTATTTATTTAAGTTAATTAAAAAAAAACATGTTGTCAAAAGTGATCAAAAGCTTAACTTACAAAAGCTCGTTGACCGGGTCTTCTTGTAAAGGTTCGTATCCGGGAAACAGTACTCCTGCATACTTTGATCTATCGATTAAAGTATGAGTATTGTCACCGTACTAGAAATAAATATCTTTTTGTTATTTTTTTATACTCGTAGTAGTCTATTAAAACTGTGCCTCACCATTATCACATGAACATAAAGTTTTATATAAATTATAAATTTACAAATCAATATGTATGTAAATTAATGATGGCAAAATTGAGTGACGCACGTTTGCATGTACAATGAGAAGTACACACTTTTTACACAATTAGAAAATCTAAATAATAAAAATTATTGCACTGTTTATAGTAAATGGTTTTTTATATAGCTTCACGCTGTATCCCGCACACAGCAGTGTAGGCAGAGGGAACCTAGTGTTGAGACACTCTGTTCCCCATTATATTTTTTTAGGCATTGCGTGTTAAGTGGCGGAACTTAACGCTGCAGTTCGCCTCGAAACCAGAGCGAAGGAAATGGAAATATTAAGTATTTCCAATCCTCGAGTGATAATCGAACCCACAAACAGTCGTTTACAGTCACACATTTGTGCCACTGCGCCACGACTGGCCCCAATGGCCAAAATGTATCTAATAAATAATTTTCTTTAATATCTTTTATTAAGTATACGATTTTTTTTACTCACCGTTCTTAACACTGCATATCGAATCGTTCCATTCTTATCGGTTTCTTCGGTCACATCTCTAATTATTTCCGCGCCTTCCTTCTTAGCTTTCTCTACAATTGCTTCTAAGTTGTTAACTTCAAAAGCTACGTCTTTTACAAAATCCCCATGGTCGGTCAAATCCTTTGATATTTCTCCTTCTGATGTAGGCGATTCAAATATAATTGTTATCTAAAATATATTACTATTTTAAAACAATAATATAGAGAGGGCATCGTGACGTTGAGCGATAGTCTGACTATAATCGTTTGGTTGTGGGTTCGATTTTTACTCGATGACAATTTTTTTTCGGAGGCATGTTCGCAATGTTTTGTGGCGGAACTTAACGCCGCGCTTTACCTCGACACCAGAGCGAAGAAAAGGGAAATATTAAATAATTCCACTCTTCGGGTGGGAATCGAACCCACAACCAGTTGTTTACAGTCACACGCTTGTGCCACTGCGCCACGACTGGCCATATTATTGTGATTAATAATATATTTAATTAATTAAATTAAAAAAGATGTATTTTAAAAATAAATTAAATATAAAATATTTAATTTAATAATCTTCATTTTTTACATGACTAGCATTGAGTTCCCGCACTCAACACGCGATGTCTCGAATTCAGAAAGTGAAACACGGGGTGTTTTCGCAATAAGTTCTCTCATGTGAAGCTGTTTTGTTATAATAATACATGTTTCTTTCTATCATTAAAAAAATACTATTTAGCTCTTATAAAGATAAAATAAACAAGCAATTTTTCATAATTGACATATTAAATAATTAGCTATAATATTTTATCAGGCGCAAAATTTGATGTCTTATAAAAATTATGTAGAACATTTTTTATAACAAAAAATACATTGTAATAAGTGTATAAAAAATATTTGCAGTCGGATATAAAACGTATGGCTTGTCAGAGCGCTTGGACAGTTTACAAGAGACGTGGGTTCAACTCCCGATGCGTTCAATTTTTTTAACATTTCCTATGTTCTTCATATTCTAAGTATGTAAATAGTATTTGAGGTACTTACTTTGTTAAGTTGCACAGCTATGGAAATGGCAGGCCTCTCTTCTGAGGACTGTCTGATCGCAAGTGGTTTGAATCCAAACCGCGTCACAAAGTAGCTAGATGCCTAAATGAAGAAGATAAACATATAACTTATAGAATCTTTCTTCTTTAGCTTCACGCTGTATCCCGCACACAGCAGGGTAGGCAGAGGGAACCTAGTGTTAAGACACTCCGTTCCCCACTTTCCGCCGAATTCGGAGGCATTGCGTGTTAAGTGGCGGAACTTAACGCCGCGTTTTACCTCAGCACCAGGGCGAAGAAAATGCTGCTTAACGTAGTAAGGTACGAGTATATGCAAACGTAATATCGTTTACTTTTAAAATTATATAATTTTAAAGTAAATTGGCATGAATTTTTATTTACTTAAAAATTAGTGAAAGAATATTTATAATAAAATATAAACGCTTTGCGGACCGGGAACAAAATAATTAAGGAGGACGCGGCTTCTACGTCCCTGGTAGTAAACGTAGTGGAATATAATGTACATAACGTAAACTTTACTTACCGTTTTAGCATTTGCCACCCAAAAAGTAAGGTGATCGAAATTTAAAACTTTGCCGTCACCTCCACTAGTACTCGTTACTGAATTTTCTTTTGTCATTGTTACTAAAACAGAACAAATTTATGAATATATCTAAAATCTTACGATGGAAACGCTAAAATCACTAAAATATTTTATTGCTTGATTTTTATTATATTTTTTTTTCTACAATAACCCACGGCATTATTTTTAAATCATTAAATATATATCGCGTTTTTTTAGATAAAAATTTGATAATTTTTTTAATAACAAGGAAATGTGGAAAACACAAAAGGTAGAAAGAAGGTGCTACGTTGTCGGCGCAAAATGACGAAATAAAGTAGTCAAATAACTACAGTAAAATTATCAAATATATTTCTTTTTTTTTAGCTTCACGCTGACAGGGTAGGCGGAGGAAACCTAGTGTTAAGACACTCCGTTCCCCACTTTCCACCAAATTTGGAAGCATTGCGTGCTAAGTGGCGGAACTTAACGCCGTGCTTTGCCTCGACACCAGAGCGAAGAAAATGGAAATATTAAATATTTCCATTCCTCGAATGGGAATCGAACCCACAACCAGTCGCTTTACAGGGTCACTGTGTGCCTCTGTGCCACGACTGGCCCCAAATATACTTATAACTATTAAAAATATTTTATTATAAGATATTAAAATCAATAAAACAAACACAAAAGTCGTCAGCTTTTTGACTCTATAGAAACTTTTCTTATAAAAGCTCGATGCAAATGTGGCATTTATAGAAAAAATAATGATTTTATGGTGTATCTAAGCAGTAATTATATAATTGAGTTATTCCTGTGGGGCGCATTATAAGCACTTGTAGCTGCGCATACGCAGCCTGAATACTGATTATGTTGACGCTATTACGTAACTTTATATGAATTTTAATTATATTTTAAATCCATATTTTAAAAATTTTCAATATCATATTATAATATGTTATATATTATAATACTTTTATTTCTTACTGTACTACAGATAAAATCTAAGGATGACTAAATACTGACTGTATGATGGTAAGGGTTAAAATTAAATTCGAAAAAATTAAATATTTAAATATTTTGACTGCCACTTTTCGACATACAATGTCTATTAAATACTTGGGCACAGTGATATACTCGTACATATATCAGATATATACCCTGTGCAGCTACCTGTTGCGTTATCAGCAGTGCAACAGATTCTGACTGTTAAGGTCAGAACTGGTTGCAGGTTCGATTCCTAATCACTTGGCACACACTTCGGCTGAATGGAATAATTATATTAGACTATTTTCATTTCTTCGCTCTGGTGATATTATGGTGCTCTGGTGATATACGAGACAAACAACGAAATTAAGTTCCGCTACTTGATATGCAACATCTTGTATCCGAGCAAAATTGGACAACGGAATGTTCGAACACTAGGTTCTCTCTACCTTTCAAGCTATACGGCAAAAGCGTGAACTTTGCTATAATAAATGAGTTAAGAAAAAATACAAGCAAGCTAGTCGTTAATGTTCTGTAATAACGCCACAAGAATTCAAACAAGGCTGACGAGGAATATAATTGCGTATCTAAGTAATTTTATTAAACTACTTAATTAACTACTTCGGTATTCCAATGACTTGTTACTACGGAGTAAAAAAATAATTTACAGGCTGTTATAAAACATAAATGTTTATGATTTTACTTTATATTTGATTCTGTCATTTTTGTAAGAGAAAGATCTTTTACTAAAATTATTTATCTCAATATTAAGTTTTATTATTAAATAAAGTGGCTAGTCGTGGCCCAGTGGCACAAGCGTGTGACTGTAAACGACTGGTTGTGAGTTCGATTCTCACTCGAGGAGTGGAAATTATATTTCCATTTTCTTCGCTCTGGTGTCGATACCATCCGCCGAGGTTTGCGTATTAAGTGGCGGAACTTACCTCGAGGTAAAGCGAGGCGTTAAGTTCCACCACTTAACACGCAAACCTCCGAATTCGGCGGAAAGTGAGGAACGCAGTGTCTTAACACTAGGTTCCCTCTGCCTACCCTGCTGTGTGCGGGATACAGTGTGAAGCTAAAAAAAAAATATTAAATACAAAATTATAAACAGCGTTAAAAATAATAAGAAAAAAAACATTTTGTTAAATCGTATTCATTACTTCTTTCTTAAATTCACAAAAATGGTAAATATTTTAAAGATGATTCATACATAGTCATGCAAACTAGATATCCTGTTAACACGTAAATTACACGTTTACATACCAACGTGTATGTAGCTTTCTGTACTATATCTCTATACAAACTTTACTTTTAACTTTTCTTACTTTTCCGTCAGCATAATTTTCTTAAAAGGGTTTTAAAGTTTTTCCTTCACCAGTATATTACATCTTGTATTTAATTTTGTGGCCAGCCTTGGCGCAATAGCACAAGCGTGTGACTGGAAACGACTGGTTGTGGGTTCGATTCCCACTCGAGAGGTGGAAATGTTTAATATTTCCATTCTCTTCGCTCTGGTGTCGAGGCAAAGCGCGGCGTTAAGTTCCGCCACTTAACACGCAATGCCTCCTAATTCGGCGGTCCGTGGGGTACGGAGTGTCTTAACAATAGGTTTCCTCTGCCTACCCTGCTGTAAGCGGGATACAGCGTGAATTTAATTTTTACTTAGTTTCATATCTATAACTTATACGTGAAGAAAAAATGACTTTTACGAAAACGAATGACTTTTACGAAAACTCTACGCACGTACCTAGTAGTGGGAAATTTTCAATACAGAATGTTAGGTATATGAAGTAGAATCAAAAAACGGTAAGAAAAAAAAAACTAATTAATGTTAATATTTTACAGACACACGTACACGTTGGTAATGCAAAGTTAATTTTACGCTTCAACAATACCATTAACTTTATATAAATTTGCAATACTTTTTTGCATAATAAGTTTTGTTTATTGTAAAAATTATAAAAAAGTTTTCATATTAAAATAAAAACTGAAAAAGTAAGAAAAGCAGCTTCACGCTAATTCCGCCTAGCAAGGTAGTCAGAGAAAACCGTTAGTGTCAAGAAACTTAGTTTGAATTCGAGAGATTTCGTGTTGAGTGGCGGAACTCAACGCCGCGAAAAAGTAAATTTTATAAAAAAGAACATACCTTACACCCGCAGTCTTTAACACAAATATTGATGAACACAGATTTATAACTGCATTTTTTCTACGACGATTCTATTTAAATAGATCTTTTATCTGTTTATCAGATCTATATTAATTTGGAAATATGATGTTATGACAACCTTTAAGCATAAATACATATATTTGTATATTAAATAATGTAAACAACTAAGATATTTTAAATAAAACTCCTAGGTTTAGTTAAAATTTTTATTTTTTTAGCTGCACGCCGTATCCCGCACACAGCAGGGTAGGCAGAGGTTAGCCTAGTGCTAGAACACTCTCCGTTCCCCGCTTTCCGCCGAATTCGGAGGCATTGTGTGTTATGTGGGGGAACTTAACGCCGCGCTTTGCCTCGACACCAGAGCGAAGAAAATGAAAATATTAAATATTTCCACCACTCGAGTGGGAATCGAACCCACAACCAGTCGTTTACAGTCACACGCTTGTGCCACTGCGCCATGACTGGCCCCAAATTAAAATCTATTTGTATTATTTGTACCTATGTAAAAAAAAATATCACATAAAATGGTTGAAATTTCTCACTTACGTTTTAGATGTCCAATAACCAATCGAAGGATTGCAAATTTAATATTTCGATTGGTTTTTGGGGAATTTTACTCAAAAGATAGAATACTAGATTAGTCTAATGTTAATAAGTACGTAATTAGGATCGATTATTGATATTAGGCGATAAAGAGCTCGGAGCAGTGTCTGGGACTTGCGATTCAAGTGTCAGGAAATCCTTACTTTTACTCAAGATTTATTTTTCTTTCGTCTTTCCGCTTGGGCGGGATTACGCAAGTTGAATTGTCCTTTTTTATGGCCCTATATTTCGAATTAGGAGATTGTATACTTACATATTGATAATTTAAAAAGTTAAGAGAGTGAAAATCGAACCTACAACCATAGAGCTGTTAACCTAAGCTACTCTAGGCTACGGCGGAAGCTTTCATTTTACTATTTATGTTTTTACTATAAGCAAAACCGTAGTAATACCTTATATTAAACCAGTGATTAAAGTATGGTCCAAACTATTTGTTTTGGAGACCTCGAGATTTGTAGATAACAGATGTTATCTATTATATCGTAACATTAAGCTAAATACACATTTGTCCTTCATATTAATTAAGTTATTTTTGTTATAAATTAAAAATATTTTCGTTTCATGTCATTTTTGCGTAAACATAACTTAGTATTTTTCAAAAAAATGGCGTAAGAAGTGGTGTTACAATAAATTCTTTTATATAATTTTTTGATTTAACTTCAACGAATGTATTTTTTATGTATGTCTTTCAAGTATTTTTTGAAAGTTGGCCTCCTTGGTTGTTTCTCTTTGCCTTCATCCATTTCCAAAATCAGGAACAGACGGAGGTCGTATTCATAACGTTATCCCGTTCTCCATTATTTCACGATTTTAAAAACATTTTGTTTAAATGAATACATAATATATTGAAGTAGTTATGTGAATTAAGAAATTGTATTTAATAAATTATGCGTTTTAGGGACATCTAGTCCCTAAAACGCATAATCACTACATCTTTTTATATGCTCATATATTAAAGATACGGTAGTATTTTACAATTCCTTTATTAACTGTATACATATTTTTAATGTATTAGTATGAAAACATATGCTTTTCTATACTTATTCTCCATGTTTAATAACTTAAATTATGACAATTTTTTTTAGCTTTACGCTGCATCTCGCACACAGCAGGGTAGGCAGAGGGGACCTAGTGTTAAGACACTCCGTTCCTCACTTTTTGCCGAAATGGCGGAACCTCTCGACACGAGAGCGAAGGAAATGGAAATATAAATATTTCTACTCCTCGAGTTGGAATCGAACCTGCAACCAGTCGTTTACAGAAACACTTTTGTGCCACTGCGCCACGACTGGCCCCAAACAAAATTTAATTTTTAACTACCCATAATTTTCATAAAAATGAGCACAAAGTTTTCGTTTACGTACTACTGAGTAAATAAATAATCATAATATATTAGTAGGTACTAAATAAAGTACGAAAGATAATAATTATTTTTATTAATACATATAATATTCTATTTACTTCCAGTTTTATTTATTATTTATGTACAAGTAAGGTGGTGATTTTAATAAAACATAATTTAGTCATAGAATACAGTTTTAATAACTATAATTACACTAGCTATTAAAACAATCATAAATTAAAGCTTTGAATTAATCGCTTTTGTACAAGAAAATTATTATTTATTAAAGGTAATATAAAAGAGATAAGGTAAATAAATTGTTGGTAATATAATTAATTTAATTATATAACATAAAAATAAGTTTTATAAATACGTATATTCATGGTTCCTAAGTAGACTTAAACGTTCCTAAGGTTTTATTATCTCATTATTAAAAAAAATCAATTTCATGCTTTTTCCCACATATTGGGGTAATCAGACAGGGTTTAGTGTCAAGACACTCCGTCCTCTACTTTCTTAAGTACTAAAGAGAAGAAATGAAAATTTAAATTTAATCATTCCCCAAAGTGGAAATCGAACCGGCAACCATCGTATTACAGTCAAAGGCTGTCGCACTGCGCCACAACGGCGTTATATAAAGGAAATGATTAAAGTTGTTGAATGCTAAACAATGCATATATTGAAATATTAATGATTTCTTTTGAATAATGATAAAATGACAACCTTAGAAACCTTCCCTCGGTCGTCCTGTAGAGTTATGTTTTTTTTTTCATTGATTGTATTTCCTTTTCCTTTATTTTTTTATTTTTTTCACGACTTCTGTTGCTTGGTCAGTGTACTCAGCTACATGAATCTTTATATTGGATAAATAGCCAGAGGTATGTATGTAGTGGTATAATATGGTTATCTTTTTATTGTTCAATGGTTCTTAATTTGGTTGCGAGTTTGGTGATAGCCTCGCTGTCTCTGTATGAGATGGCCATTTTCATATTGTATTCGATTATGTCGGCTGTAGCAGTTTCATTAGCCCCTCGTATAAATTGGCCGATTGCGTCTTCGTCGGCGTCGGTGTAGTACATACATTCGACTGTGTGTCTAGTGATGGCAACGACAGCATGTGACACGCTGTCATGTAGGGCACACTTGGTGGTCTTTCTTTGAATGACGACTACGGACTCGTATGTTAGTCCCTGAGATTCGTTCATAGTAAGCGTGCATGAGATGTCTTCCTTCCATACCCCCTGTGCAGCAAGTCTGCCTTTCTGCTTGTGTATGGACCAGGTATAGTGTATTTGGGGAGTCTGCAGTCTGGGAGTTATGTTTTTGTGAAGTACCACTCTACCGGGTCCTCTCGTTAATATAATAATTTTGCTTCAGTTTTTAAAAGTTGACTTACTTTTACTCCCACCTCATACCACCTCGAATAATTATACTTTTATCTATGTATATTTATTTTCTATAAAAAGTAATATTGAAGACAGAGCGTAAGGACTAGGAGTGACTGACTACTAACATATACATAAGGCTATGGGTTCGATTCTCACTCTGAAGGATGATTATATCTAAATTCTCTATCCGTAGTAGTGACAAAACTACAGCGTCGAGTTCCATCATTCAACATGCATTGTTTTGAATATCTTTACACTAGTTTTTTTCTGCCTACCCTGCTATATTGTGGGGAAACGTGTAAAATTGTTTTTTTAATGACGTTTAAATTTAAATATATACTTTTTTTAGGACTTATATCACAGGAGAAAATGTTTTCAAGTAGTATAATACATTATTATAATTTCATCGTGTTTTTCATAGTACCTACAAAATAATTTGTTTACTAAGAATGTTGTATATAGGATTATTCAATTATTTCTTAGTAGTCCTTGTAGGCAATATACTTTTTTATATAAATCTGTTAGTAGTTTCAAAAAGTGCATATTGTGTTGTCATAGCGGAAAAATAAAAATAAGTTAAGTATTATCATTACCCGGAGTGGGAATCGAACCCACAACCATTTGCAATAATAGCCAAATATTGTTCCACAGCGCCACAAAGATGCACTGAAATTGCTAATTATGTTAAATTTAAATCTCCTTTACAAAAGCTTCATTTTATTACATTTAAAATTGCAATTTAAATCATTGATAAGGCAAAACAAACACGAAACAAACGTATATTTTTTTAAAACGGGTTGCTTTATATTAAATAAAAGTAATAAATTTATAAAATAATTTCATTTATTCATTTATATTTTATACATCATACATATTTACATAAACGGTATATTTATTATCATTACAGAGTATTTACTTGCACCTATAATAAACACTTACAATAATAACCTATTAAAAGGTAAGGCACCTTCAAGGAAGATAACAAGTCTACCTGAGTGATGGTCGAATATAGTGCGAGAAGCCTAAAAAATAAATAAACAAAGTATATTAAATAATATACAACATAAAAACTAAAATTTATTTACATTTAATTTCCTTTATTTAAAAAAAAAACAATATTATTTATTTAAAAAAAAGTTCATTTTTTTTATAACACTTAAAACAGTGATTGATAAAATTCGACCACAAGTAAAATCCATTGGAGTTTTTTTTTAAAAGTTAATTAAAAAATCAGATACGAAAGACTAGTTTTATTCTGCCAGTGAATTTTACTTTCAGATATCGACTCTCAATATCGGGTAACTTAAGGCACTATATTTACAAGTTAACATTTACAAAGTTATAAAAATATGATTCATTTGTATTCTTTATTGTGACGACTTCATAATTGGATTTCAGCCTCAGATTTCATATGTTTTAAATGGGAAAATAAGTTTTAAACAATCTTTGCCAAATCAACAATATTCTTTAAATTTATACCTTTTAAAGACAATATTACATTTTTTTTATAAATTGAAATACAAAATAAATTCATGAATATAACATTTAAAAATAATCAATAAACAGAATTGTATGTGTACATTAAGAATTTCTTTAATTTCAATATAAACTCAATTTAATTGTCATAATTTTTTTTCATAACAAATGTCATATATTATGTCACAATTGCTGTCAATAATTTCAACTTGACATTTCAAAAAAAATGATATTTCTTCCATTTGACATTGACAGTGACAGGACATGTCAAATATGTATAACGATATTACAAATTTCATTTAACATAAGCTATACAAAAACAAAAAGTTAAATGAACTTAATAATATGAAACAGATTATAATATACACAAGTATATAAAAGTCAATTACAAAATCGAGACATTGCCTGCGGCGGAACTCAACGCCGCGCTTTATCTACCAGAGCGAAGAAATGAAAATGAAAATATAATCATTCCTTCTGTTGGAAATCGAAATCATAACCATAGTGTACAGTCAGACGCTGTCCCACTGCGCCACGACATTGTCAAATTGGTTTAAAATGTACCTAAAGACGATATTTTGGATAAAACACAAAATCAACTTATTAAATATCGATAATTATAGTTCAAAATATTTTTAAAATGTATTCACAACCAATAGCAATTACTCGTAAAAGCTCTTTCTATGATATTGATATTTAATAAATTGTAACTTGTATCGATTTTAAATGCAAAACGTCTTTAAGTTTAAGTATGTTGTCATATCGATAATCGTTCATCGCATCGAGTTGTATCGATTTTAGTTAAATAATTGTTGTTTTATTTTACATTATAAATTGTATCAGTACATAAAAGTAGTATAAAAAGTACTGAAAAAGAACATTGCAACTTTTAAAATTACAAATAATCTTTAAATATTGTCGCATTTAGTATATTGGTATGTCATTTTGTTATAATCTGTTATATTAAAAAAATAGAAAATTCCCACATAAAAAGGGTAGTCAAAGAGAACTTAGTGTTAAAACACTCCATTCTCCACTTTCCGTCCGAGTTCGAGACATTACGCGCTGAGTGACTAAACTTAATGCTTCTCTTAATGATAATGCGGGGAAATGAAAATAATTGAAATATAATCAACCCCGAGTGGGAATCGAACCCACAACCAATCGCATTTACAGTCTTTAGTAATTAACACGTAAAATAAACAGAAAAACATATTTATTTATTTCTGAAATTAAATATTTGACAATTAATAATAATTATTATTATTGTAGAGAAACAATATCAGTGTCACATTTCCATCCTTGGTAACTAACGTTACGTTACTCGATTATTTTATAATGTATTGATTGAAAAAAAAATCGATTACAAATAAAGGAACACAAAGCTTATATATTATATAATATAATAACAGTTAAATATACACTGTGGTAATTTGGTATGAGCGCGCTGTACTATGATATGACGCTACTGAGATCAATATTAGATTCAATGTGAAATTAACATACATTTCTTGTCTGATTAAATTTATTTTAATATTTTAAATATAAAAAATGGTTTAAATTTTAAGATTAAAGCATCATTACTTATAAATTTATCGACACAATTATATCGGCTTTACATTTTTTCAAAGGAGGGAAAATTCAGAGAAAATCCAGTGTCAAGACACTCTGTTTTTTATTTTCTACCCGAAATTACAACATTAGTAAATACCGGGATTTGCCTTGTCTTGTACCAGAGCGGAGAAATAAAAATAATTAAATTATAATAATTCCATCGAGTGGAAATCGAACCCACACCCAGACATTGCTCCACTGCGTCACAAATCACTATGACCTCGATTAAAAAGGTTACAACATTTTATTCGCACGTTCAGAATAAAAAATACATTTTAAGGTACTATATAAAAAAAATTGAATCGAACTTGTGCCTTTTCGAAACCATTCAAGACAAATAGATCTCAAGTACCTTAAAGAAGTGTCTTTTTTAAAGTATTTGGGAGAACAAAGAGTATTCTTAAAAAAGACATTAAAAACTTTTATACGTTTTCTTTAAATAACTTTTTCAATTTTCCTAAGTGTGGAATAACACTTTAAAAATGTTTAAAAAGAGTATTCTTATTTAAGTAAAATACAGTATAGAAACGTATGTTAGTATAAAACCGTGATATGTTCAAGTTCGAGCCTCACAATCATAACATTGTACAGTGCGCGACAGAGATTGCTCGCTCATTCTCACGTCTACCGCTTTAATTAAAAATGTCGTATGTATGTCAAAATAACATGATTTCAGACAAAAATATTAAAAATACATTTTTTTGTATGAATATTTAAAGAAAAAATTAAATAATCTTCATCCTCTTTTCGTTTGCGGGTTATAATTATAGTACGCGCATTTTATCTTGACCAGTATATAGATATGACGGGTTGCTTTCCGAAATTTTGCGCAGTCAATAAGACAATGACAATTGACGAGTGACTGAGACATAAACACACAAGTGTCATGAAATCACTAGTATTTATCTTTTTTTATCTCTTACCACCAATCAATCTCTAGAAGTCGGTTCTGCGACACCTAATGCAGCTAGGTTCCAACTTTTCAAGATAAAATGCGCGTATTATAACCTTAGTAACATTAATGTTTTTCACTCTGTTGTATACAACCCACTTTAAAAAGAAAGCAGTACTTAACGCCGCGTTTGCCAATACATTTATAAAATTAATAACATAAATATTAATCCCGCTGAGTTTTCACCGGTTCCTCTCAAATCCTTAAAAAAACCGGTGTTAAACTATTTGACGTTCAAAAAACTGAAACTTTGAAGAAAAAAACTTCTTATATCAAACAAAATTATTTGACTTTGACGTTTAAATAATAGAAAAAATCTCAATAAACATACGACATTCCAGTATCTCTACCGTTGTATATCACACAATGGTTGGTTAGCCACGAGTTGAGCTCTCTCCACTGCGACGAGGCACCCGTCGGGGGTCATTAGTAGGGGGGAATTACCTACCCACACTTTCTTCACATCTTCCGTATAATTTTGCGGTGGACACATGTATCCGCCTCTGAAAATTGGAAATTTTGATGTTATAAATAATATTAAGTTTATTTTTAATAGCTTAAAGTGTTATAAAGAAAGAAAACGTATAAAAATTTGCACGCAGCGGGATTCGAATCCGCACCTCTTGTGCGTTTTCAAAAGGCGCGGGTTCGAATAACGCTGTATTCATTTTTTTATACACTCTCTAAAATTATCTTTAAATATATATTTCTTAGCTTCATGCTGTGTTCCGCACACAGCAGGGGGTAGGCAGAAGGAACCTAGTGTTAAGACACTTCGTTCCCCACGCACCGCCGAATTCTGAAGACATTGCGTATTAAGTGGCGGAACTTAACGCCGCACTTTATACCTCGACACCAGGCAAAGTTCATTTACTTATATGAAATATTTCCACTCCTTGAGTAGGAATCGAACCCACAACCAGAGGCTTTACTCTATTTTATTACCCTCTATAAGAAAAAACATTAAATTTCACCTAAAAGCAATTACAAATATCATAACAAACACAAATAATCACCTTAATTTCCTATCAGCTTGCAGCAAAGCGTCTGCCCTCAACAGTCTCACGGCAACCGCAACCAAAAGGAACAGTATGAGCGCCCCGCAGACGGGCACCGCTATGGTGGCAGCTTTGAACCACACCTCGCTGTTGTATGACGCGCCGCGTTCACTTGCTACGCTGCCTTCTGGAAATAAAGTAAAAAAAATTTACTTATAACTTAAAGCCGTAGTAAAGTGGGACATGGTCATTATTCTTCTTTTCCATTCATTTTCATATTTCTTGGTACTTAAGATAAAGGGCAGCGTTGAGTTACGACGCTCAACACGCATTGTCTCGATTTTGAATGGGAATTGAAGAACGGAATATGTTAACACTAAGTTCTCCCTGGTACGTAGGCTATGGTTAAAAATGCATGAAGCAAAAAGCTAGTAATTTTATAAAGTCAAGAAGTGGGAAGGGATAGATTTTTTAGTTATAGTTACATGCACTCTCTGTTTTGTTTTATACTAGATTGGAGAAACACATATTTATATTATAAGCTTCTATCTTTATTTCATACGGCGTTCCAAATTGACATGAAAAATATATATATGAAAAATATACAAAAGTGTAATTTGTTTGTTGTAAAATTTATTTAATTCATTTACTGTATTTCTAATACATTACCACCACAGAACTGCACTTTTTTCTACATAAACTTTTACATTTTATATGTTACTTCAAATACCAATACATACATAGATTATTCTTTTGAATGTTCTATTTTCTTCACTAAAATGATTGATTTTTTTATATATAAACATAAAAATATAAAAATCAATTGATCCAAAGTATTACTTTATTATTATTGTGATGTTTCATATATTGAATATAGTTTTGTTATTGTATAGATATAAAAGTATATAATAGCTGTATACAACATGACAAAAACTAAATTTAATTTCTGAAACATCACAATAAATAGCAATTTAATAATAATTCATAATATAATGCACGCAATAGATTAAGCGGAATTAAAACAAATGGCTACATTGTTCTCAGAAAGTGCACGAAAGCATCCTATCGTGTGGGTCGGTAGCAGGAAATCATGTGGACTATATATATGGGATCGAATTTGTAATGCGTTTTATGTAACAAATGTAATGTATGATGTATGTGATACTGTATTTAGAGTATGATTGCAGTTTCAGTTGATTTTAAGACGTGAATATTAAGGTGGATAGTACAGATTCAATTTTATATGTAATAGTATATATTACATCTGTTGAATGATATAAAGAGCAGTGACTATTGACTATATATGATGGCTTTAAGTATAAATTTATCATTAAAAAATATTCACTAATATCAGGATTAGTTTATCAGGATAAATTTTAATAGTTGAAGGATACGATGAAGAGTTAATCTAAGTAAAAGCAATGATTATTAAAGAATACAAATTGAAATGATAATAAAATATATATTTTCCTTAGTAATGTGTTATTCTTGGACAAATTCGCGAGTGTCCTTTTTTTTGGTTTTTTCTTTCTTTTTAGTATGGCATAGTTTATTAAATATATAATGAGGTATACTCTATTAATAGATTGTTTCCTTTTTACATTTTTTATAAAAATATAGATTTCTTGTTCGGGTCCTATAAGAATTTCCCCCTAGTAAGTTCAAAAGTGTCAACGTTTAGCGGGCCTCGTTGTTATTCTTTTCGTCTTTAAAATAATATAGGTAAATCTTTTACTTTAATCCCGCCTTAGACGAACGAAATAAGTTACTTAAATACAAAAGGATTCAATATTTAATATGATATTAAAACATTAATTTTAATAGAACTATACTTTTAAAATAAGCTGCAAATTTCATTATGCCCTTAATAAATATGTGGGTAGTAAATAGTAAATAACAAACATAAGAGTAGGTCTCGAACTGGTTGGTTTACGACTCTTATCAATTGTAGCTGCACTGTTAATTAACTTTCATTAAATCATAAACGCTTTATGGTTGATAATTTGTACTTAGACTTAGACTTAGACTTATGAAAGAGTCTTAGATTATATTTTAATTTTTTTATCTTTTGTTTCAGGTTTACGCTCTCTTCTGCCTAAGAGGACAGAATAAATATAATGTTAAAACACTCCGTTTTTCATTCCACTCTAGTTCAGGAGAAACTGTAGGGATACAGTAAGTAGGAGTTAATTAAAATAAACATAATATACGTACTTTTAAACATTATTTTTGTTGTTAGCAACTCTGTAGAGAGATTTTTATAAATATTTGCTACCCAAAGATTATGCTACGAACAATCGTTTGGCAAGAGAGAATGCTATTTATTAAATACTTTTAAACATTTTTAAAGTGTTATTCCGCACTTTATTTTGTTCTAAAAGCTTCTAAAAGCTTTTTTCAATAATATACGTAATAAAAATGTAACTGATCGCTGTTTGACAAAAAGAAATATGAGATAACTTATTATTGGTGGCATATAACAATGTATCTAATCGAAACTATCACAATTATGTTTAATTTCTTATCTGTTTGTCTGTGCGTTTGTGCACATTAATTTCAGAAACAGTTAAACCGATTTAAATGCAGCTTAAATTATTTACTGTATTTAGGAAATCATGGTTAAATATTTAGTATTTATCTTATTTAAATCGGTTCATTAAAAAAAAAAAACATTTTAAATTTTGATCGACAAAGTTGCAAAAAAATGACTTTTTAATAAAATCACGTAATCTTCAGTTTACGGAGCCGCGAATTGATGCCTAGTACATACTTCATATTAATAAATAATATTAAGCCAAAAATATCAACTTTGCTCCGAAGACTTTAATATTGGTCCAAATCTAAATATAGCCAATCATGCCGCAAGAGTAGAGTGGAGAGTAGCGAATGGTTGTGGGTTCGATTCAAACTCGAGGAATGGAAATATTTAATATTTCTATTTTCCTTGCTCTGATGCCGACACAAAGTGGCGCGTTGAGTTCACGCAATGCCCCTAGAATATGGCAGAACATGGGGAATGGAGCGTCTTAACACTAAGTACCCTCTATCAACCCTGCTACAACGTGAAGCTAGTCTAAATATAACAATAACAAGAAGCAATTGCACAACAATTTAGTTTCGCACAAATTCAAATTATAATTTTGTTATTCAGAAGAAGTACTTCGCTACAAGCGGGTTGACTCACGGCTCAATGTATATAATTTGCATGAGATAAGAGACCGCTGGAATATCTTTGTTCGCGGAAACCGTTTTATAGAAATCGTTAAATAGACTATTTTATTATCGTTCGCGGAACACGCTACTGATTGATTGTTTAAACGATTCTCTTACTCTATTGAGAGTGTAAAAGCTTTATGTTGTTGCCTTTAATAGATTCTGGTTACCGTATTCTACTCACAAATATTTTTGTAAAATTTTATTTGTGTAGTACAAAGTTACGTTTAGTCTTTTTACTTTTAGTTAATGTAGCCTCTTGTTTGTATTTGATTGAGGAATGGATATGATTTATATTAACAACTTTATTATTTTTTAAATTATATTATATAAACTATATTTTAAACAAAGTTTATAATTTTCAGGATAGTCTTAGATTTGTTCAATTTTAATTAGACGCAATGACTTTATTTGTACCAGCGTATAAAAGATGTTTGCAGAATTTGATGGGGGCAAAAGTGAAATATATTCATTTATAGTGTCTTCTTTTAATTGTAGTTTAATATACTTGTAATAAAATACAATCCAAAGAAGTGATTCTTTCTGTATTTCATAACAATACTTTTCCATGCTTATATTATAAATGCGAATGTCTGTCTGTTTGTCTGGCACGCTTTCACGACTAATCTATCGGTCCGACTCGCTTGAAATTTGGAATGAAAGTAGTAAAAATTAGTGGGTCAATCAAAGGCCACTTATTTTTTCAAAAATCAACCTAGACAATCCCCTATTCCCACCCTTTCAAAAGGGTTGAAATAGGGGATGAAAAATAATATGAAAATCTACACCGCTTGACCGATTGTAATGAATATTGGTACAAATGTAGTTGATAATCCAAGGTTAAATATAGGCTACTTTATTTTCAAATATATATTGCAGCCCTTGGGGGTGAACCCGAAGGTTGCAATATAACGAAACAGTTAAGGTAATTCACGCGGCGAAGCTGCGAGCAGGCTGCTAGTAATAAATAAATCCCAAACATTTTTAAACTAAACTTTAACATTAATATTTTTTATAAATCCTGTACTTCCTTTATAAATGCTCACATTTGATGATGTATATAAAAAACAAAAGGAAATGACTGACGCCGCCAGACAGTCGACTGAGATATCAACGTCTAGATTAAGCGAATGCCTACACAAATGACATTTATATGATATTCTATTACGCAGATCTACAATATATCGACGTCGCAACAATAAATCGATGAATAACAATGATTTTATAAAAATTTGAAATATATTTTACAGCGATTTATTCATTTTTAAATGAAAGTAGAATTACAGTATTAAAAAAATATACTAAATTCATAACTTAAAAAAAGAGATATAGACTTAAGAGATTCCTTTAAAACACATTAACGCAACATTAACATTAACTCTACAACCCGAACTCATCTCTCTACCTTTCTTTTCTCCCTAACCTAACTAAGTACTAAATAATATAATAATAATTACCTAATTCATTTGTTAGATTGAGCCTAGCTTTCGCCAGTGGACTGTCCTCATGGTTACATAAGTCCTTAAAGCAGCACAGTAGTAGAGAATGTTCACGGGGTGGCGGTCCCCGTTGACTCGGCGCGTTCTGGCAGTGTGATAAGGCTTCTTCTTCACTGGAAAAGTATAAATAAGTAAATTAAAATATTGTTTTATATAAAATATATTTTTAATCTAAATAAAGTATTTTATTAACATAATTCCGTATTTTTATTACTAGTTGGGTAGGCAATACCTAGTGTCAAGACTTAGCTCTTCACTTCTTACTTATATTCAAGAAATTGCAAATAGCAAGGCGGAACTCAACGCCGCTTTTATTTATTTATTTATTATTTATTGTACACCACAATTAACATAAATAATCAAGCACATAAATAAAAGAAGACACAATTGCTAAAAAATGTGTTTTCTTTATCTTTATTGCTGTACCATTTGTATGTGTACATATAGGCGCAAAAAGCTGGGTATTTGTACCAGAACAGAGAAAAAAATGTCTTAAACATTCCCGTGAGTAAAAATCGAACCCAAAACGAATAACGTTTACTATATAATACACTATCAACGTACAACGATGGTCTTAATCTTAATACTAATGATTTTTTAGGACTTAAAATTATAATGAAGTAATATCTATTCCTAATGACTTTACAAACTCAGTGCTTAATTGTTAATGTAATAAAATTAAATATATATAGAGAAGGCGAAATATGTTAATGGAAATTGCGATAACATTTATCAATATGCGAGTACGTGGACCTATATATATTCCTGATTGGGCTATTAGTTTCATACTTCGAATATTTTATAGTACCTAAGTATTTAATATTTTTAAATTCATAAAGGCCGAATAGCTATGGACAAGTGGGTTCATTACATAATTTTTAAATTATAAGCTGTTTATTAGACTGTATTAGTCTGTATTGAACGTAATAAGTCTTTCTATTACTCGAAAAAGCATAGTGTCTTGACACTCTTTCTGATCACTCTGAAGCTTCTAAAAGTCTTTCTATGGTAAGGAGGGTATCACTTCGAGTGGTAACGAAGGGACAGATTTTCTTTCATTGTTTCTTCTCCATATTCCGCCTGGAAAACTTGTTAAAAATTCAAATAAATAATGTTTATAATGAGCTTTCCTGATGTTAAATGAAAATATTTAACCGGATTAATCATAAATATTATACCTGCGACTACGCACTACTATTAATTGGGTTTATTAACTGTATTTTCGAAAACCAACTGATTACTACCACCACCAATTTATCCCCTTAAAAATTTTAACAAAAAACATTCAATATTACAATTCAAATAAAATCCAATTAAATAATTAGATAAAAAATATTATATAATAGATTCAAGATCATATCAAAAGATAAAGCAAACGAAAGGATATCCAATACGTAACAGCTAGAACAGTCGATGTCAAACGCTTGTGCAACCGGCGCCTCAAATGCCAGCACGGTGATTGCAATGTTTATCTTTCAAATGGGTTTTCATTGGCAATTACTAACTTTATTTACGATACTATAAACTTAGTTTCGTAACGTTATAGAATAGCAAATCACTTGTCACAGATAATGGTTTATGGCTGGTGCGGATTTCTACCTAGACTAGATGTAGGAGATGGAATCTAGGTTTCTTTAAAGAACAACATTTGCTTCTAGTGATGTTGAAGTTTTATTTTTTTTAAAAGAAGAATTAAATTTTTTATTATTTACAGTTAAACCTGCATAGAGAGAAGAACCTAGTGTTACAACACTCCGTTCTACACTTGCCGCCTAAAATCGAAATATTGTCAATTAAGTGACGGAGGTCGACCACATTTGTAAACAGGTACCAGAGCGGAGAAATTAACATAATATATAATCGTTTATTCGAGTGAGAATCGAACTAGTAAGTACCATACCATCGTGTTTACAGTCAAACTTTGTTCCACTGCGCCACGACAGCTTCATTTTATTATTTTACGGATAGTTATTATTAAAAGACCAATTTGACTGCAGTCTTTTCACACGTACCTATTAAATATTAATTTAAAACACTTAATTTTGAAATTAAAATTATCACTGTTAAGCTGAAGCCAAACATTAATTATTATAACCTTAGCTCAGACTACATTAATAATGTAATAAACAAAATCATATAGATTTCTAATTTTCTCATTTCAGTGTTCAATTTGCAATAACTAAAATGGCGACTGCTAGGTTATTGCATATTACATTTGCGCATCAATTTTAAAGCTTGTTAATATAAATGTTCATAAACAGCCTAGGAATGGACATATTCCTAATACATATGCATATTTATTAAGTGATGATAATTGTAAATTAATAATTATTCGAGTTATGAATTATTCGATTAATCGTTAAAGTACGGCTGAACTCGCTCGATTTGTGGAAATGTAATTAATATGCAAATAGTGATAATATTATAATTTATTTTGCAGCATAACGCTTTTTCTCGCATATTTTAAGACAGAACCTAGTGTCAAGACACTATGCCCTCTACTTTTCGTCCGAAAATCGAGACATTGTGTGTTGAGTGGCTGAATTCAACGCCGCGCTTTGTCTTAGGTACTAGATCTAAGAAATAAAAATTTAAATATAAGCCTTTACCGAATGGGAAATGAACCCACATCCAACGCTTTACAGTCAGACACTGTCCCATTGCACCACGACGGCTTTTAATATTGCGGTATACTTTTTGAAAATTCTTAAATTACATAGAAAATTAAATTGCTAGAAAATAGTTTTATGAGAGAATAACACTATAAGCAAAAGAAAAGTGCGGATCCTAATACGTTATAAGAAAACGTGATATTTAAAATTCTACAATGTTGACTTAAATTGCTTATTTTAATAGAATAAATATAAAAACTGACTATTGGTTAGCGCGATGAATGTGGTTTCGATTCCCACTCAGAGGAATGACCATATTTAAATATTTTCATATATCCGACAAGATAACGTGCGGTGTTAAGTTGCGCCACTCAAAACTCAAAATCTCTTCAAATCGCGAAAAATGCAGATGGAGTGTCGCGACACTAGCTTCCCTCTTTCTGCCCGATATACAGGAAAAAGTGAGAAACTGACAAAATACCTTAAATAAAATATAGGTAAATACAAACAAAATTCCCAGTTTAAAGTAAAGAGTAATAAATAGATTATTTCAAAATGTAAGACACTTTAAATAAGATTAATAGATTTAGGTTCTCGTTACAATCTAAACGTGACGCAAAGTGTGTGAACTCAAAAAGACCGACGTATTACTTGAATTGTGATGCGAATATAAATCGTTTGGAATTTTCGAATCCTGAATTGCTTATGTTTGTATAAGCAGAGTACTGGTTTTATTAAATGAAGTAAATATGTTTTTAGTATTTGGTTAAAACATCTGCCTCTTTGAAGGATATTTTGATGAGCACTGAATATTAATTACTTAATTAGAACTTATTATGGGGCCAGTCGTGGCGCAGAGGAACAAAGTGAGACTGTAAAGCGACTGGTTGTGGGTTCGATTTCCACTCGAAGAGTGGTATTTGATATTTAATATTTACATTTTCTTCGCTCTGATGTCGAGGCAAAGCGTGGCGTTAAGTTCCGCGAAGTAACACGCAATGCCTCCAGAATTAGGCGGAAAGTGGGGAACGGAGTGTCTTAACACTAGGTTCCTTTTGCCTACCCTGCTGTGTGTGGGATATACAGCGTGAAGCTAAGCTAAAAAAAGAATATTACATCAATAGCACATTTTTTAGTCTTTTTAGTAGTTTTTAAATACTTCAAAGAGAATACCAAATAATATGTACGAAAATATTGCGTTTGTAATGCAATTTCTATGTAAAAAAATATACAAACAATATTTAAAGCGATAACAAATACCACCAGTGCCTAAGATTATCGAAGTCGCACGCGGTTATTATCCTATAATTTATTACGTTTGAGTATAATATATTGAAAACACCAATTCAAAGCATTGACACGAAACGCTTATAATAAATAATGATAGGAATATACATACATAGGTAGATATAATCAAAATCGTATAGCTATATGTCAACGTGACCATTTTCTTGGCACAAAGCGGGACATCAGTATTAAAAAGTTACTTTACACTATTTTGCATTGATGTTCATTTTTTTACATTTTTATTATTTTACGTTCGTTTTTTTACAACTTTTTTTTTTTTTTTAGTTTCACGCTGTATCCCCGCACACAGCAGAATCTGTCTATCCTGCTGTGCTAATTTTAAGACAGTCCATTAGAATAATCTTTAATCATTAACAAAATAAAACACAGTCTCTTTGACCTAATTTTCATATAATTAAAAAAAAAACGGGATATTTTTGTGTCCCAGAGCCAATTTTGGGGATACCGGGATACAATACAAAAACCAGGACTGTCCTAGTCCTGTTCAAGCCGGGACGTCTGGTCACACTAGCTATATAGATAGGTACATACTCATAGGGCAGTACAGCGCGGGCGTTTATTGTGCTCTTTCTTAACAGCTTATCTATCCACTTCATAAAACGCTCATTAAAGTAGATAGTTAACCTTGCAACACTGAGGCAGCTGGCACAATCTACAATCCAGCTAATTTGAATAGTTACGACCTTTCTCGTGGGAACGCAACGGTAAGCGGCCATTTCAAAAATTTGATCAAATATTTTTATACCTCTACGCTATTTGGAAATCAAATGGTTGTCGTTTGACTATTGGAATGTTAATAAAACATAGGTTTCGATGTTAGTTAGGCTTTTAGTATGAAATATTTCTGTTGCTATTTTTTTTATTTTAATATCCAATATACAAAATACTGTGAGAAATAAACACAGCAATTTCGTTCTTTATGAATGTTGTTTTGGTTATCATTTTTAGTCATTTTTCTTTCACTTTCGCTTAAATGGATTTCGAATCGTTTAAAATTTATAATCTCAAAATCTAAAATTATAAATATGTGTGTGTACTATTGTTAAACTTAAAAAAATCTTAATTTTAAGGTTACTTTTTGTACATAGTGTATTTTTAACATTTTATATAATCCCTCCTCAAACATCACAATCGACGTTTTCGAAAGCAATGAGTCTGTAAGGGATATAACTATTTTTATTTTTTACAACATTTTAACCACAATACCATTGTGGTACAGAATAGCGTCTGAAGTTAAACACGATTAATTGTGGGTTCGACTCCCACTCGGGGGAAAGATTATATTTTAATTATTTTCATTTCCCCGGTCTGGCATCTAAGATAAAGCGCTGCGTTAAGTCCATACAAAACGCAATATCGTATTCAGATAGAAATGGAAGAACAGAGTGTCTTAGTGTCTTACTAGTGTCTTAGTGTCTTACTAGTGAACATTAGGTTCTCTTTAACTAAATTGACATGCGGGAAAAAGCGTGAAGTTACTTTTATTTACTACCAAAGCTTATATAAAGTAATATAAACCGAACAATAATTAAGGATATTAAAATAAAAGAGAAAGAAATTAACCTCAGCCTATAATCTTCGGTCTAAAAACAAATAAAACTTTTATAGGTCCACGAGTATCCGAGCTTAATTAAAAAACGTAAATTATATATCGGCCGCTCGAACAACGAAGCGAAATAAAAACTACGATAAGATAATAAAAGTATTGACTTTAATAAGGGAAACAAAACAACTAATTAAAGTGGACTTGATGTGACATGTTACAACTTGTTTTAACTTAGCTTCACACTTAGTCATGTATATTGGAGTAGACAGAGAGAATCTAGTGTCATAAATCTCCTTTTTCTACTTTAAGCCCTAATTAGAGGTATTGCGTGTTAAGTGGAGGCACTCAACGCCGCGTTTTATCTTTGGCACTAGAACGAAGAAATGGACATTTAAATATAATACTTCCCCCGAGTGGGAATCGAACCTACAGCCATCGCTTTTACAGTCGGACGCTGTCAGTTTCACTACAAATACATCGAAGAAAATGTCATAAAAAAGGCATACCTACAAATAATACAAGCAGCATTACCGATAACAACAAACTCGCAGTCCCCAACAAAACAATAGATACATCAAACACAAGAAATGCACATTATCTATTAGTGAAATGCGACTTGGACATTATCAGTGAGTGGCATTCAAATGCTCTGAGTTGTGCAAACGTATTAAAGCTTTACGGCGTATGAGATAGGGGAAAGTATTAAGTGTCGTTTGAGGTTTGTATATGGCGCATTGTTCGGGTCGCCGGCCGCTGAGCGCTGAGCCGCTATCTAGGATCCCGACCTCCGACTCCACCCCGTTCTACCGTCACTCGTTATCTGAACAAATGAGGACATCGCTCTACGCAATTTATTAACAGCTTGCACCCCTGCCCTGACTTTACGCTATTATAGTAAAATTAAATGGAATATACCAATAAAATTTTCTTAGAAACCAGTTGGGAAATTATTATATTTTTTTTTTATTTCATCGCTTTGAAACCTAGCGACAGATCGCGGCGTTATATTCCGCTGCTTAACACGCAATGATTTGATTTCGGATGGAATGTGGAGAGCGGAGTGTCTCGACACTTAGTTATCTCTGGCTATCAGCAAAAAAAGTGTGAAGCTGCAAAAATGAAGCCCGCATAGCAATCAAATAACTTATTTTCAACATCAAAAAGGAAACATAATTAAACAAAAAAAATCTCACAAAAAATATTCATATTGACTTAGCAAATATTCTATATGCGTCGAATCGAAATCTAAAAGAAGTAGACTGCGATCGTTAACAAAGATAATGAACAACAGGAGATTGCCAAAAACGAGCAAAAGTAATTTAAAGCAAATAAAAGGAGGCATGCGCCCGTAGATGGAACCTGTTCCGATCGCGCAAGCCGATCCGAATAAGATAATACTGAACAGGTACTCTTGAAGGTAAATAACGCTCAATCAAGAACAGATTACATTTTGAATTTTTAATTGTTTATTTTAAAATTGTAGTCATTAAAATATTAATATGAATTAAATCATATTGTTTAATCATATTTTTATAGGTATTAGCAATTTTTGGCCATAAGTAGCTTAAGTTATTAAGTAGCTTAATGTTTAAATAAATCTGTGGTACTTTTAAACTAAAATTCATATCAAGTTATTACCACTAGTTAGAAAGTACGTATCAAATACTTCTTTACTAATCAGTAACAAATACACAATTACAAATCCCATAACTGTATAAAAAAGAAACATCGTTAACTAAGAAAAGTTATAATAAAAAGTTAAAGAAAACAGTTAAAATAGTGAAAATAGAACGCCATGAGAAATAATATGGCTGTTAACTATTTTCTATCGATTTGTAATTGTTCAAGCTGTCAGCCATGATGAAAGAGCTATAAAGTAATTTCAAATAACCGAAGACAAATTGATTGTAGTTGAGTTCGATGATGCTTGGAACGCAACACATGGGTTGGACGAGCCGCAGGTCTACAGCGTGATAAGCAAAATTGATGGATGACAACGCTTGTTTGTACCTTACCTAACAAAAGAATAGTTAATTAATTCTGAGATGAAAGTTAACATGGAATTGTGGAAATTGTAAAAGCTTTTTTTAAAATAATGGCTTCGTATATGTACGTTCGCGGCTTAGCTTGTGTAAATACAAGACTATAGCTATTTCATATTTTCGGGAGTCTGATTTTTCACTTAAATGACAAACTGCTTTAAATTATAATTTTAAGGTATTATATATTTTTTAGAAATATATAAATATCAATGTAAACACGATAAGATTTTCTATAGCGTTTTCTTATATTCACATTATTTTATAAGTGTTAATCAAGCTGGATGAAAATTATTTATTTGGGAAGAAATATATGCCTTTAGAAATCAAGGATAATATAGCTTTTGTTTAAAAGTGAAAGAATTTTTGAAATCGGTTTGGTAGTTTTTGGAATTACCTACCTCAAACATACTAACTCACAAACGCTTACTTATAGTATTAGAGTAGATAAGTGACTTACTTTAACTATCATGAAATTTGAACTTGTAACTTCTTGAAGTTATTTCAAATATGTCCAACTTCATTAAGTTATTTCAATAATTTTCACGCACATAAGGTAAGCATTTGTTACAATTCGAAAAAGGTCATTTAATGGCACCAATTTGGACCAGTAATTAGTTGTGATACGATCTTAAGGAATGTCCGATTAAATTCTGAACGAGGGGTTCATTTTTATTGTACATCCTTGGACCCAAGACATCATATGAAATTAAAATTGGTGTATGCTCGCACAAACTGTACTAAGTAATAGTTTTTGTACATTTCTATTTTTTAGGTAGGCAGAGGGAACCTAGTGTTAAGACACTCCGTTCCTTACTTTACGCCGAATTCGGAGGCATTGCGCGTTAAGTGGCGGAACTTAACGCCGCGCTTTGTCTCTGATACCAGTGAAGGAAATAGAAATATTAAATATTTCCACTACTCGTGTGGGAATCGAACCCACAACCAGTCGTTTACAGTTACACGTTCATACCACTGCGCCACGACTGGGTTTTTGTACACATATACGTATATTGAAATCAAATGAATTATGTAATATTAATAACGCAACAAAAAATCTTGATTGAAAATTTCGTAACTTTAATGAAATTAATCAAACTATTTCTTATGTAAAAATAACTTACATAAATTGTCTGTTAGTTCACATTTATCGAGTAGGTATGTAGGACAATAATATTGGACAAGTTACTTTATTTATACAAGTACACACATACATTATCAACGTATGACGGCTTGAATTTTGTGATTGGAACTTTATAATTTCTATAACAAGAAGACCTTGTAACAGATTTACGCTACTAAAAAATGGCCATAGGATAACAAAAAATGCAGTTATTTATTCAGATCTTAAGTGAAATATGATCAGAAATTAAGTAAACTTAACTAGACAGAAAGAACTTAGTATCATGTCACTCAATTTTCCAATTTTCACCTAAAATTGAGACATTCCGTGGGAAGTGGCGGAACTCAACGCCGCCGTAACGTAATATACAAATAGTTCCACCGAGTGAGAATCGAACCCAAAACAATAGCGTTTTCAGTTAGACGCTGTAGAATGTAAATTAATAATTTTGAATACTTACACTTCAGATAAATGATGCAAGCAGCCGTGGCTCGTGTGGTGTCTTCTTGGGGGAAGCTCACTGTAACAACCGCCTCCCTTCCGCGCCCTGCACATGTACCCTGTGCTTATACAGTGTGCTGTGTTGCAGTAGCATCTGACGCCTTCACCATCCCCCTCTTGTTTAGGATCTGGAAGAGAAATGGTATGATTATTATTTGTTTAAGTTATTTATAGAGAGTTTCTAAAGCTTATTATCTCAATGTTTTAAATAACTGAAGAAGAACAAATAAAATTATAGTACAATAATAGAATTGCAAGTGTTTTCGTACGCTGTATAATATAAAAATATATTTACTATTTATTACTTTTCTATACATTTTTTTAGCTTCACGCTGTATCCCGCACACAGCAGGGTACGCAGAGGGAACCTAGTGTTAAGACACTCCGTTGCCCACTTTCCGTCGAATTTGGAGGCTTGCGTGTTAAACGGCGGAACTTAACGCTGCGCTTTACCTCGAGACCAGAGCGAAGAAAATGGAAATATAATTTCCACTCCTCGAGTGGAAATCGAACCCACAACCAGTCGTTTACAGTCACACGTTTGCGCCACTGGGCCACGACTGGCCACAATTTTCTATACATTCTGTTACAAACAGTTAACGCCTTTTTTCTTGGCTATTTAAAACAATAATATTTCTTTCAAAACAGAAAAGTAACACGAAACTGCAATAAAACATGATCTATGAATTTATAGACATAAACAAAGCCACTGAATTTCAAGTAATGGTATTGAAGCTATAAAATTAAATCTAGCCACAAATAAAACTTATTTATAGACCATTCAACAGGAAACTGTTATTACGAATGCAAAGCGAAATGCTGCGAGTGCAACTAGTGAATCCAGTTAGCAACCTCGACGTCGTGGCGCCTGTGACTCGTAAACTCTGATTATAGTTTACAATAACACCTTTAATTCATACTTAAAATACAATCACAATATTTATATATTTATTTTCTCGGAAATGTTATGAATAGTAGGCAATTTTGCGTATACAATTCGAATCTTGATGTCTTCCAGTTTTGGGAGTAGATAGACGGGAGTTGATAAGTTATTCCGTTGATAACTTTTTACAGTTGTAAGTATTACAAATTGGGAAAACTAAGCAGATTTGAAAATCAAAAATATATGTCCTATTTTTAATATCCATACTTATAGTATAAATGCGAATGTCCGTGTGTTTGTCTGTCACGCTTTCACGGTTAATCTACTGGTCCGATTTGGATGAAACTTAGAATGAATGTAGTAAAAATGACTGGGTTCAACATAGGCTACTTAGTGTTTTACAAAATCAACCTCTAAAGGGTTGAATAGTGGATGAAAGTTTATATTTTTCATATAAACTTAAAATTACACTTTTACTTTAAAATCTACACCACTTGACTGACTGTAATGAATTTTGGCATATATATATATATAGTTGATAATCAAAAATCCACCACCGAGGTTTGCAATATACCGAAACAGTTACGTAAACAACGCGACGAAGCCGCGAGTGGTCGCTAGTAATTTTCTTTTTTTAATTACGTATGTCATTGAAAAAAACATACACTTGTATAGGTAGTCATAAATTTCAAGAACTACTTTCAACCTGCTATCTGTAAACTAAGTATAAGTATCAGCACGCAAGTATCCTTTAAGAAACGTAAAAATAATATCGCATATCAAAATAGTATATTTCATTTAAGTTTCTCAAACACAATATGAAAAAGTCGATAAACCGGTAAAAATACACAGATGGTCCACATCGAGTATTTGTGTATGAATAATGCGCACGTCACGTACCGAGGGCCCTTACATAAATATCCACAAGCGGGCAGCCTCCGACCGCATTCAATGTAAATGCTTCGATCCAGACGATGAAACAAAACAAAATTAATTTTAGAGGCTCGCCGCTTTATTTGCTCTCGGGCCAAACTTAAGAAAACGCAATCAGACCCCCCCTGACGTCTAGTCCCATTGAAATTCCTTTCGTCCACGACATCAGCTTCATCATGTCCAATTTTCAAATGATTTGTAAGTCAAATATTGAGTTTGGTTACGTCTGTGGATATTAATTTGATGTGTATATAAATTAATTCCTCAATTATGGCAGAAAGCTACCAAGAAGGTTAATGCAAAAACAAACATTTGGATAAGTTCGTTTAAAATGTTAATGTGTTTATATTCCAAATTGTCACAATGGCATTTTTTTAACATTTTCTCAATGTAAGCCCATATATTACATATACATTATTTTTTTACTTAAACGAAAATGAAGCCTGAAGATAAAAGCCACACAATAAATTAACTAAAGGATGTTTTTTTTATAAAACAATTGGTCAATATTTTGCTATTTGAAGTAGTATAAACTTGAAAATCAAACCCAGTAACTCTTTTATATTTTAGCTTTCAAACTCCGATGCTAATATGGTATTTAAAAAACACAGTAGTAATATTATAAATATTTTTTTATTGTCTAAAAACAAATAACAAATACTTTTCATCTGCTCCAACAGTGAAACCGCAAAATAGGATCACAACAAATCACATAATATTATAAACACAAGATTCCGAGAAAAGTTGAAAACATTTATATAACATATAATTATACGCATTTTATTACAATTTGAATCTATAGGAACACTATAAACGGACTAATTATAATTTATAAGATGTACATAATTTTGATATTTAAAAGATCTTAAAATGTTGTAATAAAGTATTCATTAGCAGTATAATTAGCGTTATCGAAACATCGTACATTAGATGGACGTCATTAGATCGGCTTTACAATCAATTTCGAGTAAAAAGAAATACAAACGGAGCACCAAAGGATAAGGTAAATAAAAAACAAATAAACAAAAAAGAAAAGATCCCGGCATGTTATTTGGAATTGATAAATGGCCCTCCGGAGGCGAGGCAGGAAAGAGATAAAGCGAGGCTAGTGAAGGATAGAGACACTAATGAGTCGAAGACGGGAAGTATAAAGGATAAAACAGTATAACATGGTATAACGTTATCGTCTTCAAACTTTTGATTTTGTTGTTCAGATTATTCACATAGCTGTTTACGTTCTCTGGTTTATTTTTCCAAGTCGAGGCGGCGCCAGCGCTTCACGGGGCATTTGCCGGGATGAACAACTTCACGGATGTAAACTTTAGATTTGCACCTTTTTGTATGTTTTGTTTCTCATTTTTATTTCAGTGGCATATTTACAAATTAGCGGAAAATAAAGAACCCATAAACAAATATGCACATAAGTGTACAAAAAAAATGATCGGATATTGGTAAAAGTTTATTTATAGAATCCAATTAGTCAAATGACAATAGGATATTTAATTTCTAATTTTATTATTATGGTTAAATTTGATGACGGATGAAAAGTACTAGAAGGAAAATAAATAAAATATGATAAATTGCAAATTCAATAGCGGTCACCAAACAAAGCTGGAGATGTGTTTATTATACGCTAAAAAACTCGCTCTAACCAGGAGCCGGTATTCTTAAATCGCGATTGAAATGTTCGCATGGAAGCACCGCTGCGCGTCGGTTGAGATCATAAGATCGAGATAAATACCATCGCTTCGCTTGCAACGTCTCTTCAATTTCATTAAATAAGGCCGCAATGAGTTCAGGATCAAGTTGTGTTACCATTTCACATGAGTGCCTCGTTCACTTCAGGGATATTCAATTAAGATCTGTAGAAAGATAGAATATGCTTTGCGCAAATAGCTATATCCGATAGGATCGCTAGAGAGTAAAGGCATTTAATTTTCCATCGAGTCAATGCAATATTTCATGTCTCACAATTCACGCACAACGCACGGATGCAATAAAACATTCTAATTAGGTGTCATTACGTTATACGACCAAAATATTTCATAGGATTAAGTTTGTATAGTGAGCATTAAACGCATGCACGGTTGAAGACGTCAGCCATCGGTTAGTAATAAGGTTACTAATGTTGCGACAGCAGCTTTCTCCCGGCGTTCACACGCTGTCCGACCACGTTTTATCTAGTACTTTATTACGCTAATAACATCTGTGGCGCGAGCCGAAGCCGGTTTGCTATTCTGATTGGAGTCGCCATAACTTGCTAAGCTGATTGGATGACGCGGAAAAAGCAAGGCTGTGTATCGGCCTTGTTGGCATTCCGATATTTGAATAACATAAGAAGTATCATCGCACCAAATAGTAGGACGTTCACCGACGACCAATTATGTTTACGACATAGCGAAACCTCCCATCGTATTTATTACCTAATTTATATACAACGTCTATGCATAAGCTTTGAAATGTTATTTTGCGAAAACAATTCATCGGTTCCAACGTTACTTTAACGATATTCAAAACGGTACTTGCTAATTCTATAGACAATAAATCAATACATTGTGATTATAATCTTGCTTTAAGAGAAGTTTATGCGAGTAGCCTTAAAACAAAACGAAGATCTAAATGCGTTCGAGTTATATGTAGAATAGAATACATTCCTAGCTAAATAGTTAGGCCGTTTTACTGCCTGAATATTCATTGGCCAGCTGGTTTTATCACCTGCGTCGTTAAAATCACGATTCATCTAATTGCACGGTGAATTATCTGCTATAATGGATGTCGTCGCGGCGTAATTATCAATTGCAGCTCCGGCGGCGCCAGATATTCCGCCGTGGGCAGTCCGGAATAGTCCTGCTTTGACCAGGCTGATTATAATATACATTTAGTATACTAATTTAAAAGCGAAAGCTTATTAGTTATTAGTAATGGTTACAGCTTTACATATTTAAATAAATATGAAAATTTTCATAAATTTCTATATGATTTTGTACAATATATAATACAATTTGCTTTAAAAACCAATTTTTATTTTAGATAGTATTATTGGAAAGTTTTTCCCTTGTAATGTTGTTACATTAATTAATCATATTTTTTTAAAGTCAACGAATTTCTCTAGTGACTCTTCGTGGTAATTATAAAAAAGATGATAATCATCACAATCTTAGTTTAGATTGTAGATTACCTCATACGGTGAACATTCTGCCGGTAGGTCGAGTTCTTGTTATCTAACTTTGATATCTACTAATCAAGTTGCATATTGACCAATCTTAATTATAAATATATAGTAGAATAAATATGTGTACTATGCGTTGGTCACATATGAGTTAAACTAAAATATCTCTTAATCTATTGGACTGTGTAAAATTTACATTTTATAGTCTATAATTGCCCTGTATTTCCTATTACTCTCTAGGGTTTATTACTGTTATATACATACAAATATACGAGAGCTATAAACTCCGATGCTATCGACGAACTGCTGCAATAATGCGAGCGTTATTACATATAGCGGGTATCTGTATCAAAGAACTTGATCGACTTCCTAGGAAAACAAGACCCGGCCGTTTATTATAACATTCTGAAAGTAGGATGTGATATGATGTAATCCTTGCGGTTTGATTAACGTAGCTGAAGCGTCGCTTTCGCATCAATGTAATGGAAATGAGCTGGCCTATCCGTTTGCGCCCACTCTGCTCGCCAATTGTAGTCGTTACGTCTCTTGCTTTTAGTACGCAAATTTTGTGCATTTGAATTCTAGCACGGGATCCATATGTACTATTCACTCATTCCATCCACGTCCCGCCGTTGCCGAGGTTATCGAGACGCTTTCACGCCACACGAATAATATTTGAATAATGAGATGCGTTCGTCGAACTTCTAAAACTGCAAACACAAGGAAGTGATTTAACAATTTACCCACCTGTCCGAGCACGTATGGTTAGTTAGACCACAATACGGGCCCGTCTACCTGACCGCGCAACCTTTTTCACAAAAATCGATTCAAGATAACCCGTTCGATTGTGTGGGCGCCGTAAAATGTCAAGCCGACAATGAGCTTCGTTTAGCTCTCAATAGAGTGCCTTTAAATCATAATAACCCTGTCATCTGTTCAGTGATCAGTGATCATTGAACGCGTGCCGCTACTGGCTTTCCACAAACAAATCGTTTTGTGTGGCTTCGAACATGTCGGTATACGATTTACCGTTTCAATTTGTTGTGTAAATATTGAAGAATGCTACGTGACAGTCGCGTAGGTAAATATTGCGGGTGCAAACAGACGCCGGCGGTGCCTAATGCTACGTTTATATATTTTGATGTGTAAATTAAAGGTGGAAAGTCGGACTTTCGGTTCATCGACACGTGTATTCTAATGCATAAATATAAAGCAGAGTACCGCAGCACAAAAAGCCAAATCGATATTTCGACATCGACCGCATTCCGCTCTTATCCGGAGCTTGGCTTTCAATCAGTTTAATTAGATCGTGAAAAAACATTACGAGTGGCCCGAGAATAAGTGCCTCGCCTTGCTGTGCGGGGTTATTGTGATTTATTCAATAGTTTTTTTGTTAGCAACGCATTGACATATATATTAGATATACGTGCTTAAATATGAATGCGTTTTATATAAAAAAGCAGCTTCAAACTTTTTCCTTTATAGCAAGGTAAGCAGAGAGAATTTAGTGACAAAACACTCCGTTCCACACTTTCTGCCTAAAATCAAGACAAGGATTACGTGTTAATTGGCGGGTCTTGGCCCTTTGTCTTAGTTACCAAGGAGGAGAAATGAAGATAACATATAATCTTTACCCCAAGTTGAAATCGAACCCACAATCGCATTTACAATCACAAGCTTCCCTACACTACAACGGCCTCAGCAATGCTTTACGACTAATTAATATTAAAGACGCTATGAATTTTAGTTACTGCGTTCGTTTTCTCGACATAAGATATGGCATTGCTTTCTATGAACATCGATAGAAGAAAATAATTTCTGTTCACATGTATATTTAAAGTAGAATGGAATGCACTTGATCTTCGAAGCGATGGATAGTCGTAAGAAGTCGCAACCGGAATGCGAGCGAGGAATTCACGCTACTGCGAGCTGAGCGACAAGCCTGATTTTTCTTATATTTATGTTATTTCCGTTAGATAATATAATATTAGAGTTTGTTTAAACAATAATCACATATTTTCGTTTCATTTTCAAATATTTTTTTTTTTCATAATTTAATATTTTTGAAGATTTCACAAGGAAATCAGGCCGACATGGCGCCCTATTCGGGAATATCATTAGGTACAAAGCACGGCGTTGAATTCCGCCAGTTAAGTCAACACTATTTACATATAACAGCAGTATTTTGATTTAAAGTGGAAAATGTATCCACTTTCCACCCGAAACCGAATCAGGGAGTGTTTAGACACTAAATTTTCTTTAACTAACCTGCTAAATTTCCGTGTGGGAAAAAAAACCTTAAAGGTATCGTGTACCTCAAAACTTTACCCGTATAGATAATGATACAATTAAAGTATCGTAAACAAATTTAAGTTATTCAAGTAAATAATATCTTAACTTAAAATATTAACCCATAAAAAGTAGTAGCGGTACTTAAAATTGTGAAAGCAAGTGAAGGGACGTTAATAACAGTGTTAAAAAATGTTCGATCACAAGAAACTATTATATCGCACTGCGGATAAGTTTTCTAAATTCATATCGACTTTCTAAATTAATAAATGCTGTCACGTAAAGGCAAAAATTTACGCAAGTTATAGTAGCAGCTATGAGTAATATAGATCTACTTAACTTTATAATAAAACTTATTACCTAAGAAAAAAGCTTATAATTTTTAGAAGAATTTAAAAAAAGATTTTTTTCGTTTCCTTTTACTTTCGACATAGGTTAGATAGAAATGGCTATATAGAATGAATATTTTAAATTACTAATAAAAATTAAAATAAAGCCTTTAATAGAATATTGCATCGTCATCAGATGGAAAGCAAATTTTCGAGCAAATTAGAAAGGGTTATAACATGATTTTCTTACAGGTACCTATGTAAGACCTTTTAAGGGGAAATAATTACGGTTAAACCATTTTTCATTTCCCCGTTCTGATAAGCGTGGCGTTGAGTTCCACCATTCAACACGATCTCGAGTGGGAATTGAAGAACGGAGTGTTTTAACACTATATTATTTTTGATATCTGACATTTCTATAACATAATTAATCAACAACCATCTTATTTAATACGAAATTGCACTAAAACTGTAAACACTTGCAATATATACCTACTATAATTTATATAAGAGAAATAACAATCTACCATCTATAGCCTCTCCATGAAGCAACGCAACAACAATAACCCGGGGCCACAATCCTGATTTTCATTTTAGTAATATCGAACGAGTACATAGCAATAAATTGTTCTGCCATTGCCTGTCTAGTACCACTACAGACAACACGAGTTAAACTCGCATTAACCACGCCACTAACCATTAGTTCTACCCTTAACTGTTTGTTACGGCATTTAAGCGAGAAACAAACGTCAAGCTCACGAGGATATTTAGTTTGCGGTACATTCAAAGGTATTTCCAATGATGAACGATTTACATTTAGGGCCGCTACTATTATGATTGGCTCGTCAAGTTATTGTATGTATGTTATATTGTTATTTGTCATATTTTTCTTTAAAAAGTTAAAAAAAAATATTTTTTCGTGCTTTAATTAGCAACTTCATTATTCTTCTTCTCAAATGGGGTTTTATTTGCAATAAGTATATCCTATTCAAAATACAATTATAAATTCCCGGTCTTTTTCGATAACCATTACTTTAGGTTCTGTTCATTCGTGTCAATAAGTAAAAAAAATGAATATATTTTTATATAAGTTGTAAAAGATTATTTTCAGCTTAAATTTAGTTCTATATGAAATATGAAGATGTTTTAATAAATTATAAACGTTTGATTTTTGATTTTTGTGGATTATCAAAAATCGACAATTTTGAAGAATAGCAAGAGAGCAAGACTTTCTCACTTACGCAGCAACAAAAGTAAGAGAAAATCTTTGATTATATATTTCATAAACACTTAATTTTTATGTTTTAAAATACAAACAAAATTATCAGATCCAGACAGACGTGAATAAACAATCTTCACGCAACCCTAACTATTCATTTTGTATATCTAAGAGCTCCTTCACAGCATACTCGATGCGCAAGCGCATTCAAATGCAATCAATATGCGATGTAAATAGCGAGTGCTTAATGGATAATGCCTGTGTTTTTGAAATTCTAATGAAAATAGACACTGACTGTAGACGATTATTTAGTACTAGCTACAGCACGCGGCTTCGCTTGCGTAATTACAGTACTTTTCATACAAATTTTCAACCCTTTAGTGGTTGATTTTAAAAATAAAGTAACCTATGCTTAGCCCTGAGTCTTTAACTATTTGCATTCAGAATCTCATCAAAATCTGACCAGTAGTTTAGCCGTGAAAGGCTAACAGACAGACAGACTTTCGCATTTATAATATTAGTAACGATTGTTTTGTCACAGTTGAACATGTGTAAACATATGAGGTTAGAAGAGGTCCGAACACGGATATTCTCTTTAAATAGCTTGGTGGTATTGGTATGTTAGATCATTATTAAGTCAGAGAGGTCCTATATTGTATTCTATAATAAATAAACTTATTTATTCTGCATTTGAGTGTCAATTTATGTATTTATGTACATATTTAAGAGAATTTATAAATATATAGTATATATAGTTGTTATTCGCAACTTTGTTTGCATCGATTTTATGCTTTGTAATTTTGATTCGTATTATATTTTCTTACTTCAGAAATTTGTCTTAAATTTTCGTAACCTAGGAAATTAATAAGGAGATTGTAAGTAAGAGGTGCAATTTTGGTTGTAGTCTATCTGTCAGTCAAATGGCAATAGGAAACGATTTTATACACGGTATTCGCATGAATTTCTTATTTATCTTATAACCAATTTATTCTTAATACAACAGTCATCTTTATATATCAATTATTTCTCTAATGCTATTTATTTGCCTTTAAAATGCATTTTCTTGTAAGTTCTAATAACATTTTTAGTTACATTGGCCAAAATTGTAGTTTTTCTAATTGACATACTTATTGTGTATGAAAGAATAAAATCGCTTTTTTACCAAATTTCTTTAATAATAATATTCCCATTGAACTAAACCATTTCTTTAAGAGTAGCTTAAACTATCTGTAACAGTTACTTAATACAATAATATATGCGTCCCCACACTCCAACACATAAAAGTAACTCATTATCTTTTGACTATCGAGTGTTAAATAAATTAATACATTCATTATACAGTTTCGTGTACGATTAATGATTTGAATCACAATTTTGTGATATTTTAGTTATTTATTGGGAGATTATGAGCAAGGTGGCTGTACCGCTTTGAAATTTTAAAGGAGTTTCAACCTTTTTACTTCGCGTTAACGCCGTTCGTCGTTATAACGAAAATCGTTCGTTATTTTTCACAGAGGTCACTGACATGCTGACCACAGTGATAGAATAGTGTGTTTTGAAACATTATTTCTAATAAAATATTCAGATCGCTGGTGTTGTTATAACTTTATTATGTATAAAATATATTAACATAATGGCTTTGTTGTTAGGCGTTAACAGGCAATTGAGATAGACTAGTTGAATAAATGTTTACTTACGTGAAGTATGACAACTTGTCGTTATTTACTGATTTTATATGAGGTGGTAAGTATAAAACACTATATAAACAGTGTTAAAGTTTTATAGTATTGTATTAAAAACAAACGTAAAAGTATGTAGGGAAATAAAAATAACATTATTTGTAATTATGAATTTAATTTTCTTGTTCATCTGAATAATTGTTCACACATATCAGGGTATACAGAGAGAACCTAGTGTAAAGATATTCAGTCCTCCACTTTCTCGAAAGCGCAGGCATGAAAAAAATTAAATATAAAAAAAAAAAAAAAAAAAAATAGCTTCACGCTATATCCCGCACACAGCAGGGTAGGCAGAGGGAACCTAGTGTTAAGACACTCCGTTCCCCACTTTCCGCCGAATTCGGAGGCTTGCGTGTTAAGTGGCGGAACTTAACGCCGCGCTTCACCTCGACACCAGAGCGAAGAAAATGGAAATATAATTTCCACTCTTCGAGTAGGAATCGAACCCACAACCAGTCGTTTACGTCGTTTACAGTCACACCCTTGTGCCACTGGGCCACGACTGGCCACAAAAAAATTAAATATAATCATTAAATACCCTGAGTGGAAATCGAACTCACAACTATCACATCACAATGGGCCCAAACATCAAGTATTCTATGTATTGTTTATAAAATAAAAACACTAGTATTATGCAGACCTATTTTACATATATTTTAACATTGGCGACCCGCTCGCGGCTTACACAACTGTTTCGTTATATTGTAATCCTTGGGGGTGGTTTTTTTAAAAATTAAGAAGAATATATATAACCTTCGAATATCAACTATATATAATCCAAAATTCATTAAAATTGATCAAGCGGTTTAGATTTTTCATATTCGATTTTTCATATAAACTTTCATCCCCTATTTCAAGGTTGATTTTTGACAAGATAAGCCTGCCTATGTTTGACTGTGAATTATTTACTACTTTCATTCAAATCGCACCGGTAGATTAGCCGTGAAAGCGTGACAGACAAACAGACAGACTTGCCCATTTATAATATAAGTATGGAAGGATATAAGTGTGATTAAGTAAAAGAAACACAACTAAATATATAAATTGTACAAAAATAAACTTACGGTAAACGTAATATATTAGATATTTAAGAATTTAAAATTCTTTATAATAAACATTTAGATTTGGCTGGTTAACTAACGAGCGACCATTGTACTAAAGCATTATTAAGTGATTTGGAGAAACTCTTGATGCGTTTCCCGGTTATTTCAATTTAAAAAGCTCAGCTAATAGCCTATTAGTGGAATTCCAAACGATCTTTACAAATAAAATGTTAAGTAAAATTTTAAGTAAGTGTGTATATTTATAATAATGACTGGCGCAAGTATTTGAGAGAAAACTCTATGCATTTAAAATATACTTAGTAAAATGTATTATATGATAAAGTAGTCATAGAAGAAATTCAGCGTTTTCCACACATAACAGATAAAGTATAAGAGAATCTAGTGTCAGGACATTAATCGGACCATACGGCGCCATAACGACTTCGAATTAGGGAATTAAATATAAATATTTGATTTTCGATATGTTATCTATGTCTATATAATTAACATTCGGAGGAAAAGCTGGACTGAAGGAGTTAAAATATTGAATATATTTAACAATAATACACCTTTTTTTTATTAAAATGACAAAATAAATATTGCCTATTCTATGATATGCTTGACATACACTTTTGTATGAAGTGACTTTTGTATACACGTTGCTTAGCAACGTGTAATAAAAAACTTAAACCTTTTCTAAACAGCCTAAGACTAATTAAGTACTTACGACTTAATTACTACATCTCTTCACATCCCTACTACAGTAGTTACGTAAAAAACCCAACGAGCAGACGGTTTAATTCCTAAACACAAATAAAACGAGAGATGTTTAACAAGTTGTCTAACCAAGTGGTTGGTAAGCTATAGTAAGCAGTACTGTAAACATAACGCAACCGCCGCCGGTAGAACAGATCCCCCGTTCATTTAGTACAAATATTTAATGAGTTTAAGTTATGAGTGAATGCGTTTTACTCGTAAATTGATCAATCTTATATGTTCTATGAAATTAATTGGTAGAGAAAGTGGGCTGTATTCTGGAACAGTATATTTTTGTTTACTGTATAATTTAATACAATAATTATTTATCATATAATAATTAACTCTATTCTTAGATATTGGTATAATATGTCGAACAAGTACAAACGTATAAATAATAAGTCGAGAGAAATGCTAAAAAGTTCATTACGAATGTTATTTGAAATTAATATCAATTATTTCTATTAACATAAAAGTCATCCGTCTAAGTGACTACAGTCATTGCGGCACAATGTGACAACGTCTAATAAACGTGATGGTTGGGGGTTCGAAGCGTACTCGGAATGATTATATTTAAGTTAAATTTATTACTTCGCTGTGTTTCTTAAGCCAATAGACGGCGCTGAGTTCCGCCACTCAACACGCAATGTCTGGATTTCGAGCGAGAAGGGCAGAACGGAGTATCACAACACTCTCTCTGGCTACGGGAATGCCTATAAAGTATTATTAAGGGAAATATAAAACAAAAATCCTATAACTAATGTTATGAATTGCACTACAGAATTATATAATCGTGTGTGTTGCCGACTGCTACGTGTGGCCCAGCTCTGCGGGAAGCTTTGTAGGTACTTGTTCGTTCTTAAATAATTTTTATAGCCTCTACCATTTCTCGCTTGATGTATTCAATACAATACGGCGAAGCTTATATGAAAATTTGATTTTAAAAATACTTGAACAATGGGGGATAAACTTTAATTGCTTTGGTGTTTTTGCAAAACTCCAATTGCTATATTCAGTTACATTATTTTTTTTGTAATTATAGAAAGCAGCTGTTTAGGTTTAGTGTAATTATTGTAATCTATACATATAAATAAAATTAGAGTGTCTGGTTTCAATAATTAGATAACAGGAATTTACTAAATGCATATGTATAGATACATGGTTTATGTGTAACAAACATGTGTTATGCATGTTCTGTGTAACAAACACATTACAAGAATGTTATATGTTTGTTACACATAACATTTTTGTTTATTTTCAAACAACAACATGACATTTTTTACAACTACATTTCTTACAATACTTTCTACGCGGACAAAGTCAGTCAAGAATATAATTAATGAAACATTAGTTTTTTATCAATTATGCTTGAAATGGCACTGCGCAGTTTACACAGACATGACGCCTGCCATCACGTCCACTTTCATCTATACATTTGCTAATTGGAACTTCTTAAGTGCCCAATTATTGCTATGTATGAATAAATAACTGTAACGTATTATTAAAAAAAACAAACGTGTACGAAAGAATAACTGTTGTTTATTTCAACTGTTATAATAGATATATAGAAACAAAATTTGTACGAGAATTATATCGTTTAAAATTATATGTTCACGTAAAAAAAAAAGTAATAGTATTATAATGTCTTTATGTCATTATGATTTGCTGTTTCTATGGATCAGAGGCATAAAATGTGACTGTAAAGCGACTGGTTGTGGGTTCGATTCTCAGTCGAGCAGTGGAAATATTTAATATTTCCATTTTCTTTGCTCTGTGGTGTCGATTTAAAGCGAAGCGTTAATTTCCGCCACTTAACACGCAATGCCTTTAGAATTTGGCACAATTGGGGATGGATTGGATAAATTTTATGTCTCTATATGTTAATGTTCCACATTCTTTGTTTATTTTTCTAGATACTCCACAAGGATCCTGACTCAGAAACGAAAATAGGTTTAGTGTGGTTAAATACGATTTACAATGTTTTTTATAATTCTTGTTTTATCATATGCAATACACTTTTTTTTTGTTTACAATTTTAGTACTTAAAGCTAAGACTTAAAGAATATATCCTATAAATTTAAATTGCCTGTTTCCATTTTATACAACTTATGATATACTGGGGATATTGAAATGTAATTTTTTTGTAATATATCCTATGCAAATGCAGACTTTTTATAGACACTCTTTTATTAACATCACCTATCAATCAATCTACGTAAGAACCTCTTGCAACATAAATCAGTTTTGTCGTTAAATTTTTATAGCAGTTTGCAAAATAATAATATTATAGCAACCAGATGTACATATATACTTGTGCGTTGCACGTCCAGGATAACAATAAAGACGATTTTAACATATTTTCGTTAATTTATGCATTTTCGTTTTTTTTTAGCTCCACGCTATATCCCGCACACGACAGAGGAAACCTGGTGTTAAGACACTCCATTCCCCACTTTTCGCCAAATTTGGCGGTTAAATGGCGAATTTTCGTGTTAAGTGGCGGAACTTAACGCCGCCCTTTGCCTCGACACCAGAGCGAAGAAAATGGAAAGATTAAATATTTCTAGTCCTCGAGTGGGAATCGAACCCACAACCAGTCGTTTTACAGTCACACTTTGTGCCTCTGCGCCAAGACTGGCCCCAATTATACAGTATTAATTTTGAAATGAAATTGTTATTTTCCCGCATCTCTCTCAGACCGTGGCAGGCAAAAAAAGGAATAAGTAATAGTGATAGGTGACTCTATGTTGTCGCTCTCAACTTTGTAAACATTAAACAATTCAATGTCAGGTTCTCTTTTACGAAAAAAGGAACCTGTTAAAAATTCCCTTTTTTTCGATTATGTATGTCTATACCTTACTCCAATTTGACTATGTAGTAATAGCGTTGAAAAACTTAAAAATATATATATTTAAACTGCTAATTCTACGAAACTTTTTAGATATTATGACTACAATACAACAAAATATTTAAATACATAAAAATATGTTATTTTATATATTCTGTTTGCAAATTAAATGGAATCTTGTAGAATTTATATAGATAAGGCCAGATATGCTTTGATATGTCCGAACGAGTCAAAAAATAATAAAATTCTTTGGATTGATTTAATTAATTGCTATCATAAAATACGAATTATAGCACATCTAGCAAACATATAAATCTAGCAAACATATGTAGGGAATAGAAATATATTAGTAAGTAGACTTTAAATTTATTGCTTTTATTGCTTTTAATGTTATATTTGTCCGTTAAGTCAGTCAGTAAGACCATGTCAGTCACCGTAAATATATAACATTAACACACTTCCCTTAGCAAAGAAGTAATTAATTGTTAATTTAAGTATTATATCATAATAAAATTAAAAAAAAATACTAAAATAAAGAAAAAAAAATACTCGCTAAAGCAGCGATCTCTTTCAAGCATACACGATAAGATCTGCAAATTATCCAAATATTGGTAAAGCTCCCATCATTTAGTTTATTTATTTAACTCGAATGTCTGTTTAACGAAGATTTTAAACGGTGTAATTTAAAGCGTGGTTAGTCCGTATGTTTTGCTTTATTAAATTAAATTGCCTCAGTCTTTAAGTCACGATGTACGTGTTTTTACAGTTGCTAGAAAAATAAAAGCGTAGAGTAAAACAATTCCTCATTAAATAGTGGTGAGGCGAGGTTCTTAATTGGTTTGCCGTTTCTTAGGGCTTCCTTGGGGTATAAGACCGCTTGCTTTTTAACGACCGCTAATAAGTATGGTAAGTTTTAAAACATTTATATGAATTAAAATACGAAATTAGGTAATATGACACTGGAACTTTTAACTTCTTATAATTATTTTTGGAATAAAAAAAATATTGTGAAAGAACTAAAATGTTATATTTAAGTTATACTAAAATGTTATACGAGTAAGTTAATTTTTATAGAATCATTTTTGGGAAAAAGTATGCGGAATAGCACATTTGGATTCACGGTTACTTGTGAACACTATTCCAACTAGATGGAAAATAAAAGATAGTATTGATATTGACATGGAATATCTCGAATTCGGTCGAAAAACGGAGAAAGGAGTGTCTTAAACCTAAATTCTATCTAAACAGAAAACAGCATAACGCTAAATAAATATGTAAAATATAAAAAATAATTGGGGCCAGTCGTGGCGCAGGGGCGGGTATATGTGACTGTAAATGCGAATGGTTGTGAGTTCGATTCCCACTTGAGAAATAGAAATATTTAACGTTTCCATTTCCTTCGCATCGGTGTCGAAGCAAAAGCGCGGAGTTAAGTTCCTCCACTTAACATGCAATGCCTCCAAATTCGGTGAAAGTGGGAACGGAGTGTCTTAACACTAGGTTCCCTCTGCCTACCCTGCTGTGTGCGGGATATACAGCGTGAAGCTAAAAAGAATAAAAAAAATAATTTATGGAAAAATAATTGCCTTTTTTTCATAACAAGCACAGCATAAATACAGTAAATTGCTTTAATAGATTTATTAAAATACTGGTCGCTCATAAAAGTTTTTATTCGCGGCAGTTTCACGTAATGGCATAATAGCCTCTTATCTCAAGAAGCCCGAAGCCCTTGGAAGTGCATTATAGAATTATCCACATTATGTGTTTTTCTACTTTTTACATGCCATTTCAGTTTCTGAAATCATATTACTTTTGCTTTGTTTTATTTAAAAAAAAATCTACTTGGTTTTTGGACTGTTTATTGTTGTAACATGATTACAGTATTTATTTATTTATTTATTTATAGAGACAGAGCATATAAGGTGTAGAAGTCTAGTTTTGCCACCTTACGCTTTAACTGCAGAAAAAAATGTATTTAAAATATACACCAACTCCCGAATGTAATTAATCAGAAATCGTCGTTCAAATAATAAGGCCAAAATGTCCTCAAATTTGGAAACGCTTTTTAAAAATAGTTAAAAAGATCATATATTTATTAAAAAAGGTTGTTTGCTACTTTTTTACTCTAGATATAATAAAAATGAAGCAACCAATTATTTTGAAATCAAAAATTTTGTACAGGATAAATCGCTTAGATGTTAATTAAAAAAAAACATTTAATTTTAGTTTTGAGTAGCAGTATATGTCAATGTTAATGTTAAGGAATTGTAATTAAATCATATGAAGGAAAAAAGGATACGGACCAGGTGTCTGTAGTGTTAAAGTATTTAAATAGACGGATAAAAAATCTAAAATATTCATTCAAATAGTAAATCAATAGACAAATAGAATTTAAATGCTTTTATTTTAATGTCAAAGAGCCGTGCCATGAAATGTGCATGAAGCAGTTCCCGTGGGAATCGATTACGTAATATTTAGTTTTGTTTTTCCTTGTTTTTTGTAGATGAAGATATAATATGTTTATGTATACAAAATACATATATTAATACGTATGAGGTAAGGATCGCATCTGACTGTTATCACGATTGGTTGGAGGTTCGATTCCCACTCGGGGCAGTGATGTGTTTAAATTATTTTAATTTTTCCAATCTAGTAAGTAATGCAAGGCGCGGCGTTAAGCTCTGTATTCAACATATGATATCTCGACTTTGGGTGTAGAATGGAGTGTGAGTGGAGTTTACACTAAGTTCTCTCTGACTACCCTACTATATGGGAAAAAAACGTAAAGTTATAAAAAACATTTAAACTACGTATACTTTGATATCACTAGCAAAATTATCCCTAATAAGGTAAGATAATTTTACACCTTTTCATTTCTGTTTTTTTTTCAAATTAATATTTTAAACTGCACACAGAGCGAACAGAGAAAAACTAATTTCCTAACCCTCCGTTCTCCGTTCTTTTTTAAAGCTTTAAAACTTAAACACAAAAACAGGCCAAGCTTTTAAAATATTAATATTAATGAAATACAATTATACATTAGTAAAAACGTACAATATATAAAGTGACCGGTTTAAGTTTATTTAGTGATTTAATTTTCAATACCAAGAAGCTTTATCCGTTATTGTAAATTGATTCAGTGGCTGTCACCAGCCGGACGAAGGGAACATTCTAAGATACAATCTCAAAACTGGTTAAATCATATTGCTTACCGATCATAACTACTTTTTCTGGGGACGCGACGTTTCTAATCGAACTCTTATGTTTGTAATGCGGAGTTGAACTACAAATATACTCGTAATAACTTTTGACGCTTAAATTTTGTCTTATACAGATATTGCTTAAAGATTTTCTTTAATTTGTTGTTTACTATTTATTAGATTAAATTAATCAAAGAAAATGTTTATTATTAAATATCTTTTATAAAGAAAACCAAACTTTTTAATAGATAACAAAATAAAAAAACAAATAGTTTAGTTAAAAGAACAAATAGTTTAGTTTTAACAGGAAAAAAAAAATAAAAGCTGCTTCACGCCTTTCCCCCACATAGTTAGACAAAGGGAACCGACCTAGTGTCGTGATTCTGCGTACTTTAACCTAGGCTGTTAAATGGCGGTTCTTAACGCCGTACTTTGCCTTGACAATACAGCGAAACGAAATTAAAAAAATACAAAATAAAAAACGTACTAATTAAAAAAAAGCTCAATAAGAACAAATAAAAAAAACATCTGCAATTGTTAAAAAAAAGTTGAATAGTAAAAAGTGGACAGGTGGTAAAACAGCTGCACAGCACTCGTTACCTCACACCGGTTTACTTGGAATGCTTGTTGCTCCGTTATATCGCACATTCCTATGGTCATCTCAAAGTAACACCTAATGTTGATAATTATAATTTATTTTAGCATTATGTTACTTTAGAACATAATAAGTACTAGTAAAGAATTTCCGTTTCTTCTATAGGTATTATCAGAATTGGGGAAAGTAGCAGTTTGAATAAAAAAGTTGGAAATTTTGAGTAGAAATCGAATCCACACATATTGCGTGTATTGATATTTTTTTTATTATTACTTACTTTTTCTATTATTGCAAACTACATAAATGTTTTGACATTTACAAATTGTAACTTAATACGCATGGAAGCGATGGATACAAGCGACTCACTCGCAGCTTCAACCGCGTGAACTACACAACTATGGCTGATTCGCATTTTCATCCCCTTTTTTAGCCCTTTAGGGGTTTGTTTTGGAAAGCTATGTAACCTATGTTTGAACTTTGCGTCATTAATTTATCTCGTCATGAGAAATTTGTTAATAATTGTCAAGTGGTTTTTTCATACTAACTTTCAAATGTATTCAACAAAATAGATAGGCTATTTGACCCTGGGTCTTCAACTATTCCGAACTCCATCAAAATCGGGCTTGTAAATTAGTTGTGGAAGCGTAACCAACAGGCAGACTTTCGCATTTATAATATTAGTATGGATAATGATGTACATATATACAGCAATAAAATATTGTATTTGTAAAGCTATTAATAATTATTGACTTTTTATTAAAAACAACTAGGCAACAATATTTCCTCAAACAACCGAATACCACAAGCACCACTAAAAAGGAAGCTACAAAAAACATAATTCCCAATACAAAAATATTACGATTCATAAGCAATTAAATGAAAAAAAATATAATAATCTACTAGAATGCAGCCGAAAATGACACAAAATCGTTGTAAAAGTATTAATAGTCTATGATTTGACTGACTAACGAAGTCTATAAGCTCGTCTGTAATCAACGCGGCGTAGGGACCATTGATTATAGGGTAGCCGCCCACTTAGATAGGGTTGCCATATCAAAAATCGGTAAACTGAGACAAGAAACGAAAAAAATTTCTGGGGGATTTGGCATCCACAGGGTGGACGTTTGAATAGAATATAATATTTTAAAGTTACGCAGTAGAATATGATGTAATTTTGAAATGATTGTCATAATACCTATTTTATGTATTTTAGTAAAATTATAAAAAAAAGAAATATAACTATTTTAACCGGATTAGTCGGGTATTCTTAAAACACATTTTTAGAAAACCCGACGTTTCGGACACTTCACAGTATAAGTCCGTGGTTACAGGTAAACTACTCAAAAAATATATTTTCAAATATCAAAAATATACACTATTAATTTGGTTAAAAATAGTTATTTACTTCATAATGTATAATACTCGTGAAAACAAAAGATCTTATTATAATTTAAAAGATCTTAAACGCAAAACAATTATTTGCTAATATTCTTACATAAAAAAGAAGGCATTATGAACCACGATTAATTTTAATAAAATTATAATTATTTTATTTATGATCAAACCCCAGAATAAAACCTCCCGGACACTCGCCTGACGCATTTTAACTAGGACTAGGACAAATCCGGAGAAAATCGCATCGATGGCAACCCTACACTTAGAGTAACGTCGAAATAGTTTTAAAGTTCGTGGAGACTTTAAACGAGCACGAAATGTAAAATTTAATAATACACGTGGAAGAAAGGTTAGTTGTTTTTATTTTGCGCTTTGATTGATGTTCACTTTTGTATGTGTTTTAGGAATGTCTGGTAAATAATAAATAATTACTATTGTTATAATTGGAAATCTATAAAAGTATATACCTTGAGTAAATGTGCAATAATGAGATTCTATATTTCTATGTATTTGCATTTAAATTATACTTCTGTTAGTAAAAAAACGAGGATTCCCTCCGTTAGCATCTTTGTAACATATTAGCTTTTTTAAAAACATTATGTTATTCAAAATGATTTTTATTATACATTATATTTACTGGACACCAGATAACATCTTGATGGTACAGTGCAAACATATTACTAGTACTCAATGGTTATGAACCCATAACAACTTATTGTATTTCATTTTCTTTTCTTTTTTCTTTTTAAGTGGCGGAACTTAACGCCGCGCTTTACCTCGACACCAGAGCGAAGAAAATGGAAATATTAAATATTTCCACTACTCGAGTGGGAATCGAACCCACAACCAGTCGTTTCCAGTCACACGCTTGTGCCACTGGGCCAAAACTGCTTATTACAATTCAATTTATTCCTTATAATCAATAAAACTACTACTAATAACCAAAAAATGGAGAACGAAGTGATCCGTAAAAATAAAGTATAAAAACTACACTAAGATAAAGGATGTACAACATGTTATACCACTTTGACTTCCACCCCATTATGTATGTGGTTAGCGAAGACATACGGCCGTCAAAAACAAGTCAACACTTGTCTCCATAACGAGGCCGGAGAAGTCAATTGCATCCATAAATATAATTATAATGATGAATCGTATAGTTATTTACGAAAGTATTTTCTATAAATCTATATTTAAATAAGTATATATTATTGTTATATGAACTTACAATGTTTTATTAGTACAAGTAATTACATAGAAATTATTTTATATTATTAAATTAAAATTACCACCACGACACCAGAGCGAAGAAAATGGAAATATAATTTCCACTCCTCGAGTGGGAATCGAACCCACAACCAGTCGTTTACAGTCACACTCTTGTGCCACTGGGCCACGACTGGCCATATTATTAGTCATATTTAAAATTAATTTAAACACTTTCTGTCGCATAGTACAGTAATCCGAGATAATTTAGTGTCAAGACACTCCGTTTTTACTTTCCGGTTATGATTGGCGGAACTCAATGCCGCGGTTTGTTTTACGTATCAGAGCGGAAGAATAACAATAACCTTGATTATGATAATTTCCCCGAGTGGGAATCGAACTAACAACCTAACGTGTTTACAGTTAAGCCATGTACCACTGAGCTACGATGGCCATATAAAAAAATATACGAAAAAATACATATAAAGGTACATAGATAGATCCATTCATCTTTGTTTGTATAAATAGTTCAATGTTACATTAAGAACAAAACATGTTCTAGATTTTAAATAATTACTTTTAAACAAACAAAAGTTATCCTTCAAGAATAACTAATTTTGTATTGACAAAATAAAAATAACTGTATACTCATTGTTTACTGATCCATGAAAATATCTAATTACTACTACTGTACTAAGGTAAAATTTCCTTATACTAACATATCTTATACATATATTATGGTAATAAATTATGGTTTTATATAAGGTGATACACTTTTCAAAATCAATTATAGCCTAATTCCTGCCTAAACTTAAACGCTATACAACAAAAAAGTTTCATTAAAATCTGTTCAGTAGTTTTACACGAGCAGGGACAAACATTTTGTTTTACTATTATATTACAGTAAAGAATATAGATAGTCAAAAATATTGAAACTACATTTTACTTAAACAAACGATACACAAAACGTTAAGTCGTCTAGCTAAATCAATTCATATAAAAACACAGTATAGGATGTTCTCAGCACGATTTTAACTAATAAGGGCCTTATGCGATAGAGCTTGCGTGAGTTATTTAAATTTCGTTGCGTGATCCGATATTTGATGGGCATTTGTTTAAAACCACTTTATTAGCCTAAGGATATATGCCGCGTGAGATGTGAGGAACACGCTTCTCTTTGTGTGAGAATTTTAAGTGTATATTTATGACATTTTTAAGCTCATCTAGAATTTATGATAATTATGTATTTTTGTGGCCAGTCGTGGCCCAGTGGCACAAACGTGTGACTGTAAACGACTGATTGTGGGTTCGATGCCCAGTCGAGGAGTGGAAATTATCTTTCCATTTTCTTCGCTCTGGTGTCGAGGTAAAGCGCGGTGTTAAGTTCCGCCATTTGACACGCAAGCCTTCGAATTCGGCGGTGCGTGGGGAACGGAGTGTCTTAACACTAGGTTCTCTCTGGCTGTAAAATGTATTTTTGACATTTTTAAAATGCTGTTCATACACTTAAGATATGCAAGACAGCAAACTTATATACATTTGAACTCTTGAATTTACTACATTAAACGTATTACTTAGCGGTCAATATTTGAACGGTATACAAGAGGCACTGGTTCGAGTCCCGCTAATGTTCAAGGATCACATAAAAGGTAATTATTGATTTCTCCGCGTGGAGACTATTCATTTGGTACATCCTTATAATTTATAGTATGTACTAGATATTGGCACTACATTCTTAAAACAATGAATTTTTAAAATAAATGTATTTGCTTAATTTGAACCGTGTACACATTTACATAGTTATACTTATTACAAATTATACAGTAGAAATAAGTTATTTAAATATATTTATTCATAAAGACAATTCATTTTGATATATGATCTCATATAAAACTTGATACTTATTTCTATACATACTTGGCATACTAATCAAGCGTCACGTTATTTCTCAGTGGACAGAAAGACTATTATAGTGCAGTATGTATGTAGAAAAATAACTTATTTAACTAAATCAGTTAAAATACCGAAATATTACCCACATTTTTTTTAATAATATACACTTCTGAAGTTGTTTTAGCTAATAAGCTTAACGAAAAAAAAAAAATTATCGATTAATAGATATAAAAGACGAAAAAAAATTGAAAATAATCAAAAAGTGGTCAATCAGATCAATCCAAACTTGAAATATTATTTACTTACATTCCAATAGACGTTTACATATAATATTGAATCGTCATATGAAAAAGCCAGTTCGCCTTCCTTTCCCCACCTAAAATTAAAATATATCCGTAATGATAAAAATAATAAATACGAAATCTAGATCTTAGTATTTCATACACAACCTAAAACCTTATTTCTGAAATGAGATCAATAGAACCGGAGATAAAACTCGTTTTCTTTGTAGTATCCGCAAACATAAGGCATTGATCTTTGCACTATATAGATAGATAGACTTGATATATTATTCTTAAGTCTTAAATCTCATTATTATTTGTATAGTGGCCAGTCGTGGCCCAGTGGCACAAGCGTGTGACTGTAAACGACTGGTTGTGGATTCGATTCCCACTCAAGGAGTGGAAATATTTATATTTCCATTTTCTTCGCCCTGATGTCGAGGTAAAGCGCGGCGTTAAGTTCCGCCACTTAACACGCAATGTCTCCGTATTCGGCGGAAAGTGGGGAACGGAGTATCTTAATATTAGGTTTCCTCTGCCTACCCTGCTGTGTGCGGGATACAGCGTGAAGATGAAAAAAAAATATATATTTGTATAGCGAGGTATGAATTTAAAATAACATAAAATTTAAACTCTGCTTTAAGGAAAATTACTGTAATTCTTATCTCATATATATTTATATTTTTTATATTATATATGTATGTATGTATATAATTATTATACGAAACGAAACTAAAATATAATTAACAACAGATTGTAAAACAGGAGTTCACGCACTCTTTATGAATTACAAAAACACATTATTTATTAATTATGAATAATTCCACAAGTTAGAGCTTTCATTCACTTAAAATTGAAACTTAACTTATATTAGTAAAGAATAAGGTCCATTTTAGATATTTTCTTTAAGCATATGGATGCATGCTAACATTCGCTAATTGACAGTAAACGGTGTGCATTCCTTTCGTGTTTTTACGCTTTCGACCGCATCTGAGATTAATTGGAAAGTCTAACATTCAGGTATAATTTATCTGGGTTTGGTCTAGCGGCTATAAAATATAACCTTGTCTAGGTCATATCTAGATTGTTATTGTGAAAGATCAAGTTATACCGCTACATAAGTGTTTATATTTATGACATTTTAAAAGTGATACAACATTTTTTAAAAATAATTTTGTAATTAAATTATAGTTCATAGTTATTTTTAACAAAAATGGGATCGCTTTTTATTACTTTTTAAAATATGTTAGTTGTTTTTTTTTAGCTTCACGCTGTATCCCGTGTACAGCAGGGTAGGCAGAGGGAATCTAGTGTTAAGACAGTCCATTCCCTACTTTCCGCCGAATTCGGAGGCATTGCGTGTTAAGTGGCGGAACTTTACCTCGGCACCAGAGCGAAGAAAATGGAAATATTAAATATTTCCACTCCTCGAGTGGGAATCGAACCCACAACCAGTCAATTACAGTCACACGTTTGTGACACTGGGCCACGACTGGCCACTAGATTTTTTTTGGTTGGCTTGGGTGCTATATAAATTATATGGTGCCATATAATATAATATTTCTACAACATTTGCACTTACATACTAAAAATATGTACAACCTCAATCTAATAAGACGTTTTATTTTCGCGATTATTACACATTTCGAACTGAAACTATATTTAACCTGATAAATCGCCAATATTTTGGGTATTCGAAAATACATTTTTAGAAAAACCGACGTTACAAACACTTTACTGGAGTCCGCGGACACCATATGAGTCTATTTATATGTATAGAATTTATGGTATTTTCGAATACCAAAAATATACGCGATTAATCCGGTTAAAAATAGTTACATTTCAAAACCTCAATCTACTATAGGGGTTAGCAATTATTTAAAGGTAGACCAATTTTCTTATCAAATGATTTTAAAATTGACGGATGTCTGTTAATGCCTTAGATCCGAGACATATGTTCTAAGGCAATTATTTTAATATTACGCGGCGGAAAAAGGGCCAGTTTCTTTGTGGTAACATAATGACAGATAATCACATAAGTATTGCCTAGTTGTGATACATTAAATGCATGTAAAATGTTGATTCGAATTATTTAAATTGTATGTTTTGTTCTGTTGTAATAATATTATTTCCTTTATACTGTTGTCAAATATTTTATTGTAAATAGCTACCTACTTTGCGGCGTTAAGTTCCGCGTGTTGTGCAAATACGCAATATCTCAATTGCAGGCGGAAAGTAAAGAACGGAGTGTCATGACACTAGGTTTTCTGTGACTATTCTGCTCGTGCTAAAACATGGGAGCTGTTTGGCTTCATTTAAATTAAATCGAAGTAATATATGTATACAATAATCAATACCTCTAACTGGAAAAAAAGCCAATGAAAAATACACAAAGGAAAATTTTATATATTTGCTACCATTGCAGCGTTACGTTTTGAAAATAAAATAGTGTAAATTTAAAGTATAGGAAATACTTGAATAAATCAATTATTTCAAGTAGGTATTTCAGGTACGCGCCAGGGCGCGGCGTTGAGTTCCGCCACTCAACTAGCAATATCACGAATTCGGGCTAATACTTGTCAATGTCTTGGTACAAGGTTATCTGACTCTATTGTACGCAGTATGTAATGCGAAGAAAAAAAATGCAGTCAAATTGTAAATTTTCCACTTTTTATAAAGTTTTTTTTTTGTTTTTTTATGAAATTTGTTAACAACTACTTAGTAAGATCTGACTGAAAAAATGGGACCATGCTGCAACTACTTCCAATCATTTAAAAAAAAAGAATCATCAAAATCGATCCACTCAGAAAAAAGTTCGGCGGTAACACACAAAAAAAATACAGCCAAATTGATAGCCTCCTCCTTTTGGAAATGGCTAGAAAAATATATAAAATAAGTAATAACGAATATTATTAAAATAAAAGTTATTTTACAATACATTAAAGAAAGTTAGCTTGTAAACGCTTCAATTCTATTTTCCATTCAATGATTGATGAAAACAAATAGATAATGTATTCACACAACATTACTCAAACGATTGTTTAAAGCAATTCAGCTCGTTATGACAGTCAAAATAAAGCTGATTTCAAATTTCTTTCACAGTATTACTATAATTTGTTCATAAATCATAACTCAATATAAATACATTAATTTTATATTTGAATTTGTAAATTTTATTTTCCAAATAAAATGATGGACGAGTGGGCGATGAGAAGCGGACATTGTTTAAAAATATTAGCAGATATATTTTACACATTAGGTGATTTATCCGATTTCATTATTTATTTAAATGACATGTATTTTTATTTTTATCATATTTTCAATAATTAGGCGTTTTTTGACCTAAAATTATCGTTAGCACCAAAACGTTTTTTAAATAATCGAATATAATACCAATTAATATTTTATCTTTACATTTTTAAGCTTGATTCCGCTTGAGAAAGTAGAGAGAACGTATTGTGAATAATAAATTCATCTCAAGACATTGCATGTTGATTAGCGTAACTTAAGGCCACATTTTTCAAATTAGTGCAAAGAAATAAAAAAAAAAAATAAAAATAAACTATTTCTTCAAGGATAGAGTCTACATCTATTGCGTTTACAATCAGAATCTCTTCCACTGCGCTACAATGGTCTGATGAGAATATTAAGTAGTTATTAAAAAAATATTAACTAAAAATATACACTTAACTTTAACGGAGAAAAGAGAGATTTGCCACTACGGTCTCTCTGACTACCGAAAAAGTAATAAAAAATGCTTTATTAAGTTGCAAATAATAATAAAGGATTAGTACAACACTATGCATTACAATTATTTATCTAAATCCCTAGCTAAATTATCGCAACATGATTAACGATTTCATCTCGGCGCCACGACAGTTATGAAATATTCACTACACTGCGCCACCAAACTTTAGTACGGCATACCTACAGTACAGATATGAAACGCTAATAAGTTAAGGAGGAAGTAATTAACATAATAAGCCTGTTATTATAAATAACGGTTAAAGGAAACATTTGTTTGATTAAACTTATTTATTATGTGTTAATTATAATTCTAGTTTTATATAAAAAAATAATAATAGTGATAAATTATTATAATATACAGTATGTAATATATATTTATCAAACATGTTTTTATATGAAATACCTATTAAAGATTGGTTTATAAAAAAAAGGCGCAAATTATTTACAATATCGAATGGGAAAGAAATAGAGAAAGAGGAGTTTCGATAGTGACACTAAAATAGTCAATGATATAAAAAATGTTTCACATACCCTAATATCCCAGTAGGCAGAGTAACATAAGGAACCAAATTATTAATTAAGTCACTATTTATTGAATTGAATTACTCAATATTTTTTATTTTAGCTTCACGCTGTATCCCGCACACAGCAGGGTAGGCAGAGGGATCCTAGTGTTAAGATACTCCGTTCCCCGGCATTACGTGTTAAGTGGCGGAACTTAACGCCGCGCTTAGCCTCGACACCAGAGCGAAGAAAATGGAAACATTAAATATTTCGAGTGGGAATCGAACCCACAACCAGTCGTTTACAGCCACACGCCTGTGCCACTGGGCCACGACTGGCCCCTAAAATCGATATGCACTGCTTTAAATTGTTAAAACTTTTTATAAGTTCGACGTAAAACAATTGTGCTACCAAGAATAAACTTCATCAGTCATAAAACAACCAATTTTATAATACGTAGTAAACACAAATAGAATTCAAGTACACATACATACATGTAATGAAGTCATAAATATAGCAACGTCGCCACTTGTACCGTACTAACCATACTATTCGACCACACTTGAACCAACTTGACCTTTAAACAAGAACATATCAATTAAGGGCATGAAGAAAAAGAAAGAACCATAAAATCAAGCCTCTAATTGGAGTGTCAGTGGTTAAATACGTATGATGAAACTAATACAATGTTTGTTATGGGGAATGGATGTACCCTCCCTAGGACGAAATTCGTATGGTTGATTTTTGGGTAATGCAATTTTTATATTACCGTGTGGGTATTCGTTCTGTTTTTAGAGAATATACAAAAAGAGTTAGATATTTGACAATACACATAAAAATTGTAGTTTTCCAATATTATATTTAATTATAATCATAAAACAATATTAATATAGAAATCTAGAGGCAACGTAACAATCTGACAGCGTCTGGCCGCAAATGCGAAGGTTGTGACTTCGATTCCAATTCGGAGGGAAAGATTATATTTAAATTATTTTAATTTCTTCCTCTGGTACCTAATACAAAGTTGAGTTCGCGGTGCTGAGTTCCGCAACTCAACATACAATATCTCGATTTCGTACGTAAAGAAGAAGATGGAGTGTCTCAACACTAGGCTCTTTCCAACTTCCCAGCTATAAATAAATCAAAAGCGAGTAGTTAAATCAATAAATATTATTTCTCCCCTTGCAAACGAAAAAGGTTTTCTCCATTTATAGATTGGCTGATACGACATTCTAAAACTAGCATGGTCAAGAATTACATATATTCTTCAATAATACACCAGCTGTATTCAATTTTTGTCCAATTCAAATAAAACATATATGTTGCTCTTTATAATCTTAACATACACAAATAACCGTTCTGATAATACGTCTCACAATCAAAACACATTAGCTACAGTCGAGTGACGGACAGACGGATTTACGAGCTTGACTCTTCTAGCCTCACATTCGTACCTAGCGGTGAATTAACAATTGTAAACACGATATGTGCGCATTATGACTCATATTCAAGACATTAATTTGTATGTATTAATATCCATTATATCTGTTAATGTAGTGCAGGGGAATGGTATATCGACAAATGTATGACGACTAGCTAAAGTTTACGGCTTTGTTTATTGCTCTCAGCTTATTAACAATAATTAATAGGATTAATTGTGTATATTTTCGGTTTTCCTAAATACTATTTTAGAATTTTTGACGTTTCCAACACTTTACAGTATTCTGTGGTCACAAATATAGTGAGGTGTAACAACTGTCAAACGAATGCCTCCTCAGTTTACCTGTGACCACTGACTGCGCACCACGTGACTACTGTAAGCGGTTAAAACTGCGTAATCCGGTTAAAATAGTTGCATTATAAAATATATAAAAATTGTTACTTCAAAAGAATGTAGTATTTAATTCTCATTATGTGGGGCCTGCCGTGACGCAGTGACACGAATGTGTGTGACTATAAACGACTGGTTGTGGGTTCGATTCCCGCTCGAGGAGTGGAAATATTTTATATTTCCATTTCCTTCGCTCTGGTAGCCGAGGCAAAGCGCGGCGTTAAGTTCCGCCAGTTAACACGCAATGCCTCCGAATTCGTCAGAAAGTGGGGAACGGAGTGGAGCACTTGGTTCATTATTTATGGTAAATGCTAAATTTTCATAGAAATATGTACTAAATACCAAAGTAGTTGTAAAATATTGCATTTTTTCAATATGTATGCGTGTAACGTATATAGATTTTAATTATTCATTTTGCTTGTATAAATGACACTCATCTATGATAGACATTGCAATGGTGGCGCCAAAAACGGTGCGCGATGAGGTCAGCCGTGGCGGCTAGCCAACTGCATTTCAAGCAGAGCTATATAGGTTTTATTATTTTATCAAAGTCACGCCTTAGGAATGAGATTAATAGATATATAGAAAATTAGGCTGAAATTTGTCATTTGTCAAAACATTTATTTAGAAAATGAGTTCTAAAAGCTAAACAATTAAGTTCATTTTAAGATTTTATCATTCAAAATCTACACCCACCATACTATGGTTACGATATTGTAATAGCAAGTCTAAGTCTTAATTAATCAATAATATATAATTTTACTGGTTTCAGGGCAATTAACATGATTACAGCAATTCAAATGGTAAAATTTCTATGCTATGTATATCGCATAACTGAAATTAAACCTGCGCCACTAGAACAAACATTCAAATACTTTAAGCCAATTAAGTACTTACTCTACGTTTATATTCCGTCGCATTAAAATATCTACACTAATTATAGATACTTTATTTGACTAAACAGTATTTACAATACGCATATAATAATTCTACAACATAAAATTTTCAAATAGATTTTTAATATAATCCAAATACTAAATGTGTGAATAACATAACAAAATACAAATAATTTTCGTCGACTATTTCCAAGGAGAAAAGTATCCATTACAAAGTAGGTCTAACAGCCTATCGTGACTAGAAAATAAGTGATACAAACCAAAACTCAACAATGATAAACAATCGCCGCTTTCAATGGATCATAAATTCAAACGGTTCCGCGTATGCCCCAGATCTATGACAGAATAATGTTTGAAATACTTGTACCTACTTTTTCAACGCTTTAAAATGAGTGTTAATCTCATTACAGTTGTATCGCGAGTAAATTTTTATACGTATCAGGTGGACATTGCGTTATTACTGTGGCAGACGGCCAAAGCCGGTGGCGCCAGTGTGCGGACAATTACAGATATAGGAGTATGGTAACACGAGCTGTGAAATAAAACTTATGATTAATGCGACGCCAGCACCTACTTTATATTAAGTGTAATAGCTGAAAAACACTGTACTCATTCACACGCATTCTCAAGATCTCACAGTAAAGACAAGGCAATTAACAATTCTCTTTGCGGTGTTCCAACTAAGAAATGACTAAAACGTTATTTGTGGAAAAAGTAAAAATATTTTAAAATTTCAAAGCATTTAAAGTCACGCAGTAAGTTCGCGTAACAATAAAAAGGTTGATTCATTAGCGGGAACAATTAACGCTTCAGGCTTTTAAAGAGACAATAGTGATGCGCACGCAAAGCTAATCGTTCATCGAGACTGGCGCCCGGGAGGAATTAGGTCGACAGGCGACAAGCCAAGCGGCGCGCGGCTGCACGATATCGATAAGTGGCTAATCTCTACCTACGCTGATCAAAATCTACGGCGCCTATCCACTCCACTCATCTATCGCAATTTTCCCAGTATCTAAATCTTGTTTATGTGAAATTAAATTTGTTTCCTACAAATATAACTTGTATTCATTTAACGCTGCAAATACAAAATGATTTATAAATGTGACATGCAATTTAAATAAGAAATGGTGCGATAATGTAGTTTTCAAATTTATGTTTCTAGATATTACAATTTAAATAGTGCTTTAAAGTGTTGGAGCCATTATATCGTTAAAATAAATGATTTTATCGAGTTTTGGGTGATATCGACAATTTTTAACAGTACGTCACTAGCGGATGAGACCGGCGCGGGCGCCGAGAGCGCTGGCGCCGCCGTTCGCAAACAATGCATGTCCTTTACACAAGTGCTTTAAAAAAGCCGATTGTTAATTGTTATGCTAATAAAAGATTTCTATCATTTTGCGATTGTTCAGAGTTAGTGCACAGCAAAAATATTATTACAGCATTTTTGCATTGTACGGCGAATTAATTAAAATAATAACATATTCAGTTCTTTAATCACTACGTATGGACATATTGTAATAACAAAGTCAAAATATTATAATATACTGAAACTTTTTGGCACGTTTGTGATTGTTCAGTTTGAATAATCAATAAAAAATATATTTGGAAAGACAATATCGAAAAACATTTTTACGCATGTATATTATATATAATATGATATATCTATATACTAGGGTTTAGTTTAATCAAAAAACGTTTTACAATATAATCATAAGGATGTAAACTTATGTGATCCTTGAACTTAATAATATTAGATTAAGTTTGAAATGATCAAGTCAATTTATCAATTTTGAAAGTAAGTCACAAATAATCTTATATTTTTAAAGTGCTCTTTACATGTTAAAAATAATATAGCCATAATATATAATATAAACTGTTAAAATATCATAGTAACGAACTCATTTTGTGGTACTGTTCCAAAATTTGAAATATGACATTTTAATTTCATATCTTTCATAGCAATTTGTAGTCACCTGTCAAATAATGCCGATAAAAATGCTGTTTACTTGCCAAATGTTGGTCAAAGCGATGAAGCCACTTACCTGTAAAGAAAAAATAAAACATTTTTAAATGTGTAACCGGGTTAAAAGTATTTTGTTACCATGCGAAATCAAACAAAAATATTTTTATACAATATTTGAATAAATATTTTTTGACAAAGCAAATGGTTATAAGAAAATAGTGTTATTTAGAAATAACACTATAAACTTTAAATTGTATTTATTCAAGTACATAGTAAATTAAATCAAAGTTGTAAAAATTAACTTTTTTTCAGCTTCACGGTATTTTCCATACAGTAGGGTAGGCAGAGAACGCCTAGTGTCAAGACACTCCACTCTCGGTATTCCACCAAAATTCAAAACATGTTAAGTGGTAGAACTCAACACTGCGCTTTCTCATCAGAACGGAAAAATGAACAATGAACTAAGGAAATAACTATAAATAGAAAATAATTACAAAATAAGCGGGGCCAGTCGTGACGCAGAGGCACAAAGTGTGACTGTAAAGCGACTGGTTGTGGGTTCGACTCGACTCGAGGAGTGGTAATATTGCATATTTCCATTTTCTTCGCTCTGGTGTCGAGGCTAAACGCGGCGTTAAGTTCCGCCACTTGACGCGCAATGCCTCCGAATTCGGCGGAAAGTCGGGAACGGAGTGTCTTAGGGAACCTAGTGTAGGTTCCCTCTGCCTACCCTCTTGTGTGCGGGATAAAGCGTGAAGTTAAAAAAAATAATTAAAAAATAAATGTACGTTTGTTTTAATATTTTCACTGCACATTTATTCTGTTATAAAAAAAACAGTAGCTGCAATTGTTTATTATTTCTTCGTTACGTTACGAAATATAAACAGCTTCGATTGAAAGCCAGAGTTTAAGTAAGCAGATGTTTAGTAGTGTCTACGTAGAATTTCAATATAATACGTGAATACGAAAAGATATTTGTAGAAGAAAACGGGCCAACGTAGTCAATCCGGTAACGTAAATGAGGTACTTTGTGACTTTCAATACAATAAGCATGTTAATAAAAGAAAAGTGTTATATTTCTATTAATTTTACTTTAGAGATCCCCGGGCTTTATGCAATAGAGACTATATAACTTGAATTATAAGTTGTTCTGTTCTCTACTTTTTAGACGATGTATTGAGTGACGAAACTCAACGCCGCACTTTGACTCATCAAAACGGAGATAAACATTTTTAATATAAAGATTCCTCTACACGAGAATCAAACCAACATTTATAGCGTGTAACCTTAGTTAGGTGTTCTTCATGAGTCACTATGGTGTCAACTTCTAGATTTCTTTCTACCAAACACGGTATTTGGATTGTAGACAAATTCCTTTTAAGATTCAATAAAAAAAGGACTTGGAATTTTATAGGTGTGAAATGAGATAAAAAGTAATGGAGATCGAAATTACTCAAATAAATGATTGCTTGATATGACTCTAGGCTAGTTTAAAGTATATATTATAAATAATAGTAACAAAAAACCTTTAACGTTATTAATATAACGTTAATAATGTATAGCGATAAATACGTAGTGTTTTTGTAGTGTTGAAGAAAAACAATATCTATACTATAGTGAAACAATTAAAAAAAAATAACGTTCGTACACGCACATCTACGGAACTTCTGCGCGGAAGAGAATATTCTTTTTGTTGTGTGGCACTTACACTTAGCTAGTACTGGGCTCTAATTGATTTTGAGGAGTACCTTCACCTAAAGTAGAATAATATTTTTTTTAAAAACATTTTTTTAAAGTGGTATTCCACCCTTAGGAAAATTGAAAAAGACATTTAAAGAAAACGTATAAAATTTTGAACGCAGCGGGATTCGCACCCGCGCCTCCTGAACTACGTTTTCTTTAAATGTCTTAGAATAATGATTTTTACTTCTTTACCATAATATATAAGAAAATTGCACATTAACAAAAGTTATTAAGCGTGATGGGCATTTTGTCGGGATGGCTAATTAAGTAAAAGAAAACGAAGTTACAGGCAGCTATTAGATATAAATAAATTAGAAAATCAAATATATTAATACCACTATTAATTACAAAAATATCAAAAAAAACAAGAGTAAAACAACACAATCATTCAAAATTCCTTATTTCAAATGCCAACCATCCTCTTTTTCAGTTTACGTTACCATCTGTCGCCACAAACCGCTCCCGAGTTTAACGACCAGTCAGCAAAGACCCACTCATCATTTCATTTTCTATGCAATTACATATTTAATAAACAAATTTGAGAGTTTAATGTTATCTGGTGGCACATCTCACCCTCACCACGCGGCCTTTTCTAGTCTATTTGAATACAGTATCCCAGAGAGTTTATAAATAGACGAATGCGTCTTTGTATTAAAATAGAAACGTCAGTATTTTTTTTGTATATTACAGCTTTTTCAGTGAAACTACATTTGAACTTGTAAATTTTTATGCTTGTAGAACGGAAAACTTATATTTGCTGTAAAAAAAATAATATATTATTAGTTTAGATTAATTATCTGAGAGTCCTAGATTTCAAGGTTTTTAGTAACTGAAACAGTCCTTGTATTTAAAAAATAATGCTTTGAATAGTGTCTATCTATTCATTTTTTTTTAATATACGTAGGTACTTTTATTATGAGTATGGATTTTTGCAATAGTATGAATTTAAATATTAGTTTGGGAGCAACGATGATTAAGACGGAAGTAGAAAATTTAATAAAAAAAGGTAAAAATGTTCATAAACAGTCAAAAAAACTCATTAATAATTAATCATTAAATTATAATCTATTAAAAATCATAATCTCTTGCATTTAAAACACAGGCAAACTAGCAGTCTAAAGTTAGTACTTCATAATTCTTAATAGAGCATATTAATCATTTTATAAATACCTGTTAGAAGCACATTTTCGCTCATTAACTAGATATTTCTAAGTGTAATGTCTAGATCTGGCAGTGACCCAGAATTTATTTGTGGCGAGTAAACAAGTGCTATATGGGAAAGTATTTCTGTATTGAAAACAATGGCTAAACCTAGGGCCTAATTTAGGTTACAAGTTTAACAAACGAATAGGTCGAGGACGTGTATGTCTTTTATTGTTCCGTATCTATGCAAAAATATAGCTCAAACACTTCGTAGCTAACTTAAAAATATGTGATAGACATTTATAAATTCAATGAATGTTGTGGTACAGTCCGACAGTATCTTTATTTTCCACGTGAAGCAAGTCAATACTAATTTTTCGTTTGTCATATCCTTTAAAGAAAGTGCGATGTCCACTTACTACTAAGACAAGTTATATCATTAAAATTGGCGTAAAGTGAAGAAACATATAAAAATAAAATTAGAAAACAAATGGCACAGTTAAGAGATATTTAACTCATATAATGGTTTTGGCTGTTTACTACGTTGGTACAATTATTCATACTGATGAATACTATAAGAATAAAAATAAAGTTTCCTGGAATTAGATAACACCATAAACAAACAATATTGTCATACCTAAAATATAGAACAATTATGTAAACAGTGATACAAGTGTGACTAATAACATCCAGTACACAGTGCAAACAATGACCTAGAAAAGATCTAGTAAAATAAAATCATAAGATCGCAATATATAAACACTCAGTTTATAATAGTCGCGGACTAGAAAATTACGCTGTCTTCATAAAGAATAAATTACGAATTTAATGAATAAATTATAAGCAGAACGTGGTTTGCCGCAAGGAAAAAATAGCGTCTAAGTGCGGCGCCGGCGCCAGCGGCGGCGGCAAGGATAAGCTATGAGTGCACTCCTTACTAGAAACCTGACAACTCATCTGAGCTATACTGATCTCTAATGTAAGGAGCTAAGACCGCAAATGATCAGGCATAATGCGTACATACAACCTTCCACAAGAGTAGGCGGATTCTGAATGCGCTCATGCGACCGTAGCGACTCATTACGATACTTGAAAATGCCTTCCTTATACAAACAAACAGAAGTACACCCTACCGCAAAGTGTTAGAGTTGATATCGCAATTGATTATGACATTGTCTCTATCGTTTCCTATTCGAGTGAGCGAGAGGTGCCATGTAAAAATTTATCCGCGAGCGGCTCTATCCCGTTCGTTTTGACACGATACATGCGGCAAGCTAGATGATAAATATCTAAGCGTGACAGATGCTGGCGCTAGTACGTAAATTCAATTTAAATATGACTCGGGCGATTGTCGAAGCACGGCTATAAAGTACGATGTCAGATCGACGTGTGAGAACAAAGATTCATAAGCGGCCGAGCCATGTGGACAAACCACTTGCAAAGCTTACCGATAAATAAATAATACTTCAACGTGAACAAAAGCACTTAAATACGCCTACGCTTATTAACTAAGTAAACCCTTACAAGACTTAGACTACGAGAGAATCTATGTAACATGGCTATTCATATTGAAATGAATCCCATACATACACATAGTTTATATTTACACCCGCAGCAGGTGCGTTTGAAAGACGAAAAACATAAATTTCTATTCGATAACAGATGTTAGCCAGCCGCGTTTGTGCTTGAATATGAAATCTTATTTGGAGCATAAGCTTTACGTAACCTAAAATAATTAATTCCCTATCGCATAAAGTTTTTGAAGTAAATAAGATACTAGAGCGGCGAGCTCAGACAAAGTGTGCTCGGGGCAAATAAGCGTCCGATGTTACTTATCTAAACAATGCCCACGCCCCGCTGAAGCACCAAAGCCGAGCACCTTGTTTCATTATCTCGGGGCCCGCTATCGTGGTTGTCCCGGTGCTACAAAAACTACGAAATCTTATCAAGTGACACGAACTTCAACTTAGCCGGTCCCTATTTTTGAACGGCCGAAGCTTTTAGCCATATCGGTCTCTACGCTAAGATTTATAACTGTCTGGTTCCGATTCACGGGTTGTCGGGAGTTAAAGGAGAGCTGTAAGTGCCTTATTTTAAGATTGTTTTAAATTATAACTTGTGGACCTCGCAATTATCTTTTTTGAGAAATAATGTCACATACATTAAGTATTGGATGTGGGTATCGTAACAGTATTGGTAATGGAAAATGAAAGAATTAAATGATAACACTAAAAGCTAAGGCTCTTAGTAAATATTTTATTATTATTTGTGTCTTCCAAGGATTAAGCGGTGTTGATAAACATAAAGAATAATGTTTAAACAATTCTTGAGATATTGTAAGTCGGGCTCTCGAAAGCCATTAAGAATAATGAGTGTTTGAGAAACGTCAAGCGACAGTCTATGATGGAGTGGCATTAAAAGTGTCGTTGACAGGTAGCCAATGAATCATGGCCATGTTATGTTCTAAGCAATAAACTATACTTTTACAATACAATATTTCAAGAAGATATACACATCCTATGCTGTGTTTTATTTATGTTTTATTTTGAAATATTATAGACTTTAAAAGGTTGCAGTTTAATTTAATTTAATGCACTCTTCAACTAAACGTAAATGGCGCGTCATAAATCAACTGTACTATAAAATTATAAGCTAAAAAATGTAGCAAAAAACGAACTTTAACAAGTGAGTGCACTCTCTATAGTTATTATTAAAACACACTAATGGCGACTACATTAAGTCGGGTGGTAATTGAAACAATATTTCAAACAGATATGAAGCAATAAAGACGCCAGGTAGAATTTTTATCTGCAAAAATGCATTAGGAAAAAGTTTGGCCTGTTTTAGAGAACAGGTAGAGAGTACCTGTTCGAACTTGTAGAGAACAAAAGGGGCTCCTAGAGGCGTCGACCGTTAATAGCAGTATGATATAAGTGGGCGACTAAGTCAATTAGGCCATCCGCCGACGCTATTCCGGGAATGTCACCGACAAATGACTGGATACGATAAGAGCACAAGGCGAGATTGTCTTAGCGTCCTTTTTGTCCTTTTTACCCTCGCCTGCCTCAACTCTGATAACGGAACCTTTCTTAATTGAGTTTCTCTGTAAGGTGATTGTTTATCGCAAATCACATTAGTCCTGATGACATTTGCCCGAGTTTATTGCCAACAATTAGCTTCTCTTCGCAACCGACATTCATTATAAACTGTCGTAGGATATATAAAAATAATAAATAACGATGACTAATCTTATTCTGCTTTGTTGTGGTCGATGCAGGCGTAATAAATTCAGAGCAACGTCAAACATGAAAACAACATGTGAAATTGTTTCATACTTTATGCGGACAAACGTGAAAGTGAAAATAAGCTGAATCGAAAATGCAGATACTGCTATCGGCATTCCAACATCCGCTACGTTATTGATAAAATAAAATAACACATTTGAACGTTAAAACTTGCTCAGATGAAAAGCGTATGCAAGTTGTAAAAGTCAGATAACGTATTGAGTCAGTGCTATGTCTGCTTCTGCTGATTCACATCCTCTACATTGGGACAGTGATGCTCCAATACTTCCGTTATTCTTTTTAATTCTGAAAGTTTAACATGCTTTTGAAGAGTAGTCACGAAGGTGAATTGGTTCATGTGCATACTTAAATCTTTTGGCGCATATTCAAATTTAAACATTACTGTCAGCAATTTAAATAAATTTTATTATTTGCATAAGTGTTCAATTAAAATTCCCAGAGGGTTCATTACAAATGCAAACCATTACTTACAAAGTTGAATAAAATGGCATCTAGCGTCAGGTTCCTCCAGCAAGTTTAGAGGAATGGAACGTAACCGGTAATCCAGTAATTACAGCCCGTAGTAAAGCATTCAGTATTGTTAAGCCTAAGGTGCAATCAGATGGTACGTCAGGCTGCTGGCTTTTGACCTGCTAGGTGGAATTTATTACCGCGTAATAAGATTTTATGTTCGGCTTGATTGTTTTCTAAATTACTCACTCGCCTCTCTTGTTTAGCATACAGAATGCATTCGAGAAAATAAACAGATTGCACAAATTGCATGTAATTTTATTAAAATTGACGGCAGCGATATTTTGTTATATAGCACAGTACATTAATACTATTGTTTGATAATATAATTTTATTATGCCATAGAGTAATATTCATAAAATGAGATTTTCTGGCATTGTAAATAGTAAGTGATTGTAATTAATCCAGCAAGCAATATTTTAAATTAAATGATAATTTTGAACAGACAGTGGTTTCTGATAACTTTTACGACCATTCACACGCAACTGATTTTAATTATGTGGACATCTGCTGTAGTATCAAATGTTATTATAATTGCCAACTCAATATTGGCATTTTAATTATAATAAATACTACACGATTACATCACGATTTTCGGGATTGAGGATTTGTTATAATTTATTTTTTTGTAGAGTCCATAGTGACTCTTCTTCACTGGCCGCAAAAATCCGAGACATTGTTTGTTAAGTGGCGGAACTTAACGTCGCGTTTTGTCTTGTCAGCACAGCGGAGATAAAAAAAATAAGTATAATAATTTCCCCGAGTGCGAATTGAAGCAATAACCATCGTGTACGAGTATACTGTCAGACGCTTCGTAATCTTTATTACATACTTGCATACTTATATTATAAATGGGAAAGTCTGTGTGTTTGTCTGTCACGCTTTCACGGCTAATCTACCCGTCCGATTTGTATGAAATTTAGAATGAACGTAGTAAAAGTGACTGGGTCTAACATAGGCTACTTAAAATCAACCTCTAAAGGGTTGAAATAGGGGATGAAAGTTTATATGAAAAATCTAAACCGCTTGACCAATTGTAATGAATTTTGACATAAATATAGTTGATAATCTAACCTTAAATACAGGCATTTTTTTTAAATGCGCCCCCGAGGCTTGCAATATAACTAAATAGATCACGCGGCAAAGCCGCGAGCGGGCCGCTAGTAGAATATAAAAGGTAATTTTAAAAAAACGCATATCCACCATATTAAAATACAATCTACATTTTCATTTAATTTTTAGACATAAATACATTTACAAAAACACTACTATATAATGTATATAGTATAGAAAGTTACAAAAGAAAGTTTTATAAATATTTAATTACGATATGAACTGGTGCTATTTGCATATTTGTTACATGCGAGTACGTGGCGCCGACGCACGCTGCAGCTGCAATATATTATCATATGCATAATAGCTTCAAACTGTATTATTAATTAAAGACAAATTGAAATTTTACATTTATACTACAGATTAAATATTAATTTTTCGCTAATAATTTAAGCTTAGTTTAATTTTTGTATTAATTTAATTTGTTGGAACTTTTTTGTCTATGAACCGATTGAAAATAATAAATGGTAAGGTAAGTTTACTAAAATACAATAGACAAAAAAACTACAATTAAATCGATACTAATTAAGAAGAAAATTAATAATCATTGCTTTGAGTTCATGATATTTTTTTTCTATTCTATAGAATATTTATAAGTAACATTTTATATGTATAGAAATATTAGGTATATTAGGTATATATATTTTTAATATTAATTTCTAAGTCAATTTCTTAAATATTTTTGTTTCAACACATTTATTTCACAAATAACAACATAAATATGAAAATAAATAAGCCGAAGCTAAGCTTAACCTAGATAAATTCAAGAATAGTTACTCCAAATAAACAGCATCTCGCATAAATATTAGAGTATTACAGTTATCCGTTTCAAACGCTAGTATTACGTTTGAATACAAGCCTTTGCAGAATTCAATGTGATAGAGACAAGACACTACAAAGAACTTACACGACGATTTAGCTCTCGCGCATTGACGCTAAGCAAGATTTATTAGATATTTACGTTCTTAAGCCCATCTAGGCAAAGAAATAAAATTGGATTGTCTGTTTGTTATATTAAAATAACAGCTTTTTATAAAATTCATATTTGTATGTAAATAGGGGTCGGTTATGGCGCAGGGGCACAAGGTGTGACTGTAAACGCGACTGGTTTTGGGTTCGATTCCCACTCGAGGAGTGAAAATATTTAGTATATCCGTTTTCTTCACTCTGTTGTAGAAGAAAAGCGCGGTGTTAAGCACAGCCACTTAGCACTAAGTTCCCACTCTCTACCCCGCTATGTGCGGGATACAGCGTGAAGCCTAGTAGAAAAAGTAAATGTAAGTATACGCGGCACATACAGCAATATAACATTTTTTACATTTTTTGTCGATCTGTTAGTTCTAGCTAATCTCTGAACGGCTTAACCGATTTTTATAAGACGTTCACTGACAGATAGCCTATGTAATAATGTAAAACTTAAATTTTAAAATTATAACTCTTGATTAGAATTATAATTTTTATATTAAACTTCACACGAACAAAGTCGGGGGACACAGTTATTTTACAAAATACAAATGTAACTCCATTATTACTTCATTTTCAATCATTGTATCACCAGAAAGGCATTCCCTGGCATGTTTTACTTTGAATAAGAAAATGTCGAAGCATCGTCTGCGTACATTAGCATTCGTACAATACGGGTTTGCGTCACTGCTTCATAAATCCGATTTGGTTTTTTAAATGTCATAATATCTAAGGAACTTTTATCGTCTACTATGTGACAGTTATTTGTTAATAGTATATAATAGCAGATGATTTATTCTTTTTTATAATATTTGAAGAGAGTGGTGCTTAATTTAAAATAGTCCATTTTTTATATAATTATATTGATTATATATAAGTACACGTGATGTTTGGAAACCAAATTTGAAATCATTGCCTATCCTGCAATATTGCGTGAAGTAAAAAAAAAAGAAACAATTATATAAAAAAAAACTAAAAAATGACGTCAATATCTTACTAAACCATAATAATAATCACCTACATATATCAAGTAAGTAGTGTTCAACATATCACAAAAATGGCAATTCGCCCCCGCGTCTGCAGCAATAATGACATATAAACAAACAGATTGGCGCCGGCTTATTTGCACACAAACCGCAAATATTGTGAGGGAGTGGTCTCTGATACATACATACATTCATATGTATGTAGCCTACTGATATTTTCGATCACATAGTAACAATCTACATAGCATTTTATCATATCAATAATTTTAGGACAAGGTCAGATTAGCGTAATGTTGTTATTTGTATGTTTGACATTGAATTTCTATTGACATTTAAAAAAAAATTATCGATTAAGCAATCATTCCGTATACTTGATACGCATGTGTAAAGCAGAAAGCCTAGCAAACTGGTCGGGGAGAGCCTAGTGTCAAGACACTGTTCTCCAATTTTCGCTCGAAATTAAAACATTGGCCCGAGTGGGTATGGAACCAATAACTAATTGCGAATTTGAGGCCTGTCGTGGTGTAGTGGCACAAAGTATTACTGAAAAGTGATTGATTGTGGGTTCGATTCCCACTCGAGGAGTGGAAATATTTAATATTTCCATTTTCTTCGCTCTGGTGTCGAGAGCAAAGCGCAGCGTTAAGTTCCGCCACTTGACATGCAATGCATGAATGTGGAGAACGGAGTATGTTAACACTAGGCCCCTCTGCCTACCATGATGTGTGCAGGATACAGCGTAAAGTTAAAAAAAAACTTATTGCGATTGGCAAGACTTGCAAGAAGAAAGTAGCAGTTTGCTGAAACAAATACCGCATTCTTTCTACCATATCGGTACTAAGTATGTATATATGATATCGAAATATATTCAACTTATTTTCGAACTCAGAACAATCGGCGTGAGATAGGAAACAACTATATTACTATTTAAAAAAATCCTATTCAAAATAAAATCCCATCCTAAGCTTATCGCAATCTACATTCCCTTAACCTAGTATTTTTCATTAATTACAGCAATTATATATGTTTATATGCTAAATGATTTAAATCTAAGGCGTGTTCATATTAATAGAAGTATTTGCAATATAAAATAAATTTAGTGCGATGGCTATCAGAATATATAGGGGGCCGGTAGTGGCCCAGTGGTACAAGCGTGTGTCGAGGCATTATGCGGCGTTAAGTTCCGTCACTTAACACGCAATGCCTCCGAATTTGGCGGAAAGTGGGGAACGGAGTGTCTTAACACTAGGTTCCCTCTGTCTACCCTGCTGTGTGCGGGATACAGCGTGAAGCTATCAGAACGTTAAAAATCATAAGCACCAACATGTTTAAGTCAGAGAGGTCTAAGGTCCACTCTCCGCTCGTAATAAAGGCAATGCGCGTTAAGTGGCGATACTCAAACACGTTGGTTGTGGGTTCGATTCCCATTTGGTCGAATAACTATTAATTTTCATTTCTCTGCTTTGGTATCTACGGCAAAGTGCGAAGTTTATTTCCGCCAATCTTGTGATTGGAATTCGCAATATCTAAATTTCAGACTGAAAGTTGAAGAACCGAGTTGACACTGGATCCTTTCTATGCTACCCGAAGAATATCATGAAACTGTTTTTTTAATGACTTATGTACATTATGTAAATGAAAATGCATATATAATTAGTTAAAATATATAATAATTTTATTATGCTACTTAAACCTTATTTGGTATTTACACCGCTATTCGTTACACGGGCGTTAGTCGAGCAATTTGTGCGAATCAATATTAATTAACAAGTTGCCATATATAGCTCTCGTATTTAAATACACAAGTCGAATGTTTTGAGTCATTTAGTTAAGTCTGAATATATATTTGCCTAAATATTTACTTGCTTATAAGTTAAGAGTATATGAGTGTTATTATTACATCAATTTTGAAGTGATATATGAATCACTTTTAAAATGCTTTATATATTTCTTTAAAATTTAAATTCTATGTGTTTTTCGTTATTTTAGTAGCTATAGTATTCTGATTTTTCCATGTTAATAAGCACTTTATAAGACTAAGGTCATTATTTTTAATACCCACACACAATCTGCTTCTATTTCAAAAATGGCAAATTATATAACAAATATAAATTATTTGAACGAAGGGGGATTTAAAGACGTTCCTCTTGAAAACAGTGAAAGCACACAGGCCGTTAAGCCATGTAACGGGTTCGATTCCTGCGTTATATTTTTTATACACTTTTTAATTTTCGAATTAAATAAGTTTAAAAGTATTAGAAATATTAAACAATGAAAGACTTCCTATAATTTCCCTTTAAAATAAACAAAATTATGAAATAAGCTCCTTAAAACCATTTCATCTTGAATATTTTTTTGCTTAACAATTATCAATTAGCTTTTACTCACCTCAACTAACACAGTGTATTAGACTTACTGACTTGCGTCATTCTATATATGGCAGGACATGTATGTTAATAACATGACGTACTAACTGTATGAAGTTCGTTATTAAAGCGATATCAACTTCTAATGTAATTACATGTCGGATATGTCTGTAGAGAGGTGGATAACGAATCTATATTTATTACTGCCTGGTGGTTCGACGTATTAATTAGTTAAGTATATATCTATCTATCAGGGCATTTTATAAAATTTGTAACGTGAAAAGCTTGTTTTATTATAAATATTTTAATGATATAGCGGTCCATAGATTTTTTTTTAGCTTTACGCTGTTGTCCCGCATATAGCAGGGTAGGCAGAGGGAACCTAGTGTTAAGACACTCCGTTCCCCACTTTCCGCCGAATTTTGAAGGCATTGCGTGTTAAGTGGCGGAACTTAACGCCGCGCTTTGGCTCGGTACCAGAGCGAAGAAAATGGAAATATTAAATATTCCCTTCGAGTGGGAATCGAACCCACAACCAGTCGTTTGAAGTCACACGCTTGTGCCACTGGGCCACGACTGGCCACAACTCATTCATTTATATTCAAAAAATATTTTTAAACTGGCATTAACTACAGAGCTGTAGCTGCTTCGTATTTTCGATGGTTTACGTTCTCGCTTAAGTTAAGCTGTTTTTTCATACAAATTTTCATCCTTTATTTGAACCTTTTAGGGAATGATTATAAAAAAAAATGATTTATGTTTGACACTGGGTTTTCAACCATTTTCATTTCGAAATCCATCGGGTCGGAGGTTTGCTGTGAAAGCGTAACATATAGACTTTCGCATTCATAATATTAGTACAAGTTAAAATATTTAAAAAAAATGTTTTATTTATATTCTTATGGTTTTAAACTAAAAACTATGGAGTGCATTTAGTTAACCTTACATATAAAGAGAATAAAAAAACACATTGCAATTAAAATCCGAAAAAACGTAGGAAACTTGATACCCCGGTTGCCTTGGCAAGGACATCAGGTTCATTCTATAAGCATGTTGTGTTATCCCGACACGTGGACATTTTTAAGTAAAGATTAACAGAGAAGTTGACCAAAATATATAATAGAAGATTTTCTTGCATTAATTAGCAGGTGGATAGATAAAGCTAATAAAAGCTTATTAAAAATTCAAATTTCGCAGTCTACTTATACAAAGTGTTACATAGTATTCTACGAAATACGTAATTACTACACTAATTAAAAAAGCTAACATTGTGCGTGAAAGCGTAGATTCTAGGTAGGGCTAGGTTGGGTCAATAGCGTCGTTAAATTCAAGCTAAGATTGATTAGAGGCCAGCCGTCGCGCAAGGGCACAAACTATAATCACGAATGGTTGTGGGTTCGATTCCCACTCGAGGAAATATTTAATATTTTATTTTCTTCACTATGGTGTCAAATCAAAAGCGCTGTGTTAAGTTCCGTCACTTAACACACAATGCCTCCAGGATGTAGCTTCAAATGGAGAACGGAGTGTCTTAACATTAAGCTCTCTCTGCCTCCCTCCCTTGTGGAATAGTGTGGAATATATTGTGATACTAGCGGCCCGCTTACGGCTTCGCCACGTGATCTATTTCGTTATATTGCAACCCTCGTGGGCGCATTTTTAAAAATAAAGTAAACTATGTTTAAGCTTAGATTACCAACTATACTTATGCCAAAATTCATTACAATTGGTCAAGCGGTTTAGATTTTTCATATAAACTTTCATCCCTTATTTCAACCCTTTAGAGGTTGATTTTTGAAAAAATAAGTAGCCTATGTTAGACCCAGTCACTTTTACTACTTTCATTCTAAATTTCATCCAAATCGGACCGGTAGATTAGCCGTGAAAGCGTGACAGACAAACACACAGACTTTCGCATTTTTAATATAAGTTTGGATTAAAAAATAATAAATAAAAAATACCTAATAGTGCCTATTGTTTAGGTAGCAGCTATAAAGTATCTAATATGACTAAAGATTATGAAGAATCAACAAACATTTGTTGTATAAGGCAATTTGATACTCGTTCAAAATTGAGGACGTTGCTATTTCTTTTGTTTTGACTCGGCCATTATACGATTTAAAATTTGCATAATAAATCATTGTTATAACTGGTTTTATGAACATTGATAGTATTTTATAGAGAGATAACGCAGCTTCTTGAGGCACATAAGTATGGTTTTAAGGAGTAAAAAAAATATGTCTAATATATATCTTTTACAGGAGCCAGTCATGGCGCGGTGGCACGAACGTGTGACTGTAAACGACTGGTTGTGGGATCGATTCCCATTCGAGGAGACGAAATATTTAATATTTTCATTTCCTTCGCTCTGGTATCCAAGGCAAAGCGCGGCGTTAAGTTCCACCACTTAATCACGTAATGCCTTCGAATTTGGCGGAAAGTAGGGAAGGGAGTGTCTTAACACCAGGTTCCCTCTGCCTACCCTGCAGTGTGCGGGATATAGCGTAAAGCAATAATTTTTTTTTATTTTCACAAACGAATCGGAATGTCAGTAGTATATAATTAAAATCCATAATAAAAATAATAATTTAAATATCAGACAGACCGTTTGGCGAAGAAGTTGTATGCTATCAAAGGACTTTGATAGCGTACAACTCTCTCTATTATTAAAAAGTTAGTAAAAGTAGAAAATTTACTCCACTTATCCCAATGTAGACAAATTGCGGGAAACCGCTAGTAATAAATAAAAATATTTAAAATCATAAATATATAGATGTTGCATGTTGTTAATTGATAAAATAAATAACTGCAATTAACTCAAAAAGCTCAAATAGAGGTTAAAATTGTCGTGAGAAGTTTATCTTTTTTCCGTTTGCGCTATAATAGTATAGACAGCCATACAAATATTAAAAATGCAAAAATCTGACTGTCTGTCTGTGACGCTTTCATGGTTTATCTACTGGTTCGAATTATATAAAATTCGGAACAAAGAAAGATGAAGACCCAGGGTAAAATATAGGCTACTTTTTTTTCTAAAATTAACCTAAAGTTTTGAAATCGGAGTTGAAAGTTTATATGCAAAGTCATGTAAATACGCAGGCAAAACCGCGAGTGGCCGCTAGTAATATTATAATTGCAACCATGAAATCAATTTAATAATCACCGATTACGAATTAATTAACATTGCCCGTGTAGGTGTGAAATCTACAACACGGTGAAATGTGGACAAGCCAGAAATTGTACAGATCTCGCCCACACAGTCCATTGATAAATTAAAAATAATTTCATTGCGCCAAAACTTATGTATGTATGTATGTACGAATTACGAGGTCATGTTGGTGGCACGTGTGAGAATAAAAAAATTGAGTGTCGAGATGAATTGATAATTTGCTACTTAAAATTATTTAAAACTATCCTCATTTTTTTTCTTTTACATAATTTTTTCTTAAGATTTTAAGTCATTTAAATTCAAATTTAATATATCTCAAATTCAATGAATATGCTCTATATTAGAAAACGTTCTTTTAAAAATATTTCAAATATTTTAAAAGTTTTAAGCGATTTAATATAATACTAACTTTCTTGATACGTTAAACGCGCTTTGTAAGCAAGGTATGCCACTTTACATAAATGTGTAAAAACATGTTATTTTTAATAAATATTTATTAATGTATATTATTTACTTTATTAAATAAACTTTTTTAGCTTCACGATAGGCCGATATCCTGCACCGGTAGGCCGAGGGAACTCCTAGAGTGGAAATCGAACCTGCGTTTACAGTCACACTTATATGCTCCTGCGCCACAACTGGCCTCACGATAACTTTATGTAACAAAAAACTTCGATTAATCGATAGCAGAGCTAGTTTCAATATAATCTGCTTTAAACATCTGTTAAATGCTAATGCAATACAAGTCGAGTCACTTAATTCTTGTTTCCATGAAAGTTTAATCAACAAAATAATTACTCTACAACATCAAGGTGAGTCTCGTAATTGCTCTCATCGATGGGGACCACCCGCGAAGTCGAACAATAAACTGTGGCCGTTCCGAATGCGTCTGCGATACTTCATTTCCGCGGTAATTGAGGAAACAGTTAATTTTTCCACTATTTTTTGTTATTTGCAGATATTTTTAGAGCTTCATGCTTTAAATTCACATAGAAAGAAAAAGTCTAGTCAAGGTATACCGTTCATTCGCGAATTTAATACATTGCGTTTTGGCAGAACTCAATGCAGTACTTTCTTTGTCTAACTGAAGCGCTGAAGAAATGAAAATAATTTAATTACAGGGAATTTTTACCTGGTGAGAATCGAACCCACAACCACTTGTGTTTGTAGTCCGCAGAAGCTGTCCCACTGCCCAATGTAAGCCTCTAATTTGCATATTTAAAAGCAATTAATAGGAGATACGGAGGGAAGGGAGAATTGCCATTAGTTACTTATCGACTCAGTTAAACTTACTAATATAATATGCATATAAATTTACAGATCAATTAACGATTACATACTAAATTATCACCTTTTAAAGAAACATTAGCATTCATAAGTAATAAAATTGGTATAAATATGAAAGAAAATAATATAATTAGTTCTTTGTTTTTTAATAGGATAAAAGAAAAATCATTTAGCGTTATGGTGAGATAGCATTAATACTTTTTATAAGATTTTTTCCCAGTGGCCAGTCGTGGCCCAGTGGCACAAGAGTGTGACTGTAAACGACTGGTTGTGGGTTCGATTCCCACTCGAGGAGTGGAAATTATATTTCCATTTTCTTCGCTCTGGTGTCGAGGTAAAGCGCGGCGTTAAGTTCCGCTACTTAACACGCAAAGCCTCCGAATTCGGCGGAAAGTGGGAAACGGAGTGTCTTAACACTAGGTTCCCTCTGCCTACCCTGCTGTGTGCGGGATATAGCGTGAAGCTATTAAAAAAAATAATAATAATTTTTCCTTAAGTCTGAAACACAGAATCAATGTTTACAATAAGCAATTAGCTTTCCCAACTGCGCCGTATTGACTACTCTTTCACAATTAGAAAACTAACTAAAGCTTGAAGGAAACGGTTAAACCAAAGTTAATGTACCGTTTGAAGAGGTGTCCGACCACCCAAGTCAGTCACAAGTCGATGAATTAAGGAAGTTTGTGCAATACATAATGAAGTGACCGTGACAGTTGACAGAAAGTATGAGTTAAATAATTAGTCAACATATTTTAAAGAAAATTCGGTAGTAACAGAATAAGATATAGAATTTAATTAGGTTGATGGCCAGGTGGCCAATCGTGACCCAGTGGCACAAGCGTGTGACTGTAAACGACTGGTTGTGGGTTCGAATCCCACTCAAGGAGTGGAAATATTTCATATTTTCATTTTCTTCGCTCTGGTGCAGAGGTAAAGCGCGGAGTTAAGTTCCGCCACTTAACACGCAATGCCTCCGATATCGGCAAGTGGGGAACGGAGTGTCTTAACACTAGGTTCCCTCTGCCTACCCTGCTGTGTGCGGGATACAGCGTAAAGCTAAATAAATAATAACAATTAGGTTGATTAAATAAATTTAATTAATTTGTAATATCTATAGGTACATGTTATTGGCAAATATATGTATACAAAATTAGAAAAGGTCATCGTGGCACTGTGGCTGTTCTGACTGTAAACACGGTTGGTTGTAGTTTCGATTCTTATTCAGAAGAATGATGATATTTAAATTATATTCATGTTTAATTCGGGTGGAGATTGGGACGGAGTGACACTAGGTTTTACTGACTTCCCTGTTGTGGGGAGAAAAACGTGAAATTAAAAAAAAAAATAAGTGAAAAATGAATATAGCAAGAAAAATCACCAAAAAAAAAAATTGTGTATTTATATTTATCTATTTAAGGTAAATAACACTTCTTATACATTTTAAAAAACTATTATCAAAAATTCTTATATAGGCACTAGTATTACAAGAAAATTTTAACATTAACTTGTGGTTACCTACATAACAAAGAAGAATCATTGAAACGATGTTTTAACGTCTGTCCACAGAATTTTATTACAAGGTAGGCTCTAACATCAGATGGTAATGCGTAGTTATCAAGTCAGTCGGCGCCTCCGATTTTTGAATATCGATTGAGGCATAATCTAGCCAAGTACAACGATGGGACTCAATTTGAATTCGTAATGGATTCTTTCGCCATCGTAGGTCCGGTTATTTAAGGAGAGACTATTTTGCATAACCTGTGTATGTATGATTATTTAGTTAGTTATGTTTTGCAGGTATTTCATTTTTAATATATTATATTGATAGCATTTATTTTAAAATAGTTAAGATTTTTTAATTATCATTAAGCTTCTATGCAAGATGATAAGTAAGGGTTGATATTTTTTAAGCAAACGTCACGTCAGAAGGAAAAAATACTAAATCGCCAAGAAACCATTTGTTTTCCCAGCTTTACGCTTTTTTCCGTATACATAGAAAAGTAATCGAGACATTGCGTGGTGAGAGGCATAACTCAATGCCGCCCTTTATCTTATCAAAGAGGAGAAACAAAAATAATTTTAATTTACATTTAAGTAGAATCGAATCCAAAACCATTTATAAACAGCATTTACAGTCAGTCAGATACTGTCTCACTGCATCACAATGGCCCCATGAAACTCCAATAAACCTTACAATTAACCTAAAAAAATAGAGGACGTGAGATCAAATAATACTAGTTTTTGTTATATATCCTATATTTTCATATATAAATGACTATTATAAAGACCATATCTAGTCATTAATCCATCTGAAACAATACCCTAATAAATAATTTATGACGAAACATCGGGCTGCTCTACAATTTTTTCCAATGTTGAATGTATGAATGGTACTCTTTGTAGCTATGAAACGTCTACATATTTATAGGATACACGCATTTATTCATAACGTCGCCTACGCAGTATGAAAAACTAGCAATTCTGTAATAATAAAGAATGAAATTTCATTCATATATTTGCTTTTGTTTTTGTGTTTAAAACAACGATACGAATAAATTGTTTGATCTACAATTGTGAAATGGTTTTTGCTATTGCTATATATAAGATTTTATTTATATGATAATTTAATACATCGATATTGCTTATTACCTCAATCTCGATATCCTTCGTTACTAAAGTTATAATTGCGAAAGACTGTCTGTCTGTCTGTTACGATTTTACGGCTAATCTGACGGCCCCATTTTGATGGAATTCGAAATAAAAATAGTTGAAGAATAATATGAAAAATAGTCGTGTCAAGCATAAGGTAGATTTTTTATCAAAAATCTATCCCTAAATGATTGAAATAAGTGATGAAAGTTTGCATCAATAGTTGTGTAGTAACGCAGGCGAAACCACGGGCTCTTGCTAGTATAATTATAAAAAAATATGCCTAGCTCATTAAAACCTGAGCTGTTCTTACAGCAAAAAATAATATTATAAACGTCAACACAATATAATGAGGGTATATTCGTATAGCAACTATAGTCACCTTCGACAAGCGGAGTCGCTTTACGCATACATATCGTACATTAGCAAGTGCATTGCGACGCGTGAGTTGGATTAATGCTCTATTTGCAAGACCTCTGCCTGCCTGAGCTCAAGTACTAAGTTTGCATACTGTAATTCTTGGCAACTTGGCAAGGTATCTAACGTTAACAATACAATAGTCTTTTTTTTTTAATTTGGTATGCCTTTTGTGTATTATTTTAAATTATTGTAGAGTTTTATTGTAATTTGTAGTGCTGTTATAGTCACTTAGACCCGTCTGAATAAGGTTTAGTAGTTTCTAAGGTGTTTGTTAGTTCCAGAGTAAATATTAAAAATTGCATCTATATACTAAGAATAAACGTCGTCGATTAAAAGAAAACAACTTTACGTTGTTTCCCGTATAGCGGCAGGATAGTCATTAGATAATCAACCCGTAATCAACACTGCGTATTGTGTTGAGTGACAGAACTCAACACCACGCTTGGCCTTAGGTATCAGAACGAAAAGAAATATATAGTAGTCTTTTCCCCGAATGGGAATAGAACCCACAACCATCGAGTTTACATTCAAGCGTCCTACGGCGCCACTATGGCAAGCTATTCATGTAAAACGATTAAAAAATACATAAAATACACATATGTGAATGCGTAAGGATGAAAAAAAATGATAACACAACTAAATACTGGATTATATGCCTTTCTAAAACAATTATTACCAGCTAAGCCAGTGTAGCGTAAAGTTAATGATTCAATTCAGAATTATTACTATGAAAGTTTCACTTTAATTACGTGAATAAATACTTATGCGCCGATCGTGAAGTCATTGTAGCATTTTCTAAACGTTATGGCGTGGGTAATTAGATTGTTGAGGCTATTCAACGCGCGATCAAATTGTTAGATGTACTAGACAAGTTTATTTATAATAATTATTAATGTCCCTGGAACTCTTTCTGCCTCTCTTTCTCTCTGCTTTCAACCATTTACAGATAAAATGTATAAAAAAAACTAGTGCAATCGCTACAAGTTGCGAAACTAATATATTAAAGATATTAAGAATGTGTTTATAGTAAATAAAAGAGCTATTTAAATAATTGTCTATATACAAAAAAAAATATATATTTATAACTACTGCTGCTTTCATTTGTAACGCCTTAATTAATTCTAAAAAATGTTTTCACCAAACATATTGTGTGAAACACGACTAAGTCAATTAGGAATTCATTGTAGCGTTTTCTAAACATTATGACTCGAGTAATTATTCTAGAGTTATTAATTGCGGGTGCGGCGACGCGTTACGTCCGCCCTGTTTCGCGGTTGGAGCGTGAATGCCGGTACACGGTGGCAGTCGCAGGCGCCGGTGGCGCCGTGCTTCCGGTTATTACCGGAAGCTAGGTGCAACTGTCGTCTGCAACACTGCCCTTACTTTAGTTTCATGTATCCGTTTACATATATTTTTTTAGCAATTATTCATGTTAAATGTTCAATTTAGACGAGGAAGGTATTGATAACATTATATTGCGTTTAATAAAGTAATTCGGTAGATAATGTTTTACTTTCTTTTAATAATATTTGTGTGAAGCCACACTCTTTAACTAGCTTAGGACGCTAATGTAACCGCTTAATCTAATTAGTTAGTATAACTTAAAATTTTCGTAGTATGCAAAAATAGCTAAATATTGCAACTTATTTCTTAACTTTTACTCAATTACTACTTTAATATTAAAGTATTGAACTTTAATATACTACACCAGAAAAACCAAAAAGGCAAACCGTGTTAAACGCACATTAATAACCTTCGCATTTGGCCGCACAATTATCGCATATGTCAAAAGCAGGTGTACGTACAACTGTTCACCCTCTACAAATGCATCGACATTACGACGCCGAACGATTATCCCTCTGAATTCCCATTTTACGCGTTTTTAAAGAGAAATAAACTTTAACTGGAAGAATTAAGGGTGAATTTTAAGTAAATATAGTACATTGGAGAGGATTTTTGGCGCCAGGTCTAGTAATTTGGCGCCAGACAACCGTTAAGTCCCCCTCAATGAGTTAAGACCACTTTAGTGGTTCCCAAAATTAGGGGTGACGAATCGTCGTTTTGTTTAATTCATCATGATTAACTTTATTTTTTATAGCTTATTTACTTCGTGACGCGGAAAGAGGGAAGTTGGTGACACATCTGACATCAGTACCTTGTAAATTAACATCTAAGGCATGAGCATGTATTATATTTTTACTTTTGTTCCAAGACATTGTCGCCGCGTAATTTAATGTGAAACGATTTTTAAGTCTTTAATAAAAGAGTGAGTGTAGTGGAGCGAGAGTGGAGTGTCTAGCCACTATGTTCTCTTTAATTACTAGTAAAGCTGCACATAATAAAACAATGACGTGTACTTCACAAGAGCAACTTGAAGAACTTTATTGTCTATTTGTTCCGGTACAATATTATCTTCGACTGAAACTTAAAGCCGTAATTTTTTTAAGAAATAATGGCCTGAACTAGTAAATTGATAAAGTAATTTCTTTATCTCTAATATTAAAAAAAATATTCATACATAGGAAATTAAATATTTTTAACATACGTATTATGTATAGGTATAAAAAATTGAACGGGATTCTAACCCGCACCTTTCAAAAACCGGGTTCAAATCCTGCTGGGTTCAAAGTTCTAAAAATGTTTTCATAAGAGATTTTGTCGTAATTATAAAATGTACTAATAAAGGCAAGAATAAAAATGCAACGTACCTAGTTCACGTTATGTATTTGGATTCCGTGAAAGTTCCAACTTTCCCTTATCTAAGTTTACTACTTTTTATCATGCGACTCAAATGATATAATTTATAGTTTTATCTTGTTATTGCCTGATTGTATTATATTAAAAATTAGGGGAAAACCGTTGGCGCCAACGCGGCGCATTTTTGATGTATTCGCGATAGGTGGGAATTCAAGCCGCGCCGGAAGATGTGTAAATTCATTATAAATTATAACATTGGCCAGTCGTGGCCCAGTGGCACAAGCGTGTGACTGTAAACGACTGGTTGTGGGTTCGATTCCCACTCGAGGAGTGGAAATTATATTTCCATTTTCTTCGCTCTGGTGTCGAGGTAAAGCGCGGCGTTAAGTTCCGCCACTTAACACGCAAGCCTCCGAATTCGGCGGAAAGTGGGGAACGGAGTGTCTTAACACTAGGTTCCCTCTGCCTACCCTGCTGTGAGCGGGATACAGCGTGAAGCTAAAAAAAAAAAAAAAAAAAAAAAAAAAAAAATTATAACATTTTCAACACATTTCCATATATTAAGTAAAGTTGATTTTAGCCTCTAAATACATTAAAAAAATATATGTGAAGTGAAAAATGGGAGATAGTTCGCCAACTATTCTTTTTACTTATAATAATAAAACGCTTAAATATACGGGATATATACTTGTAATGACAAAAGAAAAAAGCAATTTCATGCTTTACCTCAGTGTGATATGTACACTCTCCGTTTTCTATATGAAATCAAAACGCGTCATCAACTCCGCATTTTGTTTTAGCAGAGTTAAAAAAAAATAATCGGAAATTGAACCTATAACCAATCTTTATTACGATCAGACAGTATCATACTGTGCCACGATGGCATTTTAATCCCTACAAATAAATAATATGTTCAATACTGACTCACTGATAAGCATTAGACATGTACTGACGTGTAACTACCATTAATAAGGAGAAAGAAAACCGATACAACAATATACTGTAACAAGTTTCACACAGGCCCTATTGTAGATCATAGTAACTTTCTACTTGAATTATTTTGATCTTTGGAAAGTGTATACAATTTCATCTTGTTTTTCCGGTATAGCGGGGTAGTCGGAGAAAATCTAGTGTGAAGACACTCCGTCGTCCACTTTATGCTCGAAATCGACACATTGCATGTTGAAAGATGGAACTCAACTCCGTAGAAAGTGCATAGTTAAGAGAAAAATAGACCATTGTAAAATAAATTTAATAATAAAAAATGTGTTACCTTTGAATAGTAAACTAACGAAACGGGAAAAAGCGTGAAGCTGTAAAAATCTCTTATTTTGCATATTTCTGAGTATAGATAAAAATATTCTTTAATGGTGCCAGTCGTGGCGCAGTGGTTCGAATGTGTGACTGTAAACGACTGGTTGTGGGTTCGATTCGCACTCGAGGAGTGGAAATATTTTATATTTCCATTTCCTTTGCTCTGGCATCAGAGGTAAAGCGCGGCGTTAAGTTCCGCCACTTAACACGCAATGCCTCTGAATTCGACGGAAAGTGGGGAACGGAGTGTCTTAACACTAGGTTCCCTCTGCCTACCCTGCTGTGTGCGGGATACAGCGTGAAGTTAAAAAAAAAAGAAAAAATAAAACTTACTAAAATAACACAAAACTGTTTATGCCATTATTATCATAAAATTTGATAGACTGGTTTTCAGTCTAGATAAACAAAGAATAATGTGGTCATAAATAAATTTTTAAATTCCTGCATTTTAAGTTGTTTGCACTTACTTGTTTTACGAATTGAGGTTTGCTATATTTATTTGTAATTTGACACTATCGTCTACCAGTTTTACAATAAAATAAATTTATTTACTACTATATAATACCAATTTATTATAATTACTGTTTTATTCGTATATAACACGTAAATAATATACATTTTTTAGCGTCATACTGTATCCCGCACCCAAGACTGTATGCAATGAGAACCTAGTATTGGCACACTCCTTTTCCCATTTTCCGCCGTATTTTGGAGCCGTAATATGTTAAGTAATGGACTTGACGCGCAGCCCCGCTTTGCTTCGAATATCAGGGCGAAGTAAAGGAAAATGTTAATATTTCCATTCTTCGAGTGGGAATGGAACTCACAACCTGTCGCGTTTACAGTCACACTTCGTGCCTCTGCACTACAGCAGGGTTCTCTAAAAGAAATCTTTAATAATTTGTAAATTTCTTCAGTATCTATTTTCTATTAACTATTTACTTATAATTCAAAGTGGCCAGTCGTGGCCCAGTGGCACAAGCGTGTGACTGTAAACGACTGGTTGTGGGTTCGATTCCTACTCGAGGAGTGGAAATTATATTTCCATTTTCTTCGCTCTGGTGTCGCGGTAAAGCGCGGCGTTAAGTTCCGCCACTTAACTCGCAAGCTTCCGAATTCGGCGAAAAGTGAGGAACGGAGTGTCTTAACACTAGGTTCCCTCTGCCTACCCTGCTGTGTGCGGGATATAGCGTGAAGCTATAAAAAAAATATTTATAAGACATCATGCCAGATGACTGTGACGCATTCTGTCTCTCCAGATCTAAGAACGTCTATATTTCTACGGATAAGATATAAGCTTACAACCATCACGCGGAGCCCAACTATCACCACAATGACATACAGAATACAACAATATCTTTTTTTTATTTACGCATAATATGATAGATAGATAAAATATGACGTAGACGTCTAACAGTATATATGTATATAAAAAATATGTACATTAAAAATGTAGTTTAATAATCTGTTGTGATACTTTATATAACACTAGCGGCCCGCTCGCGGCTTCACCGCGTGGATTATTTGGTTATATTGCTACCCTCGGGGTAGATTTTTGAAAAATGATTAACCTTGGATTATCAATTATTCCATATTCCAAATTCCAAAAATTCATTACAACCGGTCAAGCGGATTAGATTTTTCATATAAACTTTCATCTCCTATTTCAATTCTTTAGAGGTTGATTTTTGAAAAAATAAGTAGCCTATGTTAGACTCTGGATTATTTACTACTTTTATTGTAAATTTTATCCAAATCGGACCGCTAGATTAGCCGTGAAAACATGACAGACAAACCGACAGACTTTCGCATTTATAATATAAATATGGAAGTAGACAAGTAAATTCCTTGATTGATCATATTTAAACGAAAAATAACCACATTTGAGTCATAGTATATGTATTAGCAAAAAAAGCAAACAAACAATGCGACATATATGAAGTTTAGACCGCATTTTCTTTGTCATGAATATTATTGTGCAAAATATAACATTTCATTGTTCGGTGAAAGGAGACGCTTGCGTTGACGCATACCATACACCGTTAGTGCATTGTCTCTCGGAATCTTTTTGTGCAGGACTATTTCGTCACTTGCCGGTAATAATAGATATAGAAATATATGTTGAGGTCGTCTTAGCGCAGTGTGACAGGATCTTGTAACTGTAAACGCGATCGTTTTGGGTTGGATTCCTACTCAGAAGAATAAAGCCTTTAAATTATAATTTTTCGTACTTGAGACAAATCGCGGCGTTGAGTTTCGCAACTGAATACGCAATGTCTGGATTTTGGGCGGAAGGTGGAAAACGGATTGTCTTGATACCCTGCTAAACAATGTTTAACGCCATGTAGCCACGCCATGTAGCAACGCCATGTAGCAACGCCATGTAGGTTTCATTACCAGTAGGATCATATCCAAAATAATTTCAATTTCGCCAGTAATGTAAAACAAAGTATTGTATACTTTAAAATAGACAGAACGTCGAAAACACAATATTTAACGCTAACAAAATGTCTTTATTATACAGAAAAAATAATAAAAAAATCTCTAAAACCAAATGAAACCACATTACCGCAAGGCATTTTTATAGCTTTCGTAGAATGATAAATACTCTAGTTCTAAACTATTCGAGCTATTATTATAATGTATAGCATCTTAAACTTATATTAATTGTATAAGCTGGTGGCATTACTTTAATAAATCATCAACAGCTTAATTTGCGTGAACGCGTATCGTGCATGTTCACCCAATGATTTATTGTATGCCGTTTACTGACAATTTCATATACATATGTATTATATATAGCGAGGTCTGAAGGATGAATATTTTAGTAAGAATTTATATAGGCAAAGTCTATAATTAAGATTATCGACGTGGCACAGTTGTAATTTTGTTGTTTGAGTACTGTACTTTTTGTATACTGGGTTCAAATTCAAAGTTATTTAAATTGATGATTAAAAATTTATTCAATTCTTTTCTATATAAAATGAAGAATTTATACGTTAAAGAAAAACATTATTAGTATATTGTTTAAGTTTTTTATAATACTTGAGATACAAAATTAGTAAAACTTTTTTTTGTACGTATTCAAATCAAAATGGAAATGTACTTAAGAAAAAAAAAACTGCACGTGATAAGTTAATTCGCACGATACGAAACAATAACAATTAGATCTTTTTGTTGTATGGTATTCTATAGAAGTATCTAGAATGAAGTTCAAAGTAAAAAGACGAATATTTCGATAACAGCAGCTGTTAGCAGTGTTATCTTAATTTATATGTGCAAATTTTTTCTAAGTCAACAAATTAGTCTGAGCAAAGCAAGTGTAGAGCACTTGTAATGTTTAAGTAATAAATATCAATTGTTAAAATCTCTAACAAGCTACAGCCAACGTTTTTTATGTTTATGATCTTAAAAAACATTTTTTTAGCTTTATAATGTATCCCGCATATAGCAGAGTAGGCAGGGGGGACCTAGTGTTAGTACCCTCCGTTTCTCATTTATTTCATATTATTTTCAATACAACATTTTTTGATTGCAAAAGCTACTGTAAATTTCTACTTTCGACAGTTTCAATCTATCTCGTTAGCAAAATCGGAGAATACAAAGAAAAGTAGTCAGTCAGTAGCTTCTCGCTTATTATATATTTATATACCCAATAACTTAAAAAAGAAAAGAAAAAATTCAATAATAAGAAAGTATATTTAGTATATAACAAATCATAGATTGCCTACTACTATCTATTATTTAAGGAATGGGTAATTCATTGCAGGAATCCCATTACGTCACTGGCGCCCGACTCCCGGCGCGTGTCGCCCACATGGTATTTCAGTTAAAACCAAAAAATCGATCAACTATGCACTTTAATTCTGAAAAATAGGGGCTAATTTTGTGTGTAAAACTGGAGTATAGTTATATTATGTTGAAGTTATTTCTCTGCCTTATTCAATGGTAATAGAGATTTGGGTTGCTTTTTTTATAAGGCGTTTTTGTTTGTTCCCTTTGTGGAGCTGCGATGAGATTGGCAATCCAGTCGGTAGAATGTCTTCTATTTAGAAATGTTTACGTAAGCAATAATTTAAATATTATTTTTTTTATAATTAAAAAACTGAATTAGTTAAGGCCTTCGAGCGCAGTGAGACAGCGTATGACTAAGCGTAAACGTGATATTACGTGATATAACGTGGTTCGAGTCCTACTCGAGGGTATGATTTTGGTACCAAAGACAAAGCACAGCGTTGATATTCGCCATTCAACACGCAATATTTCGATACTGGAAGGAAAGTGGAGGATGGAGTATTTTGACAATAGGTCTTCTCCGAGTACCCCGTTATAAGGAAAAAAGCGTAACGCCGAAAAAGAAATATGTAAATTGGTAAACACTCACTATTATTAGATTATTACAATTTATTGTGTAAAGGTGAATGACTTTAAACAATCTTATCGCCATTTCATTACCAAATGAGTCGAAACAATCTACAGTCATTAAGGGCTTTCTTTACCAATCAACATTTCTTTCTTAAAGCCTAATTACTTTTTTTTATAGACAACAAAGCGCATTAGTCAAATTGGAGTATTTAGACATAAGTTATAACTTAGGTCCATCTATACATATAATAAAAATGTAACTTATTACTGTCTGTACATGCAAGATATATGAGAACATGATTATTGGGGACATTTACGAATATACGAACCCAAATCAATGATTTTTTAATTTATTTCCTGTTTATCTATTTACCTATATGCTTGTGCGCGTTAAACTCGGAAACGGCTTTTAAATGCAGTTTTGACTATTGTATTTTGGTTAACTTTCCTTAACATTGAGTGTTTATTTCATAAATGAAAAAGTTACAAAAATACAAATTATAAATTTAAGTAAAGTTTTTGATTTGAGTAAAGACACGGGCGGGCGAAGATACAAAATAGTTAGCCCTGCATTTTACTCAGGCGAGTAAGTTGCTAGCAATGAATATATTTTTGACGTAAATGTATCTTTATGAAATAGTCAAGAATACTTTATATTTTTTTTATAACTAAGTTCATATATTCCGGTTCAAAATACCACTTTCAGTGAGTCTTCCCTAAGTATTTGGATTTTAGATGCGAAAGGTGATTGTGACGGCAAGGCGCCAAGTCTGCCTGTTATCAGATCGTTTCGATACATTATCGATTGTACGACGTCATTACACCGATGAATACTAAAGTTGATTTCGTATTTGCAAATAATTTCGTAGGTGGGTAAATTCCCTCAGGTTAAAACGTGGCTGTCTTAATCTCTATAAGAATGTTTCAATTTAGTAGAAATGTTATAAGTAGTATTTCTTAATATTTCATAAGAATCAATTTTAAGGGTGATGGGCATTGTATACTTTTTCAATTTTATAAAAATGTATATAATGTGAAATAAATGTATATAAATGTAAAATTTTATTAGTATGTAATTTTAAAATGTAAAAAACCACTAAAAAATACTCTTTTAACAGTCATAGTATCTTCTAAAAGCGCGAGATTAAATGTTACTGAAATATTCTAATGTTTCATTAAACTTTATAATAATATTTTTTTTGAAATAAATCTTTTTTAACCAGTTTAATGGCGTATAATTTTTGATATTTGAAAATATTTTTTTTAGAAAACCCTATGTTTCGTACACTTTACAGTAGTGTTACAGGTAGACTGTGGTGACATTCTGTCAGTTGATACATTATTATATCAAACTACCGCCAAAGACTTATTAGTTGCCTCGCATACTGCCCTGGACCTTTAAAATGAGCTGACTGTATCTTGGTCTCTTGTATGGTGGCTTTGAGATTTGAAAAAACGTATTTTCAAATACCAAAAATGTTCTTGTTTAATCCGGTAAAAATAGTTTTATTTCAAGATATGTAAAAATAGTGAAACCAAATCTCTCATTAATTAAGAAAGTTACTTTCGTTTATAATTAATTTATATACATAATATATTTTTAAGCAATTATTACTACAAAATCTATATGGAAAAAAAAATACAATTTCCCCTACATCAGAATGGGCAAAGCGAAACTAGTATCGAACTCTATTCTCCACTATCCGCTCGAATTTATGACATACCGTGTTCAGACGGAACTCAACGCCACGTTACACCACGCCAAGTGACCAAAAAAATAATAATACAAAAATATATCAATTATACGAAATCAGAGGTCCATTTTGAACAAAATAAAGTAATAAAACTTGATTAAGCAAAGACCAGATTCGTGTGACCTCCAGTGATAAGGCGACCTCACAGCTTTTTACACGCTCGCCGAACGCCTTATCATAAAATACTCGTGTTTCTTATAAACGTTATAACTTTTTTTTTTATGTAATTTAGGCGATGATAATTGGTAAAGTATTCTAATGACTGTCTGACTACCATATGTTATCTGTAATGTGTATTTTTTTACCATTAATTTACATATTTTCATAGTTTATTTAATCACTTTATGGTTTTAAAGGTAAACGTTTTTTAGGGTATGTGTTATTTATGTTATAAATGTAAATTGTTTGAATTTAATTTTATATAAAAAGTTCTAGTAATTTAATAAATTTGAAACTCTAGTAATTTAATAAATTTGAAACTCTAGTAATTTAATAAATTTGAAAGCTTGTATATTTTTTATGTTTTTTCTCTGATTGAGGCAAAAATAAATAATAGATTGGAACTAGAAGATCAAAATTACAAGTTAATGACTTAATACACAGAAAAAAATTTTTTCTCATATATATTTCGATTTAATTATGAAATTACAAAGTGGAGAAAGATCAGCAGAAAAGTATGTATAATAATTTCAATATATCTTATTATATACCCTGTTTGACAGTACCATTGACCTTAACCGCGGTTTTTTTGAAACAAATACATGAATATTCTAATGAAGTCGTCGCTATTGTCATGTAAAATGCTAAACTCAAAACCATAAACGACATAATATTACTTAAACTCTAGAGATATTTAAAGAATAAACAATACGTTAAAATAATATACTTCTGCTTAAATAAATATTTAAGGTATTACAAGTAAACATTGCTTTAAAACTTTAGAAGTTTTTAAATAATTAACTAAAAGATGATAATTTATATATAAATGATCTTACCAATTAATCCAAGATCTGATGATTCTGAGGATGCTTCATCACTGAAAACAGTTGATAGCTGGTACAGAACGAGAACCAAACATACGCTAAAATTAACCACCGCCATAATGAATTAAAATCTATTTGCCACTAAAAATACATAACAGTTTCACTATCACTCTATCACAGTTCCATCAGTCATAATCACTAACACTAACAACGCACTGGTAAAGTAAATTCAAAATTGTTTTTATATTTGTAAGCACGCGGGCATTGTATTTAAAAAATGTTGAATACATCCATCTCGTGTAGTGGTTGAAAGACAACTAAATACTAATGGCCGCTGTGCCGCGTGCGCCATACGATGCGTCACACGCGTGCGAGAGAGACGGCAACAGTGTGTGAAGAGTGAGGCAAAGAATTGCAAGCTTTAGGGTTGTTATTGATGTCGATGAGCTTTTGTTGAATTAATAAATAAAAAGTATTTTTACTATTTGAATATAGTATGAGTTTTTATTCAAGAGTATTATTTTTTTTTATTTGTGCTTACGACAATTTTAGTGTAATTATTTTTCCTGGTAAATTATAGCTTTGTGTTTAACAATATACGTAGTACAGTAACATATCTATATATCAGGACGATTGGCAATATAAAGATAAAGCCTCAATATATATAAATTTTCTTTTATGAAGTGCATACTTTTTCATCTCTTTCTCTTTCTCTCTGCTTAGAGAAGAGAGAAAATATAAGTTATCGTTGTATATTTTATTATTCTGTTAATTTATTTATCATATTCAAGTGTAAAATATAAAAACATTACCTTCAAGATAATAAATTAATAATGATTATTATTTCATACAATAACTATGTACAAAATTGTTTACATCATATTTATTATTATAATAATTTATCTAAATCTAATCTCTTATGAGACATCACTAAACACGGCCTAGGTAATGCTATTGTAAAATGCATAAATAATTTAAACTTTATTGCCTTAATATAAAGTACTATTTCCTTTGAAGTTTTTCGTGAATAGAATTAAAAATTGGTGAAGCGCCAGGCATTTTGAGGTGCATTCTTTTTGTTGACTTTTTTGTTTGTGTTGGCGCTTCTAGTTGTTTATCGTGTCGACAGTGACTAATATCGATAAAATTTATATTAATTAATTTTTATTCTTATCTTATTATAATTTATGTAAAAAAATTGAGTTTGATATTTATTTTTATATTATATTATATGCTTTTCTATTTATATATTCCCTTATATATTATGACAAATCATAATATCAAGTTAAATATATTTATACTGCAATAATGTAGAACCCTATGTATTAAATAGGTTATTAAATAAGATTTACACATTTCATTTCTACAAATTACCTATCCCTCTATTCGATTATTAAATGAACTTTTACATTACTTTATAAAAGCAAAATATATTAACCGTGACTATTATAACTAAGGTACTAAAAACATCGATATTAACACAACATTACTATTAAGTAAAAAAAATCATCGATAACACTAGAGTGCTTTGGCCACCACGGATTCATTCTTATTATTGTACATCTATTATCTGTAGATCGTTTCTTGTTAACGACTGTATAGAATGACGATAAAGCTTTTTAGAACTAATTACTTTGGTACAGTTAAATAAATAAGTAAATAGTTTTAAGCAAAGTAAATATGTTGTTTTTCAGCTTCACGCTTTTTAGCACGTAGAAGAGTAGTTAGAAAGAATATAGTGTTAAGACACTCCGGTCTCCATTTTTGTCCCTTTCCTGTCCTTTCTTTCCTTTATGCACTCTCCGCCTAAAATTGTGACATTGCATGATTAGTGACAGAACTCAACGTCGCTCTTTTATCTTTGGTAAGAAGCGGAGAAATGCATACAATTTATAATCATTTCTCCGAATGGGAATTGAACCCACATCCCATTACAGTTTAAATACGGATTTCTTAAAATGTTTATGTAATATCCAAATACCATATCGTACAAAAAAATATATATTTAGTTATCTGTCTTATTCATAGTAACAAAATAAAATTTTAAAAAATACATATTAAATTAATAAATTAAAAACAATTGCTTTATAAAATAAAACCTATTTAAATGCATCAAGCTAAAGTTTAAAAAGTAAAAAGCAAACATTCGATTTGGAAAGCAAGCCGATGGAGTACGCAACGGGGGTAAAAAACAAAGGCATTCGTCGCACGAAACCTTTGTTAGGGGTATGCGTCTGGACCATAGCGGCGTAGGATGACAAGGAATTTTGGTTATATTTTCAGATCAGTCTTTAAAAATTGTAATAATTAATGCTTTTAATGCTAAAAACAATGTTACGCTTTTTGCAGCGTAATGGGGTTGTCAGAGAAAACCTGTTAAAGATACTCTTTGTTTTTTTAGCTTCACGCTGAATCCCGCACACAGCAGGGTAGGCAGAAGGAACCTTGTGTTAAGACACTCCGTTCCCCACTTTCCGCCGAATTCGGAGGCATTGCGTGTTAAGTGGCGGTAACGCTGCACTTTACCTCGAAAACAGAGCGAAGAAAATGGAAATATTTAATATTTCTACTCCTCGAGTGGGAAACGAAGCCACAACCAGTCGTTTGAAGTCACACGTCTGTGCTACTGGGCACACGACTGGCTCCAAGATAAGCAAAATAACGAAATGTTGTTACGTTATTAATTGAAATTTATTTTTAAGCCATTTCTTTATACATTATTTATGAATAATAATTGGATTATACTGAACTAATATTGTGAATGGAATTCTTACGCTTTTTTCCCCATACTAGGTTAGTTAGAGGAAATCTAATGTGCAGAGATTTTGTTATCCACTGAATGACCGAATTTATATGTCTAGTTACAAAAATCAACGCCGTATTTGTCTTGTTAACTACACCATAGAAATAAGTATAATTATATAATGTTCATACCATCGAGCGGAAATCGAACCCACAACCAACCACGATTAATGTTAGTTACTGTAAATAATAAAAATAGCTATTATTATTCACAAAATTTGCTTCAAAATCATGGCCAACCACCTGTCTGCATCATAATAACGTTTAATGACTCCTTCTCGGTTAGAACACATCCAGAATACGTAAACGGTAGGATTTATTGCATTCTTCAAAGTCGAAAGGTTTTTGTTAATTGGTTACCGATTGCTTTCATTAAGATGATCAGTTCTGAGGATAACTGATTGTAAGTCAAATCGATATAGAGCTCTTCTCTTAATTTATTTGTTCTTAATTGCTAGTTTTACATTTTGTCTAAATTTTAAGTAAAGCAAGCGCGGCGTTAAGTTCCGCTAATTAATGAAACAATTTGATTGTATTGACTTCGATTGGGAGAAACGTTTATATATTTAAAAATATTTTTATTATTCAAATCTTCAGTACAACATGATCTAAGGGAATTGGTTGATAATAACATATTTTTGTCAATCTGACTAGGTAGCTCAGATACAAAAAAATCAACTATATATCTCAACTTGATATAAGTTATGCCTTCCTTCTTATGGACATTTTTTTTAGCACCTTCACGTTTTCTCCCTCAAAGCAGGATAGTCCGAGAGAACCAAGTGTCAAAACACTCCATTTTCTTCTTTCCGTCTGAAATCCAGAGATTACATGTTGACTAGACATTCCTTCGAGTGGGAATCGAATTTACATTTACACTTAGACGATAACCGATTGGGCCACGATATTTAAAACTTAACTATACAAATCACCTTTCCTCAAGTAATTAATACTTTTTTTATTAAAAAAATAGCACAATAATTTAAAAAAATCGGTAAAAGTACCACACCGTCGCCATTTTTATAGTCTCGTCGGCATTTCTTTAAAACAATACGTACTAGAATTCATATATCATAAACTAAAGAGTGACTGGCGCCAGAAATATTGTCTTCTATAGTTATATAATTTGTCAGGTAACTGTATCATGACTTACTTAAGTAGTTCTTGAAAAGAATGTAACTTTTAACTCTACAGGTAAACGATTTGCCGTTTTTGCTTTTCACGTAAACCACTCAGACCTCTATTGTTGCGTTTACGAAAAACAAAAGAATGTTAAAATTCCAATTTTAACCTTAATTAGGTATGTTGGGGAAATTTAGTGGAGTCTGTGTGGTCTTTCGATTGCGTATGTTTGTATTACAAATTTATGAATATTTATTCGATTTTTTTTTAGCTTCACAGTGTGTTCCGCACGTAGCAGGGTAGGTAGAGAGAACCTAGTGGTAAGACATTCCGTTCCCCACTTTCCACCGAATTCGGAGGCATTGCATGTTAAGTGGCGGAACTTAACGCAGCGCTTTACCTGATATCAGAACGAAGGAAATGGAAGTATTAAATGTTTCAACTCCTGGAGTGGGAATAGAACCCACAATCAGTCGTTTACAGTCACACATTCGTGCCACTGCGCCACGACTGGCTCCTATTCGAAATATTAATTCCTTTTTTTAAATATATTCAGGTCGTTGTAGTATAGTCGGCAAGAAATGACTGTTGCGACAGGACAGTTGTAGGTTGGATTTTATCTTGGGGGAATAATTATATTACTTTCATTATATTTATTTTTTCTCTCTGGTAGCCGCGAGACACCGCTTTGCAATAAGATAAGATGAGATTTTGGTCCTGTTAAAGGAGAACGGAGTGTCTTGACACTAGCTTCTCTTATGAAGCTTAAGATAATTTTTCACGAAGTAGTTTTGTAATCTGTCTACGCATTAATTGTCGAATAACGAAAGATTATTTAGGTTTATTTAGCAAATTCACGATATTTAATAAATATGTAAAATATTTGAAATAATGTTATGTCATACATCATTTATATACTATGTTATGCGGGAAAATAAAGAATTTAAAAACAATTTTAGCAAATAATATCGACCAAATTTTTCCTAAAAGTTATTTAACTGAGTATTAAATAATTAGAATGGACTAAACAGTGTTATCAGATCTACGATAAGGGTTGGGCAGTCAACAATGGCCATTTAGACTAGGATTTATGTTGGGTACGGGTGGCGCTGTCTCTTACACGTTTACACGGAAGATAACTTACTTGCTCTTAAGTGCATGTCTAGACACGTTTTGAAGTGTTTTTAACTTTTAAGTGAATACATTTTTGTTTTAGTCATAAAGGTTCCATTTATTATCTATTATCTTCTGAGGATTTTACTACGGGTTTCTTCTATTTTGTAGAGGCCGTCGCGGCGCAGTGGAATAGCGTTTGACTGTAAACGGGATGGTTTTGAGTTCGATTCTCACTCAGTGAAATCGTGATATATTATTTTCATTTCCAACGGAGAGGCACTAGGTCTTCTATGACTACTTTGCTCTGCGGGAATATGCTTAAAGAATATATACAACTTTTAAATACATTATAATATTTTTATCAAAATATATTTGACACAGCTTACTTCAAAGTTTACATTTTAATCTTACTTTTTCCTTACAATGTATTTTTGAAATCTATCTAGTGTAAATAATAGCTATGGAAAATACTAATTCATATGAAGTATGTAATCGTAATTTTATTATTATGAATATTATTCATTTCTTATTCCTTTTTTTTTAGCTTCACGCTGTATCCCGCACACAGCAGGGTAGGCAGACGGAACCTAGTGTTAAGACACTCCGTTCCCCACTTTCCGCCGAATTCGGAGGCATTGCGTGTTAAGTGGCGGAACTTAACGCCGTGCTTTACCTCGGCACCAGAGCGAAGAAAAAATAAATATTTCCACTCCTCGAGTGGGAATCGAACCCACAACCAGTCGTTTACAGTCACACGCTTGTGCCACTGAGCCACGACTTTTCTTATTCAATTAACCTTTCATATAAATTCTTTACGTATCTTACTTAGTTCAAAGATTCCCTTATTTTCGAGCAATTTTAATGACTGTTCAACAAATCTAATTGTATAATTTTAGTTTCCTATGCCAATTATATTGATATTGATTGATTGCCATTTACTACCTAATATATAAAAATGACAAAAAAACGTTCTTCCTCCGTTTACGGAGGGTTAAATTGTTTTTTTTATTATCACTTCACTTCATTTTTTTTCATTCTCATTTTACGCCAAAAACGATATTTTCAACATCCTAGTTGCCACTCTGTTATTTTCTTGTCTAAGTTCAGACTTCTCCGTTTAAATAAAGAAATTACTTTAGTAATTTCTTCTTAATTCATATTTAGTTGTAAATATACTTTAAATATTTAAAATCACCAAAGGGATGTTTTTGTTCAAAAACAAGATTCGTATTCACTCTCCAAAATCCTAGCACGCCATAAATAACATTTAAGCTATGAGGCATTAATATTATATTAAAACAAAGTAACTCTATAAATAGTTGTAAGATACGAAATCAAAAGTCCATTTGTTTTGTTTTATTAAAATATTTCTTAAACAAACAACCTGAGCACATTTGAAATAAAACAAAAAAGGTTTTATAAAAGTATGCCGAGCCGGTCCCGGTCGGGCCGGGCTTAATTTCGTGTATAATGACGGACCCATGAGATGGTTATTTTAAAATTGCTTATTTATTTTGACTTTGTTTCTGTTTTTTTTTATTGTTGAGAAATTTGCAAGGGCTTTTTTATAGGGCTTGGGAATTGAGATTTTCAATTTAAAAATTGAGGTACATAATTTGTGTTTTATAGATTTTCTTTGGCGTATCTTTCTTTACGTGTTTTCTGGCATAGATGGTACTCGGAGAATGTAGTGTCAAAACACTTGGCTATCCATTTTCTTTTCAAATTGACATTTTTACATTGTTCTTTGAGATACGAAGCTAGGGGCAGTGCTTTGTCTTAATAGAGAGACAAAAAGATTTTTTTCCTTGAATATAATAATATTTTCGATTTAATAATTTTATCGACTGGAAATCGAACTCACAGCCTTGATTCAGTAACCTTTACATCCGGACGCTGTTGCTGTTCGTCGCTGATGGGCTTAATTTTATTATATGTTATTTATTAAATGTTTTGTTTACATTGTCGCTAATAGAATTCAATTATGTACTCATTTCAGTATTCTCTGATACACAGAAATCAATGAGCCCGGTCTAATGTTTGTAACTCCCTTACCTAATAAAGAAAATCTTAAGAGTTTTTACAAAGAAAGTCAAGTTTTACAATTTTTTTATTTATATTTTTTTACTGTTTCTAATCTGATCTCATCAACGTTTGCGGTTTCTAAGAAGTAAAAGTAAATTTTACCGAGGTATAAATTCAAAATGTATTCATATTGATCAAATAACAATTTGTACTTTTGCTTAAAATGATTAAATCTTAATTTACTCTGGAATATATTTTAAGTAAACGACTGGTTGTGGGTTCGATTCCCACTCGAGGAGTGGAAATTATATTGCCATTTTCTTCGCTCTGGTGTCGAGGTAAAGTGCGGCGTTAAGTTCCGCCACTTAACACGTAAGCCTCCGAATTCGGCGGAAAGTGGGGAACGGAGTGTCTTAACACTAGGTTCGCTCTGCCTACCCTGCTGTGTGCGGGATATAGCGTGAAGCTATATTATTATTATTATTATATTATATATATTTAATACTATTTTCTTTTGCAGATTCACGCTTTTTCCCGAATAGTAAGGAAATCAAAGAGATAGTGTCAAGACTCTTTTCTCCATTTTTCCCCCGTCATCGAGACATTGACGTGACGTGTTGAGTGGCTGAACTCAACGCCGCGCTCTGTCTTAGGCACTGGAGTAGAGAAATGAAAATATCATAAAACTTTTTTTTTATAATGAAAATATCATGTAACTTTTTTATTTGGTGGTAAGAGATTCGTTCTCCGACTGGCTCGCGACCACTATCATGTAAAAGACGAACCGCCAAATATCTTATGATGTGTTCCGGTTCGATGGCATGTAAGCCAGCTCTCCCTATTCCCACCATTCCCATCCTTCCTCCCTCCTTCTGTCCTACATTCCCAAGACTGGCAACGCATCCATAACTTGAATGTTGTGGATGTCTATGGGCGAAGGTAACCACTTAACACCAGGTCGGCCTTCAGCTCGTTTGCCTCCTTTATTCCATAAAACTTTTCGCGTTTGAATTTTTCAATAATATTTATATATCTTTTGAGTAAGGTTCGTATGCCACTAGTAAATATGATCAATCTTAAATCTAAATTTAGAATACTTTTGTTGTATTGATTTGGTTATACAAAATGCAGCATTAAGTTCTGCCTCTAACTGCCAATTAAGTTCAATAGCGACAGCTAGGCACCTAGGCACCAATATTTATATGTAAATGTATAAAACATTATTTCAAGTAAATTAAGACTTACCAATTTTAAAAAGGACCAAATCATCCTTATTAATTTTGAACTCATACTTCGGTAAAATTTTTTGTTGTCGTAAAAATTTACTTATTTATATTATTCGCCTATGCCAATACGTTGTTTTGTCATTCACAGCCTTAGGCAACATTAAGATTATGTTTAACATTTAACCCTGAATCTATACGTAATAAAATAATGAAAACCGAGTGTTTGTACTACTTAATCGATTGTAATAAAATAGTTTTTGTCGTATAGCTTTTTAGTCTAAGCATGTCCTAGACTAAACTTGACGAAGAACTAATTGTGGACTATCCAACTAAACTATAAGAAATAAGCAAATGGTGCCCTAATTGAAGTCTTTCTCCGTTTTGAGCATTTTTCGGTAATATATAAAATGCATCCTTAGCAAAAATTTCATTCAATGTGATATGCAGCATGCTAATATTTAAAGCTGGAAAGTTTGTCTGTCTATCTGTCTGCAAATAATCTACAACTAATACAGGCCCGATTTGGATAAAATTCGGAATGAAAATAGTTTATCTATTTTCAATCAGACCCAGAGTCAAAGATGAGCAACTTTTATTCAAAAGAATTAAAAGGAAATTTGTATAATTACAAATATTTAAATTTTTGCAAATATTTAATGAATATATCTTATATCTTTCAGCTAAGCTAGCTAAATCGACCAAGATAGTTTTCATTTTTATAAAATGTCCTTTTCTCCGTATTTTCAGGCATTAAAAAATCGGCTAAATTATCATTACAATGTCAATTTCACAATATTAGTATGTTGTATTAGCTCATAGTATTTATTTTTATTTATTATATTTTTGTATTATAAGTTTTATATTATACCATTTTTTATTATAATCATAATTTTAAAATCACCATTCCTCACGAAGAAAAACTGAGTGGAGCTCGGACACTTGATATTAAAGTATTTAAGTCACTATAATGAAATAAACAATTACAATAAACATTTTTATTTGTTTTCTACGTGTTAGTATTTTCGTGATTATCCATTGCCGGTGGTCGTCGATGAGGCTTATCAGGTGTTGTTGGTGGAGGAGTAGTAGTAGTTGTAGTAGTAGTAGTAGTAGTCGTAGTCGTAGTAGTAGTAGTTGTTGTAGTGGTAGGGACTGTAGTAGGATCAGTAGGTATTGTAGTTGGAGCTGCAGTTTCTGGAATCGTCGTAGGAGCTTCAGTAGTAGCAGCTTCTGTCGTTGTAATAGTAGTAGGATCGTCTGCTTTAGGCGGAGCTGTAGTTGTAGGTGGTATTGTTGTAGTAGTAGTAGTTGTTGTTGTTGTTGTAGTAGAAGGATTAGTAATCTCTTGTGTAGTAGTTCTCACAGTAGTGGGCATAATTTTTGTTATCGTGTGAACTAATTTCTTTATTGTAGTGGTACTTCTTCCTAAAATTATTTTGACTATGCTTAAAGGCAGCCAGTGGCCGGGCATGTCTGCTTCCACCGGATTTGCTATGAATATTAACGTGTCGTTTTCTGGATCTGGCCATTTCGTTCCCAACAATAGTTCTATTACGAAGAGAAGTATGAAAATCGATCTGTATATCTTGTACATTTTGAATAAAAGTTGTTGAATTACGACATTTAAGAAATTCTGAAAAAGAATATGCAAGAATAATATTAAGACATTTTTTTAGCTGTTGTCCCGTGGGGGGACGGGTTAAGAATACAATTCCCCCCCGCCGCTGGGTAGCGTCCCGTAAAAGGCGGGTAATCCAGTAGCTTGGTGGTAGGAGATTCTTTCTCCGACTGGCTCGCGACCACTATCGTGTCAAAGACGAACCGCCAAACATTTGACGATGTGTTCCGGTTCGATGGCACGTAAGCCAGCTCTCCCTATTTCCACCATCCCCATTCTTCCTCCCTCTTTCTGTCCTACATCCCCAAGGCTGGCAACGCATCCATAACTTTAAAGTTGTGGATGTCTATGGGCGAAGGTAACCACTTAACACCAGGTGGGCCTTCAGCTCGTTTGCCTCCTTTATTCCATAAAAAAAAAATAAAAAAAAAAAAAAAAGCTGACTGTATCTCGATTACAGCAGGCTGGGCAGAGCAGAATCTAATGTTAAGACATTACGTTCCCCATTTTCCGCCGAATTCTGGAGGCATTATGTGTTAAGGGGCGGAGCTTAACACCGTGCGTTGCCTCAACATCAGAGCAAGAAATTATTAAATATTTCGATTCCTCGAGGGTAAATTGAACCCACAACCAGTTGTATTTATAGTCACACTTTGTGCCTCTGTGCCACGACTGGCCTTAATTAAAAACTATGAAAATCTTACCTTATCTGTTTTAAAGCGATTGTCATGTTTAATATTATTAAGTGCATTATATTCAATACATAAATAATTTCTAACGTTTTTTTCTTTTATTTCGTTATGTATTTCGTTTCTTGTTGATTAATACATAACTTTCTAGCAGGAATTGAAATTGTGAAATTGAGCGTAGATTAACAATATAAATCTTGTAATAAAATATCTTAGACCTGTAACAGATTTATGTGCTACGGTCACGGTATTTGATAGATTTATAAAGAGCTTAGTGTTGTAGCCAATATATAATATTAATGTGTATATATATTTTCTTCAGCTTAACATTTTTCCGGGAGATTCCGTGGGGAACGGAGTGTTTTGACACTAGGTTCCCTATGCCTACCCTGCTGTTTGCGGGATATAATGTGAAGCTAAATAATAAGTTTTTTTCCTTTATAGAGGGGTAGTCAGGACCCAGAACCTAGTGTCAAGTCACTCCGTCCTCCACTTCCCGTCCGAAATCGGGACAATGCGTGTTGAACGGAACTCAACGCCGCGATATGCCTTTGATATCAGAGCGAAGAAATGAAAAATGAGATATAATCATTCCTCTGAGTGGAAATTGAACCCAAAATCGTCGTGTTTACAGTTCGTTAGACGCTGTCCACTGTGCTACGATAGCCTCTGCATATTTTTTACTTTCATCATATATGCTTTTAAACATTTTTAAAGTGTTATTCCACACTTAGGAAAATTGAAATAGACATTTAAAGAACTGAGACTGCTAACAACAAAAATAAGTTGTAATAAAGCGTATAAGAATTTCGACGCAGCGTCTTCATCATATATATACTCTCCGTACATGTACTAACTGATTACTCCCAATGGGACACAGCATTTTTAGCGAAGCTAAAAAATAAACAAAAAAAAAATATGTATTAAATAATAAAAGTAATCTAATTCAATAAATATTCACGAATAATTTAAATTGTACCCGGTAGAAGTAGGAGAAATATAACACCGAAATCTCTTCATAATCTACTAAATGATCTCGGCCTGTTGAGAACTATCACCAGTTCATTTCTAGTACGTATATCGAAGGAGAAATTATTAAGATCGTTTTAAATCGGCTAGATAGAAAGAGAAGCTCGGACATTGGAGACGAGAGTTGTTCAAGAATTTATTCTCCTTATATATGTAGATGACTGCAAAGATATTAAAATTGTTATTATTATTTAAAAGGTTTATTTTAACTTCAGGTTATATCCCACACAGCAGGGTAGGTAGAGGGAACCTAGTGCTGAGACACTCCGTTCCCCACTTTCCGGCGAATTCTGGAGGCATTGTGTGTTAATTACACACCAGAGCAAAGAAAATGGAAATATTAAATATTTCCACTCCTCGAGTAGGCAGCGAACCCACAACCAGTCGCTTTGCAGTCACACTTTGTGCCTCTGCGCCACGACTAGCCTCTGAATGATTAATATCATTAAATCAGGAAAATGATTACTATTTTGTAAATTATAAAATTTCACTAGCATTTTCTTTATTTTATTTAAATATTTGAAACCAATCAAATATTATTCATTGCACTAAATAATAATGAAGGAGAAATTTTCGATGTGGGAAACGGAACGGAAGTGCAGTGCTAATATTTTTTTATAATAAAGCGTTACAAAAACATACGCGCGCGGCGACTCCATATAACACGCAATGCCTCCGAATTCGGCGAAAATGGGAAACGGAGTGTCTTAACACTTGGTTCCCTCTGCCTACCCTGCTGTGTGCGGGATACAGCGTGAAGCTAAAAAAAAAATACATACTTAGAATGGAGTGCCTTGATACAAGGTTCCCCTTTGAATATCTATATAAAAAATATTAAGGTGTCTTTTCTTTATAAAATAGTTAGGTTCCCTACCTATTATACACATGAATATTACATACACATCTATATAAACTGAGACACATATACATATGTAGATTACCATAGCAACACATATTGTACGCATTAAAGAACTACATGCATTCTTTTAAAATAAAAAAAAAACAAACCTTCATAATTTACATACATTTAATCCATAAAGCAATGGGGGGAATAATAACAACAATAATAAAAAATACTCAGTCTTTGAATAGGCCTAGTCATACACCGTTAAGTTTAGTAAAGTTGTAGTCAGTACTAGTCATATTATCTTCCATAGGGGGGAAGACGCAGTCGAGGTCTACGTATAGTTGTTGTTGAATTGTTAACTTTTCAACTATTTGGGTGAAAGTGGGCCTGTTTTGGAAGTCTTCCGCCCAACAGTCAGTCATTAGTTGGTAGAGACTTGTGGAAGCGCGGGCCGGTTTTGGTAGTCTACCTCCTTCTGTTAGATATTGTGGTACTTCTTGATTACTTAATTCTGCGTAGGGGAAACCACCTGAAATATGATAAAGTGAAGTAGTAATATTGTTTATGAGTATCGCTTAATTTATAAATGCTATGTTTGTGGGTTCGATTCCCATTTGAGGAATGGTTACATTTAAATTATTTTTGTTTTCTTGCTCTAGTATCTAAGACAAAGCGCGGCGTTAAGATCCGCCACTCAACACGCAATGTCTTGACTTCAGGTAGAGGACAGGGAACAAAATGTTTTGCCACTAAGTTCTTTTTGACTACTCTGCTCTGTGAGAAAAAGCGTGAAGTTTGCACAAAAAAATAGAAACTTTGCTTAGTTACTTATGTATCTATATCTTAAATTTTATTTATTTAATACTTTATTTACAGTAGAGTTACATTATTACATGTAAACATCCCTAAGCTAAACAACTCGAACGAGCGGAAATCGCTATAATATTGGGTTAGAACTTCTTTGAAAATGCTTTAGACTAGGACTTAATTTCAGCGGAGGTATAGTGGCTTGTGGGCACAAAGTGTGATTGTAAACACGACTGGTTGTGGGTTCGATTTCCACTTGAAGAGTAGACATATTTAATATTTCCATTTTCTTTGCTCTGGCATCGAGGCGGAGCAGGGCGTTAAGTTCCGCCACTTAAAACAAGACGACTCCAGAATCCGGTAGAAAATGGAGGACGGAGTGTCTTAACACTAGATTCCCTCTGTCTACCCTGCTGTGTGCGGGATACAGCGTGAAACTAAAATTCTTGGAACGGTGAGCGTATACAGTGTTTTCTGTATTGGTTGTTTTTTTTGTACAAAACAAAATTATTGCCAGTCGTGGCCCAGTGGCACAAGCGTGTGACTGTAAACGACTGGTTGTGGGTTCGATTCCCACTCGAGGAGTGGAAATATTTAATATTTCCATTTTCTTCGCTCTGATGTCGAGGCAAAGCGCGGCGTTAAGTTCCGCCACTTAACACGCAATGCCTCCAAATTTGGCGGAAAGTGGGGAACGGAGTGTCTTAACACTAGGTTCTCTCTGCCTACCCTGCTGTGTGCGGGATACAGCGTGAAACTGTAAAAAAAAAAAAGAAAAAAAGTTAATTATACTTGTACTACTACTACTTTATTCTAAACGTTGTTAAATTATTAATAATAAATTATTATATAAAAAGTATTACTTTCATATATCTAGCGATTACTTGCGGCTCGTCTGAGTATCTATACAAACTTCATATAAACTTTCATTCCCTATTTCAATGTACAAGAGGTTGATTATTGAAAAACTGTTTATATAAATAGCCTATGTTTAACCCTGTGTTTTTAACTATCTTCGTGCTTGCTTGTAGATTAATATAACAGAGAGACAGACAGATTTTTGCATATTTTGTAATATTAATATGAATCTTCTTTCTAGTGAAATTTGAACATATAATTAGCTCAAGAAGTACCTACCTAAATAATATAATACCTACTAAGTCCTAAAACTTTCTAGAACTAAGTAATAAAAATTGCTAAAATATAGAAAAATCTTATGAGCAACTAATATCCTACGTAATTGCTATAAAAATAAAGTAGGAGTAGTATTTTCAAATATATTCTCTAGATTTATTTTATAAGTGCGTCATATTAATATAATAGTTACATGATGACATCATTTCTCAATCTGTACTAAAAAGTCAAAAAAGTCGCAGCGTTAAGTTACGCTTCTCAAAAGATAATGTTGAGGATTTTCCGATTTCGGGCAGAAAGTGAAGAACGCAGTCTCTTGCCATTAGTTTCTCTCTAACTAAATTAAAAAGCCATAATTTAAGAATTTTCTTATTTTTATATGTTATATGTACATTTAAGACTATATTCTTGATATTCTTTTTCAAAACAATGGTTGGTTATAATATCTAATAAAAAATATATTTTTTTAATATAATATTATTAGACCCTTCGTCACCAAAGATTGCCTGTAAAGGCATACATTCCATAAACCTTAGCATACATTTTAAATTTGTCTTGTATCTTGTATCTTTCTTGTGTGTTTTATGTCTATGTATGCAATAAAATATTTTATATTCTATTTTATTCTGAAGCAGCTAAAACTTATGTACTAATAAACAATAATAGAATAATCAAAGAAAGATATTTTTTTCTACAAATTCAATTTTATTAACCAAATTTCTTACCTAACGTAGCTATCTCCCACAACAGCACAGCGAATGCCCATACATCGCTCGCACTGCAGTACTTCGAGCTATATATCGCTTCAGGCGCTAACCATCTAAGTGGTACCGGCCTAGACCGAGTGTGAATATACACACCAGATCTAGACAGACCGAAATCTGCCACCTTTAACACTCCAGCTCCATCTACTAAGATATTTCTTGCGGCTAGATCTCTGGAATAAAGAAGATATTTAATTAGTATAAAATTGAAAAAAGACATTTAGGTAACGTATAAAAATTTGAACGCAGCGGGATTCGAACCCTTTTCGAACGTTTCCTAATTGTGGAATAACACTTTAAAAATGTTTTAAATTAGTATGAAATTCTTCGTTTTTATAATTTCAATTTTAATTTGAAACTTAAGCTCTGATACTTAAGATTTAGGATTCCACCTCTCAACACGCAATGTCTATTTCGGGCGCAAAGTGGAGGACAGAGTGTCTTGACACTAGGTTCTGTTTGACCATCCTGGTGCAGTGCTACAGTGCCATATACACGCAGGACAAGTAATGTGACAAGCTCAAAGTGCGATTTGACTGGTTCTCCATAGCGGAGAAATGAACGGAATAAAATTGTGATTATTCTACAGAGTGGGAATCGAATCCATAACCAATCGCAATTTTGTCCCCCTGTGCCACGAGGAATGTAGAGAATTTTTCTAAATTCCAATAAAGGTACCTAAGCTAACTGGAAAGGGGTCGTAAAGTAGCAAATGAAATTGCGGTGTTTGCTGTGTCTATGCTGCAATTGATAGCAAAATGATTATGCTGCCAATCGCAGTATTACATTTATATGCAAAATGTTTTTAAATTTTTTCCACACTTTTAGTAATTAAACATTTTTTTAGAAAATGTATAAAAAAATCGAAAATACAAAATATATTTACTAACAAAAAATGGTTTTTAAAATTTTGGACGGTTTCCAATAGGCGCGGGTTCGATTCCCTTTAAATTTTTTATACATTTAAAAAAAAACGTTTTCCATTGTAACATATGGTTACCACATAGAATACCACTATAACTTTTTATTAAAATCAACATTTAATGTTGTTTCCCACGGAGATGAGTACGGCGTTGAAAGTTCTTTTGATTTGTGTGGTTACGAAAGGCAATAGATTTACTTTGTTGCGTAGTTATTTTATATTCATATTAACAATTTAAAGTAAATAAATGTACATTATGCAATATAAATTTCATAATGTAGGTATTTTCTTCACAAGAGAAGTGTACAAAGAATATAATTCCACGTTGTTCTTTATTTTACTATTAGTAGATACAACTTTGGCCGTGTCGGCGCAGTGGGACAGCATCTGACTGTAACGTGATGGTTGGGTTCGATTTCTATTTAAGAGAATGATCATATATACAATTTTATTTCTTCGCTATAGTACGTAAGACAAAGTGCGGTGTTTCACCACTCAGCACTCAATATATCTAATTTCTGCGGAAATATGAAAACGGAGTGTCTTAACACTAGGTCCTCTCTGACTACCTCGTTATGCGGGAACAGCGTGATGCTACTAATAATAATTTTTAATTTTTATTTTAAGAAACTAGAATTACGTCACGTTTGGTATAAAATACATAACAATTAAAATATTTCCTTACCTTTTTTAACATTATTATGAGCTTAAGTATTTTAGAAAGACTTTAAGCCCTATTTTTTCGATATATGATTTTTTTTTCATTTCTTGTGTAGGTAGAACTATTGGCTATCTTTAGTTATAATAGTTTAGTAATAATAGTACTGGCTACAACTCATCGTAAATAAAGTTGCTGTATTAAAAATGTTAATACTCTACTATATTCAGACGTGGTCTCGAATTTAACTTATTTAGAAAAATAGCATAACCCAAGACAAATCCAGGGCGTAATACTAGTCAAGACACAAAGAAAAATAATATAATAACCTCACATACATATATAGGCCAGTTCAAAGTTTACATTAAACCAAATCGAGAGCTCTATTATTATCACATTATTCATGTTAAATAATATGGTACCAAGTTTTTGCTTTCAATTATTTTAAATACTTGCATCGTATTTTAATACTTATCTTTTTACAATAAGGTTGTATTTCCTTTACCATTCGGCAAGGCTTGTAAGGAGGTTTACGGATTTATACCATGAATCTGGTTGCCAGGCAACCGTTGCTAGGCAACGCTTAACAAGCTAAATAGCTCGAGAGTTTTTTTGATGAGTCTCTTTAAAGATTATTCGACCTCTCTTATTCCTTTATTATGTAGGACGCCGCAGGAAAATATTTATATGATTTGATTAATTAGTTAGTAAATATGGTTATTTGAATTATTTTATTTTGGCAAATTAGTTTATTCGCTTATTGCTTTAATATTGTGACAGGTGCTTATTTTAATAGTAATTTTTTGGGTTAAGCGCGGCGTTGTGTTCCGGAAATCTGTACTGTGTGCATTTAATGTATTGATTTCGGGCAGAAAGTGGAGGTCGGAGTGTCATGACACTAGGTTGACACATGACACTAACGATTGTTATGCGGTAAAAAGTGTTAAGCTACTTTTTGTCTACTATATTTTTCTAATATTTAATATGTAATGTTGTTATAGTAGTAATATTTAATAGAGTATTTTCATTATATAATAAAGTTTACACGTATTGGTTTATTATAGATTGATTTTCGTTTAAATATGTATACCTGAGGCAATCGTGGCGCAGTGGGACTGCGACTTATTGCTAAAGCGTTGGTTGTCGGTTTGATTCCTATTCAGTGGAAATATTACATATTAATTTCATTTTTCCGCTCTCGTTGATTTTGTTATGAGTATATTCATTTTTATTTAATTAATGAGCCAAGAATGTAATTACTAAATGTTCTTAATTTTATTAATAGTACTACTTTTTTAGAGAGGCCGTCAAGGCGTAGTGGAACAGCGTCCGACTGTAAACGCGATGGTTGTGGATTCTATTCTCACTTGAGGGAAGCATTACGTATTATTTTTACTCTTCTACTCTGATACCTAAGACAAAAGCGAGGCATTGAGTTCTGCCATTCAACTGCCAAACAATTCAGTCAAGAATGTCTCGATTTCGGGCGGAAAGTGGTAAATGGAGGGTCTTTAAGTGGGTTTCTCTTATTTATCCTGCTATACGAAAAATAAAACGAGAAACTACATATAGTAAGAGGACAAAAAAGTGGTTCTACTAGAACATAGAGACATAGCATAACATAACATAGATCATAGAGATACATATATACATAGACTACAAAAAATACTAGTAATTATCTCATACGAAACGTTGTATTATGAAAATAAATATTATTCTATTGAAATGCCTCGAAAGCCTAAACGTGTTTGTTTATATAACAAATCAACGTGATGTCGGTCCGCGGGCAAAATACAGCTGAAAGCTGGTTTTACTCGTGTGTTATAATTGTTTTTAAATAAAATGTTTAGGATATTTTATAATTTGAGGGAAAAGAGTTTTATTTTTGTCTATCGAGTTTTGTATTTGATGTAGGTGGTCTTTTTACCCGCGACGGAACGGCGACTGTATATGTGTTTGGGGTGAGAGGTTGTTTGTTTGTTTGTTTGTTTGTTTGTTTGTTTGTTTGTTTGTTTGTTTGTGTGTTTGTGCAAATTACTATGTCAATTATTTCCAAAACTATAAGTCCGATTTTGATACGGTTTTCTATGATAGGTTTAGGTTCGATCGGCGTATGTTCTTAGATATGTCTTATTGCCTTAACTCACCAGGGGGCGCTGCAATAAGCATTTTACGTGAAAACGAATGTTTTCAATTATCTCAAAAAATAGTAGTCTGATTTCGATAGATTTTCAGTGATAGATTCAGGTTTAATTGGTGAATGTTCTTAGATATGTTTTATCGTGTCAAGCCACCAGGTGGCGCTGCAGTAAGCATTTGTTTGTACTTTTTTTGTATTTATTTGTCTAAAACCGAAACTACTGCTCCGATTAAAAAGAGTTTTCACAAAAAGATTTATCTTTGCTTGGTGCATATTTTAAGATTTTTCTTTTTTTGTTACGGGGAAAACTCACCAGGGGGCGCTGCACTAAACATTTGTTTATGCAGAGCAAAAACTACTAGTCCAATTTAGATGAAACTTTCAAGGATAGGTTCAGGCTTAATTGGTGCATCTTTTCATATATGTGTTATGGTGACCACTCATCAGGGGGCGTTGTAGTAAGCATTTGTTTGTATTTTTTTGTGTAAAACTAAAATTTTTCTTGTATTTATTTGTCTAAAACCGAAATTACTTATCCGATTGGCTAGAGTTTCCAGAACTAGATTAAACTTTGCTTCGTGCATATTTTAAGATTTTTGTTTTTTCGTTACCGTGAAAATTCACCAGGGGGCGCTGCAGTAAACATTTGTTTATGTAGAGTAAAAACTACTCGTCCGATTTAGATAAAACTTTCAACGATAGGTTCAAGTTTAATTGGTGCATCTTTTCATATATGTGTTACGGTGATAACTCACCAGGGGGCGCTGCAGTAAGTACATTTGTTTGTGCAAAACTAAAACTACGAATCCGATTTGAATGCAGTTTTCAATGATAGATTCAAGTTTACTTAGTGCATATTTTCATATATGTGTCATGTATGTTTACTTAGTGCATATTTTCAAGTATGTGTCAACTCTCTAGGGGGCGCTGCAGTAAGTAGCTGCTTCCATTTATTGTGTATAAAAAAAACGACTAGTACGATTGGAAAGAGTTTTCAGTATTAGATTCCGCTTTGCTTAGTACATGTTTTTAAATTTATATTATGGTGACAAGTCACCAGGGGGCGCTGCAGTAAAATATTGTTTGTGCAAAGCTAAAATGACAAATTCGATTTGGATGCAGTTTCAGTGATAAGCTCAAGTTTAATTAGTGCATGTTCTTGGATATGCTTTATCGTGTTAACTCACCAGGGGGCGCTGCAGTAAACATTTGTTTGTAATATTTAATGTAAAACACAACTACTAGTCCGATTGGACAGAGTTTTCAGTATTAGATTTACCTTTACTTGGTGTATGTTTTTAGGTTTTTTTTACGTTAAGAACTCACCAGGGGGCGCTGCATAAACATTTGATGGTGCAAAGTTAAAACTACGAGTCTGAATTTGATGCAGTTTTCAACGATAGGATCAGGCTCAATTAGCGCGTGTTCTCGTATATGTGTCGTGGTGACACCTCACCAGGGGGCGCTGTAGTAAGCATTTGCTTGTATTTTTGTGTGAAACCTATTTAGATGCGGTTTTCTGTGATAGGTTCAGGTTTAATTGTTGCGTGTTTTTATATGCCATATCACAAATTACCACGGGGCGCTCCAGTATAAATTAGTTTGTTCAAAATCAAAACTACTAGTGGGTTTTGTGATTTTCACTGATTTGGTTAGACTTAAGTTTCCTAAAAATGTTACGGTGACAATCTGCCAGGCGCTGCAATAGGCATTTGATAACCAGAAAGCATTGGGCTTATAATTTCTTTTGGATTTGCATGAAGATTAATATAAAGTATTTCGAAATTATGTAATAATATATAATGTGTATCTATTCACTTTAAAAAGTTTAAAATAAAAAACAAAATTAAAAATTTTGAAAAAACCCACGACGGTTTAATTGTAATTGAAAAAGGATAAAATAACTAGAAATCCCCCGCCTAAAAGAATATATGTAACGAGATGATGGGGACAACTTCGTCGGGGGCTGCCAGTTGCAACCTCTATTTTAAATATAGTAGCTAACAGTATAGATTTCGTTCTTAAAGTTTTTAAAAGGAATACCAGTCCAACATCCAACCATCAAAACTGTAAATTCATATTAATATTTTAATTTTTTCCTAAACCTGTTTTAACAGCATGAAAACCTAGGAGAAGTTAGCAAACTTAAAGTAATGGCAGCTCCGACGAAGTCGTCCCCATCATCTCGTTACATATATTCTTTTAGGCGGGGGATTTCTAGTTATTTTATCCTTTTTCAATTACAATTAAACCGTCGTGGGTTTTTTCAAAATTTTTAATTTTGTTTTTTTTTTCAACTTATTGTCTCCATGTGTAAGTCGTGTTTGATAATAAGCATAACACTGCAGTTAATATCAGGCGCGAATCAGTTCTTAGCTAATATTTGGACCTACATATTATATAATATTTTAATTTCTCATTAAAAATATTATTGGCGCCAGTCGTGGACCAGTGGCACGAACGCGTGACTGTAAACGACTTGTTGTGGGTCCGATTCCCACTTGAGGAGTGGAAAATTTAAATATTTCCATTTTCTTCGCTCTGCTATCAGAGTTAAAGCGCGACGTTAAGTTCAGCCACTTAACTCGCAATGCCTCCGAATTCGGCGGAAAGTGGGGAACGGAGTGTCTAAACACTAGGTTCCCTCTGCCTACCCTGCTATGTGAGGTGTACAGCGTGAAGCTAAAAAAAAGGATAATGCACATAATAATATTAAATATTTACACACGACTTTTCGTTATTTTCGTATTATATTGTGAAATTTAACACAGCAATTAGTAACCCTAAACAAAGAGCGAAAAAAATAAACACAGTATTAATTAAAAAATACGAAAAATTACATACATTGTTTTTTTTAGCTTCACGCTGTATCCGCACACAGCAGGGTAGGCAGAGGGAACCTAGTGTTAAGACACCCCGTTCCCCACTTTCCGCCGAATTCGGAGGCTGGCGTGTTAAGTGGCGGAACTTAACGCCGCGCTTTACCTCGGCACCAGAGCGAAGAAAATGGAGATATAATTTCCACTCCTCGAGTGGGAATCATTACATACATAATGTATATATACAAAATTCAAATTCATTTCAAAGTTCAAAATTGTCGCGTATAGTTTCAGACGATGAAATATGACTTCAGGTCGTCGTGGTGCAGTGGGACATCGTTTAACTATAAACGCGACTTTGGGTTGGAGGTTGTGGGTTTTAATTCTACTCAAGGAATTGTAATATTTAATACATTATTTTCTTCGCTATGGTGTCGAGGCAAAACATGTGATGAGCTTCGCCACTCAAAACGTTGTCTCTCCATTTGTGCAGAAAGCGGGAAACGGAGTGTCTTAACACTAGGTTCCCTCCGCCTACCCTATTGCCTGTGCCCTGGGCGGGACACAGCGTGAAGCTAAAAAAAATCCCTTACCTGTGAGTTATTCCTCTTTCTTCTAAATGCCTCATTCCTAGAGCTACTTGTAACGCGTAGTCCCTCATTGTAGAACTATCCAAATGGAGTGCTGGTTCCGCGACGTAGTGATCTTTGGTTTTGCGTTGGCCGGAACTATCGCTTGATTTCTCATCAGAATTACCATAAAGCGGGGGGTCAGAGTCACTGAGATTTGTGTACTCCGCTGAAAATTAGAAAAGTGGCTATTTGTGTAATTATATAAAGAATATATAATTATATAAAGAATAAAGTTACTTCACATTTTTTTTGTGGCCAGTCGTGGCCCAGTGGCACAAGAGTATGACTGTAAACGACTGGTTGTAGGTTCGATTCCCACTCGAGGAGTGGACATTATATTTCCATTTTCTTCGCTCTGGTGTCGAGGTAAAGCGCGGCGTTGAGTTCCGTCACTTAACACGCAAGCCTCCGAATTCGGCGGAAAGTGGGGAACGGAGTGTCTTAACACTAGGTTCCCTGCTGTGTGCGGGATATGGCGTGAAGTTACTTCACATTTTTTTGGGTAGACTTTTACACAAAAAAAATCTGTGGAATAGACACAGAGAACTTGATGTCGAAACACTCCGTACTCTAATTTTCGCTGAAGTTGTAGATGGCGTGGTGAGTGGCGGAACTCAACGCCGCGCTTAGTGTTGTCACCAAATCGGAAAAATCTGAATAACTTAAACACAATCATTCCCCTAATATAATTTGTTGTAATATGCGGAAAAATAATAAATTCCACCCTATTTTAAAAATGTAACTATCTGTTGGCATCAAATAACTTAGAAACGTGGAAAAATGGATACTTTTGAATCATACGTGTATGTGGCCAGTCGTGGCCCAGTGGCACAAGCGTGTGACTGTAAACGACTGGTTGTGGGTTCGATTCGAGGAGTGGAAATTATATTTCCATTTTCTTCGCTTTGGTGTCGAGGTAAAGCGCGGCGTTGAGTTCCGCCACTTAACACGCAAGCCTCCGAATTCGGCGGAAAGTGGGGAACGGAGTGTCTTAACACTAGGTTCCCTCTGCCTACCCTGCTGTGTGCGGCATACAGCGTGAAGCTAAAAAAAACAAAAAAAAATACGTGTAAACAATCGTGCTTTATGGAAGTGTTTAAGTAAGGAGTATACGATGGTTTTAATGTTAGATATAAGAAAAGAAGTAGATCATACTTCTAAATCAAGAGTTTACAGCTGCTTTTCTCCGCGTTTTTGTTGGATGGAGTAATTGTACCTCCTGGTTTATCTTACCATTACAGAAAAAATAATCCATATTATTCCCATGGAGGAGAATCGAACCCATAAACATTGCAGTTTGAGTCCAACGACCGATTGTGCCATAATGGACTCAAATTCGTATCCGTTCGGACTCCGATTATAAATATTTCTTTGTTAAGAAATTTCAGAATATTACACGAAGAAACAATATTTGCACAAAACCACGATAGGTAGTAGGCGAGAAGAAAAAGTTGAAAAAAAAAGTAAATACAAACTTGAGAACAAATTTCAACTCCGGTTCTTAGAATCACTTATACGCAATAAGTTTTAATGAGATAACTTTGAATAAAATATGGGTTTTAGATTTTCATAATAATGTTAAACTTAGCTCTGAAATTATAAGCGTGAACTTTTAGTCGAATGTAAATATCAAACGTTGATAAGCGTCTGATAAAATAAAATAGCTTTTGATTTTATAATAATCATTGCTTTTGTAAATATACAAGCGCTGAGCTTAATATAATTAGAAAATATTATAAGATATATTTCTATATTTCGTTTTCAATACAAAGTATATTTCGTATGGTTACTCAATGAACTGGAGTAATTATTCACTCAATAAAATATAATAGCACTTTACTGGTTCACTTTAAAAAGATTATCAAATCGAACATAAATACGTTTTTTTTTATGGAATAAAGGAGGCAAACGAGCTGAAGGCCCACCTGGTGTTAAGTGGTTACCTTCGCCCATAGACATCCACAACATTCAAGGTATGGAATACGTATAAAATCTGAAATGTATAATAATATGCTTATCTATATTTTACGTGAGCGAGGTCATCGTGGCATAATAGAATAGTCTGACTATAAGCTGTGGTGGCTGTGGGTTCGATTTCAGGTAGAGGAAATAATTATAGGACCAGTCGGGCCCAGTGGCACAACCGTGTGAGAAAAAACAACTGGATTCCTACTCGAGGAGTAGACATATTTAATATTTCTATTTTGTTCGCTCTGATATGGAGGCAAAGCGCGGTGTTAAGTTCCGCCACTTAACACGCAATGGCTCCGAATGCGGCGGAAAGTGGGGAACGGAGTGTCTTGACACTAGGTTCCCTCTGCCTACCCTGCTATAGGGATACAGTGTGAAGCTAAAAAAAAAAAATAATTATATTATATTTTGCTCTAGTAACCGTAATTACTTTTCGCTCTAGTACCAAAAAGAAAGCTCGGCGTTTAGTTCCACCTCCCTATAGGAAATATCTCAATTTCAAAGGTAACTGGAGAATAGAGTGTCACGACACTGAGTTATCTCCGGCCGCCTTGGTATGCGGAAAAAGCGTGAAGTTGTACGAATATTGTAGATAAAAACCATCTACATCTATCTAATTGTAATGCCTTCTATGAAAACTTTTTACCTGAGAAGTAAATTTCAAAAATTCATATTTTAAAAAGCAAAAATAATAAAAAAAAAGTATTTTTAAATATTCATATTTTTTAAAGTTGAAAAGTCTTTTTATATATTCATATTAAAGCAAACGTATAGAATTCCTCAAAAGGTTAAGATGAATAAAAATGAAATGAAACGCATCTTTGGTATTTGATTCCTTAAAAGGTTTTAAAAGAATCGGACCCATTTCGACATAATAAGCATACTTTTTTGATGTAAAGTGTGTTAAGAGTTTTCGTAATCGTTCTCAAAGCCATTATGGCAGTGTGGAATAGAGTCTGACTGTATACACAGTGGTTGTGGATTCGAATGTCATTTTTGGGGATTATATTTAATTTGTTTTTATTTCTATAGCAAACAAAGCGATGGCTAAGCGGAGAATTATGACACTAAGCTCTCTCTGCTGACCTTGCTATGCTAAAAAGCAAAATGAAATTATGGCAAACTTAGTGCATTTATTTAGATATTTTAAAAAATAATAATTCTTCACTTACTATCAGCTTCAGAAGGCCGTCCATTAACAGTTCTTTCAGATTCTACGCTCCTCTGAACTTCTATATTGCGCCTGCCTCTCGCCGCTCGAAGTAAAGTCAGCAGATCTCCTCTTGGAGCGTGTTCGAGTAACGCTATAAGCGGGGACCGCTTTGTGCAACACGCAATAAGCCGGATCACGTGTTTGTGTGAACCTACGTGTTTCAGCATGGCTATCTCGCGAAGAAAATCTTGCATTTCCTCCTCTGTTGCTGAGTCTGAAAAATTATTTATATAGTTTTACAGTTCGTTTTAGGATTACATCATACATTATGTCGAGGATAATAGCGAGTGACATTTTAAATTTATATTTTAATATTCTATTGAGTGGAAATCAAACTTCTTATACCTCATAGTAGGTATACTGTTAAATACTACCTTAATGTAAAATACATTTTTTTTTAGCTTCACGCTGTATCCCGCACACAGCAGGGTAGGCAGCGGGAACCTAGTGTTAAAACACTCCGTGCCCCACTTTCCGCCGAATTTACGGAGGCCTTGCGTGTTAAGTGGCGGAATTTAACGCCGCGCTTTAATACTTCAATAAAAAACCATCCCACCTACTAACAAATCCATAATCATTACACAAGTAAGCTAATTTCGCTATAATTTTAATTTCATAACATAAAGTAAAACAATGGCATCATAGGTTAGCTAGTAAAAATGCACCTTCCAAAGCGGAACAAGGCAATTTAACCGGTCTGACGGACGACACGAGTGGAATACCCAGTTTGGTCTAACTTTCATTTCCTAGCCATCTTTATGTAATTCTAATTGTAAACACTAAATTCATTAGACGTCTGCACTCTCTATGGCAAGCTGTGTTCATTTCATATAAATAGTCTTTTAAAGACATTATAGCCAGTAGTGGCGCAGTGGCACAAACGTGTGACTGTAAACGACTGGTTGTGGATTCGATTCCCACTCGAGGAGTGGAAATATTTCCATTTTCATTTTCTTCGCTATGGTGTTGAGGCATAGCGCGGCGTTAAGTTCCGCCGCTTAACACGCAACACCTCCGAATTCGGCGGAAAGTGGGGAACGGTCTTAACGCTAGGTTCTCTCTGCTTACCCTGCTGCGTGCAGGAAGCTAAAAAAAAGACATTGTTGGGTGGTCAGTCTTATATGGAATACAACTTCACGCTTTTCCCGTATTGTAGGGTAGTCAGAGAGACGCTAGTGTCAACACATGCTGTTTACCATTTTTCGGAAATCGAGATATTGCTTGTTAAGTCTCAGAAACTTAACGCAGCGCTTTGTCTTAAGTATCATTGTAGTTTGTTTTTTTTTTTTTTTTTTTTTTTTTTTTTACTGGTTTTATCATTGTAGAGAAATTAAAATTATATATCATTCCCCCGAGTAGGATCGAACCCACGACTATCGTGTTTGCAGTCACAAGATGCTGAACTGTGTCACGACTGCCACATGGTTGGTTACATGAAATGGTTCGTACTTCAATTAAATAGAAGAGGCGTTGTATTACGCCGCACAGTAACAGCTACTTTGAGCAGTGTGGGGGACCAAAGGTAGATCTTAAGGAAATTTTCAGTAAAATTCTAAAAAAACGTAAACCTTCTATGTAGGTATATATACATACGGACAGTCAACAACTACTGGGTGTAGAAGACTAATCTTTGGCATATAAGTTTTTTAAGGATTGTAAGTGAGTACTAAGAGAGGATTTCTTAATTTTTTAGGAGAACGGAAAGAACAGATTTTACATTTTATAGTCCACGCAAAGTTACGGGCAGTCATTCATCGTTTATAAGACTTAAGGCATACACTATCAATTAAAATAAATTTGAAAGAAAAAGATTGCACTAATATTCTATTTATTTTGAGTCATTTTATTCATTTTGTCTATTTCAAAAAAATATGACAATACAGCGTTTTGTTCCAATTGGAAATGGGTCGTACCAACCAACATCAAAAACCTTCATGAGCTTATATACGAGTACAACAACTTTGCTAAAGATCACCATATCAAGTGCATAGTTTACGTTTCTATAAAGCACATACAGACAAAAATTAATATTTATATATACAAAATTAAGTAAACTAGAGCAGTAATACAGACTTATGTATTTTTAAGGCATAAACTATCTGTCTAGTAAATAAATAATTTGTTCTAGACTTTGATTGGTAGTTCAATATCTAAATTTCAATACAATTTAAGTACATAGACTGTATTGGTAAAGCAAATTAAGTAAAATTCAATTAGTCGAAAAATAATAACTTTTAATTAGGAGCAGTAATTTATAACGAAAAGTACTCTAATTAAAAAGAACAAGATTGGGTATATTCATATTATAGAAACAGATAAAATTGCTACGTAAAGTTAATTAAAAAATCCATACTATAAAATTATTATAAATGCAAAAGTTGCTCTGTCTGTCTGTCTGTTACGTTTTCATGGCTAATCTTCTGGCTCGATTTGAAGGAAATTCGGATTGTAAATACCTGAAGACCCAGGGTCAAACATTAAAAATCCACCCTTAAGAGTCTAAAATAGGGGATGAAAATATGTATGAAAAAACACGCGGACGCATCCGCTAGCTGTTTGTACATGTTTAATATAATGTATTTACAATATTTGTAAATTATTATTTATTAAATTAATTAAGGTATACATGTTGAGGAATACTCAATACTTTCCTTTTTTTTTAGCTTCACGCTGTATCCCGCACACTGCAGGATAGGCAGAGGGAACCTAGTGTTAAGACACTCCGTTCCCTGCTTTCCGCCAAATTCGGGGGCTTGCGCGTGGAACTTAACGCCGCGCTTTACCTCGACACCAGAGCGAAGAAAATGGAAATATAATTTCCACTCCTCGAGTGCGAATCGAACCCACAACCAGTCGTTTTACAATCACACGCTTGTGCCGCTGGGCCACGACTGACCACAATTTATTTATTAAATTTGTACAACTAATTGAATTCTTATAAATTTTATAGATTGAGATAGCATTATCACTTCGTTTATTATATTCACAATCAATCAATCAATCGCTTTGCAGAGACAGATGATCGGAGCGGTGTCATCTTGCCTGAGACATGCAGGCCAAGTGTTAAGGCTTAACGAGCATTTTTAAAATATAAAGATATTTTTCGGACTGAACTATAAAATTATTAAATAAAATACATTTAACACTAATAATGTGTTATTCTCACACTAAGGTACATATAAAAGACATTATATTGGACGGCTTCCAAGAGGCGCTGGTTCGAATCCCGCTGCGTTCAATTTTTTATAACCTTTATAAAAATCACTTTCTCTCAATAAATAAAAAGCATTTCTTTACCACATAGCATTTTAGCAGCAACTGTTATGGTTTCACCACCCGGCATGTCCAATTGGGCAGCGTGCACTCGACCAAACGCACCGCTGCCTATCAGCACGCCGAGATGCACTCGAGATCTTGCTACTTCCCAGTGATCGGTTGGTATTTCTTCTGGCTGTATGTAAAAAAATATTATTAGTTGTATTATTTTGACTATGAAATATTGAAGTTGTTTTTTTTTATCTTCATACTGTATCCCACATGTGTGTGGGATAGGGATGGCAGAGAGAACCTAGTGTTAAAACACTCCGTTCCCCACTTTCCGCCGATTTCTAGAGGCATTGCGTGTTAAGTGGCGAAACATAAGGGAGCGCTTTACTTCGATACCAAAGCGAAGAAAATGGATATGTTAAATATTTACATTCCTCGAGTCGGAATTGAACCCACAACCAGTCGCGTTTACAATCACACACTGTGCCCCTACGCTACGACTGAACTCAATTAAAATAATAAGTTATACATAATAACTACAATAATATTTATTAATATATAGTAATTATAAGCTTTTTTTTAGCTTCACGCTGTATCCCGCACACAGCAAGGTAGGCAGAGGGAACCTAGTGTTAAGACACTCCGTTCCCCACTTTCTGCCGAATACGGAGGCTTGCGTGTTAAGTGGCGGAACTTAACGCCGCGCTTTACCTCGACAGCAGAGCGAAGAAAATGGAAATATAATTTCCACTCCTCGAATGGGAATCGAACCCACAACCAGTCACACGCTTGTGCCACTGGGACACGACTGGCCACATAATTATAAGTATAAGTACAATAACTAGTACAACTTAATTAAAGAAGTATTATATGTTAACATCTGGTCAAAATGTATGTTTTACTAGGATAATAAGGCATCTATAAAATGTTTAGTTGAAATAACTCATTAAACAATGTAATTATGATTAGTGGTAGTACTGATATAAATTTATGTTAATGAGACCATTGCGATATATGGGACAGTGTCCAATTGTAAACACGATTGGTTATTGGTTCAATTTTAATTTGGGGAATAATTAAATTCTAATACACCTCTTCACTCTGGTTGTTAAGATAAAGCTATGAGCTCCGTTATTCAACACATACAATGTATTGATTTTGGGCGGAAAGCGAAGGATGGAGTGTCTTGACACAAGATTCTTTCTCATTTTTTTTTTTATATTGTAATTTTTTTTTCCTCTGTGTCCACACACATAGATTCCTAAAACGACAGCATATGCTGAGTGAATCCCCTTTTTGTAACATCGTACTGCTGTGTAGGCAGCATTTTGTTTTGAGTTATTTATACTTTGTTTTGTAATCTTAATAAGATATTATTTAATTGTATTGTTATTTTATGTTTTTGTTTTTTTTTTAATTACTGTTTAAGTTAGTGCTGTCTCACGATGTTTACAAATAAATAAAACTTTTCTTTTTTTTCTTCTCATTACCTTACTGCGCAAGAAAAAGTTTAAAAGCTTTAGTCGGAGTTTTTTTTATAGTATAGACAATAATAACAACAGATTTAAACGAAACCATTAATAAAACTAGTCAAAAGATAGTAATCGTTATTACTGACAGTAATCGGTACTATTATAAATTACCAATATTGGTACAAAACATCAATATAAAATATGGCATTAGTATAGAGAGGATTTTCGCAATTTAGACCACAAAGGCTGAATATAATTTAATTGAAGTAGACCAGTCTTCACAAATCTGAAAATACAAAATTAAATTTAAATTTAATTAAATTGTTATTTCAAGTGACCTATGAAAGCTATAAGGACCTATGAAAATGTAATTGCAAAAGGAGCTTCCACCTTTTTTCGCATAGCAGGAAAGTAAAGAAAACACAACTGAAAACAAAACACACTGAGACATTGGCGTATTAGGAGGCGGAACTTAACGCCGCACTTTGTCACATGAACGCGGCAAAATAATTTAAATATAATAATTTCCTTAAGTGAGCCGCTGTCCCACTGCGCTACGATGGCCTCGTATACATATAATGAATTTAATTTTAATGTTTCAAAAGAAAACTGAGAGAAGGATGTACAAAAATTTAATAAAACCAAAAAAAAAACATTTTTAAATTTTTTTTTTTTAAAAACAATTTGAACGAAGTGGGATTCGAACACACGCCTCTTGGACACCATCCGGTCACATTTATAAGCAAAACAGTAAAAATCATTTTAAATTTTCTAATTGTGTGCATATTACTTAAAATAACTAAAAATACTAAATAAATTTAATTATACAATATTTAAAGTAAGCAAACGTTTACTTTATAAGGTTTGCTTTAGAAAGCTTGTATAGAATAAATTGTAAAGATTTAGTTTGAAACGAGAATAGTGCTTATTAAATTATATCTAAACTTCCATTTCATTCATAGAAGAATAACGTTTTATAATAATAATAACGTTATTTCAACCTAATTAGTGTATAAAACCTATCTGGGAAAAAGTTGTTAAATATATAAAAAAAATCTAATTTCTTCAAATATATTAGTACAATAGAGTAAGGGTCAGTCGTGGCCCAGTGGCACGAGCGTGTGACTTCAAGCGACTGGTTGTGGGTTCGATTCCCACTTGAAGAATAGATATATTTAATATTTCTATTTTCTTCGCTCTGATGTCGAGGCAAAGCGCGGCGTTAAGTTCCGCCACTTAACACGCAATGCCTCCGATTCGGCGGAGAGTGGGGAACGGAGTGTCATAACACTAGGTTCCCTCTGCCTATCCCGCTGGGAGAAAAAAAAAAACAAAAAAAATACTACTCTGCGTTCGACATACATTTTTTTACATACTGTATACTTTGCAGGTCTTAGACGTTGCTAATTTTATGTTTATTTATATGAAATACTATGAATGTGAAATGTACCACTGTACCATAATGTTATGTGTTTAAATAATTAATGTTCAGAGTGAAAGTAATTACTGTCATTGTGGCGGTTAAAATGAATTAACTAAATTACAATTCCGTGTCACGACTATAGTGAAACTGGATTTAATACTCATTTTTCTTATCCTAGCGCAACTTGCAGAGTTATATCTAGTCATATTTAGTTAGTCAGTTAGTTCTTTAGTTAGCTTTGACCGGTTCAAATGTTGTATTCTTTAGAAAGAATAGTAGAATGACATATCACTGTGTGAATGTGATCTGGAAAGGCCCCGCTTTTACCTTCCTTTTTTCCTATTCTAACTTCGTACCTTCTTTATATGATGCCCTCTTCCTTATAAATATCCACGTTATTTCTATTTTCAGTGTGTGTTAATGTTCGTGTTTAGTTTTTAATGTTTTTTTAATAATATAATAATTCTAAATTTATAAGTTACCAAATTTGGAAAATATTATTTATTACTTAGTTATTCTGATATGTATACGTAGATAAAAGTCGGTGTATTGTTACTGGATCTCTTTTTAACTTGTTATGTAAAATCTTTTCTTTTACCTATTTTTTACCGATTAATCGCATATTTGCCATACAACGTGTAATATGAACGTTAACAGCGCCATAACTTAAAAACTTAATTGAACTGATACTTTAAGTTACAAGCGATAATTAGACAAAATTAAACAATTTTATAGTTAGTGTGGCCAGTGGTAGCTCAGTGGCACAAGCGTGTGACTGTAAACGACTGGTTGTGGGTTCGATTCCCACTCGAGGAGTGGAAATTATATTTCCATCTTAATCGCTCTGGTGTCGAGGTACAGCGCGGCGTTAAGTTCCGCCACTTGACACGCAAGCCTCCGAATTCGGCGGGAAGTGGAGAACGGAGTGTCTTAACACTAGGTTCCCTCTGCCTGTATCCCGCACACAGCAGGGTGTGTGCGTGATACAGCGTGAAGCTGAAAAAAATAAATAAATAAATAATTAATATAGATTGGTAAAGTGTAGAGAAGAAGTGAAGATAGGTAGAAGTGTAGATATGCAAAAAATAAGTGAAGAAGTGTAAATGATATATGAAATAAAACTTCAAGGTTGTTTTGATATTGGTTTTTGAGATATTATTAGGGTTTCCAAATTAAAATTTGCCGTGTGATCCCGGCTTAGAATAGGATCACCCTGGTATTGGAGGTGTCGTAAGAGGCGACTAAAATACGTGTGGTAGAGTCAAGTTGCCAGTGATGGCACTCGTATGGGCCGACTCGACCGGACCACCACCACCCTCGGCATCTGAAACCGGCGTGAAGTAGTGGCTCTATGCCACTGCGTTTCGCATTAGGTGATGCCGGGCACCGGAGCCCAATCCCCCCCCCCCCCAAATATGACAGCGGTCCTGAAAGAGAAACTACCCCAGGAGGGTACCAGCATCAAAGATGCTGGAGAATCCCTCCCTGAGTCTCCAAACTCAGGCCGCCCGTCGAATTCTGGGGAGGGCACAGTTCCGCGCATTAGACAAGGCAAACGAGGCGTACGCTCCACGGCAACCCCTACCACGCTTAACGTGGATTTTTGTAATATCAGGGGCCTACATTCCAACCTAAATGCTGTCCACCACCATCTTGAGACGGCACGGCCGGCCTTGTTATTCTTGACAGAGACTCAAATCGCCCGACCAAGCGATACAGCCTATCTCACATACCCCGGCTACAAAATAGAACATAATTTTATACCTCATGCCGGGGTCGCTGTTTTCGTTAGGGAGGACATGAGTTTCCGTCGTCTTGTCCATTTTGAAGGTAGGGACCTGTCTACCATCTGGCTTCGTATTGATTCGGACGACCGTGTCCGAATCTACTCGCGCCTATACAGGTCCCACAGTGGTAATGCGGAAACGGATCGACTCATGGAGCATATGCAATCGGCCATTGATGATATGCTCTCACAGACCCCCTCCGCTGAGGTCGTGATACTCGGTGATTTTAACGCCCACAATGCCGACTGGCTTTGGTCACGGACCACCGACCACGCGGGGAGGGCTGCATTTGACTTTGCTTCGGCAAATGGACTGTCCCAATTGGTTGATTCACCTACACGAATCCCGGACGTGGACAGCCACAATGCCTCCTTATTGGACCTTCTGCTGACTTCAAATCCGGAACAGTACCAGGTATCAGTCGAGGCCCCTTTAGGGTCCTCTGATCACTGCCTGGTACGGAGTGTGGTGCCAATTAAACGCAGCAGTTGCAGAACACCCGCAACTCGTCGTGTCTGGCACTACAAGTCAGCAGATTGGGATGGGATGCGTACATTTTACTCATCTTATCCCTGGGGGCCGGTGTGCTTCTCTTCTGATGATCCTAGTGTCTGTGCCGCCGCTGTCGCCGATGTGGTTCTACAGGGTATGGATCTCTATATTCCAAGCTCTGTGGTGCCTATCGGTGGCAAGTCACGGCCTTGGTTTGGTAAGTCCTGCAGACAAGCTGCCTCTGGTAAGCGCGAAGCTTATCAAGCCTGGGCTGCGGCACTAGTCACTAAAGATCCTAAGGCGAAAGCCTTAAAAGGGAAGTACAACCGATCCTCTAGGTACTTTAAGCGGCAAATCGCTAGAGCAAAGTCCGAGCATACCACCAAAATCGGTGAGAAGCTCGAGAGCTACCCGTCCGGAACACGGCAGTTTTGGGCGCTCTCTAAGGCTGTGCTCGGCAACTTTAGCCAGCCCTCGCTTCCTCCGTTACGCACAGAGAATGACATCCTGGTCCATACGGCGAAAGAGAAAGCCGATCTCCTGGGCACCCTCTTCGCCTCGAACTCAACCTTGGATGACCATGGAACTACTCCGCCGACCATCCCGCGGTGCCAGAGCTCAATGCCTGACGTTAAGTTTAGTCAAAAGGCCGTTCGTCGAGCTCTGGTTTCCTTGGACATCCATAAGGCGAGTGGACCGGATGGCATTTCTCCTATAGTGCTCCGTGCATGTGCTCCTGAGTTGACGCCGGTGCTAACGCGTTTGTTTCGGCACTCTTACTCATCCGGCGTAGTCCCAGATTCGTGGAAGAGTGCCCTGATCCACCCGATCCCGAAAAAAGGCGATGGCTCAGATCCTTCTAACTGCAGGCCTATTGCTATCACCTCCCTGCTCTCTAAAGTAATGGAGAGTTTAATTAACAGCCAGCTCCTGGGCTATCTGGAGGATCATCGGTTGATCAACGACCGTCAATATGGCTTCCGCCATGGTCGCTCGGCCGGTGATCTTCTGGTTTACCTAGCCCACCGCTGGGCTGCTGCCATCGAAAGCAAGGGAGAGGGCCTGGCAGTTAGTTTGGACATGGCGAAGGCCTTTGATCGGGTGTGGCATCGGGCGCTCCTAGCGAAACTTCCATCCTATGGGCTTCCCGAGAATTTGTGCAAGTGGGTCGCTAGTTTTCTCACCGGGCGCAGCATTAAGGTCGCTGTTGACGGTTTTTGCTCAACCTACATGCCCGTGAATGCTGGCGTCCCGCAAGGCTGTGTGCTGTCCCCCACGCTATTTCTCCTGCATATCAATGACATGTTAGAGGATCCTGGCATCCATTGCTATGCGGATGATAGCACGGTGGACGCCGTATATACCGGCCGTGCAGGTCTTTCTCGGGATACCGTCGACGAGTGCCGAATAAAACTTGTGTCTTCTGTTGAGGCATCCCTCGCGAATGTCTCCTTATGGGGTGAAAGGAACCTGGTTCAATTCAACCCCAAGAAGGCACAAGTTTGCGCGTTGACCACTAAAAAATCCCCATTTGTCGTATCACCAGTATTCGAGAACACTCCCCTTAAAGCCGAGCCCCATATCAGTTTATTGGGCCTTAAAGTTTCGAGTGAGTGCCAGTATCGCGATCAGCTGGAAAGCAAGGCCAAATTGGCCTCGAAGAAGCTGGGTGTCATCGGCCGAGCTAGACAGTACTTCACGTCCAAACACCGATTGTCCCTGTATAGGGCCCAGGTGCGGCCTCATATGGAGTACTGTTCTCATCTCTGGGCCGGTGCCCCCCAGTATCAGCTTGAACCATTTGATCGCATACAACGCAGAGCCATTCGAATCATTGGGGACCCAGTAATCTGTGAAGGGCTTGACACTTTGGCATTGCGTAGAGACGTTTCTTCACTGTGCGTTCTCTATCGCATTTACAACGGGGAGTGTTCTGGAGAACTGTTTGACTTGATACCTGCCGCCGAATTCTCTAACCGCACAGTACGTTCCAAACTTAAATACCATCCACACCATCTGGATACTTGGCATTCGAGTACTGTGCGGTTTCGTAGGACTTTCCTTCCACACGCCACTCAACTGTGGAATGGCCTACCGGCGGCAGTGTTTCCAGGTCGATACGACATGAATACCTTCAAAAGGCGCGTTTACCTCCATCTCAAAGGCCGCCCACGGCCCCGTAGCTCCTCTGGTGTTACACGGGGCCGTGGGCGGCGGTGTACACTTAACACCAGGTGACCCGAACGCTCGTTTGCCTTGTCCTTTCCATAAAAAAAAAAAAAAAAAGAAATTTGTTGATTAGTTTTGGAATACGGTAAGTTCCGTTCGCTGTGATAAATTATAATTTATTATAACATTTAACATTGAAATTTCTACAGTTGACAGTTGTGGAGAGCTATCAATACTTAAATAGAAATAAAGTAAATCTATTTAATGTGACACTGTCAACTTGTGGTCCATTAATCTCACTCAGATTTGTCAATTAAGAATTAATTACAGAAACGATTTATGTACATTTTTACGTAAGTTCATGTTAAGTATTGCTAAATTAGCATAACATAAATTTTAAGTCATGTGTTTGATAAGACCATCTTTGAGCAGTGGGACAGCGTTTAATTGTAAATGTGATTGGTAGCGGGTTCCATCCCCGCTTGACGAATTATTCGAAAATTATATTAAAATTTCTTTGCTCTTGTACACTTGACCAACTCGTCAGATACCAATGACCTTTTGTATTAACAAATCGCGGCTTTGAGTTTAACCACTTAAACCCTTAAAACATATATTTTATAAGGAGAGCAGAAAAAATGATATATTAATTCTTTTAGGTACATTGAGTGTCAGGCACAATAATATCTATTTTACTCCTCTTTTTCTGCTTAGCAAAGTGATCATACAGAACCCAGTGCCAAATTACTTCGTTCTGAAATTTCAACACGAAATCGAGACAAGTGGTAAACCTTAATGCCGCGAGGAATTTAGTTTTTAACTCAAACTGTCCATATATTTTTTGGATTTAGATTTTTTCAAGAAATAAATAGATGTTCATCATTTCTTGGTGGAATGTGTCCGAAATGCCGAGGCTCGTCAGAAGCTAGTCCGTTGTTGTAATTTGAATGTATTGGATGTTGGTGTTTTTCATAGTATTGTCTGCTTCTGTAGTGGCTTAAATGTTGTATAGATTGAACTATAAATAGTATTCTTAGAATTAAGTCAAAATTGTTATGTTTGTGTGTGTGTTAAATTTAGTTTAGGGAACGATGGGGCTGACATTTTTGTATATTACTTAAAAAGTCCCTAAATAAAAACAGATAAAAGAAATTTAAAAAAAAATCAATCTGCGACGACGATCTTCTGTAAAGGTTTTAAATATGTAATTTCGAAAACCAAAACACCGAGTGTATTTATATATCTCTCAAACCGCTTAAAACAGTTTAATTTCACAGATTCAAATCTCTTATTATCTAGTGGTTAGAGATGTCAAACAGACATTCAAGGCTATCGTTATCTTATTTATTAAATAATATAATATTAATATAATATAAATGAATAATCTGGTCCTTCCCAAGTTCAATACAACCGTGCGTAATTTTATCGAGGTCGTAATGGAAAATATTGATTTAATAAACAATTTATAGTATTAAATTTAAGGTACCTGAAACTCCTTGTGAACATAGAGTGGGCTCTCCTCCATTTGACCTCGAGACGGTATTTCGCTGTTTCTGTAAAGAAAGTTTTGTAAGAAAAATACTTAAGTCAATGAATGAAGTTAGCGATGTTAAAAAAACTTGTTCTTTTAGTATTTTTTTTTATGAAATGTATATACGTATATATAAATAATTTTAGAACTTGTGTCTGTGTATTTTAGTATTTTTTATTACTATTTAAAATTACATTAATACATTAATTTTCGTTTTTTGTCTGTTTATTTATTTTTCATAAATTGCTACATTTATGAAATCTTGAATTCAATAGATAACCTACTGACTAAATTATAAATTAAAAGGTTATCTATAGGCGATCTATTTAGTAAATAAAATTCTCAATACTTATATATTTTCTTCTATTATTTGTTATTCGTAATTTATTGATTTTTTAACAGGACGCATATTATTATACCGATTAAGTTGTATATCATTTTATTGTTTTCAATCTGTTGTTATTTCGTAGCAGATATTAACGTAGCTAGAGAACTTTTAACATATAACTACAGCAGTTAGTTATAATATTTTCTAACTGAACTAGAGGGTAAGTCTGAATCTAGTGGCCATCGTGGCGCAGTGTGACAGTATATGGCTGTAAACGCAATTGGTTGTGGGTTCGATTCACCCAGGGAAATGATTATAACCAAATTATTTTAATTTCTCCGCTCTAATGACAAGAAAAATCCAGGGTTGAGTTCCACAATATGTGGAGATTTACTGTAAGCTCTTTTCTGCCGTTGGAATAAAGCGTGAAACTGACGAAAAAAGTGTTTATTACTTAGTTAAGTAAGCGTTATTTCCTTATAATTTTGGTTTTATAACATTCATAGCTAATATACTCGTAAGTTCATTGAACATTTGCATATTTCATGAACATTAAGCAAGTATCAAAAATGTGGACTGAATCGGAGTAAATAGGTTGTCCTGCATTTTCCTACTTATCGCAACCAAACTTTTAGCCTTACAAATATAAAATTTAATGGAGTTATTATTTTACAATTTTTTTTCGTTTTTCATTTAGTTATACAAGCACATCGTTGGCTACCGCGATTCTATATCCAATGTATAAAACATAGAAATTATTAGCTTATTTAACTCTAAAATAACAAAAAAATTACCCCAATCAATCGATTATAAAATATGTAAAAATGTAAATTTACTATGCAAAAAAAAAATCACAACTCGGTGGGAGAATCGTTGCTACATCGAGGGCATCCCGTCGCTATCCGTAGTGCGCAATCAGAATAGACATGATCAACTGCGATGGAAATTTATCGATATATCAATTTAACTTCACTATTTTAAATTAATTTGAAGGCACGAAGTTATAGATTAGGTTATAATTAGTAGTGGCACTTATTAGATGTTGTGGAATCTGATAGCCAAGTTAGGTGCTTTGTTCTATTCATGTTGAAAATTATATATTTGATACCTATGTATATTACAGTGTATGATGTATTGATTTTACTTCTTAATATACTTTATTGAGCCATCGTAATCGTATTGGGACAATGTCTGACCGTAAACCACTCGGGAAATATAATCATATATCTAAATTATTTAGTTTCCGTTACTAGTAACAAAAAAATGTTGTATTTCCGTCACTTAATACGCAATGACTAAAAATCAAACGGAAGGTGAAGAACGTAGTGACCCTACCCTAACAGTAGGTTTTCTTCCTTGTTATTCTTAAGTAAGACTATGAAACGATTCAAGGCTTTTCCATATAAGCTCAGAAAAAGAATCAGTCATTATTAAGAGTTACGTCGTTAAGGCTATGGAATAGAATGGTCTTTGCTAAATCGTACTTTAAGGACATCCATAAAGTTCGATTTATTATTTCTTTACTATATTACTATAGAAATTAAAATTCAACAAAGTGTTTAATTCTAAAGTATGCTAGTTATGTTTTTTTTTACATTTAGTAGCAGAAACTTGTTAAAACTCTAATAATTCCTACCTCTGTAGAGAGATTCTCACAAATTTCTGCTAACAACAAAACTAAATTGTAATGAAGAGTATAAGAAAATTCGACGCAGCTCGTAGTAGAACACATTGCTTAGCGGTCAGAATGCTTGGACGGTATCCAAGAGGCGCGGGTTCGAGTCCCGCTGCGTTGAAATTTCTGAAAATTTTATAACTAAGTATTTTGTATATTGGTGACGTTACGCGACAAAAACATTATTCGCCTCTATAAACCAGTTGGAAAATTAAAATTAGTTGCTAAATACCCGTTGCTATGGTAACGCGTATGTTACGTTGTACAAAAGCTTATGTTAAACACGTGGTAGTAAGTTACATTTATTACTTATATATTATTACGTAATTAAAAAAAATGCTTTGTTACCCATAAAAACTTTAACTATGTCATATTACATACTAAGACCGCATAACTTTCGTAAAAGAGCTAAAATATTTCCTTCCGCCTTAGAGGCTGTTCTGGCGCAGTGCAACACAATCTTAGTGTAACTGTAATTGTTGTGGGTTCGATTTCTACTTGGACAAATGATTACATATTATGTTTCAATGAAAATGCGCGGCGTTAAGTTCCGCAACTTAACACGTAATGTTTTGATTACTGGCGGAAAGTATTGAAGGTAAGTAAGGAGCATGGACTGTCTTGACCTCTAGGTTCTCTTTGACTACTCTGCTGTGCGAGAAAAAGGGTAAAGCAGTATAATAAGTTAATCCCTTATGTATTTTAGTATCTATATCCTGCATACAATAGTTTAGGCAGAAGGAATTTATTTTTAAAACCGTGCCCCACCATTTGCCGACTTTTAGACACATTATGTGTTCCTTCCTTTACCTCGACACCAGAGCGAAGGAAATGAAATATTAAATGTTTCAATTGCTCAAATAAGATTCGAAAATACGTACTAATTATAAATAAATAAATAAATATATAAATAAAAATATCGATACAACACAATACAACCTCTACAACTATGTCATAGGTCACTCAGCGGTCCACGTGACGTAACTTTTACGTAACGATTTACTCACCGTCGCCGTCGGTCCGTTCACACGCGTAAAACACTCATAAGATATTAATATTAACAAGGAAGCTTAAATTTAAACTTTATTTCGTGAGCTTAAAGTTTAATTTATATTTTGCTTAAAACATTTTTTATTTGAAAGCTTTTAATATATACTTATATCTAAATACGTATGAGCTATCAGGTGCAGTTTGACAGTCTGCTTGTAATTACGATTGGTTGTGGGTTCGATTCCCACTCTGGGGGAATGATTGTATTTGAAAATATTTTAATTTCTCTGATCTGTTACTTAAGACAAAGTGCGGGGTTGAGTTCCGCCGCTTAACTTAAAAAATCTCGATTTCGGTCAAAAAATGGAGAACAGAGAGTTGACTTGACTTGAAAAAGCGTGCAGTTGAAAAAAACATATATTAAGAGTGTGAGAGATTTATTTCTCACCGCCTTATAATACAACTTTCGGTATTTAAGCTCAAGAGGCAATTATGCGTAATATAACCAATAATCTTCCTGCATTCGCCTCATTGCATACTACTTTTCCTTGTAATATCAATTGGAAATGATTATGGGCTTTGGCATATTGATTTTAGTGAAGCAAACAACGGTCATAGGTTAATTTGATGATATGAGAACATACTTAATGTTTTAATGTACATGTATGTAATGCTTGTCTTTTTCTTTTGATAGCCTCACAGAATAGAAGTAGCTTTACACCCTTGCTTACATAGAGAGGTGTACAGAGAACCCTAGTGTCTAGATATTCCGTTCTCCGGTTTTCGTCTGAAATCGAGACGAGACCAACCGCGATGTATGTTGAGGAGAACTCCAAGCTATACTTTGTCCTACCAGACGGTGAAAATAAAAAGAGAGAACCGTCAACGACAAATTAGTACTGATTGACAGAACCTAACACTGCGCTTTGTCTTACTAGGCTGGAGAAAGAAGACAGCGAATAATAAAGTTTTTTTATACAAACACTTCTCGGTGTTAATTTGACTTACAACTTAAATTTTTAATACGCCTCGTTCAAAACAAAAATTTGAGGTAGTATATATGGGAGACAGTAGATGTATATTTGTTTTTTTTTCTTAGAAATACCTAAAAGAGGTCAATGTGTCAAGTAAGTTATCAGAAACTTATCATACAGTGTCGAAACAAGGCTTAAGACTGTCTGTTTTTGTTTCACAAACAGAATATTAGAGAGAGAATGTGATTATCATTTAGAGCGGTTGCTTTTTGTTTTATTTATGTTTTTCACGTATCTATACATATACAAGTAGGAGCAAAATAATTATTCAGCTTCACGTCTTTTCTTATATTTCAGAGCAGAGATAAATAACCTAGTGGATAGAAATTCCATTCTATAAGATAGGATACTCCAATCCGAACCATTAAGAGAAATGAAAATAATTTAAATATAATCATTTCCCTGATCACCGGGAAATCAAATTCACAACCATCGTGTATAACAAGACAAAACATAGCCTTGAGGTCCGTTTCTTTTCACACGATGCCTTAAATAAGGGGGGAAAGTGGAGAACGACGTGTCTTAACACTAGGATATTTCTGATATAAAAAAATCGCAGCTGAACAAATTTCTTCAGTATGAGACTATTCAAAAATACTTTATACTTAAAGACTCCCTTCAGAAATCGAACCTATAACCTTCGCGGACAAGTAAGCACTGCTTACCTTACGGGAACCTTATGGGAATCGAACCTGCTTTTAACCTCACACATTCTATATATTTGCAATTCATCCATTGAACTATCTATCGTTTAATACTCAATCGTCGGATGCTGTAATTACTATAGATTACGTCTTAGTTCTTACTGTAATTGCATAACCCAGTTTACGTAAAAGGAGGTGATGAGTAAGTTTGTAAGCTACATATATATAATATTGTGCGTTACTATATAAAGGATATTACTAAATCGATCTATATCTATAAGCAGTGTGTCCCATTCACTTGCCCTTTGGCTTTATGTTTGCAATTCATTTAGAGCAGTGGTCCAAATGCTTTTCACAGGAAAAAAATGTATAATTGAATAATATTTTATTACCCTCTTTGATATAAATGTTTAATCGTATGAAGAAAAATCTCAGAAAATATATTTTTTCTTCTTATTGCAAAATATTGCCGAAGACGTTACCAGAATATGTCGTAATTTTCTGAATGTGCTAAATAGATGGATCATATTAAATCAAGGAGGTTTGATTCAAATCAATTAAGGGGGGGCCTTACCCCCCCCTTAATAGCTCTTCGTGCCCGGCTATACCGGATTAAGCGTGAAAGTATAAAAATTAAGTTGATTTATTTAACGTTGATCAGTGTATTTCCTTTGTGCTTTAGACGACCTTACATGATGAATATTTATTTTTACCTCAGAAATCGAATGTTCTTTTTATTATAAAAACATCATCATTAACATAAATATATAGAAATGTTATGTTCAAAATGTCTTGCTCAAAAGAGTATAGTAGAACTCGAACCTGCGCTTCTTGTATCCAATTCCTTTAACCGTTCTCGTATTCATGTACAATATAAAATATATTTCTTATCCCAAGTGTGTGAATAACAATTTTAAAACTATAAAACATACTTTTATTTTTTTAAATTCTTCTACCCTTATTAACGCTTCTAACTTGTACCACTCGCTACAACGTTAGTGCATCGTATTCTTAGCGGCGATGCGTCCACGCACCATTATACACGATCTGAGATCTGACCCCGATCCCACACTAAAGGACTCTAGATGGCGCTACCATTTCGTAATAATACTTCGCTTGTATATTTTGTTCTACTAATGTTTATGACTGTTTACGTATTTTTTTACCAAAAACGATCTTTTGGCCTAGTTTTATTAGTTATGTCGCGGGAGCGATGAAAAGGGTCAAGATAAAATAATAGTAAATATACATTATGTTAACATATGTGTATTTGTTTTTATGTAATATTGTTTATAAAGAGATTATATATAGGTCGTGGCGCGGTGATATCACTTCTGGCTGAAAACGTGTAGTCGGTTCGATTCTCACTGAAGGGAACGTATATATTTATATTTTTTCTATTTCCAAGTTCATAGTACAAAGTGTGACGGACGTTTAGAATCGAATTAGGTCGGAAAGTGGAAGATGAAGTGTTTTGACATTAGGTGTTCGCTGGATGTACGAAGAAGCGTGAAACAGCTTCTTTATATTTTTTTACATCTTTACTCTTTTTATTTTTTGGCGATTTGAATGGCAGAATTCAACATCGTGCTTTGTGTTAGGTACCAGCGTGAAGAATAGAAGTAATTTACGTATAATCATTTTCCCCGAGAGGAAATCTAGCAACAAATCATTTACTTCTACTGTTACGGTCAGACGCTGTACAAAGCTCACATTATTTTGAAAATAAATATTTTATATAATATGCTATTTCCTTTTTAGAGAAAAAAATAGAGACTATTCTTAATTTTTCTTAAAAACTTGTTATTATTTGCTAAACTTGTTATTATTTATTAAAAGAGAAGATCCTTTTTATACCCAATAATAAAAGTGACGAAAGCTTAGACAGTATAAGGCAACTACATATTATATTTCCTAATATAAGCTACTGTCTACTCGACCCACGCAGACCAAGTGAAGTGAATCAATAAAATTATCCTGTTGTATAATTTCGTTCATTCATGATTAAATAAGCTTCACGCCTTGTTGGATGTCTCTCTCCACTTTTCACCCGAATTACGCGCTAGATCTGGTTCACTAGAGCGGAGAAATAAAAATAATGAAATTTAGATCTTTCCTCCGACTGGGAAACAAACCCACAACCTTTTTTTTGTCAAATTCAACAGCTAGACCCTGTCTCACTGCCCCATGATGGCCTTACCTAATAAGGCTGGGCCTAATAATATAAAAATATTAGCTATGAAACTTTATAAATGCTTTAATTGACTTACCCAATTATTTCTATAAAAATATTAATTACGACAAGATTTTTATGAATTCCGTATTGGCATTTAATTAATTTTTTCTTTACTATTTTATACTTAACTATAATTACTAATTATCAATTTTAAGACTATATAAACCATAAACTTATGACTAATACTTTATTCAACGAGGCCGTGGCAGGACAGCGTTATTGTAAATGCACGTCGTTACGGGTTCGATTTCCACTATACACAGAATATTTAAGTGATTTTCATTTTCTCTGCTCTGGCAAAGTCAAAAGGCAAAGCGCTAATTAACACGCGTATTTTAAGTAGAAAGTGAAGAACAGAGTGACTTGGCACTTGGTTTTCTCTGATTATTCCGTTATGTGAAAAAGGCGCAAAGTTGCTTTATAAACGTAATCCATGTTGTATGCACAATGTTCGGCGTTTAAATCCGCCATAGAATGCTTGCTAGCTATGTCTTAAATTTGGGCGGAAACAGGAGGAAGGAGGCTAGTTTGTCTCTGATTATACTCTGATACTTTGTGAGAAAAGCGTGTAAGTGCGTTTTTTATACAAATACAATGGTTTCTATAAATAATTAATTAATTATTTATCATTATTTAAATGTAATTTCGGAGCATTTAGAATAAATATAATACACTTGAAGGGTTTTTAAGGCTTACCTAACCTACCTAATATCAGGAATAATATAATTAATTTATATTTAAAACTCTATGCATACATTTTCAAAGATTTTCCCTTTCGCATTTAAATTCTGTCTTTGGCAAATCATTAATATACAATATACACAGCATGTTAACTCGATGATATGGGCATGAGAGATCCTCTCACCAGTCCAAATATTTAGTCCAAACGTAATTACCGTTCAAGTGCTATTTGAAACGTGAAAGAGCGGCCATTTGGCGGTGAATTAGATTTTGAAAGACCTTCTAATTGTATAGAAGATTATTCTTTAAAATGATGGATGCCTCTCAAATTTAAGGAAAAAATAAACTGGGAAAGGAAATTTTGTTTATGCCTTCATTTTATTTTATTTTTGGTTTGATTTTTTGGTATTTATTGTATTATTATTTTATGCTTATGATTTGAATACAATGTTTTTTGAAATATATATTTATCTTTTTTTTGTAAAATATATATTATTATACTATATTATTTCTACCCCCCATACGAAAATGATCATACCCAAGTAGTATAGAATTTGGCATAGTTAAAGCTTATGAATATGAAAAGTATGACCTGTGAAAAACGAAGCAGGCCAGTCATTAACGTTTGATTATGTAATGAGATGTATTAAGACTGACATATAATCTCAAAACTAGAGAAAACCTAAATGAAAATATGAATTGATATTGCGATACATAATAAATGCCTTATGTTAGTAGCTAAAAGTGATAATTTACTTAATTAATTACTTACAATGTCATGTATTTTGATTTTGCTAACATTCAAGTGGATGGAAAGACAACGAATTCAGGGAGCAGAGTGAGTGACAATAGACTTTCCAGCCAATAAACATATAAAGAAACCAAAACATATTTTTCCAAAATAATTCGAAGAAGATTAAATCATACTTACGTTAGCAATCTGATATATTTCGTCTCTTGCGTACTTACCTATATATTTGTAATATTAAAATATGTTTAATGTTATCAGCGAAACAGGCTTTGAGAGTATTACGTTGGTAAGTAGAGGATTACCATCGTTAGGATTCAAGGATTAACCGTTACTTCACTGACTATTCATTTTACATTTAAATATCTAAATTTGTTTGTAGCTTTTAAAACTTTGTCATGTTCTAGATAATAGGGTTAGCTTTTTAGTTTAATTGGTTATTAGTTATAATTTTATTAAAAGTTCTATTGTTAAATTAAGAGGTACCTTTATGTAGTATTTTCTTCTCTATTAAATCGCGATAAGAATTTTTGATTACTTTTATTAAAAAATACATTTTTTGAAAACGTAACGTAGCGAATTTCGAATCTGCGCCTCTTTTACCCGCGACGGAACGGCGACTGTATATGTGTTTGGGGTGAGAGGTTGTTTGTTTGTTTGTTTGTTTGTTTGTTTGTTTGTTTGTTTGTTTGTTTGTTTGTTTGTTTGTGTGTTTGTGCAAATTACTATGTCAATTATTTCCAAAACTATAAGTCCGATTTTGATACGGTTTTCTATGATAGGTTAAGGTTCAATTGGCGTATGTTCTTATGTATGTCTTATTGCCTTAACTCACCAGGGGGCGCTGCAGTAAGCATTTTACGTGAAAACGAATGTTTTCAATTATCTCAAAAAATAATAGTCTGATTTCAATAGATTTTCAGTGGTAGATTCAGGTTTAATTGGTGGATGTTCTTGGATATGTTTTATCGTGTCAAACCACCAGGGGGCGCTGCAGTAAGCATTTGTTTGTACTTTATTTGTATTTATTTGTCTAAAACCGAAACTACTGCTCCGATTAAAAAGAGTTTTCATAAAAAGATTTATCTTTGCTTCGTGCATATTTTAAGATTTTTCTTTTTTTGTTACGGGGAAAACTCACCAGGGGGCGCTGCACTAAACATTTGTTTATGCAGAGCAAAAACTACTAGTCCAATTTAGATGAAACTTTCAAGGATGGGTTCAGGCTTAATTGGTGCGTCTTTCCATATATGTGTTATGGTGACCACTCATCAGGGGGCGCTGTAATAAGCATTTGTTTGAGATTTTTTGTGTAAAACCAAATTTTTTCTTATATTTATTTGTCTAAAACCGAAATTACTTATCCGATTGGCTAGAGTTTTCAGAACTAGATTAAGCTTTACTTCGTACATATTTTAAAATTTTTGTTTTTACGTTACGGTGAAAATTTACCAGGGGGCGCTGCAGTAAACATTTGTTTATGTAGAGTAAAAACTACTCGTCCGATTTAGATAAAACTTTCAATGATAGGTTCAGGTTTAATTGGTGCATCTTTTCATATATGTGTTACGGTGATCACTCACCAGGGGGCGCTGCAGTAAGTACATTTGTTTGTGCAAAACTAAAACTACGAGTCCGATTTGAATGCAGTTTTCAATGATAGATTCAAGTTTACTTAGTGCATATTTTCATATATGTGTCATGTATGTTTACTTAGTGCATATTTTCATGTATGTTTCAACTCTCTAGGGGGCGCTGCAGTAAGTAGCTGCTTCCATTTTTTGTGTATAACAAAAACGACTAGTACGATTGGATCTTTCCAATTTTTTTTTTTTAGTATTAGATTTTGTTTTCAGTATTAGATTCCGCTTTGTTTAGAGCATGTTTTTAAATTTATATTACGGTGACGTACAGGTTTAATTGTTGCGTGTTTTTATATGCCATATCACAAACTACCACGGGGCGCTCCAGTATAAATTAATTTGTTCCAAATCAAAACTACTAGTGGGTTTTGTGATTTTCACTGATTTGGTTAAACTTAAGTTTCCTAAAAATGTTGCGGTGACAATCTGCCAGGCGCTGCAATAGGCATTTGATAACCAGAAAGCATTGGGCTTATAATTTTTTTTGGATTTGCATGAAGATTAATATAAAGTATTTCGAAATTATGTAATAATATATAATGTGTATCTATACACTTTAAAAAGTTTAAAATAAAAAACAAAATTAAAAATTTTGAAAAAAACCCACGACGGTTTAATTGTAATTGAAAAAGGATAAAATAACTAGAAATCCCCCGCCTAAAAGAATATATGTAACGAGATGATGGGGACAACTTCGTCGGGGGCTGCCAGTTGCAACCTCTATTTTAAATATAGTAGCTAACAGTATAGATTTCGTTCTTAAAGTTTTTAAAAGGAATACCAATTATCAAAACTGTAAATTCATATTAATATTTTAATTTTTTCCTAAACCTGTTTTAACAGCATGAAAACCTAGGAAAAGTTAGCAAACTTAAAGTAATGGCAGCTCCGACGAAGTCGTCCCCATCATCTCGTTACATATATTCTTTTAGGCGGGGGATTTCTAGTTATTTTATCCTTTTTCAATTACAATTAAACCGTCGTGGGTTTTTTTCAAAATTTTTAATTTTGTTTTTTATAGAAATGTTCAAGCGCTTTGATCGCTAAGCAGTGCGTTCAAACGCATTGATTTTGTTAAAAATATCTTTTATAATTTTGTAAATGATAACATTTTAAAAAATGTAAAAATTATCTTAATTAATTTAATCCGGATATTCAACATTATATAGAAGTGTATATCAAACATATAGTACTGTGTGTGTATTAAATATTTGTTGACTCGAATGAAGATCAAACCTACAACAATTAAGTGTTCATTCAGACAATGCGAATGATGGTCTTAAAAAAGACATTAATTGACACAATTACACACAGTAGGTAGCGTCTAACAGTAAACGTGATTGTGAGTTCGATTTCGGCTCCGGGGAATTATAATAACTATTTTTTGTATAAAAGGTGAAGAACCACCTGATTGTAAGTAGCTACCTTCGCCTACGGACATTTACAACATAAGAGGTGTTGTAGGTGCGTTGCCAGCATTGAGGAAGAAAGAAGGAACAAAACGTCTCTAATTTGGGCAAACAGTGTAGAACGGAGTGTCTTGGCATTAGGTGTCTTCAGACTATCCTGCTATAGGTGAAGCATGAGGCTATTTTAACTTACTTTTTGTAGTTCAGTTTATTTGAAAACTGCACGAATATCCAATTTCGTTTGCTGTGCAATATTTTGATAGTATACACCTGATAGTATTGAGAATTACGAAAAAGTTTCTTTTTTCAAGCAGAATTGTTTATTTAAAAATATGTTGTTTTATAAATGTAGATAATATTTAAAATTCTATTTTTCGTGAGACTCGCATTAGCGTAACAAAGATTCTCACAACAATGTGTTAGGTAATAAATCCGCATACATGGTGTTTGCACAACTGATTATAATTTTGTCGCCCACTGAATTTGTAGCCCTAGTAATTGTTAAAAATAATAAATGTAACAGAATTTCAAAAATTACTCTTTTATTTATAGTATAAAATATTATTCAACTAAAAAATATTTAGTATCATGATTTATAAGCGAAAAAGACACAAATGAGAATAATAAGACACAAACTTATTTAGTAGGCCATAATGATAACATACATTTAAAAACCACAGTGGCCAGTCGTGGCCCAGTGGCACAACCGTGTGACTGTAAACGACTGGTTGTGGGTTCGATTTCCACTCGAGGAGTGGAAATATTTAATATTTCCATTTTCTTCGCTCTGGTGTCGAGGTAAAGCGCGGTGTTAAGTTCCGCCACTTAATACGCAAAGCCTCCGAATTCGGCGGAAAGTGGGGAACGGAGTGTCTTAACACTAGGTTCCCTCTGCCTACCTTGCTGTGTGCGGGAAACAGCGTGAAGCTAAAAAAAAAAAAACATTTAAAAACATAAAGCGTTTCCTAGGTCATGGCCTACGTTTTGATTTAATACTTGGAACAAAAAATAATACAAAAAGTTGTCTTCAATTTTAAGAATATTATCTGTATATTAATGTAAATACAAGAAGACACTTTGTAACCCTTTTGATGAAATTGAAAACTTTGGTTATAGTGTATAGGCAGAGTGCTAAAATTTTTTTTCAAATGTAAAACATGCACTACTTAAGATACAAGCCATTAGGTAAAATTTATTAGAAATATATTAAATTAATAAAATAAATATTGCACATATTGCCATATCTTTGATATACGTACAGTTTTGTATAATGTGACTTAAGAGTTACTAAGGGAACTCGTATTTTCGTCGTATCGTAAGCGTCAACAGGAATTACTAAATATTTTGTTCTTAATCATAATCATCCTTTCGAAGTTTTCCTTTTATCTTATGATTATCTTATGAGATATTTATACGTATTTGTCCTCTAAATGGACATTATTTTATATGTATGAAAAATCAATAAAAAAATACTAACAACAGTTTCAAGCTTTTAACTGCTTTACTATATAGCGTCGTAGATTTCGTGGATTGTCAACTTTAAACTAGTTTGTATCTTACACAATATTTTCTAATGAATTCATATGATATGGAAAATTGTTTTTTAGAAACAAAAGAGGTTGTAATTTAAATAGATTTAACGATAGTTCGTTTCGTATATCTTAAATTATATTTTATATCTTTTACTTAACGGTGTGCAATTCATTATTGCTTATTGTAGTTCATTATTTAAAATTAATTACATATATTTTATATTAGGTTACATTTTTTACTACCTAAAATATATTTTTTGATAATATTGTTATATATACATATATGCATATTTTTGGAAGTTAATTAAATTTTTATAATTTTGGTTATGCATCGTCACGTCATTTGCTTATTAGCAAGCTTTTAAATTATATTTAGGTGTATTTTTTATTATATTTACAGTAGGCAGACAAAAAAGAAAGATTGCCAATACACAGCAACACCGAAATTGAGACAATATGTGTTGAACAGCGGAGAAATGAAAAATATTTAAATCAGAAAATAAAAACAATATAAATATTAATTTATAATATTTCAAATTATTAGTAACATCACGATTGTTAGAATATCCTTCCTTCCACCATTATTGGTGAAACAAGTCTTCAAACAACACCAGAATCCTATTCAATAATTATATCTACTCTCACTCGCAATATATCTGTATTTCTGTTTTTTAAGTAAATATATTTTAAAGCATTTTACTTACTTTCTACAAATCAGCATACCTTCCGGATGCAGAAATGACTCACAAAGACCCGTTTACATATATTGAACATCATCTGTGGAGTCTGTAAGTACGTCGCTACAACAAACATTGCTTGAATGTAAAGTATCAGTTTAATGCCAATCGGGAAATGTTAAATCACTCTAAAAGAAAGCGAGATGTTTTGTAATTAGCAAATATACGATATTTTTTGCGTTTTATTTGTATTTTTAGACTGATCACGACTTTGAGTACAAACTGAGCATAAGAAAATTGTAAAATCTATTTAACGGCAACTTTTTCAACTTTCGGTGTTAAATGTATGTATATATATATACAAGTTTAGAAACTTTTAGGGATTTAGTAACTAAACATTGAAGAATTTATCTTATTACTAGGTATTAACATTTGTGAAGTTATACAATTGAGAACTGAACGGAGTAATTGTAATTTCTATTTCTTGTAATAAAATTTTAACACATATCTAATATAAGGCCAAAGTGGCGCATTGGAAGACGTCATCTAACGCTAAACGTGGTTATTATGTATGCTTGATTCATTTTTTTTTAGCTTCACGCTGTATCCCGCACACAGCAGGGCTTCACGATGATGGACCCTAGTGTTAAGACACGCAGTTCCCCACTTTCGTTCGTTCGTTTCCGTTCTTCACTTATGGCAATTACATTTGGATAAATTGTAATTCCTCGCTCTGGTAAGGTAAAGCAACGTGTTAAGTTGAAGTATTTAATACGCAATATCTCGAATTCAGGCGGAAAAAGTAAATCAGAGTGTCTTGACACTAGGCTCTCTGTGCTTACTATCACGGGAGGATACAAAAGTGAGAAGGCTTTTTCTTTCTAAGAGATAGAAAAAGGCTTTTCACTAGTCTTCTCTCGCAGTTCCTCTGTTGTGACGATAAATGGCGAACGAGTTGATAAGTCGAAGTTTATCTCACATATTACTGGAGACTTGTTTACTTCAAAAAAGTTTAAATTTTATACAAACATAGCGTACCTACTATTCATGCTATCCATTTCCATAGAAATTACATAACAATCACTTTCACATTGAGAACTTGGTGAATTCCCACCCCGTGATTAGCATAGAATATATTATACAAGACCGTTTGTTTCAGGCTTCATTTCCTTGCATGGAAGTGTCACTTAGCGTGGATTATTTCTATCGATTGTCAATACAAATGCTTATCGTTTTACCATTAATTTACTTAAATCCATTATTTTAAAGAACATTGAAGCTAAAAGTTCGTATCTAAAACTAATGAATAATGTTGAAAAATGTAGGAAAAAGGGAACACGATCTAACTTATCTAGTATGGATATCAGATTCATGCTGGTGCATGATATCATGGGATCCAGACACGTGTGCAAATTTTTTCAAGAAAAATAAGATGACGTTGAGGTCGTCATGGCATGGCAAGGATTGTAATGGGGACTACTTTTGGGATCAAATCCCACTCCGTCATTGATCATAATTTTTCCATTTCTCCGCTTTGAAGCATAAGATAAATTACAATGACCTCACAACACGCAATATGTTACATCGGAGTGAAAGACGGAGTGTTTAGATTCTACGTTCTGCTTACACTTTGAGTAAAAGGCGAAAAGAAAAATATAATCAAATGTTTCTTTTTCTTCCGCAAGACATACCATCTTAATTTCATATACTCAAATTAACAAAATTAGTGCTACTCTATGAATAAGTTGATATCATTACAAAACGCATGTTTAAATATATGACTGTGCGTACAATTCATTTTGAAGTATACTTAAAGTCCATTAAGATAATAATAATGTTAAATGAGCATATAACGTGCTGAGATCGCGATGCGGCGTCATGCGTCGCGTGCCTTTGTTACCATTTTTCTTTCACTGTTTTCCGTACTTAATTGTTATGTGTACACATGCCTTGCGATTTAATTGGCTTTTTATTTAACAACTTGCTAGGTGGAAGTGCTTTTTTTAATTTAATCAATTTTGTCAAGGTGTAAATCTGGTTAAGATATAACATTTGGATATTGGTTATTTATTATTTTACGTGAAGGAAAAATGATTAGACTGATTTTTTTATGGAAAATTAAAAAAGGTCCTAAATTTTTCCTTATTTCTTCTTAAAAAGAAGGTTAAAGCAGAAATATATAAAGTTAGTTACGGTTAAAATTTATATGGAGAAGAAGTGTAAAATGCCAATGTTTTTTACCATAACGCATTAGAAACATATTAAATCAAAAGTGTATTGACATATTTTTGTATAAAATGACATAACCGTTGCCAAGATACAATATATGTTTCTCTTAACAATTAATTTTAGAATTGCCACTTCAGCAATTAAACTTCTTAAACATAAAATTAATATTAAGGCAGCGTATTCGCTATTACGTAGCAATTATTTGAAGATGCCAAGTTTCGACATATTCTGGCTATGACGGTGATAAAATTATGTTTCTACCTATTCAAGATTGTGATGATGCTACTCAATGCCCCATATCTCCATCTAAATTAAGTTCTTTAAATTATTCAATTTGAGACAAGTCGGGGCGCAGAGGCACAGAGTGTGCCTGTAAAGTGGCTGGTTGTTGGTTCGATTCCCACTCGACGAGTGGAAATATTTAATATTTACATTTTTTTCGCATCTGGGATCTGACATCAAGGCAAAGCGCGGCGTTAAGTTCCGCCACTTAAAACGCGGAACTTCGGCGGAAAGTGGGGAACGAAGTGTCTTAACACTCCCTCTGCTTACCCTGCTGCGTGCGGGCTCGCTGTAGCGTGAAGCTAAACAAAAAAAATAAAGCGGATTATTTAAATTTACTTGAAAATGTATTTTCTAATACGCGACTAATCCGTTTGAAATACGACGAATAGTCTTAGGTATAGGTCTTATTTAATGAACACACGAATCTAATTATAACGCACGCTTTAAACTGACTTACATTTTTTAAAAAAATTGTTTCTTGCGCCGGTTCTTCATTAGGCATTAACTTTAGTGAACCGGTGGTAAACAAATTGACGTTCAAAAAATTTGACTTTGACTTTGTACTGAATTACCACCCAATGGTCATGGGTTCGATACTGAGATAACAATATATTTTTAAAAATGTTTATATTTAAAAAAAAAACATCGAGTTTCGAGAAATTCCAACTAAGTGCAATAAGATGTCTCAAATATACATTAATAGTATCCAATAATTGCTAACTAAATTGAAGTAAATGTTTACTTTCAATTTAAATCGTTTTAACCTTATCTAACAAGATGAACGGGTGTGCCATCACCCGACCATATCGATGCAGCTGACCTAGGCATGTTAGGTTAAAAGAATTTAGATAGGACGCACCAGCCTTGATCTGCTAAGATGCTTCGCAATTACGGAAAATTATTTCTAATTACATACATTCAGTTATTCTTATTTGTTTTCATGCAATTCACTTTACTTTGTACAATTTGCGATTTTAAGATGTTATCGCGATGTTACATTGTAATTATATGCTGTTTTTCAACACCTTTTACTTATGATTGAATGATGGAGGAGTTTATTACAAAATGAATAAATATTCTTTTTGTTAGTTATTTAAAAGTATAAAAAACATTACACTAGCTTGTAAAAATTTAGTTTAATTGTCGTTCTGTCTTGTAATTTATTTCTTTTTTTTATAGCTTCACGCTATATTCTGCATACAGCATGGTAGACAGAGGGAACGTAGTGTTAAGACACTCCGTTCCCCATTTTCCGCCGAATTCGGAGGCATTGCATGTTAAGCGGCGGAACTTAACGTCGCGCTTTGCCTCGACACCAGAGTGAAGACAATATTAATATTTCCATTCCTTGAGTGGGTATCGAACCCACAACCAGTCGTTTTCAGTCACGCGCTTGTGCGACTACGCCACGACTGGCATTCATATGTCTGGAATAATAGGGGTTCATACATCTTGTGAATAAATCTCATAAGAATTATTAAAGTAAAAGTAGCTTTATGCCTAAATTCAAGACATGGGGCTTTAATTGGCGGGACTCAACGCCAAGTTACATATTAATAATTCTCTAAATAAGAATAATTTTACATATCTTTAAATAATTAAATATATTCAATAGGCAACCGAAGGAATGGAGTTACTGTTTAAAGTTCGACTTTGTCCAATTGCTCTACAAAGGCATCCTGACGGCTCCTGTATATTACGTACGTAGCATGAATAATACTAATAACTTGTTTAAATAAAATAATATTACTATAGAACACAAGGATCTCGGCAAAATCAGGTGAAAGCATTCTCAAATGACTCACTGGAGCAACATTATTCCGCACAGAAAGTACGATGGACTGTGATAAAATATTCGAAATGTCGACTTTAAAATAAATACTTTTATTATCCAATTATAGGCGAAATATCAATGAAAAAAATTATTTAATAACGTAATCACAATCGCTATTTGTAAAAACAACGCTTTAAGTATCATTATCAAAGAAAATTGAGGCCGTCGTGGCGCTGTGTGATAGGGCCGGACTGTAAACGCGATGGTTTTGGGTTCGATTCTCACTAGGGGAAAGATTATATTTAAATGTCCATTTCTTCGTTTTGGTACCTAAGACAATGCGTCGTATTGTGTTCCTACACTTTACACGCAATGCCTCAATTTCAGACGGGAAGTGGAGAGAGTGACGTTGACGCTAGATGCTCTTAGACTACCCTGCTAAACGTGAAACTGTATTTTTTTTAATCTTCACGCTGTATCCCGCAAACAGCAGGGTAGGCAGAGGGAACCTAGTGTTAAGGTACTCCGTTCCCCACTTTCCGGCGAATTTTGGATGAATTGCATGTTAAGTGGCGGAACTTAACGCCGTTCTTTACCTTGGTACCAGAGCAAAGAAAATGGAAACACTAATTATTTCCACTCCTCGAGTGGAAATTAAACCCACAACTGGCCCCAATATAATGAATCTGTATATACAAAAAGAAAATAAACACATAAATATAATTTACTTTAAAACAGGATATCAGTCCTTACATAATAAGTCCACATTGTTCCACCGATGGTTGTAAAAGTCGAACTGCATTACGTAAAGATGACTCACGCAGAAAGTGGTCTGAGCGTAAAGGACTTTTATACCGAAAACGTGCGTATTGTAACAAATGTGACCTAACGTTAGTAATGTATGGAAAAGGACAATTGACACACTTTAACTCTATTTGTTTTGTATTTGGATTGCAAAGACCACTTGCTTATTGCTTAAACTGCGTTAATTTAATCGGACTTTTAAATGTAGCTTGCTTTGGTTGTGCGCCCGTATAGAATAAAATTACGAATGTAGTCTCGTAATAACAAGGTATGCACTATTATATGTATAAAAGTGTATGTCAAGTTGTTATATATTGTATAATACATTTTTTGTGATATAATGTATTATTTTAATAATTATAAATTAAAAAATATGAGCTTTCTGTCTATTTTCATATATAAATTTTAACTGTGCCAAAATTAGTACTAGTCCGTTCGTATAACTTTAGCGCGGCGGTACAGAATTTTAGCAGAAAATATCAAATAATTATGAAATGCAGAGACTGAAAATTTGAGTCATTTAAAAACTTAGTACCCCCTTTTTCTATAAATTAATATCTTTTTACATTATAGAAAAATTACAGTTAAATTATTAATAGTCAAAATTCGACCACTTTCGTTATAAAAATCCTTTCGTTGTCAAAAAAAAAATGTCACAAAAATACCATTTAATTTCCCTTTACAATAGTTTAAAACTTATTTTTTTCATACTATTTGTTTGTAATAAGCCTTCGAGGTCAATGACACAAAGTATTCAAGTGCAAGTGAAACTTGCAACAATATGTGTATGACGTTTCCGCAAATCGCAGTATGTGTTAACGCATATGTTTTATCGATCTTTACAACTTTGCTATGGGCGTACCTTTCTTTATACAAATAGATGTTCAAGAAGGGAAAACAAATAATTAAATGCATTTTTAAAAATATTTGAACTTTTTCATTTCTTTGGACAGACGGATGAGAAAATATTAGTGGCTTATAATTTACCGTTTCTATTTTGTAATATTCCTTGTTCTTTTATACGTACGTATGACATAGCCGTCATAGCTCTTTAACAGTTTCCAAGAGGCGTCGAGTACCGCTACGTTCAAATGCAATTTTTATACGTTTTTTATAACAAAGACACACTTTAGAAAAATAGCAAAGAAGATCGTAAAGAGGAGAAAAGCAACAAGAACAAAGAAAATGTTTTATTTCTTCAGTAGAAATATATTCGATTAGATCCTTAACGATCATACGCAGCCCAACATAGTTCAATACTCTAATAGCAACAATTACTAATATTACATTAATTTCTGAATGCTTATTATATGTTTCATCAATTTAATAAAATGAAAGCCTTTATTTAAGAAAAGGAAAAAAGTGTCTATCCTAAATATTTTTTACTACATTTTGTACCAGTACCTGACAACTATTCTAAGGACAAAAACAATCCTATTATGGATTTGACACTATGACCTCAAGACATACAACCGCCTATCTTTACCACTAAACCAAAGAGCCCCTTTTCATAGAAAAAATAATACAAAAGTAACAATCTATTGAACAATATATTCGTAAAGCCAAATTGTATGGCTAGACAATTTTTCATTTGAAATCATTAATTTTGAAACAATAAAGCACATTGTGTAACAACACTTTATACTTCTGGCCTTGTCTATAGATTATTTACTGGTGAAATATCGTTAGTATGATTTATGTGGAGTGAAATAAGAGTGGCAATTGAGTAATGTTTTAAAGGGGCTATATTAACGTAATGGAAAGTGAAGTTATACGAGTACTACGTACTACGAGTTTACGAGTAAGGCATATTATGACGATGGTTTCAGGTTCAAATTTAACTATGGATTCTTTTACGCTTTTTCAGCATAGTAAGAAGGGCAGCTAGAGAGAGTTCAGTATCAAGACACTTTGCTCTCCACTTTCCACCCAAACCGAGTTATTGCGTGTTGACTGGTAAAACTTAACACTGCACTTAACTCTTATTACCAGGATGAAAAAAATCATACTTATATTATATATACCGATTTGGATGAAATTTAGAACAAAAGTAGTAAAAATTACAAAAGGTCTCTATTTCAACCTCTAAAGGGTTGAAATAGAGAATGAAAGTGTATATGAAAAATCTAAACCGCTTCTTGATCGATTGTAATGAATTTTAGCTTAAATATAGTTGACAATTCAAGATTAAAGGTAAGCTACGTTATTTTTCGAAAATCCGCCCCTGAGGGTTGTAATACAATGAAATAGTTCTGTAAATCACGTGGCGAAGCCGCGAGCGCGCCGCTAGTGAAAAAATAAATATAAACATTCCGAGTAAGTCAGTCATCTAACCCACAAGCAATCGCATTTACTGTCAGACGCTGTCCCACTGCGCCACGAGGGCCTTTTCTCTAATTATGTATACATTATACGTACATGTATATTCATGTTTTTTTAATTAGTAAGTAATTAAGTTATAATTAAAAAATGATACATTTTCAACACAAAATTTGTTAAACATTTAAATGAGATATAATATTAACTTAACCTTTTGTGTTATAGATTAATTAGTAAGTTAAAGATATTTTATGAAACGACCTCAAAGGCACGCTTCTCGATGAAATTGGATTTTAAAAGATTAATTATGAATAGCAGATTCGTATCAAACGAATAAAATAGACATTTAGGGAGAAAATATAAAGTTTTATGGCAAAATGGTCATTGTCATATCGTCAAATTGACGACTTCATGAGACTATCTATGATATCATGAAATCATCGCATTTCATACAGTGACCACCTGACCGTATCGTTGAAACGTCAAATTTACGATATGACGACGACATAATATGACGACGACAATTTTTTTTATAACTAACTGATTAAAGTTTGGCATTGAGGTTAGGATATTTATGAAAGTTTTACAATTTAAATTACAGGAGACACAATTTCATACAAGTAAAGTATAGTTTTGCCGCAAAGCCGCTGCGCTGGGCGGGACACCTCGTAGTACTGCGCTTTATCTACTCTATTTTTTTAAGATACTTCCTTCGCCACTTTCCGCCGAAGTCGGATGCATTGCGTGTTAAGTGGCAGAACTTAACGCCGCACTTTGCCTCGGTACTAGAGGGAAGAAAATGGAAATATTAAATATTTCCACTCCTTGAGTGGGAATCGAACCTACAACCAGTCGCTTACAGTCACACGTTCATGCCACTGCACCACGACAGGCCCGGTTGTTTACCTTTACTCCCCGTTAATATTTTCTAATTTCATAAAAATATTAACATTACTCTCATATCTGCTGTATATTGTCTGTATATATCTGTTGTATTTTTATTAGATTACTAAAACTACAGGATAACATTATAAATAATCAATAAAGAAGCTCTTAGCTAATAGCGAAGTGGTTATTCAATAAACAATAAGGAGTAATATAAAAGAGCTCGTAAGATTTTCATACAAGAACACTTAACTACCTAATAAGGGAACTTTAAACTAAGGTTATTCATTAAAATAGCCTTTAACTACTTCAGGCTATGTGCCGCGGTGTTTGTGAGTTCGATTACCACTCGAGGGAATGATTATATTTAAATTATTTACATTTCCTTAATCTAGTAAGACAAAGCTAACAAACTTAAAGTCACTTATCACGCAAGGTTCTCTCTGCCTTCCCCGCTTGGCGGGATAAGGCGTGAAACTGACAAGTAATACTATAGCTTAAAGATTTTTTTTAGCTTCACGCTGGATCCCGCACACAGCAGGGTAGGCAGAGGGGACCTAGTGTTAAGACACTCCGTTCTCCACTTCCCGCCGGATTTTAGAGTCGTTGCGTGTTAAGTGGCGGAGCTTAACGCCGCGCTTTGTCTCGGTACCAGAGCGAAGAAAATAGGAATATTTAATATTTCCACTCCTCGAGTAGAAATCGAACCCAAAACCAGTCGTTCGAAGTCATACGTCTGTGCCACTGCGGCACGACTGGCCCCAAGCTTATAGATATTATAATGAAATGGACTTTAAAAACCTTTTATACCCACTTAGTACAAGATAATCACATACAAATGCATATAAAGGAAATGACTAACAACGTCATTTACCAAACTAATAACTTATCTCAAAATTCAACAACCTGTTCCTCTTGCGTAACCGCTTCAATATCTTCAACTTTCAATACTAAACTCTACTGTCAACATTTAAAATTCAAAATTCTTATAGAAATTTTGAATATCCCGAACGAGTTTGGCCAAGACTGTGATGAGAGTGAGAGTGGTTTTGCTTTCGCTACAAAATTGTTTTACAATTTTAAGCTTTATTTCTTTAAAATTAAAGTAGATTTTACTTTGAAATGAAAAACACACATGATTATAAGTAACATGTATGTATTATATACGACGGATGTAACTTATAATTGAATTTTTTACTACACTATAGTGCTTTTATATTCGTTATTGAATTATACATTTTGTTCACATATGTATGAATTATTGTAAGAATAATAAATATATTTTTTCTTAATATTTTTTTTATAGTCCCACGCTCTTTACCGCTTAGCAGGTTATTCAGAAAATCTAGTGTTCTGACACTCCGTTCTCCATTTCCCGCCCGAAATTGACATTTTGCATGTTGAGTAAGGGAACACAACGTTGCGCTTTGCCCAGATCGGAAAACAATATATTATCACTTCCACGAGTTGGAATCGAACCCACGACTGTCGCGTTTATAGCGAGACGATGTCCACTGTGCCGTGACGGCCTCTCTTGTGATCACATTAACACATAAAGAAAGGAGTTTTGAGAAGGGTATATTCTTAAGCTTTAAAATTACATTTTCATGTCATATCTATGATCTGGGTAATAACAATTTTGAAATTGTTCATTTGGTTAAATTAATCGAAATTCATTGATGGTTTATTGAATTTTGTAAAGTAAGATAATTGTATTATATCTATTATCAAGTAATGAAGTGATTTAGACTTTTAAGGGACAACTTGGCCAAGTGTGGTCTGTTTTTATTTAAAAAATAATTAATAAGAAGTATATTCTTATTTCTTATTTTAATAGACTATAAATGTTATTTTAAAACCAATAATTTTAATTAGAAACGTATTAAATTACAAAAAATACTTTAACTACACCGAGTAAGTCTTATTCATAATTAAAAGTTTTACCTCGAGTTTGAACTATCGGCCTTATATATTTTAACTACGCCATCATACTGCCGATACCGTAATTATACATAACTAGCTGTGTCCGCGAATTTGTTAGTGTATCAAAATAAAAATTAGTTACTCCCTAAGGATAATGTATATAACTATCTACCTATGAAAGTCCTGTCAAAATAGGTCTAGTCGTTTTCAGAGATTGACAGGACAAACAGACAAACAGTAATTGTAAAAAATGTTATATATGTATATGCTATATTACATACAAAGAGACACACCAATTTAATTTATTAGAATAGATAATTTGCAGCTTAATTGTAATTGTCATAATGAAAGTAATTCTGTTAAAACGAATTTCAATTGTAATTTTTGTTTTACGACGACTAAATTTTCTCTTTAACATTAAATATGTGTAATAATTTAAATATATTAATTAGTGATGCAGTTTTTTTATTTAATTTTGTATTAATGTTTATATTATGGAGCTTACACATGTGTGTATATATGTACATACATATATACGTAAGTATTGTGTATCTTTTCACTATTGCGTAAGCAAATCGTGTAAGTTCGATGCCCTTTGTGTCGTGAGATATTTTTTGTAAGCTATACCTATCTGTCACTCTTTCTCTTATATTAACTTGCTTGTTAAGCTCATCTGAGATCTTTTCTAGAAATGTATTGAATACCTAAAAGATAAAAAAATATAGGCAATGTAAATGTGGTTGTGGGTTCGATTTCCACTCGATGGAATGAAATATTTAAATTATTTTCATTTTTCTGCTCTGGTGCCTAAGACAAAGCGCGGTGTTGTATTTCTCCACTCAAAATGTAATGTGTCGATTTCAGGTGGATAGCGAAGAACGAAGTGTCTTAACACTAAGTTCTCTCTCTGACTTCTCTGATATAATGGAAAAAAGCATGAAGCTGTTTTTTTTGTTAAAGAACTACTAAAAGTACTATAGAACAAGCAAATGCATATATTAGTATATATGATTTCGTAAAGGGAAATCTCCAAATGTCAAGGTTTACGCAACCGAATCGTGTAGTGGGTGCTTTTACGTAATAAATATTTAGCGAAGCTCTTACTTTACCGCGTTTTGTAAGGAGCTTCATTCTTATGCAAGTGAGGTCACTCCGTCCCGTCCCCGTATTGCGTAATGACGGAGAAAACATATAGAAAGCGTTCTATCATCTGCCGGACAGGTGCTAAGTGATGTGTTAATACAAAAAAATGTATACGCCATGATAAAAAACCTTGGCGTGTCGATTTTGATGCTGTCTGTGGTTACAAAATGTGTGGGCATATATAATACTACTATGTATGTATTTGTACATTTTCTCTTAGACCAAATCGATTTCTTTTATTATATTTGTTTTGACTGCAAATTACTGTTTGATTTACTAAAGTGTGTGTGTTATGGGTGTTTTAATTGAGATTTATGTATATTGAGTAGTAGAGTTATATAAATAAAAGCATATAGTTCGTTGGTTTATCGAGTTTTTTATGCAAAAAAGATTTTTATAATACAACTAAAATTATACATTAAAATTACTATTTACATAAATACATTTAGGCACCGTAATTTTTTCTCTACTTATAACTAGTTTTGTCGCCGGCTGAGCAGGTATCACAAGTTAGCACGCGGTGTGCGGGTTTAGTATGGGCCGCCGGAGTGTCCGGGGGGGCCGTAGGAGGAGCTGACCGAGCCGGAGCCTGAGCCGTGTCCGCCTCCGATACCGCCGCCGATTCCACCGCCGATACCGCCGCCGGAGAGACCGCCGCCGATGCTACCACCAGAGATACCACCGCCAATGCCGGATCCACCGAGACCACCGCCGATACCACCGCCAATACCACCTCCAATACCACCTCCGATACCACCTCCGATACCACCACCTTCCTTCTGGGTCTTGTACTTGATGAAGTATACTTCGGGTTTTGAGGGTTGAGTGGGAGCGGCGGTGGGGATGGTGATGTCGGGTTGTTCGTCGGGTTTCTTGACCAACACGTATACGAGGGTCTTCTCTTCGTTTTGGGCCTGAGCTGGGATGATGGGGGCGACGGGCGCGGGGGGTGCTGGGGCCTTGATGAAGATGATCTTGTAGTGTTTCTGGGGGATGGCGCCTCCGGAGATCACTTGTGGGCGTTGTTCTTCAGGTTCTGGGGGTGGGACGTGGACGTAGATGTGCTTCTGGACGATGGGGGCTCCTCCGAAGCCGCCTCCGAAGCCGCCGCCGCCGCCGGCACCGAACCCGCCGCCGCCGCCGGCGCCGAACCCGCCGCCGGAGGAGAATCCTCCGCCGATACCTCCTCCAGAGGAGAATCCTCCACCGATTCCGCCGCCGATTCCTCCACCGATGCCGAAGCTGCTGGAGCTCAGACCACCGGAAGAGAAACCACCACCGAGACCGCCACCGTGTCCACCGCCGATGCCTCCCCCGATGCCTCCGCCGATGCCCCCGTGACCGCCGAGACCGCCACCTCCGGGCGCGTTGTAAGAGTATCCGGCTTCGGGCCTTGCCGAGCCGATCGCCGCAACGGCTGCTAATACCTGAGACACAAAAAGGATATTTTCACATATTTATCGCTAAACCAGCACGTTTTAATTTAACTAAATTTTGTAAGACAATTAGAGTGACATCCACAGTAGTTATATAGTGCAACCGATAAATCAGCTGGTTACACTGAAACTTCCCGTATCGATTCCCATGATCGACACCGATCGCTCGATCGCTCGGTTAATTGTATCGAGAGCACTGTCGTGAGTCACAATCCTATAAGGAAGCAAGACTCGCGGGTCACACACAGGTCACAACACTTTCACTGCACACGGCTACCTACCAAGAACGCTTTCATGTTGTCTCGCTGAGGTCTCGTGGTTGTGTGATGCTCTGTACCTGATTCACTTGGCTTTTATACAGACGACTCGTCGACGCCTCTCTCCCTGGCTCTTCCTAAGATTCGGCCTTCAGGCCATACGAGAATTATGAATTTAATGACACCCGTCCGAATTCGCCTTCGGTGAAAACAATGTGGATCTTCTTTACACTTTCACACTAAAAAATAATATGTCAACCACAGTGCTTAGATTTTTCACTTAATTACCTATTGTTATAATTACTACTGCTTTTTTTAATCATTCAGAACAAATGATTAATTTTTATATAATCATTTTAATTCGCTTCTATTTTAGGCTACTTTTGTATTATTATTTCAATTATAATATAATAAAATAATTATTTTAAAATGCTTGTGAAAATGTTGAAAGACTGTATAAAATTCTAGAAACAGGATGTTGTAAGACAGCCTAATATTTCCATATAAGATTACTATTATGATAAAATCGTCATATTGACATAAACACTTTGTACATTAGTGTACGAGTATTTCCACACCAGTAATTTAATGCGTCTAGGAATAATAATAATTTCACATTACACAAAAATATGTAATAAAAAGTGAATTATGCTTAAAATACATAATAATATGTAATTTAACAATTTATAAAGTATGTGGAGTCAAATTTTAGTTTTAATTATGTATTTATAGAGGCCATTATGGTGTAGTGGGATATCGTCTGACTGTTAGTGCGTTTGGTTATGGGTTCGATTCTCACGCAGGTTAATGTTTATATTTTAATTTCTTTGTCCTGGTATCTAGGACAAAGGTCAGCGTTGTGTTCTTACCACCGCACTGTACGCCGCTCAACACGCAATGTCTCGATTTTAGGCGGAGAGCGGAGAATAGAGTGTCTTGAAAGTAAGTTCTTTTTGAATATGCAAGCAATGCGTAAAGCTGAAAAAACACATTTATCTAAATATAATTCGGTTTATTACAGTAAGAACAACATTCATATAGTAGAAACATTTATTTTTTAACGTAGCAGAATTTGAACTGGCGCCTCTATAAAATCGAGGTGCACTAGCCAATTAAACTCTAAGAGTGTATACACTCGTATCGATCATTTAGATATTATTTCTATCTTAAATATTTAGGTAAATAACACTTTAAAAATATCAAAACTAGCCTTTAAGTCGGAAAATAGAGAAATTACATATATGCAAATGTTGGCCATAATAAGAAGCAATAGAATAAAACTGACATATATTTCATAATACACGAGTTATAATATAATGCCTATAAGAAATAAAACGAGTTCTAGTTAGTGTCATATTAATACTGCTTGGTTATAACATCGATTTGAAAAGTTTTTGTAAAAGCTATTACATTATAAATAACTGATTATTATTATTATGTTATTGTTAAGCATTTTATTAATAAGCTTTTTGAGTTGTTTTGCTTTTTGTCTGTTTGCGATTTATAAATTTGGTTCTTGGACAGGCTGTGAGTCAGGCTGTCTCCAAGTAGTTATTATTATTAAGTAAGATAAATAAGCTAGTTAAATAGTAAGCTTAATATATGATATACTAAAAGTGTGTATATATAAAAATATTACGCTAAATTTTTAATTAGTTTCACGCTTCTTAAGATCTTAGCCGGGTAATCAGAGATAACCTAGTGTCAAGACACTCCATTCTCCCCTCTTCAGTTTCATATTTTATGTAAAACTTTTCGTGATATTTATTATAGTCTCTCCATTTATACCTATGTTTAATATAACGTAAATTAAACAAAACGTAAGCAAAGATAGGTGATGGAATTTATTAAAGTTACAATGTCGAAAGCTAAGTTGTACTTTTTATTCAACTTCATATATTACGAAAGGGCTTACATCAAGATGATGTATCAAATAAAAACTACATTGCTTATACTTGCATGAAGAACCTTATTACTATTTACTCTGTTCATATTCACAGAGTAATTTAATTACTGATTTTTAATTAAATAATTATTATAATATGGCGAATAGTAAATACAGTCATCAATGATTTTTTCAGTTGTATTGTTTTATATACTGTTTAAGATATAAATATAACATTATTAGAGCATAAATATACTTAATAAGATCATTGTTCGCTATTTTTTACATATTATGAAAAAAACTAACTGGATTAAGTTACTATATTTTTGGTAGTCCGAAACAGCAGTTACGTGGTGAGCAGGTAGTTCTTTTGAATTAAACAAAAATATATAGTAAAAACAGTTCCAGTTCAATATATAATAAATATATTTTTTATTTCAAATTTAAGGAGATCTATCAAATTAGTATATCTGTAAATTTCTTTCAATGTCACTCAGGTGTTGCATACCGTGTACGACTATATAACTTTTACAAATGATAACCAACTGGTTTTATTAGACGCAACTAGCTTTAGGCTATATCAAGATAAAAAAAACTTAAATCGGAAGAATATTAAGACTTAAATGTCATCGTCAGTAATTTGAAAAATGATTTAAAAAATAAATATAAATTTAACAGTTACAACTTATGCTTTTGCTTAATTTTTACTTTTTTTAGAATTTATTTGATTTTATTTCTATTATTATCTGTAAGATCTTCTAAATAGAGTACACAGCATAACTATTTTTAATGTACATATATAAATACTTTTTTCCATTAATATAACAAGCACGAAGCAAGAAGCTGTATATAAGGCTTATACAAAAAATCTCTATACCATACAAAAAAAAATACGTAAAACAAACAAAAAAAATCTGTTAAACCATTCAAAAATTAACATGTTAAGTTCAAATACTGTAACATTATGGACAAATGGGCTTTTAGATGTTAATATTTATTGTGACATATGATTTTCATGATAAATTGCCCTCTGACACTTGCGCAAGCGCAGCTATGAGTTCGGAATCAGAAATCTATTGGCGGGCATTGAGTGCGCTTGGTTGCCACTTTCGAATTTTATAAAAACGTTTTTGTGGTCCAATAGAAGCATGTATGGTACATATTAGTGTTGTGTAAACTAATAATATTTACTATTTTTTATAATAACTATAATTATAATTGATAATTGGTATATAGCGATTATATTTTTTGGATAAAATATAATAAATTGTGATTTTAATAAAAAAAAATCAGATGATTTTTAGAATTTTACTTCATTTATATTGTAGTGTATATATAAGTTGGATCATATTCAATTCTTTTAAAATGAATTTAGAAAAAATATAGTTGTATGATTATTATCATTATTTGACAATTTCAGAAAGAAAGTCATTTCACCTTATAAACAGGAAAATTATTTTATTTGTGATTCTGCATTTGATTATAAGAAAATAGGTAAAAATTAAAAACAGGTATTTTTATAATAGACCGATTAATATTATATACCAATTACCATTCCATACATTTGGACCAATTACCATTCCATACCATACCATTTGGACATGTATAATTACACATATGCAGTTATTACTTTATTTACTGCTATGTACGTCAACATAAATAGAAATGGATACTAAATAGACTGAGTAAGGACTTTGAAACACTAAGCAAGTTAACAATAATAAGAATAAAACTTTTACGAACACTTTTTTTATGGTTTATTACAAGTAATTATTGCAAAGGCTCTATAATTTAAACCGTAACAAATACGCAAAGATACGCTCATGTACATATGTGTAATATACTCTTAGAATATATACATATTTGTATGCAAAGAGATTCGAACCCGCACCTCTTGAAACCGTCCAACTTGGCACAGGTTTAAATCGAATCAAATAAATGTTTTTCAAAAAATTCTAAGTGTGTAAATAAGTCTAAAATGTTGAAAACACATACATATGTATATAAAAATATTTGACATTTAAATTACAAGGATATAATTAACCTAAGCAATTTCACTATGTTACTACGCATTGCGTAATGGTGAAAAGGAGAAATTAAAAGTAAAAGGTTTGGTTTACATATTTTTATAATCGACAGTAAACTTAAAACTGATATAACATTTAAATGCTTGTTTTAAAATAACTTTAAAACTACAGGTTATAAAATATAACGAGGCATTTCAGCCTCGTAGAAAAGTTAGTATAAGTAAATATAGGTAAATATTTTTTATTATTATTTTTTTTTTTTTTTAGCTTCGCGCTGTATCCCGCACACCGCAGGATAGGCAGAGGGAACCTAGTGTTAAGACACTCTGTTCTCCAATATATAAAATATGTTTAGGTACCTTTATTTACTGTTACTAACTTTTCTACGATGTAAGGCCCAGTCGTGCCGCAGTGGTGCCGCGGTGGAATGTGTGACTGTAAAGCGACTGGTTACGGGTTCAATTCCTACTACAGGAGTGGAAATATTTAATATTTCCATTTTCTTCGCTCTCGTGTCGAGGCAAGGCGCGGCGTTAAGTTACTTAACACGCAATGCCTCCGAATGCGGCGGAAAGTGGGGAATGGAATATCTTAACACTAGGTTCCCGCTGTCTACCCTGCTGTGTGCGGGATATAGCGTGAAGCTAAAAAAAAATGGAGTTTCTCTGTTATCCATAAGAAATTTTTATTTAATGACGTTCTACTTTTTTATTTAATCTTTATAATATAATGGTGCCATATCAAATTTGTATTAATTCAACTTTTAAATTTACATTTATGATATTTTATCTACGTTTTTTTTTTAGCTTCACGCTGTATCCCGCACACAGCAGGGTAGGCAGAGGGAACCAAGTGTGACACTCCGTTCCCCACTTTCCGCCGAGTTCGGAGGTATTGCGTGTTAAGTGGCGGAACTTAACGCCGCGCTTTACTTCGGTACCAGAGCGAAGAAAATGGAAATATTAAATATTTCCACTCCTCGAGTGGGAATCGAAACCACAACCAGTCGTTTACAGTCACACACTTGTGCCACTGGGCTACGACTGGCCACTAAATCTACGTTTATAAGATAAAATTTCTTGTTTTATTCTTTGCATTTTTTTACATTCTCTCAGAAACTACAAGTGTAGAGTAAACTGGACAAAGCCATTTTAACTTTACTCCATTAAGGATACAGTTGCCCATCGGGTTCTACAGACAGGTGCTCAAAATTTAATAGGTAGACCCCCTCTCTACCTAATTAAATTTTAAATTATATTACCTGTAGAACGGTAGGTTCTACAGGTAACATATTTAAAACTGAACTGAGGATAACTTATGAAAAGTCGAAACGGAATTTCATTTGATCCTATGTGCCATCAACAAGGCTCAACCGCTTTATCTTACGTATTTACTGACATAAAAGGATATTCAGAGAGGGCCTAATGTCAAGGCATTGCGTTGTCCATTTTCTGCCCCAAATCAATATAATGTGTATTAAGTGGTGGAACTAAACGCCGCGCTTTGTCTTAGGTACCAGAGCGGAGAAATTAACACTATACAAAATCATTCCTCCCAATGGGAATCGAATCCACTACCATCGCGTTTACAGTTAGTTGCACACTTTCCCACTGCTCCACGAGGGCCTCTGAATTTCTTTTTCGAAATAAAAACAAAAATTAAACTTGTTTTCAAAAGTCTTGATTCATTTAACGAGAGCAATTAAATTCAATTAATTTCGTTTCATCTTATTGATAAGGAGAGCGGTTAGAAAATATCGTAATACACTTGTTGACATTTAACTCTTTATCGATGTCATTTGCAAAATATATAGTTATAAAAATTAATTTTACGATTATTGCACTACCATCTAAGCTTTGTTTATTATGAAAGCCCCGTTTTGTAAATATCACAAGATCGAGTGTGTAATAGATCCAAATATTATGTAAAAAGTAACACAATAATATTTATTTATCTATAGTGGCGCAGTGATCTATTCTGACTGTAAACGGTATGGTTTTGGGTTCGATTCCCGCTCAGTTAAATAATGCGCGGCAAAGAGTCAGGCACTCCACACTCCAAAATCCGGTTTAAAAAAAAAAAATTCCGGCGAAAAGTGGAAAATGTAGTGTTTCGACACTAACTTCTCTTTGCTATGAAACAAAACGTAAAACCGCAAAATAAAATTATTTGCTTATTTGTCGTTCTACATTTGCATTATTTAAAACTAGAATTATTCATAGATCTTAATGTCTCTCTGCGTTTCTTAAGAGAGTCCAGTTTTTGCAATCAGCTGCCTTTTGTACCATGCATTGCCTTTTTTTGTAACAAAAAAGCCGTTGTATTTGAATGCGTCACGTTGCGTCAGATACGAATGCACATTAGTTGTAGATCATTACCAACGTCAAAAGCGCATACGTGAAATACTTTCTCTAGAAAGGATGGATGAAGGCTTAGAATATTTAAAATCAAATATTTGAGTTTCTGCTAACAAAATCTATTTGAACAATAAATTGAAAATTGAGGTTTTCTTTACATTTCAAGAAGGTATGGTTAATTTGTATTTGGTTATATTATAAACAGAGTTGTCGCCCGTGACTTTGGTTGCGTGAACTTTATGACTATTTCCATACTAAAAAAAACATATTTAGAAAACGTACATAAATTTGTACGCAGCGGAAATGGAACCCGCGCCTGTAGATACCGTCAAGTCTTTATACACCTTTTATAAAAATGTTTTTTAAGCCTTAATCAAGCAAATCGCCGTTTTAAAAAAATGTTTAACATCTTTCCATACCATATCCATTTCAATATCATGTATAATAATAGCGAATTTAAAACGAGAATGTTTTTTACTATATCACAGGATTTTAAAAAACATGTGAGTGGTCTTATATAGTCGTATATTCATATATCGAGGGATCTAAAGCCAAATTTCAGCTTGTTACTTTAGAGTTGGCCCGGTGCTTACAGCTGTACTTGGCTTATCGACCACTTATGGCCGGTGTGTAATGGGAAGGAGGTATGTTGGTCGATATTATTCACTCATTGTTATGTTAGGCACAGCTGTAGAACGCCAAGCTCATTATGTCCCATATTCAAATTTATGTCATTAAACGAAGATATTAATATCCTAAATATATGTAGTATAGTAGAAAGGACGAGAGACATAAAAATGGATTATGTGTGAGACTTTTCCTTGTCTCTAACGTAATCTTTTTTATCAGCTTTACACATTTCAGACAGACAGAGAGTGAGTGAGACCTAGAGTCAAGACATCCTTTTCTCTGAGCAAATTCAACATTCCATTTAGTGACGGAACTCAACGCTACACTTAGTCTTAGACGCTAGAGCAGAGAAGTTAATAACATAGTACTGTTAATTTTTAATCGGATTTGGAGTAAATAATGTTAATTTAAATATCTACGGATATTACTGTCCCAAATCCGAATCATTACAATTAGCCATTGTCTCGCTGCACCACAATGGCAGTCTAAATCTAGTGAAATAATATAAAAAATAGCAAAATTTTATGTATGACAAGCAATAACAATAATCTAAGAACTAGAATAATGTAAAATGTAATAAAATCGCATTCACACACGCCGACAGATTCGTAATATAATTACTGTTGCTAAACCCAACGACCTCCGCAATGCATCGTATTCCTTTCTTTTTTCCACTTACATTAGAAACATTTGTGTTATTTTGAAATTTTTCATGTTTTAACTATTTGTGAGGTTAATATAATTCGTTTGCTTCAGCACTTAGGTATGGCGTGTAGGTAGCAATTTGTGCGCGCGCTCCTTCGTACTCAATATCGCCCTTTTTCAGTCTATATTCTCAGTACATTGTAGTCTTACCAGTAGTGGGAATTTTTTTCCCCCCCCCCCATGTTTACTCAGAGCAGAATTTGTGTTTTATTACTTTTATAAGTAGTGAAAAAATCCAGGGTTAAACATAGGCTACTTATTTTTTCAGAAATCCACCCCTAAAGGGTGAATATGTTGACCGATTGTGATGAATTTTGGCATAAATGTAATTGATAATCCAAGGTCAAACATAGGCTACTTTATTTTTTAAAAATCTACCCCCGAGAGTTGCAATATAACGAACCAGTTGTGTAGTTCACGCGGCGAAGCCGCGAGCGAGCCGCTAGTAATATATTAATTGTTCATAATATCCATATTCCCACATATTAATGTTTTCGTTCTACTGATAAGCTTATTGAGATCAACATTTTTGTTTCAACTATAAGGCTAGACTATTATGAATAAGTCTATTTTTGTATGGGAAAGAAAGGTAATAGTAGCGCAGTTGTACAATAGGAGGAATGTATACGTTTACATGTGCGATTTCTTCTCAGGGGAGTGAGTGTATTTTTGATTTATTTCCAATCTTTCGTTCTGATAAATAAAGAAAGGTGTTGAGTTCAATTTCGATTTCAATCGTAAAGATTGTTTTGATACTGGCTGTCTGCTGAAGCAAAAGTGTGAATACTTATATCAGTTGGAGCTAATAACCTAACCGTAATGATAAATGTTAAATCCGTAGACAAGACGACTGCTTATAGGGCGTGTAGAGTGAAGTGTTCTTATTTGATTTGGGACTGTCGGGAATTACGTGATTTAAATTCATTTATACCTTTGGGATCAAACATAAGCAATCTTAAACAGAGACATGGGAAGCTCATTATGAATTACTTTACTTATAAGATAAATTATAGCAACACGTACATAAAGAAAAATAAATTGCAAATGATACATTTTCATCATCAAGTTATGAATTTTAAAAGTCTTGATACAATGGTACAACATCTGCCTGTAAGCCCGATTGGTTCTAGGTTCGATTTCCTCTCGATATTCAAATTACGTTCATATCATCGCTTTAGTAAGACAAAGTGCAGCATTGAGTTCATTCGCAGTATTCTAGAAGGTAGAGACAGGTCTTGACACTAACTTTTCATGACTATATTGCTAAGTGAAAAAAAAAACGTGCAAAAAATAAGATTTACAACTTACTTATTTAATAAGACCTACAAGGTCTTATTAAATATTAATTTATAATTTAAATAGTATAACTATTTACAACTACTAAACAAATAATTAAGCATCGCTATATTTTAATCGTGATCGATTATAACTAGGCACGTTTCAAACTCAGGTGGTCTTAATAATTTAAACTAGAAGATACCATTATAATAAACGAATAACGTAGCATAGTCGTGACAGTGCCTAAATTCAAACTCAGTCTCTATGTAGCTAGGACTAAAAACTCTCTAAGTTTACTTTAACTTCTAGTTCTTATTTTAAGATCTGTAAATGAATTTCAGATATTTAAGTAATAAAATCAATTTTTCTCGCACAAAAGGGAGAAAACGTTAGGTCCGCCCGAAATCGTAAAAAAAACGTGTTAAGTAGCGGAACTTAACGCCGGATTTTGACTTAAGAACCGCGAAGAAACGAAAATAATATATTACTATTCTCCCCAAATAAAAATCGAACCCATAACCAACGCATTACAGTCAAACGCGCCACTGCACCATAATATATTAGACTTTAATATATTAGTCTATTAAAAACAACATGAAAATAAAAACTAATCTAATGGATTATTAATTACATACATTGAATTGATGTGAAGTAACGTTTCGACTGCAGATCATATCTCAATAGGTTTGCAATAGGACCTTACGTAAGGACGACGTAAGTCGTAACTTTGTGAATCGCATGAATCATGTTAGGATTAGCTTGGACGTATCGGCGTTGTTAACTACTCGGGTACTAATAGAGAGTAAGTTCCTGAGTGAAAGGATTTTTGATATTAAGGGCTGACTTAAATATATCGTATTTATTATTCTGCTTTTTCCCGCATAGAAGAGTAAGTAGAAAGAACCAAGTGTCAATACACTCCATTCTCCGAGGTATCGCGTGCATAGTTGGTTATTCAGTGGCATATAATATTTTAAATTATTGTTATTGTGGCATAGTAGAATAGTGTCTGACTGTTAGTGAGTGTGAGTTCATACTTTGAAATTATTTTCTTTTCTTCGGTCTGGTAAGACGAAACGCGGCGTTAAGTTTCGCCTATAATCAAATGTCACGAATTTTGGCGAAAATCGGAGAACGGAGTGTCTTAAACTAGGTTCTTTCTATCTACCTTGCAATATGGGAAAAAGCTTGAAGCCTTAAACAATGGGCAGTAATAATCTATAAGTTTATAACGTAAGACAATGATCTAAATAGTGCATGAAGCATAAACTTCTGAACAAAGGATTTTAGGCGATAACTGATCTCACTTATGAACCATAAGTCAATAACCACGCGTTTACAGTCTGCTGCTTCTACTTTAAATGGTTAAATGGAGTATTGAATGTTTTTTTTACTATTTGCTGGTCGAAAATAGACTAGAGAAATTTGTATGTTTTGGAAACTTGGGATTGAAATAATTTTCTTTGTTATATACTGTATTCTCTTATTCCGATGTATTCAAGGTGATGCTTTATATTTTTATATTAATGTTTTTAAAGTAATTTTTCTTCACACTTATTTCCATTTTGAGTTAGTTAAAGAGAAACTTTTAGTTAAAGAGAAGATCTTCTTTTCGCCACTTTCCAAAAGTCAACACTGCCCTATGTTTTCTTACCAGAGCAGTAAATAAATAATTAAATCATAATAAATTCTCTGAGTAGGAAACGTGCCCAGATCCAGTTACGATTGCAGGCATACGCTCCACTGCGCTACAAATTGATTGGCCTAATATTTCAAAATAATAATAACGTGAGTATTGCGCTTTTGCATAGTGTTAAAATACTTCTATGCAGCTTTTGGACCTACATATTAAATCTACCTAGTAAATTATCTCTTTGACTATCCTGCTTGCCACGTATACGGGGCATAAAGCTGTAGAAAAGAGTAAAAAGTCCAAGCGTACAAAGTTGTGGGCATGAACTAGTAAAACATAAATTGCAAGTTAATCCTGACCTACTTAATCACAAAAACTCACCGACCCTACTCCAGCGACCAAGGAGCACGAGCCAGCTAATTCATAAGAATAAATATTCAATTTACATTCAAGATTGTCGCATCATCGTTAGCAGATAATTAAGTGGCGTAAGAAATGGAACTTTTGAACGGACGTTTTTATTTCCCCTAATTCAAGAAACATAATTAAGAACGCTAATCAGAAGAATAAAGGAACGCGCTCACGTTTAGACAAAATTACAATATTCATAAAAATATCACAGATATTGACAAATCAATCCTGAATTATGATCCATGCTAATGTTAACCTTTTATAATGTACTAATTAGATGGTGAAACATGACCCGCTTTGGCGACAAAGCTGACGTTGGGTCAATATCGCAGTGTTTCTTAAAATATGTTATTGAGAGTGGCAGGTGTCTGTTTGTAAACGTGATGGATGTGGGTTTGATTTTCTGTCGGGGAATGATTGTATTTAAATTATTTTCATTTTTCTGTTTTGGTAAGACAAAAGACGGGGTTGAACGACGTCATAAAACAATGCAATATTCGAATTCAAGCGGAAAGCGGGGAAGAGAGTATCATAACACATTCCCTTTACCTACCCTGCTACACGGAATAAAGTAAGAAGCTACAAAAAATAATGTCAATAGACATTATATCTTAATAAGAAATTAAAAATTTTGAAAAAAACCCACGACGGTTTAATTGTAATTGAAAAAGGATAAAATAACTAAAAATCCCCCGCCTAAAAGAATATATGTAACGAGATGATGGGGACGACTTCGTCGGAGCTGCCATTACTTTAAGTTTGCTAACTTCTCCTAGGTTTTCATGCTGTTAAAACAGGTTTAGGAAAAAATTAAAATATTAATATGAATTTACAGTTTTGATAACTGGTATTCCTTTTAAAAACTTTAAGAACGAAATCTATACTGTTAGCTACTATATTTAAAATAGAGGTTGCAACTGGCAGCCCCCGACGAAGTTGTCCCCATCATCTCGTTACATATATTCTTTTAGGCGGGGGATTTCTAGTTATTTTATCCTTTTTCAATTACAATTAAACCGTCGTGGGTATTTTCAAAATTTTTAATTTTGTTTTTTATTTTAAACTTTTTAAAGTGTATAGATACACATTATATATTATTACATAATTTCGAAATACTTTATATTAATCTTCATGCAAATCCAAAAAAAATTGTAAGCCCAATGCTTTCTGGTTATCAAATGCCTATTGCAGCGCCTGGCAGATTGTCACCGTAACATTTTTAGGAAACTTAAGTCTAACCAAATCAGTGAAAATCACAAAACCCACTAGTAGTTTTGATTTTGAACAAACTAATTTATACTGGAGCGCCCCGTGGTAGTTTGTGATATGGCATATAAAAACACGCAACAATTAAACCTGAACCTATCACAGAAAACCGCATCTAAATAGGTTTCACACAAAAATACAAGCAAATGCTTACTACAGCGCCCCCTGGTGAGGTGTCACCACGACACATATACGAGAACACGCGCTAATTGAGCCTGATCCTATCGTTGAAAACTGCATCAAATTCAGACACGTAGTTTTAACTTTGCACCATCAAATGTTTAATGCAGCGCCCCCTGGTGAGTTCTTAACGTAAAAAAAACTAAAAACATACACCAAGTAAAGGTAAATCTAATACTGAAAACTCTGTCCAATCGGACTAGTAGTTGTAGTTTTACATTAAATATTACAAACAAATGTTTACTGCAGCGCCCCCCTGGTGAGTTAACACGATAAAGCCATATCCAAGAACATGCACTAATTAAACTTGAGCTTATCACTGAAACTGCATCCAAATCGAATTCGTCATTTTAGCTTAGCACAAACAATATTTTACTGCAGCGCCCCCTGGTGACTTGTCATCGTAATATAAATTTAAAAACATGCTCTAAGCAAAGCGGAATCTAATACTGAAAACTCTTTCCAATCGTACTAGTCGTTTTTGTTATACACAAAAAATGGAAGCAGCTACTTACTGCAGCGCCCCCTAGAGAGTTGACACATACTTGAAAATATGCACTAAGTAAACATACATGACACATATATGAAAACATGCACTAAGTAAACTTGAATCTATCATTGAAAACTGCATTCAAATCGGACTCGTAGTTTTAGTTTTGCACAAACAAATGTACTTACTGCAGCGCCCCCTGGTGAGTGATCACCGTAACACATATATGAAAAGATGCACCAATTAAACTTGAACCTATCGTTGAAAGTTTCATCTAAATCGGACTAGTAGTTTTTACTCTACATAAACAAATGTTTACTGCAGCGCCCCCTGGTGAATTTTCACCGTAACGTAAAAACAAAAATTTTAAATTATGTACGAAGTAAAGCTTAATCTAGTTCTGAAAACTCTAGCCAATCGGATAAGTAATTTCGGTTTTAGACAAATAAATACAAGAAAAATTTTAGTTTTACACAAAAAAATACAAACAAATGCTTACTACAACGCCCCCTGATGAGTGGTCACCATAACACATATATAAAAAGATGCACCAATTAAGCCTGAACCCATCCTTGAAAGTTTCATCTAAATTGGACTAGTAGTTTTTGCTCTGCATAAACAAATGTTTAGTGCAGCGCCCCCTGGTGAGTTTTCCCCGTAACAAAAAAAGAAAAATCTTAAAATATGCACCAAGCAAAGATAAATATTTTTATGAAAACTCTTTTTAATCGGAGCAGTAGTTTCGGTTTTAGACAAATAAATACAAAAAAAGTACAAACAAATGCTTACTGCAGCGCCCCCTGGTGATTTGACACGATAAAACATATCTAAGAACATTCACCAATTAAACCTGAATCTATCACTGAAAATCTATCGAAATCAGACTACTATTTTTTGAGATAATTGAAAACATTCGTTTTCACGTTAAATGCTTACTGCAGCGCCCCCTGGTGAGTTAAGGCAATAAGACATATCTAAGAACATACGCCAATTGAACCTTAACCTATCATAGAAAACCGTATCAAAATCGGACTTATAGTTTTGGAAATAATTGACATAGTAATTTGCACAAACACACAAACAAACAAACAAACAAACAAACAAACAAACAAACAAACAAACAAACAACCTCTCACCCCAAACACATATACAGTCGCCGTTCCGTCGCGGGTAATAACACAAAAATTAGTAATAAAACTCGCTTTTGACTTGCAGAGACATGGCAGATATAAGTATAGATGCTTGCGAGCAACTATTGTTCAGTTTCAGTTTCCAGGAAAATATACTTAGTGAAATTATTACGCCAAATTCACCTTATTGTGACGTAGTTGCGAAGTCTTTATCATATAGTCTATGGTCTTACGCGGTGGCTCAACTACCATCCATTTGAAGGAATGTTTGAGCTTGACATTATTTTGAATTCCTCAAGCACTGGTTAAACAAACGTTAGATAATGTAACTTAAAATATGAATGGTTGCTATATGTTCAGATAATAAACAACACAGTATCACTATTACTAATTAAAAAAGTCTACATTATGAGGCTATCGTGGGGCAAAGGCTGGCAATAAAATGCAATTGGCTGTTTAATCTCACTAGAGCAAGAAAACTAATATTTAAAATATATTACGTTTCCCGCTCTAGTGATTTTTGACAAATTTGTAGTTATAAATTGTCATATCAGTCAACAAAAAATACTTTATTTCATAAGTAAATGGTTAGTGTGAAAACAACATTTTTATGTACTTAACACGGGCTTCTAAGTGACTCGTAACTTACGTATAACAATGTAATAAGCAACTAAATATTAAGAGTTACATTTTTATTTAAAAATTGAAATAAAAAACAACACATACATACACAGATCTAGAAGAATAAACGCAATGTTGAGTTCCGTCACGCGCAATGTCTAAAATGTCTTTGTTTTGGGGTTTATAAAAGTAAAAAAAATAGTGGTTCGACACTAGACTCTCCCTGACTGCTGCCGGCTATGCAGAAAAAATATATTAAGCTTTTATCTAAAAAATGAAAGTATAGTGACTTTATGTATTAAAAGTTTTACTTGTTATCAACTTAAGGATAAGGCTTACTTTAAGAAAATTGTCTCATTACCTGCCGCAAATAAAATTGTGTAAACAAACTCTTTATCAACTTTCCTTGGAAATCGAATACAGTCCAGTTTATTGGGTTCCAGATTACAATAAAGGATAGAATATGTAGGTTTTCACGCCATCAACTTTTTTAACTTCTAATAAAAAATAAATAAAAAATCAATAGATATTTTGCCGTGATTTATATTTGATGAATGTTTTATGTTGAGTTTGACTTATGAAATTGTTTTTTTTAATTTCTCTTACGTTACCTGTAGAGCTTTTTGCCAAATAAGCAGTGTCTATATGTGCTTTCACAATTTGTCAAGTAAATCATAATAATAATTCATTCGATTTAAGATGTTAATAACAAGTTCTTACACAATTTTCTACAATATATAAACTTGGTAATATACTCGTATAAAATAGTGTAGTGACTCGAGGAGAAATAACAATTTCATATTAGGTACACCGGTTATATTTTTTTATATACATATTTAGAACATTCATTGTGGGATTTGAACCGTACTAAAATATATAAATGAGACAGCGTCTGATTATAAAGCGATGGTTGTGGGTTCAAATACCTAAACGGGAAATTTTAAATTTAAATTTTCAGTTCTTCGCTCTAGTACCTGAGACAGAGCGCGGCGTTGAGTTCCGCCACTCAACACATAATATCTAAAATTCGGGCATAATATCTAAAACAGAGTGTTTTGATACTAGGTCCTTACTGACTAACCCGCTTTTGCTAGAAAAAGCTTGAAATTGTAAAACATACAATATGTTTAGTATAAACAGAGCAAGCCATTACAACATACCTAGCTCACAAGACCCTCGTAATAAGAAGGAACTCAGAAGAGTATTTACATTGATGTATAAATTAAAGGTCGAGAAGTGTAACTGTTGGTATTTGAATGACCTACATTAGTACCTTGTTGCTTTCCTTTTTTGCAATACATCGACTAAGATAACAGGCAGGTAGTTACAGCTTCAATTCTTCGAAAGAATCTTTGTAAAAGTTTTAAAAAGTATTTAAGACTTAAATGATAATTAAAAAGTATTTGATAGGCGTAGATTAAAACACTTTTATGTATTCATTTTTCTATAGAATTTAATTAATGCTAAGTATGGTTTCGGAAATGTTTGTAAGTTAATTAACAGTTCTATATTCATTGATGTTATCGTTTTAATTAAAAAGAAATAACAAAGCGCGGCGTTGAGTTCCGCCTCTCTCCCGGCGTTTTTTTATTTTCTTGATTTTGGGCGTAAAGTGAGGGTGGTTCCTCGTTGACTACACCGCTAAGCGGTAAAAAGCATGTAAACGACTGAAGCTCTATACTTTTTGTTGTGTTCTTTTTTTAATTTGACTTTGTATCCCGCACACAGCGGAGTAGACAGAGGGAACCGAGTGTTAAGACACCTCGTTCCCCACTTTCAGCCGAATTCGGAGGCATTGCGTGTTAAGTGGCGGAACTTAACGCCGTGCGTTGCCTCGACACCAGAGCGAAGAAAATGGAAATATTAAATATTTGCACTCCTCGAGTGGGAATCGAACCCACAATCAGTCGCTTTACAGTCACACTTTGTGCCGCTGCGCCACGATTGGCTCTGGTATCTAGTGTGAAGACACTCCGATCTTCGTTCTGTTATACTCATTAAAAACTGTTGACAACTTTATTGTGATAAAATGTCATACTATAGTCAACAAAATATACTTCATTTCATAAGTAACTGGTTAGTGTGAAAATAACACTTTTATATACTTAATACGGGTTTCTAAATGATTTGTAACATACATATAACAATGTAATAAGCAACCGAATATTAAGAGTTACATTTTTTATTTACAAATTTAAATAAAAAAAAAAACACTACATACATACCAGTCGTGGCCCAGTGGCACAAGCGTGTGACTGTAAAACGACTGGTTGTGGGTTCGATTCCCACTCGAGGAGTGGAAATTATATTTCCATTTTCTTCGCTCTGGTGTCGAGGTAAAGCGCGGCGTTAAGTTCCGCCACTTAACACGCAAGCCTCCGAATTCGGCGGAAAGTGGGGAACGGATTGTCTTAACACTAGGTTCCCTCTGCCTACCCTGCTGTGTGTGGGATACAGCGTGAAGCTAAAAAAAAAAACATACATACATAGATCTAGAGAAAAAGGTTTTAAATAGATTTATAATAAAATACAGAGGCATGGGGACATGGGGGATAGTAGTGGCGCAGTGGCACAAGCGTGTGACTGTAAACGACTGGTTGTGTTCGATTCCCACTCGAGGAGTGGAAATATTTATTATTTCCATTTTTTTCGCTCTGGTGTCTAGGCAAAACGCAACGTTAAGTTCCGCCACTTAACACGCAATCTTTCCGAATTTGGCGGAAAGTGGGGAACGGAGTGTCTCAACACTAAGTTCTCTCTGCCTACCTTGCTGTGCGCGGGATACAGCGTGAAGCTAAAAAAAGACAGGTTATTTTAACTAGATAAATATTTAAGTTAGTGCGGTTGCAGTTTCACACCTACATTGCTAACATAATATTGCATGAGTTATACAAAGAGACTCTTTATGAATTTTATAGCTTTAAGTACTGAATGTTTTTTTAAAAAAAAAACTATAAAAAGTAAGACATTGTGTTCAGTGGTAGAACTCAATGTCGCGCTTTGTCTTACCAGAGCGGAGAAATGAAAATAGTCGAAATATCATTTAGAGTAAGAATCGAACTGAAACCTACATCAATCCTATTTACAGTCAGACGTCCCACTGCGGTGCAGTGGCGTCATTTAACAACCTCTCCTTTTAAATAGAATAAAGAAAAATGAATATTTATTTCATTTTTTTTTTTTTTTTATGGAATAAAAGAGGCAAACGAGCAGAAGGCCCACCTGGTGTTAAGTGGTTACCTTCGCCCATAGACATCCACAACATTAGAGTTATGGATGCGTTGCCAGCCTCGGGGATGTAGGACAGAAGGAGAGAGGAAGGATGGGAATGGTGAGAATAGGGAGAGCTGGCTTACATGCCATCGAACCGGAACACATCATCAGATGTTTGGCGGTTCGTCTTTGACACGATAGTGGTCGCGAGCCAGTCGGAGAATGAATCTCCTACCACCAAACTACTGGGTTACCCGCCTTTTACGGGACGCTACCCAGCGGCGGGGGGGAATTGTATTCTTAACCCGTCCCCCCACGGGTAAAACGGGTATTTCAAATTAGTAGAAAGTAAATAAATGCTTGTTAAAAATAAAAGATATTTGAACCACAAACATTTAAAAATCTCAAAAATGATTATGCAAATACATACAAACCATATACGATACGAAGTATGCGTAACACATTCTTTACCTCAGTCTATCGATATCATAACACGTGATTTAAATATCTAACACGACATGCGCCTGCGCATATAAATCTGATCGGAATAGGTTATATATAATGTGACCATTTTTTGCACTCAAAAAGGGACATCGATAAAAAAATACCTTCATAAAAACGAAGATATCGTTTTTTTTTACAAAAACAATCAAAATATTTTATTTGGGTTTTTTTGTTTTATAATGATAGGAAATTGGAAATATGGTTTTCGTTTTCTAAAACAATCATTGAAATATATGGCTTCAGTTTTTTTGGTACAATGACAATTATCATAAAAAAACAACTGATAAATAACATAATGTAATACAAATTTTCACTTTATTTTAAAATTTATATTCAAAATTAATATTCAGGTTATTTCTCCGCCTCAGGGCTATATTTCGGTATACACCGGAAGACAACGCCATAAAAGAGGACTGTCCTGTTAAAACCGGGACGTGTGGTCAAGTTAGTTATACAACATCTATTACGGTAGCATCTCATTTGTAACGCACAGACAAAAAACTTCATACCTATCTATATATATTTGTTGCTATACATATATGACATAATGCGTTGTGAAAAAGAGAACGTCTTGACTTTTAATCCGGATTGAAATGTATTTGTTTCAACTCTTCAGATTAACTGATAAAACAGTCGACTTAAAACCTGTAGTAATATACTTGTAATCCTATTACAAAAGTAAGTTATGATTTTGAAAGATTTTTGTTTTCTTTTTGTTTAGGCTCTCACGGTTGGTGCAGTTGAAATGGTGATTAGTGATACATCACTACGCTACTCTTCTTAGGCCCTATTATGTAGTTTAGTATGTAGAAAATTATGTGGCGCGTTTTGTTTGCATTTTTCGTGAATACACGTGGTGATTAGAATTTGTGACCAATCATGGCGCAGAGACACGAAGTGTGACTGTAAAGCGACTGGTTATGGGTTCGACTCCCACTCGAGGACTGTAAATATTTAATATTTCCATTTTCTTCACTTTGGTGTCGGGGCAAAGCGTTAAGCTCAGCTACTTAATACGCAACGCCTCCAAAATTCGGTGGAAGGTGGGGAACGGAGTGTCTTAACGCTAGGTTCCCTCTGCTTATACTGCTGTGTGCGGGATACAGCGTGAATCTAAAAAAATAACAGGGTTAAATTAATTATTTTACATTAATGACTCTTCAATACTCTTCAATAGATTTCAGAATGAAAAATTACTTTAAAAGGATCATTTTCAAATTCAAACTGTATTTAATGTATCAAAAATTATTATGAACTTCAAAATCTATATTCTTCAAATGAAAGGTTAAATATAAAATATGTTTGTGCAAACAATATTGTTTCGAGTGAACTTGCAAACTTTCACATTGGTTTGTGGTCATTTTGTAACAGTAGAAAGGATACCTAACAGAGATAAAATGTAACATTGCTTTATGTCCATCTTGTTCCGGCGTGAGGCAATTACTCGCTTTGATTACTTAAAATAATGTTACTTCGGTCATTGAATTACTTTTAAATTAGTGTTGGATTGATTTCCGTTTACGACAAATGTTAAATTTTATGAGAATTGAAAGTTTAAAGTGAAGTGAATTTTTATGACAATTTTAGTGTTAGCGAAGTACGAAATTTGGCGCAGTTTAAGTCAAAATAAAGGAATCCATGAAGCAATATTATTCTTGAAATATTTAAATCATTTTCTTATAAATTAATAAAAAATATAATTTAGTAAAAACACTTTACAAGCATATTTTACAAGCAATATCATGTACTTCACACTATTTTTTTTAATTGTATGTGGCTAATAGTAAACCATTAAAATAGTTTGTATAGTTACATAAATATGTCTTTTTTATATATTTTTTTTCCACAAAATTGTTTGTAATAATAATTTATATAAAAATACGAAATCAGTTTCAATTATTCCTCTAGTAGTAAGTAGCCTTTATTTTCCGCTTTTCCACCGATATCGACATATTGCTTCTTGAGTAGCGAAACTCAACGCTGCGCTTTGTGTTACCAGAGTGAGAAATAAAGTCATTCTTCTGATCGGAAATCGAATTAACAACTATCAAGCAAGTCAGAAACTGCTCAACTGCGCCACGACGACCTCAATATACAATTTCAATTAGCTATTACTAAACGAACAATAAATACTGTTCCGGCTGTTAAGCCAAAATTTACATAATATTTTATTGAGTACTTTGTATAATTTTTATAGACATACTATGTATGTAGGTATATAAAAATTTAAGTTAAATTACTTGAAATCTTTTTATATTGTTTTAGCTTCACACTGTATCCCGCACACAGCAGAGTAGGCAGAGGGAATCTAGTGTTAAGACACTCCGTTCCCCACTTTCCTTAACTTAACGCCGCGCTTTGCCTTGACACTAGAGCGAAGAAAATGGAAATATTTAATATTTAAATCGAACCCACAGCCAGTCGCTTTACAGTCACACTCTGAGCCACTGCGTTACGACTGGCCCCACTGCTTTTATATTTCCAAGCTCTTAATAAGCATCAGGTGATATACCTGCCGGTGAACTTTTACTGCTACAATCTCAAATTTCTCGGGGTGAAAGGTTGTATTTCTTACTTATGACTAGACAGATTTGTAATGATTTTGACACGCTTGTCGGATTAGAAAATGTTTTAAGCATAAGAAATTGAAGAACGCTATCATAATGGTGTAGATAGGCCTTGCTTTATATGATAGTTATAAATTAAAGTTATGTTTTTATTGGCTTCACCTGTAAATCTGTGAAATGAAATGCAATTCGTCCACTTTTCGTTATACAATCTTTTTTAGCTTCACGCTTCTTCACTATAGGGATAAAGATCCCTTGCGGGGTAGTCATAGAGAACGGAGTGCCAAACGCTACGGTACGCTTTTCTTTATATGTATATTTTATATGTGTATCTGATTCGGATCCGGATTTATAGACAATATAGTATTTTGTTAGTATAGCCTTGATGGTCTTCAAGGACGACCACGATAGTGTGAATTTTCTTAATAGAAGAGCTTAGTAGAGCTTACTACTTAGCCCAAAGTATAAAAACATGACCTTATCCTCAATATAAAGGTCAAAAACATCTACACATATCAACATAAAGTTCGCCACTTTTAACATTTTAAAGTGTTATTCACACACTTAGGAAATTGAAAAAGAAATTTTTAGAAAACGTATGAAAAGTTGAAGCTATGCGTTCTGTTACAGCGCTTCGACGGTTTCCAAGAGGCGCGGGTTCGAATCCTGCCACGTTCAATTTTTTATACATACTTTTAAAAATGTCTTTTCGAATAAAACAATCTTACAAGATAAGTTACGTTATTTCAAATTAGACGGAAAGTGGAGATCAAAGTCAAAACAATCTTTCAGACATTACATCTTCTTTGCTTATATACGCAATATGTTAAAAGTATATTTAAAAATTCACCTTAGCTACTAGCTAGTTACATTTATTAAAATTTTTCATATTTTTTTAAATTGTTATTTGAATACACTATCATCTCATATCTCGACTACTGTACTATAGAGACCAGGTAGTCACAATAAATTAATATCTCATACCGAAATGAAACCTAAGTATCCACTCTTGTTTGAACTCTGGTTGCGTAATGTGAAAGGTAAGGAAAGGTCGTGCGTATATAATAAATAATGTAATCAAACTTATAACACGGGGTTTACTTTTTCTTCCTATATTAATTCAGTATTTTGTTTTATCGATTTACCTTTTGGTATATTCATATTTTGGCAAATTGAAAGGGTACTATTTGCCTACAGTAATGATTTGTTAAGTCGTTACAGTAATATGAAGATTACGGACCGAAAGAAGAGAGCGGAGTGTCTTGACACTTGATTGTCTTTGACTGAAAAAAATGCTAAAGTAGTTTCTAATATTATAGGAACTTCCATTACAGGTTCTGAGATAGAATTTTCGAATAAATTAATATATATTTAAGATTTTTTTTTTATTATATAAAAATAGAATATTTCATTGAAGTTATGTGGTTGTAAATGAATATTTTCTAGTTGGTTTTGTACTTGTATAAGGAAAAAATTTGCGCTTGCGCTTTCAATTGTATTATATACTATATAACAATACCATAAGAAGATCTGCATGTACATTGACATTGCCATTTAGGACTAATATGTCAGTTTCATTGCTAGTGGAAGTTAGACGTCGCGCGGAACATATATACGCGACAGGTTCTGGCTTCGAATCCCACTCTAGGATTAGAAATATTATATTTCCATTGTCTTCGCTGTGGTATTGAGATAAAGCGTGACGTTAAGTTCCGCCACTTAACACGAAATGCCTCCAGCGGAAAATGGAGAACGGAGTGACTGAACACTAGATTCCTTCTGTCTACCCTACTATATGCAAGACATAACTTGAGCCTCAAAAAAACGTGTAAGTTTTCTATCTTAAGTTTTTTCCCTATACCATAGATAATACACTTAAGCTGCTATAGTATTTAAACGTGACAAAGTATAGTAAAGATTTGTTCCTTTTGAATTACGTAAGCTATATCTACTTTGGTATCTGTGTCGTTATTTTGATACGTCTTGACTATTCATATGGTATTAGTGTAATGAGGGTCCTATTATGCGGGTAGCGTATTGCGGAGAAGTTCAGAAGGCGAAAACGAGTGGAATTTTGAACATCTCGCGTTGTTTACCTTTATTTGTTTAGTACAAAAGTTGATGTTTTTGTATTAGTTGGGTTATATTGTATTTATAACTTGTTTTTTTTAAAATTTGTTATGAATTTTAGTTGAATTAATGTATTTTATTATTTTTTGATTAATAAGTTTTTATTTTTTCATGTCTTTTAGGAAATGACCTAAAGTTTTAGTAAACAAAAGCTTGACAATAATATAATTAAAATAGTTTCTTTAGAAGGTCAGTACAGTTATTGTCAAATATTTATATGTACAATACATCTAAATTACGTAAACAGAACCCTATAATTTATAAAAAAACCATACATATTTAAAAAAAAATAGTTTTGTTTTAAATATATGACATTTCACCCTACATAATAAATTCAAACCAGGGATTATACGAGAAAATAGAAAAAGATATTCATAATACGTGTCGGTGTTATCCTTTGGTTTCTAATTGTATTTTTACTAAACGACTCTTCATACGAGTACACTGGGCTTACGCAGTAGGGCAATTATAAAATCAAAAACATGAAGATTTACATAACCTTTCATATAATTTTTAATACAATATTATTTGTATGATTTAATTTATTTACCAAATTGTAACATTATTATAATTTTTCTAACACAAACATATACCAAAAGATTTTTGTGTTTTGCTATCGTAGTTACGCTATTGTGGCACAGATGAGATATGAACGATTAATCTTGGTGGTTGTGGGCTTGAATACCATTTAGGGTTCATGTTTTTCAATTATCCTAAAACATACATTTAGAAAATTAATATTTAGTTTAAATCAACGAAAATAAAATTTAAAAAGTCAAATTTCGAGCATAATGAAATGAACCGAATTAAAGTTAAAAAAAATGTTTCAATTTATAATATTGTGCATCACTAGTCTCTTAAGAACGCGGCATTATGGCCCAACACTAAACGTGTTAAATATTTTGAATTTGGACAGCAAAGTGTCTAAATACTACTTTCTATAAAATGAGTAAATGGTAGAAAGTATTCTTTTTAAACACAATGATTAGCTCAAATATTATTTCTCTCTAACTTTTATTCGCGAAAGTGTTTCCATTATTCACTAACATCTGTCTTAGGCAAGGCATACATTGTACTAGTGACCAGCGAAATGAGTAGAATACTTTATTAACCACTAGGATGGTACAAAAATATTTATTTATATGTAGTTAACTTTCAAGATTTCTTTAAAGAACTTTCATAGTTCGTTTCTCCATTATTGATCTGAAATAGCAATTGTATGCAAATAATTAGCATATCAATTCATTAGTGTATGAACATTACAATAGTATTGAAGAGCATTGCTATCAATTGAACAATAGACTGTGTGAAGTGACCTGTCGTTTTTTGGTACATCGGTCAGCGTACTCAATGTCGTGTGAGATTTACATACAAATATATGTATGTATGTCTGTATATTTGTCTAAATTTTAATACGTTATTAATGTTTTTTTTTGTTTCTTTTTTTCTGCTTTACGCTTTATGCAATTAGTACGGTACATGATACACTTTTCTCTGTTTTCCGTCAGAATTCGAAATATATGTGCGCAATTCAACGCTGCCCTATGTTTTACCAGAGAAGCCACCACAGAACCAGGTATATGTAAATAGTGTTAAGATCCCCTTGTATGGGAATAGAATCGCGTATATAGTCAATCGCAATCCCACTACGCCACGATTGCCTCAGTCTCTTTTGAATCTTTATTATAGTAATACAGATATTTTTATTTAGTACAGTGGAAAATAATAGAATATATGTAAGATAAAAGAGAAGTAAGATATTTATGGAAATTAAGCGTTCATAGTAAAATTTAATTATTTTAAAAATAACTAGATTAGACTAAAATAAATAGACTTAAAATTAATTTATGAATGTTCTGTTATGCGTAAAAGCCTATTTGATTAAGAATATTTACCATTTCTGCCCACACGTATCATGTTAGACAAGTTTGAAATACGCTACCATTGTGTCGATAATAATATACATAGCATTTTTAAAACTTATTCAGTAATATAGAGATTTTTAAGTTTTTTAATGATATAAGGTTTTCCGGTAATATAAAGATGTCTTTTTTCTAATTTATTAAAAAAAACATAAAGAAAACGCGGATTTTAGTGAGCCCATAGATAGAAATCTCAGATTTTCAATTACGCATGTCTACAGAATTATCCATCCATCTTCATACTTAAAGTAGTAAAATTACACAATATGGTTAGAGACCCTTCTACGTGACCAAATGTTTAGATTTTGTAAACATTTCTTTTGAATGTAGAAACTTATAAACGTATTATATGGATTATGTTTATTCTCGTAAATAAACAAGTTTTTGATTACTTCATAATAAAGTTACTGAGTTTTGTTATGCCTTACAAAATCATTGAATGAAATATTATTCATTTTTTTGTATACAGTCATTATATCTCAGTTACTTATTTGTTTCGAAATATATAACAATTTGCTTTTAAAGACAGTTCATCTATAAAGGAAAGTGATTATAAAAAAATAACTAGCAAAATATTGAAATTATACTTAAAATATTTTCATTTCTCCACTCTCGTACCTAAGACAAAACGAGGCGTTAAGTTCCATCAGTCAACACGCAATGTTTCGCTTTTTCGGCGCAAATAAGAAAAGGGAATCTTTTGGACTCTAAATTAGCTCTGCCTACTGTGCTGTGTAGGAAAAAGCTATAAGAAAAAAACTTTTAAAAACGTGCTTAAATATTAAAAAAAACAGCAGCACACACGTAAATACTAGTATTGTTCCAACAATAGGTTCATTAGAGGTGTCACCAGTTAGAATTAATAAAATTGAAATAAAATTGCATTATATGTATAAGTTTTGCGAAGAAATTAATTCAAAATTTTGTTCGTTTTAATAAGTATTAAGACCACTTAAAAAAGTAAAAAAATCTATAAGTAAATATAACACTTATTACATCAGCAATCTCAATAATAAAGAAATTAAAATTCAACAATTACAGAGTTATTATCTGGAAGCTTCAATAACAAAGGCTAATCCATATTTATTAAAACAAATGTCTGTGTCTAAGTCGAAACAGAATTAAGGAAGATTAATCTACTGAGTTATATTACAATAATTTGCATATATATTTGTCGAAGCCTTTGACATCATCGTGTCGTAGAAGAGATCGACTGTAAGAGATGACTATGGGTTTGATACCCATTCATTTATGGAATATATCTTTCTGGTCTATGTATATGAAAGGTGGAGTTCAGTTCCGACATTTATTCCTAATATAAGAAATAATAAAAAAGCAGCGTCACATTTCCCCCTCATAGTTAGCCCTAGTCGTAAAGAACCGAGTGTCCAGACACTTCGTTCCTCATTATCCGACCGAAATCAAAACATTCATCCCTAACAAACAATTATAACACAGTGTCTGAATACTAGATTTCCTTGCATTAGTCTACCATATCCATACTTATATTATAAATGCGAAAGTCTGTGTGTTTGTCTGTCATGCTTTCACGGCTAATCTACCGGTCCGATTTGGATGAAATTTAGAATGAAAGTAGTAAAAGTTACTAACATAGGTTACTTATTTTTTCAAAAATCAGTCGCTAAAGGGTTGAAATAGGGGATGAAAGTTTATATGAAAAATCTAAACCGCTTGACCGATTATAATGAACTTTGGCATAAATATAGTTAATAATCTAAGCTTAAACATAGGCTACTTTATTTTTCAAAAACCCACCCCCGAGGGTTGCAATATAACGAAGCAGCTATGTAGTACACGCGGCGAAGCCGCGAGCGGGCCGCTAGTGTGAAATAAACGTTCTATTTACTTTTCGTAATAATAATCATTAATTACGTTAATATTTATAAAGCTATTTTCATTTCAATATATACTAAAAACTGTAATAAATAACAATCTTTACTAAAAACTGTAATAGAATAAAGTTAAGCAACACAAGCCATTAGAGATCATTGTGGCGCAGTGTGACAGCGTCTAACTGTAAACGCGATGGTTGTGGTATAGATTCGTACTCGGGTGAATAAGATATTTAATTTTTTGTCATTTCTCTACTCTGGTACATGGATACCATGTGTCCGAAGGACAAAACACTGTTCCCCAGACGATTGATTCGCTCCCCGTGGTCCGGCTAGTGGCGGTCGAGAAGGAGCAACGTCAGGTTTTAATGGGTAACGGCGACGTTACCATCTTGCCTCACCGGAGTCCCACATAACCACGACCCGAGTCCCCACTCGGGCTGGTCTCCATAACGGATTTCCTGACGTTAAAATAAAATAAAAAAATAAAGGACAACACACTGTTCGGGGCCGCCACTCAAGACGACGCTATCTCCATTTCGAGTGGAATGTAAAAAACGAAGTGTCGTGACACTAAGCTCTGACTATTCTGCTATGTAAGGAGAAAAGAGTAAAGTTAAAAAACATTAAACAAGTTAAATATCGTGTGTATTTTGCGTACCTTTAAAACGTAAGATTCAACTGAAATATACAATTTCTCTTTCACGGAAACGCGTAAAGAAACGCTAATTACGTTCGTAAATATTACAAAAGCCATTGCCGATGGTATTGTGCGTGTAAATCGCTACTTCATTTACTAGAGTCACTACTTTGGTTGCATACTAATTTGCTTCGTCTACAACTATGTATATGTTGCGTGTCTGTCCGTAAGTTGATCATTTAACAAGTGTAGTTTCAACAGCACGTTGTTACAGAATAAAAATAAAAATATTTATATATAAACAGAAATTATCGTATTAGGTTACAATCTAAAAATAACAATGAATATATTTTTAGAAAACGTATAAAAATGGATCGTATCGGGATTTGAACCCAAGCCGCTTGTAAGCCGCCGAAAGGCTCTGACTACTAAGCCGTAACTTCTATGTATATGAAGAATCTAGAACGACCTATCTAGATCTAGAATGCATGGTGCGGGTTCGAGTCCCGCCAAGTTGAAAAGTTTTTCCTAAAGTGTAACTCAATACGATGTAATTAAGAATTATCAATTAATTATTACAAAATTAGTTTCAGCTTTTAAATAAATAATTATTTGTTCCCCTAAAATTCTGTTTTACTGGAACATTTATGTAACTTTTCGATAAAACTGACTTTCTTAATTAATATTTGTAAATAATTATTTATTATATTTAATACTGCATTATTAGAACAATCGATCGCTCGCTTAGCGATAAGGTCGCCTGTTGTACTGTTTTAGATATTAAGATTGTGTGTAACAAATCTTTCTGGTGTACAATAAAGAGTATTTACTTACATTATTAGAACAATATGTATATAATAAAAATGTAACAAGATTAACGTAAATAGTCTTAACACTAAGTTTTCATTTTAAATCTTTAAACTAGGCGTCCCCCTTCCTTCCAACACCTAAGCGAAAAATCAAAGTGCAAATAAGCAAGTAAGATACGATACTAAATACATGATTTCACCTCATTTGCAGCTATCGTTCTCTCTACGTTCATGACGAATGAATAACAATCACTTCGCATTGTAAAAGTTCACAAGTTCAATTGTTATTAGAAGTATACGACTGTATAATGAACTAATCGGCACATATTGCTTTAATATATCTTTGTTTCTATTTAACCTTATTAGTTTGCATTGCTGTTTTTGTGTAGAGTAGAATTATGTCCAAAAAGATAGGGGAATCATATATTTTAAGAAATTTTGAAGCATTTAAACATTTTAAAGCGTTATTCCAAACTTAGGAAAGTTGAAAAACAAATTTAGAAAACGTTTAAAAATTTCAACGCAGCGGGATTCGAACCCACGCTTCCTGAATACCATCCAGGCACGCTCTCATCTCTGAGCTATGCGTTATACTACCTTAGCTGTGTTGAAATTCTTATACGCTTTATTACAAGTTATTTTTGTTGTTAGCATCTCTGTATAAAGATTTTTGCAAATTTCTGATACCCTACCTAAAGTTTATTCTACGAACAAACATTTGGCAAGAGAGAATATTATTTATAAAAAACTTTCAAATATTAAAAATTAGAAGCTTCCTTGCTGGATTAAACGCATTTCATAAGTACATAAGTTGTTAAAAACGCGGCGTTGAGCCACGCCACTTAACATAAAATGTCTGATATTTAAGTAAGACATTAGACATTAGATTCTTTATGACTATTCTGTTGTGTGAGGAAAACCATGAAACTAAGTTATCAATCTATACATATGTTTTTATATATAAAACGACAAGTAGGTAAAGGTTACTTTTTATGAAAGGACTTGACCATGGCATCGAGTTGTTAATATAATTAATATTATGTTATTTTTTGTACATGTATGTACATTGTACCTAAAGGTATTGGCTAGGCTCAGCCGGATCCAAGGACACTAATTATTTGTCCAATTAGATGTCAATTAATCGCTTATAGGTAACTGTGAGTATTATTAGATAATGTTTTCTATATATGTATGTATATAAAACTTTAACTTAACTTATAAAACTATTGACTGACAGACAACAAATAGCCGAGCTACTGCATGTAAAAATCTAAAATTAGGTATGTCAGGGAATTCCTAAGTATTTAAAAAAAAATCAGCCGATTCGAATCCTGCTGCGTGTTTACAGTTAAAACTGTATTGTGCTAGTGTTGTGCCTTTTTAATATCTTAAATCACATCCAGAAGGTCATTTAGTGGTTGTAATATAATCTTTAGAGCGTCACTATCTTCACTACAGTGACTTAAGACCTCAGTAAAAGTTGTTTGACTTAAGGTGCTGGTGTCAAATGAACTGTCGTTTTGCATAACTTATAACATAATGTTATGTCATTTTTAAGGGCTGTACACAATAGCTGTTTGTATCTAAAAGTGAAAAATGTTGGTTTTTATTAGATGGCATTATATAATATAAATGAGGAACGGAATGTCCTAACACTAGGTTTTCTCTGCCTACATTGTTATGTGTGGGATACAGCGTGAAGCTAAAAAAAGTTTAATATAAATCGTAAATCGTGATGGCTATAGTGAGTAGTATTTGGAGGTGTTAAATTGAATTTCACGCACACTTTTTTAAAAGGAAAAATATTGATTTCTTCACATGCGTATTTGCCAATTCGGCACATGAGTGATATATAAAAAAGATCGACGACATTTTAGAAAAAAGTATGGCGTTTGATATGTAATATATTATGATATTATTGCCAGTCGTAGCGCAGTGGCACAAACTGTAAACGACTGGTTGTGGGTTTGATTCCGACTCGAGGAGTAGAAATATTTATTATTTCCATTTTCTTCGCTCTTATGTAGAGATGAAGCGCGGCGTTAAGTTCCGCCACTTAACACGCAATGCCTCCAAATTCGGTGGAAAGTGGGGAATGAAGTGTCTTAAGACTAGGTTCCCTTTGCCTACTCTACTATGTGTGGGACACAGCGTGAAGCTAAAAAAAACAATTTTTGCAGGTGATGCGTGAAAATGAGTCATAATGTTTTTTGAATTTACACTTCCCTCTATATCAAACCACTGCCAAGAGTCAAGACATTCCGTTCTCCAATATGAACTACATTCTAATCTTCCAATATGAACTTCATTTGCTAAATAAAAAATAGCAACTTATTATTTCTTTACTCCAACTTTAGAAATTAATGTTATGTGTAAGTATATAATATACTAATAGCTAACGAAATATATGATTATGTAAATATGATAATCAACGTGGTAACAATTGTTATGAACACTTAATATGTAGTAATAATTTTAAATTTTGTATTAAGTAAACACAACTCTTATAGTACATGTATTATTATTTTAATACTGTATATTTATTTTGTAATTAAACGTTAGTTTACAGTTTTACGATTGTTCCCGGTTTCCGCACAGCAAAGCAGTCGAAGTGAACATAGTTTCAAAATACTCCATTCTCCACTTTTTGTCTGAAATCGAGGGTAGTTTAATAATATTAATACTATTAATTAATCGATACTTATTTTATAAATACGAATGTCTGTTTGTCTGTCACGCTTTCAAGGCTAATCTACAGGTCCAATTGTGATGAAACTTAGAATGAAATTAGTTAAAATTACTGGGTCAAACATAGGCTACTTATTTTTTCAACCTCTAAAGGGTTGAAATGGGAGATGACAGTTCATATGAAAAGTCTACACCGCTTAACCGATTGTAATGAATTTTGCCATAAATATAGTTTATAATAAGTTAAACATAGCCAACTTTATTTTTCAAAAATCCCCATTTGAGTATTGCAATATAACAAAACATAGCTATGTAGTTCACACGGAGAAGCTGCGAGCGGACCGCTAGTAATAAACGCGGTTATTCCGGGTTCGATCGAGGGAGAAAAGAGTTGGACTAGATTCTCTTTGACCACCCTGCTATACGGAAAATGCATTAGAAATAAATAATATTAATATTACATATACATACTCGTACATTACCATTTGTTTGACATACATTTTATACAAAGTGACATTTAGGCTACTAAGGCGACGATTATTTTACGCACCAATCTCTCTAGGTTATAAATAAAAAGTTGACTTCCAGATTATACTGACATGTTTATATGAAGAAAAATATTCTTAAAATGAACCTACAACCATTAGTATAAAAAGAGGTGTCAAATTGACACTGTCATTATGCAAGCAAATGTGTGAGATAATAAGGTAGCGTAATGCAACTTTGTCTCTCATATAAATTGGCTCAATCACCGCAATGGTACGTATGGAATGTGATTTTTATATATTTTAGTAAATATTTTATGATATTTTATGATTTTCGTTTTTCCCTCTGGAAAGATAAGCGAGGCTGAGTTATGGCACCATCGAATTCTGGCAGAAAGTGAAGATCAGATGCAGGAAAAGTCGTGAATCTATATGTTTTTTTAAAATATATTATAATAATAACACCATCGTGACACAGTAAGTGAGTTTCTAACTTTATGCGATTATACGATGTTCAGATTCTATCGATAAATTCATTTAAAGAGTTTGTTACATAATAAAAAAATGAGGTTAACCGACAGAAAATATTTTGATCTCGGAATTATAACTAAATTCCTTTAGGGAAAAATCTTAAAAGAAAATAGATAAACTACATAAACTTATGTATATCGAGGTATTTAAAAAGTATTAACTTGTATTGGATATCTATTCTTTTACGCGGTTTCTAAAAAAGTTTATTTTATCCTAAGTATGTAAATACACTTCAAAAATGTCATAAATTCTCAATTCTATACCAAATCCGTCTCTGTGATATAATTTTAGTGATTGCCGATGACGGTAAATCAAGGAAGCTGACCGCTCACCTCATCTCTTTGCGATGCCATCCGCATCCCACTCAGATTACTTTCTAAACGTACAAAAGATACCATTTTATTTGCGAGACTTCACTTATAAAATAAATCTCACGGAACCGATACTACGATTTTCTCATACAAATAGAAATTTCACTTTTATTAAAATTAGTAGGTAAAGGTTACGGTTAAAATATTATGTAAATTAAATTGTTGTATAACTTTATTGTGACGTTATCAGCTTCGCGTTTTTTTTTATATAGCAAGGTAGACAGAGAGAATCTTGTGTCAAGATATTCTGTTCTCCATTTTCTACTCAAATTTGATATATTGCGTGTTAAGTCACGGAACTTAACCCCGCGCTTTGTCTTACTTAAGCGGGGGAATGAAGAGTTAAATAATTATTTCCTGAATGGGAAAAAACTAATTGCATTTAAGTTAAGATTGCTGTCCCACTGCGGCGTGATGGCCTCAATATGAAATTAATATTTACAATATTTATGTTTCCTCAGTGCTTATTATACTTAGTGCTGGTTATGTAAAATGAGTGTAAGTTCCGCAACTTAGGACGCAAGTGTAACTGTAGCTTTTATAATACAAATCTAAATATTCCTATGATATTTAAAAGTTTAAAACTTATTGAATTGTTCCCTCTGTCGGTCTGTTTGTCTGTCTTATACAAAAGGCGGCGGTAAGTTTTGTCACTCAACCCATGTGGGTCATTAATTCGAGAGAAAAGTGGAGAACGGAGTGCTTCGGCACTGAATGCAAGAAAAATATTACCACGAGTGATATATGAAGCCGCTATAAATGGGTACTGTTTTTGTAAATAAACGTTTTAATTTTATTTTTGTAAATAAATATTGATAAGATTTTTGTAATAAGTATTTTCGATTTAAATTTATTCTAATAAATCGTAACATTAAAAGAACATCCGTTTCAAACGGATTTGAGAACTTAGTAGTGAATGTATATTTCTTGTATGGCAAAATAGTTCTAATGCTAATATAAATGTTACATCTGCATATATTGCACAGTAGAGATTAATAACCTCATAAATATGAATATGGTAATCGTAATAGTTAACACTAATTTTTTAAAGAATTGGTTCAAATTTCACATAATTTTTGCGTTTTGACGTATTTTCTTGCAGAGCAAGGTAGGTAGAGAGGACCTGCTATCAAGATACTCCGTTCTCCACTTTCTACCTGTATTAATTTAAAAATATAAACGCCGAACCTTGTCTTATCAGAGCGGAGAAATTATAAGAGTATAAATAGTATAATAAATTTAATAACTTTCTTTTAACTTCACGCCGTATCCTTCACACAGTAGGGTAAGCAGAGCGAACCTGTTAAGACACTCCGTTCTTCACTTTCTACCGAATTTTGGAGGCATTGCGTGCTATGTAGCGGAACTTAACGCCGCGCTTTGCCTCAACACCAGAGCGAAGAATTAAATATTTCCACTCCTGGGAATCGAACCCACAACCAGTCGTTTTATAGTGGCATCATAATTTGTGCCTCTGCGCTGCAACTGGCGCCCAATTTAATCATTTGTTTTAATTAATTCTCCCGAATGAACAAAATGAACTCATACTCAATTGCGTTTACATTTACGTACTGTCCCTCTGAACCATGGTAAACTTTGTTATAATCAGTATATAAAAATATTCCATATTTATTTCAGATTTGGATTCTTAGATGAGAGCTAACAAATAAAATATACGTTCACATACTGTTTCTGTGTGATTTTTTAACATATTTCCGCTACTAAATGTATCATATATTTTTAAATATATGTTTCGTATGGAACCATACGTTACAGATTTTTTTTGGGCACTTTGAACTGCTTTATTCAAAGTTTCTGCTTTCTTCGTTGTTATCAATAATAATATAAGAGAGGCTCAGGTTTTGCTTATATACCAACTTTAGAATTACTATCATTAATTTTTTACAAAAAATATATCTAAAATTCCAAAAAATATGATAAATATAGTGGAAATTTGAAAAAAAGAATCCTACGGAGATAGTAAAAATATGTTGCAGGAAATTTTTAAACGGCGTTAGTCCTGTTAAATTCTGAATACTTTTTACAATATTGGAACCCTAACGATTTTTTTACTGTATCGTTATTTAAATTAATAACAAAACCTAAAGACTGTTCCAAGTACATTTTTAAGAAAATTATTTAAATTCGATTGTTTAGCGCTACCTTTTTCCTTATAAAATGTATGTATGTATGTTTCACAACGAAACAATACTATAGTAACTGTCCGGTCAAGGCGAATACAATTTAATTCATTAACGCCCAATTTCGAAACGATTCGGTCAAATCTTCGTCGTTCGTTAGATGTACATTTGATATTGAATGTGAGTATTACAAAAATGTTCTTAGAAAAAGGCTTTTATCGTTACATGTGCCTCATAATTTATTAATAGATTCCATGACATTGGAGTGTCAGTTGTTGACTTTATTATAATCTAGCTGTTATTTTGTTGTACTTCATACTATAGTATAATGCTATCAAAAATATAAATGTGAAAATAGTAGGCAAGTTCAGTAGTATACGCTTGTCGACTTGGCCGCTTAAATAATCATGAAGTAAATGAGTGCCAAGATCTGTAAATAATCATGAAACTTATTTTTAAAAACACTAGGTTCCCTCTGCCTACCCTGCTGTGTGCGGGACATAGCGTGAAGCCAAAAAAAAAAAAAATATTTTAATTGATTTTTGATATTTCATATTTGGCTAATTAACTTTCCTTCCTCATATTATGTACCCACAACCTGTCGTTTACAGTCACACGCTTGTGCCACTGGGCCACGACTCGCCACAATAAATGTTAAGTTCTTTATAATTTTAACGTTAGTTAGTAGTTAGTAATTGTTATTACATGAATCGGAGACATTGCGTGTCGAGTTGCGGAACTCAACAGTGCGCTTTGTCTCTAAGACAATATAACTTAAATATAATAATTTCGCAGAGTAGGAATTGAACCTACAATATCATAAATGTATATAAATATAACATTGTACGTTGTAACAAATTTAACAATTATAATATATCCAGTAGACACAATTACATCTGTGTTAAGAACTCTCAATATTGATTAAAACTTGAGTCCTTTGAAGGATCGTAAGCAATTACATAAGGGATACTCGTATGTCGTTACAAAAATATATGTAGGATTCGGTGTCATTACGATATTATGTTTATTCATTAACGTAATAGTATCCTACGATACGTTAAATGTATTAGAAAAAGATTTTAGAGAAATACTTTTAGTACAATTTGTGTCAATATTTGATGCAAGATCTTAGATAGTTCAGTTGAGTTAAAATCGCAAATATCCCATTATTTGGAAAATACCATAAATAAAAATATTTGTAAATATATAAAAGTCAGGTAATGATAGATTAACAGCCCTCTTGTTGTACTTATTTACTTGTTAAAAATATATAAAATGAAATTATGTATAGTTTTAAAAAGATTTGTACATTAAATTTAACTATACAAAATAGTATTCTTTTCTATACACGAGTACATACAATTTATATAAAAATAAATCATAATTAGTCCATAGTTTTTTTTTACCTTCACGCTGTATCCCGCACAGAACAGGGTAGGCAGAGGGAACCTAGTATTAAGACACTCCGTTCCCCACTTTCCATTATTTTTTTATATATTTGAACTTTTAGTTACACAGCGTGAGTCAAAACAAAAAATAAATAAACAAAAAATGTGTAACGATTTAAACGTAGTGAGATATTAAAAAAAATGTCATGTGCCATCTGTCATCTTAATAGTGAAAAAAGTAAGCAAACATAATATAAACTATTAAAGTCTTTGACTTTACTATTGCTGAATTATTCAAACATATTAAACAACAGTTTTAATTCATTGTTATTTAGAAAAATCAAAAGTCATTATACTAATTTATGTATGTAGAAAATTTTACATAATGTTAGTAAGAATTTATTAAGAATGTATAGAAACAGTTTATGTAAAATGCAAATTAAATTTTTTTTACGGCATCGAAGTGGAACAGGATATGACTGCGCGTTTGGTTGTGGGTTCGATTCTCACTAGGAAGAATTATCTTTTGTTTTTTTTTTAGCTTCACGCTGTATCCCGCACGCAGCAGAGTAGGTATAGGGAACATAGTATTAAGACACTTCGTTCCCCACTTTCCGCCGAATTTGGAGGCATTGCGTGTTAAGTGGCGGAACTTAACGCCGCGCTTTACCTCTGATACCAGAGCGAAAGAATGGAAATGTTAAATATTTCCACTCCTCGAGAATTGAATAACCAGTCGCTTACAGTCACACGTTCGTGACACTGCGCCACGACTTACCTTAAGAATTATCTTAATTTAATTATTTTCATTTCTCCGATCTGGTTACAAGACAATACACGGAGTTGTGTTCCGCCTGACCATGCGATGCATATCTTGTCAGTATGTCTTGACACTAATTTCTCTATAACTAAAGGAAAATTTGGAAAAAGCGTCTAGCTGAAAAAGAAATATTTTATAGAAATTCAATTGTTAACTCCATATGTAAATAAAAACGGATGGTAGAAAATTATTAGAATAACTTTCGATTTCGCAAGTCGATGAAGACGTTTGTGCAAGTAAAAGTGGAAGTTGTTTTTTTAATTAAATTCATCGAATACCTTTTTTGCTATGACGCACATAAATGGTATACATAATGAATGGCGATGACATGACAGGGGCGAGCAACCCGCGGCCCACCTAATATTTTTTTATAAGCCGCCAAGCATTTACTTATATTATAGTTATTCTCCTGCTATTTTTTAACCCGCCAATAGATTCAATGTCAACTCAAAAAAGTTGGTCACCCCTGGTCTACCATTAACAATATAGAACTTGGCTTTTGCATGTGTGTAAGATACAGGCAACTTTTTTGAGTAAGCTGACTTACCCTTCGTGCTGTAGCTTCTCTCTCTACTATTTATATTACTACCATCTAACTAATTAATAAAAGAAAATGTAATTTATTTGTTTTTATTGTATAAGAGAATATCTCTATCATTACTTTAATATGTCAAGGAAAAATTTTGGAATCCTTTTTACGAAAATTTTGCGAACGGAGTAGTACTAAGTTTGGTATAGTTGATGTATATACAATGAAGAAATTCAAAAAGCTACTACATTAATTAACAATATATAACTATACATAAATATATTTTTTATAAAATAGATAATTACACAAATTTCAATGTTTTTAATATTGACTGATATAATTTGGTTTGTACCAAATTAATAATTAATATTGTATTAAGTATACGTTGCTAAAGCAACGCATATTTAACGCGTCAACTAATTCATTATATAATAATGAGACAACATTGACGTCTGAATTCACATAAAATGATTGATTAAAGATTTTTGTTCAGTATAAGTTCTTTGGAAAAACGATCTTAATAATAGTATAGTTAATATACATCTTAATAATCTTAAAACAAACAGATAAATAAGTGATACCATACTAAAGAAAAAACATTTTATATTATAGCTGCTAACTTTCACAAATATCATATTTTATATAATAATATATGTAAACTGTGGCCAGTCGTGGCCCAGTGGCACAAGAGTGTGACTGTAAACGACTGGTTGTGGGTTCGATTCCCACTCGAGGAGTGGAAATTATATTCCCATTTTCTTCGCTCTGGTGTCGAGATAAAGCGCGGCGTTAAGTTCCGCCACTTAACACGCAAGCCTCCGAATTCGGCGGAAAGTGGGGAACGGAGTGTCTAAACACTAGGTTATCTCTGACTACCCTGCTGTGTGCGGGATATAGCGTGAAGCTATTTAATTTATTTAATTTAATATATTTTGTATAATGTATGTAAATACAACATATTATTACATACCAATCTCATGATAAAGCCAAACAGAATACGGCAGACGACTTAACTTATATCTAAGAAAGTTTTAATCAATACAAGTCCGTTGCCTGGATACCTGGAGCGTTATTCCTTTCGAAAGTGAACTTCCTTGTAGAAATTATATATTGCGTTAAATTAACCACAAAACAATGTAAATGAATGACTTATAATTTATTTAAATCTTGAAAAATTAAAAAAATTAATAACATTTAAATATACATCTTAATTTTAATTAAAAAATAATATTACACAAGAGTTGGTTAGTATAGTACCTATACGTTAGTTTTTGTTAGTAAATTTTGTATACCACGAACTTGAAAACACTCTGGCCAAATTGATCTGTTCTTGTAGAAATTTCAAAAATCTTTCTTCGTGCTCATTTACTCTTACTAAGGAACATACTGGTATACCTAAGCAAAATTTCAGCCTTTACACGCCTAGTAGTTTTGGCTGATCCTCAGTCACTCAGTAACGCAAGAGTGTATAAACCCATATGCATAATATGTATTAAGAATTTCATATAAATAGATAATTAAGAACATTTCAAACTGTGGTTTAGGTAACTTTGAACTTTTAAAATTTGTTTTATACAAACAAATTTAAAATACGTTCTTTGATTTCAAATTTATCCTGTTTATTACTTCTATCCCTTCAAAGAGACGATTTTCAAACTCGTGAAACTCCAACAATTAATTTTAAACAAACTTATTTTTCAAAAAAAAACATTTCAGCTACAGTTTCAAAGGGTAAAATCGAGAAAGGCACTAATAATAAGAAAATAATAAGACGCCAGTGTAATAGCTTTGTGATGCTTATAAATTTTTTGTACACTCACTCATACAATCATTCGTAAACCTACTCACTCAGTAACTCACCCACTCTAAGTGAGTGGGTGAGTTCAATGGCTCTCTAATTTACCTATTATTGAAAATAAAGCAAGAAAATATATTTATTTATTTTCATATACAAAAAATAATACGTTTATTTATTTTGCTTAACTCAAATTAATCAATAAAAAAGTTTATAAAATTTTCAAAGTTGGCAGATTACGGTTAATGGTTACGGGTAACTTTGATATGGCTGTTATAACTTTTGTTGTCAGCATCCTGTTTAGAAAGACTTTATCAAAGTTTTGCTTCTCAAATATCCAAAGAATGATTATTTGATAAGAGAGGATCTATTAACTTAATAATTTTATGATATCATCATAATTTCCTTATAACAATGTTGTTACTTAAAATAAATATTATATAGGGTTACAGGCGCAGTGGCAATATCAGACGGTAATGGGTAGTCAGTTCGATACTCCTGGGATGAAAACGAGGAATTTATTCAAATTATTTAATATTCAATAGACTGATGACAGGTTATTGTTTAAAACTAGGTTATTGTTTACACTAAAATAGACGCTAAAAACCGTAAATAATGATGAAATTCAAGGTTATATTTATTTTCTTGTAAGTTTATCTCAACAGAACTGCCTTTTGGGCCGTTGGTAGTTCCTTAAAAGACTGACAATACTGACATTTATATGTTAAATGATTCGTCTTTTAGCTTTACACGTCCATTAGTCTTAGTAGCGTTGTCTGTCAGTCACTCAGTTGGCAATGGAAGAGCCTTAGGTGTGTACATATATATTAAATATATGTTTATATTTCCGGCTAATTTAACGTTAAATACGTAATAAGCTAAACTAAAGTTTCGTAATTTAAAATCAATTATAAAAATAATTCGATTATTTTTGAAACTACTAACAGTATTTGTTTATAAGATACAAAGGTAAAGTTAACACAAATTCATTACTATATACCTGTAATTATAGTATAATGTGCACTTGTGAAACATTCTTGTATATTTATTTCTTTATATATGTACCTTAAACTCATATTTACTTGTAAGTGTTCTTTATATATTTATCTATTTAAATACAAATTCCCTTTTTAAAAAGGAAGCCATTGTGGTATTGTGGGAAAGCGAGTGACTGTAAACTGACTGATTATATTCAATTTATTTTAATATTTCACTCCTGGTAAAATAAAGCTTTGAGCTCGTCACTCGAATGTTATGGTTCGAATTTAAAGAGAGTCGAGAGCGTCTTCCAATAGCTTCGTCTCCTCTTCACTTCTCCCTGCTGATCCTGCTTTCGAGAGTATAGTACGTTATAAATACATACAACGGATGAAGCAACTTATTTTCACATTTATGATTTACTGGCATTATTTACAGTTTGTATGACAATTTGCGACAAGTTGAAATACCTTGAAGTAGTTAAACTTTAAACCGTTCTCTGACAATGCAGTTGTTTTTAACACATTCGTCGCTAATAGAATTAGAGAGCTACAACTAATTAAAATCAATTGTGGATGAATATTCAAAAGCTGCTTTTCAATTCGTTTGTCCTTACTAGGAAATTGGTACATTTTACGATACATGACTTCAATTCGAAAAAAGGAACCTCAAGCTTTTTCTTGCATAGCGGCGGGGTCAGAGGACCTAGTGATAAGACACTCTGTTCTTCACTTTCTGCCCGAAATTTAGACACTGCGTGTTAAGTGGCGGAACTCAACGCCGCGCCTTGTCTTATATACCAGAGTGAATAAATGAAAATTTAAATATAATCACACGACAGTAAGTTCAATTTCAGTTAAATATGTATTTGTATGTTTTCTCGCATGCGAAAATTCTTTAGAAACGATAGCTAAAAAAAAGCCCATTTAAACGAAAAGATCAGATTTTGTATGGAAATATTCATTGATAATAAATAATTGATGAACTGATTATTTTGCCTTTCTTTGTTGTTATTCAGGCTATAGAGTATACAGTGGACCAGGAACTCTGAATGAGATGGCAGGAGGTCGATTCTCGCTCTGAGAAGTTTTATTTTAATTATTTGTATTTCTCCACTTTGGTAGGACAACGCACGGCTTCGTATTCCGAAACTCAACACGAAATGTCTTATATTCTATCACAAAACGAAGAACGAAGTGTCATGACACTAATTTAGCTATATTTATACTAATATAACGCGAAAATGTTTGAACTTTTTTGTTCTCATACACTTATGCTTAATTTATTCAATGTTTCTACAAAGTGGCCACGTTAAATATTCACAAAAATGATTTCTCCATAAGAGTCTATTGCTTATATTATGTTCTCATCTAAATAATAAATGTGTTATAACATTCGAAATTGCATTGTAATTTGTAAAGGTATTTGGAATACTGATATTCGTTTCAGTTATGTAATAATACATTAGTCCGACGCTATCGTGGCGTAGTTGGTTAGTAAGACTGTGTTTTTGGTCGTTCTGGGCTTGATTTTAACTGAGAGGTATATAATATGTTTAAAATTTTGCAATGATTTTATATAATTTACAAATCTTTTCTTGGGTAGACTACTACCCCAGTTGCAATACACTACTATGTTTCGTAAAATAAATGTATATACATATGTATTCAAATACAACACAACGATATATGCATTTCATCCATACTTATATTATAAATGCGAATGTCTGTGTGTTATCTACTGGTCCGATTTGGATGAAATTTAGAATGAAAATAGTAAAAATGACTGATTCTAACATAGGCTACTTAGTTTTTCAAAAATCAACCTCCAAAGGGTTGAATGAAATAGGGGATGAAAGTTTATATGAAAAATCTACACCGCTTGACCGATTATAATGAATTTCGGCATGTATTGATATTTGTATATATTGATAGTTTCGGCAGTTTCGGATTGATAGTTTTATTCGGCATATATATTGATAGTTGATAATCCGAGGTTAAACATAGGCTACTTTATTTTAGGGTACCGAACACCAAGCACCGAGGGTATACCGTATAACGAGTGAGAGCGGGCCCCGCTAGTACAAAACATAATTGTAATATATATATACGTCGTGGCGCAGTTGGACAACGTATACGTGAAATTGCTGTTAGTTGTGCGTTCGGCTCCTATTCAGAGGAATGATCATAATTTAATTATTTTCAGTTCTTCGTACTGTTATACAATGCGGCGTTAAGCTCCACCACTCAACAATGAAGAATAGGGGCGGATTATTGAGAAAGAAGTGTTTTGACCTTTAGATTCTCTTTAATTATCCTGCCATGCGGACAGTGTGAAGGTTCATATTTACACTTTTCCCGAAAGAAAAAATAAATAAATATGTAAAAAGAAATTATTTTTATTATTTAATATTTTATTCAGAATATATATAGTTCTTGGTATACACAGATAAGTAAATTTTATGTATAAAACGAGAATGATAGAATGAAGCTCTATATATTCCAGTCTGAGCTTAGTAAATAAGCAAAATTACTAAGAATAGTACACAAAGACAACTTATTTTAATAAGTTCTCTGGTCTTCACAATAGATATTAAAATAATATTGTAAAATATTTTCATTTGCACAAAGTTATAAGAAAAACAAACAGCAACCCAACTATGGTTAAAAAACATTGAATTAAGTAATAGAAACTGTATGACAGCCATAAGTTTTAGCACCTTGACTTTTACCAAAAATGGAAGTACTCTAAGCAATGTTAGTCCATTTTACAAGTAGCAGGTACTTTTAACAAAACTTAAAATTATTTATTTATAACGAAGAAGGTCAAAAGTCATCTTGTCAATGAAAGAATTACACAAACTAAATATCAATAGCTATCATTAAATATTGCATTATAGCACGAATTTCACAAATTAGAATGGATAATGAAGCTTGAAAGTCGCATTAAGGAGTTAACGACTATTTTAAGTATTATTTTAAGCTAGAATAAATATTCAAAATATTACATATTATGGCAGAGCGTCATTTGATATACCTATCTAGAAATTTGAGAGGCGATATGTTAATAATTATGGAATAGTTGATACGAATATGGTTTTCAGATCTAATTATGTATTACGAAAGTTTAAGTCTGTTTAGATTATAAGCTACATCACTTATGATATGATTATAAAAAATAAAAAAAAGCTCCCACTTTTACTGTTTTTCCACATAACATTGTAGTCAAAATGAATCTAGTGTCAAGATATTTTTTTTACATATTCCCATCCGAAACCTAAAGCACGGTGATTGACAGAACCCATCTTTGACCAAAACGGAGAAAGAAAAATATGTAGCTACGTATAACCATTCCCCAGAGATGGAATCGAAACCACAGCCAATCCCGTTTAAAGTCGCTGCCCCACTGCACAACAGCGGCTTGTATGTATTATATGTTAAAAGAAATATTTAGTTATAATTTTTAACTTCACACTTTTTTAATAGGTGAGAAAATCTTTTACCTTGTTTTAAGACACTCCGCTCTCCATTTGCTACTCAATATAAGAGCTACAATTATTGCATTAAAATAACACTTTAAAACTGTTATTGCCTACTTAGTAAAGTAGTAAAACAAAAATAGTGGAAACGCAATTTGTGATTCATCTGCAATCATACGTTACATCAGGTGTGATGCCATCTAATTGAGCATGACTGAATAAATGTTAACTCGGTCAAATAAAATTTGATTACGTACGGTACCGTGCGGTTATTTTATTTCAGCAAAAGTAATTTTTAGACATATTGTGGATTTCTACTCAGTTTGGGGGATATATTTAAATGTATTTGTTGATCCGTTGACGCGTTAAATATGCATTGCCTTAGCAACTTAGCTTAGCACTTTATATAAAAGTGTATGTGAAAGGAATGGTAGTGTGTATTTTTTTTAGCTTAACGCTGTATCTCGCGCACAGCACGGTATGCAGAGGGAACCTAGTGTTAAGGACTTCCGTTCCCCACTTTCCGACGAATTCGGAGGCTTTGCGTGTTAAGTGGCGGAACTTAACGCCGCGTTTTACCTCTGATCGCAGAGCGAAGGAAATGGAAATATTAAATACTTCCACTCCTCGAGTGGGAATCGAACCCACAACCAGTCGTTTATAGTCACATGTTCATGCCACTACTGGCCTGGTGTATTTTTTTTAATTTTAAGTATTTTTAATACACGTACATATCGACTTCCGGTAGTCCTTATTCATATGAATTTTAATATACCAAATTTGATACTTCCCCGACAGCATAATTTACATAAAAAGAGGTTGAAAGATTTTCTTTCACAAATTGTTTAAGGGTTACAGATCAATTGAATATATTTTTTCATATTGAACGAATGGAATGAATTTTCTGTTTATTTTTTACACTGTAATCTTTTATATCAGTGTTGTTAGTATATGTTAGAGTAATTGTGAAATATAAAATAAGAGATTTTCGTCGTCTTGAAAGATCTACTTTATTAATTTAATTCGTTCATTCAGCGTCTGTGCTTCTGAATTGATAAGAATCAGTCCAGTAGTTTGGAGAGCAGTTTATTTCCAAAATTATCTAAAGCACTTTTCGTTTAAGATTTATTAATGATTGGATAAAGTTTTTCTTAAACTACTTAATATGTAGCTTTTGGATAGGGGTTATATAAATTTTTAACTCAATATGGCTTGTTTAACTAACATGATAGAAGCCAAGAGTCGAAATTGTAGAAATCAACAGTTAATATCGTTAGTTAATATTAAAAATAAATATAATTTAAACTATTAGTACTAACATTCTTTAGCTGTTTTTAACATCACGTTTGTTCACTCACTCATGTTGATTCACTGACGTTGGTATTTGAATGGGTACAGAGTATTTATTTGAACTGGATTAGATTTATTACTATAGCAATATATTTACAGCGCAATGAGAAAGTATCTGACTATCACAAAACAAACCGCAGCCAGAATTATGTTGCTTTTTTTTAAGCTTCACGCTGTATCCCACGCGCAACGGGGTAGGCAGAGGGAACCTAGTGTAAAGACACTGCGTTCCCCACCTTCCGCTGAATTGGAGCATTGTGTGTTAAGTGGCGAAACTTAACGCCGCACTTTGCCTCGACACCAGAGTGAAGAAAATGGAAATATTAAATATTTCCACTCCTCGAGTGGGAATCAAACCCACAACCAGCTTTACATTCACACTTTGTGTCTCTGCGTCACGACTGATTGCAGTGATCATAGTTTAAATGTTTTAATTTGATTCTGATACCTATATCAGAGCGGAGACAAAGAGCGGCGTTGAGTTCCATCACGCAATATGCAATGTCTCGAATTTGGGCTGAATGTGGACGGCGTGTCTTGACACCAGTCTCTCTGACTACCCTATTATGCGTAATATAAAGTGATGTTATTTTTTTATACTATAAGCTACACTCGTATACGTTCGCACGTATAATATAATGTCAAATGCCATGCTATTAAGAGAGTGTAGTTAAATAATTCACTTGATGTTTGTTTGTCTAAGAAATAAGAAAAGAAAGTTTTTAAAAGCTTTTCCCTGTTCATAGTTAGGCCTGTCAGCGAGATTTGAGTAAAAATGTAGAAGTTAAAATTAGATAATGAAGGATGAAGTAGTCAACAAGCTTACAATAAGTTTTTTTCCAGCTTCACGTTGTTTCTCCCATGGCAGGGCTGTCAGAGAGAATCTAGTGTGACACTCCATTTTCTACTTTCCGCCCGAAATACAGACATTGCGTGGCTAAGTAGCGGAACTTAACACCGTGCTTTTTCTTAGATACAAGAGGGAAGAAATGAAAATAATATATATTCCCTCCCTTGAGTGGACATCGAATCCACAACTCTGGGAAAAACGTTTAAAATTTTCTTATTACCCTGATCGTCCTGATCATATGAAAACAGAGTGTTATCATTAATTCCGGACATGTGTGCTAATTTCAAAATACAAGCCATGATAAGAAATGGGTTAAAATTGCGTTGTGAGATTTTTTTTAAAACGATAGAAATTGTGGCCAGTCGTGGCCCAGTGGCACAAGCGTGTGACTGTGAACGACTGGTTGTGGGTTCGATTACCACTCGAGGAGTGGAAATATTTAATATTTCCATTTACTTCGCCCTGGTGCCGAGGTAAAAACGCGGCATAAAGTTCCGCCACTTAACACGCAATGCCTCCGAAATCGGCGGAAAGTGTGGAACGGATTGTCTTAACACTAGGTACCCTCTGCCTACCCTGCTCTGTGCGGGATACAGCGTGAAGCTAAAAAAAAAAGAAAGGAATACAAAACAAAATATTTATAGTGAAATGTCATGTCAAAACTTAATATTGACATTTGTATAACTCCTAATTATCTATTCTATAGATATGAATTTTAAAAGAGGATCTGTCAGTGCTTCCTCCCATACCCTACCGAAAATACATGTCAATATGGCATGTACAGTTTCAGTTTTCTACAGCGTTAGCTCTTCATTGTTCATTGGGAAAAAGGTTATTTTAAATAAACATGACTCTAAATGGGCTATGTAGAAAAACAAAAAACATGGTTATTGTATTATTATTTACCAAATTAAATTAGAACACAATACAAATTTATGGACGAAGCAACATAAAGTAACATCTCCCTCGAGTGACAAGACAAACTTTTAACTTTTTATGTTAAATTTTTAACAAGTAAAAGTATTAAGGTCATTTTTATATTAAAGGAAACTGGGTTCTTGTAACGGTATCTATATAAATAAATAAAATCAGAGTGTGTGTTTGTAATATTAAAATTATGCTTTTTATTAAATAAATATGCGTGTTTACCTACATGGCACATGTACCAAAAAGTAATTAACTCCTCATTACAACTTATGATTCTTTGTTTTACAATTAATGATTATTTTGATAAATTCCACGCAGACTTTATATCAAAAACAAAATATATAAATTATGGCTTTGTAGTATAATTGTATTGTATATATGTAAGGAGCTAAACATGCCGGTGGTGGTTTCGGTTCCTACTCGAGGAGTAAAAATATTTAAAATTTCCATTGCCTTCGCTCTGGTGTCGAGGCAAAGGACGGCGTTAATTTCCGCCATTTAACACGCAATGCTTTCAGAATTCGGCGAAAAGTGGTAAACGGAGTGTGTTAACACTAGGTTTGTGTTCCTTCTGCCTACCCTGCTATGTGCGGGATACAGCGTGAAGCTATAAAAATATATAATGAATAAAAAAATATATATTACTTGCATATAAATTTAGTTTATAAAACTATTACACAATAAATACCTTCTCTTTAAGAACTTCTCTTTGTAAATTTGTGAACAATTGCTCGATATTTTCTTAAGTTTCATGTTAACTGAATATTATAATTACGTCGAAGGTCAGATAAAGAAACAAAATAATTAGGTGAATTGGCAACGTCTTACAATGAAAAAAAAAGATTGTTAACTGGTTTTTATAATGTTAAAAGTTATAATTTGATAATTGAAATACTCATTTCTACTTCTTTGGGAAATTTATTATTATATATACATATATTTTTTTTCAGTTTCACCTTTGTTTTCTAATTTTTACTCAATCGATTTATATTAAAGATATATATTAATGAAATGTGCATATATTTATTTTTTTTTTTTTATGAAATAAAGGAGGCAAACGAGCAGAAGGCCCACCTGGTGTTAAGTCGTACCTTCGCCCATAGACATCCACAACGTTAGAGTTGTAGATGCGTTGCCAGCCTTAGGGATGTAGGACAGAAGGAGAGAGGAAGGATGGGAATGTTGGGGATAGGGAAAGCTGGCTTACATGCCATCGAACCGGAACACATCTTCAGATATTTGGCGGTTCGTCTTTGACATGATAGTGGTCGCGAGCCAGTCGGAGAACGAATCTCCTACCACCAAGCTACTGGGTTACCCGCCTTTTACGGGACGCTACCCAGCGGCGGAGGGGAATTGTATTCTTAACCCGTCCCCCCACGGGTAACAATTATATTTTTAGATAGCTAGAGAGAACCTAGATGTTACATCGTTCTTCACTTTTTACTACTTCTTTATTGTTTATAATCAGCTAAGGTTAGTTAAATAGGCTGGATTTGAACCTACTATTAAATGCGTGTCAATGTTTTAGTGTTGTTGGCACGTTCGAAGCGCCATAATTAAAAATGTGAACTGTTTACATGATTTACCTAATTAAATATAAAACCCTTATCAATTAAAAAATCATGTGCAGGAATTTGTAACGAAATCTCATTGTTAACTTCTGGGCAGAGTGGGAGAGCGTCTGACTGTAAATGGGATTCGTTGTGGGTTCATTCTTACTCGGTATAATGGTTATGTGTAAATTGTTTTGATCCCTTTTGGTAAAATAAAGCCCGGTGTTGAGTTTCGCCACTCAGCACCCAAACGAGATTTCGGACGTAAAGTGGACAAGGGAGTGTTGTGACACTAAGTGCTTTCTGATCTGCTATGCGAGAAAAAGCGTGAAGTTAAATCGTGATAAGAAATAAGAATGAATGTGCCTTTCTCTGTTTTTTTTTATGGAATAAAGGAGGCAAACGAGCTGAAGGCCCACCTGGTGTTAAGTGGCTACCTTCGCCCATAGACATCCACAACATTAAAGTTATGGATGCGTTGCCAGCCTTGGGAATGTAGGACAGAAGGAGGGAGGAAGGATGGGAATGGTGGGAATAGGGAGAGCTGGCTTACATGCCATCGAACCGGAACACATCATAAGATATTTGGCGGTTCGTCTTTGACATGATAGTGGTCGCGAGCCAGTCGGAGAACGAATCTCCTACCACCAAACTACTGGGTTACCCGCCTTTTACGGGACGCTACCCAGCGGCGGGGGGGAATTGTATTCTTAACCCGTCCCCCCACGGGAAATGGAATGTGATTTATAACTTCCATGTATAAGAGATTAGTTTTTGAGATTAATAAAATAATATAATTATATATTTTAGTGATTCTCTTCTAATATATGGAAAATATTGCAGAATGGTTTAACACTCAGACGTTTGTACCACAAACGTGAACGCATGAAGAGACATCACAATTATCTAATAAATTATAAACTTAAGCCATACATATGTATTCGATCAATTATAACTACCAATATATCAAGATAAATCAAGCGTTGGCAACGTTCTCACCAATTAGTAAGTTACGATGTATTTCATTTACCATGCGAGAATGAAGCTATAAAAAATATCATTTTTTTTCTTCAGTGATCTGTCATATTTAGTATGACAGGCAAAGAGAACCTAATGCTGAGACACTCCAATCTCTACTTTACGTCAAATATTAACATAATGTGTTAAGGAACGGAACCCAACGCCACGCTTTATTTTACTAAAAATGACAAATTAAAATAGTTTAAATTATTTTTCGATTTAAATTCGAACCCACTACTATTGCGTGTACAGTATGACACTGCCCCACTGCTTCACGACGGGTAATGAATTAATTTCCATAAATATTAATTGAAATTAATTTACATTGAGATTGTTACTTCTTTATGTTACTATACTAGACGAGTTGTAACCCACACAATAAATTGCATGAATTTTGAAATATAAATTTCCTCTAGGAATTACAGGATATCACATCTTTGTGATTCTCTACACTCTGAGTAAGTTACGTGCCAATTTTAAACTTTTTTTATTTTTAACAGTTTCTGTTGTGTGTCTGTCAGTCAGTCATTTAAAAACGCTTAGATAAGATGTTTCCTTTTGGTTGAAAAAGAATAATTCATTGAAAACAAAATGAAACTAATTAATAAAACGAAACTATATAACGAATCCATATTTATATGAAAAGATTGAACAAATGTAAGTCAATAAAAGCATTAAATCACGGTTAAAATGAAAAATGATCTCAAAACATATTCATATTAAGATATAACCATCTCGTGATTGCCCATTTAATGGTTTTGCTAGACTTGCGTCATTGTGGCTACAAATTTTTACGTTCACGTTTATTGCAAGTTATGTATGTATGTATATGAAAATTAGTGTTTGACTTTACCGATTGCAATGCCGATTGTGGTGAAACTTTTTACATTTTAAAGATTTACTTTAAAATATGTAACTAACAATTTGATAAATGTTCTTTTTTTAATATAGTCAGAAAAATATATATGTTTTTTATCGGCGGAACTTAACACTGGTTTTTACTTTCTCAAACTAGGAAAATAAATTTAAATATTTTTGGAGTCGAAATCGAATTCACTACCATCGCATTAACAATAATCCACTATACTATTCCACTGGTTCATAATAGTGATAACATTAATCATATTGGAACATAAATTACCTAATGTCATGCTCTACTTTTGTCACTGATAATATCGCATTTTAAAAGATAGACTACTATTTGAGCGGAATATGGGGGCGTGAGATTCTTGCTCTTCTATATCATGATAAATGGATCAATACAATTGAAAGTAGCCAAATCTTCACATGTATACAAAATATGTATTGTACATATCAGTACAAAGTACCTACATGTTTTTAATTAATTCAATAAATTGGTAAAAAATATTTTACGTAGGATCTCTGTCTACCATAGACAGGGAAAACCTACTCTTCTTCTTTGCCACGGTTATACAAGTAACTACCTTTTTTTTTTAAAAAAAAAGTAACGTTATAGCTTGCATAACAGGGTAGGCAGAGAACACTGAATGTCATACCGCTCCGTTTTTCATTTTTCACCTGAATTCGAGACGTCGCTTGGTAAGTGAGTTCAACGCCGCGATTTGCGTTCCAGAGCGGAGTATGGACATAATTTAAACACAATCATTGCACCGAATGGGATAGAACCCACAATCAATCGACTTTACGGTCAGACGCTGTTTTACTATTTCAATATGGCTTCTAAAGCTTTACATTCATATATAATATTTACAACATTTTAAGTTTAAATAGTATAATTTAAATAATAATATCTATATAAGATTAACTAAATATTGCAATATTTATAAAGAAACTCGGATACTTTAACATGTTTCGCACAACTCTTATCAAAAATTAGGAACAATTCTCATGGCTATGTAAAAAACAAACAGTGAATGAGAAAGATTTAGTGAAAGTGCATATAAATGAGCTTCAACACCAACGCCGGCCTCGACGGGAGTCGAACTGAATACAATAGACTAATTTCCGCTGCCGATCCATCACGATACTATCAGCTTATGTAATGAAATAAGTGATAAGTTTTAAAATAATTAACGTAGAACAGGGTTGAGCAACTGACGGCCCGCTTATAATTTTATACGGCCCGCCAAGTGTTTTTTTGTAGTATACTAGCGATCTGTCGTGGCTGCGCCCGTGTAAACTATACTTATTTCGAAAGTTCTCTTTTGTCGCTTAAAAGATAAACTAGTCAAATTTATATTTTTTTAGCTTCACGCTGTATCCCGCAAACAGCACGGTAGGCAGAGGGAAACTAGTGTTAAAATACTCCGTTCCCCACTTTCCACTGAATTCGGAGGCATTCCGTGTTAAGTGGCGGAACTCAACGCCGCGCTTTGCCTTGACACCAGAGCAAAGAAAATAGAAAATAATTTTATCGGAATACATATTTTGTATGACTACATAAATAACTTATATCTTTATAACTAACGTTTGTCCGAAAAAATAGCTTTTTCCCGGATTACTTCATAAGTGTTATTTGATCTGACTAATAATGAATTATTTCTCGATAACTCTATGCCCATAGCAATCAAGAGTGATGTAGTTAGTAGTAGTTTCAGAGATTACTTGCTTCAAACATATAAACTCATAAACGTTAACGTCCTTATAATATTAGTGGAAATATGTTCAGTTCAATGTCCTGCTAATAAATCAAGTTATATAAACTATACAGGAATTAGTGTCCGACCGAAGGTTCGGTTTCGGTTTCGGTTTCGGCAAAAAATTGTAGTTTCGGCCGTAGTTTCGGTTTCGGCAAAAAACCTGCCGAACCTTCGGCAATGCCGAAACTCATGACGTACTCAAGAATTTTTACGTAGCTTAGATACTTTTGAGTGTTTTATAGTTTGTGAACCTAATCTTAAGACGTAGTAAGTTTGAATATATTAAAAATTAATGATGAGAATACTATGAACTGCTGAGGACAGATTAAATGAACTATCCCTGTTAGTCTGTAACGAAACTGTGTGTCTATTCGCGTAAGTGTGGCTCCTTTCAGGGGTCGAATACCTATGATTGATTGATATTTTGCAAACCCTGGGTTAGTTACCTTAATATTGGCTTGCCTTAATATTATTTAAATATAACCGTTTTCTATATAAATGTTACACAGTATATAATCAATAAGTTAATATAAATATATATCTAACGTAAATCTTATCATAAATTAGCACATAAATTTCTCTGCTTGAAAAGCACAGTTACGTTAAAGGTAAAAATCTTTTTGTGTAAAAATACCTATTAACCAAGTATTGCCAATCTTAACCCCACAGGTCCCTGGGCTACAGCTCAAAAAACTTCTATATAAATCCGTAAGAGCCTTAGGTAAAGAGAACTGGCGTAGGTCTAGACTAACAAGTTAGCTGATCCATATAGTGGTCAAGTTGAAAACATATGTTCCAACTTTTTAGATAAAAAAAATGAACTGAAAAAATTTCGATTTTTTTTCTCTTTTAGTATTTATCAGGATAGAGCGAAACACGTCGTTTGAACATATTTTTCATCTTAAAATCTCAAAATTAGACACTTTAAGCTCTAAAATGCTACTTTTTTATTTCAATGCGCCTATTTTTGAGAAAATACAGCCACTTCGAAAACCTCAAATAATTTCGATTTTTTTATGATCCTTTAATTATTTCCGTATATATAATAAAATCAACGTAATCACAATAATTCAAATGCATGTGTAATTTTTAAAGCGTAAAAAAATGTAATTTTTTATACATATTATTCAAATTTTATGACGTCATCAGCAGTTTCGGTTTCGGTTTCGGTTTCGGCCGAAACTGAAGTCAGAACCGAAGGTTCGGTTTCGGTTTCGGTTTCGGCTAAAAATTCAGTTTCGGTCGGACACTAACAGGAATAATATGCAATGTGATTGCTAAGTACATATTGTTTTTTTATTCTTTTCTTAACGTTTGTATGTGATATTTTTTATGATTCTTGTTTTTATAATTTAACGTATTAATATTTGAAATATGTTTATTATTTTAAACGCTATTAAGCTTGTTTCAGACTCGCCAAAAGGTACAAAAATTGGATAGGCTCATTTCTAAAACAGGTTGTTTACTCCTGTTGTAGAATGTCTTTATTTTTAAGAATTGTCTGACTATAAACGTAATCTCTTTTCAGAGGAATAAGTATATTAAATTATTTTCATTTTTTCCTATAGTAAAATGAATGATTTTCACGCAGAGCAGTGTTGACGGACACCTAGAGTCACGACATTCTACTTTCCGGTTTCCGGTTTCCGACGAAATTCAACATCGCGCTTTATTGTCACTAGTGTCTTTTTTCTTTTCTTTTTTTTAGTTTCATGCTATATATGTATACACATACGCAGCAGGGTAGGCAGAGGGAACCTAATGTTAAGACACTCCGTGAAAAAAAAAAAAAAAAAAAAAAAATTCTGGCAAAAAGCGGCGAACAGTATGTCTTGATACAATCTAAGCTCTACTTACCTTACTTTGGCGAAAATAAGTAAATATTTTTTGAACATTGAAAGCCTTTGACCACAGACTATAACTTTATTAAAAATGTATTCTCGAACAACAAAAAAATATTCAGGTTGTTGACTTTTTTCTTAAGATAACCATCACGTGAATCACAAAGATAAATGGCGTTTGCTACCGACTCATTTACTTCATAAAAGTTACATATTTATCAATCTATTAACGTGTGTAAATTTATTACAGCTAGTTAACGCGGAAAATATAAATCAGCTACTCTAATTATAGCAATTTCTTATAATTTACACGCTATATCTTACTTTCAATATGGTACTTCAATATATCATTGTAAAAGAACTGCATCTCGTGGGAATCGATTTTTTATAAGAGTTAACATCATAAATAACACAAGAAAATAAATAGTTCTTTAAAAGAACGACCTAAGACTAGATTTTTTTGCTTACATGAGTAATTTATGAGAATTTGTGTTATAATTGTTGTAATTATTCATTTACATTAATATTATAAATAGGTTAGCGTTTGTGAGTTTGTATGTTTGAGGTACACAATCTCCGAAAACCAACAAATTTTAAAATGTTTTGAAATAATTCGTTTTCAACCATATAATAACAAAACAAAAAGTAATCCGAGAAAACTCCGGGAAGCGCTATCAAAAATCTTTCCGTGTGTATGCTGATTTTCATATTTTTTTTTTATATAAAATACGAGTATAAAATTCGATAAAATTGTAAATTTGACCTGTTCGTCATTAAAACGAGAAAACGGTCTGCCTAAAATACGAAAATACCTGTAATAGTCCTGTAGCTCACACGGGCGAAGCCGGTAGTAACAAATATAATTTTTAAATTTTGGTAGATCAAGGAAGATCTGGAAGATTATAATACACTCCTTTTCATGTATTGGCACCCATCGACCACATTTCTGTCGTACCATTACCGAATCAACTTTATATCACGCTTACACAGTCGTATCTATGCTTTCTGAAATTTCGCTCTGGTACAGTCAACCAGTCAATGACGAGTGACTGAGACACAACACACCGTGCATAATGAAAGCACTTTTATTTGTCTCTCGCCCGTCTTATTCACCGGTTAGCGCATGCTGGCAAAACCAACAATATCATATTCTTCAGTATACCGTACGTTACAGCTTCCTGCTTTTTTCCTATCAAGTAGGGTAGTCTGACACAATCTAGTGTCAAGACACTCCGTTCTCCACTTCCGTACTGAATCCTTAGACATTGTATTTTTACAGGTGGAACTTAACGCTGCGCTTGGGCTTGACACCAGAACGGATAAACGAATAAAATTAATTATTTAAGTCGATTGTACTTACACAGGAGGAATCTAATTCACAAGCATCACGTTTATAAACAGGCGCTATCACACTGCACCACAACGCCCTCTTTGACACCGTTTGTAAATCTAGACTAATATAACGGGGTGATTTTCAGAAATACTGAATCGATCATGAAAACTTTTTCACCATTATTCACCACCATTAAAATATTGCACCTGGATTGTGTAGCTTCACTACACAATCCAGGTGCAATATTTTTTATGATTGAATAGAAAGTTAAGAGAGAACCCTAAAGGGCTCGAATAGGGGATAAAAGTTGCAGATCACGCACCAAAGCCGCGAGCAGGTCGCTAGTATCGAATATAGTTGATTTTAACATGAGAGTAAACTTTCATTATCGAAAAGATATATTTCGTATTAAAAAAATAATCTTTACTTAAAGTCACAGAATATGACTAGTATCGTTTTTGACTTAGCCCTTTCAGCGTATTCATTTTATTAACGTTGTTTAACTGAATTTAGGGCCTTTCTTTGAAATGCCACGAGGCGCCAACATTTCTAAGCCCATTGCGTACAAATTAGTTTTAGTTAGTAAATAGGACCTCTTGATTCTTGAATGTCAATTTGAAAAGGATATTAGATGTTATGGTGTTTGATAAGTAAATTGTGAAAGGATTACAAAACAAATATTTTGATTAGTTTATTACGGTATATTCTATGAAAGGTTTTCATATTTCAGATTAATTTTTAAATTTATACTGTTTTTCTTTAACTTCACATATTTTCCTATATAGTAGGGTAGGCAGATAGAACCTAGTGTCATAACAAACCAACACTCCGTCCGAAATAAAGATATTGCTTGTCAAGAGGAGGAACTCAAAACCGCGCTTTGTCTAAGTACCCGAACGAAGTAGCCCGAATATATAATCATTCCGCCGAGTGGAATCGAACCCACAACCATCGCATTTACTCATACAGCATGAATATAATAATTTTATGTTTCTCCTACTCTTTCTCACTAGCAAAATATAACGCAAGCATTAAGAGTCAGTTTTAATTTTTAAGCCGTTAAATTAAGTACCATAATTACTAAACTTTAGTTATCGTTATCGTGTAAGTGACTGTATGGTATTTTTTTTAATATAAAATGTGGCGGAACTCAACGCCGCGCATTGTTATTATCGGTAGTTATAATAACAATTACTTAAAGTTGTGGAATTCTTAACTTTAGTTTACGAAAAAATAGTAAGGTTTACTTTTTTTTTTTAGCTACACGCTGTTTCCGCACACAGCAGGGTAAGCAGAGGGAGCCTAGTGTTAAGACATTCCGTTCCCCACTTTCCACCGAATTCGGAGGCATTGCGTGTTAAGTGGCGGAACTTAACGCCGCGCTTTGCCTCGACACCAGAGCGAAGAAAGTGGAAATATTAAATACTTACACTTCTCGAGTAGGAATCGAACCCGCAACCAGTCCCCCTGGTAATAGTTATTTATTATTCTGAATTCGGATATTTATATTCGACACAATTATTACCACGTTAAAGTGTGAAGGGCGTTGTGTTCAGTTAAATAAATCTACATTGAGATATTAAATTTCAAGACGAATTCAGTATAATACCTGCCTACGCTATAAATATACATATATGAAATTAAAATGTCTGTATATATTTGAAAATATGTATTTTTCTTTCAGCCATAGAGCGAAATGTGACAGTGTGTGACTGTGAATGTTATTGTTTGTGGGTTCGATTCCCATTCAGAGGAATGATTGTATTTCAATTATTTTCTATGCTGTGGTAATATAAAGCATAGGCATACTTCAAACTGGTCGAAAAGCAGAGAAAGGCAGAACAAAAAATGTCTTGACAACAGATTCTGTATGCCTACCATCCTATGCGGGAGCCCTGTTTTTATTTCTAGTAATATAGAAACAGGTATAATAATTCTAACTATTTGTGAATTGTCTAGACTAGCATATTAACTAGCATTGTATGTTATCAGAAGATACTTTTAAAATAAAAATTAGTTGTTTTAATAAAAATATTGAGAAGAATTTGAAAGGAATTCTATAGTTATAGAATGCCTCTCAAATGTAATCACAAGACATTGTTTTGTCTATTTTTTTACCCGACAATCAATATTTTTTAATATTCGTTTACCAATAGTTCAAGCTAATGACAGAGAGAGCCTGAGCTGCTTATAGGTATCAAAGTAAAAAATAATTGCAAAGCAATTTTGATCCGCTCGTTACTGTCGTATTTGTATGAACGTTTCCAATCCAATAGCAGTAATATATGACTTGTATGATGTCCTAGCCGGGATGACCAGGATTATGTCAAAATAACTAAGCGTGTACTTCTCTGTGAAATTCCCTTTGTAAAGTAATTTTCTATTTACAAAATGTGCTATACTTTTATATAAATTCGTGGACTACTGTATAATTATGTACTTAGTAAGATATATGTAGATATATTTTATTTATTTTATTTTAGCTCTTTTTCCGAGTAACAGAATAAACTGAGAAAAAATAGAGTCAAGCAACTCCTTCTTCACTCTCCATGAGAAATCCAAATCTTGAGTGGCTTAATCTTATCAAACCAATGATAATATTTTTTTAAATATAATAATTTCTTCCAGTGGGGAACGAACCCACAATTAAATGCATACAGTCAGACATGCCTCACTAAACTATGATGCCCACAAACATTTAGTACGTATGATATTTATATTTATGTATAAAACAAGCTTATTATATCTTAAAAAAAATATATGTCACTTGACAGGAATCTTTAACTACGCATAATAAATACAGTATAATATGTATGTATATATAATATAATATTACAGTCAAGTAATAGGAGAAAAATAAAACATTAAAATGAATGGCACATACGTAAATTACTAAGCGCCTACTCAAATAACAAAGGCAAAGCTACGACTATGTACAATTCTATGTATATAAATAAGTTTATTTTATGTGTGTATTTATTAACTGTTTTCATATATTCCAATATTTATTTAGTTATTTGTTTTCTCATGAATAGCACAGTCAGAAAGAACTTAGTGGTGTGACACTCCTGTCTCTACTCTCCGCCCGAATTCGGGATATGGCGACTAAAAGCAACGTACTTTTTTTTCTGTCAGAGCGAAAAAACTATAATAATTTAAATATATATTTATCTAATATTTATTGTCTCCATCAGCAATTTTCATTCCCGTACAATGATGAATTATAACTATTAATGATGTATTATTTTGATATTAAGAGGGTTTGAATTCGGTGAAGTATTTTACTATTTTGCCTTAGCTTATGTTTACTAAAAATCTTACATAAAAACGAGCAAAATATTTTTTTTGATATACAGAATCACAGAATTATAGTAGAAATAGTTAGAAGTAATATACCTATAGCAATCAATTTTTCATGCATACTAATATTATAAATGCGAAAGTCTGTCTGTTACGCGTTCACGGCGCGATTTGGATGAAATTAAGAATGAAAATAGTTGAGGATCAAACTTAGGCCTCTTTTTTTAAATTTCCCCCTGAAGGTTTTAGATATGAGTACAAACCAATAATATAACCCTACATACTTTATTATTCGTTTAGTTACACAACGTATCTTTTTTATATGTAAGAGTTTTCACCCATATTTAATTTCCGGTTGAAATTGTGATTTCCTTTTACGTACATCAAATATCTACATCAAATAACATATTATTTGTTGTCCCAAACACATGTTTTATTCAGCTAACTTCTGTTTAAACAAAATTTTCGGGCATTGATCTTTAATACAAGTCAGAAAACTCACTGTGTATATAAGTGTCTCTTGAGAGGTCTGATATGGATTACCTTATTATATATTGACTTTCTTATTTTTTATTAATTATTAAACATTGTGAAGTACCGCTGTTATGACCACGTGGCTTTAATTAAGAAAAAGATGCTAGAGACGTAATATTATTTATTTGAATTTATTTAATTTGAAATGGAATATTTATGACTTTTTTCCAAACAGAATTATGGGCAGAAAACCTAGTATCAATACACTCAGTTCATCAACCTATGTCTAATTTCTAGACATTGTGTGTTGGGAGGCGAAGCTCACCGCCGCATATAACCTTTTTGAAATGAAACCATTTTCAGCGGATTAATCCCGTATATTATTGGTCTACCTGTGACCACGGACTACGGTAAAGGGTTCATTTCTCTTAAAAATGTATTTTCGAATTCCAAAAATATACGGGATTAATCCGGTTACAAATAGTTTCATTTCAAAATGTGTAATAATTGCGAAAACAAAAGATCTTATTAAAATATAACCATTCCCACTTGTGGGAATGGGTTAAGAATACAATTCCCCCCCGCCGCTGGCTAGCGTCCCGTAAAAGGCGGGTAACCCAGTAGTTTGGTGGTAGGAGATTCGTTCTCCGACTGGCTCGCGACCACTATCATGTCAAAGACAAACCGCCAAATATCTTGTGATGTGTTCCGGTTCGATGGCATGTAAGCCAGCTCTCCCTATTCCCACCATTCCCATCCTTCCTCCCTCCTTCTGTCCTATATTCCCAAGGCTGGCAACGCATCCATAACTTTAGTGTTGTGGATGTCTATGGGCGAAGGTAACCACTTAACACCAGGTGGGCCTTCAGCTCGTTTGCCTCCTTTATTCCATAAAAAAAAAAAAAATCCCACTAGTAGGAATAGACCATAATGACACAGACAGCCTAGGCTTATCCAATTGGACGATTGCTTAACATAATAGATCGATAACAATATATAGTTCATATATTCCAAAGACACTTTAAAGACAAGTTTATTACTTGGAGAGAAGTTTCAGACTAATAAGTTAAGTTTTATTAGTATCGACATATGTCGTTTAAATGATTTGATCATTTCATATATAACATTTATGAATAGTTTTTAACAGACAGACAGATATAACATTTATTAATAATTTTTGACAGATTTTTTTTAGTTCACGCTGTATCCCGCACATAGTATGGAGATGGAACCTAGTGACACCCGTTTACCACGCACCGCCGAATTTGGAGGCATTGCGTGTAAAGTGGCGGAACTTAACGCCGCAATTGACAGATAACTATCAATAATTCACAATTTATTACAGTGACCGTAACATAGCCATTTGTAAGAAATGAATTTGCAAGTTAGTCACTTTCTTATATTCAGGTATGAAGATAAAGATGTGTTTCAATTTTCAAAACGTATATTATATACGTTATGTATGTTACTTTTAAAATATGACTGTGCATTGTACATTATTTTTTTAAATACATGCTAGCGCAGTAGGACAGCCTGTAATTGTAATCGTAATTTGTATTTAGTTCGATTCCCTTGGTGAAATAATCTTAATTAAATTAATTACATTTCTTCGCTCTGGTGAACCCGACAAAGCATATATTCACTTAACATGTAAAATCTAGAATTTGGGCGGAAAGCGCAGAATAAAGTAATACTGCGTTCTCTCTGATTATCATAAAGAAAAGATTCTTCTGTTAGAGCAGAGAAACGATAATAATTAAAATATATATTTATTCTGCATATAAACTTTAATTGTTTTAAATATATTATTGTCGTATAATTTTCTTTCCCGTATTTCTATAGTGATGAATTACTTTGTTGACGATTTTTTAGACGATGCCTTGTCTACAAAATCATTGAAATATATATTAAAGTATATTTTAAAGATATCATTGACACTAATAAATAATTATTGGTCTATAAATGGACTTGAAAAAAGAAAAACAAATAATATAGAATCCGCTGAGCTTTTTCTCAGGTTTGTAACTGAGGCATTAAGTTTAGTAAATGGTGGTAAAGCGGTGGTATATAATTTGATGTTCAAAAAATTAAATATGTAACTTCTTATTCTACAACAAAGATATTAGCCTCTCATATTAAAAAAAATATATGTATATAATGTAATAAGACTTGTGAGAATTGAAATCAATATAATATATAATTTATCTTATCCTAAAAAGAGATGAATCTTTCGTGTTGTCTTGACAATATTAAATTTCATTGACATTAATTATCATCTTACGCAGAAGTGTTAACATAGTGTAAAAGCGATTAACTGTTAATTGAAATTAGCTTTACCGCTCCAATAAATACCTCTGAGATTGATTTTAATTGACATGTTCAATGTACGATTAAATGAGCATTATAAATACATGTTTAAATGTATAAAAAAATAACTGTAAATTTATATATAAAGAAACACCAAAAAAATTAAACATTTAGAATTTATTCGTTTCTTTAGAATGATTGAGGTTATAAAGGTCATGACTTTTTTTAATGATTAAGTAATAAATAGTTTTTGTTACATTAATTATAATAAAAATTAAACGTGATGATAATGTTTTTTTTTATTTTAACTTTAATAAGACTAATATTAAAGCAAAATTCCATACCATCTGTCTTCATTACAATCAGTCATTAAATAACAAACAAAAAATATGGATAAGTCGAAATAACCTACAAAAAAAAACTAAAAAAGAAATAAAAACTTATATCTAAGTACTCACGTGCCAAGCGGGAACCACATCGGCCTATGCGCCATTGGTTGTAAAGGTGCTGATATAGACGCAGGGCGGAATTTATTCAAGATTCTTTTCACTGCACGAGCACCGAACCCAAGTATAATGAGCATAGTCAATACAAATGCACCGCCAAACGCTGCCCATAAGGCCTGTTATACGAAAAAATATATATAATTTAATATTAACTTAATTGCAAAGCTGAAATTTTGCTAAAGGAAAACATACATGACGCCCTCAGGGTTACACTGACCTAACTCAAAATTTCCCGTTTTGCTAAAAACGACCATAAAATGTTTATTCTAAAATTATAGTTAATTTACATGAACTTTTTGAGTTACGCCACTTTAATTCTGAGAGTGCGATATGGCATATATAGAGTTAGAGGCGATTATAATAATTTTAAATAAAATCATTTGAATGTTGAATTGTATTGCATTTTGTAGAAAATTTTAAAAAATGACTTTTGTTACATATGTAAATGCACTGTGTATTTTTGCAAATTCTTTTCCTGCTACTTATTTCTTTAATGTAAACTAAATTACCACTATTTTAACTATATTCTGTATCTGTTTTTAATGTAAATTCTGCACAGCAAGATTATAAGTTTTTAATTATTGTATAAAGCGTATGCTTTCTATTTAATAATAAAATAAGAAAAATATTAACAATTGTAATAATTTTTAAATAGTTTGTATTATACATAATTGTAATATTTATCTAGTGTGTGTATTTATCTAATCTGGTAATAATAAGCCTATATTTAATTGGATAACAATTTATAATAATCACAAGAAATCGGTAGGTCTATATATATGAAGGTCTATGATATCAACGTGAGCAACTTACCAAATCTCTCACTGTCGATCCATCAGTATTTGCTGGATCTGTAAAAAAATCACGATATTTTTTTAAAATTTAAACATATGACAAGTATTTAAAAAACATACTTCTTGAATTATTTAAAAAAACAAAAGCATTTTAAGTGATAATGCTTTAAGATAAAATTATATAACTAAAAGGAACGACTATCATACTTACAGTCAGTACAGTCAGTCCCTACGCTGTCTTCGACTATATAGACTTCGTGCAACTATTATTTTATTAGATTCATGCTGTATCCCGCACACAGCAGGGTAGGCAGAGGGAACCTAGTGTTAAGCCACTCTATTCTCCAATATTCCAGCCGAATTTTTGAAGGCATTGCGTTTTAATTAGCGGAACTAAACTCCGCATTTTGCTTCGACACCAGAGCGAAGGAAATGAAATATAAAATATTCAATTTCTCGAGTTGGAATCGAGCCACAACCAGTCGCTTTACAATCACACTTTGTTCCCCTAACGCCACGACTGGATACAAGTATTATTATCCTTACCTATTATTATCTATCTAAATCGTATCGTATCTTCGTGGAACTAAAAATACATCAGTATCTATTTCCCTCTTTTTTCAATACATAACATTCTTTAATCTTACTAAGTAAAGTCAAGTAAATGTATTAAAACTTTTACAATATCCCAACTTTTAGTGGTGTCCTATAATATAAGTATTACTTATTTTCTCTAAAAGCTGTTTACAGACTATCGAGTATCGATTATAACTGGACTCAAGTTAGTCACGTGTCTGTCAAGAGGTTTGAGTGTTGTAATAAATCACAGTACATTACTAACTACGAAACCGATATTTATTAAGGATATTTTTATATAAAAACAAAGTTTGATAAAATGTAGATAAAATTATTTTCCATTTCAATTTTAATTGCAAAATAGTAGAATATAGTGCCTAAAAAGATTACTCTCTGCTTTTAGTGTCATGACACTCTGTTTCCTATTTTCATTTGAAATATTGCATGTTGAGTATCAGAACTGGATGACGCGCTTTGTCTTGTCAGAGAAGGGAAATGAAAACGATTAAAATATAAACATTCTCACGAGTAGGAATCGAATCCGCAATCTATTGCCCTTAGAATCAGATGCTGTCTCATAATTGTATAGTCGCAGCAGTATCAACCGTATTTGTAAGAAATATTTCTTTATACTATTTATCATTTGATTATATGACAAAGAGCGGCGTGGAGTTCCGCCACTCAACACGCAATGTCTTTGGTGGAACATGAAATACGGAGTGTCTTAACAATAGATCTTTTTGACTACCCCTCTATGCCCCTCTTTGCGGCCAGTCGTGGCCCAGTGGCACAAGAGTGTGACTGTAAACGACTGGTTGTGGGTTCGATTCCCACTCGAGGAGTGGAAATTATATTTCCATTTTCTTCGCTCTGGTGTCGAGGTAAAGCGCGGCGTTAAGTTCCGCCACTTAACACGCAAGCCTCCGAATTCGGCGGAAAGTGGGGAACGGAGTGTCTTAACACTAGGTTCCCTCTGCCTACCCTGCTGTGTGCGGGATATAGCGTGAAGCTATTTAATTTTTAATTTAATTTATTACTTATTTAATTAATTTTTCTCTATGCGAGAAAAAGTACGAAGGTGCTTTTTTAACAATTTAATATTAAAAAAGTCATTTTTAGAAAGCGTATGAAAATTTGAACGCAGCGGGATTGCGATGCAAGCGGTCAAAGCGTTTGAACAGTTTCTAAGAAGCGCGGGTTCGAATCCCGCTGCATTCATCAAATTTATATATGGTTTCCAAACATTTATTTTTCAAATTCCTAAGTGTGAATAACGCTTTAAAAGGTTAAAATATATTTTAATATTTTTTTCTTTTTTTTTAGCTTCACGCTGTATCCCGCACACAGCAGGGTAGGCAGAGGGAACCTAGTGTTAATACACTCCGTTCCCCACTTTCCGCCGAATTCGGAGGCATTGCGTGTTAAGTGGCAAAACTTAACGCCGCGCTTTACCTCGGCACCAGAGCGCAGAAAATGGAAATATATATATTTCCACTCCTCGAGTGGGAATTGAACCCACAACCAGTCGTTTACAGACACACGTTTTTGCCACTGGACCACGACTGGCCACAAGTTTTAATATTAGTTAGTAAAAGAAATACCAACCATAAGCAGTAGCATTCCCAGCTGGCCCCACACACCCACGTTCATCCAACAGGCTGACTCTCGCCAACAGCTTCACATCGAGTACTATATTAGTTAACACCTTATCGTTTCTCTCCGTAACGGGAAGTAGTAACCAACGTTGGATATCGGGTACTACTACAAAACCATATGCATCGACTTTCCGAGATATTGTATGTGCGTACCATGGTGCTGGGTGTGCGTCGGAAACCATTTGTTTTCCTATACTGAAAATGATACGGTTTTGTTGGTTTATTTAGTCAACTTTTTCTTGAGATTTTTTCTGCTTAGCAAGATAAACTAGAGAAAACTTAGTGTCAAGTCTGTGCAAAAATAAAAATTAACGTTTAAAATTGTTAAATATTATGTAAATTGAGGATGCTCGGTATTTATCGATTTATAATATTAAGCAAACAAAAAATCTACATGTTTTACAATATAAAAATTATATCAGAACTTCTATAGTAAATTTTAGTTTGAAGCTATCTTTCTTTAATTAAGTTCACAGGCCAACACAATACAAGTAAACCATCAAAAATATGAGATGAACGATAATAATATTGTGGAATAATATTTTTTTATCATATTCAATAATTGAACTTTAAGTGTTTAATTATTTAAATTTTTATATTAAAAAAAGGAAGGAAGGAAGGAATTAAGAAAAAATATCGATATTGGCAAATATGAGATATAATCACAACAAATAAATATATATTATATGATAAAAGACGGATAGAAATATCAACTGTTTCACTTACTTTTACTTTAATTTTGTAAAAAAAGCACTGAAACTATTGAAATTGTTATTACGATGTTCTAGTTTTTCCTTTATTTCGAAATAGTAAACGTATATTCTACCCATAGCTTCAATAATTTATGTGTATTGTGGTCTATAAAACAAGAAACATTTTATGTGACACGCATTTATTTTTAATTATTTGTTTAACGAAGCAAAAGTTAGAAAGAGGTAAATTTGAGAACGAATTAGAAGAATTTATAATTGTGTTATATGTCTCTCATATCTTAGGTTCATTAAAAAAACCTACGTGTATATAAAAGCCCATAGACTTAAGCCGGATTTAAAGATTACAAATTTCGAAGTAATACTTGAGCTGATACACATTATTGGAAGATTTCTCTGAAAGTCCTCCCTTAAGGGATAAAACATTCAGTATGTAATATGATTTGTACATACAGTTTAACTAGTTTGTTAATTTAATATAAACAGTTTCAATTTTTAATAGAAATTAAATTTTCAAAAAAATAATATATCTTCCATAGTCTGTATAAGGAATAACATTTACTATTTTTCTGTCCATGTGGAGTCAGTTTAGCTCATATGATATACTCGTACATTTTGTAGTAAGAAAATAAAAGAACGTGCTCTGATTGTTTGAGCATCTTAAGATGATGAGTGATGAAGGAATAGTAAAAAGATATTTGGTCAGCTTCACGCTGTATCCCGCACACAGCAGGGTAGGCAGAGGGAACCTAGTATTATGATACTCCGTTCCCCACTTTCCGCAGAATTCGGAGGCATTGCGTGTTAAGTGGCGGAACTTAACGCCGCGCTTTACCTCGACACCAGAGCGAAGAAAATGGAAATATTAAATATTTCCACTCCTCGAGTGGGAATCGAACCCACAACCAGTCCAAGTTACCCAGTTAACAGTCACACGCTTGTGCCACTGGGCCACGACTGGCCACAACAGGGGATATTAAGATGACTTTTGAGATCATATTTTTTATAATAGGTTAAAAGGAGACGTAACAACCATAAGGATCCTCCAGAGGGTGTATGAAGGTGTTAATGAAGGACGATGAAAAATAAGTATACAGGGACCGTAACGCTCGGCGCTCCGTTGTCTCTGACTAAAGCGTAAAGCTAAAAAAAAACTAATAGTGTCCGACCGAAACTGAATTTTTAGCCGAAACCGAAACCGAAACCGAACCTTCGGTTCTGACTTCAGTTTCGGCCGAAACCGAAACCGAAACCGAAACTGCTGATGACGTCATAAAATTTGAATAATATGTATAAAAAATTACATTTTTTTACGCTTTAAAAATTACACATGCATTTGAATTATTGTGATTACGTTGATTTTATTATATATACGGAAATAATTAAAGGATCATAAAAAAATCTAAATTATTTGAGGTTTTCGAAGTGGCTGTATGTTCTCAAAAATAGGCGCATTGAAATAAAAAAGTAGCATTTTAGAGCTTAAAGTGTCTAATTTTGAGATTTTAAGATGAAAAATATGTTCAAACGACGTGTTTCGCTCTATCCTGATAAATACTAAAAGAGAAAAAAAATCGAAATTTTTTCAGTACATTTTTTTTATCTAAAAAGTTGGAACATATGTTTTCAACTTGACCACTATATGGATCAGCTAACTTGTTAGTCTAGACCTACGCCAGTTCTCTTTACCTAAGGCTCTTACGGATTTATATAGAGGTTTTTTGAGCTGTAGCCCAGGGACCTGTGGGTTATCGAGGCCCTCGGTCGCCACTTAAGATTGGCAATACTTGGTTAATAGGTATTTTTACACAAAAAGATTTTCACCTTTAACGTAACTGTGCTTTTCAAGCAGAGAAATTTATGTGCTAATTTATGATAAGATTTACGTTAGATATATATTTATATTAACTTATTGACTATATACTGTGTAACATTTATATAGAAAACGGTTATATTTAAATAATATTAAGGCAAGCCAATATTAAGGTAACTAACCCAGGGTTTGCAAAATATCAATCAATCATAGGTATTCGACCCCTGAAAGGAGCCACACTTACGCGAACAGACACACAGTTTCGTTTCAGACTAACAGGGATAGTTCATTTAATCTGTCGTTAGCAGTTCATAGTATTCTCATCATTAATTTATAATATATTCAAACTTACTACGTCTTAAGATTAGGTTCACAAGCTATAAAACACTCAAAAGTATCTAAACTACGTAAAAATTCTTGAGTACGTCATGAGTTTCGGCATTGCCGAAGGTTCGGCAGGTTTTTTGCCGAAACCGAAACTACGGCCGAAACTACAATTTTTAGCCGAAACCGAAACCGAAACCGAACCTTCGGTCGGACACTACTAATTACTATTTGAATTTAGAATAATTTAAGGAGTTTTCTTTAAGGAGTAGAATTTAATCTACTATCCTAATACGAGTAAATTGTTTTAACAATACGAATGTTGATCTTAACTCGATTAACATAAAATGCGGCGCGATGTTGGATACTATCACGCGATAGGCGAGTTGAATGTTGTTAAGTTTGCTGTAATTTCAATTATATACTAAATGGAGATTTTGTTCTAAAAAAGTTGTTTTTTTTTTGTAATATAGTAAAAGACTTTACTATTCTTTTGTAAAAAGACATCACTATTCTTTTGTAAAAAGACTTTACTATTCTTTTGTAAAAAGACATCACTATTCTTTTAAATTTTTATCCTTTTACAAAGCTTTCTCGGATGAAATTTGATGTATAACGTTAACGCACTAACGTTTATATGGAAGAGAATAAAAAATGTAAAAAGCCATTTCTTTTAAATATTATACACATATGTTAAATTACAACTTTTGTATAAAGCAACATATTTGAAACATAAGAATAATTAAAAAAATATATTTAAAATATTTAAAAGAAAAGCTAAAAATAAATAAATCAATGCAACCATACAAAATATCAAGCACAAATCATGTCACATATAAATAGAAAAATTTACATCACATTTGTCACCTTAAACAATACAAATATCATTATTACACAGAAAACATCGGAAAGCCGTATAAAAATCTTAGGGGCTTCACGCGTTGCTGACAACGCCGAGTGGGTAACGAAATGAATAAGGGAAAACGGGGAAAGGCATTTTACGTGATAATGCTGCTTACTCCCCCCCAAACCTAGTCATGCGTCACTTGACTTCAAAGAACGTTAAAATCGTGCGCGAAAATTGAATTTTTCTGATGATATTCCGGATTTGCGGATGGAATACGTAATATGTGTCATTTTTTGAATATGATATGTTGTTTTTTTGTTTTTTAGGACAGAATAAACAAAAATAGCTATAGAGTCACTGTTTTTTTCGCATAACGGTGTAGTCAAAGAGGACCTAGTGTTAAAATACTCTGATCTCCACTTTCTATTCGGAAATCAAGACATTTCGTATTAAGTGGCGGAACTTAACGCCGCATTTTTTCAATGGTAGCAGGGCGAAGAAATGAAATTGTCTGTCCATTGTGGGAAAATCAAATCCATAACCATCGCGTTTAAAGTCACGCTGTCCCACTGCGCTACGACGGCCTGTTGAGTTTATCATATTTTTTTTATTTAATTTACAATGTATAGCTGCTTGTTCGGATGGAATGTACCAACACAATTTTGAAACATACGAGTATATCATGAAATCGATGTAGTTGATATTTTATTTAAATATTTCGTTTGCATAACAATGCATGGTAAGTTGTGTAACATCTTTCGCGATGGAACACCCAATATGGTCTATGGGACTAATTGTTTTTAAGCATTCGTATAATTTGAAGATCAAATGAAAAATAATGTAGAGAATATTTCAAGAAAACCTTGTTTTTATAAAAGTTTTTTGCCTCTATTTTATATATTATATTTTCTATAATGTATAAAGGACATCTATGTGGCGCGATGTAACAACGTCTATCTATAATTGCAAATATTTATAATTCAATCATTTCAATTTCTCCGCTTTGGTAAGACAACGTGCTTCATTAATATCGGCTATTTAATACGCAATTTCTCGGTTTCCGACGAAAAGCGAAGAACGGAGTGTCTTGACACTAAGTTCTCTTTGACATTTCCGCTTTATAGGGAATACCGTGAAGCTAATAACTTGTTATAAGTTAAATTTATAAGTTTAAAAAAGTACAAAATTTAAATTGCAATTATCGGAGTACAATACTGAAATACGAAGCAAAATTACGTTATCCTTCAGAAAATAACGGATGTTCCTTAAATCCTGGCAAAATTGTGAGGGTTTTTGTGTTTGCATAACCAATGTAGGGTGCTTGCCTCAAAATTTAAACTTGATAATATTTGCTTAATAAATGTTACAGAAAAATAAAATTGGGGCCAGTTGTGGCGCAGTGTCTCGAACGTATGACTGTAAATGAATGGTTGTGGGTTCGATTTCCACTCGAGTTCGATTTCCTTCGCTTTGGTATCAGAGATATTGCATATTGAGTGGCGGAACACAACGCCGCGCTTTATCTTAGACATCATCAGAGTAGAGAAATTTTAATCATTTAATTATAATAATTTCTCAGAGAGGCAATTGAGCCCACAACCATCATGTCTACAGTCGTTCTCTGTCCCACTGTGCCACGATAGCCTAATCTTACAAACATATTTCAACCACAATATAGCTTTCATATATCATTACATTTCTTCAAACATTACCACAAAATGGCTTTACATATTATTTATCATAGTTACATGATACGTATTAGATTCTCCCCTCATTAATAGAGATCCCCGTAACAATGATTAATTTGCTAATTACTAGGCCATGTTTATACATTTCATATTTCGAGTTTCTCAATTGCTCCTAAAATATTCTTTGGTATATAGGGTATATGTATGTATGTGTGGCCAGTCGTGGCCCAGTGGCACAAGTGTGTGACTGTAAACGACTGGTTGTGGGTTCGATTCCCACTCGAGGAGTGGAAATATTTAATATTTCCATTTTCTTCGCTCTGGTGTCGAGGTAAAGCGCGGCGTTAAGTTCCGCCACTTAACACACAATGCCTCCGAATTCGGCGGAAAGATACTCCGTGTATCTTAATACTAGGTTGACTGCTGTGTGCGGGATACAGCGTGAAGTTAACAATAACAACAATGTATGTATGTTGCTGTAAATACTAAGTACAAATTTTCCAGTGAATCTTAAGTAAAAGTAAGAACTGTTTTCTGTCCATTATTCATGTCGAATTTCGATGTAATTTAGATTTTAAATATCTCTTAAAATCACGGTAAATAATAATTAATATTCGTTAGGCTAAAAACAGTATACTATTAAAGTTGGTAAATTTTAAGATTTTTAGTATTTCGAGTTCTCCTACGGTAATATATGCAAACCATTTCATTATTCACCGTTTTCACTATTTTCATACATATATGTATACTTTCGTAATCTAAAATACATTTTAGAAAACACGATGTTTCGAACACTTTACAGTATTCTGTAGTGACAAGTAAATTAATACATAAATTATGCATAGTTTATATGATATTTTGACATTAATTTTATTTTTCTGTTAATTTATTTAGCATTAATAAATAATTTACATAACAATATATTAAAATAGCGCTTTGACAAAAAGTTTTCTCTTTCTACACCCTGTTATGCGGGTAAAAGCGAAAAGCTACTTAAAAAACAACACTAATTACCTGACAAAATAAAACCTCTTTTTCAATCTAGGCGGTATTCGTAAAGGTTCCTTTGGCGAGGGTAATGCCCATGTTATATTCACAAATAGCTCTCCCTGGATAGATATAGTTCGAGCTGCAACCACCGGTACGGGGAGACGCGGCGCGTGTGCGCACGAACACACCCCCGCTACACATTCTGTAAGAAAACTATTGGGTTAATTAATTTAATATTATTAATTAATTTATTTATTTCTTGAGGCTATAGTGAAAGAGTGGTAGTGTTTGAATGTTAGCGCGATTGGTTATGGGTTTGATTCCCACTAGAAGAAATGATAATATTTCAATTATTTTTATTTCTCCGATTTGGTTAAGGCTAATCACGGAGTCACGTTACGCCACTCGACGTATAATGTATCGAATACGGGCGAAGAGTGGTTGACAAAGAGTCTTGACACTAAGTTCTTCCTGAATACTTTGCTATGCCGGAAAAGGGTGACTATGAAAATAAAATTATACGACACCATTATTGCAAAGTATCCATTTTAAGTTTTATTCAGGTTAAAGTTTATATTTAAATTATTACTATTTTAATGGTGTCATAGGACTTTATCATATACTAAAAAACTTCAAAAAATATATTATATCATTGCAATTATCGCATTTTATTCAAGTCGTTTTATGGATTTTAATGGGTCGTTTGGTTCCGGCACTTAACGGACGCAAATGGGGGAATGAGGAATAGAGTGCCTAAATACAATATTTTGACTTCTTACTCCGCTAAATACGGAAAACGTAAAAAGCTGACTGTTTAAAAAGCGTAACATTAAAATTAAATACATTTATATATTTGGAACATTATTTATAAATATCGATATATATTTTGTTTATTCGACTAGATAAAATTGATTGGGGTCATTCGTGGCGCAGCGGCACGAACGTGAGACTGTAAAGGACTGGTAGTGGGTTCGATTTCCACTCGAGAAGTGGAAATATTTAATATTTTCATTTCCTTCGCTCTGGTATCAGAGGTAAAACGTGGCGGTAAGTTCCGCCGCTTAACTCGCAATGTCTTCGAATTCGGCGGAAAGTGGGGAACGGAGTGTCATAACACTAGGTTCCCTCTGTCTACCCTGCTGTGTGCGGTATACAGCGAGAAGCTAAAAAAAAATTGAGGCCATCGTGGTGCAGCGGAACAGCGTCTGCTTACAAATGCGATTGATTGAGATTCGATTCTAACTTGGAGAAATGATCTTATTTACATTATTTTGGTTTCCCATATTTGGGCAAGTCAACATGTGGCATTAAGTTCTGTCACTCTACACGCAATGACCCAATGTCGAGCGGAAAGTGGAGAACGTAGTGTCTTAACACTACTTTCTTTATTTGACTTGATTGACTTGATTGAGTAAGCACGTTAGACAGAAAAATAATGGAGCTAAAAAAGTAGTAGAGAAAACTAAAATCGATTATCTTGGGACGTAGACCATGAAGATATGAATCACAGATTGCGTAATTTGAAGCGGTGGTTCTGAAAATAGCTTGTATACAAATTATCGTGTAATTCTTTCTATACATTACGACACTTTTGGCATTTGGTTACATATAAACAAAGTACTATTGAACTTTTAATAGAGTTTTTGCTATTTTATAAAATCTTATTTGGTATTTTTTATATTAATTTAGACATCTTGTTATAGCAAAAAGCTGGGATAAAGGTCATAACCAAATTTTCCACTTTTTCAAAATCGTTTCTTTAACTAAGTGCAGTTTTTAAATAAGTTGCTTAAATTACCACAATAAGATGTAATTACTAAAAGCGATGGTACTCTATTACACTACTACTAACAAATTAATGAACATTTAAAAGATAATATTTTCCACAGCTTAACGCTTCTTCTTCCTACTACTCGTTCTTTACTTTTCGCCAGAATTCAAGGCGTTTGTGTTTTGGTTGGCTAAACTGAACGCAGCACTTTGTCTTGTCACCATAGCAGAGGAATAAAAAAATATCTATGATCATTTTACCAAGTGGAAAAGGATCCCATCCCAAATAATCACTATTATTATCAGTTTCATTTTTTATATCAATATTTATTTTTTTATATCAATATTTTGAACCTGGAGCTACCGTAATATCCAAACTGAGCAACAAAAACGTGAAATAACATTAGGCATGTAAAAATGTTTATTTTCTTCGGAGTTGTTTTCACATTTGTAATACGTAACAGTTCATTTAAAACAGCTTTTAAACATAAACTAAGTATATTGTGGTTTGAAATGCTGTAAAATGTGGGTAATTCACGAGATCGTAAAGCTCATTCTGAATTAGAGCTTTTTTTAGGATTTTAATGGAATGTTTGTAGGGAAGTCTATTTTATTTTGATTGTATATAGTGTGGAATGTTTGTAGGCGTTGAATGTTGAGTGACGTCATCGTGATGCAATCAGTTAATATATAATTATATTTAATTAATTCTTAGCTTTTCCACTCCAGTGAAAATTTTCAAGTGTCTCTTGGTTACACGTTTTAGTACCATTTGATATGTATGAAGAATGTACTGTAAATGTACAGTATAAATATATTTCTATAATTGTAATATTTTTTTTCTATCTATCAAATAATGGAATGAAATAATTAAAATATTTTTTACAAAAAGATCGACTTCAAATAAAATGCACTAAAGATACGTATATAAAATTAAAGATACGTATATAAAAATATAATTACGTATTCTAGTGTCTACGAGTTCCAAACAATTTGTTTTTAATTTTAAACATGACGTATGCGACTATATCCTAATCAGATAGGTCCCCAGTTACACTTCACCTACGACTCCACCTTACATAATTTTGCAATGAGTGTTAGCCATGTAGGCTTATTTCTAGGAATGATGGATTTTTCCTGTATAGGCTGAGCAGAAAATCTAGTGTCAAGGTATTTTGTTCTAGGCTTACTTTAAGTGAACAACTCAATACTTTATCTTATAAAAGTGGTGACATTAAGTGAAGATAGAACCCGCAACCATCGCAATTACAATCAGACGTTGTTCTGCTGCACGGAATGGTTTCAATAAAAAATTACGTATCAAATACAAACGTATTATAATACAAATGGCTCGAAATTAAAAATATCTGTTTCCAATATCAGCAGTCATTCCAATATCAGTATCAAAACGCAAAGTCAATGTAAGAAATAAGGTATATAGACAAAAGAGTTTAACAAAATATGTACACAGACTGGTACATACGTACTCATTCATACAGAATTATTTACGCCAATGACGTCAATTCCGAAATTACGCCTACAATACAAACGTCTCACTGGAAAAGTAAACTGTACAGTATGCTACAAATTATACTCGTGGTTTCTGATTTTAATCATGAACATAACAAGGTTACGGATATTTTGAAGATAGTATAGTGTTATTCATTCAAACTTTGAATATAGCGAAGAAGTACCGAAATCGAGACATTGTTTGTTGAGTGGCGGAACATGACGCCACGTTTTGTCTTTGGTACTAGAGCGAATAAAAGAAATTTAAATATAATCATTCCTCCAGTGGGAACTGAACTCACAACCGTCGCTATACTGTACGCTCAAACCGACACCATAATTTAAATATAGTCCCCCATTGGGAATCAAGCAACCACTGTTTACAGTCAGTCAGACGCTGTTCCATTGCGCCATAACCGTCATGGTTATTATGATAATATTATGAGATTCATATTCTTCGTAAGCATTTCAACTATTTTCAAAGCGTACAAAAACTTTTAATATAGATTTTATATTAACCAGTTCTTTGACACATTTTATGCGAAATTGATATAAATTTTATTATTTTTCGAAATATGACAAAAAACTGATAATTATGTTTTTAAATAAGATTATTATTAAATAATCCCTAAGTAAATAATGCCCTAAATAGACAAAGAAACTGCCAGCGGCGTACAATTTCGTTGTAAGATTGGACGGTTAATACAGTATAATACAATGAAGCAATGGAAAAGTTAACATTGATGAGTAATTTGTGAAGAAAAAGCTTTATTGGGAAAGTTATACGAACATTATAAGAACCACATAATTTTGAAAAATCGTTTAAAAATTTGAACACAGCGGGATTTCAATTCCTGAGTGAGTTCAGATTCGAAACTCGCTGCGATTATTTTTGTATAAATTTTCTTTTTATTATATACTTTTTGGGAATATAAAAAAATATTATTACAGTTACTAGAAATACTTTTACATTTTTAAGGCTACACGTATTTTACTACGCGTTTACTAGTACTTTTTTAATTGAGATTGCTTTATTCTTTCAATAATCTTCCTCGGCTTGGTGAGGTTTTGGCACGAGGCATTTAATAAAAAAAGGAAAAAAAGTGAAGAGTTCACATATCATATTATTTACGTTTCTCCATAATATAAAAAAGTTACGTAAATATAAAGAAAATATAAAATAATAATGATATTTTCGAGAATTTTGTATTTATCAAGGTTTCAGTTGTTATTCTATTATGTTGATATATAAAGAAAGAAAATATACTGTATAAGTTGTGCCCGAATTATATGGTAATAACTTATCAAAAAAGTTGTATAATTCGGATAAAACTAGAATTTGGCCGTATTTTGGGGTATCATTTAATAGCTAACTTCATATACTTTATTGGGAACGTCATATTTTTTTAGATTTACGCTGTATCCCGCACATAACAGGATAGGCAGAGGGAACCTAGTGTTGAGACACTCCGTTCTCACCAGCGCTCTCTCCACTGAGCCATGCCTTCTACTAGCCGCTGTGTCGAAATTCTTATACGCTTTATTACAATTTATTTATGTGGTCCGCATCTCTGTAGAGAGATTTTTACAAATTTCTGCTACCCAAAGATTATTCTACGAACAATCATTTCGCAAGAGAGAATGCTATTTATTAAAACATTTATGTACAAATACTTTTAAACATTTTTAAAGTGTTATTCCACACCTTGGAAAATTTAAAGAAAACGTATAAAAATTTTGAACGCAGCGGGATTCGAACCCGCGCCTCCTGAATACCGTTCAGGCGCTCTCACCACTGAGCCATGCGTTCTACTAGAACGATGCTACCAAATGATTGTTCGTAAAATTTAATTGTTCGAAAGATTTAACGTCGATTTTTCTTAATCATTATTAAAGTTTAAAAGTTTATGATTATCAAAGCAGTGTTATTTAATTTACCGAGTTTAGAATTTCGCAGGCTTTTTTTCGTTTTACAATTCTTAATGTTTGGTTTTGCAACAATTTGAGGTTATTATAAACTCAGGTTTGAGCGATCTTAAATTATTTTATTAACTTATGGTACAAAATATAATTGATTTACAAAAAACAACAGAATTTCTTTGCGCATTCTTACAAAAGAGATTTTTCACAAAATCGTAAATAATACCCATGCCTTTTCCAAAGTTAATTCTTAAATTAAAGGTATGCAAGTCACGCAAACGGAATTGCGGGCACCTACTAGTCCATACTTATATTATAAATGTGAAAGTCTGTGTGTTTGTCTGTCACGCTTTTACGGCTAATCTACTGGTCCGATTTGGATGAATTTTGGAAGGAAAGTAGTAAAAGTGACTGGATCTAAAATAGGCCACTTATTTTTTCAAAAATCAACCTCTAAAGGGTTGAAATAGGGGATGAAAGTTTATATGAAATATCTAAACCGCATGAAAAATTGTAATGAATTTTGGCATAAATATAATTGATAATCTAAGCATAGGCTATCTTTTTATTTAAAAATGCACCCCCGAGGGTTGCAATATAACGAAATAGTTCAAGCGGCGAAGCCGCGATCGGGCCGCTAGTTACTAATAAATTTTTTGCTAAAAAGCGACGAATACGTTAAGGTCTTCGTTATTCTGCGTGAATATAAACAGCGGGGAATCCCTTGCGGGTCAAAACGGAAGATAAGCGAATATATAAACGAAATACCTGCAAAAAACATAAAAATAGTTTATATATTATGTTATTCTAGTCACTTACCATCAAGTTCTACGTTTATAGAAGCGGCGGTATGTCCGTCCCATGGATGAGAGATAAGCTTCACTTTGTAAGCACATCCGGGTCTCACAGCACAGCCTTCTTGTACCGGACTTGCATGTGTGGGGATTACACTCCATAGTGAATCCTATACAAAAATATAAATACCACTATTAATATATAAATACCACCTAGAAAAAATTGTCTTTAAGTGGTCAAAAAGTAGAAGACGGGACACTTTATTCTGTCTACCTACTCTTAGAAAATAATAGGATATTATGAAAACAAACTAATATTTTATAATTATAGAGGTCATCGTAGCGCAGTAGGACAGCGTTTGACTGTAAATATGGTCGGTTGTGGGTTCGATTCCCAACCGTTGAATTATTGTATTTAGAATTATTTACACTCTGACGCTACCGGTAAGAAGATAAAACGTGGAGTTGAGTTTTCGCCCTACTTGTTAAGTTAAATGAAAACAGGTTGTCTTTGTTACATTAAATATTTTTATAATATTACGTCCTAGGGTACTCATATGTGTAATACATATGAGTATTGCATGCATTAATTTGCGCCCTTATATTCATTAAGGCAAAAAAATCATGAAATCAATATATTTAGAGTTGTGTTTCAATATATCATTGACGCTTTGACTTGGATAATAAAATTCCAACAGAGATCGTGTGTAAGTACATTATTTTTGTCATCCGGTAACCTCTTGCTTCCTCATTTCGTATTCCAAGTACGCTTTGAGATCTCTTAATAGCTATTATTAAATTGCCTTTGTACTGCGATTAAAAATAAAAAATTGTATGAAAAGTAAAGTTAAAAGCAAACAAAATTAACTTTCTTAATAACGTACGTACTTTTAATTTACGGCTCTTTTTTCAATAATGACAAATTTTGTTACACTCAAGTTAAATGATATTTAATTGAAAATTATTTACGTTATCAGGTTCACGATTTATTCCGCTTAGTAAAGTGGACAGAGAACAGAGAAAGCTAGTGACAAGACACTCATTCGAAACATCGTGTGGTAAATGACGGTACTTAACGCTGCGCTTTATCTTAATGGTAAGGGAAAATTCGAATAATTTTCAATATAATCATTCTCTCGATTGGGAATGGAACACAAAACCATCACTTTTACAGTCAGACGTTTTCCCACTGCGCCTTGGTGGCTTAATCTTGTTATCAGTATTATGTATTAAGCTGCTCATAACTTTAATTTTAGTTCTATTTTAATCTACAGCTTATAGCTAGAATAACCGATAAAGTATATAAAGAGGACCAAGTAATTAACTACTTAACGATGTTTACCTTACATTTTTACAAGACAGGTAAATAGGAGTGGCAATTTCCTTAGTAACTACTTTGATAAGCATGTTTAATGTGTTTTTTCTATCTTAAAATACTATTTAATTAACAAATAGGTATTTAAGGTAAGAAATATGTAAGATAAGGCGATAGGTAATATATAAAATATAAATAATGGGGCCAGTCGTGGCACAGTGGCACGAACGTGCAACTGTAAACGACTAGTTCGATTTCCACTCGAGGAGTGGAAATATTTAATATTTCCATTTCCTTCGCTCTGGTATCAGAGGCAAAGCACGGCATTAACTTCCGACACTTAACACACAATGCCTCCGAATTCGGGAAAAAGTGGGGAACGGAGTGTCTGAACACTAGGTTCCCTCTGCCTACCCTGCTGTGTGCGGGATACACCGTGATGGTAAAAAAAAAATAGTAAAGTAAAAGTAAAGATTCCTGATAAGATTAACGTTTCAGTCAATATATTCGAAACATGCAACATTCGTGTTTAGTGGCGGAACCTATCTGTTCGTTTTTTTCTAGTAAATCGAAGAGTAACAAAAAATAAAATTCCCTTAGGTGAGAAAATGATTTGAATGGGGATCGAACCCATAATCATTGCGTTTACAATCAGATTTGTCCCAGACAAAATTATGCCACTGAATTACCATCGCCTTATGATATGTTTAGTAATTCCATAGTTACTTTAACATTTTATGTAAAACAGTAATACAATGTATATGAAAAAGAGATTATATCTATATTAAGTCAAAGAAAATGATAACTCCAAATAATACCAGTGCTTGTTTAAATCTTTACAAAAATGTTAGCAAGCATTTAGGGCATGAAAAACGTACAAAAAATTAAATTAGAAGGAATCGAACCCACGCCCTTTGGAAACCGTTAAAGACGTTAACGTTTACTCTACATTTTAACCGAGATATTTTTATCTAAACCGGTTTTTTTTCTATTTGGTTGACATTTAAACCCTTTGATGGAATATCAAATTACTTAAAATCGCGTTTCTACTTTTTCACAATGCAAAGCCTTCCTTTTTATAATTTAATATTTATTTTAAGGAAGTATCAAATTATATGGATCAAAGAAAAGTTTGAAGCCGTCGTGGCGCAGTGGAACAGAGTCTGACTGTAAACGTGTCGGTTGTGGGTTCGATTCCTACTCGATGGATTTATCATATAATATTTTAATATTAACTAATTAATTATCATATTATGTACCAATGTATATAGACAAAGCGCGTTGTTGAGTTCCGTCACTCAACACGCAATGTGTACTCTACTAGGTACTCTCTGACTTAGAAGGATTTCTATGCGAGAAAAAACGTGAAGATCCAAAAAAACTAACAGATTAATTGAAAATTCCTTATATATAATAAAGTGACTTACCCCTGGAATGTTGTATTCGTAGCAAAGATTAGATCGACAGTCCGTCGTGTCAGTCAAACTGTGGACTTCCAGCGAATACTCCTGAACACGCGGCCCTAGGGACAAATAACAAATTAGTTATTAAAAAAACAACTGAAAGGAACAACGCTTAAAAGTTATGTCGTTATCCTGTTTGCCTTGGCAAAGATATCGTACCAAGATACCAGGTTCATTTTCATTGGTTAGGACATATGTGTAAATTTTCTCCCAAATCGAACTAGTGGTGGTAATAAGTAGTAGAACTTATCACGGCAGTTTGTCATAATTACTAATGCAGATAATATTTAATTCTTTAAGGCCAGTTTAGCACAAGGTTCGACTCGTGGATTTCTTCGCTCTGGTGTCTATGCAAAGCGTGGCGTTGAGCGTGGCGACATTTGGCACGCAATGCCTCCAGGATTCGGGGGAAATTTAAGGGAACAAAATGCCTTAATATTATGTTCCCTCTGCTTACTCTGCTGTGTGTGGGATATAACGTGACACAAACACAATATAATCATTCACCTGTTTATAGTCTATCCCACTGCACTACAATGATCTTTTTACATATATGTATGTAGATAAAAGGTAAACAATAAAATGGTAACAAAAATAGATTCATTTCTTCACGCGTTTGACGTACATACGAAAATGTGGCGCGGGCGTAGGTGTTAGGCAAAGTTATGTGCGACTTTATGTCCTCCGTTTACTTAGTCAGGCAAATCAGAAATTTAAAAAATATGTACCAATATAGAGTGCCAACGAAGTCAACATATTAAGTGAAAACATATTTTAAGTACTTTATATAAATGCGACAAAGTTATAAAATATGAGATGTTTTCATTCATTTGTGAACGTGATTTTTTCAATGTAAATAAATAATAACACAATTGTTACAAAAAAAAGATAATAAAACCAAAAAAATATTGACAACATTTGATGAACAATTTGACTTTTTCATTTTCTAGTTCAAGGTCACTTAGGTGTATCATCAAAATTGGAAAGTTTTGATAGGTAGCCGTTAAACAAATAATATAGTAAAGAACTATGTTTCTACTTACTTGTGCTCATACCAACGGACTTATAATTACTTTTATTTAAAAATTCAAATACACAATAAATACAACTAATTCGACAATGTTATTGCTTCTTCTTCTTCCCGCTCATATTTTTTAATTAATGACTAAATAAGTAGTAATTAATATGATAAAATACTATTCACACTTAATTTCACCAATATTTAACTAAGTCGTCATAAATAATGTTATTTAAAAATGTAACATGGCGGCGAGTGACAACTAACGCGTCGCCCGACTTTCGCGCCAATTTCGCGGGAAACGAAAGTGTTTTTTTTTTTAAACTTTTAATAAATGTATTAAACTTTAGTAAAACATAAATAGCAACAAAATTTATAATTAATATAATTTATATATCTTTTGCATTATTTTAAAATGAAAATAAAATGAAATATACGTGTGTTAATAATTTCTAAAAAATAATTATAATTGTAAAAATCTTAAATTCAACAAAACAAAAGAATTGCAAAAAAAAATTAAAGATAATTGTGACAATTGTTTTTTATAATTTATAAGACGTGATATTTCAGTATTGTAATATTTTATAAAATTGAATCTACAGAAGCCTACGTACAGATTAATAAAATATTACTATTTATTCTAATTATCTGTGTCAATTGTTTACTCAATGTCAAATTCAAAAAAGTCATAATAAATGCGGCTAAGTTCATACTTAAGTTATTTTTGTTTAATTTTTTGGACATAGAGGATTAAGATTACCGCTGTTTGAAATGTTATGGATATTTTATATTATTTTCCGTTTAAAGTAATTACTTAATTCGTAATATGTATTGTACGGAATAAAATTTCCGGAGAATATAGTGTAAAGTGCAAGGTTTTGTGTACTGTTGAAAATGGTATGTGATTGGAAATATGGACCTGCACATTTGCGTCCATCGCGTGGCAACTGAGGGAAGTATATACGTCATCGGGTGAGCTCGCTAATTGTTTATTTTTTGTAAAAAGAAAAAAATGGAAATTTGACCTTATAGAAAGGAATAATAGCAATACTAAAGTAACGTTTTAAGTGTCATTTAGGTAGAGGGAGGAGCTCAGGCAGCGTAGATGACTATTAATGCAATATAAGTCTATATTTGGGTTAAAAGTCCTAGGCACTAGCTCAGAGTTCCTCTCTCTGCAACTGCGGTAGGTCCGGTACAACGGTGTTAAGTGTCATTTGGGTAGTGGCGAAAATGCATAATCCACACTTATACCTATTATAAATGCGAAGGTCTATCTGTTTGTCTGTCACGCTTTCACGGCCAATCTATCAGTCCGATTTGGTTTAAATTTAGAATGAAAGTGGTAAATAATCCAGGGTCAAAGGGTTGAAATAGGGGATAAAAATTTATATGAAATTTTTTATGAAAATCTAAACCGCTGACCGATTGTAATGAATTTTGGCATAAATATAGTTTTTTTACTGTTATATTTTGGCATAACAATCCAAGGTTAAACATAGGCTTTTTTATTTTTCAAAAATCCACCCCTCGAGGGTTGCAATATAACGAAACATCATCTCAATCATCATACAGTTCACGCGGCGATGCCGCAAGTGGGCCGTTAGTATAATACTCGTATATACAGAAAATTGATTTCATCACATAGGTACTGTACGTATGTGATGAAATCAATTTTCTCGCTCGTCATTACTCACTCCAAGAGTTTATGAAGAGTTTATGTGTTATTAGCACTCTTACTATTTAAAAATATTAATAATTACTAATTCTCATAATAGAGTCATACTTTTTCAAAAGTTATTCATTTAAACTGTTTGTCTCTCCTGTAAACTTTGTTTTTTGTCATAACATTAGATTATTCTGAGGGACGACAATATAGGTATTTGCAATATAGACTATATAAATTTTGTTATTAATATTAAAAAAATAAGATTTCTTATAAAATAACTGACAGTATGACTCATTTTATAACGTTTTTACGATAATCAGAATACTTTAGTACTATTTCCAAATAAAAACGGCAGTGATGAGTAACTATTTATTTAACTTTTTTGATCCACTTTTTAACGTCCAATTCGTTCGAAAGTTTATGCGCGTAATAATTTTTTTAGATCGCATTTTTAAAATTTAAAATATAGTAGGACTCGAACTCGTATCTCTTGAAAACCATCCTAGCGCTCTGACTACTACATGTATCAGGCTACATCGAAATTCTTATTGTTACAACTTTTTTTTGTTGTCGCCATCTCTAGTAGGGTAGATTTTTACAAACTGCTAATAAAATCTTCTTCACACACATCGTGCGGTGCTTAAAGACAAATTATTTCATTATATAATAACAATATCAATCGTACAGCTTGACGCTTTCTCCCGCATAGAGCGGTAATCAGAGAACCTAGATGACCTAGAAGACCTAATGTCAAGGCACTCCGTCCTCCCCTTTATGCTAAAAATCGAGACTACGTATTGAATGGCGGACTCAACACCACGCTATGTGTTTGGTACCAGACCAAAAAAATGACAACTTAAATATAATCATTCACCCGAGTGGGAATCGAACCCACAACCTACTAACCTAACATCTATTTTGTAAGCAATTTTTATAATTTATAAGGACTTTCAGTTTTTTTTAACAATTTAAATTAATTACATATCGGAAAATACGACTGTGTGACACTCCGTTCTCCCCTTACCGCCGGAAATCGAAACATTGCATATTAAGTGTCGGAACTTAATGTCGCTTTTTTTCTTATGCTAAATATTATGTAATCATTTTCCTTAGTGGGAATCGAACCTACAACCACCATGTTAATAATCAGACGCTGCCTAGCTGCGCCTAAATGGTCTTCTTTTAATAAAATTAAATAGAAAGATTTAATCTCACCGTGCGGTGGATTCCAGGTGACGTTGAACATTAGCTCGTGATCTGATCCTCTAAGTGGTAAGGGAATCACAGCAACTCCTTCAGGCAGAGCGGCGTGACGTACACTGTATGGACTCTCCTGTAACAAATTGCTTAAATTTCAATTTCATCCGAAAAAATCTAAAGTCTAGTAAGTCAAATATTGTTTATTTTTATTTTCGGTATATTTTTACGACCTATAAACTATTAAAAAAGGAACTATCAACTAACAGTAAAACTATTATCACTTGGTAAATTGTACATTTAAAAAATATTTATATATTTTGAAAACTCTGCATTGTAATTTTCTTGTTGGGAAACAGAGTGTCTTAACACTAGGTTCCCTCTGCCTACCCTGCTGTGTGCGGGATAGCGTGAAGCTATATAATGTTCTTGTGGCACAGTCCTTGAGGACAAACTGTATTTGTATGAAAATTCAAAGTCCTGAGAAAATTATTATTATGTATGTCCAACAAACAATACTTAATGTTTTAAATAGTTTCGCGAGCCTTGCGAAACATTCTCCCGGATACCGTTAGCAAAGATCACGAATATATAAGCATATTCACACTGTATGTGGGACCAGATGAGCTATCTTGCCCTAAGCCATTGTTAACTTTTTACAGTAGGTACATACCTGTGAAGTATGACCACGGACTATCGTAAAATGTTCGAAACGTTAACTAATTCGTTTGAATATACTTTATATTTAAATACCAAATTATGTGTGTTTAATCCATTTAAAAGTTTCATTTCAAATTAATATATTACCTAACCTCACCTAACAGAAAATGAACTTCATAACTTTTCTGAATAAACTAATATTTTTACTTTTTATATGTATGGATGGGTATTTCCATATGGCCATTAAAGCCAAGAATAAAGGGCTAAAGCCCTAAACAATAAACATTAGGCGAAACTAGCAAAGTAAATAGTTGATTCTGTAATATAATGTTCGCATACATAAGCCCTAAAATAACTTTTGTTGTTGAACGCTGAGAAACGTTTGTTTGCCTAAAATTTGAATATTAACTTAATTTTGTATTCCACATAACATTTCGTAGCCGTAAGATATTTTCAATCTAAACGTTAACGGTTGAAATGTGTCCACCAGTGTGAGGCGGTAAAGGAATCAGCGAAGCAGAATTTATTATCTTAATGTGATCTTAGACAAGCTTTTGCGTATTATGTAGGTATCTATCTGTAATGGCAAAACTTCAACGCGCTTGAAGATGTTATACAGAATTTTAATATATGTATACTAATATTATAAATGCGAAAGTCTGTCTGTCTGTTACGCATTCACGGCCAGTCTACTGGCCCGATTCAGATAGAATTGAAAATTAAAATAGCTTATGATGCGGATCAAAAACAGCTTAGTTTTCTTTAAAAACAACCCCTAAACGAAAGACGGATGAATATGGGATGAAAAATTCTGTAGATACGCAGGCGAAGCCGCGAGGCCATCTTAGCACAGTAGAACAGTGCCTGACTGTAAACGCAGTTGGTTGTGGGTTCGATTCCCATTATATGGAAAGATTTATTTTTAAGGTAAAGATCGGCATCGAGGTCCACCATTCAACACGCTGTTTCGATTTCGTGAGAAAGTGGAGGACGGAAAATTTTGTTTAAGTTCTCTCTACTAACTTTGCTATGCAGGAAAAAGCTTGAGGTGGTAAAATATAAATTAATAAAAGACAACTTTTGGCATGGGAGATATACTGTAGGAAAAGCAAGTTCTATAAGCACATACATTTTGATTGTTATTAGTCTTTTGGTGTTTAAAAAGAAGATAGAAACAACAACATATACAGTAGGTATATGATAATTTAAGAAAAAGAATCAACTCCGTGATAACTAACTCATTCTCTTAGCATTTTTTGTAATTTTTGTTACAATGCGAGTACTTTCAGCACCACTTTTAAAAAACCAAAGCAAGTAAGCTGAAATAAACTCCAAAGCCACAGCCGGTAATTGTAAATAATATAGATTTTGTTATTTCTATCGCTATGCTAGCGTGGCGCGGAGAGAAACGGCGTCCCACTTTAAACACGAAAAGTTATGGGTTCGATTCTCACTCTGTGGTGTTGATTTATTTGTGGGAGTATATTTAAATTTCTTTGCTCTGGTAACTAAGACAGACCGCGACTTCAGTGGAGAACAGAGTGTTTAAATATTAGACGCTTTCTGCCTAATCAGCTCTGCGGTGAAAAATGTGAAGATGAATAAAATACGATATAATCTTTCTCCCATAATAAAGTCACTTAAGGTTTGCTATCGTCAGTCATCATATTTTTTTTTTAATATTTAAGGATTTAGGCAGATATATTTACACTATTGCTCGATTCTTAGACAAGAATCGATATAACCTTAACTTAGCAATAAAATAGCTATTTAATTATGAAACAGGCTTTTGATGCACACTCTCACATTTTCGATTTCGGGCAGAAAGTGGAGAAAGGAGTGTCTAGCACTAGGTTCTTACTGACTATCCTACTATGCTGGAAAAAGCGTGAAGTTGCATACCATTTTTTTTAGCTTGACGCTTTATCCCACACAGAGAAAGGTAGACAGAAGGAACCTAGTGTTAAGACACTCCGTTCTCCACTTTCCGCCGAATGCGGAGGCATTGCGTGTTAAGTGGCGGAACTTAACGCCGTGCTTTTTCCTCTAATACCATAGCAAAGAAAACGAAGGGGCCAATCGTGGCGCAGTGGCACGAACGTGTGACTGTAAACGACTGGTTGGTGGGTTCGATTCCCACCCGAAGAGTGAAATATTTAAGACAATTTTATTGTTAAACAAATAAAATTATTGTAAATACGTAATGTGGCGTGCGCGTAATATCGATTTAACACACGAGTGACACATGTTAATCATGATTCAATCACTAATTGTAAAGTACTTGACTTGTCATATTAGTAATGTGTTTGTCATTTCCTTCGTGTGATTTTTAATAAATTCTTTAACTTTATCTGTGTTAAATAGGGCTTATGTAAGCCATTGTTCTAAATAAGCTAAATATTTATTATTTTTTCGTTTTCATACGGAAAGTGTAGGATGGAAAGTCTAGACACTAGATCCTCTCTGACTCCCCTAATATGTAGGAAAAAGCGCAAAACTGACTATTTATTATTTTACTTACATTTCACTATTTTTTATGGTTAAAATACGATAGTTTAACTTAACCCAAATAATGATGTTTATGAAAAAGCCATTGTAAGCTGTTTATTTATACGTTCACTTTCGATGTGTGTGTTGCGTGACAGAAATCAGAATCAACAATTTAGTGTACTTGGCCAGGGAAATTATATAACTAGTATACAATCCTTCCCAAATGGGAGTCGTATCCACATTTATCGCGTTTACCGTCAAACACTGCCATTCTGTGCCACAATGTTATCTTTTTCTAATTTTTCTTTTATTATAAAGAAATAGTTTACTAATATCACAAACATTTCGTATTTATTCGTTATCGCTATCAATTGATAAATAAATAACTGTATTTGTTTCTCTAAGATAGTGAATTAATAAGTTTTTGTATGATATATTATTTTATTGCCGTTGAATATATAATGAATATTTTTTCAAAACACAATGTTGAGTTCCACCACTTAAGATGCAATGTTTCGATTTTGCACAGAAATAAAGTTTCTTGTCTCTGAATTTTAAATAAAATGGTGTAATACTAAGTTTTCTGCAATAACTCAATTTTATTTTTTAAGAAATATTAATGTAGGTATAAGTTCATCTTTATATAATATAATGTATAATAAATGCAAACAAAAGTGTTTTTGGTTATGTTAAACGCCGCAGACGAACATATACCGTCTTAAGTAACCGCCGACAACTTATTAATCATACTTTTTTGTGTGTTTACTGATACAAAAATTTTACTCTATAATATTAAATATTTTAATAAGATTATAAGATATTCCACTTCATACTAAATAGATCAAAGTACCTACAGGCGCTATAGAATTTAGCCCGTTCTTTATAATAAGATAATGTTACAAAACATAATTATCGACCTTTTAAATACTAAGCGAGTAGATGTTTTAATGAATGGTGTTATACATTTTTAGGTAAGAATAACGATTCATCAAAGCTTTACTTAGTTGAAAATTTAGGGTCTAAACTTTTATGAGTAATTATTATAAAGAGCGATACTAAAAATGTAATAAAATCGTAATTAAAAATAATCTACACGTAATTGATACTTAAAAGTAGTAACTCAAAAATGCCTTGCATCAATTTAAAAAAACAACTAATACTCTTAATATTGCTAGATCTATTTTTACTATACACAAACAAGAACCGCTGCAAGGAATATTGATTGCAATTGAAAAAACTGTATCAAAATCGTTCCATCTGTCAGACAGACACGCTTATTTTTTTTAATTTATCTGGCCCTATTAAGCATAGTATAAAACCTTTTTTAAAATTAACTCTTCACTTACATAGTTCTTTTTCGACACATCAAAATACTGATTAAAATCCTGTTTTCCATCGAAATAGGCCTCCAAAAAGGCAGCACAAAATAAATTACACTTTAACGATATTGTCACAAACAACACTTTATACACACACATCTTTCTCAAGTTCACATTATAGAAGTATGAAACACTTCAACACTAGTAGTAGTAGAAGTAATACTTGTTATTACAGTAGAAGATAGTAGAGGTATATAGCAATTTTAAAGTAAAATTGATATTTCAAAGTTATTTTTATATGTTAAGTAAACAATACTAAAAGGAAACACAAGGCCACTGCATTGATTGTATGTAGTTTTGCGATGAAACACGAAAGTAGACGAAATTGTTTAGTGATTAAGATTTACAAGTGGATTAAGGAAGGTACACACTGGTGGTGCGTACCGTTGCTATTGGATTGATAAAATTTGTATTGTATGTAACGATTTGATCCCGAGATAAATATTTGGTAAACGGAACTATATAACATTAACAGCTTTATCTCGTATAGAATATATACTAGAGCTTATTGTTACTACGTTCTCGCGCGAAATCAAAACATCGATTATGGAGTGTCGAAACTCAACTTCACTATATGTTTTACCAGAACGAAGAAAATAAAAACAATATAAATATAACCATTATTCTTAATATGTATTGAACTACAAGAAAAAAGCGTAAATATTCTGGAGTTTTTTAATGTAACTGTAATAACGTAGACAGATACATAAAAAGTTACATGAAAAAAATATTTATTTCTATAAATATTATGTTTTTTTTTAATGGTAATAGCAAAGTAAATAAAAAACGGCCGTTATAAAATAAGACATCTGAAATGTTGAGATGTGAACATGTTTATCAGTTTAACATATCATAAACATATTCATTTATAAAGTTTATATGACGTTTTTATTATAGCGTTCGCTACGATTTATATAGAAAATAACAACATATTATTATTTTAATATGTGAAGGATAAACTTTGGGTCCCTTTTTACGAAAGTTATGCGGACGGAAGAGTTATGTAGAGAAATGCAAAAAGGTTAAAAGGTATATTAATATATACGTACATTAAGTTATACATATATGTCATTTTGTATAGTGGTATCCATACTTATATTATAAATGCGAAAGTCTGTGTATTTGTCTCTCATGCTTTCACGGCTAATCTACCGGTCCGATTTAGATTAAATTTAGAATGAAAGTAGTAAAACATCCTGGGTCAAACATAGGCTACTTATTTTTACCAAAAATCAACGTCTAAACGCTTGAAATAAGGGAAAAAAGTTTATGTGAAAAATCTAAGCCGCTTTACCTATTGTAATAAATTCCCTGGTTGAATATAGGCTATATTATTTTTCAAAAATCTACTCCCGAGGGTTGCAATACCTTTAACGAAACAGTTCACGCGGCGATGCCACGACCGGGCCGCTAGTAAGTACCTATATAGTATGTTGCCAAGCAACGTGTAATTTACGCGCCAATGAGTTTTAGTTTGATTAAATTTGCAATATAATATGTATAATATGTCGGCAGTATTATTGGGTTTGCTAAATTTAGAATCGATCCAAGGAACTACACCTCCTTGAGGAAGCTATAAGTTTCTAACTCGTTATAATAATTCTAGTTGTAACCTACAATTTTTGATTTTCCCGCATAATAAGAGAGAAGCTAGTGTCAAGATACTTCACTTTCCGGCTGAAATCGAGACGTTGCCTGTTGGTTCGCGGAAATCAACGCCGCGCTTTGTAATGATGAAGATGCTAATTTGTAAGTAATACTCCTTTCTACCTAAATTTAATTTGAAATATTCAATTCAAGAAGAATGAAATAATTTAAAAAATATTTAATTTTAAGGTTCATGCATGGGATAGAAAGTGACACAATACACATGCCTAATTATTATTTACTATTCGCAGTCATTTACATACTTCTTGGTATGGTATGACACAAAGTATTACGACCTCTTCAAAAAAGGCTCAAATAGTCAAATCTAACTTCTTACAAAGTTTTCCCTTCACTTATACAGATCAAAATTCACTTATCCAAAGTGGATTTGATACAGGTATTTACGAAGACAAGAGCCTGATCTTTCAGATTTTGTGATAAGCCATGCTCTCATATTTATATAACTTCCGTAACTCAACGATTGCAGTTTGATCTTTTAGCGGCCTGTATTAAACTAGAGCCGACTTCCAAGTGTTATTTGAAAAAAAAAAATCAATAAAATTATGAAGGAAATTGAGACGCAGCGGCGTAGCGTCTAGGTATACCCAATTGTTTACACCAGTTCGATCTTCACTCGAAAAAATTATAATTTTTAAATTATTTTCGTATTTCCCTTTGTAACACAAAACTTTGCATTGAGTTTTGTCACACAGTGTAGTTCAAAAACTAGAAAACGGAGAGTCTTGACATTCATTTCTTTTCCTGATGTTGTCAAAAGCAATTTAATTTTACATATATATTTTACGAGGAGTATGTCCAAACCTTTAGTTTACGGATAGCCTATCAATTTTCGGTATAACATAGATAATACGACCGACACTCGAGATCGTGTGACGTTATATCGATACGCCATTACAGATTAGATTAGCACATTAACATCGTATATTTGGATGGGTAATGTGTGTTTTAATTGTAAGAAAACAATACGGTAAACGACTTTGTACTACGGTAAATGAATTGTAAATTTTTCTAATGGTTCCTTCCAAGGCGCGGCAGTTGTGAGATGATTTATGCCAATTCATTTGTAATTGTATACACAAAAGGAATTTATTATATAAATTTATGGATTATCGGCAGATTATGGTTTTTTAAGAATATTTATATGATTTTTTGTATGCGTTACTACAGGGGTGGGAAATAGCATGAGGTCTACTTAATAAGTTTATGTAGCCTACCATGTGCTTATTTTATTTACATATAATTAATGTTACTCTTTGGCTTAAGCCAAAAACAGGTAAAAAAGCAAGAATCATTGGTTTATGGTCAACTATTAAACAAATTCATATTTAATATATACACACTGACTTACTGTCTATTGTTTTTGCTTTACAAACATAAATTTAGGTTTACATTAATAAGAAAAAAAGTTTTTCTAAAAAAAATATAGCTGACTTGTAGAAATATTAGAAGTATGAAGAAATGTATGACATATAGACATATAGACATATAGACATATAAACAGTGGAGTCATTTAATGGTTGCCCATTCAATTACTTTACCAAGTTTATTTAGGAACAGTATACGATGTAATAAAACTTTAACGGTGCAGCCAACGTTTTTGTTAGATGGTTTTTTTTAGCTTCACGCTGTATCCCGCACACAGCAGGATAGCCAGAGGGAACCTAGTGTTAAGCCACTCCTTTCCCCACTTTCCGCCGTTAAGTGGCGGAATGGTTTTTTGCAATTATAATATAATATTTTATGAAAAAAATCTATCATTTTTTGTAAAAAAATGTTTAGAAAAACATGTCTTTAGATAACTGGGATAATATCGTTTTTTCTATTGAATCGATCTCTATTGTTCGTTTAAGTAATATAGGGGGTTATTTCTATTTTTGTATATTTGTTACAATATAAATCGTATATGGTGGCCAGTCGTGGCCCAGTGGCACGAGCGTGTGACTGTAAACGAATGGTTGTGGGTTCGATTCCCACTCGAGGAGTGGAAATATTAAATATTTCCATTTTCTTCGCTCTGGTGTCGAGGTAAAACGCAATGCCTCCGAATTCAGTGGAAAGTAGGGAACGGAGTATCTTAATACTAGGTTCTCTCTGCCTACCCTGCTGTGTGCGGGATACAGCGTGAAGCTAAAAAAAAAGTTCTATATAGTGTGACGGAATGAGATGTGATTATTACTTGTAAGTTCAAAGCTTCTGAGTTCAACCACTTTCTGAGCAATATCTCTGTCTAAATAAGCATCATTATAGTACTTTTTGCCATCCCACGAGTTGAGACAAGGAAGAAAAACATTATATATAAAATAAAATACGCTTAAATATGCTTAAGCAACAAAAGCTTCTAGTTAATTAATATTCATAAACTCTTTGAGTTGAAGGCAAATTCTATTCACAGCGTCTAATGTTTTGCTTCAGAACATATATGAAATCGAAACCAAAATAGCACGTTTTTTATTAACTAATGTTATTTGAAAGAAATACTTAGAAAAGCTTAGTGGTAAAGCGTTTGGTTGTAAACAAGATGGTTATGGGTTCCATTCCCACTCGGGAAAATAATTATATTAATTTTTTTATGTCTCCGCTTTGATACCTGATACAAAGACTCTCAACACATAATGTCTCGATTTTCGGCGGATAGAGGAGAACGAAATGTTTTAACACTAAGTTCTCTATGATCATCTTTTTATGCAGAAAAAGCATAAAAACGTTTTTAAAATTAAAAAAAAACACAAACTTACCGTAACTACCGCCTTAAGAGTTGAAGGTAGCGTTGTACGAATTTCTATTCCTTTTCTCGTGGACAGTCTCAAAGGTATGGAGGTACTTAAGTCTTGAACCTTAGTTTCCAAGTCTTCTGAACTAGTTGTTCTGCCAATATACTCCCTTATTAGAGTATTGATGCCAGTAAAAGCCGACTCTGGTCTCACATTCTTCCCTGATAGTAGCATAATCACGCAGCACAGGGCCGAATGCCATTTCATTGTGGAAAGTCCATACTATATCGATGTTATATATTCACTTTTACATTTTGAAAGCAATTAGTAATAAGTTTTGAAGTATTTGGGTTGTTACGTATATGTTTTATACATAATTTTGTCTTTAGACCTATTATTATAAGAGATTATATAATATATTGATTTTGAGTTTAAGTGGTATACGTTCGTTTTGAAATGGGATCACTAAGTCTATTTCTTAGTCTGAAAATATTCAACTGTACAGCTTTGCTTTCAAATCTTGATGTAAAAGTTATATTTCAAATTTAAAGAATAATTATATAGTAAGATTATTTATATAGAAGTCATCGTGTGTGACCTCATCTGACTGTATACGATGGTTGTAAGTTCGATTTCCAAACAGAAGAATGAAGATAATTAAATGATTATTGTTCTGCTCTTGTGTATAATCAAGGCGCGGCGTTAAGTACCGCCATTCAACAAGCAATATGTAAGATTCGGGCGGAAAGTGGATAGTGTGTCTTGACACTTGATTCTCTACGTAATTAAATAGGTGGGAGAGAGCGTGAACGTATTTTTTTTTATTTATTTAGTTTTCATGTCAAGTTGATGACGATGCGGCGTTGAATTTTCTTAAAATCTCCAACAAAACTGACTATTAATACTTCAAAGTTATGTTTCATGAAAGAATGCTTGCAGTACATACATATGTACATATATATTATTGTTAGATATATAGTATGTAGATATATAGCATACCTACGTCAATATACATATTTAAAATTTTATTTGATACTAGCGGCCCGCTCGGACCTGGACTGCCTAATTGTTTCGTTATGTTGCAATTTTTGAGATAAAGTAGCCTATGTTTGATCTTCGATTATCAACTATATTTATTTCAAAATTCAATACAATCGGTCAAGCGGCTTAGTTTTTTCATATAAACTTCCATCCCCTATTTTAATCCTTTAGCGATTAATTTTTGAAAAAATAAGTAGTCTATGTTAGACCCATGGTTATTTTCTACTTTCTTTCTAAATTTCATCCAAATCGGACCGGTAGATTAGCCGTAAAAGCGTGACAGACAAACACACAGACTTTCGCATTTATAATATAAGTATGGATGTAAGTATTCTTCCACATTTCAAGGATGTCTCGTTCTTTTTAGTCTGTTGTTTATTGATTTTTGCCTTATTTGGCTAGGCGTTATAAATAGCACAGGCTAGCACAAAATACTTTTAGATCAAATGTAGTGTGTTGTCAAGGCTCGTACTATAGCCTATTATACTACATAGTATAAAACAACGATGTTTAAAAAGTTTTAATGTATATATTTTTTATTTCTCCGTTTTTTGCGAGAACTAGATGTCAAGACACTGTTCTTCACTTTCCGTCCGAATTAGTTATTGCATATTAAAAAGCGGAACATAAAGTTACGCCTTATCTTACAAGAACGAGATAATAATTTAATTATAATCAAAGCTCTGATTGTGGATTCAATCCACAATCAACTCGTTAGCAGTATGACACTGTCCTACTACGCCACTATGGAATTAATGCCTCAACATTGTAACGTTTAAGTGAAAAGTAAAAAGACTTAAATATCAAGTATGGGAACAAATATCTCGATTGCAGATGGAATTGGAAACGCTTACATATAGGAAACATCTAATAATACATACATATATTTGATGTTTGCTATATGTGGATTTCTCTTTATACAGTTTTTTTTAGCTTCACACTGTATCCCGCACACAGCAGGGTAGGCAGAGGGAACCTAGTGTTAAGACACTCAGTTCCCCACTTTTCGCCGAATTCGGAGGCTTGCGTATTAAGCGGCGGAATTTAACGCCGCGCTTTACTTCGGCACCAGAACGAAGTAAATGGAAATATTAAATATTTCCACTCCTCGAGTGGGGATCGAACCCACAACCAGTCGTTTACAGTCACACGCTTGTGCCACTGGGCCACGACTGGCCACAAATCACAGCCTGCTTTTTCCGGTAAAGCAGGGTCAGAAAGAATCTAGTGTCACGACACTCCCTATTCTAATTCCATCTGAAATCGAGATTTTTGGACCGGAACCAGATATCTGCTGTCCCGGAAAAAGCAGGCTTTATGTATACAGGGAAATCTAAACATAACAAATAATGACAATAAATCTAAATATAACAATATATTTGCGTAATAATAATAAATTAAATATAAAAAATCCCCCTGGCAGTGAATGATTGAATCTTATACAAACAGCATAATAAAGTAGCCGTATTTACTTAAGAATTGTCGAACATTATTTATTAAATACCCTAGTACTGTTTATGCGAGTTTGAACTCTTATTCATTTAAATTATCACAATATGAAGACAGATTAAGCAATCAATTCTTTTTTATTTTTCAGCTTCACGCTTTGCGTAGTCAAAGAGAGGGCTTAGTGTCAAAATGAAAAGACATCGTACGTTGGCTTGCGGAATTCAACGCCGGGCTTTATCTTATCACAAAAGAAAATAATTTCAATATGTGTAAGAATCGAACCCACAACTTATCTCCTTAATGTCACGTACTATTCCATTATGCCATGATAGTCTAACAATTAATTAGTTAAGTAAAATAGTATATTTATATTAAAGTTAATTTTACATGAATATATTACACGTGTAATAAGCTTAAACTAAAAGTAAACGTTTGCAAAGGACAAATACTTCTACGATACACGACGTCACCTTTACAGCTGAGTATGTACACAACAAACTGTTGATCATTTACGTTTTACGTTGGTCGTTTAGGGTAGTTCGTGTAGCAAAGAAATGATATACTAAAACTAAATATTATGAAAATTGTGGTTACAGCATGCTTTTAGTACCTTTTAAACCTATTTGATTATGTATATTGTATTAATTTATTATTTGGACGTTATCGTAGTGGCTAAGTGGGACAATGTTTTACTGTAAACGAGATAGTTGTGATTCTATTATTTTTTTATTACTCCGCTCTGGTACCTGACCACAAAGCGAGGCCAAACAGAGTTCTACCACTTAACATACAATGTCCCGATTTCGTTCAGGGAGTAAAAGAATAGTGTTTTGAAACTAGGTTCTCTCCCATTACCAGGCTATGCGTGAGAAAGCATGAAGCAAAAATAATCTCATATCTAATTTATTTATCAATGTAAAGTCTCTAAAATTAATGTAAAATGTCTAACATGTTTCAACACCATTTTAACGTATTTTTTCTTATTCTATTTGTTCAAAGAAATTGTACACGTGTCCCATTTCGTTAATAATGCAATTTTCTCCAACAATGACCTTGTTTTTCTTGTCAAAATGTCCAGGATGATGAAAAAATGTTTTAATCGTATTTCTTTTAGGTTTTTTCTTAAAGAAAATTATTTTACAATTTACGCTAATGTTAGACTGAAATAGCAGATACAATCTAATTAATTAAGTCATTTCATTTTCTACTTTTACTTTCAGTCTATAGATAATAATATAATTAAGACTGAATGGAAGAACTTTGCCGTGTGTTGTCTCATGAGATTTGGGAACACGTGTATTATAAACAAATGTTGTTAATTTCAATTTATATTTCAAAACAAATATACATTATTTATTTAACGAATTATATATCATATAATGCATATCTTGTAAATATAAATTATGTAATAAACTTTAGTGGAGTTACTGTGCAGAAGCTTGACGCAACAGGTTGCTCTAGCCGTATACTCGATGTTATATTTAAATGAGCTTTTCTTAATAAAAGCTCGAAAGGAATTTTAAACTGTGAATTTACTTATTTATTAGTTGAATTTATATATTTTTATTTTCACAAAATTTTAGGAAATCAATTCTATTTATTATATACAGACCCGGGTAAATATATTTATAACGTAGACCCAATAACTTTATGATAACTATTCATTACTATATATTACCACATTATTAACTCAAGCAAACAATTTTCAAATCACTTAAAAAAAACACTGAAATTGTTACACCTGATATCTATCTAAGTTCTATCTACTATATATTAAAACTGTACATTAATTAATAAAAAATAACACTTAAAAGTATTTTTTTTCTTGTATATTATCACATTTTTTAATACGTAAAGTCGCAAGTGGGAACGTTTTTGACGCTGGGCGGGCGTCTACGCGCCTTCCGTAGCTCGACTGGCCCCTTGTAGCTAAACAGTCCTGGGCCGGTACTATTTTCCTGTTATTTTCGCATTTAATACGCATGATCGAGTTTTCATGTATATATATGTTTTTATTTGATTTATTATTTGAAACGTTATTGTTGTGTAATTATTAAAAAAGTGGTGGATGTTTTTTTATTTTTTTAGGCTTTTTTGTACTTTTTTTTTTGGATTTGTTAATGATTTAAGTTGGTTTTGTTTAAAAATGTGTAGTTTTTACAAAATTGTGGTTAATAAAAAAATTAAGTCATGTTTATTTATATATTTTTTTTATTATGATTTGAAATTATATAAAATCGAGTTTTTTTAGTTCTAGCAGGTATTTAATTAATGTTTTACGTATTTTGACATTGTAAAAATGATCTATAACTGATTGCCGAGTTATTAAAATTAACCTTAGCTCATATGATTACTCTATAACTCAGTCATGGATTACTTCGTTCTTTTTTAATTTATATATGGAAGTCTCCATAATGTGTCAAAAATTTAATAATTATTATTAAGAATGAGAAAACGTATTTTTAAAAGGATAACCTTTGAGGAGCTTCATACTAAAATAAATTTGGCATACCCAAAGTTTATAAGGAATAGAAGCTTAAAAATGTAATATTGTTTATATTATTATATTGATAACATACAATACATTAACAAATACGATGTATTTACATGATACAAGAACCTTCTATATATGAAAAAAGAGGATCCAACACCCAGACTGGATGTAAGTAATTCAAATTCAAAATGGTCTTGAAGTTTTTTTTAGGGAATTTATTAAAACTATTTAACAAATAGGGCTCTTTCGTCGTATAGCAAAAACGATTATAAATATGGTATGTATAAATTTTACTCCAAATGAGAGACCTATAAGCTGCTCGAAGTACAAACCATACACTAGTTAAAAAAATCACAATTAAAATGCAAAATGAATTCTGAGTCCATAATTATAATGAATAAAATATCATATGCACTTATGTACGAATATAGTTTTCACGTCAAAAAGCTTCGCAAGATGCCCACATTGAAATTATACATGTGAAAAGATTAATAAAAAAAAGAGTAAAGTCATGCTTACATAATTTAAAATGATAACCTCAAAGTTATTGATAAAAATAAATAAGTAACAAAATACACAAATTCATAAGGGATTCTAACCTTCATAATCGGATGACATTGACGTTGACTCCTCAACGGACGGTTCTCATTGGATTCTGCATCGCCGTGACTGCCAGCGTCGTAATAACCTCTTCAATTTCATAATATTTTCTACACAATCCTATTCTTTTTAACTGTTATGTTCTCGCTTACTGTTATCAATATATTAAACTCACTATATATTTTACATTTTGCTGCTATAAAAGAAAGACTTAAAAAATGTGCGAACTGGCGGAGCACTGTACTGCGAATGATGACAGTTGGAAACGACCGTACTGCGTGAATATAGTCATACCCTCAAAAATAAAAAAAAACGTCTCTAAATATTCAGTGCTAATTGGCGAGTAGGTGCTTGTGTTACTACATGTGTATTATGCTAATCTTGAGGACGAAGCTTGAAGATAATACAATGAATCACGCAATGTACACTGAGGACATTTGGAATTTGCCTTTTAAGCAGGATATTTTAAGCAGGATCGGGGCCAGTCGTGGCGCAGTGGCACAAGCGTGCGACTGTAAACTATTGGTTGTGGGTCCGATTTCCACTCGTGGAGTGGAAATATTTCATATTTCCACACAGCAGGGTAGGCAGAGGGAACCTAGTGTTAAGTCCCTCCGTTCCCCACTTTCCGCCGAATTCTCTGAATTCGGCGGCATGGCGTGTTAATTGGTGGAATTCAACGCCGCACTTTTCCTCGGATACCAGAGCGAAGGAAATGTAAATATTAAATATTTCCACTCCTCGAGTGGGAATCGGACCCACAACCAGTCTTTTAGTCACACGTTCGTGCCACTGCGCCACGACTGGCCCCAATAATCTCTGCCGCCAATTTATGAAGTACCATCACTTCTTTTACTGCAGTTAAGCTGAACTCTTCTCCAACGGCGTGTGATTTCCCTGACAGCGTAGCAATTAACGAAATGATATTCTACAAATCAGGCCATTTTTTATTATTTTGTTTATTTTTGCACCTCCATTATTAAGAGTATGGAGACCTTATTTTCTATGGAATAGTAGTTAACTATCTATTCTACAAACGAGAACAACAAACAAGCAAACGACGGCGAACTTATAATTTTACTTTCTATCCTACGTGCTTAGCTTCTTTTATTTTATACCTAATTCTTATTGCTATTCCTATATGATCCTCCAGAATAACTTTTATATTATTCTGGGGTCATATAACTAATTGCTATGTTTACTATTTACTATTTTAACTATTTCTACATAATATTTCAAAAATTTCTTCCTATTACTCATACTTGCCTATTCAAACTATCCTTTCGTAGCAGCTACCGATAAAAGTTTTAATACACTTGGCTGAACGGTATGCTATGCTAATCTGTTCTAGGATATGAAAATAGGCTATATTTTTCTCTTGCTTATCTGGATGCATTTTATTCAAACGAATTTGAGATTTTGATGACTATATCGCTTCATTCCAAAATAAGTTTAGAAAAAAAAACAAGGAGACGGGCTTGTGAATAAACAAAAATAAATAAAATTGAAGTGTGGGTTGGTAATATTAAAATAATCTCTTTTTAATAAATGCATATGGATACATATACGGTACATATACCAAATATTTTTTTTACAATTTCTGTTTTCTGTTTGTCTGTTAATCTTTGAAACCGCTGGACAGATTATAACGGGACTTTCAATGGCAGATAACTGATGTAATAATATGTAATTTAGGCTACTAGGTAGTTTTAAAATAACATAATAATTATTCCGCACCGTATCTTTTTTTCACGTGCTTAAAATGCGTTAGTAATATTTTGAGCTCTTTACCAGTAACCACGGACGGACTCAAATATTACAAAACAAAACGGGCTTAGATGTTAGTGATTATATTTTCTTCGACTTCAAGCTGTATCCTGCATAAAGCAGGGTAGGCAGAGGCTAGTGTTAAGGCATACCGTTCCCCACTTTCTGCCTAATTCTGGAGACATTACGTGTTAGTTGCGCATCTCAAATATAAATTATAAATTAAAATATAACGTTCAAAATCATATCTTGTGGTTTTAAATTTTATTTTGTTAAACTATACTAGTGTCCGTAACTTAAATTATACTGATACATATGTATTTACGTCGATATTGGTAAATATTTGGTGGGCCGCATAAGGCTAGGAAGGTGGCCGCGTATTGCTCACCCCTGATCTATATTATAAAAATAAATGAAGAAAAAATAAATTTTATATCATTAAGGCCTACACATTCATGTTTATATTTTTGTGTTACAACAAATGGTTATTAAAAAGTCGAACTTTAACCTTACACCTACGTATGTACTCGTATATTACGTACGTACGTTTTTACATAGGTTTTTACCTTCTATATGTAAAAAGTTCTTCCATATCAAGCGTTTCATTTTTGTAAATCAGTGTAATATATCGTTTGTTATTTTATAATTTTATGATTATCACGTATATAGCAGGGTATGTTAAAACACTCTGCTTTTATGTCTCCGCTTTGCTTTTGAGTTCGATAGGTTACGTGTCTTTACACATCTTATAGCCACTTATACGGCGAAAGCCAACAGCGCACTGTGTCTTACCATGGGAAATTGATTGAGATGGGATTAAAATGAAAATAATTCGAAGTTGATATGTCCCTTTAGTATAAATTAAACTTATAGCTCAAGTATGAAAAAGATTTTTTTGTCGTAATAAGAGACATTTTTATAATATTAATCTGCACTGTGCAACATGCAACATCGTGGAACGATGTATCGTACGAACGTACGGACGTAGAGCTTCTAAGGGCATATTTATATGGGATGGTTTTGAGTTCGATCCCACTCGGGAATTATAAATGATTAAATTATTTTCATTTTCTGCTGTGGTTGTAATACAAATGGCGGCGCTTATTTCCATGAAACACTGTGTGTTGACCCAAACAACAAGCAGCGAATCACTCCTCCCGCTTAAGATCAAAAACAAAATATCCACAGTCAGCCTCAATCAGGTCAGTGGCAGTGGTATAGTACGTGACTTAGAGAGTTCCCATTACTCGTACCAAAAACTCGTACACTTAAAGTAAGAAATTTCAATAAAACAAAATATATAATTAAAAATTTATTTTCACAGAAAAATATGCACAGCATTGTATAAAGACATCACTAGGTAAAAAATTCAACACTCCTATATACAATGTGAACGTCAAAATATACTTACAGGTGCTTATTATTTTTTAATTACATAAGTTTTTATAAAGACATACCTTAAAAGGCGCCCCCCACATAGAAGAGTAGTCAAACACCTTAGTGTCAAGACACTCCGTTCTACTTTTTGTAACGAAATCGAGACATTAGATACAATCGATCAGCATATACAACATAGGCTTTAGTTAATAAAGAACAAAAATGTGAAAAAGTGGATTGAATGTGGAGATATGGGAAAGCCATGCGTATGTACGTGTTAATTAATTCTCGTCTTTTTATTCAGGTTTAATTAATAAGCAAATTGTTATATAAACTTCTCTACAAATGAAGTTTAGCATATTGTTTCCTTGGGGAGTGTAGAAAAGGGAGAACTAAAAGAGCAGCTTCACGCTTTTTCCTGCATTGCGCAATAATCGGAGAGCTTAGTGTCAAGAGAGTGAGATGTCATTTATTTTAATGGCATGCTGTTGTTTTTGCTATATATTTTTTTTTTTTTTTTTTTGTAATAACCAGGGCGTCTCGCCGTTAAGCCTAACAGCTTGGCGGGTACAAATATGTTTGTATTAATCGTTAATTTTAAATAAGTAATAAAAAAAAGACACTCAGTCCTGCACTTTCCGCCCGCAATCGAGACATTGCATATAGAGTGGCGAAACTCAACGCCGCGATTACCTCCGAATAGGAATCTAACCCACAAAAATCGCTTTGCAGTCAGACGCTACCTTGGCACTAGGTCCGATCTGACTAAAATGTCGGGAAATAGCTGTTTTTATATATTATTTCCACAATTTTAGGGAAAATTAAAAAAAAACAACAATACGCACATGTAAGAATATTTTGACATTCCTTAAAAAACGTCTACTTCAAACAAACTAATATTTATACATTAAAACGCTTACAAACTACATCAGTCATTCGCACTTTGAGGAGTATTCGTGTTAGGCACATTCACAACTAAGAAACTGGGCATTAAGTGTAGATTGTTATTAAAGAAAAATGTTGATTAATATTGTTAAGAACTATCAAATTAATATTAAAAGTTAATTTTTGATAAGTTGTTGATAGCTTTATAAACATTATACAAGCAAAATGAATGAATAAATCTGAAATCGAAACAAAAATTATATAAAATAAATAATATTAAATCGATATATCGATTTTGTAATAATCGGTAATTGTAATAATCGATTTCATGGTTACATTATAATGTAACCATGAAATCGATTATTACAGAATTTTAAAAATAAAACCAACTTCTTTAAAATCTATCTGTTTTAAAAGGATTCTGTTACTTATGTTCCAGTTGATACGAAAGTCTTTAATGCATTTCCAAAAAGGTAAGTGGAAAGTATAAATCTGTATATATACATGATATGTAACCATAGTTTTTTATTAATTTGCGTATGTGATTTTCTTTTACTAAAGAAATTATTAGGTTATTTGTGAAATATATGTGAGTCATAAAAGTTTCTTGCAAAGATATGACATTTTTATTTAGTTTTAGAAATGTATTATTATGTCTATATTAATATATTAAAATATAATAGAATAAGAAAAACGAAATAATGAAAATAAATTAGTAACAAAAATATATATTGAAAATAATTCAACTGTGATAAATTTGAAAAGATTGAAGAACGATTAATACTAGTTATATATACAAATTAAATTACGTTAAGTAAAATTGGTTAAAATGGAAAATATCAAAGAAGACTGCATGAGAGTGAACGGCAGAATGGATTTGACATAAAAGGATTTTTATAGTTCAAGTTAATATACTTACAAAAATTATAATTTATTTCTATAGTATTACAATATACAAATATAAAATACAAACAATTAAACTTTTAAAATATTTTTAATATATTACTTTTCATAATTACTTATATCGAACCTGCTATCTCTTGTTCGTGAAAACCTTTTGTCAAAACCATTGTACCATAGTAGCATTATTATTGTTGTAATACACAGATTTTTATAATAACTTTTTTAAAATTTTTGATTAACATCTTATTTTTGTATAAAAAAAATGTACTGATAAACTAATGTTTAGTAAAAATTATATATTTTTGTTTTCTAAATCCTATTTATATTTATGTACAGAATTAATCAAGAAATGGCGCATATAATAATATGAATCAATTGCGTGTCCTTTATTTAGAATTTAATACTTTAAAAAATATATTAAAATTAATTCATATTTGCTATGTGTTTATAAAACATACTACAATGTGCAGAAATACACTAAAAACGCCAAAAGTACAAAATGTATTAGAAATAATTGAAATTTGTGCTTATATTCAGATAAAACACCAACAAAAATGGTATAACCAAAGTAAATATGACAAAAGATTACAAGAATATGTTTAAATTATTTTTAATAAAAAAAAATCGTATTTTCCATTTTTGTTAAAAAATCTTGGTTAGGACACTTGTGCGTTAAATACAGAAACTTATAATCATGAATTCATAATAAAACCAAACAAAGCCCGATTACAAATACCTACAAAATATACACGAATATTCAATAATCGATTTCGATGTGTAAAAATATCGATATGTCTATTCACTACATTACAAGTTACAACACTACTTACACACTTACGTATCTAAAGCGTTACTATGGCAACTAAAAAGGCAGTTATTATACAAAAAAGGCTGAAATTTTAATGTTTTTTTTTATTAAATGGATGGATTCCAAAATGGGAGGGAAAGGGGATTACACAACAAGTATAGAGTGGTCTAAAAATATATGTATATGTTATATTACACTTTGAATGTCAAACCGTCATTATGGTAAGTTAACATTTTTTATCATTTTTGTTATTTGAGGCGAAAAATTAATAAAAATTTAGATAATAATTAAATATTAAAAATAATATATAATAAAGCTTTTGTGACTGTATTTGAACAATATTACAAGCCAGGAAAAAAAATTGAATGCCGATACAAAAATAATTTAATTGCTTAAAAAGAGAGATGAAACAAATACAAGCCTTTTTAAACAATAATTTCATTTAAAATCTTTATACAAATCTTTTTCCTCATTTAGTAATAACTTTGGTTAAATATAGTTACGATATTTTACTTAGGGGCCATCAATACAATGTTCGTTTGCATATAGAGTATATCAACTTATACAAAATGGCGTTCTATTTCAAGATTATTAATATTTAATTCCTTAAATAACTATATAATAAAATAATAAAGATGGCCGGACCTCCAAAGTGCTTATATGTATACAATTTCAATAGATCTTACATGATATTTCATTAATCAGTCTAAATTTATACTTATGTTGTCTATTTATTGCCCGATATTTTGAATCGATAATACTAGAATCGAGTGACGATATGAAAATACAGAAATCGAATACAAAATTGACATTTTAAGATTTGAAAATTTTCAATGTAAAATCAAAACTGAAAACACTATTTTTTACACTAAATGTTAAAATAAAGTACACACATAGTACTTATATCTAAGATTAATCTTAAAGTTGAATATATAAAAAAAGGAAATGCTCATGAAATCGATATTATGGTCAATTAATAATACACTTATGTTACATATTAGTTAATGCTCCGACAAAAAAATAATATGACAAACTTAAATTGATTGCTAAAGTTATATGAAAATAAATTACCTATGCACATTCTCACATAGCAATAGTCAAGGAAACTCTAGTGTTGACTTACTCTAGTGTTATTTATCCCGTGGGGGGACGGGTTAAGAATACAATTCCCCCCGCCGCTGGGTAGCGTCCCGTAAAAGGCGGGTAACCCAGTAGTCTGGTTGTAGGAGATTCGTTCTCCGACTGGCTCGCGACCACTATCATGTCAAAGACGAACCGCCAAGTATCTTATGATGTGTTCCGGTTCGATGGCATGTAAGCCAGCTCTCCCTATTCCCACCATTCCCATCCTTCCTCCCTCCTTCTGTCCTACATTCCCAAGGCTGGCAACGCATCCATAACTTTAATGTTGTGGATGTCTATGGGCGAAGGTAACCACTTAACACCAGGTGGGCCTTCAGCTCGTTTGCCTCCTTTATTCCATAAAAACATACTCTGTTCTCCGTATTAGTACAAAATTTAAGCATTACGTGCTATCTGGTGTTACCAACGCCAAGCATTGTCTTATCAGAGAGGGTGAATGAAAAATAACTTATATGTGAATATATACCTCTAAAGTGGGCATTAAACCCACAACCAATCGTGTTTAAATTCAAACGTTGTCCTACTGAGCCACGACTTCTTGAATCGTGACAAGAACTGACTGACTTCACATTAGTTTTTTTTTTTTTTAGCTTCACGCTGTATCCCTCACACAGCAGGGTAGGCAGACACTCCGTTCCCTACTTTCCGCCAAATTCGGAGGCTTGCGTGTTAAGTGGCGAAACTTAACGCCGCGCTTCACCTCGACACCAGAGCGAAGAAAATGGAAATATAATTTCCACTCCTCGAGTGGGAATCGAACCCACAACCAGTCGTTTACAGTCACACGCTTGTGCCACTGGGCCACGACTGGCCACACGACAGTTTTAAACGTTAAAAGTATTTAACAAAACAACAATTACACCATGCATTACTAATAGTGATTTAAGTCAAAGATTTATATGAGCATATCCTCTTTATATATAACCTCTTACAATAGTTAGGTGTGAAAAAGACCTACATGGAACACCAATTTGACATTTAGGTCCCAAATTTTACGAACACTCGAGTGTGTATCTTTTTGATAAACATTTTAATACTGTGTAATAAAACATAAAAAAAAAATATATATATATATATATATATATATATATATATATATATATATATATATATCTATATATATATATATATATATATATATTATATATATATATATATATATCTATATCTATATATATATATATATATCTATATATATATACAAATAAATTAAGGGCTATTATAAAAATAATGACATATTTTGCTATCTCAGTACTTAGATAATCCACCAGAGAAAAATCGTATATGCTATCTCTTTCTCTTATACAAAAACGAAAAGAGATAGCTATACGTCCGTGGAACATACATATAATAAATAAATCTATATTTATATGATACTTAAAAACTTATTTTGAAGATTTTAATATTGTTTCATAAAAATCTACAATATTGTTTTAATATTTACAAAAAAAAACAAACATGTTGATTCCCAAATAAGAACTGAGACAGCAATATCTTTAACTTTGTTAAATGAAATGGCACAGCTAATAAAAGTTTAGTACAGATAAAAAATATACACAGGTTAAATTCGTTGCAAGGCAAGTAAGACCTAGATCTAATCTAGGATGTACGAAATTAAAAAAAAATCTATAAACTCAGAAAATAAATAACTTAATTAACTTATTGATATGTCGTTTCCGATTTATTCGAGCTATTTTACAAACATATATTATACAAACAACCGGAAAGTAACAAATTAACTTAGTAAATTTCGTAAGACTATCGTTACTATCGTAAATAACTATTCTATTGTTACTATCGTATCGTTAAACCATATGAAATGGCAGTATAGTTTCGTATCATCATACATTGTATGAAAGAGATAGATATATCTTTTGTCTCTTTTTATATATTTGAAAAGAAAAGTCGCCATCTATTATAGTTTTTAAATTATATATAAGATTAATGTACATGTATTAGGTATATTATATTTTTTTGTATATTGTTACTGTTTCTTCTAGAATATTCTAGATTTTCTGTTTTTTCTAATTAAAACTATTATACACAGGATTTAAGGTACATAATTAAAAACTCTAATGACAATATAATATGATATTGAAATTTTTTTTTTCACTGGCAGTTTAACAATGTGTAAACATTTAATTGAATGCTCTTGTTTGATTGTATATGTTAACAGTGTTATTTTGACTTATCCTTCATTTTTATTTTATAAAACTTATTTGCTTAAAATGGCAAGTGGAAAACATATGTATCAAAATAAAAATCAATAATATAAGTAAGTGTCATTGTCAGGTGTTATTTAAGTTGACTTGCAATATTGTGACAATAACAAGAATACTTTATTACTATTTCAAAATGAATTATTATAAATTAAATATTTTGATTGTAAACAAATATTTTAAAATATTTTCATATTCATTAATTCAATATTTTAAATAAATTATATACAAAGGCATTTACTTCAAACTTGAATCTGTTTACAAAAAGTACATGACAAAAATATTCACAAAATCATTTACTATTAAAATTTAATTATACTCCCAAAGTATACCTAATTTAATCTATAACACTATGCTCAGTAGGTTGACAGTGAAATATCGACCTTACCTTAGTGCATATATGAGTTATTTTAGTACAAACTTCGTCCCCATCGGGAACGATCAGTCATCAGTTGGACGCGCTGTCTGTGTGTATGAGGCCCTGGGAGTATGTTGATTGTATGCTTTCACATACGAACTTGTATTGACTCTGTGGAAGAAATTGTTGTTGGTTAGTATTTTGAGATTTTTTCATAGAAAGTATGTAGAATTCGATATCCACTTTAATGAGATTTAAAGATAAGTATTAAAATATTTTAATTATGTGAGAGCTAGACGAACATATACATCACACCGTAGTTGAGCGAGACGGCAATACTCACAGTCCAATTTATTTATATGGGCTGCTGTGTTATCATACCACATACCATGTCTGGCGTGTAAAGGGGCTTGAGCGCGGTCTCGGCAAGAGTGAGATAAACATCTGGTATATAGTACAGTTAGAACAGGATGGCAATATGTCTGGCGTTCTGTACGATAGCGGGCGGCGCGCGAGCAGCTCGAGCGCGGTCTCGGCGAGTGAGAGCGAGACGCACATATAGCACACAGTGTAGTGTGAGCGGGACGGGGACGGGGACGGCACTACTGCACTACTGTACTCACCGCGTTCTGTATGCACATGGGGCGCTGCGTGCGCATGGCGCGCACGAGGTCGAGCGGGTAGAGCGGCTGGCGGCGCGCGAGCAGCTCGAGCGCGGTCTCGGCGAGTGAGAGCGAGACGCACATATAGCACACAGTGTAGTGTGAGCGGGACGGGACGGGGACGGCACTACTGCACTACTGTACTCACCGCGTTCTGTATGCACATGGGCGCTGCGTGCGCATGGCGCGCACGAGGTCGAGCGGGTAGAGCGGCTGGCGGCGCGCGAGCAGCTCGAGCGCGGTCTCGGCGAGTGAGAGCGAGACGCACATATAGCACACAGTGTAGTGTGAGCGGGACGGGGACGGGGACGGCACTACTGCACTACTGTACTCACCGCGTTCTGTATGCACATGGGGCGCTGCGTGCGCATGGCGCGCACGAGGTCGAGCGGGTAGAGCGGCTGGCGGCGCGCGAGCAGCTCGAGCGCGGTCTCGGCGAGTGAGAGCGAGACGCACATATAGCACACAGTGTAGTGTGAGCGGGACGGGGACGGGGACGGCACTACTGCACTACTGTACTCACCGCGTTCTGTATGCACATGGGGCGCTGCGTGCGCATGGCGCGCACGAGGTCGAGCGGGTAGAGCGGCTGGCGGCGCGCGAGCAGCTCGAGCGCGGTCTCGGCGAGTGAGAGCGAGACGCACATATAGCACACAGTGTAGTGTGAGCGGGACGGGGACGGGGACGGCACTACTGCACTACTGTACTCACCGCGTTCTGTATGCACATGGGGCGCTGCGTGCGCATGGCGCGCACGAGGTCGAGCGGGTAGAGCGGCTGGCGGCGCGCGAGCAGCTCGAGCGCGGTCTCGGCGAGTGAGAGCGAGACGCACATATAGCACGCAGTGTAGTGTGAGCGGGACGGGGACGGGGACGGCACTACTGCACTACTGTACTCACCGCGTTCTGTATGCACATGGGGCGCTGCGTGCGCATGGCGCGCACGAGGTCGAGCGGGTAGAGCGGCTGGCGGCGCGCGAGCAGCTCGAGCGCGGTCTCGGCGAGTGAGAGCGAGACGCACATATAGCACACAGTGTAGTGTGAGCGGGACGGGGACGGGGACGGCACTACTGCACTACTGTACTCACCGCGTTCTGTATGCACATGGGGCGCTGCGTGCGCATGGCGCGCACGAGGTCGAGCGGGTAGAGCGGCTGGCGGCGCGCGAGCAGCTCGAGCGCGGTCTCGGCGAGTGAGAGCGAGACGCACATATAGCACACAGTGTAGTGTGAGCGGGACGGGGACGGGGACGGCACTACTGCACTACTGTACTCACCGCGTTCTGTATGCACATGGGGCGCTGCGTGCGCATGGCGCGCACGAGGTCGAGCGGGTAGAGCGGCTGGCGGCGCGCGAGCAGCTCGAGCGCGGTCTCGGCGAGTGAGAGCGAGACGCACATATAGCACACAGTGTAGTGTGAGCGGGACGGGGACGGGGACGGCACTACTGCACTACTGTACTCACCGCGTTCTGTATGCACATGGGGCGCTGCGTGCGCATGGCGCGCACGAGGTCGAGCGGGTAGAGCGGCTGGCGGCGCGCGAGCAGCTCGAGCGCGGTCTCGGCGAGTGAGAGCGAGACGCACATATAGCACACAGTGTAGTGTGAGCGGGACGGGGACGGGGACGGCACTACTGCACTACTGTACTCACCGCGTTCTGTATGCACATGGGGCGCTGCGTGCGCATGGCGCGCACGAGGTCGAGCGGGTAGAGCGGCTGGCGGCGCGCGAGCAGCTCGAGCGCGGTCTCGGCCAGCACGAGCGCGCCGGTGCGTCCGACACCCGCCGAGCAGTGCACGATCATGGGCGGCGCCAGCACGCGCTCCTCCTCCGCTTCTGTTAGCTCTTCTACTACTGTTGGTATTACTGGGGAGGAATTTTTTTGTTTTTTATTTTTATGTGATGCATAGGTTTGAGATGCAGTGTTGAATTGTAAGTACGATTGATTGTAGGTTCAATCTAGACTCCGGAAAGTCATTTGAATATTTTTAACAACGTATAAAAATAGGAATGTAATGAGATTATTTCCCGTGGGGGGACGGGTTAAGAATACAATTCCCCCCCGCCGGTGGGTAGCGTCCCGTAAAAGGCGGGTAACCCAGTAGTTTGGTGGTAGGAGATTAGTTCTTCGACTGGCTCGCGACCACTATCATGTCAAAGATGAACCGCCAAATATCTTATGATGTGTTCCGGTTCGATGGCATGTAAGCCATCTCTCCCTATTCCCACCATTCCCATCCTTCCTCCCTCCTTTATCATTCCGAAGGCTGGCAACGCATCCATAACTTTAGTGTTGTGGATGTCTACGGGCGAAGGTAACCACTTAACACCAGGTGGGCCTTCAGCTTGTTTGCCTCCTTAACAACGTATAAAAATAGGAATGTAATGAGATTATTGATTGATGCCGTGTTCTATAAATGTTTTTTTTTTAATTTCAAATATTTTCAGTAACACACCCCAATAAAATAAAGCAAAGTATTGCATCCACTTAATACAGAATATTTGGAATTTAGGTTTTAATTTAAAAAAAAATTAATTCAAATACCTTAAATCATAAATCCAAGAAAAAAGAAAAAAAATACTTTTTCATTTACATTATTTTCAACACATTGCATTTCACACCACTATCTGACATTAATTAGTAAATAGTGGAAAAAAACACAAAAAATAAGAAAATTAAATCAACACTCACCAGCCCGATGATTCCTAAGCTGCGAACACAACCTCGTGAAGGCGATGAACGCGGCGGAGTCGTCCGGCACGCCGTGGTCGGGCCACGCCGTGTACTGCAACTGGGTTACGTTGCGAGACGCGCCGCTTGATGCCTCCTGTTTGGGATGGCTTAGTTTTAGATATGTACGTGTTACTGTTATTTGGATTTTATATTTTTGATATTTTTTGTGTGCGGTAGGTAAATCGAATCCAGTGTTAAGACATCCGATATCCACTTTCCGCCCAATTTAAAAGATAATTTAAATGCAACGTCACTTATAATTTGGACTGTTTTCTTTACCCCTTTTTCCTTAGTAGAAACGAATGATCCCACTAAACACAATAATATCCCACATTCTAATCACCACTGGTGTTCACCACTGTGAGCCTAATGGCAGACGAAAATAAAAACTACCAACCTAAACTAATACACATCTGCTTTCCGCCACAACACTTCATATTCCAGTCACCAGTAGTCCTACTGGTAGACCCAAAAACACCAACAAAAACAATAGCCAACCTTAACACACATCTCCTTCCCAACATAATATCCAACATTCTAGTCACCAGTAGACCTACTGGTAGACGAAACATTTAAAAACAACTACAGTTGGTTGTTGTTATGTGCTTGACACATCTCTTTCTCATCACAATATCCCATATTCCAGTTGCCAGTAGTCCTACTGGTAAACACAAAATGTAACAAAATTAAAAAGCAACAATCTACCTTAACACACATCTCCCTCCTAACATAATGCCCCATGTTCTGCTCACTAGAAGTCAACACAGTGAGGGCACTGGTGGGTTTGATGGTCGCTCCCACTTTCGGCCAGTACTGATGGCACTTGGCGCGCCCTCTCTCCGCTAATACAGTCAGCATCACTACGAGACTGCTTTCTGACTCCCACACCATCTGCCAGAAGTCACCTATTGTTGATGGTAGGGGGCCTGGAATTGAGATGGTTGGAATATATACTACAATAACCTATTGGATTGGTGTGTGCGTGTTTGTATGTGTGTGTATTTCTGGGTTTGTGCATGTGTGCGTTATTGTGTGATCGTGTACAAATAGAACGTTCGAGTATGATATACTAGGAACCGCCTCTGTGCTCTGCATGGCGGGAAGAGCTGAGTAAAGTACATATTTAATATTATTACATATTAAAAAATATTAAAAAGGAAACTCTTACAACTAATGGAATAAGAATAAAATTTATTCGCTCGCGTGCTATTTCAAAACGTTACACAGCCTAAGTGTATGGGTAGTTTTTGACCATTTAATTATCATTTATTCAAAAACTATAATTACAATCGTCACTAAAAAACTTCACAGCACACAAGGCACAGTGCTCGATATCCCTACCAAATTTCAGAGATCTACTACAAATAGCCCAGGAAGAGTTAAACCACAACGAAACACACTTTTGACCAGTAAGTAAGTTAGATAAATAAGAAACTTTATTAATAATTTAAATATGGCTGTAAATTAGATTCGATTTAATTACAGATGTTAAAGTTCTCCAATTTATTCGATTACATAAAGAAAAAATGAATAAGTTTTTAGTATGAGAATTGCATAGGGTACAATAACATATGGTACACACAATAAATGTACATTATTATTATTATAATTATAATGTAAACAACTATATTGTATTGGCATCAACTTTTAAATTTTTAATTCAGTTATCAGTCTAACTTACACCGTTAAAACTAAACAAGAAAAGTATAAAAAATAAAACAAATTATTTACCTTGTGTGGCGATGTATGTGAGAACAAGATCTGAATTAGGTATTTCCATATTGATATAAGATGCGTTTATATAATCTCCGTTGGAACCATCCTTTAATATGACACGCGTTGAATCGTCTGAAATAAATAAGATATTTACTCACAGCTTTACACTTTTTACAGTATTTTTCAACGAATTCTAGACATTATGTCTTGTATAGCAAAATTTAAGACCAAGCTTTATAAAGTGGGAAAATGAGAATAGATTAAATGTAAGCAATAAATAACATCGTTTAAATCGACCCGCAGAGTGAATTTCAAACTTTTTGAAATAAAACAAGGAGATAAAATTCGTCATCATCTATTTTCCTATTTTACGTTGAAGACAACAAACAAGGCTTAGTAAAAATTTATAAGCCAAGCAAACAATAAAAAAAATTGAAACAAGAACATGAGAGCTGAAAGTGAAACACTTAATTCTTCTTACAACTACTTTCTCTATTGCGCTATATGACTTATATAGGAACTATAAATTTTAACTTTTCTAAAACTACATTTAAATTACATTTAAAAAATGTATAAAAATTTGAACGCTGCGGGATCCGACATTAAATACATTTCAAGTCGTTTCTGAGATTAGCATGCACGAGCGCACAGACAAATAGAAAAAGTTAAAATCAATATTTTGAGTTTTATTACAATGCTCTCAATAATATTTTTTCATATATTCCTTTCATGCAGAGAAAGCGTTCAGTTAGTTTAGTACAGTTTTTATTATATGTATAGGTTCACACTGTATCCCCGCACACAGGAGGGTAGGCAGAGGTAACCTAGTGTTAAGACACTTCGTTCCCCACGTTCCGCCTAACTTTTGAGGCTTTATGTGTTGTTTAATTTAATTTTAAAATATAAACTTACAAGGAGCGATATCCCTATATCTATTCTTGGCCACATTCTGCGGCAACTTGGACACAGACGCACTCTCTTCAGGCAGCCGCCGTAACAGCGTTTCATATTGTTTTAGCGCGTTTCCACTGGCCAGCCCGTCGCCTAGCAACAGCATGGATTGTTCTAGAAGATCGCCCTCGAACTGACTGGAGCCGAGAGGCACGAAGCAGACTGTTGGTTCCTCTGGACCGGTGTCTTCTGGTTCGTATACCGCTGGAATTCATTTGAAGGGTTTTTAAGATAGGACTTTTTTCTTAATGAGTAAAATATTTAGAAACGTATATAAATTGTAAGAAGAATAGGTAACGGAGACTAAGTAAGCAACTTTATTATCGTAATATGAAAGTCACGCTTTTTCCCGTATTAATATTTTTACATTAAGAGATATGAAAAATACTTTTAAAAACCCAATAAGCATGTAAAAATTTCGAAGCAGCCAATAGTAGATAGCACGGCTTAGCGGTTTGAGCTTTCTCAGGAAGCACGGGTTCGATTTTCAGTATGTTTAAAAATTTTTCTGAATACCTTTTAAAAATACAATTTCACAAGTTAAAAATAAAGTAGTATTTTAAATAAATATTAAACTTATAAATAAATAAGTTTAAAACATATTTAAACTTACCATTAGGTTTGACTAATAACGTCAATACACCTTTAGTGTTTCTTATCATTTGTACAACTTGTTCGTGGGTCATTTCATCTACGTCCTTGCCGTTTATGGAGATTACCTGAAAATAATTATATTTTAATAACTATGTTCAAACATTGTAGTCATTACAATTTCCTTTTTAGTATTAAAGTCAGAGAGTGTTGTGGCCAGTCGTGGCGCAGTGGCACAAGCGTGTGACTGTAAACGACTGGTTGTGGGTTCGATTCCCACTCGAGGGGTGGAAATTATATTTCCATTTTCTTCGCTCTGGTGTCGAGGTAAAGCGCGGCGTTAAGTTCCGCCACTTAACACGCAAGCCTCCGAGTTCGGCGGAAAGTGGGGAGCGGAGTGTCTTAACACTAGGTTCCCTCTGCCTACCCTGCTGTGTGCGGGATACAGCGTGAAGCTAAAAAAAAAAAAAAAAAAAAAAAAAAAGTCAGAGAGAACCTAGTATCAAGGAAATTCATTCTCCACTTTCGGCGGAACCCAACGCCACACTTTAGTCTTTCCAAAGAGGGGGAGGGAAAATATGACATATTTTAACTCCTCGAACGGGGAATCCACAATCTGTCTCGATTACAATAACACTTTGTGAACTGGCCTTAATAATTTAAAGGTATTATTTTTTTTAAACGGGATCGAACCCAAAACCAACTGCGTTTACAACCAGAACCAACTTTAAATTACAGCTCATTTAAAATTCTACCCGTGTTGTAATGAATTGATATATTTTGCCCTTATACTCGTATATATGTAGCATCCAAGAACATACAAATAAATCTAAAACCCCTAAAACCTCTATTTGATCCCCTTCTGATCCTCCTGATCCGTATTCTCGGCGCAATCCGCGACACTAACACAGGTGTACCACTCCCCCCGTCCCTCACATATAACCCGAAATTATACATACAAGAATATATAAGAATTGTTATTTTAAAAATATCAAGATATTCTTACTGTTTTCAATTTAATGTAATGCACCAATAAAACAAACGAAAAACATATCTAAAAATATAAAGCGAAAAATCTCACAAAAACACCCACTCATCACAATCGCATAAGACACCTCCACCTGATCTCCTTCCTGCAGATGAACCCGAGTCTTTAATAAACCTAAAAAAGTAAATAAAGTTATAAACCCACTTGATCTCCCTCCTGCAGATAAATCCTTGTCCGTGCTGCAACCCGCGACACCAACACGGGCGTCCCATAGCCCCCACCCGCATGAGAATGAACCCGAGATTACATATATAACCCCACCTGATCCCCCTCCTGCAGATGCACCCGGGTCCTCGCGGCGACGCGCGACACTAGCACGGGCGTGCCGCCGCCGCCGCCGCGCACGTTGAACCCGAAGCGGCCGTCGGGCCCCGCGCACAGGCGCACGCACACGGCGCCCGCGTCCGCGTCGTCGGCCCGCTCCGCCGACTCCGAGTCCGACTCGTCCACGTACGAGAGCGGCACGCACAGCGCTCGCTCTAGGAAGCCGCCGTCGCTGCTGTGGAGGAAATAAGAATAATAAATAAAACGTTTATAGTAATATTTTTATAGCGTATACCACAAATCTAGGAAATAGAAAAACATATTTAGTAAATATAACAAAAAAACTTATTAAATCAATTAAACAATAACAAATCATTATTTGTTTGTGGGGAAATCATATAAAAGGTGCGCTATGCGTAGTAACGCGCGCTCCCTACTTATTACTAATAACAAGTTTAGAACTACTAGTACTAACAAAGTTACAACTACCACTAACAAGTCTACTACTACTACAACTACTACTATTAACAACTTTACTACTACTATTTAATCATCGTTTTCAAACGTCGCATACGCAGGCAGTGTGCGGACGCGTCCCCTCACGCCTCTACGAACGGCGGCTTACTATGCGCGGTAACACGTACATCCTAATTACTACTACTATTAACAAGCCTTTTAATACGACTAACATCTTTATAACTACTACTAACAAATCACCTACTACTACTAATACTAACAAGTCAACTACAAATAACTCATCGTTTTCAAGCGTTGTCGCCTCTATAAGGGGCGGCTCGCTATATGCGGTAACACGCGCGCCCAATTAACTACTACTATCATGTTTACTATTACTACTAATAACTCTACTACTACTACTATCCCCACCTACGATTCTATGGGCATCGGCTTGCTAAGCACTATGACGCGCGCACCCTATTACTACAAACTAATCTTTAACTACTTCTAACAAACCTACTACTACAACTACTTCTACTACTACATTTTAACTACTTCTAACAAGCATACTACTACAACTACTTCTACTGCTACCATTCAACTACTTCTAACAAGCCTACTACCACAACTACTTCTACTACTACCATTTTACTACTACTAACTCATCCACCTCCATGGACGGAGGCTCACTATTCGTGGTAACGCGCACGTCCTACTTACTAAACTAACAAACCTACAACTACCACTAACATATGTTCAACTACTAACTCATCGTTCTCAAGCGCCGCGTGCGCAGGTGGGTGCGCGGGCGGGTGCGCGGGCGCGTCCCCCCACGCCTCCATGGGCGGCGGCTCGCTGTGCGCGGTGACGCGTGCGCCGCGCGCCGCGCCCGCGCCCGCCGGCAGCGGCGACTCGCAGGAACGGGAACGCGCGCGGGAGGAGCTGCGTCTGTGTGGGAACATGTGTGTAATATGTGGGAGTGATAATATGTTATTAGTTATAATATAAAAGTATAAGAATTTCGACGCAGCGGCTAGTACAACGCATGGCTCACTGGTGAGAGCGCCTGAACGGTATTCAGGAGGCGCGGGTTCGAATCCCGCTGCGTTCAAATTTTTATACGTTTTCTTTAAATGTCTTTTTCAATTTTCCTAAGTGTGGAATAACAAAAATGTTATTAGTTACTATGCGTTGCCAGTCAAAATTTAATTTCATTTTTCTTCAGAAAAAACTAAAACTTTCTATTTATAATTGGGACTTACTAATCCATATATTGAAAATTTGAATGAAACTGGTTTTAACTTTAAATTTTGATTAAAAGTGACATTAGAAAAACTGATATACTAAGAAAAATATGACTTTTTTTTTTTTTAATATTTAACTATATACTAAAAAATCTTTGTTCATGGCAAACAGAAATAATCATTTTACTGTAAGGTATGTCAACTATGTTTTTGATTTAGAATATTTTATGCAAATTCATATGCATACAGACTTATGAATTTTTTTCATTATAAAAAAAAGAATAAAAAACAATATAGACTTCGCAATTATATTGCATATTTCAGAACAAGTTGTATTAATTTAAAATAAAACTAAATAATAAACTTATTGTACTAGTGGAACAATATCTATAACATAAATACACGTTTATAAAACTACATAAAATAACTAACCGATCCACAGCTTCCCACCCCTAGCCTAATCCATGAACCCAAAAAAAAGGAAAACAAACCCACCTGACAAAATTCCGCTTACTCCCCCTACACTTTCTCGCCTCCTCCAACACCTGCGTCTCGGTGCGCACTACAGTGGGCGCGGTGACCCCGGTGACCCCGGCCAGCGCGCCCAGTGCACCCAGCAGCGGCCGCCGTCTGGGTGCACGCAGGCGGAAGAACCCGTGCCGCTCCACGCTACACCGCCACAGCGCTTTGGCCGCGCGGGCTGAACGCATGTTGAACCCTAGTACCGTGTCGTAGGATTCTGACTGGAAATTTAGAGTACAAATACGTATATATATTTGAATGTTGTTTTTTTTAATCTTAAGTGTATGAATAACACTTTAAATATGTTCATTGAATAACGCTTTAAATAACACTTTAAATATGTTCTACACTGCTATAGCCCTTTGGCATAACGTACATAGATTTTTTTTTTATTTATAAATGGGGACGGACTAGCAGGACTACCTTATAATAAACTACTCTCGCCCATGGACATCCACAACATTAAAGGAATTGTGGATGCATAAAGGTAGAAGAATGGGTGGGAATAGAGAATTGAGGATTCTGAATTACATGTCATCGGACCACAATACATCATCATGAATGCATTTAAAAAAGATAGAGAAGATGGAGTATTTATAATAGAATTTCTTTAACAAAACAAAAAATAAAAGTATGTGCTCATCCCAATATTTTATTTGTATACGCATATAGAAACTTTTTACAGACTCCTTAATACGCTTTCTGCTTTAATTCGAGACTTGGCATGTTAATGGCGGAGCTCAACGCTGCGCTTTGTTTCGTCAAAGCAGCCAAATTAAATTTATTTAAATCTTCCGAGTGGGAATCGAACCCCAAAAATCGCATTTAGTCAGACGCTATCACACTGCCAAGATGGCCTTATACCATTTTTTTAACTTCCTTAGGTTCTCCTCATGGCGGGATAGTCAGTAAGGATCTAGTTTCAAGGACATTTTGTCCTACACTTTACGCGAGAAAATGAAGCTTTGCGAGTTGAGTGGTAGAACTCAATATCGTGCTTGTTTTAGGCACTAAAAATAATAATTTAATTAAATTAAAATAATAATTTCATTCCCTAAGTGGGAATCGAACCCGCAACCAGCTTTACAGTCATACGCCACGACGACCTCAATATAAAGCAATATAGTATATAATTATTAAATAAAAAAAAAGCTCACCGGTTCTCGCTTAAGCTGTATAAAAAACTGTTTCTTCTTGAAGGAAATCTTGACAATTTTACTCCAAGAGAACGTGTTCACTCTGATATTGTTCTGAAAGACCACTATACCTATTGACGTCACGCCAATGAATATGTCTTTTCCGTTGTAATCCTGGAATAAGTTGAGTAATAAATTAAAAAAAATCATTTATAATAATTATTATATATGTACTAATTCTATATCTTTAAATTATGTATACTAAATAACAAGTATAGTACCCAACAACTAATAATGCACATCGATGCTTAGAATGAAGCAGTCGGATAGCTTCGACTTGTAGAGCGTTGTCTCTCTCGCTTAAAACGATAATAGTGAGGTATCTATTAAAAGCTGTTAAAACGACAATATAGTTGTCAACTTCAACGATGTCGATTCCTTTTTATTTAATAATTAAATTTGACGCCTGAAAATATAAAAAAATGAAAAAGATGTGGTGCGAGCCTAACTGTCAGAAGTCCCAATTTCTCCATTTCACAATCTGTGCTCTCAATAAGGTCAAAATCACTGTCATTATCATTCGTATTTATCACAAGTCTATCAGTGAAGCGGTAGAAAATATTTATAAACATTATATATAATTTCACATGACTGACCGTGCAAGGGTTTTCCTCTTTTTATTAAAGATGCCATTGTAAAAATAATAGTTTGGGGATAGTAACAACTCTATATATATATATTTGAAACTGAAAGCGACCGTACTCTACCGTATCTGTACAAAGACTGACGAACCAGTGACAAACGTCACATACCATCTGAGTAACAGAGACAGCGCTCTACGAAACAGAAACTGGCTGGCTGTTTCGTTTTAAGCATCGATGTGCATTATTAGTTGCCGGGTACTATACGTATATAGAAATTAAAAATATGCGTTGCCTTAGCAACCTGTGTATACAAAAGTGTATGTCAAGCACATGGTAGTGTTTGTGATTTTTTTTTTTTTAATTTTAAGTATATCTTTTTTTTTAGCTTCACGCTGTATCCCGCACACAGCAGGGTAGGCGGAGGGAATCTAGTGTTAAGTCACTCCATTCCTCACTTTATGTATATCTAATATTTTTTATGTATATCATAAAGAATTATAATATAAAAAAGACAAGATATAAATTTTAAGTAATAAAATTTTAGTTTTTAAAATATTTTGTCGTTTCCTTGAACACTGGAAAATGGCTCAATAACAATAACGTCTGCTGAGAAATATCATCAAATGTTAAACTTCGTATTTATAATGCAACATACAATAAAAACGCTTATTTAAGTAAGTGAAAAACATATATATTATCTATAAAACATTTAATAATATTTCATAATATGAAATATTTGAAGCTGTTAAAAAAATCTTCTAATTGTTGAGTTCCGCCGCTCAACACCGAATGTTTCAAATTCGCACAGTAGTAATAACGTTTAATCTTCGCCTACCATGCTATACACACACAAGCACAGCCTAAATCCAAAACTAAAAATCCCAAATACCTTTGCAGGATGTGATTCCACACCATAGCAATCCAATCTCTTAGCGTGTTCCAGAAAGTTCGCCTCAGCGTCCGCCGGCGCCTGTCCCTTGTGCAACTTATGTAGCTCACGTATCTTCCTCTCGTCTTCCGCACATTGTTTCGGTAAGAGACATAAATCCGATAAATAGTTAGATTGGTGTTCTGTTGCGTTGTAATCACCTATTTCGGCTGAAAAAATAATATTATTTGAGCCATTTTTGCTAACTCTTTTTGTTTTTTTAGCATTTTTAAAATATTATTCCACACTTAGGAAAGTCGAAAAGATATTTAGAAAAAGTATAAAATACTTTTAAATATTTTAGCCGCGGAATATGGAGAAAAAAGTATCTACACACTAGGTTCTCTCAGTTTACTCTAGTAAGAAAGTGTTAAACTGCTTTTAAATATAACATAGATATTTCTTATTATAATCAAAATAAATAGTAACAATTTGCACTTTTATATAAAATATTGTAATATTGTAACTATTATAATATTTTTATTGAAATAAAAATATTGTTTAACTATTGAGTTTTTCATTTAGAATAATAAATAAGAACTAAAAATACATATTAAGCTATTATTTCCTTTTTTTCAGAGTCCGAGACATTGCAAGGTGAGCGAACTTAAAATAATTATAACAGCAGAGATATACATAGCAGAGAAATTAAATAAAATAATTATAATCAATTCTCAAGCAGGAACCGAACCCACAATCAACCACGATTGAAGTCACACGTGTTTCTACTGCACCACAATAAGCTCAATTTTTATTGGTCAAAAAACTACATAATAATTATATTATGAACATCTTTTGCAAATGTTTTTCATCATATTTCACAATTTAAATTATGATTTTTTAAATGGGAATTGGAATCTCCTTAAAAGGCAACCACTGTCCGCCTGAGTCATAATGGCATTTTTCCCCATTTGTATAGATTATATTTAAATATTATTTTAAAAATGCTTTACAACAGGATAAAATAACCTTTTTCAGTAACAGGCTTATTCATTTTTTTAAGTTTTTAATGGAAAAAAATTTCACTACTTAATAATATTTACAATTGAATTTATATAATAATCATTGGACTACTAAAACAGAAAATGAAAAAATAAATAGCACATGAAAGAATTGAGAATGGAACAAAAATCTAAAATATATTGATCAATTAAATTGTATCTTCGGAAAAAGTTGTCTTAATTTGGTGGAATTTAATATAATAACAGGAGAATATCTCAAATATAAATGAAAACTTGGCAGTCAACGAGTTCCTTACCCCTGCTTTATAATGAACTCATACAATGTTAATATAAACACAAATGACCATATAAGGTATATCTATAATTACTAAAATAATTTTCCTATATGTGTGCTACATATAATGTTTACTGATTACTTGACTATATTTCTATACAATAATGTATTTTTAACATAGAAATAATTACTTGTTGTAAATTATTCATTTCATTATTTAAAAAACATTTTTTTGACCCTTTCTTATAAATTTTATCATATGTAGTGTTCATCAAACTCAAAAATGGGCTCATACAAACAATTTATCCAGATTTAATTCTAAAATCGAAAATAATGTATAATTTAAACAAAACTAACAGAACAAAGTACAATGTATAAAAAAAATACCTTGAACAGTAAACGAAGCTAGTAACAATGCAGTATTCTTCGGAGCTGTCATTCTACCGTCAAATAACAGTTTCCTCAATTGTAAGCATAAGAGATATTTTGTAAATTCTTCTGCCAATCTACACGGCTCTGGAGGATAGAAACGGACTGCCAGCCAAAATTGTGCACTCACACCCACTTGCTTTTTCACTGTTTTGCCACCGTCAAGCCAGCGCTGTAAAAATCATTGGAATATTATTTTAAAAAATATATATAATAATCAAATTTTATATCAATAAAATATGTAAAAATTCATAAATTACTGTAATATATTAGCATATAAAATGTAATGGAGTCACTGGAGTTCAATAGCATATACTATGAAATACAATAAAACAATTATTGTTATTTAAAAATAAGTTTATTTTTGGAGATATTTTGATAAAAAATTATGATTATGTACTAATATATGGCTGATATTATCATTTTAAAATAAGTTTATTGTAATATTTTTTACTACTTACTATTTTAAATAACTTCAAATAAAAAAATATACACAATTGAATTTTAAACTACTAACACTTAACTACTAACACTTAACTTCTTAACTATACAATAGAAGAAATGTAATAAAACTAAATATTACACTATTAAAGAAAATAATTATACAAAGTGAACTCAAGAACCATGAGTCAGAAAGGATGACTTAAAAGTTAATGCATTCCCTCACTAGGGTCAATTGAATGTGAGTCATGCCTTGCATTACTGATAACAGCTGATAACAGTATGTTGTCTAACAACAGGTGTGAAATAGTGTGTACATATTACTAATAGACGATTACTTGTAATCATTTAAGTATGTATTATATATGTATTTATTTTAAATTAAAATAAACATTTAATATGACATGAGAATTTTTACAGATAAGTACATAAGCTATTTAAAGTTGTATCAATCAAATAAATTATAATTCTTACCGTTATCTCTGTATTAGTTGCATTGGGTATTGAGCCATTTTCAGTGAATTGTAAACCGAAATAATCTTTCTCAACTAATTCTAAATGCTGAAAAACATGCTCCAAAAGTACACTTCCTTTGGCTTTTTTCTGAAATTAAATTTGTATTTTGTAAATAAATTACAAATTATAGTTTGCATAATTATAACAGAATAAATTTCGAATACAAAATTAATTTTAATGCTCAAAATTAAGTTATACAAGTTTCCTTAGTTTCTAATTGTTATAACCTCAGTTAGGATTTTAATTTGTAGTTGAAAACATTTAAATGTTTCATTTTTGCCATTTTTGTAAGGCTATGAATAATTGAGATTATTTACATATTCAAACTCACCTCAATTTGGAACGAGTGCTGGGTATCGTCCAAAAACACAACCGTGACATTGAAGATATTAAGCTTACGTTCTCGCGCCAGCTCTGACGCGCGAACATTATAGGTACCACTGGAACTACTGAAGGCACGACGCGATACACTCTCAATCATTTCATCGATTCACTACCGGATTCCTATCAGATAAATCAACCCTCCAACACCTATATCGCACGGTGAACAACTTAATTACGCATTCTAGTAACCTATAACCTCGTGAATCATTGTCCTTACTATGTCCACTTCATATGAAGTAGGTATTCCTCGTACGGGTATTATTGACGTAATGTAAACGCAAATTATTACGTATAAATACTTAACTCTTTTGTATATTTATTATTATGATACTTAAATGACAGTCCCTTAAATTATTAATTACTTAAAAGAGTTTGATAATAAACAGCATTATTGAGCCAGTAAAGGAGCTTGATTTTATCTTAATATTTAGGTAAAATTCAATTATCTTTCCTAGAATTGTAAACGATGATCACTTCTAGTTACCACTTGACGTTAAATCCTATCTCGCCATATTTGATGTTAGAAAACTGACATTGACGTTTATAATGCACCGAGAAAACGTTTCGTTACTGCTTATGAAATAATTTTATTGAATTAAATTATTATTGTTGTATAATATTTTTATTATATGTCAGTGTTATTTTAACATAATATAATTTCTCCTTTAGAATACATGGCATTTTAGACAAGCTTCACGCTGTATCCCTTGCGGGGTAGTCAGAGAGAACGGAGCGCCAAACGCTACGGTCCCTGCATACTTCTTTCGCCTCGTCCACTGTCATCAACCTCTTCATACACGCCCTCCGGGGGATCCTCATGCTTTTTACGTGACCTTCCTCCAGTATCATCGATACTGTGTTTTCGAAGGTCAACCGAGGTCTCCCCCTGCCTCTCTTACCACTCACCTTTGCTTCATAAATCTTTCTCACCATTCTTTCATCACTCATCCTCTCGACGTGCCCAAACCACCTGAGCACGCCCTTCTTCATTCTTACTATGACGTTCTCGCTAATACCTGCCATTCTGTGTATCTCTTCATTGCGGATTCGGTCAGCTAAGCTGACTCCGCACATCTTTCGAAGAGATCTCATCTCCACAGCATTCATCTTTCTTTCATTCTTCTTCTGCAATACCCACGTTTCGCTGCCGTATAGCAGCGTCGGTACCAGCACTGCATTGTGCACAGCTAAACGTGCGGCTATGCTCACGTTCCGCCGTCGCATCAACGCAGCGAGGGCACCGTTAACCCTGTTACCGGCAGCAATACGCCTTTCAACATCCATATCATATCTTCCATCTCTGCTAAACATACTTCCCAAATATACCACCTCATTCACTTGTTCTAATTTCTTTCTGTTAACCATGATCTTACATTCCGTTCTTTCCTCGTCTCTTTCAAATACCAGAATCTTAGTTTTACTTGCATTCAGGCTTAGACCATTATTTTCACACCCATCTTTCAGGATGGTGACCAATGCCTGCAACTCGCATTCTGATGATGCAATAAGCACTGCATCATCTGCGTACAACAGGCAGTTTACCTTCAAGTCACCCACTTTCACTCCCATATCACTTTCTTTCACTCCTTGGAGACAACTATCCAAGTACAAATTGAACAGCCAAGCTGACATGGCACAACCCTGTTTGACACCCGATTGAATATCAAACCGAGGCGACATGCCAGCTCCTACTCGTACACAGGCTGAGTGATCTCGGTAAAGAGACTTTACAGCCTGCAACAAGGGTCCGTTCACATTGTACCGAGGCAGTATCTCCCATAACTTCTTTCGCACAACTCTGTCAAATGCCTTCTCCAAATCCACAAATGCACAGAAAACTTTTTGGTTTACAGCCAGAAATTTTTCTGTGATCATGCGGAGGGAGAAGATCTGGTCCATACACCCTCTTCCAGGTCTAAAGCCTCCCTGGGCCTCCCACAACAGCCTCTCAGATCTCTCTTGCATTCTTCTCGCTAAAATTTTTGCATAAATTTTACTACCTAAGCTAATCAAACTGATAGCCCTATAGCTTGCACAGTCTATCTGTGAACCTTTGCCTTTATACAAAGGCACGATGACTGCGCCTCGCCAATCATCTGGGACCTCCCCTTTCTTCCAGCATAAATTGCACAGATGAAAGAACAGGTCCAAGACGCGCGGCCCACCATATTTGATCATCTCAGTAGTAACTCCATCTGCTCCCGCTGCCTTCCCACATTTCAGACTTCTTATGGCACTCTCTACTTCTTTTATACTGATTTCGCCGTCTGCTACATCAAGATTCAGCATCTCGCTGTTACTTGAGACAGAGGCGTCATCACATTCATACATCTCCTTATAAAATTCCGCCCATCGTTGCAAAACGGGTGTTGGTTCATTTAATATTTCACCGTCCTTCGAAAGCACCCCTTTCATTCTGCAGGTTGACGAAGAACCCCGAGAATCACTAACTTCTCTCCAGAAAAGCTTCGTGTTTTCTCGGAAGTTGTTCGTCAACCTTTCATCTCTTTCATTCTCCGACTTTTCACGCTTCGCCTTAATCAGTACTTTCGTTTGGTGCTTTTGCAACTTGTACTCTTTCTTCTTGATCTCTCTCATACTTTTATTCTTACCAGAGGCTTTATAATCCTGCCATGCTTTCTTCTTTCTTTCTACGGCATCTTTCACTTCATCATCCCACCATTCATCACGCTTTTTACTAAAGCCTCTTTTCACAGTACCACACACTTCTGTTGCTGCTTCAGTCATACTATTCCTAAGATTCTGCCAGCATACTTCTACACTCTCATTTCCTATTTCGCAACTGTCTAGCTTCTTGGAAACCCTTTCTTTATATTCCTCTTTAATAGGTGGATCTTGAAGCTTCCAGCTTCTTATGCGGTTATTCGCCTCCAAGTTTGGACACCTCGGGCGGGCGCGCCAGCCTGTGAACAGACCCCTTATTCTAGTAACAACTAGATAATGGTCCGTTCCCAAGTCGGCACCCCTAAACACACGTGTGTCCATAACTTGGTTCCGAATACGCTGATCCACCAGGAATAAGTCAATCATACTTTTCTCTTCCATTCGCTCCCATGTGTACTGATGAATTTGTTTGTGGTCAAACATCGTGTTTGCCACAAACAAATTCTTCTCCTTACAAAGTTCCAAAATAAGCTTACCAGCCTCATTCACTCTCCTATCACCGTACTTCCCTAATATAAGCTCGTAACCGATCCGCTCGGTTCCGACCCATCCATTCAAGTCACCGCACACTATTAATTTTTCATTCGCTCTTACACTACCTAGAACTTCCCTGACACTCTCCCAGAACTCCTCTAGCTCGCCTGCTAGAGCTGAGGATACTGGCGCGTAGGCCGCTAACAAGAATAATCTTGTTATCCCCAGCTTAAAGCGAACCCAAAGGAGCCTCGGGTTGATCGCCTTGTATTCTACCATTGCACACACCAATCGAGAGGACAATAACACACCTACCCCCTGGCACCCGCGATCACTCTCTGGTACGCCGGCCCAGAGAGCTACGCGACTGCCCGGCAGATCGGTAGTGTTACTGCCCTTTCTCTTGGTCTCAGTCACACAGATCACATCCAGATCTCTATCATCCATCACATCTAGTAGTTCATTCATCTTCTGTTCCATCCCTCCTCTTACATTCCACGTAGCTATTTGTAGCTCCGTCCTCCACTTCCCGCCGTCTCGGACATGGCGTGTCGGGTGGCGGTCCCCAACGCCGCACTCGTCTACTCCCCCCTCCCCACTTCTCACACCAACGGGGACGCGCTGGTGCGCGTCGCCTCGGGGGGACGCCCTAACATACTGTGCCCTGGTGTACGTGGCGGATGGAACTCTGCAGCCCTAACAAGTAGGGCTGGCGGGGATCGCTACGGGCAAGCATTCCATCATGGACCCCCCATTTTAGACAAATTATACAGTATCTGATTCTAATCGCGATGTTTGAGACTTCGATGCTGGTTCTACAGGGGTACATATTAGACATTTATCAATTACACAGTAAATATTTTCCGTTTATATTGGATTATGCTATCTAATACAAAATATTCTTAAAATTTATTTTGCTATTTTGAGAGTAGAGCTATGTGTGAAGTTGACTCCCTCTGTTAATTAGTTTCTTTTAAAAGTTCTTAAGCATACACAGCCTAAATTATTAGACTAGTTGTACAAATTGTACGAGTAAGCCATAATTGAAATATGCAACTGCAAATTATTTATTATAAGTAATTAAAACATTAAAAAATAAAGTTTTAATATAATATGCTTACTTAGGTGCTTATTAGGGAATAAATTAAGTATAAATATTAATTTATATTCGATGTGTGTATTATTTAAAATAGAAATTTAATTTAATTTGTTAATATTTGGAATATTAAATATATAATCGCCACACCTTCATTTCAATACAAAATTATAATCGGTCTCCAATAAAATATAATCATGAGTATATAAGAAATTATTTTTTAAACCATATTTTTAATTTTAAGCTGACACTTTTTCAACTCAGAAATTAAAATCCTAGTTTATAATTTAGTTGCGTTTTTAAAGTAGGTATATCATCAATAATATGAATAAGTTTTATAAGTATTGTTAATAAATTATTTCAAATGAAACATAAGGGTTGTGAATAAAACAATCATTCAAACAGTTATCTGCCTTTAATCTGCTTCTCTTCATATTCCAGCAGCCATAGTCATCCATTCGGTACCATTACAGGAAGAAAAATTAATACACTATTAGATACTGTTACAGTTTGGTTTGATTATGTGTTACAGATGAAGTAATGTGTAGTAGACTTTTAATAATTGTATTTTAAACTATTATTATTATAAATACATGCGGATCATGAAAACCAGAGTGCAACGCGATTTTGCCATGTAATAAAATTTATAATACCTTTATATGTAACGGACTAGCAGTTTATCGTTAAATTAATTATTTGTACTTAGCATTCTATGCTTCGATCTATTACGCTAATGTTTGTTGGGAATCAGACGTTTCGTGTCTTATACAATATAATATCGATTTTAAAGCACGGTTACTATATGATGCTTAGAATCGATTAAATATCGGATATAATAAACGGACTGCCTATTGAAACACAGAATATGTATACTTATACTATGGTATCCATTTAGATCTAACGATTAAAAATTGAATTATTTCAACGAAATATCTGATTCCTTTATAAGTACATTACGTGCAACATCGCATCGCACATTTAAATCACTGTTTACCGTACTGCTCGTTGGGTGTGTACTGTGTTGTGGTGTGCTTAGTCGATAAAAAATTCCGTACTCGATATAAATTTTGATTATGGCCAAACATTCCTTTTTTTTTAAATACACATTTTTTGCAATTGTAATAATTTTTGAAAATATAAATTTTGATAATATTTTTTCTTTGTTCCTAAATATTAATCCAAATAGTTTTATTATCCTTAATATTGTATTTACAATTTTTCAACAGCCGAAAAATATGTTCAATTTTATAATATTATTTTTTAACGACTCTTGTTAAGTAGTAGGTAACAGTACAAATATTAATGATCACAAGTTGGTTTTCATTGGTCATTAACATACGTTAAATTACAGCCTTATTACTATCGGTAATACAGTTAACAGTAGGTCTTTAACTGAGATTTTAGTTAAACTATTTACATCAATAGTTACTCTGATCAATATTATTAGGATATAAAAGAAACATCATTGTGCTTACATACCGTGTATGATCAAAATAAAAAAATAATCAGTCATTTTAATACAAAACCCTTTACTCTATAGTTGGAAGATCCTGAATGTTATTGAAAGTGATATAAAAATGTTAAAAACTAAAGTTAATAATTAATATAATCATAATAATATATGCATATTCTTTGAGCGCCTCCTTTACTTAAAACATATATAATAATTTTATTTTTTTTTGAAAATCTATATAAGTATATATTTCGAAATCTACTTTCCAAATGCGAGGCAATTTTATTAGTTTTTTTTGGCAGCCACTCAAAGAATATGCACTAAAATGAAAAGTGAACGCTTCAAGTTAGACCCGCTGTTACTTGTATTTTACAATATCAAATCGCATTTGAACAAACACGTATCGCAAACACGGAAATGAAGGCATACCTTTGAAAAATTATTTAATATTGCAACAAATATCCAACTCGAATACTTAAGACAAAAACTTACAAAGCTAAACTTATAGTTCAGTTATAGTTACATAAAACTAATAATACATTTTAATAAAAACTAAAATTACGAGAACAATATGTACAATTTACGACAATGCATATAATTATTCTATACATATCGCGTTTTTAAACCTATCTATATAAACAGAAAATAAAACATAAAGAAATCATCAGTAGGCCACTAAGATTGACGACACATTTTATCTACTTCCAAATATTGTTATATCCTAAAACTATAAAGTGCAACATTCGCTATATAGAACGAAACAACTCAGAGTATTTCAATAAATTAATGTATCTATAAACTACATTTCTTTATCGCCATGAATTCAATTGTAAAATGTTGTACTTATTTACAAAATGCATTTTTATTAAAACGTAACGGCCTCTCAAATAATAAGTTGTTATAAGCGTCAGGTAGAAAGTATTTATCGATATTGGTTATATCGAGTTAATTTGCATCACTACAAAAAGGGTACTTAGTGACAATCACTCGTTTGTTTGTTGATTTTGTACTAAACACCTATTTTATTCTACCATTTATATACGATTGTATAAGTAGCTAACGTCGAGACGAATATATCAGTCGAAATGTTTACTTTACATTAATATTTAAAAAAATCGTATTACTTCACTAATCTTGGCTGGAATCGTGTTAAGATTCGAATAAGGCCAGAGTGATTTCAACTGAAAATAAATCGAGTAGCGATCATTTGCAAATAAGACAAGAAAAAAATTGCATTTAGCATTGTTGGTTTGAGGAGAAACCATGTTAATATAAAATTATTATAAAATTTAATAAGCCTAGTGTGATACCTACTGTTTGTTTCATTTTATTATACGTGTGTTTTTTTAACGGCCTTCAAATGTTTGAATTTATTATGCAATAAGCACAACAAATGCACTTTCGACGAATTTTTTACACACAATTTATATTGTTTATTTTTCTTTATGAATTACATTTTGTCCCAAAAAGGTTTACACGTATACTACATTATCATTTTCCCCATACAATAACGTTATTTCACAAATACTACTTTAGAGACAGATAGTAAAGACTCCATACATTTAAATCTCTCATAAAATATAAATTCAATAATTTGTTAGACGTCCTTCAGTGTAAAATCGACCTATTTTAATATCTATTTCTAAAGCAGTTTAAAATATCGTTAAAAATACAATAATAATCGACTATTTATCTCGCAATATACATACGTACATTAAAATTGTGTAATTGCATGTATTTTTGAAAAGGTTGGTTGTTTACTTTCTTTTTTTTTATTGAGTAATGTTATGACAGCGCACAAAATTGAATCGAATCGATTTTATCGATTAATTCGAATAGTCAATTTTAATATTACATAAAATAAAACAAGTTAATCGAGCTTAATAGATATATAAATTAGTTGTTTCTAATAACCGTTATTTATTTATTATTTTCAATTATCAATATAACAATTTTTTAGATGAAATAATAATTAATATTTTAAAAAATGAGGTCATACGGTATCACACTTGGCAGTTTGTAACGTAATCTAAACAAAAGTTGTTTTAGAGTTTAGACCATTCCTTTAGACATCATCCGCACGGTGTTTTTAAGCGCCTGTCGCTTGTTGCAGAACCATATTCTGATGACCTCCCGTTCGTAGCCTAGTTGGTGTGCGAGACCGGTTATTTCAGTGCCTGGAAAGATGTAATTTATTATGTTATAACAACGTTAAATTTTATATTAAAATGTAATCGATTTAGTAATTATTATGTTAATTTTTAGATTAGTAAACGTTTTGCGTTATATGTAGATTTTACACTGTTGTGGCGCAGTGGAGAACTGCACACGCATTGGTTGTAGGTTCAGACACCACCAAAAGAATATTTGTACTTAAATAACAAAGTGATGTAGCTTTCGACATTTGCTTTTATTTTTTTATAAATTTATAAGCGATTATCAGTTTAATCATCATAAGCTGCTATGAAAATATTTTTATTGAATATCAACACACTAATATAAAGAAGGCCTTAGTCGGTTCGTCACTTCACGAAAATTATGCAGACGGCAAAATGTGAAAATTGGCACAATTATATTTCATAGAGATTAAAATAATAAAAAAAAAGAATATATAGGTACGCTATTTAGTGTTTGACATAAACTTTTGTATAAAGTGACATAAACGGCAACGCGCATTTCCCTGTTCAGGTCTACTAGTAGGTACAACAAATACAACTTAGCTATTAATTGTCTTTTAATTAACTTTCCGTTTCATTACAAGAAAATTGTTTCCTAATATTTTTCCTAGGGGGAGGAAATTACAAATTATTGTGAGGAAAAGGGTCATCCCCTTTATCGAGACACTAATCAATATCAAATGGAATAATCAAGCTATACTTTTTTTGATTTTGTGATCATTTTGTTATATCTAAGTACAATTTACCAAGTTAAAGTAATATTAGTGGGGAACGGAGTGTCTTAACACTAGGTTCCCTCTGCCTACCCTGCTGTGTGCGGGATATAGCGTGAAGCTATTTTTTTTAAAGCAATATTACACTTAAATAATAAAATACTTATATAAAAATAAATAGATTGATATTTGTATTCAACCTCTTTGGACCATTCACATATTTTTTTTATCTATCCACAGCTATCAGACAAGTGATAAGCTCACATACTATATAAGTATTTATTAAACAAATATCTGAACAGATGCCGATATCTATCAATTCTTTACACTTTATAAATGCTTCAGGATAGAAATCGAACTTTCAACCTTCGGTTTTTAAGCAGTTTCACTAAACTACACAACAACAACAATCACAATCATTTAGGGGAGAAGATTTTATGATTTTTCACATATAGGATAGAACCTAGTTATAAAACACTCCGTCCTCCATTTTCCTTTCGAATTTGATACCTTGCATTGTTTAGTGGTAAACGCAATATTGCACTTTGTCTTGGTGACCAGAGCAGAGAAATATAAATAGCTTGTGATCATCTATCTATCTGTATAAAAAAATCCCATTCCCTTGAATGGATATTGGACCCACAGCCACCGCGTATAAGTCAGACGCTATCCCAAGCCTCTGCAATGTTTACCAGTTCAAATAAACTTGTATAATAAAGTAATCTTTTTCTTTAAGTGGGGAACGGAGTGTCTGAACACTGGGCTCCCTCTGATTACGCTGCGTGCTGTGTGCGGGATACAGCGTGAAGATAAGAAAGTTAGTCTTCACAACTTACCAGAAGGATGCGTGTTTCTTTCAAAGTGCGCATTAAGCAGCTCCAGCGCTTGAGGCGTGAACGATGTTCGTCGCTTGCGCTTTTTACTCGGTTCCATGCCGATGAAATCCGTGAGATGGTTCTGTCCTGATGCATACCTACACAAACAAATTTAAACTTTAAAATCTTATAAATAACGTCCAATTTCCTTTTATATAAGGGTCCTTGGCCTATAATACCTAAATGCTAAATTTAGAATGTATTTTCGTTAACCATTCCCACCGTTAATTATCAAATGGTTAATATCATTTAAAATACACTTTACTAATAGATATATTACTTAGTTGTACCGCCATGTCACATTCAAAGCTACTTCTAAGTCTATATTACAGGATGTTATACGTTTTATTTAATATTATATTATTAATACTAGTTATTATAAACCATTTGCATTGATTTTAAAACGAAAGTTTCGATTATGCCCATTCATGTATTTCGAGAAGTCTTTCCTTAGTGTATTTTTACTCTTCCAAAAAGAAATATCAAATTTCATCTTTCTATGCCCAGTACTTTCGGCTGTGCGTCGTCAGTCAAACAGTAACCAAAAAACTTCATATAATATATAGATTTGTACTCATAAATTTATATTCTTAAACATATTTTTATTCGCGTTATAATGTACATTTTTAATTTGATTTTTCTTTTTGAGTAGAGACTGCGGTAACATCCCTATTTTTGTAATAACAAGAACAAAAAATTGTTTATAGATAGAGTCTGCACACACATGTATACTCTTGCTGTTTTTATTTCAATTATAATTTATATAGGTATATAATAATCAATTTATTATAAGTTAACAGTAGTTTAATACTTAAATACGAACTCATGGCTAAAATTTCTATCTATATATACCTATGTGTATACAAGCGCGGCGTTATGGTTCGCCATTCAATATGCAACGTCTTGTATTTGAACAGAAAGTGAAGAATAAATTGTTTTGACACTAGGTTCTTCCTAAATATCTTTTTTTGTAGGCAGAGGGAACCTAGTGTTAAGACACTCCGTTCCCCACTTTCCGACGAATTTTTGGAGGCATTGCGTGTTCAGTGGCGGAACTTAACGCCGCGCTTTGCCTCGGACACCAGAGCGAAGAAAATGGAAATATTAAATATTTCCGCTGCTCGAATGGGAATCGAACCCACAACCAGTCGTTTACAGTCACACGTTTGTACCACTGCGCCACGACTGGCCCCTAACTATATCAAACGGAAAAATAACATAAACCTTCTTTTTTGTATACAAATATGTAAATAAATCGTCACTTCACAGTACGACTATTATAATTATAAACATGCAGAACTAAAGTAGAGCAGACTTCATATGTTTTCAAGTTCATATTGAAAACCAAAATAAGCTGATGAACGTCAAATGAAATGAACCTTGCTCTGGTTTCATAATGCCAATGTCATTTGAATCCCCTTACATAAATGAATTTTTAGTGCTAAGAATACGCTTAGCATACGCTTTAGTGTTGTCTGCATATGGGATTGTCTTCATATATTATACGAATAACGAGCGAATGGTTCACCGCATCGATTTATTGATAGCTCGAATCGTTGAATCGAATATGGATTATTATAATATAAATAGACGATTATTCCGCATAAATATCGATTATTTTTGTGGCGATATACGTATGTGTATTGTGAAAATTATCAAATAAAGTTGTTATCATTATACAAGCTAACGAAACGAAACTAAGAAGGCTCCATGAACGCATGAATAGTGAGGATCTTATGGATGGCTCTCCACAGTTTTTGACATAACATAGAAAAAACAAACAAAATTTGTTTTACATTTATATTGCCAGTTGAAAATATAGAAAACATTTTTAGTGCTGCAACTTTAAAAAATATATTTTTTGATTGAGAGGATATGAACAACCGAAAAGACAAAAAAAGCAACTATGCAAATAACCGAATATATCGTTGGATGTACGGAATTGAAATCGAAAGAACTAATAAACGACGTTTGAGGACAATTAAAAAGTTAACAGGATGATTTGCCAGTTATGATTAACGTAGACAAGGATATGTCTTTATAAATTCAAGGACCGTTAACGGAGGCGCTCGTTAAAAATTACCACCGAGAGGGCGATTGCAAATTCAACCATTTGCAATGTTAAAACCGTCCCGTTGCATCCAGATAATGCATTTTAATGATGCAGAATGTAAAATCGATAGATCCTAGTGGTCCTTGCAAGATATTAAGTGGTCTTCGGGGATTTAAGCGACACCTGGTTTCCTTATGAAATTTTAAATGTGGTCGAGATGTGTTTACGTCGGGAATACATCTATTGTGTTATATTCAGGAGATGTGTATGTTATTTTGAAATAAAACGCCATCTTTACCTTTGACAAACGAATACAAAGGTTTTCTAAAAATATATATTCGAGTACCAAAAATATACGCGATTAATCCAGTTAAAGTAGTTTTATTTCAAAATATGTAAAAATCGTGAAAACAAAACTTAACAAACATGTTAGTTTCCCAAAAAATGTATTACCTCTCTCTAATAAGAATAATATATAGTACATTTAAAACGCACAGTTCGTTTATAATTATGACATTCTAAAATTGCAATTTTTAATGTATGTATGTATATCATTCGTACAATCACTTCACATGCGCTCGAATAAACAGGCAATATTGTAATTGAATTTTAAATAACGTGTTTCTAATTTATATTATAATTAATTATAAATTCTAAATTCCTAGTATGCGTGAACATGAATTATGGAAAATATCGACTGTTTATAATTAGATTTTTATTAATTACGTTGTGTAGTAGTAGCTATGTAGGTGGTATGTCGTGCTAAGTGGAAAACAAGCATAATGTGCATACAACAAAATAATATAAGGGTGTGAAGCATAAATAAATGTGCTACAGGCTATATATGGAGATCAGGGCCGAAGTTCGAGTTACGTTTAAAACAAAAAAACTCGTAACATTACAATATTTTTTTACCGCAACATTATAGTAGTCTTTGTATAATAAAGTATCTTAAACTATCCCTCGAACAACGGCCATGATATAAATAAAAAACCATGAACATAAAAAAAGCAGCAAAACCTAACCAAAGCTCAGTTAGTCCAGATTTGAGAAATATATTTCACGTTGCTAAGCGTTAAGGCCAAATGTGGTACACGGACACGATCGCAACACGCAACACGCAACACGCAATACGCACAAGTCACTCAAACAATAGTTACCTCTCTTCGGCTTCCTTCATCCAACGTTCAAGCACCGGTTTGATTTTCTGCGCACTTTTTGGAGTAATATCCAATTTCTCAAATCTGTATCGAACATAAATTTGAATGTTAGAAAACTTGCACGAACCGAATAATAGCGGTGAAGCGGTTACGCGAGCTCATCCCGATCCAAATAACAGGCGAAGTAACAGGACATTGACATTGCGTTAACGTTTCAACGTACAAAAAAAAAACAATAGGCAATTTAGGCCGGAGGTAATCAGTTTGATTAATACCGTACGTGGTAACAATAAAATGAATTCAATTAGAAGCGAAAGGTAACGTATGCCAATGCCCTGGCTTAGAATTGCGCAAAATGAATTAAAAACAATATTAAATAATAATAGAAAAAAAATAAAACAAAGTAATGAAATAATACATCATGCTAGATAAGATGGAAAGTTAGAAATTACTTGTGACGTTACATATTTGTATAACAAATTTGATAATTCTCACATGTATTATTTATGTCGAACGAACGGACGCCAGTACAATCATTAGTGGCCCGCTCGTTTAAAAATCAAAATGTGATTCGCCTGATGCATAACGCCTTTACAGTAATTACTCGTATGTAAATAGGGTGTACGTGTGAAAAGGAAAGGTAAGAACGCCAAAACCGGTAATTAGAAATAAATGTATGCGGCTTACATTCACGCGGTATCCACGGATCGGCGATCGAGATAACATTATATCGGGCAGCGTTGAAACATTTTGATTTAAAGACAATCTACCTACGGCCGTTGAGTGAGTCGAAGCGTGTGCTAATGCATGTAAGAGGCAGCATCCTCGAAGATCAACTTTAAAATACTTTAAAAATTACTTAAAACTTTTTTTTTTAGAAGAAAATTAGTATAATTGATACTTCGAGAATGCTGTATGTAGGGGTAAAGAAAACAAAACACATACATGTTTTGTTGTTGTGAAGACAGCTGAGCTGCTAGCATCTGCGAAGCCAGGGCACTGGGGACGGTAATAAATTATATGTTAGATAGAGTATCATTGAAAACTCCTTGGTAAACCAAGGATTACATTATGTTCAGTATGTAATAGAGCCGCACGCATGGTTTCTTATATTTATAGTAAAAAAATAACTTACTAATATAAAATAAGCAGTTAATTTGATAAAATGGTATACGTTTAAATCAGACAAATCAAACGAAATCTCTAAAACTGGGCGGTAGATGCGTTGACGCAGTCTGATATACAATTGTAATAACTTAGGCCATGCTTAATTCAATGTTTGTGGACAATGATCATGAACATTGACCATATAAATATGAAAAGTTATTCGACAACGGTATTTTAAGACGCGGTTAGACAATTTTTACGCTTTAAACAGATTTTTAAGTGTTAGATTTCTCATAATTTATTCTTATTAATTTATTTAAATTACCTAAGTAAGTTTTTAGTTTATTTGTCGAATTTTACGTTATTACTTCCTTATAAGTATGATAAATTATATAATTTTATTTCAGCTTGAAGTGTAGCCAAGCTTACTTGATGCATAACCAAGTTGGTGCCAAGCCGAGCAGCTCAACACTGGTGAAGTACGTCAATAATGTTATAATAAACAGCTGTTTATATAATAAATTCTTTTGTCATCGCGGCCAGCCCATCTAAGTGATGCATAAGGTGTATTCAGGAATAATAAATTTTAATTATAATGCAAATTAATTGAGTCCAGCATAATCAAAGGGGTAACAGTCGTGTAGCGCTGTCACAATAGCAAATTGGGGCGAAAGAAAAATTAATGAAAAATGAAATCACGGCGGGACAAAGACAGGGGAATTCTACTCTTTTAATTACACGAAAAAAGTAATTACGGCAAGATAATTAATTAACTGGAACAGAAGTAACGATTAATGATTTTATTATACAGGCGAGGTCGGTGGGGGTCAACTCGAAATTTCCTTCGACTTGTCTACTGCCTTCATCGGACCGATCGTCAGGAAGGTTTTTCAATCATTTACTTTCAATTAAACGTTATTAGTGGACCGAATCCCGTGTAATGAAAACAAGCCCGCCTTAAATACTTGATTTATTGATCTGTACTTTATAACTACAAGTACAAACATTATATATGAAGTTTATCGGAGTTTTCAGTAATTTTTGTAAAGCTTTTTCATTTAAAGTGAAACTTAATTGAATGATATTTAAAAAGGAAGAAAATCAATTTTATAATTTTAAAATACCTAATAGTATTATAGAGTAAAAATTTTTAATACAATATTTAATACAATATTTAAATAAATCAAATCGTCGAGATAACAAAAAGAGGGTACGTGAAAACAGTGATAAAAAGTACACAACGATTAAACACTGAAAATTAAAACAAAGTAAACGTAATACATTTAAATGTTATGATAATTTAGAACTACGAACATGGCTTTTGACAGTAACATAAAATATTTAAACTATAACAGATAACATATATTACTTTCAATAATAAATGAGTTTATGTAAATCATTAGTTTATCTTTTGGTTATATATTTAAAGAACACGTCTTAAAAAATCGTAGCGGAGCGAACGGAAGCCGTCCAAATTGTAATTAATTAAACGAATTGTAGGCAATGAAAGAATTCATGCTGTTTTACAAATCACTTCAATTAACGATATTAAAAAGTTATTGTGATATTTAGAGCTGCGTGTTAAAACACCTCGTGGGGTCGATAGCGTAGTCACGTTGTGACAAGCAGTGTCACGGTACATAATATGTATGTATGTATATATATGTATATAATAATAATAAACCAAGCGTGCGTCTCTATTACACAAAAATTGATAGAATGTATGAAAAATGATTAATTTCTCTCTTTGAACAGAAATACTTTAATCAACATCAAAAAGGATGTTTTTGTACAAAAAAAATCCTTTCCTTTTATAGTGTTTGAAAACATTTTTTTAAAGTTAAAGTGAATAATAAAAAATGATTGAAAAATGTGTGTGTGTATAAAAAAATGTTCTTACCTGCATATAGCGCTTTGACTGTACGCCGGGCCTTCAGTGACTGACAAGGCCTGGCCTACTTGTGTCTGGGTGAGACCTAGACCGAGTCGTCGGAGTTTAAAAGCTTTTGCGAACTCCTTGATGTCTTCTAAGTTGATGCCGTCGACCACGTTGCCCGATGACTGGCTGATGGTGGGTTGATCTGGTGATATTTAAAAGTATTTTAAGTATCAAAATGGGAAAAAGTATTTAATATTTAAAATTTTAACAATTTGAACATTTATAAAGTGTTATTCGCACACTTTGAATGCGTTGGCCTGAATCCTGTTGCGTTCAAATATTAATGTGTTTTTGTAATATGTTTTTCAAATTTTAATAATTTTTAGGTACATACATTTTAAATAAAAAAATATCATGTGGATGATACGTAAGCTGAAGTATACGTTGTGATCATATTAAGTTTGTAGCTTTGAGTAAGTATAGTAAAAATATCACGGGACAAGTGATAATATTTATCACTAAGCATGATGCTATTAGGTTCAAATAAGATTTTTGGCGTTATTTATGTAGTTTCTTTTTTGTTTTTTTTAGCTTCACGCTGTATCCCGCACACAGCAGGGTAGGCAGAGGGAACCTAATGGTATGTCACTCCATTCCCTACCTTATTTATGTAAATATCTGTAATTTCTTTATACCTATCCCAAAAGGACGGTGAATAACTGAAATATAGATATACATATATCGAGAAAATTACCACGTAATATATACAAAAAAACGTTGTAGTAATTTTCCACAAATACTTGTAGAAAAATATGAACAGAAAAATAAATTAATGAACATGAACATTACATGTTAGAGATAATTACTTAGAGCTAAAATTTACCAATTGGCTTCAACAAAAAAACTAATTTTATTATATGATTTAATTAATTTCATGTGAGTAATAAGGAAATATTTTAGTAAATTCATATTGACATTATCTTAATTTTAGTTTGTAAAAACTATAATTATTAGAATTCAGATTTCTAAGTAATATTATTCGTAATATGTAGGTACATGATTTTGCAGGTTGAGGCCTTCGTAGCGCAATATGACTGTAAAGGCGATTGGTACTAGGTTCAATTTCCACTCGAGGGTATGTTTAAATAGTTTTCATTTCTATCCTCTCGTAAGACGTCTTTTTGGTCGGAAAGAGGAGTGTCACGACACTAGGCTCTGTTTGCTTATTATGCTGTGCAAAAAAAATGTGATGCTGAATAAAAGTTTTTGTATCTTTACAATACATAATCTCCAAAATGAATTATAACCTCCGAAATGATGGTAATTGATATAACATAACATAGTTTACTTTTATTTCGTTTAGTTAAACACAAAGTAATCATACTCAATTGAAAATTCATTTCTCCATACGTTTGAAGTCCAATATGGAGCGAATTAGAACCACTTTGTAAATCGATTTTAACTCGCATGAGTGATAATACATCGATTTTATCATTCTTCAATTTAATCCTACAATTATTTTTTTTTTTTAACATTTTGTGTTACTTAAGGAATGATAGCTGCTCTTACAAACATTAATTAGTGTTTAAATTAAACCAAACATGATTGCATTTAAACGCAATTAATGTTAAATGACATTTGTGAGTATGAATTGCTAGAAAAATTGTATTATAACATATGTCTTATGAGGTAACGTAGGAGAAACGAACTCACAATAAGTCCCAGAACTACCGTTAAACATATTTTTAGTCGCACGATGGCGTCAATATACGATACGTTAATGGTCTTCGTTAAATTTGAATCACTGCAATTACAGATTCACAGATTAATATGTACGAGATTTCGCAGAATTATTTTATGTATTGCTGTATCTTGTACATTTTTCAATTTCTAATTAAAATGAACATGAAAAAGAAAATTAATTGAAGCTTTTGAAAACGTCTCAACTGATTAGTGATTCGAGGCACGCTCAAAATGTTTATAAATTTTATATATGTGTGTATGTGCTACTGTAAAAACCCGAAATATGGTAAATTCGAAAATTTACTAAGTAAAACTATACGATTTACCAATTATAATGGTAAACGTCTGAACTGTTTCTATTCTAATCTAACGAACATTTACCATGTACCCTAGAAATAAAAACTAGTTTGATTTTTACCATTACAGTTAGTAAATCTTAAGATTTACCAGAAAAACTAAATTTGTAACAGACTTCAGACTTTTACAGAAGTTTATGGCCAGTCGTGGCCCAGTGGCACAAGCGTGTGACTGTAAACGACTGGTTGTGGGTTCGATTCCCACTCGAGGAATGGAAATATTTAATATTTCCATTTTCTTCACTCTTTTGTCGCGGTAAAGTCGAGGTAAAGCGCGGCGTTAAGTTCCGCCACTTAACACGCAATGCCTCCGAATTCGGTGGAAAGTGGGGAAAGGAGTATCTTAATACTAGGTTCCCTCTGCCTACCCTGCTGTGTGCGGGATATAGCGTAAAGCAAAAAAACTTTTACAGCAACATATGCATAATAAATATTTATATCTTCTAAAGAAATAATATAGCATTCTTCAAACTCCTGCTGAATACAATTTCTAGAATTCGCAATATATTCTACTTCGTTAAGTAACGTAGTTGAATGGTATAATTATATTGATTGTACTGGGCCTATAAATAACGTTCAGCTGTGAATTAGCATAAATAGATCTTTACTCTGATTTACTTAGCTAAGCTGCTATTTAGTTGTAATTAAGGACACTGTTTTATGTTAAACTTTTTTTAATGTCTTAAGAAAACACAAAACTTTATAAGTGTTTAAGGATTTTTAACATTCTGAAACAACATTAAAGTGTTATTCACACACTTAGGAAATTGAAAAATAGTTTTAGAGAGCGTGTAAAAATTTGAACGCAGCAGGAGTTGAACCCGCGCCTCTCGTAAACCATCCAAACGCTTTTTTAACGCTGAACTATGCCTTCTCATTAGCGCACGCAAGATGATGGTACACTAATGTAAAAAATATATACATTTTACGGCATTTTTACGCCATCTATAGTTTGAAAAACGATTTATTTGATTGGTTTTTTAAGACATTTTTAAAACATATTAAAAAACCACCCATTCGATCGAATTAATGAAGCCATCACTAACTTTAAACATGTGTTGTGGGTTTGGATCCCACTTCCCAGTCAGAATATTTGACTGTCTTTTTCGCTCCAACCCCTTTTTAATAAAAAATATCACAATTCCCCAATCAATATCAATTTAAAATCATCAATAACCATAATCACAATATATGAACATTCCAACAGCTAACTCAATAGAATCTCTTAAGGATATTGCAAAGTGGTTTAGCGGGCGATTTATGTGATTAACAGATGGTGGTTGGTAATTATGTGGAATATCATTAGGCGTCATCCCCCTGCTTAGCTAACCGATGACAAATTACTTCCCTAGCCCGTTAGTTTGAGTCTGCACCAATTAAGACAAGGTAGGGTTCGTAAATTGGCAATCGTTCTTGCGTTTGCTGGTGTAGTGTTAGGTATAGTGGAGAAAATAGAGATATTATAATTTTGTTGTTTTACAGATAAAAATATCAATTGAGATTTAATTTGAAAATTACAAGTAGTTAGTATAAAAGGAGGAGGTTTACGTTTTTTCCTGAATTTAATTGGGAATTAAGTTTTAAATTTTATAAATGTATAAAGTAACTGTTATGGCAGTTTTATTTTTTTAAAGCAAGGTCAATCAGGTAGAACGTCAAAGAGTGCCATAACATTCTGTTTGCCACTTTCCGCCCAAAATCGACATAAGTACGTTAAGTGGTGGAACTGAGCCCTTTAATCTAGTTCCCAGAGCGGAGACTTGAAAATAATATATCAATCATTTTCCCAAATGGGAATCGAATCTGAAACTATCGCGTTTATAGCCAGACGCTGTCTTACTGCATCAGGACAGACTCTGTTGTATATCTAGGCACTAGTGAATGTTAATTTTGTGTTATTCTGTATTAAACCCTAGTGTTAAGACACTGCGTGCCTCTTTCCGTCCGCATCTAAGAAATAGTGTTCTGAATGACGAAGCTCAACACCCATTTTACAAGAGAATGAAAAATAAAACTATATATCCCTTCTATGCGGGATAAACATGAAGGTGGAAAAATATCTATGAAATATCTATTTTGAATACTATATATATGGAATAGAGAGTGAAACTAAAAAAACATATAGAACTTATTTTTAACAATTACTTCTTATTTTAAACGAATCTGAATACAATTACTTAGAACATAAGTGAAAGGGCAATATACAAAGAAAACCATTTAACTATAAATACCAAGTAATTATTCATTATCTATAGCGCACTTCAATATATATAAGTGAATATAGTGAGTGAATATAGAATACACACAATACACTAAAACTAAATGGCAATTGTGAATTGTTTTCTCAATTACGTATCGCGTGATGAGACGCACCCATTAATTAATTTACAAAGATAAGTCAATTGGCTAAGAGTGGCGTTGGCTACTACGGCCGAATTCAATACTAATGTATCAAGATACTGTACTCTTAATTGTTTAATACATGTTATAAATTAATTAGACACAATTAAAGTTGAGTTCGCGTGTTTTCTGTCTGTACGTTTATTGACCTGCGTTACGTTACGTGTATGCGAACAATTTAAAAAGTAATGTCAATTAAGAATTTTTGGCGGTTACTTTCTTTGGTAGTTGCGTGTGTATTTGTGAATGTATATTTTTTAATTATACATTTTTTTGATGATAGCTGCGCTCCTGTTTCTTTTAGTTTCTTGGTTGGTTGTTCGAAGATTTATTTATTACGATATTTTATTTACGATATATGTATGTATATTTTATTAATGGTTTTAATTTAGGTTGTTTGTATCATATCATATAATGGGTCGATTTATATTCATTAATACTCAGAAAATATATGTATTATTTAAAAAATGTAAACAATAAATGTAATTTTGAATTATATTAATAAATGGCTTTAAACTTCTTTTCCATATAAACATTTACTTGGCCAAATTTCGTAATTTTCCTTAGTATTTTTCGTAAAAAGATGTACATAGAATTTCCCATACGTATTATATAGATTAAGTTATTTTTACTTACAAAAATAACTTTTCAAATAAAATAGTACTAACATTCTTATGTCAAGGCAAGAAGCCTTTGACTTCTTTCTAAGAAAATTTTGCGGAGTATAAAATTTGACATATAAAATATGCAGTAGAAGTCCAGAAAACCAATATCTTGCATTATTGTCTATTAAAAATACTTTAAATTTAAATTAAAAAACACTTTAGTATATATAATGTTTTTTAACATAAGTCTGCCTATTTTATTCATAGTAACATAACACTAGTTCCAATAAATACCTAAATACTAACACTGAAAACTATGAAAAAGCTACTTTGCCATTACAGTATTAAGTGTCATTTCCCACTCACCAATACACTTTTCACCTCGTTACGGCTAATTTTAAAATAGTTTCCTCTCCAAAATGATTCGCTAATATCAGATTTGCGTTTGTCGATGGCTAATGCCCCTACAGCATGCTATCATACATACGAATCAACGATTATTATTAAAGTAAAAACGTTATTCCCAAATTTTATATTCAACGCTTGATTATACTTAATTAAAGTATTGGAAATACTCTATGCTTAATACATTATATACCTACCTACCTATAGTTGCTATGTGAATGATATAAGGAACAAAATACCTAACTCACACATTAACTTTAGACACGCAAATTAACAATTTGTGAATATACTGTAATGGATGAAATTATGCGAGCCGAATCGACTTATATAGTTGATACAATTAAGATTTAGAACGGTATAGCTTTTCTATCGATTCACTTGTATATTAATGTAACCGTTTAAAGTACTTTCAAGAGCTTCGAAGGGAAATAAAACGGTGTTCCGTAGAAGTTTTGACCCTCGTAATAATATTGAAGTTTTCGTTTCGACGTCTGTAATTAAAATCCCATTTCATTATAGATTCTATTATGGAGTGCCGAACGAAAATTAGGTAATTCTTGTTAGACACACCAATTGATAGCAGCGGCCTTGTTATAAATATTAAATATATTTCTAGTAGAAAACGCAATTATGTATTAACGTAGTTGGGTTAGCTTTGAATTTTGTAACACTATCCCTCTAATGATAAATTAAGCCTGTGAAACTTATAGTGTAGATATGTCTGATGATTATATATATATAATATTTTATATTTTTGAAAAAGTAAGAAAGCTAGCGGCAATTGTTAGGTGAGAGATTGATTGCGGGTTCGATTCTCATTTGAGAGAATGACAAAAATTGAGTTATTTCTTCGCTCTGGTACCTAAAACAAAGCGCGAAGTTGAATTTCGCTATTATACACGCAATGTCTCTATTTTGGATAGAAAGTGAAAGCAGGAAGTGTGTGTTTTAATATTAGATTTTCGCATATGCAGAAGATTTAGGGCGAAAAGTGAAGAACTGAATACTAGGTTCTCTCTTCTTTGCGGTAAGACAGTGTAAAACTGTACTAAAATGTAAGGAACTAAAATTTAAAAAAAAGTATCGTCCAGGACGTCCAGTTACTTGCCATTTAGTAGTAGACAAATCCAGGTATGGAAGCTTTTTTTTCTTTTTATAACTTCTATACAAATTATTATACATTTTTTTTCATTACGTTGTATAATATGGATTAACTGACATTATTCTTATGCTCTTAGTTAAGATATTTGACTGCATTTGAAGGTTGCCGGTTCAATTTGGATTAGATATATTTATATTTTAAATACAGGCTCACGCTGTATCCCGCATACAACAGGGTAGGCAGAGGGAACCTAGTGTTAAGACACTCCGTTCCCCACTTTCCGCCGAATATTTTAAATACAGGCTGTTACCAAATTTATACAAAATACTGCGTTGAGTTTCTCAAACTCTCAAGATCTTCATATAACCGGAAAATGAAGGTAAAAAATATAATAATCAAAATTATATTTCACATAGCGGAAGTATCTTTTACCACATAAAAATACTTGACGGTTTACAAGTGACTCTTTGTTGTTTTTATCGATTGTGCTCAATTTTATCGGCCACGTTAATTATTTGTAATGGGTTTTAATTAGTTAATTAATTAATTTAGTCGGAGACGAGAATGCGGCGGGCGGCATCTTTGATGTCGCCACTTAGCCCTTTATTTTGACCGCTTTAGTAAATTTTAAATTTAACATTAAAATTATTGTTAATAGTTAAGGTAGAATTTAATGGTACGATCCGAATTCGGGTTTCGTATGAGATGGAAAAAAAAGATGATTACATGCTAAGGTTTTTTTTAAATAAAATCGTGATTGAAGCGTTCTATGAAGTAATATTTTCCTAGGCTGTGTTGCTTTTATACTATTTTTTTTGTTATTTGCTATAAAGATTGGAATGGATGTTTGTAGTTATTAAACGTTTTCTTTTTGCATTTGATAAAGCGAAGCGTTGAGTTCCGATTTAATACAATGCTTGAAAATTCTCTCGAAATAGTAGAAATATATTACGATTTGTAGACAGTGACTTTCTCTAGATTCTCTCTATGTGAAAATAACAAAGATATTAGACTTGGTAAGATGTAATGATAAGCTACTCCGACTGGCTCGCGACCACTGTCATGTCAAAGACAAACCGCCAAATATCTGATGGTGTGTTCCGGTTCGATGGTATGTAAGCCAGCTCTCCCTATTTCCATTATTCCCATCATTCCTTCTGTCCTACATCCCCAAGGCTAGCAACGCATCCATAACTCTTAATGTTGTGGATGTCTATGGGCGAAGGTAACCACTTAACACTAGGTGGATCTTCTGCTCGTTTGCCTCATTTATTGTATAAAAAAAAACTCTCCGCCCGAAATGAAGACATTGTTAACATATACTTTTATACACGCGTTGCTAGGCAACGCACATTTTATCCACCAATCGCATCACCATTAAATATAAAAGTAACAATACTTATCAATTGAACCTAGACAAATTAGCGCTAACAGTAAACAGTGGAGGAACTGAGTAATTTAGTAATTGTATCGACTAACAAGGAATTAAATAGTAATCAATAGAAGCGGGGCGGCTATTAGAGCTTTCTCTACACGTGATACGGGCACGATAAGATATCGAGATATCGAGATTAACTTGCATTGTCCTGTTTGAGAAAGAAAAATTGATATAATAATGGTGCTGGTGTAATTAGATAAGCTGTTTCATTGTTTTTATATCGTCGTGGTGTGGGGTCTGACTGTAAATGATGGTTGTGGGTTCGATTCCCAGCGGAAGAAATGATTTTTTTTATTATTTTTAGTTTTTTTCTCTAATAAGTGGAATGCGGAGATTCTTGTCACTAAGTTCTCTCTCTTTGCCTACTACTAAGCAGGAAAAAGCTTGAAGTTTGTTTTCTGTTTTTCTTTGTTCACCCGATCCATTTGATTGAAAGAAAGTGAAGAATTTCTCTATATAAATTATGACATTTTACGTTTAACCACGTGTAACTTTATTTAATATTAAATACTCCACAGCTCTTACATACATAATATACGAATATGTTTTCTTTTATCACTATATGTTAAGTTACTATGACAAAGTGGCCAGTCCTGGCCCAGTGGCACAAGCGTGTGACTGTAAACGACTGGTTGTGGGTTCGATTCCCACTCGAGGAGTGGAAATATTTAATATTTCCATTTTCTTCGCTCTGGTGTCGAGGTAAAGCGCGGCGTTAAGTTCCGCCACTTAACACGCAATGCCTCCGAATTCGGCGGAAAGTGGGGAACGGAGTGTCTTAACACTAGGTTCCCTCTGCCTACCCTGCTGTGTGCGGGATACAGCGTGAAGCTATATATATTTTATTTAAGTTACTATGACAAAGATAAGAAACTGATACAAAACTATACGTACAATGTTTTAATAATAATAACAGTTTTGATTTGTATCATCGTCGCGTAGTTAAAATGACTTTGACGCTTCACGCGGTTGTCATCGATTCGATTCCCATTCCCCATTAGGAACAATTAGGTATTAAAAAATCTACGTATATATTTCAAATATAAACAAACATAGAAATTTATATGGCTTTTCAGTTCAACTAGACAGTGTGACATTGGATTTCAACACTCAACACGCAATGGTTATGAAAAATATACACCAGTTTAAGCTTTCAAGTATGATTAGGACTAGCTATCCGCTCGCTGTTTGGCTTGCGTAAATTAAAGTTTTAGCTAATTTAATATTATATTTATTGGAAAGCATTTTTTGGGAACAAAATTTAAATTGTTTAGTTTTTTATTTACGAATCGATTGAAATAAAATAAATACTAACTGTTAAGGGAAGACTACCAAAACAGAATAAACGTTAAACAGTTTTTGAGATTACCTTGAACCAACGAACAGTCGAAAACAAAAAGAAATATAAATCATTTTCAATAGGCCCTAATGAATGATGAACATCTAATGAATTAAATAATTATTAATGCAATCATAATTTTTCTCATATATCTTCCATATACAGACGGTGACCAGTTACATTTTCTTTAGGTATAGTAGTATTTATATTGTTAGAATTATATTCTATGCGTTACGTAACTGATTTAATTAATATAGTTAGTCGACGGCTTCTATAGTATTTTATAGTGTAAAGGAAATTTACTTAACTCGTTAAGTCATAACAAACATAAATCACAATATCGTGTCTGTTAAATTAATTTATTCAAAATTGAAATAATCTTAAAGTGTAAATGATCTTTATAAAATATGTATAACATTCTAAACAGGTGAAGTAAATTATATTATTAAATTAAAATTGAATGTACGTGATTAAGTCAGAAGCTTGAGTGAAGGGTCTCATTCGATGAACTTATAGTAAAGGTTGCTGTCTTGTCATTTAAAAAAAATATCTTCACGTTCTTTCCCCTACAGCAGGATAGACAGAGAGAACTTAATTCCAAGGTATTCTGTTCTCCACTTTCCGCCTAAAATTGAGATATTGCGTGTTAAGTGGCGGAACTGAATTCCGCGCTTTGTCTTTGTTTTTTATATTAAGAATAAGATCGATCGAAAAAAAGTAATTTTGCTCAGAAGAAAGGACATATTGACAAAATTTTATGTTATTTTATTTTATTGGGAAAAAAACATTTTATTATTTTTAAAGTCACTTTTGAAAGGTATTTTCAAAAGTTTAGGGGTACTGTAAAAATACTTATAAGGCTTTAGGACTAATTGTAATTTTCTTTACATATAAACTATGGATCTCAATATAAAATCCAAAAAAAAATAAACAAAGATAAAATTTTATACACAAAATCAGAAATTTAATTTAATTAATCAAATACGAAACTCAGTCATGTAAAATATAAAAAGTTAAAACCAATAAATACACAAGACTCCATTCATGTCTATGTCAAGTAAGTTTTCCTACATTAATGAGCACACATTGATTCAATTAAAGCAGATATAGCGTGAAATCGATGCACTTATTATAAGACAATTAGCTGACTGGCTTGTACCTTTATAAATCAATGGGTATTTCTGCTAGGGAGCGTTACTAGAATACTAATTATTAGAGTTGTGAAGGAAATAATAGGGTGTTTTAATTCTAATTTGAATATAATTAATTAATTATTTATTTTGTCAATTACATAATTACATAAAAAATAAAAAAGTACTTTTGTTTTTTAAAAAAATATGCTTAGATTTTCTTTCATATAGTAGGGTAGAGAGAAGTTTAGTATTAAGACACTCCGTTCTCCATCCGATCCCCGCCTGAAAACGATTTTATATATAACGTGTCGAATAGCAGTATTATACCAGATATTATATGGGGAAAACCGTCAAGCTGTGGAATTTTTGACGTACTAAGCCGCATTATGCTTAGTATATCAAGAAGAGTCCTATAACATCATACTATCTCATAACTATATTTAATTTATATTAAAATAATTTATATATAATTTCGTACAATTTTCATCAGGTTTTATCGACTAATGATTTTCGAATGAAATTTATAAATATATATAATAAGAAATACCCATCAAATCATTTTCTTTCAACTAGTTCTCTTAAAAATATAATTACTTTTTATATACTTAGTTATACTTCGTGTAAACATCTCCTTATGTCCTGCCATTAAGGCCCTGTCTCGTGTCTAATAACCCGTGAAACGATTGCAAATGGCCATATGCAAATTGTCAAGATTTTAATGAATAATCAACATAGCTGTGATGAACTGTAAGTTTCATACTGACATTCATTGTTTAAAATATACTTAAAAAATACTTGAATTATTTCATTGTGGTGTAGTGGTAGCGTTTTCCTTGAGGGTAGCAAGTTTGAAACACAGTCGAGTGAATATTTATTATAAACTTTTATTTATTTTATATTTTTAGCTTCACGCTGTATCGCGCACGCAGCAGGGTAGGCAGAGGGAACCTAGTGTTAAGACACTCCGTTCCCAACTTTCCACCGAATTCGGAGGCTTTGCGTGTTAAGTGGCGGAACTTAACGCCGCGCTTTGCTTATTTCGCAATGTATGTAATTGCCAAGAGTCTTGCAACTCGATTTTAAAACTTAAATCTTTCACTGATTGAACTGAGATTTTATGTACATGTTTAGTTTAGATGACAATTCTGCATGCAATAATGTCACCAACATTATGGTAAGTCCAAGAAGGTGGAGTATCCATGATGTTAGACCAGGTGTTTTTATGCACTCTAACAATATGGATATGAAATGTAAGATCATAATGATAATAATTTAATTTCATTTCTCTAGATATTATAATTTAATCAAAATAAGAAAAATATATTTATACAAATTTAAATGTTCCTAATTAAGAGTAAGAGTTGTGGCCAATCGTGGTCCAGCGGCACAAGCGTGTGACTGTAAACAACTGGTTGTGGGTCGATTTCCACACGAGGAGTGGAAATATTTAATATTTCCATTTTCTTCGCTCTGGTGTCTTAACACTAGGTTCCCCCTGCCTACCCTGCTATGTGCGGGATATAGTGTGAAACTATACAAAAATGAAGAGTATTGTAACATATTTACATACATTTCTATATATGTATATGTCAAATATAATTTTAAAGGTAAATGTCAAACATAATTTTAAAGTTGCAACTCAACTATCTCTACATATATATATACATACCCTCTTTCTACACAAAAAAATAATTTCTTTAATAACGGACTCCTGTACTGTATCCACTATAGCCAGCTATACGGGTAGGTGCGGCGTAAAATACCATGCGAATCATTATGCAACAGGTGGTAGGTAATAAATAGTCTCATTGATACAATATATAATACAGCTTCATTCGTAGGTATGTACTGGACAGCTACTGATGGGAAATTCGGATGTTTGATTGTCGTTTAGCGTATATAGTAGGCTTAAGTTATGCTTGGATGAAGGACAATCTTATTTAGACTTCTTTATTCCTCATAGTAGAGTAACCAGAGGAAGCACAGTGTCAAGACAGTGGGAATTTGAAAGATTGCGTGTTACGTAGTGTAACTAAATGCCATTTTGTCTTATCACAGTCGAGTATTAATAAAAGTGAAATATAATTCCTTTGCTAGTGGGAATCGAACCCACATCCAATCATGTCACAGTCAGATTAAAAATAGAGAACCGTCTGTTGAAAAGAGTCTGCTTTAATATCCGAGATTCTTAAATTAATAAATACAACTCAACAAAATCGATATACTCTATAATGAATTCAAACTAAATCAATTATTCTCTTCTAAAATAATCAATATCAGTTCCAAACACAGAATATTTCAGACTAATGTAATTAAGATTAAGTTGCAAAGCGAAAAGTTGCTAAGTTGCATTGAAAATCTAGAATAACAAATAAGTCTCAGATACTTTTAAGGTCACGTAACAGAAATAAAAGCCTGGCTTAGCCAAGCCGATAGGTTAATGGGTCCCGAAACATACGTTTTAAAAAGATCTTTTCATTCCAAATGTGAACAAATTGGGGCAGTAAAAATAGGTAGTTTTAAATAGTTTATACAGACGTCTAGAACTTGATTTGACTCATGAGGTGCTTATTTTTGGAAGCCTCTATATGTTATTTCTTACACTTATTGTATATACGTAAATACACTTACAATACTATGTGTCCTTAAGTTTCGCTGGTACGTTATAATGTTCTGAATTAACGTAGCAAATATTTTTTTCAAATAAGTTATATTTAATTGAGATTGGAATTCGGTAAATTTATAAAAGTTGTTATACGTACATATGGATCAGTATTAATTTTTTTTGTTCAGCTTCACGCCTTTTAATGCATTTATAGGGTAGTTAGAGAGACGTTAATGTCAAGATACCACTTTATGCACTTTTTGATAGAATTCGACACTACTTGTTGAGTGGCGAAACTCAAAGCTACACTTTGTATTATGTACCAGATACGAGGATTGAAATTCAAATATAATCGTTTCTCCGAGTGATAATTTAACCCACAATCATTGGTTTTTACATTTAGACGCTTCCACTGCGCCACGGTTGCTTCACTGTGAAGTTGAATAAAATTAGGCACACCTAATACCGATCTAGTACATGAATATAGTTAGAGAGAACCCTAGTGTCAAGACACTCCACCCTCAATTTTACATCCAAAATCTAAACCTTTAATTTTAACTTTTTTCTTTTAGCTTCACGTATCTCGCACACAGCAGGGTAGGCAGAGGGAACCTAGTATTAAGATACTCTGTGCCTCACTTTCCGCCGACTTCGGAGGCATTGCGTGTTAAGTGGCGGAACTTAACGCCGCGCTTTACCTCGGCACCAGAGCGAAGAAAATGGAAATATTAAATATTTCCACTCCTCGAGTGGGAATCGAACCCACAACCAGTCGTTTACAGTGACATGTTCGAGCCACTGCGCTACGACTGGTTTCAACACCATCTAATTATTTAAAATCCCTAATACAAAACTAAACGCTAGTAACATCCTCCAGCAGGTGAACTTAGATCTCCTGTTTCCACGTAAGCTAATCGACTTTGTGGTCAGTTACCGACGCACTAACTCCAAACAGACTCAGACTTCCAACTCTTTATAGTATTAGTTCGAATAACTAAAGGACAATGTCGGACTTTGTCGAAGCTAATGGATCGCTATGCTTAGAACGTGAAACTTTTATGGATGACTACAATTGAGTTACAAAAGTCCAAAATAGAGCTTTTCCATTTGGATTGGCTTTTGCTTTGTTTAAATTAATAATTAGATGCTGATGCTGGATTCACCTTTTTTTTATGTTTGTTTAAAATTGTTTTGTGTGATTGGTTATTAAATATTTGTGTTATTTTAAAAATTCGAAGTTAATATTATTATCACCGTCATATGAGGTCGTCGTGGCATTGTGCTATTGCGTCTGACTGTAAGCGCGACTGGTTTGAATTCAATTTCTACTCGAGTTCCATCATTTAATACCTAATGCCTCGATTACAGGCGAAAAATGGAGAAAGTAGCGTTTCGACACTAAGTTCTCGGACTCTCTTATGGTATATTTTATAAACTTAGTTAAAGAGTACTAAGTTTTAAGCTCCGATCATGTTAATGAAAAAAGGAAATTATATATAAAAAAAAGATTATTTAAAAAAGGTACAGACCTTATGTCCGTAGTGATATAAATTAAATTGTTAAAAAAAAGAAAAAAGACACTAAGTTCTCCGCGGCTACCCTGCTATGCAGGAAAAAGCGTGAAAAATCGTGCTTTTTTAAAATTCTTAAGTAAATTATGTAAGTCCTTTTTTACAGGAAAGCTTATCACGTAAAAGTAATTGTTACGTAATATTCCAAATATAGAAAGTATTAAAAATATCCATTACTAAGAGACCAACTTGTATGGCAAGGTCCTTAAGAAAATATTTTATATTTAAAAAAAAACGAGGTTAAATTTGCGATTAATTGTAAAATTTTATGTGCGTGTGCTATGAGTTTTTATTTTTAAAGTCTATTTTGGTTACAACAGTACAGTACCTAACTTTCATATTATAAATTATACTTTAAATTTAACTATTTATTACCAGACTGAATAAATTAACGTTAACAAAAAAATAATCAAAAAATATACTGAAAACATTGAATATATTTTCAATAAATCTTAACGTCACGTACAGACATCCTTTCAAAAACACTTTATAGTTCATACCTTTTAAACGCGGTTAAGTTCTACCTACATAAATTAAGGCGACTATGCGTATTATAATTGTGAAACATATATGTATGGACCTGTTTTTTATTCATTTCTTAACTTTTATATTATGTCATACATATTTTTTAACATTTCGTGTTGTAAAAATCTAATAATCATAAATACAACTTTAAATACTAAAAATAGTTGTAACTTTGGCTCACCAAAAAATCCAAAATTTTAATATGCCCATTTTTTAACAGGCTAATCTTATAATTTTACTTACTTGGCGAATCAGCAAGCAGATCACCATCGTCCTGCACAGGTGACTTCACAGAGCTGGGCGACAGTTTCACAGGCGGATGGGGTGAGGCCGTGGGACCGCTGCCCACGCTGCCTGCGCTGCTCGTCGTGCCGGCGTTCGAGTGAGACGTTGTGATTGTTATCTCACCGTTGGATGCTGCCAGCCTGTGGAGATTGGAGGTTTTGTTATTATTTGGATTTCAATCTAGGACTTATGATTAAAAAATTCTTCTATATAAAAGGAATAGAATTGTAAAATAAGATAAACAAATATTTTTTTATAAGTTAATATGTAATGTTTGTTGTGTAAGCTCAAAATATTTTTCATGATGAAAATTTTTTTTTAATCACTGTTTAGAATTTTCATTATTTTTTCCGCATAACAGTGTCGGCAAGGAGTACCTACTGTCAAGACACTCTGCTCCCTACTTTCAGCCTGAGTCAGACGTAATGTTTGCTGATGTTTGTTTTCTGCTGATGCGTTGAATGGCTTCAACGCATCAGCAGAAATCCCACACAATATGGGAATCAGAGAGAACCTAGTGACAAGACTGAAAAGAATGGAATATTCTGCACTTTCTGTCTGAAATCGAGGCGACGCCAGACCGGAGCTCATCACCAGAGCGTAGAAATATTATTTTTAAGTACATTCATTTGCCCGAGAAAAATCTAACCAACAATTACTACTTGTACAGTCAAAGACCATATAATATCTAAGGAAAATAAATAAATTGGCTGCTAAAGAAAACGGACAAAAATTTGAACGCAGCGGGATTCGAAACCGTGCCCCCTGAATACCGTTCAGACGCACTCACCACTGAGCCATGCGTTCTACTATCCGCTGTGTCGAAATTCTTATACGCTTTATTACAACTTATTTTCGTTGTTAGAATTAGTTATATTATAAGTTCATTATCACATAAGTGGAAGAAAAACTATTTAGTATATTTTTTCATGAATTTAAAGGAAAATATGGCCCAATATGATCGTTTATAAATACATATTTGTATGATGCAAAAAAAAGCGAATGACATTACAACGCAGATGCTTCCCTGGACACTATTATTTTATGGCCATACACTTCACATCGAATGTAGTTTATTAAATTTCTATGAACATGTTGTAATTATAATTACTTCTATAGTGTTATAACGTAATGTATTTTAAAAAGACTCAATAATTTATTCAAATTATAGTAAATATGTAGGGGAGAATAACTATGTGTAACCATTTTTTGTAAACGATAACCATCGTCGCCTTGTATTTTTTGCTAATGCAAGTTGTATGTATGTTCTAGTGTTCGTATGTCAGGAATGCATACTTATATTATAAATGCAAATGTCTTTGTACTGGCTGTCGCGCTTTCATGGTTAATCTACTGGTCCGATTTTCAAAAACCAACCTTTAAAGGGTTGAAATAGGGGATGAAAGATTATATGAAAAATCTACATCTCTCGACCGATTGTAATGAATTTTGGCATTTATATAGTTTATAATCCAAGGTTAAACATAGGCTACTTTATTTTTCCAAAATCCACCCCCGAGGGTTGCAATATACCGAAATATATCGAGGGTTGCAATATGCCGCGAGCGGACCGCTAGTATATAATAAGCGACTAGTATTATACTATTTGCTAAACAATAATAAAACATTGTAATTTAATAATAATAAATATATTTGTTCAATATATCTTTTACGTGCCTCAATCAATCAATGCAAGCCAATCTTAAAACGCATTTTTGCACCATTTATTACCGACTGATTATTATATTTTGATTTCGATTATTTACAGTAGTGCGTGGTCACACGTAGTCTGACTTTCTACCATTGACCTAGGGCAACTGTAAGAAATTCGAAACGTCATGTTTTATAAAAATATATTTTTGAAATAGTAAAAATATGAGCCACTGATGCGATTGAAATAGTTTACTTCAAAAATCACTAGAAAGAACTTAGCATCAAGACACTCCATACTCCACTTTACACCCAAAAGACAATCCAAATTCATTATATTGCATTTAATTGATGAAACAACGTTTTTTGTTTTGCTTAAACAGTAAAGTGGGAATAATTTAAATATAATGAAACCCTGATATAGATTCGAACCCACGACCAATCGCGTTTACAAGGCGCTGTCCCACTACACAACAATAGCTTCTACACGCAACAGTACATAATAAAACATTATTTTGTACACATATTTCAACTTAATTCATATTAAACATTAGACTGACACAAAACAACATTTAAAAAAAGCCAGTTCCTTCAACACAACAATAGTGTTGTGATTGTAGTCGCAAGTGGCGATGCACGATGCGGCGCGCTTCATTAAGTGTGCCGTTGCATTAGCGGTAATTGCGGGCTAATTAGGGCCCCATCCGTTGCAATGAGCGCATACAAACAAAACACTTTTTAAAACTTGACGCATGGGAATCGTGCAAATTATGTGAAATTTGCGACTTTGTCGTATTATAATGGTGTAGTATGGCGTTGATATGTATATTTTTTTTGTTTTATATTTATTTATTTTTTTAGCTTCACGCTGTATCCCCATAACGGGGTAGTCCGAGAGAACCTAGTGTGAAGACACACCGTCTTCCACTTTTCGTACAGAAAATCCAGACGTTGCGTCGCGCTTTGTCAAGATACCAGAGCGAAGAAATGTAAAATTATAAAAAAAAATCTTTAACTGGGAATCGACTCCACAACCATCGAGATGCAGTCCCACTGCTCCACGATGGCCCCTATTTATTCTTAATAATAATTAAAAATTACTAATTATTATTTTTTTCACTTTTTTTTAATGAATTTGTATGAATGAGCGACTAATAAAGAGATACGATACATCATCACTATTATTTTTTGTGTTTCTAAAGTGTCTTTTATTATGTCATTTTATAAGTAGTGTAGTTAAACATAATGTTGATAATGGAAATTTTATCTATCTATTGTACATAATGCTTCTTTCTGATTGCTTATTAAGTGAAAAACCTAAGTTCTTCCTACCTACCGTTCAATATGAAAGTACTACACTGGCTTTAAAGTGAGCTAAATCACAAAAACAAAAATCCAGATCCTGATTGCCATGGAAAGAACATGAGATTCGTATTATATAATTTTTTAAATTAAATAATAATTCCAAATTCCAGGCAGAACGCCACAAGTGTGTAAAAAGTGTGTGCAAGACTTTCTTATCGTTTAGAAAAAGCTAATAAAAACAACTAAACAAAAACACATTTATCGTCAAAAAAAATAACATAATTAACAATTCTAATACAAAAAATCATTAAGACGATATTACCAAAATATGTTTACAGAAATTACTATCGACATTTAATCGTTGCACATTAATCTAGCGAAGCAATTTCTTACCACACTCGTCCCTACTAGAATAAAACTCACACATGCATAACTATGTACATGTGTGTGTATGAATGTATATGTGTGTGTATGTATGTATGTATGGACACTTGAACGCACACACGCGCGCTAACATTAATTGTTCCTTCAATTTATCAACACGTTAGATACTCGGCCGTTGCAGAGCTACGCCTTTCGGAGATAATTATTTTTAAAATCGCTGTTTAGTGGCAAAAATGAGCCCCTTCACGTTTACTAAAGTACTGCTTTTATGTAGAATGGAACAAAATGTTTTGTTAAATAATATTTTTATTTTTTAATTTAGTTTACATTTTTTTGTCTGTTTTTGTGACATTTTTCTTTGGAAGCAGTATCTAAGTTATAACTACGTAGTTAGGTTAGTTACGAGAAAATGAATATATGTATTTTTATTTCCATCTAAGTTTAGGCTATCGTCTGACTGTAAACGCGATGGTTGTGGGTTAGATTCCCATATTGTGGAATTTACATTATTTTTTCATTTCTACGTTCTGGTACTTAAATCTTTAATCTATGCCTTAATTTTGGACGGAAAGTGGAAAACGGAGTGTCTTAACACCATTCTCGTGATAATTCAGGGGTGGGCAACCTTTTGACGCTACAGGCCTGGCGACGAGCCAACTTAAATTTTGACATTCTTTGACAGGTCATATTCACAATTCTTAATCATATTTCAAAGGTAGCAGTAAATTATCTAAAATGTAAATAACAGCTTGGTGGGTCGCATTCAATTATAAAGCGGGCCGACGATTAGGCACCCCTGTTCTAATTGTAAGTGGAAAACTAACCCATTAACATCGCGTGTGTATAGTTTTTATAACTTCACTACTTTGTCGTTTATGAAGTGTACATATTAATTCTGACTTAATTCTGTCATTGTGGGATAATACACGAGTATTACTAATTGAATATTTTCTAACAATTGTAAGGAGTATAACATATAAGTCATACTATGTAGGTGACTTCAAAATGTTTATTATATTCATAATCCATACTAATATTATAAATGCGAATGTCTGTCTGTCTGTCTCTTATGCTTTGGATGAAATTGGATTTGGATGAAATTCAGAATGAAAGTAGTTGAAAATCTAGGCTCAAATATAAGCTACTTACTATATTTCAAATAGCAACCTCTAAAAGCTTGAAATAGGGAATGACAGTTTGTATGAAAATTTGTGTAGTTACACAGACGAAGCCGCGAGTGGTCGCTAGTTTACCTTATATTACAAAATAAGTAGATTTTTCCTTTTAATTCAGTACGCTGGAAGTAAATGTAGGGTCTTTTATTATGACGGTATTACAACAATGACATAATATGAATATTTTCATTATTTAAAGCGATTTAAGATAAGCTTTTGGAAACCGTATACGCGAGATCCTTTTCATCATTGTTTCGTATACTTTTACATTAATATTATAATAAAATACTATATTTATAGATGTTTAAGTATATAGAAGTTGAAAAAAGATTATGTTAAGCTTTCAGATACTTATTTTTCTTTTTTTTTTCATCGTTATCAGGGTAGTCATTGGGCCTAATGTCAAAGTGCCTAAGACAAAGCGCAATACTAAGTTCACCACTTATCACGTATTGTCTCGATTTCCGGCGGAAAGTGGAGGACGGAGTGACTTGACACTAGGATCTCTTTGACTACCCCTTTATATGAAAAAAAATGTGATGCTTTTTTTTTTTTAAATTATTAACCTCAATAGCCTTAACCGTACCATCGATGATTCATATAATATGTTTAACAACTTTCCGCCTAAAATCGAGATATTGCGTGTTAAGTGACAGAGCTCAACGCCGCGCCTTGTCTCAGGTACCGTTTACAGTCAAGCGGCCTGTGTTACTGCGCCACGTTGGCCTTTATCGCTGGGTATAATGTGTGAAATCAAGTTATTGTAAAAATTACGTTTTAAGATAGTAACTGTTGAATTCTCGCTAAAGTTTCGTTGCAAAAGTGAAATATTGACAATACTGACAATTTTATTTCAACTTAAATTTAATTTTGTAGTGCTAATAATTGCATAATTACAATTGCAAAAATACAGAAATTCGTATTTTTTAATTAACTATATATGTAGGTAATACAAAACAAGGTAAACCCAACTAGTAACCATGTATGAAAAATTATATTGTCATTCACAAATAAGCTTTATTACGTTGTAAAATTAAAAGGACGAGCAACTCTTAAGGAAATGTTGAACATATTATGTGAATCATTAAATCATCGAGGGTACGGTTAAGGCTATTGAGGTTAATAATTTAAAAAAAACAGCATCACGTTTTTCCTGCAGGGTAGTCAAAGAGATCCTAGTGTCAAGATACTCCGTCCTCCACTTTCAGCCGGAAATCAAGACAATACGTGATAAGTGGTGAACTTAGTATTGCGTTTTGTCTTAGGTACCAAAGAGAAATGAAAATCTATACTAATATTATAAAAGCAAAAGTATGTCTGTCTGTATCTCACGGCTAACCTATCGGTCCGATTTTGATGGAATTTATAATTAAAAAAATCGAAGACCCAGAGTTAAACACCCTTTTTAAAAAAAAATCAACCCCTAAAGATGAAATGGGGGATGAAAATTTGTATAATCAACTGAGTAGTTACGTCTAACTAATAATATATACCTAAGTCATTCCCCTAAGTTGAAATTGATGCCATAACCATTGCGCTTACACACAGATACTCTCCCACTGTGCCACGACGGCGTCTCGAGATTAATAATTAATTACAATTAAATAATGTAAAATCAACCAAATAAAAATGCCCGTGTGCTCTTGACAGGCAGATATTTCGAAACCGTTCTGCGGCTATAATTGTGAAAATATTAAAGCACCTCCTAATTATTGTGGCAAGCCGTCCACTTCTTTATGTGTTCTTGTAAAAATTTATTGGATTCCCACAGTAATTGTATGTGAGAGTCATTAATAAAAATGTATGATTATTATTATGTCTTTTTTTCATTATTATTTTAATTTTAATAAGGTACTTGTGGTTGTTTCAATAAATGTTGTATTGTTTCAGAGTGATTCGATATTACGTCTCGATATTGTAGGGCTGAAGAACTGTACTGAAATTATTATGTTTTCTGTTCGAAAAATTATCAATTTCTCTTTAACAATATTATAGTGTTAAGACAAAAGCTATACCCATATATGGCGAATGCATAACCAGTTCGGTGACTACAGCCAAAATTATATATGACAAGTTGTTTTACGAAATTTTTACGTAATTTATTAAAATACAAGAATGACGGTGTAATTTTAAAATAATTTACTTTTATTTTGAATTTTTTTAAGGTTAACTACAAGTAACGGTAAGTCTGATAAAGGAAGAGGAAAGATGGCGGTATTGTGTTTTATTAACTACTATTTATTATGTTTTTCTATATTTATAATAGTTTATTAGTCGTCTAATATTACTATATCTAGATAGTCTACTATCTAGTCTACTATCTAGTGTACTATATAGTCGTCTACCACTAAACGTAATAAAAAGGATTTTTTTCAGTTTTTTTCTGTTACCTAGAAATTTTGTAAAATTCTTTGAGTGCTCACCTACATACAAATTTCAGCTTTATACTAACAGTAGTGTCATCTGTGCCTTATCTGTTAGTCACTGAATAACTTTCTTCAAAAAAGAAAATACTTAAGGAATGCATTTTTTGATTACAATGTTACTAGTAAAATTCATTTACTTAACAGGATAGAAAGGTAAAGAGGAAGTGATATAAGGGAAATTAATATACACATTGACTTTCGAAAATATAGTTGTTACTGTACTGAAGGCAACTAAGGTCATGCGGAGAGTATTTAAGAAAAGTTTGTTGACAGTTAAAGGAAAGAGGTGAACCTTGATTAGTATCATATAACTGTTATTAATAAATATATATAAAAAAAATATATAAAAAAAATATTATAAAAAAACCTATATATTAACAAAAAGATGAAAAAAAAAATAAAAAAATATATTTATTTTTTAATATAAATCTAAATCGTCCTATTGTAGTCAAAGGAAAAGTTATATTCCTTAATACATTTTGTCCCAAATAAAATATTATTTTGCAATGAAGAAAGGAAAATTATCATACATATTATACAGTTATTTCCAAGTTACATCACTATTAAAGACATGACGTAATTTAGGAGCTGTATTTTAAAAAATATATATTATTAAATTCAAAATCAACGTTTCAATCTTAACAATAACCGAATGATTGATTAAACAATATTAAAAGCAGTTCAATTAATTGAATGATAATAAATATAACGTAAGAGTAATTCGAAAGTGAATTATTTTGAAATAAACTTTGACGATAAGATATAAGTCTAATTAAAATTAATAATTTTAATGGTATAACGAATCTGAAATTGGCAACACTTAAAAATTGTTATAAAGATTGTTATAACGGTTTTTTAACGTTCACAAGTTATTTTTTTAACTTTTGAATAAATGCAAAAGTTTTAGTTCGGGAGTCTTATAAAATATATATTAATTAAAAAAGGCATAGATTAGAGTTTGAAATTAAGTTTAGTTGTCTTTTGTTATTTCATTTTTTTACATATGGAAGGAAATTTAATTCTTAATTAAACTACGAGGCCGTCGAAGCGTAGTAGCCCACTGGGTATAACAGCAAAGGAGATGGTTGCCGGTTCGATTTCCATTCAATGATTATATTTAAGTTAATTTAATTCCTCTTTTCTAGTACCTTTGACAAAGCGTGGTATTGAGTTTTAGACACTCAACATGTAATGTTTCGATATCAGGCAGAAAGTGGAAAGCGGAGTGTGTTAATACTGCTATGCAGGAAAAAGTGTAAAGTGTGAACTGAAGGGAAAAGTGAATTAAAAAAAATACCAGTAGAGTCGTTGATGCGTAAATCATGCGTTGTCTTAACAACGGTTAGGTATGTAATTTTATACAAAAGTGTAGGTTTAATATGTGTACGTGTGTGTAATATTAATTTGTTTTTAATGTTACTGTTTATTTATTGTCTTTAATATATATTTTTTAATTTTTAATTATATAAATAATAATGACTCTGCATTTTAAATGAGAAATACGTCTTAATATACTATTTCGTTTGGTTACAATCTGTTTTGGAAAGATAAATTAAAATATTATATTTACACTAATATAATTTCTTATGTTGATTTAGGGTAAGAGGTCAGTCGTGGCGCAGTGGCATGAACGTGTGACTGTAAACGACTGGTTGTGGGTTCGATTCCCAGTCGAGGTGTGGAAATGTTTAATATTTCCATTTCCTTCGCTCTGATATCAGAGGCAAAGCGCAGCGTTAAGTTCCGCCACTTAACGCGCAATGCCTCCGAATTTGGCGGAAAGTGGGGAACGGAGTGTCTTAACACTAGGTTCCCTCTGCCTACCCTGCTGTGTATGGTATACAGCGTGAAGCTAAAAAAAAGAAAAAAGAAAAGTTATGTTGACGATTTTCAATTCATTTTACATACATATATACGCATTTAGAATGCACCTATATAAGAAAAGCTACGTGTAAACAATAAGGAAAAAAAATCACCAAACAAACATAACATTACAACATTGTTTCATTTCTAACACTAATCTTTACAATAATTGACTTATTTTCCAATTGTTTCGCACATTGTAGGTGAGTTCATTTGTGAACGGAAAAAATACGTAAATATACGTAGTTATATTACATTGTCTTGATGAGATATTTTTAATTGTTACAATAACATATATATTTTAGTAGTTTAGTGTTAAGACACTCCGTTCCCCACTTTCCGCCGAATTCAGAGGCATTGCGTGTTAAGTGGCGGAGCTTAACGCCGCGCTTTGCCTCGACACCAGCGCGAAGGAAATGAAAATAATAAATATTTCCACCCCTCGAGTAGGAATCGAACTCACAACCAGTCGCATTACAGTCACACTTTGTGCCACGACTGGTCCCAAAAAATGAAGCATGTAACTTTTTATTTTGAATAAAATGATTTGACTTTGACTTTTGACCTTGTATATTAAGTTAGCATTAACGTAATTACAATCATTTGACTGTTTTAATTCATTTTTTTGATACGCAATAGAAAATTTAATGTAACTATATACAACATTCAGGCTAAGATTAAGACGTTTTATACATCTTTATGGTTAAATTGGTTGCAATAAAGAATACAAAAAAAAACGCAGCGGTATTCGAACCTGCGCCTCCTGAACAGCGTTCAGGCGCTCTCACCACTGAGCTTATCACTTGCACAATAATAGCCTCAATTGCGGATATATTACATATTTTATATAAATACTGTACTATAATTAACGTTATTAGAAAATTATTCATCGTTTTAATTATATATAAATACTACTTAAACTTATCTACCTATTGTGTCATAATTTTATATATTCTGTATTATGACTCAATGACAGTGACAATCAGTTATATTTATTGTATCATAGTCTAACACAGTATTATCGGTATAAGTAGTAATTTAGACTATCAATCATTCAACCATCAGTGATTTATGCTGTGGGGATAATAAAAATTTAGGAACACTATGCTTTTTCTCGCAAAGCAGGTTAGTCACGTAGAACGCAATGTCAAAACATTCCATTCTCTACTTACTATTTGATTTCAAGACTTCATTCTCCCAAGAGGGAATCGAACCCATTACAAAACCTGCTCATAATCAAATTAATATTATATAAATATATAAGAAATAGAAAACAGGGCCAGTCGTGGCGTAAAGGCACAAAGTTTGACTAAACCGGCTGGTTGTGGGTTCCATTCCCAATCGAGGAGCGGAAATATTTATTATTTCCATTTTCTTCGCTCTGTTGAGGCAAAGCGCGGCGTCAAATCCCACCATTTAACACCCAATGCCTCCGAATTCCGCAGAAAATGGGGAACAGAGTGTCTTAACACTAGGTTCCCTCTGCCTAGGGTAGGCAGAGGCTGTGTGTGGGATACAGAGTGAAGCAAAAAAAAAAAAACAAAAACGCTTACAAAACCAAAATCTTACTACGTATGTTTACACGACCTTGTCTAAAAAATTGTATTCACAAAACCTTTTGTTACGTACTATTTCACAATGATTCTACATTTTAATGTAACTTTAATAGTCGTCAAATGGCATACAATATTTATCTAGATTGTAGGCCAACAGAAATGAGGTATTAAACTTAATTATGGATGCGAGAATTAATGCTTCCAGGCAGTAATTATGAGGTCGCATTAACTTAATGTCTTTGAAGTACCTACGCGCACATATAAATTCACTTAATGGATGCACGGTACAATCGAATACTGAAATCTTAAGTTTAATAATACCATTGTTACGTTATTAAAATTTGTAAGTAGTATTTTTTTTACGTATAAGTATATATATGAAGTATTTTTTTGGTGATTTAGTTCTTTTAGTTTTTAATTTCAAACATTGTATATTTAGCACTAACCAAAGTATACATTTTACTTAGATAACATTTTAACTTATAGATTTAGCATAAGCCTATAGATTTAGCATAGATATGCTAAACGTACTAAATACTTTTCAAAAGTTTACTTTACTGTCAGCAATAAATCTGTATATCACAATTACTATAAAAGAAAGAAGTCCCGCTGAGTTTCTTGCGCCGGTTCTTCTCAGGTCTGAGGCATTAACGTTAGTGAACCGGTGGTAAACTATTTTATGTTCAAAAAATGAAGCATGTAACTTCTTATTTTGAATAACATTATTTGACTTTGACTTTCACTTTGACAGCGTAAATATATTAAATGTCAAATATATTGAATACAATTTGACCGTTCTTATGGACTTAACCTAATGGACCAGTTTTTCTTTCTTAATTAAACTAGAGTAAAGGCAAAAGTCATGATATGAATTTAACCTAACTAGACTTAATTTATTTAAAAAAATCCTTTTAATTTTTGTTATTTTTTAATTTACGCAAGTAATTTATGATAACATTTTCGCTTACAATACATTAATTATTTTAAACGAGCAAAAGATTTATAGAATGAGTACACGCATAGTTAGTTATATTAGAAATTCAGTTCAACAAATAGAATATGTAATGAAATGTAGAAGTAGCAGTTTAATACTTTGTTTTAATTGATAATAAGAAACGACTACGACTTGATATTTCTAAGGAAAATGTCACGATTTATTGTTTAACGTCCACGGAAAATTACCTTTATCCATACTTATATTATAAATGCGAAAGTCTGTGTATCTGTCTGTCATGCTATCACGGCTAATCTACTGGTCCGATTTGAATGAAATTTAGAATGAAAGTAGTAAAAATGACTGGGTCTAACATAGGCTACTTAGCTTTTCAAAAATCAACCTCTAAAGGGTTGAAATTGGTGATGAAAGTTTATATGAAAAATCTACCGCTTGACCGATTGTAACGAATTTTGGCATATGTATAGTTGATAATCCAAAGGTAAACATAGGCTACATTACTTTTCTAAAATTCACCACCAAGGGTTGCTGCAATATACTGAAACAGCGAAGCGGCTCGCGTGTTATTTATATATCATGGATCATTATATATCTTGGATCATTTCTTAAGGTTAGTTATGGTAGAAAGTGCATGTTTATAGAGCAGTCTATAAAGTAAGCTGTTAACTACATGTTGAATTCTTCTTTATTGAAGAAAGCATGTACGACGAAAAATTACTTTAAAGCAATGTTAAGATTTTGAATATTAATCAAATTGTAACAAGGTCATCGCTTGACGTAGTAAAATAGTGTAATAGAACGGAGTGTCTCGACAATCGGTTTTCTGTGGCTACTTTAGGGAAATTGCATTAAGATATTTTTTCTAATATATTAATATAAGGAAACTGAGTATCTAATAACAACATTTCACCAAACAAATCATAATACTATATTTTTATGGACATTCATCGTTTTGTTTTCTATTTATTTAATCATTGAAATTTAGAGAAAATTGACGAAATTACTGATACCAATACTGAAATTTAAAACCCAAAGAAAATACCTTCGAGTTTAGTCAGTTACTTCGCTGCGCTACATTGGCTTCGTCCACTACATATTAATTATATTCATGTCACTCTGCATACTAAGCCTTTCAGTTCTTGACTGTGTTACGTGTAAATCAAAACATTAGGCTTTTATGTATCTTGCCTACTTATGGTGGTGATACGCGTTATGACCGCATAAAATACAAATATATTTATGAGAAACTGTGAAGTACCCAGTTATTTATTTATATGTTTGATTTAACTAAATGTTTCTAATTTTGTATATCATAGTGGTAATATAACGTGGCTTATATTTTTTGGAGACTTTTACGTAAAGTGCAAAGAGCTAGTCAGAGAGACTAGCATACAGCGTGAAGCAAAGAGCTATGTCTTAGTTGGTAATTTCGTTAAGTGTCATGAAAAAAATAAAAATTTAGAAATATCTCACAAAAGTTACGGTACACTGGGCTGTTTATTAATTAAATTGATAAAATTTAATACGTTTATAACGTATTTATATAAGAATTGTTTTTCTTATTGGCTTTCTTTATTACTTATCTATATTTAAAACTTTGAGTAAGCCAAATTTCACACTGCTCCGTAAAACTATCATAAAAAGAGTTTCAAAGATTTTCTTGCGCACACAACATATTCATATTATTATAACCACTAATTTATATAATTACAAAATTATCCTCAAGCAAAAATTCTTCAAAACAATAAAATAAAATTAGTATTTAAAAAATAATTAGCTAATAAATTAAACACAATTATAATGCTATAAGGCATTAATGCATTGCATCTAACACAGCCTTGAGAGCTCACCGTCGTAAAGTCTGATGTATTCAAACGCGATATCGCATAGAATCTATTTATCACTATTACTCGGATTAGACGCGTCACGGGCGCTAAGGTAATTATACGTTGGAATACTTAATGCCTCGAGCGTACCTAATTATATGTTCGCTTTAAAACCCCCCCGTGAACGGATTGCGGCTGTTGCTTGGCTTTTTTTTCAATTTTTTGAAATTTTAATGTAATTTTTTGGGTTTTTTTTATTAAGAAATGGACGTTTTGCATAGTGGCTATATTTTTATATTAAAGGTAGCGAATTTGAATTTGGTTGTAGCAAATTCTTTGCCTAGTTAATAATATTCTACTAAGTATTAACTTCACGCTTCACGCATAGCATAGAATAGTCAGAGAGAATTTAGTGTTAAAACACTCCGTTCTCCATTTTCACCCGAAATTGAGATCTTAGGCGTTGAGTGGTATAACTTAATACCTCGTGGACATGAACCCACAATTAATTGTTTTTACAATCAAACCCTATCTCATTTTATTAAGTGTTATTTAAAGAATTTTCTCAATTTTTTATCATACAACGAAGAGTCAAGATACTCCCACACGCTTCTCGTCCGGATTCGGAATATTACCGTGCATTGTCTTAGTAAGCAAGTAAAGGACAATAATTTAAATAAAACCATTTCCCAAGTCGAGAATAAACCCTTAACCATCACGTTTGTAGTCATACGCTTTCCCACAGTGCCACAACAGCTTTGATAGGATGGTACATTTTAATAATTAACATAATTTTCGGAATTTAGCTTCACCTGTTTTCTAGTAACAAGTTTGATTTCTCTCTGATGTTAATACTTTGCAAGGTAAAGAGTCGTTGTATAACAACACCTGCACATTACTTATATACCAGTGTTTTTACATTATAATTATGATGTATTAAAATTTTATATTTCCTCGTAATTAAATATGTTTAATTGCTAATTAAAAATAAATACTAATTTGAGTTGTTTTTTTTGTTCTTTAAACGATTAACAAGTGGTCGAACAATGAAGTAATTCTGCAATAAAATAGCAAACAAAACAGTCGTTAACTTGAGTTTAACGTTAGATTGGGATAATTTTTAACACTAAAGTACGGGTATAGTAGGTAAGTAAAGTTTTTTTTCATGATATTTTTTTAGCTTTACGCTGTACCCCGTACATAGGGTACAGGATAGGCATGGGGAACCTAGCGTCAAGACACTCCGTCATCTACTTTCCGCCGAATTCGGAGGAATTGCGTGTTAAGTGGCGGAACTTAACGCCGCGCTTTGCCTCGGCACCTGAGCGAAGAAATTGGAAATATTAAATATTTCAACCCCTCGAGTGGGAATCGAACCCACAACCAGTCATTAACAGTCACACGTTTGTGCCACTGCGCCACAACTGGGCTCAAATACATATTTTATATTTTTACCATACTTATGCGATACACAAATCTCTGATAATATAGAGGCGCATTGGCTAAACGACACATGTACGAAGTTTGTGGGTTCAATCCCCATTCGACACGCATAATAACTCAAAGCAGTCTCTATTTAAACAGAAAGTATAGAGAATCGTCATTAACTTCCCCATTTATATAAAAAAAAAAAACAACTGTATAATCTAAACATATCTAGTTGCAAACGTATTAGAAATAGCCAATTATAGATATTTATATAAGATTTATGGTAAATTACTCTAGCTCTACCAATAATTAAGACGTAATCTGTAACTAGAATCAGGTTATATGATTATCAAGTATTATTAAAATACCTTAGTATTTATATTAATCAATGTATATCTACTTGCATTAAAATCAAGTATATATGTACAATTTCAAATCAGAGCAAAAATCTTTTTAAATATGAATAAAAAGTCATAATTTAATATTTATTCTAACTAAAATCATCATTTTTGGAGAGATAAGGTATTTTAAGTTGAAATATCATTTGATTATTTCGAATTCTTAGTAAATACGGTTTCCAGCGTCAATATTTAAAATTGCACAGCCAAAACTACTGGGGAACGGAGTGTCTTAACACTAGGTGCCCTCTGCCTGCCCTACTGTGTTCGGGATACGGCGGGAAGCTACAAAAAACCTATTGGGTATATAGAAAGTAAAAGTTCGGCTAAAGGTCACCTTATGGAGTGTAAGTACTAAAGGATTTCCTTACAATCCTATGGAAACGAGAAAAAGCAAGAATTATTGGTTTCTTACATACTAGGAACCGCCTCTTTGTTCTGCATGGCGGGAAGAGCTGAGCGAACTACATATTTAATATTATAACATGTTTAAAAGTTTGAAAGGAAACGCTTAACACTAACATAACACTTAACCTTCCACAGCCTAAGTCTATGGGCACTTTTTGACCATTTAAAAACTACAATTACAATTGTCACCAAAAAACTTCACAGCACACAAGACACTGTGTTCAATATCTCTGCCAAATTTCAGAGGTCTACTACAAATAGCCCAGGAAGAGAAAATACACAATGAAACATACTTTTGATCAGTAAAATGTAAAATAAAAGAGTAACGAATTTAAATCAAAAGCTTAATCAGATAAAGGTATATAGGCAATACAAGTAAGTATAATATTTATTTAATTATTTCATTTTCACAAGAGAATATAGAGCCAAGAGACTTTGACATGACATTCTTCAGTATAATATGTAGACTAATCATATATTAATAAATAAGTATGTATAATAATAATACATTTATGCATTATGTGTATAATTTTTAAATTAGCAACATTGTATCTGGAAAATTATATATCTTAAAACGTGACACAGTTTTATTGTTAGTATAGATAGATATATGTATTTTTATATAGGTATTCTAGGTGTGGCCAGTCGTGGCCCAGTGGCACAAGAGTGTGACTGTAAACGACTGGTTGTGGGTTCGATTCCCACTCGAGGAGTGGAAATTATATTTCCATTTTCTTCGCTCTGGTGTCGAGGTAAAGCGCGGCGTTAAGTTCCGCCACTTAACACGCAAGCCTCCGAATTCGGCGGAAAGTGGGGAACGGAGTGTCTTAACACTAGGTTCCCTCTGCCTACCCTGCTGTGTGCGGGATATAGAGTGAAGCTATTTATTTATTTATTTTAGATAATGTTATGTAATGTTTGTTTAACGTCAATAAAATCATGACAATCAATCAATCATCACCTTTTTTCTGGTAAAAGGAGAAAATCCAATGACAAAACATTTAATTTTCGATGTCGTTTTCAAGACCCTATGTGATCGTCAGGGAAGTTGAATACTGAATGTAGTTTATGGGTAGGATTCTTATACAGGGAAATGATTATATTTAAATTATTATCATTTTTTCACTCTATTATCTATATGATAAAGCTCTATTTTAGGCAGAAAAGTAAGTGTTTTGAAACTAAGTTTAATAAGACATGCGGAAAAAACGTGAAAACGTGAAAATATAAAAATATATATTCCCAATATATTCTTATGATATTATCTTATAAAGCACAAAGCATACCATGGCTCAGTAGTTTGAACTGGAATCAATACGGCAATATTACGTACGGCAGTACAAACAGGAGTTATACCCTACTCGATTACGAAGAGAGGCCCGCTACGCCCCGATGTAATACTTAGATGATTGCTCGGTTACAGCTCGGTAACATATTCTATTATAAATCTATACCCATATATTCGTATTCTATACTATAGTATAAGCACAAAAGTCTGTCTGTCTGTCTGTCTGTTTGTTTGTCTGTTGCGCTTTTACGGCTCAACTACTAGTCCAACTTAGATGGTGTTTGGATTGAAAATAATTGAAGACAGGGTCAAATATATGCTACTTCTTTTCAAAAATCAACCACTAAAATGAAATAAGGGATGAAAGTTTACATGAAAAAAATATTTTTTCTCAAGATCTAACCTTCACCTAGGGGGGTTTAAATAGATGATGAAATTGTAGTTCCGAAGTCGTAAACAGATCGCTAGCATAGTATACAATTGAAGTATCTAAGTATTTATAATAAAATTATTTTTTTATATTATTTTTCGGGGTTTTCTTACCTTAGTAATGAAAAGTACCAAAGAGAAGTCGTAAACATTTTTTCGTATATTTTTTTATTTTTTTCAAGTATGGATTTAACGCACACCCATCGCATGTACACTTACACTGTTGCACTGTGCCACAATGGTGTTACATAACGTAATACATAATTATATAAATAGCAAATGTTTGTTTTCCGGTTTGTCACATTCAATTACGCATAATTCTATTAATAAGTATTAGTAAATTTAGTTGGATCAGATAGATTTATTATTAACTATAGGAAGCTATTTTTTTTGTTTAAATATACATCAATTTTCACGGTAGAAGACCGACAAACTTCTGATTGTAAACTGACATAGTTATTGGTTCAATTCTCAATCGGGGATTATATACTATACAAGACGAAGCACGGCGTTGAGTTTTTCTACTTCTACCACTTAAGACGCATAACCTCGATTTCAGGCGGAAAGTGGAGAAGGGAGTATTAAGACATTAGGTTCTCTCTGACTACTTTCCTATATTTTGGTACAGTCGTGGCGCAGTGGCACAAGCTTGTGACCGTAAACGACTGGTTGTGGATTCGACTACCGAATATCTAATATTTCCATTTTCTTCGCTTCTTCGCTCTGATTTTGCCACTTAACTCGCAATGCCTTCGAATTCGGCGGTATGTGAGGAACGGAGTGTCTTAACACCAGGTTCCCTCTGCCTAACCTGCTGTATGCGGGATACAGCGTGAAGCTAAAAAAACCTTCCTATACGAGAAAGAGTGTGAAGCTACTTTTTTATTAGGGTAGATAGTCTAACCTGTGACTTTAAAACTTGTGTATTTTGTTTCCGCGCGGCTAACACCAGAAAATTGTTACAGCGGTGCTCATACTACGATGTTTGTGTAATTATATAACTTACATCGTATCCTGTCTATAATTAGCATAAAATAGCTCATTAAGGTAGATAATAGGCGAGTGACTGTGGTTTTTCCTTATTATGATTATTCACTTACTTTAGTATGAATTTATTTTTATAATGTTAGGTTGTGACTTTGATTAATTGATCAAGGTTGTAAGGGCAAAGGCCCTAAGATAGCTTCACGCTTTTTCAGGATATTCATTCAATCATAGTAAGAATAGTTCATAGAGAACCTAGTCTCAAGGACAAAGTGCGTTTTGTCCACTTTTTGCCTGACACCTAAATATTTCGAAGTAAGTTGCGGAACTCAACGCCGCGCTTTGCCTTGCTAGAATGGAGAACTGGGATGAATTTAAATATTGAATGATATTCCCCAAAATATAAATCAAATACGCAACCAAAGGTATACCCCTAATCTGACGTACCACTGCGTCACAAATGTACAAAGCCAAATTATACCTATAAAGAAAGTATTCGATACCTGTTCATAAATTTGCTTACATATATTTTTATGTATTTTAAATTTAACGGTTAATAACTATAATAATTATGAAATAGGAAAAGAACCGAATCGTAAAACACATATTAATTTTAAATATGACCGAGGCAAGATATCGAAAAAGGACATACAATACAAAAATAATTGATTTTAATTATCGTTTTTTTTTAATAAATGACGCAAAACGTGAACTTGGTACAAACTTTAAATGGTCAAAATATCTTAGCCTTAAAAGATCAAAAAGTATTTTACATTTCCTTAGCGGTAAGTAATATCTTGTATCCTGACTCTTCATACATATTTCAAAAGCTGTAAATACCGGTTTTAGTGATTTTCACTTCGTATTTCTCTTTTGACGACATCGCTCGATACTATTTAATGTTTTTTTTAAATTTTACGCTATTTCACGGCAGGGTAGTCAAAGAGAACCTAGTGTCAAGACACTCTTTTCCCCAAGAATTTCCGTCCGAAATCAAGACACTCCGTGTTGAGTGGCGGAAATTCGAAATTCTTTAAATCCATACCTATATTATAAATGCGAATGTCTGTATGTTTGTCTGTCACGCTTTCACATCTAATCTACTGGTCCGATTTGGATGAAATTTAGAACGAAAGTAGTAAAAATGTTTGGGTCTGACATAAGCTACTTAGTTTTTCAAAAACCAACCTCTAAAGGGTTGAAATAGGGGATGAAAGTTTATATGGAAAATCTACACCGCTTGTAAAATATATTTCGAATAAGAAAGACTTTACTAAAAATAATTATAGTTTATTATTCAAAAAAACATTAAATTACAATTTAATTAGCCTAAGTTCAATAATGACGTGTAATAAGCAAGGGACGTTTCCCCAAGCAGATAGCATCGGCATTCGTACGTTTTTATTTCAAATGAATTAAAATGCTAATACTGTCATTGCATGACATTCATTTATCATTCAAAACGAATGGTATTAAATTAAAATAATAATATATTAATATGTGAAGGGAAAGGACTTTGACGTTTTTTTGTGTATAACAAAGTTTATATGGAAAAGAAGCGACGAAAGTTAATATTAAAAAAAAGTATGTATAAGTATTAGAAATACATTAAATTAATAAAATAAATGTTACACATATCGTGTGTTTGATATAAACTTATGTGTAAAGCTGCTTGCTGGCCTAAGCAAAAAAAACAGCTTTAATGGATTCTCTTATAGTATTCTTTCACTAATAAATAAGATGACATGGAAAAACACGAATATTACTTACTAAAGATTGGAGATCAACGTACATATGTATATTATATCTATGAACAAGCAACCGCTACAATAATTTGGATGATTGAATGAAATTTCGATGTTAAATTACACATTAGACTATAATTTTGAGCTGAATCTGTTAAAAAAAATGAAATAAAACTATGTTAAAGGACACTAAGTTTTAAAATCATAATCAGACACTACATTTATATAAGGAACGGAGTGTCTCGACACCAGGTTCTCACTAACTACAAAAAAAAACAATAATTGCAAAAAGGAACCAAATACACGAACTGCTCTATTATTCTGGTTATTTCATACAAATCTATTCCATTTCTATATAGTCAGACGCCATCTGGTGGCACAAAAGTACATAGTTGAGCTTTCAAATTCTATCTAAGCTTTACAACACAGCCCGTTGATTAGTAACGTACACACCGGCCTAATTGCACTCATTGTCATGTAATTACTCCCAACATTTGTCATCCTGCGCGCTGACTTCGGTAGAAGTTTAATCCCTCAAGGGTACGCGGAATAAAATATACAAGCTTTTGTGTTATATATTACTTGAAATTATTAGAAATATTATATATGATTTTCTATAAATAAATTGTTGTATTTAAAAAGGTTAAGAAATTGTTGTGTCGATAATAATGCTGATAGATAAATGTTTTAAGAAAACGTATAAAATTTGTAACATAGCTGCATTCAAACCCGCGTCGCGTAAAATTACTGGTATGTTTTGTACCTAGATTGAAACAGTTCATTCACTAATATTCTATGAATAACTATTTCCTATTCCTTTAGTACAGTTTAGGACCAGTCGTTAGGCCAGTCGTGGCGCAGTGGCACAAGCGTGTGACTGTAAACGACTGGTTGTAGGTTCGATTCCCACTCGAGAAATGGAAATATTTAATATTTTCATTTTTTTCGCTCTGGTGTCGAGGCATAGCGCGGCGTTAAGTTCCGCCACTTAACACGTAATGCCTCCGAATTCGGCGGAAAGTGGGGAACGGAGTGTCTTAGCACTAGGTTAACTTTGCCTACCCTGATGTGTGCGGGGTACAGCGTGAAGCTAAGAAAATAAATAAAAAGATAAACAGAGAGTTGTTCCACTATTAAATCTCTTTGTCGAGTAAATTTTACGTAATAAAGCATTAATATTTCATAAAGTACCCATACTTAATTTATTTTAACTTAACACTCCATTGTGAGGAAGACAATGTACATTATTACAATGACCACTTTTCGCTTCCACGACAAGTGGCCGAATGGTGATCTTTAAAGAAACGTATTGCATAATTGCATTCGATTTCATATGCACTTAACTTTATCAGTTATAATTTATAGCAATTACACGATAATTGTTATAATTAAGTATTTTTTTTTTATATTTTAAAATATTATTTGTATATTTAGGACTACAAAAATGATAGTATTCATTGTAACTTATATGAAAAATAAGTGTAAATACATTTTTTTTAAATAGCGATTGAATATATTAAACTAATACATGAATATTATATACACTACTTATGTTGTGTTTGACATAGACCTATGTATAGAGTGCCAAGTGTGAGAAATACTATAAGATATGAAATGTCAAACGCTTATATACTCTATTCTCAAGATTTTAAAAGATTACCATAAGACTAATGCTTTTAAAATGTTTTCATTAGATTCCTACTCCTTTATCTATGTGTCAAAAAATCGTCCATCGGCTCCTTTTATAGCATTACTTTTGACTGATTCGAAAATTTGGGAATACATTATATTTATAAACCTTATGTCTTTGCAAGGGGGAATAAGAGAACAAAAAAATAAATATAAGCGAGTTTTGTTAATTATTTTAAGTTATTGTGTTATTAGTTTAGTAGAAGCTAAAAGAAATGGCTAGAAAAATAATGCCTATTATAAAAAATGAAAACTTCAATGATATTTATATTTATATATGCGTTTGCATGGACTTAATTATACCTACGCTTTTTCAAGACTAGCCTGAAAAATCGAGATATTGCGTAACGAGTCGCGTAACTGAACGTCGCGCGTCTTACATACCAGAGCGAAGCGAGCGAAGCGAAGCGAAATGAAAATTTAAATATAATTATTATTCCGAGTCGGAATCAAACCCACAACCATCTCGTTTACTGTCGTAAGCTGTCACACGGCCTTTATTATTGTTTTTTTTTTAGCTTTACGCTGTATCCCGCACACAGCAGGGTAGGCGGCAGAGGGAACCTAGTGTTAAGACACTCCGTTCCCCACTTTCCGCCGAATTCGAGGCATTGCGTGCTAAGTGGCGGAACTTAACGCCGCGCTTTACCTCGACACCAGAGCGAAATATTAATATTTCCACTCCTCGAGTGGGAATCGAACCCACAACCAGTCGTTTAGGTCACACGCTTGTGCCACTGGGCCACGACTGGCCACTGGCCTTTATTATGTATACCTTATATTTTATAGTTACGATTAAAATGTATGTTGTAAATTTCGTATAATGTATCCTACGAACAATATATAATGAGTTTTTACCATAAGATCAGTTAAACGGTCATTATCATAATAATAAGGCAATTTACTGCTGTTTATTAACAGGAATTCAAATGTTTTTGCACCTTTGAAGTATATAAATTAAAGTTGAATTAATAAATAGTTTATATGTAATTAAAAATAAGTTTTGCATTATTTCTTTTTATATTGTAGCAACTAGTGGTAAAGTAAGTCACGCCATTCTCGACCTACAGCGTATTTGTGTAAAATGTGAAACTTTCAACTCAAACTTACTGAGGAACAATAAATTAATTACTTTTTTTTGGTAGGCAAAGAGAACCAGTGTCAAGATATTCCGTTCTCCGCTCGAATTTGAAACATTGTGTGTATGGGGTGGGGGATTACAATGCAATGATTTGTCTTTGCAGAGAGAAAGAGAGAGAAAAGAAAATAAATATAATAATGCCATTGAATGGGGATCTAACCTGCAATCCTTTCGTTTACATAAAGGGACCTGCGATAGGATACGATGGTCACAACTCTTATTCCAATGAATTATAAATTACTTCCTTTGTGGAGTTCCACAAAACCAACCTTTAACTATCGCGTGGGGTCAAATTTATTTTGAGTGCGCTACTTAGAGTGTTTTTTATTTGTTCACCCACATATCACCAAAAAAAAGACAAGTAAACTCACAAAAAGACACTAACCTGTTGATACTGTTCATAGCAGATCCCGAATCCCTTTCATTTCTTTCCCTCGAACCACTCGCGTATCGTTCAAAATTTTCTCTCTCCTTATAATGTCTGTCTGGTCTTGGAGAGGACGACCTTCTGCCCTGCATTTGCTGAGGCATGCTATTCTGCTGAACCGTTTGCAGAAGATTGTGGTTCGCTTGAGGCTGCTGTTGCTGCAATGCTTGTAACAGTTCCTGAGCATTAGTTGCTCCATTTGATAGGAAATTAGGCAGACCTTGGTTTAAAAGAGCATTTGACAAAGATGGATTCAGCATATTTGGTCTTATGTTGGGAGTTTGAGGGTTAGAATTTAATAGCTGGTGGGGCTGAGCCATCGCTTGCAAGTTGGCTAAAGACGTGGAAACTACTTGTCCGTTGTTTAACGCTAGATTCACCATCTGGTCGTTTGAGTTGACGTGGTTGACGGGAATGGTTAGGATGGTCTGCGTTGCTATACCTGTGTAGAAAAGAAAATATATAAATACAGAAATATATGAAAAGTTTTTCCATTGGATTTTAAATGTACTAGATTCATATATTTAATTTGTGCTCAGGATTTATGAATATTTTTGAGAAAAAAATATTTCCAAAAATTATGTATGTATGATGTATGATGAGATCAGATCAGTATTGAAGCAACTTCTAATTTAGAGTAGCTATTAATAGAAATATACAAATGACACAAATTACTTTAATTATATAACGATTTTTAAGTCAAATTACCTTGAGACGTCGGTATAAGCAGTTGTGCGCCCTGAATGCCTTGTACAAGTTGTCCTGAAGCTAAGATAAGCTGCGGCATTGGCGACGGCATGGCTGGCGGTAACATGTTGCTGTTACCGACTGGGTTGGGAGAGCCCATACCTGGATAAATATTATATTTTTGAGAACATGAAAATTAAAACATAAAATTAAATAAAATTAAAATGATAATAAAACACACATAACGGGGTAGTCAGAGAGGACCTAGTGTCAAGACACTCCTTACAGTTTCTGCCTGAAATTGAACAATGCGTGTTAAGTGGAGGAAATCAACGCATGGCTGTTCTTAGGCGCGTAAGCGAAGAAATGATTTTTTTTTTAAATATAATCATGCTTCATGTGGGAATCGAACCCACAACCATTGCGATTACGGACAGACGCTGTCGCACTGTACCACGATGGCTTGAATAATTATAAATAATTATTATATTATTTTTGGATGGTATTATTTAAATAATCGTTTAACTTAAGTCGCCTGTAATACCTAATGGATGTAGGTACACAAAGCGATTTAATTAAGAATTAAAAAAGCATGGTGCTATTTTAAGCTTTCATTGTTTTCAAGCAGCAGGTGAAGATTTTATGTCCTTCAATTCTTTCATATTAAGACATTTTACTCTTTTCTACTTTCTACATCTTGGCTTTACTCTTTTCTCCTCTTAGCAGAGTAGTGTCAAAACACTTCGTTCGTCTCCATTTTTCACCCAAAATCAAAATGTAAACTGTAGATAGTAAAAAATAAATAAAGATTTATCCTATAATATATAAGAGCTGCCTTACAATAATTATATTTAGAAAAAAATGATCACTACTACAGTGAACTTTAAACAAAGTTCAACTTCATAAACTTACGTCATTTCACAAACATAAAGCCATTATGCAAAAAAAAGTCTACGAACAAACATCTATTGTTTGAAATTATAAACATTTACAAGTTTTTTTAAACGTTCGCCTTTCTAGTTAAATAAGTTGTTAATAGCTAAGAGTGCAATTACAATAATAATTAAATAACTCTATTTGCTTTGGTATACCATCCGTCATGGTAACGGTTAACTTACTGACGAAACAATCGTGCATCAAACATAACACAGACTTTCTACTCATAATTATAAACAATAAAATAATATAGTGATATAAAATGCACCATCCATCCCAGCGTAATAAACCAACGTAAAGATACGATAGAAAATTACACAAAATCCATCCGCAACCGAGCAAGACTAATTTACCGCGAACAAAACGGTCCAACAAAAATCTAAAACATTATCAGCACGCCGTACAAGCCCGTTAAACTCTACATTAACATAACGTATTCATTTAAACCATGACATTTCACATTTTGTAACAAATGCTCTTTCCTACGGCGCATCAATTAAGAACCGAAAAAAATGTATAATTAGGTCGATTAAGACAATAAAACTGTTAATGATACCGCAACAGTCGTAATATCCGTGCGTTGGTGAAAAAATATGTAATTATTCTCATTATTTAAATAGACTCTTTCGTCCATTACCGCTTGGATAATAGGCGGGCAAGAGGAGCCGCTATCTTGCCTTCATTAATCGATTGGTTTCGGTAATCACCTAATTATGCTGTGATTTTCGAGTTAAAGTTTTTAATGCACAAACCGTGTCCGTCTGATGAACTCATTCTGTCTTATTATAGATAGATCCTGGGATTGTAAATCCTAGAAAACTGATCGACATGTGGTCGGCCCTTTTAATTAATAGCGGCTGGTAATATAATTACTGCAAAGTTTATCACGATCTAATTTTTCGTCGCTGTTCCGTTTAACTATAAGCTTCACGCTAGCTTCACGCTATATCCCGCACACAGCAGGGTAGACAGAGGGAACCTAGTGTTAAGACACTCCGTTCCCCACTTTCCGCCGAATTCGGAGGCTTGCGTGTTAAGTGGCGGAACTTAACGCCACGCTTTACCTCGATACCAGAGCGAAGAAAATTGAAATATAATTTCCATTCCTCGAGTGGGAATCGAACCCACAACCAGTCGTTTACAGTCACACTCTTGTGCCACTGGGCCACGACTGGCCACAACTATAAGCATTTGTGGTTTTTTGCATAACTCCAATTATTTACTTGTTCTGAACACAAGAATAGTATGACCAAACATGGAGTTGCATTAGCCCCGGTCTTGAATTTAAAGTAATACTTCTGCTATTGTAGTTAATAGCTGGAAGCTGCGATGAAGAAACGCGTTGTATGCACCTGGTCAGTTGCTTATACAGATAAAGATCTGATATAGATATTGTTAAGTAAAGCGATCTTATCACTTAATAATTGTTATGTGTTTAATGAAATGCCATATATTGATATAAGAAATATTTACAAAATATGTATAATGATTATTTTTTAATCCATATTAAAGAAGAAACCTATAATATACCACTTATATAGAGATCGCTATTTTAACGGCAAGGGTATAATTTTGTACAAGCAATTTAAATATTTCTGTTTTTGCCTGTTATATCTTTGGTTTTTTTTTAATCTATTATTGTCATTTTCTTTGGTGTGCAATAAAGAGTTATTATTATTATTATAAATTTGAATAATGAATATGAAATCCATATGCTTTTTCCCTATAGCAGAGAGAACCTAGACACTCTGTTCTTCACTTTCGACCCACACGCGTTGAGTAGCGGAAATAAATACCACGCTTTGTCTTACCAGAGACATAATAAAAGAAATAATTTAAAAATAATTAATACCTGCATAATGACCTTTGCCTTACGATAATTTATTAAATAATATTTATAATATATTCTTGTACACATATAAATAAGTATTACCTGGGGCGCTAACACTCAAGTTGAGAGGCGAGTTTATGACAGGGTTGGATGGCATGGAGGTGAGGCCTTGCAGGTTGGCGGCCAACTGCGACATTTGCTGGGACATTTGTTGCTGTGACATTGGCATGCTCTGCTGCATGTTGGCCAGGTTTTGTAAATTTTGGAACATCGATGCCACTGTTGACAAGAAAAACGTTTAGATATCGTAAATTATGATTTAGAATATAATTTGAATTAGTTTTCAAGCATTGTTATGTATACTGCAGTAAGTATAAGATAAAAATGCTTTTTTCCGCCCAGCAGCGTAGTTAGAAAGAGCCCAGTGTCAAGACACTATGTTCTTCACTTTACGCCTAAATTTGTATGAAGTGGTGGCACTTAGCACATTACATCGTCTTAGGCACCAGAACGGAGAAACGAAAATAATAATCAATTAAAAAATAGTAAATAATCATTCTTTCGCGTGGTAATCCAACCTACAACCAATCGCATTTACAGCCTCTATTCCACTGCACCATTATTATCTCTATCTATCTATACATAATTATTATATTAATAATTAATTATAAACAACAATATTCTAACATGAAAAACAAAATATATGTCAATATATTAATAATAATAATAAAAGAAACATTATTACGAACTCACTGGAGCCATTCAAGTGTTGCGGAGTGCGCGCGCGCGGCGACGGGGTGCGCGGCTCGGCTAGCTGCGCGCGCGCACCGCCCTCCGGCGAGCTCGCGCCGCTTTCACGGTCCGACTCCGCCTGCTGGATGAATGGGAAAAAAATATGGATTTAATATCGTTTATTCATTTGTTATAATTAATTATATTTATAAATAAATACTATGTTATTAATTTTAATTGTGGAATTCATATTTTTTATTAAATATACTTGTTACAAACATTAGAAATTTATAAAACTGATATAAGGATGAAATAATAACGCCTATTCCTTAATTTTAATTTTAAATTGTTTAGTTATTACAATTTATTCAGACCTAGAGAGGTACACGTCTGTAGCATTTACCATTGCAAGGGAACCAGAGAGATCTAATGTTAGGAGTCCCTCCAGTTACCGGCCAAATTCAAGATTTTCATGTCGTCTAGCGCTTAATATCCTAACTTCGCGCTTTGCCGGAAAAAAAATATTACAACGGGGGAAGTACAATGATCGCGTATGCCGTACCGTACAATAGTATACTACCTAAGTTTGTGTTCTAAAACAGAGCAGCTTCTTAAGTTTAATGATGATGATAATTATGTATTTTAAAATGTAAAAGATACGTTTATAAAAATTGATGTCGTCCAATATTACTAAATTATGCCATTAAGTTTGAAATAGTAAATTTTATTTTTAAAATATTTTCTTTTACAATTATAGAATAATAAGTTGTTTATTTAGCTACGGAATCAATTTAAATCGGAATAAAATATTTAATATACATACATATAAATTGTACAAACTTAAGTAGGATTCGAACCTTTGATTACCAAGTTTAGTTATAAAAAAAAATAAGTTTAATTATAAAAAAAAGGAAAAAAAAGTTTAGTTATAGCCACATTTATTACCTAGTCTCACCAGAAATCGCATAAACGCGTCAAAGCGCCAAATATTATTAAGATAAAAAAAATACTTTTTAATTAATTAGCCATCAGTACATATTATATAAAAGTACCGGTAGAATTAATAAATTGCATAATTGAATTTACAATCGTTATAAAAACTAATGACTTCCAGACTCTAATTAAAGAGACCTTGGTCTAGGCTCCGAAATATTGAGAAAGACAAGTACTTCCGTACCTACTCTTGAAGTTATTTAATTAAATTACGAAATGAGCGTTGATAGTCTCTGTAACAAAATTAGGATTAACTTTTGTTTTTGTCGGTTCATTTATTTGGTAGTTTTTTTCTGTTTTATTTATTTTTACTTTAAATAGATATATTTTTTTCATTTATATGTATATAGAATGATTAAATGTAAGTTTCATTTAATGTTGTTTTTGTCTATTTTTACTTACTAATGATGTTACATTATTTTTTTTTTTTTGGCTTCACGCTGTTTCCCGCATAGCGGGCTAATTAATGTTACATTGCCCTTCATTTTTTGTACGAATTTAAGACGAGTTTGCGTGTTGGTTGGCGGAGCTCAACGCCGTGCTTTGTACAACAGGGAAGAAAAAAAATATGAATATTCATTATATTATGAACTTTCTTCCATAAAAATAAACCCACTACTATGTAAAAGTATTTTAAGTTAGATACAACTCCACTGAGCTATTAAGATTATTTTTACCATTAATTACTAGAATTTAATGGCTGTTTAACATAAAGTAAGAAAATTATTCATATAACACTATATACATATGCATGTAGCACACATGCACATTTATGTATTAATTATTATATACATACATGTCTTAAGTCATGTTAGTCTAATGTGGCGCAGAAGAACAGTGTTTAATTATAAATATGACAGTTGTGGGTTTGATTCCCGCTCGAGGGAATTATTATATTTAAATTAATTTCATTTTTCCATCCTGGCATGTAAAACAAAGAGCGGAGTTAAGTTCCGTCACTTAAAATATATTGTCTTAAGTTAGAGCGGAAAGCTAACATTGGATTGTTAATATTAGGTTATTTCTGTCTATATATTATGGGGGTAAAGGCGTAAAAAGTGTAATTTTTGAAATATAATATATATAATAAAATATAAATAAATAGAAATAAATATAATATAAATAAGTCATTCTTCAATTGTCTCTTCATAGTTAAGAAGGTTGCTAGAGCTCCAGTTGGCCATCGAATAAGTTACCGTCTTACAGACTTCGATGTTCCACCCCTCACGTGGCATAGATCTTACAGCCGGACGTGGAGCTAGACTTTGAGGGGCATTTTTATTTTAAGTAAAGTTTTAGGAGACTCAGTTTTCGTTTCTTAAAAGAAATCCGAACCTACTTTTCCCTGAGGGTCTCAGGGTGGAGGTAAGGAATTAAACCGGACTTAGTCCGTGATGAAAACTCTTTTTCAACAACATAAATAAGTCAAATATTCAATAGTTATTTTAACATTAATCATGTTAATCCATTACTTTCCAATCAAAAAATCGATTAGGAGATATAAATAAAAAAAAAATAGTCAATTTTTCCTTTATGTGAAATTTTTGACTAGATATCACCTTGTATTTATTAATGATTACTTAGTTTCATATTACCTACTTCGTTATCTCTCGAAAGGCCAGTCCGGTGTATGTAATTATTATAGTCATTAAATACAGTTTATCGAATTACTTCAAGGAAATAAACGCAATATAAAAACAATATACCTAGTATCTATGCTGTGGAAAATAATTTTAAAGTTGTTTAGTTTCTTTATTTAAGAAAAAAACATTTTTTGTCATTTTTAATGATTAATTTTAGTATGATATTACAAAAATGCAGTTTTATTGAAGAAAATATTTAAAAACTGATTTTTAATTTAAATTATTTAAAAATTAATAATAAATTAATCAATTTGTTTAAAAAATAATATAAAAAATAATTCCAAAGCCTTTAATTATGCGTTAATATATTTTATTTTACTATCGAACTTTAGTTAGAGAGCTGACAGACAGACGGACAGCCGCTGCTAGTTAAACAATAATTATATAATTATTGTTTATAAAATAACAAATATCTATAAGCGATATGAATTATTGAAAGGTAATTTAATATCAACCTTGATAAATTAAATAAGGATATTGTTGATTACATATAATATGCACAATTATTTATAGTACTAAGAACGTTTATAATGGAAGTTAAGGTTAAACATTACGTCTGTACATTAATTTTATATTTTCAAGCAATTTTGTAATTATACACTTGTTTTGTTGTATAATTACGCATGTGTCTTAGTTAATTGTGATATATTATTGTAATATCCGTCTAAATTATACGATTATATTCTTTTTTTATAATATTAATATTAATATGAATAATTAATAGAAAACGGAGTGCCTTAACACTCAGTTCTTTCTGACTAATCCACTATATAAAGGAAAGCGTAAATCAGCTATTATTAATACAAATTATAATTATAATACTTACGAAAGACAATGTCATTCTCCCAAACACTTGGTCAATTTTCACTTTAGTTTTAATTTTTTTTTTCTAATTACACAACAGTCTCGTATATCATGCTTTGCTAAATTATACAAAAATGTCCCGTTCAAAGTTCCGACGCGTAAGCTCGTACCAACTTTTGAAAACTTCGACAAAAACTCACTCCGGTAAATACGTCCGTAATTTTATCATGACAATTGTCGACTTAGGTAAAATTAACTGTATTTTCAAATTAATTATATTTTAAAAACGTAATTTGAATTTAATATTTAAAAACGTATTAATATATCATTAATCGGCCGCCGTTAGTTAGTCACTGTAGCACAATTTCGTATATATATATTTTTCCAACGTTTGTCGCGCGTCAAAAGTTGTATTGTTCAAAAAGTTCTTTCGAGGCCGAACGGAACCTGGAGATATCGCGGTGAAAAAGGAACACGGACACTATCGACAAAGCGTGCACACATATATTTTTTTTATTTTTTTTTTTATTTATTTATCAACGACCGGCACACATACAGCCGCGCGCCAAGTTGCACAGCGCAGAATGAAAGCGCGTCATCAGTTTAAAAAATCAACCCCTTTAGTGGTGGCTGGAAAAAATGCGGCCCCCGAGGGCGGTGGGTGGTCCCACCGAAATCCTTGCCAAAGCGATCGCCATCGGCCTGACTTGTCACTTGTCGAATAAGCATAATAATTAGAGTTTTCGATTAGCGTTTTAATTGCGTTCAATTACCGGGTCTCACTTGGACGCGTCGTAATTTTAATTAAAAAAATCTCCATCTCCGATTGATTAAGAAAAGTTTGTGATTTTTTTTTTCGTTTCAAACAAGATTTTTAAATTTGCTCGCCGTTTTGTGTTTAGCGTCACTGTATCTCGAATCGAATGATATTGAGCGGCAGGCCTTTATAGATTCTCACGTATGTTAACGTTATTATATCGTATACAGATATTACGAGGTAATAAAACGTGAACAATTAAACATAGAATTCTTGTAGATTGTGTGATAAAAAGCAAAACTAATTTTCGATTACACTATCGATCCGTTTTGGCGTTTTAATTAATTACTCTAATTTAATTAGTCATAATAGTGTTTCATAAAACCGGTGCCATTTGTCTGGGGTCACTTTTTATTAGATTTCTTTTTATATTTTTAAATTAATAGGCGGATTGTACAGCTCAGGTCGTACGTTTATTACTATTGGTAATTACGTTACGTTGAGACTATTTCGGTCACTAACAGAATATTTTTTTATCTTAACAGTGGAAAGCATAAATTTAAAAAGGAAACATGCCAAAGCCATTGTTAAAAAAATAGCTTTGACCTGTGTTCGGATTTCAAAGGGTTTGAAATACTTTAGCTGCTTCGCAACAGTTGTCGGTCGAAATAACGTGTATAAATGTGATTTTGTAATGTGGTGTAATACATTTATGTATGTAGGTACAAAGAGAGACTCTGCGAGCCAACCGAAGCGGACAAACTGCGCGCCCGAAAAATTATCACCAGCAAATAACATTCGAAATAATCAGCGGTACACGAAAAAATCAGTAATTATTCAGATGAAGTTGGACGAACGAAGGGGGTATGGGGGCAAAGGCCGGCCAAAATAAAAACGGCGTTGCGTAGGGGTGACACCCCGCTCTCCCCTCGCCTCTACAAATGTTATCTAACTGCGTTCGCTTCGCGCCGCGCTCCGGTATTAGCGTGAGCCGACGAATTTTCAATTTGTACTTGATTTTTTTCTCGGATAGTTGGTGCTAATGGAAAAGGCGATCGTGGGCGCAGCGGCGGCGAAGGCGGCGGCGACGGCGCTAGATGCTATCTGGTGCGGCCGCGAGCAGCATTACATGTCATTACTGCGTCCGCAAGTGGGCATTATCGGGGAGCACACACGCGCCCGCGCGCGGCTGTGTGTGTACATTTTTACTCATTAATTTTAAAACGCTCCGGATTTTTTTCAGGGCGGGTGCTAGGGAGTACGTGGGGAGTTAAAATTGGCGATGGCCGCCGGGCGGGGTGTCACCGGCGGGGGTTATTAAATAGATTGGTCCGCGGCCGAACGGAGCCGCCGATCTGCACTTGTACTCGCGTCATTAACGGGTTGAGAACCGATTTTAAATCGTGAAATAACAGCCTGTTACAGGAAAAGTTGAGCGGGGCTTATCGGACTCTCCCAGTCGTATTCTACAAGCTTAATTGCATTAAAATGTCTAAGTGTATTTTTGTACGACGACTCAGGCGTTCGTTATCAGCGTTAATTGTTTCGTCGCAGGACACATCTCAAGACGGCGTCTCGCGCGTCGCGGGTCGCGTCGCGTTACCGTGTCGCCGGTCGCAGAGCCATCGGTTACACACACGCACGAGGCTATTTTTTTCTGCGGCCGTTCGGGAGAGTGGGATGGGTTCGTGGGGGAGGAATTGTGAAAAATACTCGAAAAAAAGGCAAAATTGTAGCAGATATATAATTAAAGTCCGACGTACAGTAACAGCGTACGGCGATGTATTATGCAGACGCGCGCTCGGGTGTCGCGGCGACTCGATACGTACATACGTGTTCGGGCCGCAAAGCGGGTGAGAAAAATTAATTGAACATATATTCATACGGGCGAGGAGCGGGAGTTATTATTGGAATGTAGGCAGCTAGCGGAGTTTGATTAACTTCCTTCACTTCGTATCGTGATCGCGCCCGAAACTAGGATGTTAATGATGCACTCGTCGACTGATTGAGGTTTTTAGTGGTTCAACGTTGCGTCGCTCTCAAGTGTTCGATGCAATGAAATTCTCTATAATTAGAGTAGGAGATAAAAATATTTTGAATTATAACGTAATTCCGAATTCGCATATTTCTTTTAAATTTATGTAAGTACGCCAATTTATATTTCGCGTAAAATATCGAGCTCTGGATTTAAGCATATGGAGTTTTATTGAATACATTTTTGGAGTTTAGTACCTACTGCGTTGATTGATTTGATGGTCTCAATTTGTTTTTTTAATCTCAAATGTATAAATATAAAATACGTAATCAAAAATGTTAGGATATTTGTAGCTTAAGATATTTATATCCATATTATATTATAATATAAAAGAAATATACACAAAAAAAATTAAAATAGGACATTTTTAAAAATATTTTGTAATTTTAAGTATATGAATAACATTTTAAAAATTTTTAAAAGATTGAGAGGAAGAAAGAAGGGTTACTTTCTTAAAATTTTCATCTTTCTATACTTTCTTAAAATTTTCATCTTTCTACAAAGACTATTGGACCCACAAATATCTAAAATTAAACTTTGAAGTAAAAAATAAGTTAACTAACACCTCTATCCGACACAACTACTTGCAGTTCTCTCAACTGTCATCGAGTCCGCTACTGAGGACGCGTCAGAACGATTATTGATACTAAATAAAACTGCAGAATATCTATTTCGTTATAATCAGTAAGTAATACAATTATTTGAAATAATTGACTATTATGATTTAATTAATGTTTTATAAGTTATATATTTGTCCTTCAAAATGTCTATTTTCATTTATTTAAAAATATGGATTATTTTAGATGTTTGTTTAACATATGATGGTTATTTTTAAGTGGTAATTAGTTTATAAGAGATATTTCCTAGTAATTTAATCATTTTAATAAAATAAAACAAAAATAAAGTAACATATTATTATTCTTCGTAGTAAGTTAAAGACGGAATAAATACCATATAAGGCCAATGTGATGACAAATTAGTGCAATCTACGATTTGTAGATGTATTTTAAACGGTTGTCCCTTTAAAATGTAAATGCTCTTTAAATATAAGATGCAAGTACACTACTACTATATTCTTTCTAAAATAATTGTTCCCTTCCCGAAAGAAACCCTCTCGGAGGGTATTTGTATACCACCAAGATATTCCATTTTCTACATGTCGCTCAAATTTTACATATTGCGAGTGGCGGAACTCAACGCCGCTTTTCATCAAATCAAAATTGAAGAAATTAAAAAATAATTCAATTATAATTACCCTGAGTGGCAATCGAACCCATATCATTGCGACAAACAGACGCTGTTACTGCGCTGTAATTGCCTAGACTACACATTTTTTACTTACTACTCCAATATACAAGTCACTAGCTAATACTGACCAATTACCAGTACCTTTTACAAACTTTCGATGAACACTCTACACGAGTACTTCCCTCAGTTCAACGTATACGCCGCGTACTTTAAGATACCGCCAAACATTAACAAAAGCACTTAAAACATACAAATAACATAATAAAATCTATTGTGTTCAAGCATCGGCCGCGGGGGGCCAGACACGACAGATGGTAAGGGGGCTTACGATTAATTTGACATTAAATTCAATAATAACCTTTCATTTATTGCGTAATTTCCTACCAATTACGTTTCATTTATCGTTCTGTAACGAGGTTACGGTGGAATGAATGTGAGACCGTTTTGTTTTTTTTTTCTAGTTTTACTTAGATAAATATATTTTTTTTAGAAATGTGTCAATTTTTTTTGTGGAGCGGGATTCGAACCCGTGTCTATGGGGAATCGTCTAAGGTTTGCGCGGTTTGGGCGGTTTCTAAGAGGCGCGGCTTCAAATTTTGTTGCGTTCAAGTTTTTATACGTTTCCTAAAAAATGTTTTTTAGCTTCCTAAAGTGTGTGAATACAACTTTAAAGTGTTATAAGTATTTTTACTTAGTCCTAGTCATTGTACGAAGCTTAAGATATATAGTAAGTTTAAAATTGAAGTAGCTTTAAAAAAATACGAAAATGACTTTAAAACCTCGAACGAAATGTATGTAACCATCTATTCTCGTTTAGGCCGGAAAAGGCTAATCATACTATAAAGTACTTACCTTAAGGTATTATAATTGAATGGCTAAAAACGGTCAAATCATCAATTTAACACTTTTGGCGTTAAATTTTTTAGTACATTTCTAAAGATACGATGCATTTTCTTAAGAAATACTTAAGAAATTATTTTTAAACACTATATAAGTTAAATAAATCCAGTTATTAATAACCTAGTGTTTTAATAAAAAAATATAAAATGTCTAAACCACGGCGTTGAGTTCCGCCACTTAACACACACTGTCTCAATTTCAAGCGGAAAGAAGAGAGTTAAGTGTCTTAACACTAACACTAAGTTCTCCCTTACAACTGTGCTATGCCGGAAAAAGCGTCAGAAAAGCTATTTTAATAAAATGTCTATTTGCAGTGATAGCCATTGTTTTTTGGTTAGTAGTTAGTTATTTCATTATGTATTGTTATTATATCGATAACGAAATTTTGAAAGCTCGAGCTTCTATTATATTTTGAGACCACTTTAGCTATAGATGAGCATTAATTTTAAAACAATTGGAGTATGAATTTAGTTGCCGTTATGTTTTATTAACTAACAAACTTGTATGAGAATTTATTTATAAATGTTATTTTTTTTTATTGACACTATTGTGGTTGGTTTTTTTTCTCTGCTTTTGATATTATCTGTGTCTATGTAGACAATATAGTGTCAAAACACTCCGTTCTCCTGAAGATTGAGGAGTAGTGTGTTGTGAGGCGGAACTCAACGCCGCGATTTGTCTTACCAAAGTGTGATTACATATATAATTTAAATATAACTGCTTGATAGAAATACTTTCGATTACGGATAGAACCCTCAACCAATCGTGCTTAGTCAGACGTTGTTTCACTGCACCACAATTGCCTTAAAAATGGTTGTATATATTTATAAAAATACCTGTACCGGCGAATTGGACCATGTGGAATTTAACAAAAATGTTATAATTTTAAAAGAAAAGTGGACCTAAGTTACTCCTTTTTACATCAGATCAGTTACTCATTAACCGGAAGAAACATACGGACTGGCAGATAAAAATTATAAAAAAAGTAATTTTAGTATATGCACCTTATGTGGTGGCCAGTCGTGGCCCAGTGGCACAAGAGTGTGACTGTAAACGACTGGTTGTGGGTTCGATTCCCACTCGAGGAGTGGAAATTATATTTCCATTTTCTTCCGCCACTTAACACGCAAGCCTCCGAATTCGGCGGAAAGTGGGGAACGGAGTGTCTTAACACTAGGTTCCCTCTGCCTACCCTGCTGTGTGCGGGATATAGCGTGAAGCTATTTTTTTTTATTTAATGTGCATAATTATTCATTTAGTAAAAGGCAATTATTTCAATATTAGAAAAAGACACTCCAATTACAGAATGGAATAGAATAATACTTTATTACACACATAGATATAAAACACACAAGAGATATACAAGACAGTGATAATTTAAAATGTAATCATTTGCATTCATATTTAATTTCATTATTAGGCTAAAATATCTAGATTTTAGCAGTTTTACAAAGTCAAATATTTAAGTATACTTTTTTCTATTCATTTTGGTAAGTATGTTAAAAGTCAGATAACAGAATAAAAATATTATTTATGCACAAATCGTAGTCATCGAATAGGTCCCCCGTAGAGATACATTATCACGCAACGCAGGAGAACTTAATTCAGCCTGTGATGAACACTTGAGTATTGAAATTAAATTTGAAAATGTCTATTGTCAGCTTACATTAAGGGTAGAACAATTATTATAGATGATTTATTTTTTAATTTAGATTTTAACATATGATTTTTAAAATTTTAAATATTTTATTTATATGAAAAAAGTAGCTTCTAGTTTTTTAAAATATATGAAATTATAGCGATTATTATAAAACGTTATTTTATTGTAATTTTCTTTATTTATTTATATCTACTTTGTGTATATACATATGGTAAGTGTAAAATATTTTATATTTTTAATAACATTCGTTTTCTCTTATTTTTCTCTAGCGTTCTCAAGACTTTTCGTCATGTGTATCTTGGTAAAGTAACTTTTTTTTATCATTGAGGCCTAATTGTAATGTAAAGCTATCCTTGAGAAACAACTAGTTTGCTATTGAAAAGCTTTTTATATAACAATATTTTTTAGAAAATTTTTATTCTTCATTACATTCTTTTACATAAGCATGTCATTAATGTATTAATGTTCATGATAAGATTCAGGAGGAAATAAAAATTCAAGTAGAGTTTTCGCTAAAGCACACTCCTACATTACTGCCGTACGATGTCACTATACAAAAGATATAATCAAAACAGTGAAAAAAAGAAGAAAAATCACAAAAACCAAAATAAATCAGCATCTTTCATTCTTTCACACTTAATTTTCAACTTTTGCGTAAAACTGTCACCATATCTTTGTCTAATTGATAACAAAAAACGTCATAATTCCCAAAGTGATTGTTACATAAAACTGCAGTCATGTATGCATTTGCTATTGCCGTACATAAAATAAAAACATTGCCGGCTGCGAATCGTTTAAGCTACCTTTTACCGGCAAACCCTTTCAACGCTCGCTGTATACCAAACTGTTTCAGAGGCAATTTTAAGAAAAAACAATATGGTACCAACGATTTCACTTTTTAGTGTAAAAAATGTTGAATAGTTGTTAGAATCATTAGTCATGTATCAGTTAAATGGGAAAAGTAATGTTAAAATACGCGTAAAAATTAAATTATTAAACATAATTTGTATTTTTTTTGCTAAAAAATACAGCTTAGTTGTTTTTCCCGAAAAACTGGGTGGTCAGGGAACACCTGTGTCCAGAGTCTATTATCCACTTTCTATTCAAAATTTAGACATTGCGTGTTAAGTGGCGAAACTTAACGCCGCACTTTGTCAAAGGTGCCAGTGGGAAGAAATGAAATAATATTTATGATCATTTCCCCGAATGGGCATAGAAGCCACAATTATCACCGCGCCAGTTCCTCTATTGTTTTTTATCTAACAACAAAGATTTTCCAATACGTTTCAGATATTCAGTACATAAATAATCAATATGATATATACTATAGTTATAATATATTACATACATAATTCTTACAAAAAAACCCCTTGCCTTAAAATAAATTGGAGAACGAATGAAAGCAAGCACCGATAACCACACCCACCCGTTCAATCGGGGCACATCGGGCCAGCCAGTAGTTTTTCAAATATGCAATTTACTGATTTACAAAAAAAAGGAGAACGTGCGTGGGACGGGGCGCCCGAGCGGACTATGGAAAATGGCTTAAAAAAGAAACGAAAACCTATGTAAAAATATCCCATAGGTATATATAGTATGGGAAGCAGTGTGACTGCCCGCCTAATCCGTCAGAACGCAACGTATCGTTATGTTTGGAGTGTATGCGTAAGTTGCGTTAATTTTATTATGTACACCTAAGTTATAAACTATATTTGTAAAATTTGATTGGTTTTAAAATGTTTTGATTTAATATGATTTGATCTTTTTTTTTAGTATCTGAAATTTAAAATCCCTGAAATATATCGTTCGATCAACTAGACTTAAGATGAAGGTAAAAAACAGAGTAATACGTTATTTTTTTTTTATTTTTTTTTAGGCTCCATGCTATATCGCGCACACAGCAGGGTAGGCAGATGGAACCTAGTGTTAAGACACTCCGTTCCCCACTTACGTTAATCTTATTTATTATTTCAATTTACATCGCACAACTTGTAACATTTTCTTATTTGTTAAGACTTTCTTAATGCTACAATTTTCTAAAAACATGCCGAATTTCAGGTTTCTAAGCCTAAGTTGTGTGTTGTCTGTCAGTCAAAGTCACTCAGTCAATAATGTAAAAGTTTTATACTACATATAACTAAATATATTATAAATTTCGCTATAATTATATAAAAAAAATCCAGGGATTACGCGTGAAGCTAAAAAAATTCTTTACAAAATGTAATATAATGTTCATAAAAACAAACAATTAATAATTTATATAGCATTTATCACAGCACTTGTCACAGACTATTAACCACTTGCTTAGATCAATAAAAGAAAAATCTTTTATTAATATTCAAATGTTAAACATATGAAAATCATTTTACATGTCATTTTCATGTTTATTTTTTTAGATATGGCAACTTTGTGCTACAGGGAAAACCTATTGCCAAGACCCTCCGTTCTCCATCTACATTCGAATTCGAGACATTACGAGTGTTGGAACTCAACGCCTTGCCATATCAAAAAGTAAAGAAAATAAAAATTAAGAAGAAACTAAAATAATAAAAATAAAAATAATTTCTTAAAGTAGCCATATTACTTATTAAATAAATACACATAGAGCAATTAAATTGAATGGAAATGGGAATTCACACTATCATTACAGTGACAGAATAAACACACTCAATATCTGGACATTTAAGTAGTCACGTAAGTTGAACTATTCTTTTAGTCACAAACCTTATATTAACGACGAATAGAAACTTCGTAGACTACTATTATATATGGCCAAATAATTCAAAACTCTATTGTAATTTCATAAAGTATAATTTCCTTTACCATCTTTATTGAACTAGTAATTTGTGATATTGTAGAAAAGCAAATAAGAACGGTATTATATAATACATTATAGGGCGTCATTAAAAGCACATAGAAAGAAATGTAAGCAACAATTAAAGCTACAGTTCGCAATTAAAATAATGGCTGTCACACCTATAAGACAATTAGGTGGTAGAAAATGGTGGAAAATGGTAGAAATAAATTCTATGTTTTGGTAGTTTCCATTTAATTAGGACTAATCAAAAAAAAACCGTATTGTAATAGTATAAATGTGTGTTTCAGCGAAGTCTCTTGGTGGATGGTAATGATAGCTAATTATGTATTCTGAGCTTAAAATCGGACCCCAGGGTGATTTTTGGTCATTAAGTTTGTTGTGGCTTTTCGTAGCTATTACAGTTTACGTATTTTTAACGAGCATTTTTCTAAGGATTTCGTGACGAATTCAGTATTTTTTTTTAATTAAAACCTCTAATGTAATTAGTTAAAGTGGTCTAATTTTGAAACTAATAAGTTATAGTTTAGCCTAAATAACTATAAGGTTAGTGAACTATTGTAATTGCTAGTGAAAGAAGAAGATAAAATTAAAGTTGAAAAAATCGTTTAAAAAGTAGTTTTCTGAAATGCTTTTATATAGTATATGTAAGAAAAAACGAAACGTAAAAAAAGATTTACGTTACAAAGTCGGACAACGGATAACTACATCTATAATTATTTAGGTTCAAATCCTCAAAAGTATGTATATAAATATATAATTAAAATAAATTATTTTCATTTCTTTGCTTTAAAAGCTAAAAGACAAAGCGCAGCGCTGAACTCCGCTTCTCAACATGTAACATCTGAATTTGGGAAGTGACGAAAAGAGTGTTCCGAAATAAGTTATTAATCTACGCGGGAAATGGCATAAACAAATTGAAATATCATTTAGCCAATTCTTACAAAATGTAATATATGGAATAATGCTAAATTATTATTTAATTATTAACATTAATGTATACGAAACTCACAAACAACCAGTACAATGGTAGAAATAAACATTTTAATATGTGCATCTTCTCTTTGACTTGTTATCAATATTATTCAACTGTAGCCGTCAGAGCAAATATTACTAAATACACAAGGGAACATTTCGCAGAAACGGAGCTACTCGTATACACTTGTATTAGGATGACTCGTGCGATATTTGTGATGTTGCACTGTAATGATTTCAAATCCGATTTTAATTATATTTTCGGTGGCCAGGCGTGGCGCAGTGGCACAAGCGCGTGACTGTAAGCGACTGGTTGTGGGTTCGACTCCCACTCGAAGAGTGGAATTTATTCGCTCTGGTGTCGAGGTAAAGCGTGGCGTTAAGTTCCGCCACTTAACACGCAAGGCTCTGAATTCGGCGGTGCGTGGGGAACTGATTGTTTTAACACTAGGCTCCCTCTGCCTACCCTGCTGTGTGCGGGATACAGCGTGAAGCTAAAAAAAAAGAAAAGTATATTTTTAAGAAAGAAAAATAAATTTTCTTTGATTAATGTTATAATATGGAAAAAAACATGTCTTGGAAAACTTAGTATGCATGTTTAATTAAAATGTTAGCTTCATCAGTGCTTTTTTGTTTGCATTATTTTGCTTTGGTCACTAAGACGGACGCGGCGTAGAGTTCCGCCACTTAACGCGCAATGTCTCGATTTCGGGGGATAACGGAATGGATAACGGAAACGGAAATGGAAAGGAATAACGGAATTACGGATTAGGAAAAGGGATAACGGAGTGCTTTGACACATGATTGTCTCATGGTAGTCACACGCATATCACGCAGTAAAACCCCGAAGGACGCCCCAATGATCTCAAAGTTAGTTAGGTATTGAAATTATAGTTAGGCTATTACTAGCAAGCCGTTTCAGCATTTATAATTCAAATTTCGTGCCCTTGATTATATTATAAATTAATTATATTAACGTTAAGTAATGTAAAGTTATTTAATTATTCTCAAATACATATACCAACAATATTGTAAGGTATTTGATATGTAACATGTTGACCTCTGTAAGTATAGGCGAAGCTATACGTTAGCTCAGATTAATGAACGGCCAGTATTAACGGTAGGCCACGATAAATGTATTAGTCAAATTGTATTTAAATTATCGATATTATTATAATAAAGAGGTAAAGTTTGTAATTTAGTTTATAAGGGATAATCTTTGGAAATACTGAACCGATTAAGAAAATTCTTTCACAGTCAGAAACCTATACTGATCTGGAGTGCTATTTTTACCCGTGGGGGGACGGGTTAAGAATACAATTCCCCTCCGCCGCTGGGTAGCGTCCCGTACAAGGCGGGTAACCCAGTAGCTTGGTGGTAGGAGATTCGTTCTCCGACTGGCTCGCGACCACTATCATGTCAAAGACGAACCGCCAAATATCCGAAGATGTGTTCCGGTTCGATGGCATGTAAGCCAGCTTTCCCTATCCCCAACATTCCCATCCTTCCTCTCTCCTTCTGTCCTACATCCCTAAGGCTGGCAACGCATCTACAACTCTAATGTTGTGGATGTCTATGGGCGAAGGTACGACTTAACACCAGGTAGGCCTTCTGCTCGTTTGCCTCCTTTATTCCATAAAAAAAAAAAATGATATTTTTCCCTAATTTTTTTTTATTATAGACAATAATAAAAAAAAATTAGGGAAAAATATCATTTTTATTTATTAAGTCTACCAAATTAATATAAATACCACACATACCTAATGCCAGCTAATTCTAAAAAACTAACCTAATATAATTTGGTACTAACTACATAATATAATTGAATCACTAAAATGTAATTAACGTCCAACGAAGTGGATATTTATTAAATATATACACTTATCTCAATAGATATATAGGACTCAATAGTCCTAATATAACTTTTTTAATAATAAAAAACTGATCTGTCAATGTCATATAATTTTATTATGACAAGCTTATTCATTAAGATATTTAAATATTTGACATATAATGATTCTTGTCAAGATTGTAAAAAGACTATTGTTTATTACTAATTAATATGGTATTTTAAGTTGCTACCTGCATTCATACTCATAGTTGCTTATGTATAATTTACATTTGAACATTTGAAATATATTTAAAAACGGGCGCCTCGCTCGCAGATTCGCCAGCATTAATTGAAGTTGCAGCTAAGTTAATAAAACAATTATTTTATAGAATTTTTGGTGAACAAAAACTAAATTGTTGTAACGTTCTTCTTATGAATCGATTGAAATAAAATATTAAGGGAAGATTATCTAAATACAATTGTAAAAACTGCATTTAAATCTAACCAATTTAAGAGATTCACAACAAACAAACGGTAAGGAAATTTAATAAACACTGTATTGAGCTCTATTACATTGATAAACGACCCCAACAATATTTTTTATTATATGTATTACAAGTACAGACAGTAATCAGTCACATTTTATTATATATTTAGATATTGTACTATTCGCCGAAAACACGTGTTATCAAGCATAAACTACCTACCATTTTACACGAAAAATTTAACTAAAGAATAAATAATTTGCATACTTATTAAAAGTTAACAAAAACATTAAGAAGTACATACAATACATTCCTTAACACACTACTAAATCTAACTCCCACATCAGTCTACCTACCTAGATAGAAACTAGCCAGATTGATTAAAACCTAACACTATGATATCTTACACTAGTGGCCTAAAAACTATATGATTGTGCGTGTGTTTTACACGCATTTTAATTATCCTTATTAACAATTACAGGCAATACACGAATGTGGGTCAAGACGGTTAGGAATAAATCAAGCCTGCTATGATCTCATGTATTTCTGACTATTTAGCGACGTATTTTGACTATCTTAAACCATTGTAATAAGGATTAAAATCGTTTACCATTGTTCCAATGTACACCGGTCTTATTAAGGCGAACGGCGTCATTACATTATTTTAAGATCATTATATTGCCACTGTGGCCCGTGATTGATACTATAGCCAGTCGATAATGATTAGTGAACAGATCACCCGAGGGCCTAACAAGATGTTTATCGCTAAATAGCTAATCTAGGCATTGTGGGTGAAAAAAATATGATATATGAATATAATTAACATGTCAGTTGCATTATATGTACGTACCTACTCGGTGTAAGATCCATTACAAATTACAACAAAAACTGTGGGAATATAAGTGTTTAATCGAAAATCAGATGTTTTGTTAACAATTTTGCTGGGGATTAGACGTTGCTTAATATAATTACTATGATGTATACTTAACAGTATATTTATATAATGTTTACTAATATTATATATGAAAATCTGCATGGCTGTGTATCTGTTACTCTTTTATGACTATTCTAACGGCCCGATTTGGATGTTATTTTCAAAAACCGCCCTCTAACAAACTGAAATAGGGGATGAAACATATGTATGAAAAATATAAACTTTTACGCTTTATTTAACCCCGATCCCGAGGCCTGTCGCAAATACGAAGCAGCGATAGTTGTATAATTCACGCGGGTGAAGCCGCAAGCAAGTCGTTAGTATTGCAAATAAAGCATACATATGTTATTTCTTAGTGTTTGAATTTTTTTAGATATTGACTTAAAATAAAAAAGTAATTAAAATGGGTGACTACAAAACGCGGGTGAAGCCGCAAGCAAGTCGTTAGTATTGCAAATAAAGCATACATATAATAAATATGAAAATTATATACTATATTATTATTTCTTGTTTAAAAATTTTTAGATATTGACTTAAAATAAAAAAAAACGATTAAAATGGTGTGACCATTCTAAACGGAAAATATATCAAAATCTTTTTATTAAGAACCTCTTTCTTTCCTTTCAAAAATGCAAGAGTTAAGTCAAAATAAAATAAAAATACAACCGAACTCCTATTTAAAATTTTACCGCTAGTGCCAATAATAATAAATGTGAACAATAAAATTCATAATTCTAGATTCCATTACGAATATAAACATCAAAACTAGTATAAAACATATTGTAAAGTTCTAATTCACTTGCATTTAAAACCGATAATTGTTCATTATTATTTCAAAGACATTAAAAGATCGTGTTTAATAAACGTTGAAAAATTTGTAATTGGTGAAATCAACAGAATAACATGGTAACAATCAATTCTAACTAACTATTAAATAGAAAACGAATCGGCCAGCTATAAAGAACCCGATAAAATTACAAAAGAAATCTATAAAATGATTAAAATTTTCTAATCGCACCAATTAGTGAGTGAATTTATGGTCTCGCTTATTAAAGTTACTCACACGGCGTTTGGACAAAGGTGGAAATGGCTTCAAGCATATTAGGGGAGCTGAGTCAAAATCATACAATACCGCCAGCTAATAATGTAGATGTGTAATATAAAATTCATATTTTTTCATCTTAAATTAATATCACGTAGTTGTGGGTTCGATTCCCACTCGAGGAGTGGAATTATTTATTATCTCCATTTCCTTCGCTCTGGTGTTGAGGCAAAGCGCGGCGTTAAGTTCCGCCACTTAACACGCATTGCTTACGAATTCGGCGGAAAGTGGAGAACGGAGTGTCTTAACACTAGGTTCCCTCTGCCTACCCTGCTGTATGCGGGATACAGCGTAAAGTTAATAATAATAAAAAAATATATCACAAGCATATGAGCCAATATGAACCAATAATATGAGCCAAATCCTAAATTTTACAAGATTTTTTCAAAAATACTGATGATTTCGCGGTTAAGTCATATCTCTCACATAACACTTAAAAGTGATTTTTATATTCTAAGGTCAATAGAAAGAGTAAGCTGAGATCTTTTACTTTAACAATGGCACATAATTATTGGACTATGGTACAAAAGACGATCTCTGGCAAAAGAATTTAACACAATTGATCTGTGGCGATGTGCGTTAATAGTAATATAAGTACTTAACCTCTATTAAGTTATTTAATTAAAACAAAAAGGATAGAAACTACTGTCGGAATATTTCTTTTCCGAATTCAAGATATTGAGTGGCAGAACTCAACGCCGCGCTTTGTCCTCTTGACTAGAGAAGGAATGGAACCAGTAACCAATCGAGATTACAGTTAGACGCTATCCCACTGCCCCAAGATAGCTCTATTACACATTTAAAATACCCTTTATTCTACAAGTATGCAACTTCTTACACTCCTGATGTATTACTTCCGAAGGATTTCTCAAAGCGTAGATAAGTTTTTTGGTGGTAGGAGATTCGTTCTCCGACTGGCTCGCGACCACTATCATGTCAAAGACGAACCGCCAAATATCTTATGATGTGTTCCGGTTCGATGGCATGTAAGCCAGCTCTCCCCATTCCCACCATTCCCATCCTTCCTAGCTCCTTCTGTCCTACATTCCCAAGGCTGGCAACGCATCCATAACTTTAATGTTATGGATGTCTATGGGCGAAGGTAACCATTTAACACCAGGTGGGCCTTCAGCTCGTTTGCCTCCTTTATTCCATAAAAAAAAAAAAAAAAGTTTTTTACACGTTTAGTAAAAAATATTTTCATGTAAGTGTAAATAGATACATTTCGATTAGCTATATACTAAAATATATCGAAAAATCCACATTTTCCATAAAAAAAATATATTTAAACAAAAATAATTCAACCAATACAATTCTACCTGCACTTGGAATAATGCATTCTAAAAGTCTTCCACAGCCCCCATACAACGCCCTTGCTATATGACGTTAAAAACCCTTCTAATTAGGTCGTCAAGTGTGGAGAGGGCACAATAATAATTAACACTGGTTGGTAATGAAGCGGGTATAAAACTAATTGGGCGCGAGTTCGATTCCGACCGATTGACTATTGTTAATTCAAAAAATCGAACGAAAGCACTCGGTAAAATTATGATTTACATATATTTTTTCTAATTTGAAAAATTATTTAATTGTTTTGGTGTATGCTTGTGTGAAATTTTACACGGTTTTAACTTAATGTTTTGGTTATTTAAGTTCGTGATTTTAAACTAATTATTAATTAAAAAAAATATCTTTAACAAATGTTTTGGTATTACTGTGTGATGAAACGTAGTATAAACCAATATTTGAGATAATATAAGAAAATCGTATGACATATTATATAGATAAGCCGTAATGTACATATTGTTAAAGTTATGGTAGAAAGGTTATTCAGATTTTTACGATTTCTGGTTTGGCAGTCACTAACCATTAGAAAAACGTATAAGAATTTGAACGCAGCAGGATTCTACCTTGCGCCTCTTGTAAACTGCTCAAGCGCTCGGAGCGCTAAGTCGGACTCTTTATATGCTTATTACAACTGTTTTTTCTTCGTACTAATAACTTGTAGTGCAATTTTTACAAATTCAGCTACACTAACGTTATTTCCGTGAATGTTGTTTTGCAAGAGATTTTTAAAGTGTTTAGAACATAAAAAATATTTGTATAAAAAAAGATACAAACATAACTATTAAAAATATTAATAATTAAAATATTAAACGGAATAATGTGTCACAAGATCAGTATAGAAAATATATTTTCACCGTCTCCAACAATGCTTGAATACCTTTTTTTTTAGCTTCACGCTGCATCCCGCACATAGCGGGGTAGGCAGTGGGAACCTAGTGTTAAGACACTCCGTTCCCCACTTTCCCCTGAATTCGGAGGCATTGCGTGTTAAGTGGCGGAACTTAACGCCGCTTTTAGCTAGCAGAATAGCTTTTTAATGACATTTTACACGATACATTATAACGTCTGAACACAAACATAACCATTAGATCAAAACAGGGGTGGTCCCTACCAAACGTAATCGCTGAACGCTAATGCACTAAATTCTGTATTTTAAATCGAAAGCCGGCTGCCGTCGATCAGCTAGTTGAAAAGGGAAATCAGTCAATAATGCACTAATTTCCCCTCCTTAATAGCTCAGTCCGGCCTCTACTCAGACACTATTACGACACTGCAAGTTGTGTGTAATCAAATTACTTAGCTTTAAGTTATGGTAAACGTTTTCTTTAATATTTACTACACAAGGAATGTATTATATATTTTTTTTATTTTTTTGTACTTATTCATTGTTTTGATTAAATAAGATGAAAGATTTAATTTACGGCTCTAGTATAATGAATGTATAGTATCTTCTACATTTAGTTTTCCATGACTTAAAAAAAATATCTTGGCGTGATGCTAGCTGAATTATAAATCAATTATATTTTAAATTGTAATTTGATATAGATGCATTTATTGTTATGCATTCAAAAAATCACCATCGATCATACTAATGCATTACGGAAAGTAATAAGAAAAAATGAAATTAAGGCAATAAAAAATAAAATCGACACTAAAATTTACTTACAATATAAATTTACCTTTTCCGAAGGGCATTTCAAAATCATTACTTAGTCGAGGCATAAACTGTAATTTTGTATAAAATAACATAATATTAATCAAGCATAAAAAACTAAAAAAGACAAGTCACTTAAAGAAACTATAACAAACATAAATAGGTATTACACAAGCTTTTTCCGACATGAACAACTTCTAAGTAAAAAATCACACGCGGTTTCTCCACAACAAAGGTTATTCCTTACAAAACAAAGGAATCAGTTGAAAACCCATAAGTTTTGCATATGTCACGTTCAATATAACAACATTAGCGAAAATATATTTAGTTTTCCTTAATAAGTTGTCGTACATTCCCGCGCCACCTTCTATGTGTAATATATAGACAGGGACTTTCCAGTGTTAATAATAGCGTTTATGACTAGCCTTTTCTTGCTAGTGATATGGAGGTTATTTATTTTTAAAGTCTTGTATAGTTTTGGGGAACGGAGTGCCTTAACACTAGGTGTCAAAAAAGTGATTTCAAAAAATTAGATTTAAAAATCTAAGGCCAGTCGTGGCGCAGTGGCACAAGCGTGTGACTGTAAACGACTGGTTGTGGGTTGGGTCGTTCGATTCCCACTCCAGGAGTGGAAATATTTAATATTTCCATTTTCTTCGCTCTGGTGTCGAGGCAAAGCGCGGCGTTAAGTTCCGCCACTTTACACGCAATGCCTCCGAATTTGGCGGAAAGTAGGGAACGGGCTGTCTACTCTGCTGTGCGCGGGAAAGATTCAAAAATTCGTAATATTTCACTTTAAGTGTAAAGTGTTTAAATATATACTTTTTAATTTTGATTTCATCTTTTGCAACAAATCTAGTACAAACATAGAAAACTAACTACTTCCTCTTTAGTCATATAATAATCAAATTAACGTAAATTTTCAAAATTTTAACTTTACTTCATCGTTAATCTAAAGAGTGTGACTGTAAACAAGAGTGTGACTGTAAGCGACTGGTTGTGGGTTCGATTCCCACTCGAGGAGTGGAAATTATATTTCCATTTTCTTCGCTCTGGTGTCGAGGTGAAGCGCGGCGTTAAGTTCCGCCACTTAACACGCAAGCCTCCGAATTCGGCGGAAAGTGGGGAACGGAGTGTCTTAACACTAGGTTCCCTCTGCCTACCCTGTTGTGTGCGGGATATAGCGTGAAGCTATTTAATTTTTTAATTTTTTAATTTTAGTTAATCTAAAAGCACTTTTTAATCTTTATTTTAAGCATTATTTCCAATCAGATCTTTCAACAATTATAACATTTATTTCCCAAGAATCAGACACGTGTAGAAAAAATTAAAAATTGTATAGAACGTAATAAGTTTTATAATTAACCAATAAATTAGAAATCAATCTATAATTTATACGTGACCTTATAGCACTCCGAATTATTAACAATCGCTCATTATAGCATTCAAAGCTAATTTTGGAGTTCCGTAGGCGTTTGGTCAACGTGGAATCATGTCTTTTAGCTTCACGCTTTATTCCGCTTTACTGTGCTGGATAGAGCGTGAAGCGTGAAGAGTGGGCAGAGAGAACTTAATGTTAAGGCACTCAGTTTTCTTCTTTTATTTTTTTTATTCCGCACACAGCAGGGTAGGCAGAGGGAAACTAGTGTTAAGACACTCCGTTCCCCACTTCCGCCGAATTCGGAGGCATTGCGTGTTAAGTGGCTGGACTTAACGCTGCGCTTTGTCTCTGATACCAGAGCGAAGGAAACGGAAATATTAAAAATTTCCACTCCTCGAGTGGGAATCGAACCCACAACCAGTCACACGTTCGTACCACTGCTCCACGCCTGGCCTCCTTTTTTGAAAAGGTATAAATTTTTAACCGTAGCAGGGTTTGATCTCTTTGAAAACCATTCAAACGCTTTGATACTAAGCAATACATTGTATCCATCTATGTCAAAAATCTTATATGCGTGTACATTTCCATATTAAATTTTAACACATTTTCCATTTTTATACTTATTCTAAATTTATGATAAACATTTAAAACAATCGATTATTATTTATATTAATAAAAATCGATTTAAACATACTATGTACGTCCAATCCTATGGAACCAATCACACAAAAACCTCTCAACTTTTTATGGTATACAATATTCTATAAATATAAAAATTCATAATAATTATAATCGATGTACGCTAATTAGCGATTATGTGGGAAGTAATAATTACAGCGGTAATTACTTTGGACGAAACTGCTTAAGTCGAGAGTTATCAAACGTCTAGCTTTTTACTTATAGCAATTATTTGATAGGAACCTGTTTGCCTAGTCCAAAACCTTGGTACTTTCTGATCACAATTTATATACAGATTTTCATACTAGCGGCCCGCTCGAGGCTTTGCCGCGTGAACTACGTGATTGTTTCGTCATATTGCAACCCTCGGGGATGAGTTTTTGAAAATCAAAGTAGCCTATGCTTAAAACCTTGGATTATCAACTATATTAATGCCGAAATTAATTAAATTCGGTCAAGCTGTTTAGATTTTTCATATAAACTTTCATTCCCTATTTCAACTCTTTAGAGGTTAATTATTGAAAAAATATGTAGCTTATTTTTGATCCTGATTTTATCGAAATCGGACATGTGGTTTAGCCATGAAAGCATGACAGACAGACAGACTTTCGTATTTATAATATTAGTATGGATATATGTACGAGTATGGCGCAGTCGTGCCTCAGGTGGTTAACTTTACCTGATAGTAGCTGATACAAATTGTTACTAAAACTGAAGTATGTAAGGCCAGTCGCGGCGCAGGGGCACAATAATGTGACTGTAAACGCGACTGGTTGTGAGTTCGAATCCCACTCGAGGAATGGAAATATTTAATATTTCCATTTCCTTCGCTCAACGCTCTGTAAAAGCGTGGCGTTAAGTTACGCCACTTAACACGTAATGCCTCCAGAACACGGCGGAAATTAGGGAACGGAGGTAAGCTAGGTTCCATCAGGCTATCCTGCAGTGTGCGGGATATAGCGTTAAGTTAAAAAAAATATGTTACTTAATTTATAATTAATATATATTTGCTGTTTCTTATGAAATACAATAGAAAAAAATATTTAGAAAACACATTTCAAATTTATCATTATTTTCATTATTATATTAATTAACACGTGAAAAAAAATTAGAGCTTCTTTTAGGGAAGAGTGTGAAATTTGGCTTACCTACTTAGTTCACATACAAAATATATAGAAAACGTCAAATATTTTTTTATCAATAATACATTAAAAACACATTAATATAAAGAAAAAACACATTACACATATTACAATGTGTTTGACACACACTTTTGTACAAAGTTTAACGCATCATCGCATCTAATAACTACTACGTAGTAATTATTCAATGACGTCCTTGTAAATTTTATATGCATGACATTCTGAACCTTATTTAGTTAATATTATTTTAATTATGCATAATAACACATTATTAGCGTATGCAAATAAAAATGTTATTGTAATGAATATTGCATGTAATTATATTACAATACTTACAGCGCTATATAAAATTATACCTATTCATAAATTAAACTGCTTGTGTAGTTACTTATAATGTTGGTTGTATTTTGAACCTAAAGTATATATAATATACTGGAGGAAGGTCATGTAAAAAGCATGAGGACGGAGGGCGTGTATGAAGAGGTTGATGACAGTGGATAAGAGGAAGGAAGTATGCAGGGATCGGAGCGTTTGGCGCTTCGTTCTCTCTGACTGTCCCGCTCGGGATAAATCGTGATGCTAAAAACAGGAACATAGTAGAAACTCCTAAGGATTTCCCACATTTACTTTGCAGATTTTGGGCTCATCGTGTAGCAAAAGAGACGCTCTACGTAGTGTATGGGACTTGCAACTGAGGTGAGGAATAGTTAAAAGTCCCTTTAAAACGCATCAACGCTCACGTCCACTATTCGAGCTCTTTCCTCATTTTACCTTACTAAATTTGAAGTAATATAATACAAATATGTTTTATCTTTTCCACATATCCATATATTTAGGACTAGTGTTATAAAAAGGTTATATATAAGCTTTGAATTCGGGCGAAAAGTGGATAGCGGAGAGTCTAACTACTACTAAAACGAGTATCTCTCTGCCTGTAAGATTGCGATGAAGATGCGATGTGAAGTTAAAGTTAAAAAGAAAAAATAAACTTACTTGGATATAACGTGTTGGTGCAAGGATCGAACCCACTCTTTTCTTCTAATACAAATAATCAAATAAACTTTTCAATCGTTCCCACTACACCACAAGTCACGTTTTCGTTTCAAATGTATTTATTATAAAATATAAAATAGGTGTAGTTATATTAAATTAAGTGTATTTTAATCTAATTAAGATATAATTATAAAAATCATGTTTGCGTGTAGTGATAAAAACTATGTTTCCGCACTTCAAAGCAAGGTTTAGAGCAATTACAAAAAGTCTAAGTACTTGCTGGTATTTGGTAGGAAATGCCAATATTAATTTGCTTTTTAGCATTTACCGGGTACTGGACGAATGTTTGACATTTTTTGCATAGCATTTAAAGTGTCGTGTATATGTGTATGTTTGTTTGTAATTTTATCGCATTATATTATTTTTATGTAATGTATTCGATAATACACTGTTACGATAGTCAGAGAGAGAGATTTTAGTGTTAAGACACTCCGTTCTCCATTTCTTACTAGAAATCGAAAGATTTTTGGTAGAAAGTCATTGCGTATTACGTGGTGGAACTCAAGTTATGCTGAGTGAATCCCCTTTTTGTAACATCGTACTGCTGTGTAGGCAGCATTTTGGTTTGAGTTATTTATACTTTGTTTTGCAATCTTAATAAGATATTATTTAATTGTATTGTTATTTTATGTTTTTGTTTTTTTTTTAATTACTGTTTAAGTTAGTGCTGTCTCACGAAGATGTTTACAAATAAAACTTTTCTTTCTTTCTTTCTTTTAACACTGTATTTTGTCAAAAGAGGAAAATTTTAAACGTTTAAATTATTTTTGGTTTGTAGAACGAACCCACAATCTCACATTTACAGGACGATTTTGTTCCGCTGCACCACAACAGGCCATCTTGGTAAACGAACATACTAATTCAAATTTTTAACATTTGATTTTTTCTTCCATTTTTTAACAGCTTCACATTTTTCGCATAGCAATGCATTCAGAGAAAATAAATTAGTGTCAAAACATTCTGTTCTGTACATTTCACTCGAAATCGAGACATTGCGTGATAAATGGCAGAGCACAATCCACAACTACTTAATTACTTCAAGTCATTACATATAGAAATATAGATCCCTACATAAATTATAACTTCAAAAACTCATTTGTCTAATGCGTTAATAACCAAAATAATATAATAACGTTATAGGTACATAGTTATACTGTTTTTTTCCATATAACACTCCCACCAAGTTTTCTCTGACTAGTGGTTACAACTCACTTAACTTGGTGTCTGAGAGAACACTCTGTCCTCTATTTTCCGCCAGAGGTCCAAGATTTTGGACCCTTTTTTAAGAAAATTAAGCTTAATAATATGGAGAAGAAGTGCAGAAGACCATTTTTTTATTATAATATATTAAAACCCGATAAAATGAAATCTGAACTTAAACGGAACTCAACGCTCAACGCCTTTTGTTTCAACTACCAGAGTGAAGAAATTTAAATATATTCATTTCCTCGTAAGAATCGAAGCAGCAACCAACGCGTTTACAGTCAGAACTTGTCACACTGCGCCACGCCGGCCATTATAATTTTACAGCCCAGGTCCATGCCCTCTGTATTAATAGGCAATTCATTTACTTTTACTTTTATGCGTCGCCATGACACTAACATTAATAGAGTATTAATTTAGACGTGAATCATCTTATGGCCTTTCTAAATGTATGCAAGGACGCCAATTACATATACATGACACGTTATGAAAACGTGCATTTGAGTAATTTATATCAATATTTAATATTGATTATGTATTAATTGCTTTTGGTAGGGAAAAATATATTAGAACACAATTCTAATGATACGCAAAATTTTGTATTCTTTTGGTATTTCTTTTATTTTTCTTGTATTTTTCGAAGAAAGTACTGATACGTGACTGCATCAAGCTAAACACCACTTAGTACATTTTCTGTTAGATTATTACAATCAGACAGAGTCTACTGTCAAGGTACATGTTGTCTACTATCTTTACACTAAAATCAAGACATTGCGTGTTGAGTGGCGGAACTCAACGCTGCGTGTAGTCTAAACGGACAAAGAAGACATTCAGCTATACTTGAAACATGATTTTTAACATTATTAAAGCATTTTTAATTTTTTTTTATATAATACTTGAAAATACTCAACACACAAAACACAAGTCACCCAAATCATTTGCGACTCGCACCCACCACGCCATTACTAAATTCACAACTACGCGCATATATATTCCTTTGCGAGCCTCGTGAATAAATGAGACCATCCAGCGGCAGCGAGGCTAACGCATGCATTATCGCCTAATTACGCCTCGATTATGATCACGTCGCGACAATGAATATTTCAGCCGGGGTATTGTTCCGTAGCACAACGCTTTGTGGGTGTTCAAACTCCAAACACTGCCTTTAGTATATATAATGTGGCTACAAAAACTTGTTGTTAGCTTTCGACCTACATTTGTTGGTTCGCTAGAGGTGCTGATGTGTGTGTTTATGGTTAAATAAGCGATTTTGTTTTTATTTTTTTTTTGTAGATTTTTTTAGAATGGCTATAGACATGACATTTTTCTGCTTCATGCCGGATATTGAGACATTGCATGTTTGGTAGAGGAACTCAACGTCGCGCTGTCTTCTTACAAGAGTGGAGGAATGAAAATATTTTATAAATTACGCAGATGGTGGTAGAACGCATGGCTTAGCGGTCAGAGCGTGTAACCGGTATCCAAAAAGCAAGTTCGATGTCTGCTGCGTTCAATTTTTTTTACGTTTTCTAAAAATGTTTTTATCAATTTACTAAGTGTGTGAATAACACTTTAAAATGTCAAAAGTTGATATAATCAGTTTCATTAAAGGGAATCGAACCCAGAATTACTTGCATATATAGACAGTTACTGTCCTTTATTTTATTTTTTATTTTCTAATATCTTTAACATTCATTTATATCTTTAAGACAGAGTGAGACACATACCTTGGTAAGAATTACTCATTACTCTATTACTGGGTGCATTACGTGTTAATTAATTGAACGATATTGTCTTGTTCTTCAAGAAAGTCTCCATACAATTACTTTTTTAATTATATGCAAAGCAGTCAAGTCAGATTTGAAGTAATAATTGTCACATGCCAACTGTACTATAATGGAGTTGCTATGACGTTGTCTATGTTTTTAATTATATATCTAAGTTTATGCACTGTTTTTTATAAGTTTAACCAAATTTGAGCATTTAATAAAAACATCTTTTTCTACCATTATAACTTTTTAAGGTAATGTAAATATAATAAACTATTCGTAAAACATGACATGGACATGAAAATCGAGACTTTCCTACACTTTTTCTTGTCACCAGAGAGGGGAAATGAAAGTAATTTGAATGATCACTTCCAGTGGGAATCAAACCCCCAATCATAACTTGGCAACACTGCGCCACGATGGCTTTAATATATTAAAAACAATCCTTAACCTGTTTTGATAAAAATTGTTTATTCTTAAGGAAAGTTGGATGCAACAAGTGGCGCTAAAATTGCCCAGATTCAATTTCCTTATATAATACACGAAAACATAGGTAAAGCCCAATGAATTTCCCTAAGTGACTGTCAAATATCGTTTTCTTAATCTACATGTTTTTTCCCCATAGCATGGTAGTCAAAGGAGACCTTGAACACTCCGTTCTTCACTTTCTGTCTGACAGTATGTGGTAATTGGCGGAAGTCAACGCCGCGCTTTGTCTTGACACCAAAGAGGAGAAATGTTAATCCATACTAATATAATAAAGGTACAAAGTTTGTAGCTTTATTTGTAAGGGGTAATCTTCGGAAACACTGAACCGATCATGAAAATCTTTTCACAATCAGAAAGCTACATTATTGAGGAGTGCTATAGGCTATATTTTATTACGATTGAACAAAAAGTTGAGAGAATCCTAAAGGGGCTCGAATAGGTGATAAAAAACATATAGGAATATCAAGCAACGAAGCCGCGACTGGGTCGCTAGTATCATATTATAATTATTGCCCCAAATGGGAATCGAACTTACAACCATCACCTATACAGACAGACACGCTACTGCGTTGCAATGGTCAAACAGACGCTATAATTATCTAAAATCACTTTTTACAACGACATTAAGCGTATTACATTAAAATCTCATTACAAGCGGAGCACCCTGTATAAATGTATAATATGTATGTAGCACACACACACACATACACTAACTACTATACATTACACATTACCACAGTCTAATTATACATCATTATTACTAATTGTACAATACACCGGCTAAGAAGTATTCGCGTCTATTAATGACAAAAGCAATTAGGGTGCACGCACACGCTCACAGCCACAGTGGGGTTATGTTATACTTAGTTAGTTATTCGGTCGGCCTTCCTGGAACTGTATGTCTGGTATAGAATATACTTTGTTTAGGTGTTAAATTTAATTTTATATTGATTTTTTTTGAATAGCGTATTTTTTTTTTATATGACTGTATATGGATTTGTGTTGATACTATAGTTATTAGTATTAAGTATGTCTTGAATACAACGGAATTTAATATTAATGTATACTAATACAAGTAGTAACGCGATATTTTATTTCTGTGGATATTAAATCAGAACATATATTTTTTTCTAGAGCCTAGTAGTTTCGACTGTCCTTTGTATGTTAATCAATCAGTAATAGAAGTTTTACATTATATATAGATTGAGTTTCGAGAATGTTTCTAATACGAGCAGAAAACGTAGAACGGAAAATCGTGACACTAAGTACCCTCTGTACAACCATTTTTGGCGATAAGGAATGATACTGAAAAAAATAAATACTATTATAGACGTTTTAATATTAAAATCAGGCTACAATTCTAGATGTTTTTTAGCTTCACGCTGTATCCCGCACACAGCAGGGTAGGCAGAGGGAACCTAGTGTTAACACACTCCGTTCCCCACTTTCCGCCGAATTCGGAGGCTTGCGTGTTAAGTGGCGGAACTTAACCCCGTGCTTCTAGATAATGTTAAAAATAAATAATTTACTTATTTACGAAAGTTATATAATTAAGGATTTTTTATAATATTTACCTTCGTTCAAAACAAAAAAAAAACATTTTCTTTGTATTCCTCTTAGTCAAATTCCTATTACTGCTGGTCATCGAGGAATTGAACTTGTTACTGTCGTCATATACAACTAAACTACATCTTATATACACGAGGAAAATACATAGTGGATAATTATATCAATACTAATTTATTATAAAAATTACCTCATTATATTATATTAATGCGGTTATCCTTGTAATAGATCTTTATTATAACTCGACTTAGCGCTCGTTCGTTCTCTATTAACTTATTAATGTCTTAAAATTCAAAATGTGTTTAAATAAGGTAATTATTATGTTAATTTTTATTAAAATTATAATTTAAAATTAATTAGTTTGTAAGTCATATTTTTGTCTTGAAAATAGCACTAAGTTTTTGAGTACTTTTTTTGAGTCCACAGTTAAAGTGAGTCAGTTAGTTAAAGTGAAAAAGCGCTACTTCAGAGCGGTCGAAATGAAAATATTATTAGTTACAATAATTTCCCAAAATGAGAATCGAACCTACAACTGATCGCGTCACGATGGAGATTGGAGTACTGTGTCATTAAATTTAAGACTTGACCAAAGCATATCCAAAAATACATACAATTTTTTTATAAATAAAGCTTTCCTTAAAATTATTGAGAGTATAAAATTAAAAAAATAAAGCTTCAAAGGTAGTCAAATATCATTAACAGTACAATACAGTCATTATGACAAAGCAATAAGGTTCTTTACTACAGTAAAATATTTTAGTAATGGTTTTATTTTTGGATTAATGAGTAGATTAGCCCTTGTACCCATATAAGGAAGTTTACAAACTATTTGAATTTACTAATTATTCATATTTTTTTTGTTTTTCGAATTGAATTTTGATCATTTTGATTTCGAACTTGTTACTAAATATATAAAAACATATATATTAATTAAAAAAATATTTAGTTTCACGCTTTCCGCTGCATATGAAGTTAATCAGACATAATCTAGTCTGGAGACAATCCGTTCTCCACTGTCTGACATTGAGACATTCAGACGTTGCTCGTTTATTGGCGGAACTCAACGTCACGCTTTGTCTTACTGGAGTGGTGAAATTTAAATAATTGCAATATAATAAAGATGTCCCACTATACTACGATCGCCTATCACAAAAGTTGATGGTGTTAATATTGCTATAGTAAAGCTATCATTAGGTTTTAATATAAACATAAAATTTGAATTCTAATATTGTAAGTGGATTTTTTTTAACTTCACGCTGTATCCCTTTCGGGGTAGTCAGAAAGAACGGAGCGCCGGAGACCTTCCTCCAGTATCGTCGATACTGTGTTTTCAAAGGTCAACCGAGGTCTCGCCCTGCCTCTCTTACCACTCACTTAAACTATTTAAGATTTTCAGTAGTTACTATAGTAACACCATATTGGTCTGCACACTATGGATATGGGACAGAAACCAACTTGAAAGACAGACAGACAGACAGACAGAGAATAAATTCTGCAACAAAAATGATTAAATATTTAAGATATTTATATTTTTTAATTCATTTATTATATAAAAGACAAAATATTGGTTTCGCAACTTTCAAGTGGCAAGTTAAAGCATTAATGTATTGTCATGACCTTTTGGTGAGAGCTGTAAGAGAGATCATCTCGACACCGCGTCCTTGTATGAAAGTAATATATACGTTTAATTATAATTGTGAAATATGTTAAGTGTAATTACAATTTATTATGAATAACTAATTATATGTACTTAATTAAAGTTTTAATATTGAAGAAATAGGGAAAGCAATGAGATATATGTATTGGTCTGATTAATCATAATAATTGGGATTTAAATTACTAAATAGAGGAACCTTATGGTAACAGTAGGTTTCTTTTAGGTAAGTTAGAGATGACATCGAGTACTACAGTATAACACATTTAAAATATTTTAAACTGTTAATGTACAATAGAAAGTGGTCTTTTGTTAACTTCTAATTGTAGTCTCTAAAGACAACATAGATAAATCGAAATACTTTGATGCACATAAAAATAATATAAAGAACAGTACAAAATGAATTAAAAATTAATACAGACAGTTTAAAAGCAATGTTATTGCTAATATCAGTTTCTAACAGATAAACTTTAGAGCAGTGATTCTCAACCTTTTTTTTGTTGCGGCACACAAAGATAAAATTTTAAATGATATAATTTAATAATATCAACATTATTATATATTTGCAAAATTTGACGGCACACTTTCGAAATTAGGCGGCACACAAAAGTGCCGCGGCACAGTGGTTGAGAGTCACTGCTTTAGAGAAAGGAGCTTAGTCTTATCAGTAATGCAAATCATCACAAAATTAAAAAAATAATTGACCAAATAACAAAACGCAGTGTGCAATCCACCTAACTTCATAGTATTAGTGCAGTCATGAGCTCTCATTAGTGGCGCGCTTAATGGCGCTAAGCATGCGGGCGAGATCGCCTGCGCTGCTCACTCGTTTGTTCCATTGTTGCTTACAACTGTATACACGTTTAACATTACGTTGCGAACGCAATGTATGTCTGTATGTATGTACGTATATCTTGGTATATGCAAGTCTATGCATGTAAGTTGTAATAAGGAAGAACTGTTTTATGATTAAGGCTAGCTTGGTAGGGCAACGTTGTTTGGGAAAAATAATGGTTGTGAATTCGATTCCCAATTAGAGAAATTATTCCATTTGTTATGATAAGCTTAAGCATGGCGTCGAATTCGGGTGGAAAGTGGAGAACAGAGTGTCATCAGACTGGCTTCTCCCTGTGTATCTTAATATGAGGATAATGCGTGACGTTGTATAACAAAGAAGCCTGCTTAAATTAAAAATGTGCTTGGCACTTGGCACAAATAAGAAAATATATGTTATGTTAATTTATAACTTAAGCTAACAAGTAACATAGTTTCTGGTGGCTAAGCAGGTTCAGAGAGAACCTAATATCGGAACATTTCGTTTTCCACCTTCCTCCGGAAATTGTAACATTGCGTGTAAAATGGCGGACTTCAACGTAAGAAATACAATTTAATTTTGATATCATCGTTGTCTCACATAGGAGGCGAACCCACACCAATCGCGTTTATTGTCACAGATGTCACATTTCGTTTTCCACTAATATACAAAAAACAAAATATCATAATATAAATTAAATATCACGAGAAAACAGCAAATGTGATGCATTTGACCGTATTTTATTTCACAAGTGCGAGTAAGCGTTAATGTAAGTTGGTATCGCGTTTGTGATTAGGGTCCGTATGAGTAGGAACGGTGAGGGCGAGCTTTTTGACGCAGCCGGGCTTTATCGAATTAACAATGTTGCGATTTACTCTTGGGCATCACCTATAGCTGTTTAACTTTTATTTTAAGTTGTGTAAGTGGTTCTAGGTTCCATTTTTGTGGAATGATTTTAATTAATTAGAGGACCATTGATCAAAAATGAGGGCTTTTTTCTGAGCAAGGGAAAAAGAACAGAAACAGAGAGAACCTAGTGTCAAGACACTTATTCAGACATTTCGCTACGAATTCAAGACATTGCGTGGTGAAAAGCGCAACTTAAAGCCGCGATTTGTTTTACCACAGTGGTGAAATAAATGTTATGTAAATTTATAAGCTACCATATAAATATTTACAAATGTATTTGGACATTACATAATTTTATAATAATTCTAAGTACTTAAAAATGCTTATATTATTACTTTAAAATTATATATTTAATTTAATACTAAAATTATTTTAATAATAAAACTTCAAAAGTACATTAAACATTGTGTTATAATACAGTCAATTTAAAATAGAAAGAAGTCAAGAACGATGACAGTCGGGGTTGTAAAGATTAGCTGAATCATTTGGAAAGACCGTCACCCCTGCATCTTGCATAATATCAACTTCAACACCCTTTTGGAATATTTTAAATATTACTAGTGGCAGGTTTATTATAAATAGTTTTTAGTTTAATTTTTAACTACTTGTAATTTATAATTTTTTTTTTTTTTTTTTTTTTTTTAGCTTCACGCTGTATCCCTTTCGGGGTAGTCAGAGAGAACGGAGCGCCAAACGCTACGGTCCCTGCATACTTCTTTCGCCTCGTCCACAGTCATCAACCTCTTCATACACGCCCTCCGGGGGGTCCTCATGCTTTTTACGTGACCTTCCTCCAGTATCATCGATACTGTGTTTTCGAAGGTCAACCGAGGTCTCCCCCTGCCTCGCTTACCACTCACCTTTGCTTCATAAATCTTTCTTACCATTCTTCCATCACTCATCCTCTCGACGTGCCCAAACCACCTGAGCACGCCCTTCTTCATTCTTACTATGACGTTCTCGCTAATACCTGCCATTCTGTGTATCTCTTCATTGCGGATTCGGTCAGCTAAGCTGACTCCGCACATCTTTCGAAGAGATCTCATCTCCACAGCATTCATCTTTCTTTCATTCTTCTTCTGCAATACCCACGTTTCGCTGCCGTATAGCAGCGTCGGTACCAGCACTGCATTGTGCACAGCTAAACGTGCGGCTATGCTCACGTTCCGCCGTCGCATCAACGCAGCGAGGGCACCGTTAACCCTTTTACCGGCAGCAATACGCCTTCCAACATCCATATCATACCTTCCATCTCTGCTAAACATACTTCCCAGATATACCACCTCATTCACTTGTTCTAATTTCTTTCTGTTAACCATGATCTTACATTCCGTTCTTTCTTCGTCTCTTTCAAACACCAGAATCTTAGTTTTACTCGCATTCAGGCTTAGACCATTATTTTCACACCCATCTTTCAGGATGGTGACCAATGCCTGCAACTCGCATTCTGATGATGCAATAAGCACTGCATCATCTGCGTACAACAGGCAGTTTACCTTCAAGTCACCCACTTTCACTCCCATATCACTTTGTTTCACTCCTTGGAGACAACTATCCAAGTACAAATTGAACAGCCAAGCTGACATGGCACAACCCTGTTTGACCCCCGATTGAATATCAAACCGAGGCGACATGCCAGCTCCTACTCGTACACAGGCTGAGTGATCTCGGTAAAGAGACTTTACAGCCTGCAACAAGGGTCCGTTCACATTGTACCGAGGTAGTATCTCCCATAACTTCTTTCGCACAACTCTGTCAAAAGCCTTCTCCAAATCCACAAAAGCACAGAAAACTTTTTGGTTTACAGCCAAAAATTTTTCTGTGATCATGCGGAGGGAAAAGATCTGATCCATACACCCTCTTCCAGGTCTAAAGCCTCCTTGGGCCTCCCACAACAGCCTCTCAAATCTCTCTTGCATTCTTCTCGCTAAAATTTTAGCATAAATTTTACTACCTAAGCTAATCAAACTGATAGCCCTATAGCTTGCACAGTCTATCTGTGAACCTTTGCCTTTATACAAAGGCACGATGACTGCGCCTCGCCAATCATCTGGGACCTCCCCTTTCCTCCAGCATAAATTGCATAGATGAAAGAACAGGTCCAAGACGCGCGGCCCACCATGTTTGATCATCTCAGTAGTAACTCCATCTGCTCCCGCTGCCTTACCACATTTCAGACTTCTTATGGCACTCTCTACTTCTTTTATACTGATTTCGCCGTCTGCTACATCAAGATTCAGCATATCGCTGTTACTTGAGACAGAGGCGTCATCACATTCATACATCTCCTTATAGAATTCCGCCCATCGTTGCAAAACGGGTGTTGGTTCTGTTAATATTTCACCGTCCTTCGAAAGCACCCCTTTCATTCTGCAGGTTGACGAAGAACCCCGAGAATCACTAACTTCTCTCCAGAAAAGCTTCGTGTTTTCTCGGAAGTTGTTCGTCAACCTTTCATCTCTTTCATTCTCCGACTTTTCACGCTTCGCCTTAATCAGTGCTTTCGTTTGGTGCTTTTGCAACTTGTACTCTTTCTTCTTGATCTCTCTCATACTTTTATTCTTACCAGAGGCTTTATAATCCTGCCATGCTTTCTTCTTTCTTTCTACGGCATCTTTCACTTCGTCATCCCACCATTCATCGCGCTTTTTACTAAAGCCTCTTTTCACAGTACCACACACCTCTATTGCTGCTTCAGTCATACTATTCCTAAGATTCTGCCAGCATACTTCTACACTCTCATTTCCTATTTCGCAACTGTCTAGCTTCTTGGAAACCCTTTCTTTATATTCCTCTTTAATAGGTGGATCTTGAAGCTTCCAGCTTCTTATGCGGTTATTCGCCTCCAAGTTTGGACACCTCGTGCGGGCGCGCCAGCCCGTGAACAGACCCCTTATTCTAGTAACAACTAGATAATGGTCCGTTCCCAAGTCGGCACCCCTAAACACACGTGTGTCCATAACTTGGTTCCGAATACGCTGATCCACCAGGAATAAGTCAATCATACTTTTCTCTTCCATTCGCTCCCATGTGTACTGATGAATTTGTTTGTGGTCAAACATCGTGTTTGCCACAAACAAATTCTTCTCCTTACAAAGTTCCAAAATAAGCTTACCAGCCTCATTCACTCTCCTATCACCGTACTTCCCTAATATAAGCTCGTAACCGATCCGCTCGGTTCCGACCCATCCATTCAAGTCACCGCACACTATTAATTTTTCATTCGCTCTTACGCTACCTAGAACTTCCCTGACACTCTCCCAGAACTCCTCTAGCTCGCCTGATAGAGCTGAGGATACTGGCGCGTAGGCCGCTAACAAGAATAATCTTGTTATCCCCAGCTTAAAGCGAACCCAAAGGAGCCTCGGGTTGATCGCCTTATATTCCACCATTGCACACACCAATCGAGAGGACAACAACACACCTACCCCCTGACACCCGCGATCACTCTCTGGTACGCCGGCCCAGAGAGCTACGCGACTGCCCGGCAGATCGGTAGTGTTACTGCCCTTCCTCTTGGTCTCAGTCACACAGATCACATCCAGATCTCTATCATCCATCACATCTAGTAATTCATTCATCTTCTGTTCCATCCCTCCTCTTACATTCCACGTAGCTATTTGTAGCTCCGTCCTCCACTTCCCGCCGTCTCGGACATGGCGTGTCGGGTGGCGGTCCCCAACGCCGCATTCGTCTACTCCCCCCTCCCCACTTCTCACACCAACGGGGACGCGCTGGTGCGCGTCGCCTCGGGGGGACGCCCTAACATACAGTGCCCTGGTGTACGTGGCGGATGGAACTCTGCAGCCCTAACAAGTAGGGCTGGCGGGGATCGCTACGGGCAAGCATTCCATCATGGACCCCCGGATATACGTATATTCTATATTACTACAATAAAATTATAAGTAACTACTTGTAATTTATAATTTTATTGTAGTAATATAGAATATACATATATTTAATGACTGTACCTGTCCATTATTTTAAGGGTGGTTTAGGTTCAGATTTCGTCATAGTATTTTACATAAAATCATAAAAAGGTTCTGTATTAATTCATGGAAATGTTCATTAGAGGATTTTTTTTATGGAATAAAGGAGGCAAACGAGCAGAAGGCCCACCTGGTGTTAGGTGGTTACCATCGCCCATAAACATCCACAACATTAGAGTAGTGGATGCGTTGCCAGCCTTGGGGATGTAGGACAGAAGGAAGGAAGAAGGATGGGAATGATGGGAATAGGGAGAGCTGGCTTACATGCCATCAAACCGGAACACATCATCAGATATTTGGCGGTTCGTCTTTGACATGATAGTGGTCGCGAGCCAGTCAGTGCACGAATCTCCTACCACCAAGATATTTTACAGTAAAATATCATTTTATGAACTTATATTCCTTGAGTCTATTATTTTTTAATTTCAACTATTAAAATTACAAAAAGCTTAATCATACTTAATATAACTGTAAGACACAACCGTGACGCAGTTTTGTGCCTAAATGAAATAACGCGAGATCTATTAAAATAAAATAGATTCAGATTCCATTCATTCAACCAACATATTCGTTCACCATATCACTAAATAAGCAAATAAGTTTAAAAACTTACTTCATACTTACTAATGGGCTAATAACCAAAGAAGCAGCCTCATGCTTATTCCCGAATACCAGTCCAAGATATTTAATATCAAAACACTCCGTTTTTTTTATTCATGAAAGCGAGGCAAACGAGCAGAAGGACCACCTGATGGTAAGCAGTACCTCCCATGGACATCCACAACATTAGAAAAGTTGTGGATGCGTTGCCAACCTTAAGGGAGGAAAGGAGGGAACAAGGATGGGGATGGTGGGAATAGGGAGAGAGCTGGCTTACATGCCATCGAACTGGAATACATCATCAGATGTTTGGCCATTCGTCTTTTACATGATAGCGGTTGCCAACCCGTCCCCCAACGGGTAAAGAAGTCCGTTCTCTACTTTCCGCCCGAAATAGAGACATTTTGTGTTGAGCGGCGGAATTCAACGCTGCGCTTTGTCTTAACCCACAGAATTACCAAAACCACCAAACAATTCACGATTGCCGCTAATCAATTTACACAATTATAACATTAGTACACACTTATCAAACACAATCTTACACGACGGCGGCAGCAACACAATCGCGTTTAAAACGCCTAATCAACATGGCTTTTTCGGCTCGCAATCAACCGAGCGAGTTTCCACAGCCACGGGCGGCAATCGGAAAAATATAATTACCAATATAATCCTCGGCAAATTGGATTAAAAACGTGAAAAAAAAAAGCGCAGAAAGTGTTTTAGGGTGCGTCATTATTTTTTGCCGGCTAATTACGACAGATGGATCGGCAGTATGTAATACGCTAATTAATCGATCGGTGTGATATTGCGAAGTTTTTTTTTTAATGCTGTACGAATTGAATTTGTGTGCCTTTTCATTGTACTCAAGTACATTGGAGAAGGTGCAATAAAACCACTTGACTGTGTGCTTGGTGTGCGGAACTGCGGGTTGTGTCGGCTCTAATAAGCGACGCTTGATATATTTCAAAAGTTATTATTAATTGATATAAATATATATGTATTAATAGTGATATAAAAAATATAATTTAGATAACTAAAATCTTAGATTAAGTGAAGTTGAGTGGCGTTGAGTTCTGCTACTTAACATGTATGGCCCGAATTCGGGCAGAAAGTGGAGAACGGAGTGTTCTGGTACTAGGCTTTCTCTGAAGCTACAATATGAAGTAAAGTAAAAATTGTTAAGTATCCATTTACATATTCAGGGCACAATGTTTTTGATAATTTTGGATTTGAATGTTACAAGATCGGTGAATGAAGGGTTCACATCAATTTTTTCCTTAATAAATCAATATATTACTGGGCTTTTTAAAAAGCAAGTAGATACTTTTAATAATATTTACATACATCTTATAATAAGCACACTCAAGTCCAAAAAAAATTTAAAGTCACTAAATTTAATTATATCCTTTTACAAAATCATATTTCATAGATATTCAGTCTAAACTAATTTAGAACGAGAAAAAAGTTCAACTACAACATTTACCACACTGCCACTCCATACAAAAAAATTAACCAGATGGCCACAACAACCTCACAATGTGTTATAAAATGGTAACATTTCAAATACATTCGCCCAGAAATTGGTAACAGCCTATGAAGCGAAAGATATCAACAAGCTGGGGGTGAATGGAACCACTTTGGAGCCCTTCTACCCTTCATTATAATAACTCGCACACAGACACTATCGATCGTGCCTATACACGTTTATACAAGTGATTAGTGTATTTAATTTGAAAATGCTAAGTAGTTCGCTTGTGTTGCCTTACACGGGCTACAGTGTGCGTGTAGGCAACCCTTGCGATGTGATCGTAATCGTATAGCGATTATAATTTCTATTTTAGTCGCGATTTCGCTGAAATAAATTATTTTGCTTTGTTGTGGAAAAGTAGAAACAATGTACTGGGTGTTGTTTAATCTATGAAATTATCTTAATTTATTTGTATAGATATATAGATTGTTTATTCGTAAGTATTGAGATGGTTAAATTATTTTTTTTAAAGTTATGTATAATTCTTTAGAGTGAGCTATTAAATTGTAACCAGACACGCCTTTAACTGGTTGTACATTAAGAATAATAAATATCAAGTCTTATTTAAATCTAGGACTACAGAATGCTCTGATTTCCATGCATATTATTTACTTTATTAAATTTCTTGCCAAAATATTATATATTTTACAAAAAAACTTAAATTAGTATGAAAATGTGTTTAAATTAACAATTAATTTGTGTAAAATTCTGAGAGCATAACATTAGCAATTCGCAACAACACTTACACAGGAGTAATGACACGTCTGTCCATATAATCATAGAGCGACCATTACTTCGTCCGAATAGGATGACATACTGTGTGGATCTTGAAGGACAAGTGTTAAAAGGATAATTTTCATTTTTTATCTTTAGTTAGACAATATATTTGGTTTAGCAGAGTAAATAGAGAGAGCATAGTGCCAAGACACTGTTCTTCGCTTTCTGGCCAAAATTGTCTTGCCAGAGCGACGACATGGAAATACTTTAAGCATATAGTAAGTATATATAAGTATATCATAAGTATATATAAGTATAAAGTAGTGGCCAGTCGTGGCCCAGTGGCACAAGAGTGTGACTGTAAACGACTGGTTGTGGGTTCGATTCCCACTCGAGGAGTGGAAATTATATTTCCATTTTCTTCGCTCTGGTGTCGAGGTAAAGCGCGGCGTTAAGTTCCGCCACTTAACACGCAAGCCTCCGAATTCGGCGGATAGTGGGAAACGGAGTGTCTTAACACTAGGTTCCCTCTGCCTACCCTGCTGTGTGCGGGATATAGCGTGAAGCTATTTATTTATTTATATAAGTATATCATATAATAAAGATTTCTCCGAGTGAAAATGAAACTTACAACCAATCGCATTGACAGTTATGCGCTTTATTTTTTATTTTTTATGCAATTTTATAACATTCGAATACTATTATTAACCTCCATAGGTTATTGCTAGTCTATAGGACGTTCAAACTCCTATTTATAATATGGCGAGTTCAAAGTCAACTTAAAGCTATAAGCTTAAACGTCTTTTGTCCAATAACTTTATAATTATAAAGTAATGTTAATTGAATATTATAAATTATTTTCGCTAATAAACAATTTCAGCGTCTTAATAAGGAGATCTGGTCATTTAATTGTTCATTAAATGTGCCAACCAGTTGTTTTAAAGGACATAATAAAAAAGCAGACACAATTACGCAAATTGCCCATAAGAAAATGATTGAAGATGCCGTATTCGTGTACATGTAGAGTAACTTATGTTTTTTTATATGATTTTTTACATACTACGGATACGTGGTCCATACTTTTTATTATTAAATTTTTAATGATTAAATTATTTATTTTCCGTTACTTAGGCTAAGAACTAAAATATAACTGACATAGATATAAGTAGTTCTTAAATGAATCTAAAATGTTATGGTTGCCTTATTATAAAATTTATCATTATGTTATTTCAAATTCACGTTTCTAAAAAAAGACATTGTTAAAAAACATATAAAAGTTTGAAAGTAATGAAATTCGAACCCACATCCCTTGGAAACCATTCAATTACCCAGACCGCTAAGCCATGCGTTCAATATCCTAAATATATGAATAAAACTTTAAAACATCAAAATTTACTTACATTCATAAATGACATTGATAATTAATATGTTTTCGAGAACCAAAAACTTTGTGGTCACTCTACATTGGGGGGTGAAACTCTACGACATTAATTTCGTGAAATGAACCTAATTTACATTTAAATAAGGAGTCGCCTTAGCCGGGATAAGTTGTGAAACTAGCGACCGGGGTCTCTCTTTGCCCAAAGCAACTCGGTATTTCATTATTATAATTCAATTCGAACGATATAATTTATATTGTGCTTGTAATATACGTCTTTACCTATACTGTACTATGCTGTATTATTGTACGAATCATTAAGACAGTTAATAATGGATATTGCAAAGGCTCTGAATGCGATATGATTGTAAATGATGTTCGTATTTTGTTACGCTTTATATTTAATAAACTGTATGTAATGGTTCTTATATATTTTTAAGACTAATGGGAATTTGGTTTGTTTTGATTTATTTACAGCTTTACGACTTTTCCCACATAGTCTACCCTAGGCAGAGAGAACATAATGTTTAGATACTCTGTTCTCCAATTTTCGCCCAGAATCGAGACATTCTGTCTTGATCCTCGGAACTCCACCTCGTGTCTTGTTTAAGTAACAGAAGAGAGAAATGAAAATTAGATATAATTATTCCCCTGAGTAGAAATCGAACCCACAACTATCGCATTTTCAGCCACACACTGTTACAGTGCTTCACGATGAGCTCAAGTAATATTGTTTTAATTAAAATAAATTTAGAGCATTTCTAATATTCTAATTTTTAGTACCAAAATTAAAGTATTTTTAATAATTAAATACAAATTACAGAATAATATCAAGTCAATCACCATAATTGATGTTAACAATGACCACACGACACTTTACTAGCAGTGGAGACATACCAATATCAGTATTAAAAAATCTATTAACATAATTAATTAAGCGTCACACTTTGTACAGCATATTGGTAGTCGGAGAGAGCCTTGTGTCAAGATATTTTGTTTCACATTTTCCACCCGGAATTGTGACATTACGTGTTAATAGATGGGATCTTAACGCCGCGCTTTGTCTGGGGTATCAGAGGGGGGAAATGAGATTCGAACCCACAATTATTTCATTGAAAATCTGAGCCACAACGGCTCCAATAATTGGCATACAAGTATTTATGGGAAAAACAACTTGATAAAATTCGACGAAAGCCGTTTAATTTCGGGTAAAGCGTTCCTTAATATAAATAAGTGAATTATGAACAAGAACAGCAGTCGGGAAGTTCGAACAGCGACGTGCAATCGTACCGCGGGAGGAGGTCATCAATAACAAAATTTAAAATCCCCCAATTTGAATTTTAATTGCGTCCGATTATAATCGCGATGGCGAAGCGCGGGTGCCCTCGGAACTTTTTTGTACCTCTTAAATAATTCATCTCGCAAAACTTGCAGCAAATAGTCCTAGCCTGATCGAACTGTAATCCTTATAAATTTTCTTCTTTCTCTTTTTAGAGCTCTTCGCTTTTCCGGAATAGCTGGGTAGTCAGAGAGAATCTAGTGTTAAGACTTTTAAGAAATCTAGACATTCCGTGTCAAGTATTCGAACTCAACGTCGGGCTATATCGCTATCAGAGCGAAGAAATGAAAATTTAAATATAATCATACCCCTGAGTGTGAATCGAACACATAACCATCGTATTTACAATTAGTTCCTATCGCTGCGCCGCAATGGCCTGCACCTCTTAAATAATTCATCTCAAAACTTGCTGCAACTTGTCCGAGCCAGATCGAACCGGTTTAAGGCGGTCCGGGAGTAAGTTTAATCCTTATAAATTTCCTTTTTACACAAAGCAATATAAGTAATTAGCATAATTTCGTTGAGTAAATGAAATATGGTAATAAGGGGGGTAACAACCCCTTCTTGGGTGGATGGGAGAGGGTGGAAAGGACCCTCAGTCGCATCCTCATTGATACTCGTCACCGCTCGATGTAGTGATGATTACAATTAAATTATCCAACGCTCTACGACAGCCATTTTGTTCCGATTTGAAAACTTAGATTTTTAAATCTATTGTATAGTATAGATATAAACTTCATGCAATATAAAGAAAAGTAAATATTATATTAGGTTTATAAAAATCATTTGATTTGTATTTTGAGAATTTTGCATTAAAATAATTTAACGCCTATATTTTAAACATTTTTTTTATTATTTAAAATAAGTTTTGTGAAACGTGAACGACGTTTAATTTTAACGAATCGCAGCTTTTACCTAACTATGAGTACTTAGAATATTCGAAAAAGCTCACTCAATAGAAGTCCAATTAAAATCTAAGTGCTAATAAATTTCGAAAGGAATCGAACCGACGAATGCTCTACTTCGTGAAATGCCTCCGCGATAAAAGGTCTTCGAAAACACAATACCGCGTTTCTACCCCTCGTCTCTATGTAGGAGCGGGACGGCGCGATCCAAGACAATATAAGTGTGATAAGGACGGGGACCAATTGGAATTAATTAATTATAATTAAGTTTTAAGTTGACGCGCCGGTTACGAGTAAGCGTATTTTCGTTTAGAATGCGTCTGTGTGTGTGTAAAATAGTTTGCGTGTGTTTTAGTATCGATTCGCTGCTATGGCCAGAGATAATGAGCAGGGTAGGGCGTATTGTAATAAGTTTTTGAGGAGGATATTTCAAATGCTAACCGACTTATTTGAAAAATATATAAACTCTTTGGTAACGGTTGAACGGCACGGTCAATTCGTTTGGTCGGGTTGCGAATTACGTCATTTGTGTTAGATCGGAGCTTTTGTCCGAACTTAGATTGGTGTATTGAATTAGGAGAATTATATTAGTGTATTGTGTTTGTTATTCATTTTAGTATGTAATTTTATTATTTTTGACTTGGTTGGTTTAAAAATACGAATAGTTAAAATCATAGACAATATTTTAACAACCTATTTAAAAAAAAGGTCAACTATACTGTAAAGAATGATCAAAGGTAAAAGGTAAATTGTTACTATCTTATTCCAAGTTACATATATTTAAAATTGTTAATTTTTTCTTTTCTTTACTGACCATTTTTCTACGTGTATTCTCCATACAACTTGACATTGGCAAAGTGATATGTACTCAACTTGCATGTTCGAAGCGCTATAACAGAATAAATAAACTGAATTGTTAAAAATATTAGTATAAAGGGAAGAAAGAATAATCTTAATACGAGGCTTAAAATAAATAGATAGATAGCCGATATATATAGATACGTTTTATTTTTAAACTATGGTTTTTTCTTTGATACGGTTGTATTTATTATAAAAAATGTTGTGAAACTATTCAGCCTTGATTTATTTTACATTGATATTATGTTATAATTCTTGTCTTAATATGTACTGTTCACTGGATCTATAATTTTTTAGCTTCACCATACATGGTACGCATTAGGTTCGCATTCAGAGTGAGCAAACGAAAGCATTTTAATTTTAAAAATATAAACTTTTTAATTTTTAGCTTCACGCTGTTCCCCGCACACAGCAGGATCGGCAGAGGGAACCTATTGTTAAAACACTCCGTTCCACAATTTCCGCCGAATTTCGGAGGCATTGCGCGTTAAGTGGCGGAACTTAACGCCGCGTGAAGGATAATGGAAATATTAAATATTTCCACTCCTCGAGTGAGAATTGAACCCATAACCAGTCGTTTACAGTCAGACGTACGTGCCACTGCGCCACGACTGGCCCCAAATAATATTATTAATTCATATAATTTTGCTTTTCCCTAATCCAAGTGAATAAAATACGCATAATATTTAATAAATTGTATTCTCTCTTAACAAATTAAGATTCTAAGAAATAATCTTTGTGTAACGGAAGTTTACGAAAATTACCCTACGGAGACGACAACGAAAATAAATTGTAATAATCGTATAAAAATTTCAACGTAACCCGATAATAACAGTACATGCATATATCTAAAGTATTTGGCGCGTCTCATAGTGCTTCAAATGCGGGTTCGAATCTTACTACCTAATTTTTTATACCTTTCTAAGTAAACCCCCTTTTCTTTCACTTTTCTAAGTAGCAAAGGCCAGTCGCGGAGCAGAGGCACAAAGTGCGACTGTAAAGCGACTGGTTATGAGTTCGATTCCTATTTACTCGAGGAGTAAAAATATTTAATATTTCCATTTTCTTCGGTCTGGTGTCGAGGTAAAGCGCGGCATTAAGTCCCACCGCGTAACACGCAATGCCTCCGAATTTGGCGGAAAGTGGGGAACGGAGTGTCTTAACACTAGGTTCCTTCTGCCTACCCTACTGTGTGCGGGATACAGCGTGAAGCAAGTCAAAGTAAAACATAATAAAAACATAACCATCACATATCAAATACTTTACCACTGAGCTACGATGGTGTTCTTAATTGTCACGTTCTTTAAAATGTACTGATTATGAAAGTCTCTATAACAGTAGTGGCAACTTTCGTGTATTAGATAAAATATAATAGTTATAATATGCTTGTTTTACACAACATTTAGCGTAGAGTAGCGCTTGATTGCGTTTGAACACGCAATAAATTCGTATTTCACTTCTTGATACATATCGTGTTTGTGCGTTAGTGAATATATATTTAAGTGTTTTTTTTTTGTGTATCTTATTTTATTATTATTTTTTCTTATATATATTATTTTATTTTATTATTTATTATTATTTTTATATTAAAACGCGGTGGGATAGCGTCTGCTTGTAAGTGTCATAGTAGTGGGTGCGATTCCTATACGAGGAAATGGTTGTATGTAAGGTCGTTTTGGATTCCGCCACTTAACACGCAATATCTAAAGGAAATAAGGATGAAAGTGGACAAAGGAGTATACACACTAGGTATTCTCTGACTAGCCTGGTATGCGGCAGAAGCGGAAAGCTGTTTGTTATTTTATAATACTAGTAGTAGTATTATAATTCCGCTTGTGTACATTGACTAGAATCTGCGACTTTCATCCCCTATTCGAGTCCTTTTAGGATTCTCTGAACTTTCTGTTTAATCATAATAAAATATATATTTATAATTGTGTAAAAATATTCATAATCGGTTCAGTATTTCCAAAAATAACCCCTTACAGACAACGTTACAAACTATACCTCTTTATTATATTAGTATAGAAGAAAAAAACAGCGGTTTCACGTATTTACTCGCATAATGGGGTACTCAGAGAGGACTTAGTATTCAGACACTCCGTCCTCGACTTTCTACCTGAAATTGTGACATTGACAAGATATGAAAATTTTCATCCTGAGTGGAAATCGAACCCACGACCATCGCTTTACAGTGAGACGATGGCCACGATGGCCTCTAAGCATTGAAACAACATGAATTATTATGAACTGTTACTTATATTTTTTTTTAGCTTCACGCTGTATCCCGCACGCAGCAGGCAGAGGGAACCTAGTGTTAAGACACTCTGTTCCCCACTTTCCGCCGAATACGACGACTTGCGTGTTAATTGGTGGAATTTAAAGCCGCGCTTTACCTCGACATCAGAGCAAAGAAAATGGAAATATAATTTCCACTCTTCGAGTGGGAAATATAATTAATATCTCATATGCCTAAATAAAAATATACCCGCCCTATTCGAACTCAGAACTATCAGTAAAGGATTCGTTAGAAAATTTGATACACGAGCACACTAACAATCTATTGTGCACGTTGAATTAGATTTTTATTATGATTTCAAACGATGTCCGTATAATAGATATGTTGGGAAATAGAAATCCTATTTTCCACACGTAAATGTTTAGATTTGAAAATTAATATATAAATTTTTATTTCATAATAAAAAAAATATATCTCGTTATACCTAAAAACTACATAAAAAACAACATTGTTTAGTGCTTTGTTTAGAATTTTAATGGTTTTTGTGGTACGGTACAATTAATTTTGTGAAGCATACTTCTAATTCGGCTAGACTAGACTAGATTAGATTTTAGGCATATTATTCTGTTTATTTTCAAATAACATTCATAAAAAAAAACATGTATAGTGAATAAGCTTGTATTTACTTAGAAATGATCTAAATTTAATATCATAATTATAATAGGTAGTCTTAAGATATGTGTAAATTTAAGATAATGTAACATAATATATATTTATAAAATGTGTCCAATAAATTCGATATTAAAGCTTATCTATGCCTGTAGTAATAAAAGCATCAAATGCATCTTCATTAACTAATTTGATAGTGTAAATAGTAAATAGTATATATATGTTATAATAATATAAGCAATCACAAAATAAATCATTATAATTGTATAAATTAAAATTTAAAAAAAAATAGCTTCACGCTATATCCCGCGCACAGCAGGGTAGGCAGAGGTAACCTAGTGTTAAGACACTCCGTTCCCCACTTTCCGCCGAATTCGGAGGCTTGCGTGTTAAGTGGCGGAACTTAACGTCGCGCTTTACCTCGACACCAGAGCGAAGAAAATGGAAATATAATTTCCACTCTTCGAGTGGGAATCGAACCCACAACCAGTCGTTTACAGTCACACTCTTGTGCCACTGGGTCACGTCTGGCCATATAAAATTATATTTAAGAGTAATAAGTCTGTTATCATATTGACACAAAACTCGAAACCTCTAGAATAATATTCATTAAATTGTAAAATTTGGAAATTACGTTAAATTCAAGAAATAATAATTAACAAAATTATTAAATCTATAAACCAAAAATATTTAATAAACTGTAGTTAAAATAATATAAAAACTCAAAAAATAATATAATATAATATATTATATACCTGAAATATTTAAATAAATACACACAAAAAAAGTATATCTACAATACATACATATACAATACATATATCTACAATACACACATAAATTATACAACAAATCCGTTATCAAAGTCAAGCGCAAAGCTTATCAAAACGCGCAATACCAAAAGGTTATCTGTATAGATATTAAGCCTTGCATGTCTCCAGTCCAGTTCCTCATCCAAAATCGATACCACCCTGTCCCCCTGCCGTTATACCGCGCTTCTAATTCGTGCCCCACGTATGCCGATCTTTGTCGTCTGGCGCAGGTGCGAAATTTTGGATGTGGCATTTTAGTTTTGACCTTTGAATTTTTGTTTAGTTTTGATATTGGAGGTTAGTTGAAAGTGTCTTTTTGTTTGTGAGCAAAATTTGAATTATAATTTAAATAATGATATATATGGGTTAAATACATATTTTAAATTATTTTTATATACACGCAATATTTTAATAAATAACAAAATAGCATAATGCAAAATTTAACATTTGAATAAATCTTTTTACTGTGTTTTGAACAGTATTTTTTCATGAACAAAGTAAAATTTACTAATACAGAGGGTAGACACGCATAAACTGTAAAAACTTATGAATGGAAAAGTATGTGTTGAACTCACATTTAACATTATTTTCCATAAAAATAAATACGAATCTAAAAAAATATTTTGTGAACTATATTTCTTACAATAGCAAAAATACTGCGGACCAAATGTTTTTTTTTTGTTTTAAAATCGTTTGTTATAATAAAAAAATAAATACATACATATGTAGGTGTATTTATTCAGTGCTAGTGTTCAATTGCTATGTAAAACACCTCAGAGTAACTAGATCCATTGTTAATTGCACTACTCCTAATTCGTAGACAGATCTTTGTGGCTAGTATGGGCGTGCTAAATGTGGATGCGGCATTTTAAGATATATGGTTGGTTGATATGAAATAAATTGTATGGCTTAATTAAGTTGGAGTGTTTTGACATTAGTTCTCTCTGACTGACTGACTCTGACCCTCCTATGCAAGAAAAAGCTTCAAGTTGTATTTGTAATAGTAGTTAAAATAAATAACGTCCTTTATAAGTTTCTGTCAATTGTAATATAAATATGAAGATGCAATAACACAACTTTATTGATCCTTTATATTTCCTGACATATTACAGTGAGAGAGAACCTATTGCGAAGTTAATTCGTTCTCTATTTACCGCCTGAAATCGAGTTAGGTATATGGCGGAACTCAAACCCGCCCAAGTCACCAAGATGGACAGATGAATATAATTTAAATATAAAAAATTGTTTGCAGTCAGACGTTATGTCTGTCTGTGGCACTGTTCTACTGTGTAAAGTGGGTTTCCGACTATATTTGATATCAGAAAGTCTAGTCAAATAGATAATTATAATTTAGAAAAAGAACAACAGAGCTATTAAAAGCAATGTTGTCTTTTCGGTTTCTGACTGGTGAAATTAATAAATATCTGGCTTGGAACTTCAAGCAATACTTATAAGTTCAATACACATCCGGTGAAGTATCTCTGATTAAGAAAAAAAATGTACCCGATAAAGTTATACAAGACTGCTATAATGTATAATTGGAGTGAAAACAGAAAGTGAAGTAGACTAGAGTTCTCCTTTTCTCTTTCCTCTCTACATACTTCTACAATATATTAGAAACGCATACTTATGCATTAAATAAACAATAAAACCTAAATTTAAATAGAAAATCCAAATCACATGAAACTCTTAAACACAGTGTGACAAGCAAAGTAAAGTGTGCGGAACCAAGTGGCGCCTCAGGCGTCTAACGCTCGCGCCGAATGCTAATAAAAAAAATAAAAATCTAACAAGTGCAAAGAGGGAAATGTAAAGGATTCTGGAGGGTTGAAAGTACTGTAGACGATGGGGCCTAGTATTTTTATTAGTATTATTATAGTCTAGTCTTATTTTACAATAAAGTTAGCTAATTATATATATCTCGTTTAAAAATATATACATATATTCAAATATAATTTAGTTTTTTAAAATGAAATATTGAAATAATGACCATATTTTAAATTTAAAGTAAAAAAATTAATTAATAATCATTAAAAGAGGCGTATAAACTTCACTATCAAGGTCGTACAGATATAGCGATTGATAAATTGCAAAAACAGAATCTATGTCATCTTTGCGATGATGCATAGATAAGTGTGGATTTAAGTCAGGCCCAAAGAAAATATTTTCTTTATTAGCAAATCATATGGTAAATAAATAATTTCATTTTACCCCAGGAAGTACTTCAAGGACAAAAAAACTTTTCAAATTTTATAATGAATACATAAGATAAATCCCAGTGCTATTCATAAGATAAAGCCTATGCAGTGCTCTCTAAATAGGTGAAATGCGGAGAATAAAATGAATTATCAATATATTTTTATATTATACAACTATATTAAAGAAACACATAATCATCATCAGCCATTGGACGTCCACTGCTGGACATAGGCCTCTCAAACCAAACCAAACCAAACCAAACACATAATGAAGAAACCAAAACAAAATAATATTCACATAAAAAATCAGCGAAAACCACAACAATTCACCGAAAAATCCACAAAAAGCTAAAAAGGCGAACGTAAACATCTAAACAATGTAAAAAGAACAAGAACCGCCAGTTAACTGGAGTCGGTAGTCGGAGTTAACGCGGTAGATGTAACCGTACCCTAAGCACATATTTGTTCGCGCCACGTTTTTGACGTTCCTACAAGGATAACTTTTCTTAGGGTTGCTACATACACATTTTTTGGTTTATCTTTTGTTATTTAGGTTACTTGTAAGATATCATTATTAGTGATTTCTAGATAAATTCAGATACAGATACGTACGTATCTAAATGGGTAACCTAGCCTAAATGGGTAAGATAAAGAAAAAAATATAATAATAAGGTTGCCTTTACATACTATAATTATTTATGTATGTGTTATTTTGTTGATGTGTTTTATGTTTGCTGAACACCAGAGCGAAGAAAATGGAAATATTAAATATTTCCACTCCTCGAGTGGGAGTTGAACCCACAACCAGTCGTTTACAGTCACACGCTTGTGTCACTGGGCCACGACTGGCCACGACATGTTTGTATGTGTGTAGTAAACATCTATCTATATATATACATAGATAGATCATTTCTTATTATACCTTTATTACAGTACTTAGGTACAACTAGAATATTCAGATATAAATATAACACTTTGACGCTTGGTTCTCAACTTTCCGACCATTAATTATAGAATTCATCTAACCATAGGTGATTTTTTTATATAAAAACTTAACTGTGTGATGATCAAACATACAAATACGATGAAATAAACATCGTACGGTAAAATCTGTTTAGGGATGCCAAATAACATTTTAACAACGTTAGATATTAAAACTTTTTGTACCTACCGAGTATTTACACAAGCTTTTACGAGTACATGACGTTAGGTAGTAATTATTTTAATTACATTTTTTACATTACCGCAGTCTCGTTTTTACTTCACCTCTAATTACTACTTTAATTATTCAAAAGGTCAACAGTCTGATTATTAAAAACTGATCTCGACCGGATCCGGGCAATGCTAATGTTCAATTGATTACACAAATTATCTCAAGACTAACATTTTTAATACTAGCGATGTAATTGCTCACTTGCCTTCAATGAAACTATAATATTAGTGCCGCTATCTGCGATAAGAATGTAAATGTAGTATTTGAAACAATTAAAATTATGACTTCCATTTATCAAAAGCAGCGGCAACATAAAACACGTGAAAGAGCCGCAAAAACGCTCGTTAATCTAATTTGCACTTATCAAACAAGTCGGTGCGCGACAACCCTAGCGAAGGCAATGAAAAGTCGGTTAAGCTAATGTTATCGAGAAATAAAAATGTATAATAAAATACAAACACGCCGCGTGAGGAAACAATTTGCCGCAGGAGACTGGAAGATTTCGTACCGCTAACAAACTGGGTACGCGAACGAAACACGACCTTACCACTATATAATAGAGTCTAATTCAGATCGAGCTAGTAATATAGAAAATTCCTTAAATTTTCTCAACAGTAACACTAACGTCTGAGCTGTATGTTACCGCGCTAAGGCTTACAATTGAATGGCGGATTGTGTCGACTATTCAGGAAGAAAAGAGAGTTTTCCGGCTCGTCGGGGCGTCGTGACATTTGTGTTAAGCGGGGCTGAGGGAGACCCATTCATAAACGCTCACCAAGCAAGCTTCTATTTGTTTGAAAACTTGTTGGATATAAAAATTAACTTGGTTTGTTATAAATTGTAGATCATGCTCTGCCGTGTGCCGTGCGCCGTACTATGACGTTTTTTGCGATCATATTAATACTTTGTAATGACTTAACTAATAATCTACACGCTAATCGTTTATATCCAGCAAAAACAACAATAAAAACAATGTACTATTGTGTTGAATAAAAAACGTTGTATAAGAAATACAAACTATCTGTAACCTCTGTGGTATTAAACCGAACACGAGCTGTCAACGAAGAAAAAGAATGTACCGGAGTCGGAGTTCCGAATCGGAGTATGTTGTTTTTTCTAATGGGGCTGCAAGGACACGCTTACGGCGCCACCTGTTGCGCGGGTCACGTGACTTTTTTGCTCCAAGGACGCGTGCCTCCTTCGCTCATTCATGGGCGGCCGCCCCCGCTCCTTGCTTGCGGGGGTTAGACATTTTTTGTTCCCCCACATGAACCCCGAGGGCTTTCACCTACGTTTTCGAGGTCACGGCGGGATATTTCAGTGTTTTGTTTGTCGTTTTGCTGCGCCTCAACTTTGTTTAGGATTTGCGGATTCTCCTTCACCGGGCTGGCGGTTGTGGGCCATTGACTTACACCGTGTGTATCATTGCGATTGTTACCTGACCGTTGGCTTTACTTGGTTTCGTACCGTAACCAATTCTATACTTAAACTCTCAAATCGTTAGACGATTAGTTACAAATTGTAATTCTAAATCCGTCTGTTAATGTGATGTGAAACTGTGAGAAAAATATTTCTTTGTACTTCGTCTCGGAAATATTTATTGGAACCAGAAAATTTTATAACCAGCGAACTCAGAATAGGCAACAGTTCGTAAACGCAAAACGTGTAAATTTAATGCGTTAGCATTTCATACATAGTTAAACATTTATGATCTTTTCGTAACAACTTTATGCGGAGAGCCGTATTGAGCAAGTTATATGTTAGACTTTGATAAAAGATTAATTTCAAGTGGATTATTTTCAGTAGTCGATAAAACTGCTAACAGAAAAGGGTTGATAATAACCTGGAATGAGGAAAGTTTGTTAAAAATTGGGGATTAATCATATAAATCCTTTTCGGTGGAGCCAGGCGAAAAACTGGGTAGATTTTCTCGAGAGACCATTGGCGAGGCGTTTAAAGAATTTTTGTTCATTACAGCCACTATTATTAGAATTAACCAGATTCTAATTAAACCCCGTCCTGATAGTGCACCGTGGAGCTGTAGACTGCGTAATTTACATTAATCCAATAATTGCATGGAGGTTTCCTAGTTAGAAATTCAAATGAGATGATGTACTGTGGGGGGAGGGGGCGGTCTTTAGGGAGGAGGCGAGGAAACGGTGCGGATAACCTGCGATTATCTGATCTACACACACCATTATCGCAGTTTTTCAACCGAGATCTTGAATTGCTTGTAACTTTAACACAGAGTAATTTTGTTTCGTGCACAAATAGTGGTACGGAAGTTTTTATGTACGTTTGTATATGCCTTTCTAATATTCTTTCGCTATATTGGAATATAGCGAATGTAATGTGTGTACCTATATGATTACTTTTTAGTATTAACATTATGACTTAAATGAATTTGCCCTAAGCAAATAATATATCGTAAAAGCGTTTAAAGACATATTTAATTAACTTGTTAAAGGACACTGTTGCATGAAATATGACCATATATGCTATGCTTATAAATTCAATTTCTACTTCAAAAAAGAAGAATGTTCACATTTGAAAATATTTTTATTGCTTCCACTTAGTACTTAACAGTATTGAGTAAACACGCATAATTTGACAATAACTTACGTGTCCCTCGGTTTTTTCTGCTTACAAATTGTTATAAAATAATCATTTTTTGCTTAGTACCATTATTTTCTATAAAATAGCTGAAATTTCACGTTTTTTCGAATATCCATGTACTCCGAGGGGGCCTACGGTACTTTTCGTCTGATATTGAGACATTGCGTGTTGATTAGCGGAACTCAACACCGCGCTTTATCTTAAGTAGCAGAGCGAAGAAATGAAAATTTACACATTCCCGCAGGAATCTAACCCACAACCAGTCAGACGCTGCTGCACTGTGCCACGACGGTCTCAAAAAATAAGTAACTTTTAATCATAAAATATTTAATATTTCACAATTAGACGTTGCTTTTTTTAACTTTCAAAAGCTAAATTCTACTAAGAATTTGTTAGCCTAGTTTCAGTTCAATTAAGATATACGAATACATATACAAATATACATACATATATATTATAAACGACAATAGTACGAATTATAGTGGCTGTAACGGAGGGACTTGATTAATTAAATTGTTATGGTAATGAGCGTCGGGGATTTTTGGTCGATGCGTACGTAGTCTGAGCTAGTCGTGTTCGTTGTAAACTTCTACAAGATGACGGAACCTAAAACATTGTTTAGATAATATATGTACTGTTTAAATTAAATTATTTTAACTAATATGTACAAGAAACAACATGAATATCTCATTTTTAAGTTATTTCAGTTATTTTTTTTTAAAAGACGATAAAATTGATCATTGGTTGTCTTACTTTCGAAAAAATAAGTTAAATTTTATATATATTTAAGTTCTAAAATATTATTAAGGTCATTTTAGAGCAAATGCGCAAACGCGATTGGTTTTAGTTTGGATTTTTGATAGGCAAAATTATTATATTCAAGTTGAAATTACTTCACAATGATGAGATAATTTATAATTTGAGACATTATGCTCTGCATAATGTCTCAAATTCCGGCGGAAAGTGTAAAACGGAGTGTCTTGACACTAACTTCCACACCCACCCTGCCTAGTATGGAAGAAAAAACGTGAATATGAAAACACTACAAACAAATTAACTAAACAAGTTAACATCTTTGTTAATTAAATTTCTATAACGTGCTAAATATTAAATTGCGCTAAGTTACAAATTCAATTTCCTATATTGAGCATTTCAATACAGTTTGACCGATTAAAACGCCGTGGCTTAATTTTGCACGTAGTAAATCATTCCATTATCCCAGTTTTCGTCTATCTAAGAGGTGCGAATTAAATGCTTTATAATACAAATTCAAGTTTTTTTCCTGCCTATCGGGCTAGTTAGAGTGAACCTAGTGTCCAGACACTCTGTTCTTCACTTTCTAACGGAAATTGATAAATTATATGTAGAGTTAGAACTCTATGCCGCGATTTTTCTTAATTACTAAAATAGAAAAATAAAAATAATTAAGAAATAAAAATATTTAATATTATACGATTAAAAGTTGCTTATTTTAACTTTCAAAAGCTAAATTCTACCAAGAATTTGTTAGCCTAGCTTCAGCTGAATTAAGATATACGAATACATATATATATATATATATATATTATAAACGACAATAGTATGCATTATAGTAGGTGGAATAATTAAAAAAAAAAACTGAATACATATAACCATTCTCTTGAGTGGGAATCGAACCCACAATGATTGCGTTTACAATAAGACGCTGTCAAAATATAGTTACTTATTTAGTTAGTTATTTAGTTGTAATATATATATATAGTTAGTTAGTAAAACATGTTGAATAGATATTAACATTGAAATATATAAACATTTGGCTTAAGCAAGAATCGAATCAGCTAGTATTTTGAATATGATTTTTGCAAAAAATATTATTCGTGTCTCGTGACATTTATTTCCTGTTTAACACAATAAGAAAATGGCCGCCTGTAACACTTGCGGTTTCGCCATCAATAATTTGTAAATTGTTTTCAAATAGGTATTACTACATTGTGTATAATATAATTGTATTATTTCATATTCAACATCAATATTTTATTTATAATATATGAGCTTTGTCATTTGTTATGGATAACTGTTATTTATAACTTGAATATTTGATAATATGGTTATTTTAACTGAGTTATTTTACACAATCATATAATAGTGTAAGTGTGGTTTTTATAATTAACTACATTTGACTATCTTGACGAATCTGTACGGTTAAAATTTAAGGCTTATGAAGTTTAACGGTAGAAGTCCGAGTAAAAGTATTTAAAGTAGGCAATATTAAGTGTATCTCTTAGAAGACTTAAGTTTTATTGACGTATAAGTTAGAAATGAATTGTAATGACAGAAAAATGGTATTTTTATTCTGAAAGATGGTTAACCTTGAAATTACAAAGAAAATTTAAGAATTTACTATAGTTCGAGGCTTTGCAGTAACATACACGCTAAACAATATTGCAAAATATCATTAAATCAACACTTATAATAAAATTATTTCCAAAATTCTACCAATTTTCATTTATCATTCAGATTAGTAACTTCTTCGGACATTAAAAGTGCATTTACAACATAATCTAAACAACAAAATAACTAAAATACATGAAAACGTCCCATTAAAATTTATAGGGTAACCGTACCAGTGATTGACCGTCTAACCGTAACGCAAGGAACAGGGTGGAATGAGGCGACGTCGACGCCTTAGTAATTTCCGAAATCGCTTGTCGACAATCAGCCTAGTGGTGCGCTCTGAAACGAACGAATAATTACATCTCGATCTTTATCTAATAATCATGATTGTCACTTGTTTCCTATGCAGTTATATACGGACGTATGTCTGAATCCAGATATAGGATAGTTTACAGATTTTTCCATTAGTTTTCAGTCTAGAATTTTAAAATGAATGCTTTTTTGTGTATTATGCGAGTATGATGCTGAAATTGTAAGTTAGGAAATAATGTAGGCTATGAGAAGTACACTTTTTACAATTACAAATTTAGTAAACGATTATTTTTCGTGTTTAAGTTAATAATTATTTTTTTCAATCAAATTTGTAAAAATACTAAATATTTGTTGTCATTTAACTTATATATTATAATTATTTCTAACATTTACAATGACAAAATAGCCATAGCAGGGTTACTTTAGTTACAGAACCCCTCATATATGACATCACTCTGCACTCGACTGATCCACACTGTAACGAAATTGAATAATTAGATTCCAATCTTTATCTGATTGCAAAACCTTTTTACCCGTTACGTTGATGCTCTCAAACACTATTTAACGAGAAAAGTGTCAAGCTTAAAAGAGAATGTAGGATTAACTGTTATTTTTCTTTGTAATTTGAATTTTTAGCTTCACGCTGTATCCCGCACACAGCAGGGTAGGCAGAAGGAACCTAGTGTTAAAACACTCCGTTCTCCACTTTCCGCCGAATTCGGAGGCCTTTGCGTGTTAAGTGGCGGAACTTAATTCCGCGCTAATTGTAATTTGATTCATGATGAAACATGAAAATCTTGTATTTTTATAAAAGTCAGCTTTTCTGTCAGTTATACAATCTATGTATAAAAAACAAAAATGTAAAATGTGCTATTTCCAATGATTTATCGCACTAGTGATATTGTCTTCAGATATTATTTAAAGAAATTTCAAATTATTACGTATTTGTGTCAAAGGTTTTTTTTTTTTTTTAGAACTTAAACGTATTTCATACTAAAACAAAAGCTTTTTAGATTTTTTTAATAATCTACGAGTAATCTTGGTTCGAGTACAAAGTATATACACATATTGTAATCATAATACTTAAATTATTATACTAGGTATATATTAATTTCACATTTTAACAAACAATATACAATCAATTAAAACATTTTTTTCAATTTTCTTGATTTTTAAACGAAAAAAAAAATAAAGTTGTTTGCACTTCGATGTTTATCGTTGTATTATTCGATACATCAAGTATAAGCCGTCCGTCGACACCAGGCAATCAGAAATATAATTAGATTGAGGCCGACGCCTAATTGTGATAGTCTCAAGTTGCGAGCCCCTAGATACCAGCCGAGCTGGGCGCATTGACAAAATCGATAGTTGACCTATCGTATGACCCTTAAGGACAACAGACAACACTTTTAATCTAAATTCAAATAAAATAACAATTAATTATAATAAATAATGCGATTTCTTCCCAATTTCGCATCATGTTAAAGAAAAATTGTCAGTGACCAAGAAAACCAGTATTTTAAAAGACTTTTTAAAACTTAGGGCAGCAGCATGATATAAAATTGGTAGTGGAAGTTCGTTATATCATAATACAATGCTATGGTCTCCCATAAAAGTCAGCCGTTAAACAAGATAGGCGGCCCCGAACCGATAACTGTTCTTTCAACCGCTAATCACCCCATGAATTCAGCCGAACCTACGGACAGTCCGTCATAATTCCGAACTTCAAAAGTAATACCATCAACTCGGTGTTAACTTAATTTGAGTCACTTTAACAAGTCCAATTAAAGGAATTTGTGTTTCTCTTATCTTCAATATAACATTGAGCATAATTTCAAATTATATTTCAAACTTTCCGATAATGAAGGGTGGGTGGGAGAGGGTTGGTGCGGGCGGGTGCGGCACTTCGCTTATTTCATTAGTTACATAAATTCTGCTATTGAGGATGGCTGGCAGAAAGGGGACGGTTTACCCTTATTACTTGAGTCTCCTTATCAATACAATTATTAATATAATAATATTATTATTGTAATAATTTCTGAGCAAAGTGGAAAGAGGAGTCGTAGCTTAACTTTGCCAGCAATAAAGGGTGGCGAGAGATAATGGAATGGAAAACAGTTTGAAGTTTTATTGGAAAATTGGTACTTACTAATTGGTAGCATTATCGATCTATTAGCGACTTGAAGTGGATGAACTAAATACATATATTTTTATATTCTTAACTGCAAGATTGCCTCAGACTTTAAAGTTAATACGTAGATTCCTTTTTTATTGTCTTTTAGAAGGCCTATTGATAAAATGTTAGTTACTTTTCATTAACTTGCTATTTTTATGCTATAGTTTTAAATTTATGTATGTATTATACTCGTAATCATATTAAGAACTAAGCCAAATCATTAAAAAACTAATGTATTAAACGTACATTGTTCAAATTTACAAATTAATTATACGTTAAACAAACGTTGCTTCTGCCATATTTATCTTCATTCTAAGCAAAACACGGTCAAACGGCCGCTGTTACCGTAAATATGTTAAACAATACCGCCGCATAGTTAGCTACGTATCTTATATCATTTAATATGATATCAGCATCGTAATCTAATGAAACCTCTCATATATAGAAATTGAAACTAGGTTGAAGGTAATCCGGTCCCGGGAGACCCATAAGTATAGCCATAATTCCTAAGGGCCACGTCTCATTATAACACTAATACAAGACTCATCCCGAAGTTACGGTGAATACATTAAAGGGTTCAATCCTTACTGATGAGACATCGGTCGGGTGGGGCGCCTCCCCGGGCGGGGTCGCTTCGGGCACTGGCCTGGCCAGGGGGAAATAAGGCAGGCATTATAGGAGATAGCGTTCATTTACATTGTCCAATAACTCCAAGTAGTGTCCGAGCGAATATTAGTTTATGGCATGCAGTGTTTCTCGCCGCCACGTAGCTATAGCATATCTACTATACACTAGAATACGACTACGCCACGCAAAACTAAAATGTACGTTCTTAACAAATTTTCAGAAGCAAACACCGAACAAATTCGGCACCGTAATTAATTCGATTTGGTTTTAATTAACGAAACGCCAATTTCAATACGACAAAAAATTAAAAGTCTCCAAAGACTTTCCGATTACAAAACGTCGGAAAATTTTCACGTAGTTTAAAGAAAGAGCTCAAGATTTGATTATTATTTATTTTGAAATTGAGTTTTGGTTTGGGCAGTGCCCGGCTAGATAATAAGACGGGGCAACGTACGCACTGACGGAAATATACGACGTTAGTATCAGAGAGTGGCATGCGGAGGACGTGCCTCCACGTTGCGAAACAGGGTTGGAATATTTCAAGTTTTGTCCTATATCCTGTAGCAATAACACTGAGTTGTGTGGAACAAACCGTATGTACATTATTAAGAAGTATGAAAAGATTGACGGATTATATTATAAACAAATTGTTTACAAAATTTTTACCCGCGACGGAACGGCGACTGTATATGTGTTTGGGGTGAGAGGTTGTTTGTTTGTTTGTTTGTTTGTTTGTTTGTGTGTTTGTGCAAATTACTATGTCAATTATTTCCAAAACTATAAGTCCGATTTTGATACGGTTTTCTATGATATGTTAAGGCTCAATTGGCGTATGTTCTTAGATATGTCTTATTGCCTTAACTCACCAGGGGGCGCTGCAGTAAGCATTTAACGTGAAAACGAATGTTTTCAATTATCTCAAAAAATAGTAGTCTGATTTCGATAGATTTTCAGTAATAGATTCAGATTTAATTGGTGGATGTTCTTGGATATGTTTTATCGTGTCAAACCACCAGGGGGCGCTGCAGTAAGCATTTGTTTGTACTTTTTTTGTATTTATTTATCTAAAACCGAAACTACTGATCCGATTGAAAAGAATTTTCAGAAAAAGATTCAGCTTTGCTTGATGCATATTTTAAGATTTTTCTTTTTTTGTTACGGGGAAAACTCACTAGGGGGCGCTGCAGTAAACATTTGTTTATGCAGAGCAAAAACTACTAGTCCGAATTAGATAAAACTTTCAACGATAGATTCAGGTTTAATTGGTGCTTCTTTTCATATATGCGTTATGGTGACCACTCATCAGGGGGCGCTGTAGTAAGCATATGTTTGAATTTTTTTGTGTAAAACCAAAATTTTTCTTGTATTTATTTGTCTAAAACCGAAATTACTTATCCGATTGGCTAGAGTTTTCGGAATTAGATTCAACTTTGCTTGCTGCATATTTTAAGATTTTTGTTTTTTTGTTACGATGTAAATTCACCAGGGGGCGCTGCAGTAAACATTTGTTTATGCAAAGCAAAAACTACTAGTCCGAATTAGATGAAACTTTCAACGATAGATTCAGGTTTAATTGGTGCTTCTTTTCATATATACGTTACGGTGACCACTCACCAGGGGGCGCTGCAGTAATTACATTTGTTTGTGTAAAACTAAAACTACGAGTCCGATTTGAATTCAGTTTTCAATGATAGATTCAAGTTTACTTAGTGCATATATTCATATATGTGTCATGTATGTTTACTTAGTGCATATTTTCATGTATGTGTCGACTCTCTAGGAGGCGCTGCAGTAAGTAGCTGCTTCTATTTCTTTGTGTAAAACCAAAACGACTAGTACGATTGTCAAGAGTTTTCAGTATTAGATTCCGCTTTACTTAAAGCATGTTTTTAAATTTATATTACGGTGACAAGTCACCAGGGGGCGCTGCAGTAAAATATTGTTTGTGCAAAGATAAAATGACGAATTTGATTTGGATGCAGTTTCAATAATAAGCTCAAGTTTAATTAGTGCATGTTCTTGGATATGTTTTATCGTGTTAACTCACCAGGGGGCGCTGCAGTAAACATTTGTTTGTAATATTTAATGCAAAACCACAACTACTAGTCCGATTGGGCAGAGTTTTTAGTATTAGAGTTACCTTTACTTGGTATATGTTTTTAGGTTTTTTTTACGTCAAGATCTCACCAGAAGGCGTTGCATTCTTAGACAATATACAACTTTTATTTGTCTATAGGTATTTATAGTATAATATTAAAGAATTTTTTGGGGTTTTTTTTACCCGCGACGGAACGGCGACTGTATATGTGTTTGGGGTGAGAGGTTGTTTGTTTGTTTGTTTGTTTGTTTGTTTGTTTGTTTGTGTGTTTGTGCAAATTACTATGTCAATTATTTCCAAAACTATAAGTCCGATTTTGATACGGTTTTCTATGATAGGTTTAGGTTCAATTGGCGTATGTTCTTATGTATGTCTTATTGCCTTAACTCACCAGGGGGCGCTGCAGTAAGCATTTTACGTGAAAACGAATGTTTTCAATTATCTCAAAAAATAATAGTCTGATTTCAATAGATTTTCAGTGGTAGATTCAGGTTTAATTGGTGAATGTTCTTGGATATGTTTTATCGTGTCAAACCACCAGGGGGCGCTGCAGTAAGCATTTGTTTGTACTTTTTTTGTATTTATTTGTCTAAAACCGAAACTACTGCTCCGATTAAAAAGAGTTTGCATAAAAAGATTTATCTTTGCTTGGTGCATATTTTAAGATTTTTCTTTTTTTGTTACGGGGAAAACTCACCAGGGGGCGCTGCACTAAATATTTGTTTATGCAGAGCAAAAACTACTAGTCCAATTTAGGTGAAACTTTCAAGGATGGGTTCAGGCTTAATTAGTGCGTCTTTCCATATATGTGTTATGGTGACCACTCATCAGGGGGCGCTGTAATAAGCATTTGTTTGAGTTTTTTTGTGTAAAACCAAAATTTTTCTTATATTTATTTGTCTAAAACCGAAATTACTTATCCGATTGGCTAGAGTTTTCAGAATTAGATTAAGCTTTACTTCGTACATATTTTAAAATTTTTGTTTTTACGTTACGGTGAAAATTCACCAGGGGGCGCTGCAGTAAACATTTGTTTATGTAGAGTAAAAACTACTAGTCCGATTTAGATGAAACTTTCAACGATAGGTTCAGGTTTAATTGGTGCATCTTTTCATATATGTGTTACGGTGATCACTCACCAGGGGGCGCTGCAGTAAGTACATTTGTTTGTGCAAAACTAAAACTACGAGTCCGATTTGAATGCAGTTTTCAATGATAGATTCAAGTTTACTTAGTGCATATTTTCATATATGTGTCATGTATGTTTACTTAGTGCATATTTTCAAGTATGTGTCAACTCTCTAGGGGGCGCTGCAGTAAGTAGCTGCTTCCATTTTTTGTGTATAACAAAAACGACTAGTACGATTGCAAAGAGTTTTCAGTATTAGATTCCGCTTTGTTTAGTACATGTTTTTAAATTTATATTACGGTGACAAGTGACCAGGGGGCGCTGCAGTAAAACATTGTTTGTGCAAAGCTAAAATGACGAATTCGATTTGGATGCAGTTTCAGTGATAAGCTCAAGTTTAATTAGTGCATGTTCTTGGATATGCTTTATCGTGTTATGTGTCGTGGTGACACCTCACCAGGGGGCGCTGTAGTAAGCATTTGCTTGTATTTTTGTGTGAAACCTATTTAGATGCGGTTTTCTGTGATAGGTTCAGGTTTAATTGTTGCGTGTTTTTATATGCCATCTCACAAACTACCACGGGGCGCTCCAGTATAAATTAGTTTGTTCAAAATCAAAACTACAAGTGGGTTTTGTGATTTTCACTGATTTGGTTAGACTTAAGTTTCGCGTAAATGTTACGGTGACAATCTGCCAGGCGCTGCAATAAGCATTTGATAACCAGAAAGCATTGGGTTTATAATTTCTTTTAGATTTGCATGAAGATTAATATAAAGTATTTCGAAATTATGTAATAATATATAATGTATATCTATTCACTTTAAAAAGTTTAAAATAAAAAACAAAATTAAAAATTTTGAAAAAACCCACGACGGTTTAATTGTAATTGAAAAAGGATAAAATAACTAGAAATCCCCCGCCTAAAAGAATATATGTAACGAGATGATGGGGACAACTTCGTCGGGGGCTGCCAGTTGCAACCTCTATTTTAAATATAGTAGCTAACAGTATAGATTTCGTTCTAAAAGTTTTTAAAAGGAGTACCAGTTATCAAAACTGTAAATTCATATTAATATTTTAATTTTTTCCTAAACCTGTTTTAACAGCATGAAAACCTAGGAGAAGTTAGCAAACTTAAAGTAATGGCAGCTCCGACGAAGTCGTCCCCATCATCTCGTTACATATATTCTTTTAAGCGGGGGATTTCTAGTTATTTTATCCTTTTTCAATTACAATTAAACCGTCGTGGGTATTTTCAAAATTTTTAATTTTGTTTTTTATTTCAGTACTAAGTTTATTTCCGCGTAGCGGGGTAGTCAAGGAGGCCTAGTATCAAGACAGTTCGTTCTCCATTTTCCGCTGAAATTGAACCATTGCGTATTGAATGGCGGAACTTTAAGCCGCGCTTTGTCTTAGGTACCAAAGCGAAGAAATAAAAATAAATAGTTTTTGCTTTTTATATGTAAATATGACATAACCTTAGGAAATTATATAAAAAAAAACATAACATAATTAATATTCTTTTTAAATCTGTGATTTAAACACAGTATATACACGTTTAAGCAATAATACATCTTAAACTATAAAACATTTATAAACAAAACATTTATAACTAAAATAACTCTAAAACCTCTATAGTAATATTTCAATAGCACAAATTCAGCAACCCTAGCCCCTGCCCATATAAATACCCAGAATCAAGATGTATATATAAACACACACGCACGTAGTCTTCCTTCACAACCGTACAAAGGGTAGGCTTTATTCTCATTCGGAACGGAGATGCACTATCCTAATTATTGAGAGGCCACGAGCAAGACTCGGAAAGCTATTGTTTGAGAAAGGTAATATTATTATCGTGAATACTAGGTTTATTCTAGTTCTGGATAAAGCATTAGCACGTTTTGGAAATAGTCCCTAGTTGTATTGTAGTATAAAGTCAATCTCTGATCTGAATGTTGTCTGTCGTTGCGTAGTGGGGCAGTATTTGATTGATGTGGGTTCGATTCCCGCTTGGGAAATTACTATATTTGAATTATTTTCATTTCTAATGTGTAGTTCCTAAGATAAAAGGCCCCGCAACTCCACACAAAATGTATCGAGCTCACGTGTCACGTGTGTTTCGCAACTCCACACGAAATGTATCGAGCTCACGCTCAGGAAAGTATAGAATGGAGTGTCTTGACACTAAGTCATCTCTGACAACTTATGTGGTAGTGTGGGTAGCAAAAGTATTTTAACAGTAAGCGGTAAAAGGATCTATAGCGTAGTAGATGTATCTATTCATCTTTATATGGTTAGATTATAGTATAAAGTTCAAATTTAACTTATACAGAATAATTGTCTATTAAAATTTAATTTATAAAAATATAAGTATATATATTTATACTTAAAAAAGAAGTATTTCGAAAAAAATTTGTTCAGAATACATATTTAAAAAATAAAAATATGATTTGATAATCTTCTTACTATTTTTATTTGTAGTTATTACGTTAACAGATACAATAAATAGTTACCATAAAAGCTATTACGTAAATACACTTGAAATACCAAATTAATTGGGGAAACCATAGATTTTAGTATTTTTAAGCGGCAACGTGGTGGGCAGTAGCAGTTTGTATGACGCCTACACGCCAAACGTTCGTCATATGCTGACGTTAATTAAAATCGTAATAAATATAGCTTTATTGAATATTACCTATAAAATAGTTAGCAGTAACTTGAAATAAACTTAACTTATTAATTATATTTCTCTTACAAAAAGGAAACTATTACAGGATAGTTTGCATATGTGATGGTCCTGGGTTTGATTTCCTATTTGGGGCAATGATTATAATTAATTTATTTTCATTTCTTCGCTCTAGTGACAAGATAAAGTGTAGCATTGAGTTCCGCTACTGAACATACAATATTTCGGGCGGAACGGGGAGAATGAGGTGTCTTGTCACTAAGTTCTTTCTAAGTACCTTGCGAGGAAAAGCGTGAAGTTCCGTACAATAAAAAAATGAAATATAAAATGTTTTATGTTATTATTAATTATTATATATATAAAACACAAATTAAGTTCAAATTTGAATCCAAAAACATCCAAGATGACATTTACAAAAGCAATCAAAACCATATTTCTTAGCACAAACATCTTTGCTCCACATCTACCTTTACCCAGCACAGATAATTGAAACATAACTTAACAAAAACGAATGCCACACAATTTTCGCACACGATCATAATTCTATCGTACGACATCGTCTAAGCATAAATTCATACGTGGCCGCACGCACGCATCGTACCGTCAAATAAACTGGCAGTTTAATCAAAGCCATTAGACAAGTGAGCCAAACAGCGTCAACCGATGTAAGCTGGCCCGTGAAAGTTAGCCTGGCTTAAAGTAACGGTAGAAACGTGGAGGGCCCTAATAGATGGTGGGTGGAGTGGCTGATGCCTTTAACGCCCTGCTGGCCGTCGACCAACGCCGGAGGCGAGTGGCCATGCGTTCCTAATAAAGATGGCGGAAACAACATGGCCGTTTTGGCGGAGAAATTTGGAGGAATTATGAGAAAACATGTTGCTCAGCTTCTAAGCTAAGCTAGATTTTGAGCAACTGGCCCGGGTTTGGGTAGGCTGTTACGAGACACGACTTTACGGTTTACATTGTATGTTGTAGAAATAACTGGGTGTAAATTTTGTATAATTTTAGTAGGTTTTGCTAAGAAATTGAAAATTTATTTATTTTTGGTATTTTTAGAATGTTACTCACACATTTAAGAATTTGTAAAACATTTTTGGAAAAAAATATATACAAAAATCGGAACGCAGCAGGATTCGAACCTACGTCTCATGAAAACCAATTGATTCCAATTGAGTCGAAGCGCTTTGACCGCTAAGCTATACGTTCTACATCCAGCTACGTCAAAAATATTATGCTTCTTATACCTTACTTTTGTTGTTTATGAATTTATTTAACTTTAATTAATATTAATCTAAACTGACGACTACTACAACATAATTAAAGACGTAATCACATTTTGCTAACTAAGACTAACTCAAACAGCATTCATCAAATACACTCCATACACTGGCCGATACAAAGCCATAATGAGAGGCCACCGCGTGTATAACTTACCCCTGCTTCCCTTAAATTATTCAGGAGAGAGTAATCTTATTACATTTACATATTAATCAACGGATTTTAATTATCCACCTTCCCCACCGCGCCTTGATAATTTGCCTTCAAAATGCGACTCGCCTCGATTAAGGACCTATGCAGACTACAGTTAAGACACTCGAACAACTCGGTATCATCAATATGGGATATATGTATGAACATATGTACATACATTCTTCAATATTGCACTACTGTTTTATATGCATTATGAAGTGCAAAATAATGTATTCTTAGAAGCTGGTGTTTATTTTTAAATAATTAAGATAATGCTATTAGAATTTCTTTACTGAATTATATTTTTAGACGTTGAGATATAATATACGATTGCTTATGTTACTACTGTGAATGTTACGGGTTCAGATCTTTCGTTCCCATAATGTTTGTTTTGGTTAACACTTAAGATTTATAAGAAATGTACATTAAAAATAGCTTCATGCTTCTTCCCGTGCAGGGTAAGCAGAGGAATTAAAGATTAGAAATTATTTTTTTAAAAAAATAATCTTTCCCACGAGTGGTAATCGAACCCATAGCCATTGCGCATAACACAATGCGTCATAATGGTCTCCAAAAAGTACATTTTAGTATAAACATAGTAAAATATTACTACTTGTTATATTTAAAATTCAAAATTTAATTATAATCTGGTGTCTACGCAACCCTTAAAGACGTATTTGCGATATAACTTTCGTTGATAGTTTATTTGAATTAACAATTCTATGTTCCAAACTAGTTATAAATTATGAATGAATTATTCATTTGTAATTAAACTTACGGCGATGATTTTGCGGATCCCCAAAACTTACCTGAAACGAAATGAAATTAATAATTAATTAATAAATAGTTTTATGTATAGTTATATAAAATTATGAATTAGACTTATATCTATTTATTTGTTTATAATTTAATCAATTTATGTAAACACACACACACACAATGAGTGACAGACAATGCATAGTTAAAACTATTGGACGTAGGAAGTTAAAATTAGTTCGGGAGCCAAAGTTCTTAGAACAGAGGTGAGCAATCTTTTTTAGTAACGGGCCTGTTAAATGTCAAAATAATTAAGAAAAGAATATGTACTTCCTAGTCATATTGCATATTAAAACAAGTTGCATTAACTTAGTAGATTAACTTAAATATAAACTGAAATATATAAACGCTTTGCAGCCCGCGTAAAAGTATTAAACGTGCTGTAAGCGACCCGAGGGCCACGTCTTGCTCACTGCCTTAGAAAGATTTTTTATTTTAAAGGAGTAAAGGTGTACTGATAAAACAAATTACCAGTTGTTAGTCAAGAAGAATATATATAGAAGTTATAATGTAACCAAATTTGCTAGCGACAATAGTTTAGTAAATAAGGGTATAAAAATTTAAGATAAATAAAACTATACCAAGGGACTCTTCCTTTAGCATATTTATGGCGTGGCTGTGTTATACGTAAGGTGCCAGTATTTTAAACAATCTGAACATTAAGCATATAATACATAATATAAAAAAAAGGAAATAAAAATAAAAATCAATTGAAAATTAATTCCACAATACAAAAAAATATATAATTTCAAATTTCCTTCTCAATTTAAAAAGTATGGCATCTCAAACATATAGGTACAAAGTAAAAGAAACAAACAGAGGTGCAAGTTTAATAAGCACGCTCATTTGTTTGACGACGGAGGCAACGCATTACGCACCGAACGAACGTTGGGCGGGGACAGCAGGGCATTGATATATTATACGGCTACCAGCCTCGAGGCACTTAGTAAGTCAGTTGATGCAAATGGAAAGGATATTTTGAAAAATTAATCAGTTTATTTTTTTATTATTAAATTTTAAGGTTTAATTAAGTATGGTGTAGGTAGATTTTAGGTCATTCAGTATTCGATACTTTTTGAATCAAGTTTTGTCGTTAATTTAGTTTTTTATATGTAGTCAAGTGGGGAACGGAGTGTTTTAACACTAGGTTCCCTCTGCATATCCTGATATGTGCCGGATACAGCGTGAAGCATAAAAAATATGGTCATATTTATAATTTTTACTGGAAAAAATTGTGGTTTTTGAATTGGGGTGACAAGGTCTTAACGGTTTAAAAATAAAGAAATCTTATTCAAATTTTAAAATTCTTGAAGTAACAGAAAAAAGTAAAAATACAAGTTTCCAGAAACACAATACATTGTTATAAAAACTAAGAATGAATTCTATCCTCTAACTTGGGGATTGAGATTTTAAAAATAACGTAGGCCTATATCATAGGAACGAATGTTGGGGGCCAGTCGTGACGCAGGGGCACGTTAGTGTGACTGTAAACGCTACTGGTTGTGGGTTCGATTCCCACTCGAGGAGTGGAAATATTTAATATTTCCATTTCCTTTGCTCTGGTGTAGATGAAAAGCGCGGCGTTAAGTTCCGCCACTTAACACGCAATACCTCGGAATTTGGCGGAAAGTTGAAAGAAAGGGAACGGAGTATCTTAACACTAGGTTTCGTCTGCCTACCCTACTGTGTGCGGGATACAGCGTGAAGCTAAAAAAAAAAGTATGTATTTAATAATTTTAAGATGATATAATACAAATGTATATTTAACCAATGCCAAAAGAACTCTCAAGAACTCTTAATAAATATATAATAAATATGTAAAAAAATTGTCATAATTCTTAAACAATGCTCTAAGAGGCTACTTTGTCGCATTTATTGTCGTACGATTAGTCCACGTGTAGAGATTACAACATTTACAATGTTTTTAACCTAATGTCCTTGCTAAGTCGATCGAATAACTAAAAAGTTTATATAAGCAAGTTTTGTTTTTTTTTTAATGTAAATAGAATGAATGATTTGACACTTGATTTATGTTGAACTAGTGTTTAGCTATTTATATTTACTAAATGTTTCTAAAAGTAAAAATTACTTTAATAAAAGACATTTAAAGAAAACGTATAAAAAATTGAACGCAGCGGGATTCGAACCCGCGCCTTCTGAATACCGTTAAGACGCTATCAACACTGAGAAAAAAAAATACGTTATTTTTATAATATTTATTTAGCAGCGTTTTTTCGGATCACAGAATAGACAGAGAGAACGTAGTGTAATGACACTCCATTTGTTGAGTGGCGGACCTCAAGGCTGTTAAAATATCAAAATTGTATTATCTTCTATAATGTTTTTTTTAGCTTCACGCTGTAATCCAACACACAGCAAGGTAGGCAGAGGAAACTTAGTGTTAAGACACTCCGTTCCCCACTTTCCGCCGAATTTATACACATTACATGTTATATGGCGGAACTTAACGCCGCGCAAGAAAATACCCTTACCAGTAGCTTTGCAGTTACACTTTGTGCCTCTGCGCCACGACTGGCCCCTAATGTATCTATACATACTTATGTTAAAATATCAAAATTATATTATCTTCTATATAATGTATGCGATATTCAAATTTAATATTCAATTTAAATGACCTAAACAATGAAGTAATGGCCTTGAAGTGCTTTTATAGTGGTCATTTCAGTATTATTATATAAATGTGGTAATAAAATAAGTCTAGACAAAGCTTTGACTCACTTTGCTCTAACAAAGTTTTCAAATTATGCAAAACCATAAAAACTTAACTTAATGCAATATAAGTTAATACTTGTATAATGCTGAATAAGATTAAAGGACGTGTTGGGTGTGAATTCGAATTCCTCACGATTCTTTACTTTATCGAATCTATAATTTATACTAATGTTATAAATGTGAAAGTCTGTCTGTTTGTTACGCTTTCACGACTAATCCATTGGCCCGATTTGGATGAAATTTTGAATGAAAATAGTCAAAGACTCAATGACGAACATAAGCTACTTTTTTAAAATAAGTTAATCTATAATTGATCGAAATATGGAATGAAGGCTCGTATAAAAAGTTGTGTAGTTCCGCAGGAGAAGTAGAGTGCAGTCACTAGTATTTTATATAAAGACGCCTTTGAAGTGGACAACGGAGTGTCTTGACACTAGATATTCCTTAACTACCTTACTACGCGTGAAAAATCAAACATGAAGCTACTTTAAAAGTTAGCTTTGAAATAACAAATCATATATACCAAAGTGTTGCTTGTAAATATTTTTTGTTGATTACAAATTTCGCTAACTACATTGGCCTTTACAGTGGAAGTCAGTAACGTAATTACAGTTCTTTAATATTAATTAACAGCAATTATTATTAAAAACTAGAAAAACTTAGAAAACTTACCAATTAAATATTACCATATATAGAACTTACCTGCAGAGCGTAGTTATCATACGATAAAATGTAATATATGTATGTATGTATGGATGTAGGTATGTATGTATGCTACAAAAAGTGTTAATAAGCTGTTATAATCGTTTAAGGGAAACGTAAAAGTTAAAATGACATTTTTATTTATATTGTATAAAATATTTAGAAAAAACACAACGCTATATTTGGCTGAGCTATTCAATAACAATGACACATTAGGCATACCTTGTAATGATAAACTTTTTTTAAATTTAATTTTGAATTATAATTTACCTGGATGCCATAGGAAGGAATGTAACAATGTTAAAATTCATATTTATAATATAAATGTTTTATTGTTCTACTAATCAACACTAAATATATACATACATATGTTAATTTAGGCAAAAAAGTTGAAGTCCTTTCTAAGAAAAAGATATAATAGAGGAGTATGACATTTGATATAGTTAAAAGAAATAAATATAATTAGTGGAGGAAGCCAATTTTTTAATATTTTTGTATTAGAAACACATTTTATTAATAAAATTAATATTACACACACTACCATGTACTTAACATGTATTATACATAATATAACATAAAAACTCATTATTTCACACAAATAATTTTACAATTTTACATATGTACATCTTATCTATAAACCATTGTATGAAAAAACGTATTTCATTTACACTTTAGTTTAAAACGACACACATAGATTAGGCAACGAATATTTGACGCGTCAACGGGGTGTAAAGTAGAAAAATTTAAAAGTAGAGACCGCAGTCGCTAATCACTAAGTTATCTCTGCCCATATTAAAAAAAAAAATACGTTAAGTTAAACCTACTGAATTGAATTCATAGAAATCATTAGGTTAGAATCTGTCTGGTGACTTTAAGACGTGCATGTGAGATAATAAATATATAAATATATCAAAATGTAAACCATAATAAATATAACATGAAAAAAGGAGGTCATTTTTCATAAGAGTCTAACCATTCGGTCTAAAATAATTATTAAAGAAGGAAGAAAGAAAAGAATTTTCATATAAAGGCGTTACGAAAAATGTAAGGAAATGCTTTTAGTAATAAAATAATTAAAACGACTATTTATTTTATGATAAATCGCTTAACAGTACTGTAGACGGAAAACGCATTTGCAACATTCACGAGTTATTGGGGTTATAAATACAATAACTTGAACTAAGTACCTTTTTTATTGTACTGGATATTATTTTCATATTCTATGACCGAAGAAGAAAGGGCCAAATGTCATTAGGCTTTCCTATATAATACCTAATAAAAACATGAAGCTTGCAAGGTTTTCAGGTACGATGCGTCTCACGCTATGTGGAAGGCAAAGAAACGATAAAGAAAGAACTACACAATCAGATGGGACTAATTATATAAAGGAGAGAGAGAGAGACATAATTTTTTTATGTAGATCATAATAAAGATCTTTTAGTGTATAGACTGATAACTTGTATCCTTATCCTTTTTAATATTACTGATAAAAATGATAAGATCGTCTTTGCAGTGGAGATGCAAATATTAAACGTGATATTTAGTGCATTATGTTATTCAAGTGATTGTGCAATACTGGTTTCTGTTTATTACTTATATATTATTTTTTATTTTCATATCTCTGGTAGCCAGATAAAGGGCGGCGCTTAACTCCGCCACTTAATATACTGTGTTCAGATTTTAGACGGAAAATGGAGAACGGGCTACTTTGCGAGAAAAAGCTTGAAGCTCGTATCTACTTACGTTTACTTATTTTTAATCTAAGGAAAAATCTCAATAATAACAATAATCGGTCTTACGATCTGTAAAATCAGTAAAACAGTTATCCATTTTAAATGTCATATGCCTTATTATCTTAAGAAGGTGGCTTTTGTGTTTTCGAATGCCGACGTAATGCGAAACAGATTCGCAATTGTAGAGTTCTGTATTCATTATAGGTACAGTTTGACTTCACTTTGTACACATTTTCTTTTGTAGACTAAATTTGGCTTTTTCTTACATAATCAATTATTTTTTCTAATAACTACATCGATATTACGCGAAAATTTATGAATTTAGTTTTAACATTTAACTTGCATTTTATTCTTTTTTGCTAAATGTAATTATCACTGGTCGATCTAAAAAAGTAACATAAAAAATAAAAAGATAAGTGGGGAATAGAATGTCTTAACATTAGGTTCCCCTGCCTACCATGCTATGTGCGGTATATAGCATGAAGCAAAAAAGAATAAAATAGAGTCTTATATAAATTCTTATACTAGAGTGAAATGATTTCAAGTAATACCTATCCCTACATCCTTTTTATACCAACATCCTTTGCACCCAAAGGAACCCCAATATCATCTCCCACATAATTAAACTTAAGAACATATTAAGTCAATAAATTATGTATACAACAAGTGCGCTGATCAGACGGAGATATAAATTATATTTTAATTAACAAAAACTGGTTTAGACACAGCCGCTTTTAGTTTGGTTAATTAAGCGAAAATTATCTTTGAAAATACTCGAAAACTTAAGGTTTTATTACGAAATACATACATACAGTCATACATTTAATGAGTGTGTAATAAGTGTAAAATACTAATTTGAATGTAAATCATGTACGGATTTGATAAAATAAAGGAAAAAACACGTGCATATGATTAATTAATTATTTTTTTTTGGTTATTAGGTAGGTAGGTACAGCTTATTAATTGTAGGTGTGATGAAATACCTATATTTGTTATTTTTTGTTTACTACTAAAGTTTTAGGTAAATCTACTCAAATAATAAAGAAACTCAAGTATGGGGGCCAGTAGTGGCGCAGTGGCACAAGCGTGTTACTGTAAACGGTTGGTTGTGGGTACGATTCCCACTCGAGGATTGGAAATATTTAATATTTCCATTTTCTTCGCTCTGGTGTTGAGGCAAAACGCGGCGTTGAGTTCCGCCACTTAACACGCAATGCTTTCGAATTCGGCGGAAAGTGGGGAACGGAGTGTCTTAACACTAAGGATACAGCGTGAAGCTAAACAAAAAGAATTGAAGTATTATTTTTATTTTAGATATACGCTTCTTCGTCAGAAATTTGCGTTCTTTACTTTCCACCTGAATTTGAGATTTGACGTGTTAAGTGGCGGATTTCAATATCACGTTTTGTCTTATCAGAGCGGGGAACCCATTACTAATGCGTTAAACATTTTTTCACTGCTCCACGATGGTCTATATTTTAATACATTTTTATTAGCGTCACCTGCATCACTACAAGTGTTACAACGTTCATATGACCCACTTGCTAAAGTCTTATTTGCTTGAAAATCTGTCCACGTGTCCGATTTTAAATTTTTAACATTAAGATGTTGTCTTAAGAAGACTAGAACACCGGAAAATATATTTTAAGCTTCAACTTATTTTACTTAAAGAAATTATTATTCTCCAGTCACTATTCATTTCTTAAATTTCAAGAATATTAATAATACTGTGGCCAGTCGTGGCCCAGTGGCACAAGCGTGTGACTGTAAACGACTGGTTGTGGATTCGATTCTCACTCGAGGAGTGGAAATATTTAATATTTCCATTTTCTTCGCTCTGGTGTCGAGGTAAAGCGCGGCGTTAAGTTCCGCCACTTAACACCCAATGCCTCCGAATTCGACGGAAAGTGGGGAACGGAGTATCTTAATACTAGGTTCCCTCTGCCTACCCTGCTATGTGCGGGACATAGCGTAAAGCTATAAAAAAAAATAATATACCTTAATACACCAAAAGATACGCGTGGGTGTAATATATTGAAACAAGCTGCCGGTAGGTACATTTATAAACATAAAAATCACATTATTCATAAAAAAGAACATCTTAAAAACATGCTATTTTCGTATATCCAGAATATTTATAAGGCAACAAACGTACGATAACATTACATTAACTAATTAAAAAACGAAAGTAACAAAGTTAATTAAATAAAAAGCGGGAAACCGACGCGGGCGCACGCAATCTTTGCATATTGATTAGAATCGAAGATCGGACAAATGCCACTGCAGTTTAGCAACATACTCATCTAATATGCAGTAAACAGAATTTATTATGGATTCAGATTGATATTTATGTTATATAATTTTAGTAATATATGCAGTTTTTTTATTTTGTTAAGTATTCTATGGGTAGTTTAGAGTTCTGTCACTTATTATCGTGCCATGTGTTGAATTTGGGCGGAAAGTGGAGAACGAAAACGATCTCAAGACTATATTCTCTGATTCAGATTCTTAGATAATGGGGAAAACGAGAGACAGTATAATAATAATAGAGTTGATAAAGTGAGCACAATCATTGCCGTTTTCATTTGCTATTATTAAATTTAGCGGTAAGTAAATAAAAAAACATAACCAAAGTTATGGAATGATAAATGAACACTGTTTAACCAGAACGTTTGACCTTAGGGCTCTTAACTTATGTAATCCTTTAAAGCTGTGTTGATTGTCAATAAAAACATTAGTTTTTAAAAATTGTTACTTCTATCGTCTATCTTAAGGACATCGTGAAGTATTGAGAAACGCTTGAGGTACAAAAAAAATAAAAGTGGGCAACTAGTCGTCAGGTAAGAATTGATTTTGCGAAATGATCGTATTCAGGAAGTCTAAGGTAGCCTGCATAATCCTTCTTCTGCAAAAATCTTATCACAATGGCATGTTATAAAAATATATAAGTATGTCTTCAAGTGTCTACTATTATTATTGTGTGAAGACTTGATGTGTTTTAATTGCCCCTATATTATATTTCTTTTTTTTAGCTTCACGCTGTATACACTGTACACAGCAGGGTAGGCAAAGGGAACCAAGTGTTAAAACACTCCGTTACCCATTTTCCGCGGAATTTGGAGGCATTGCGTGTTAAGTGGGGGAACTTAACGGCGCGCTTGGCCTCGACACCAGAGCGAAAAAAATGGAAATATTAAATATTTCCACTCTCCGTGTGGGAATCGAGCCCACAACCAGTTGTTTACAGTCACACGTTTGTGCCACTGCGCCACGAATGATCTCAATTTGGCCCTATATTATATTATATAACGTAAATAAAAAATGCTTATAAAAATAGATTAAGAATAGGTTTTATATAGATTTAATAGATATTCATACTACTTAGGTCAAACAAAGTTTCTTATACCTACACATACATAAATCGTTTATTTTTTACAACGAATTAAAATTGCCTTTAATGTTAATATATGCATATAACATATGCACATTTTGCCTCAAAAGATTAGACTAATTTGAAATATTTTAATTTTAATATCTGAAGTTTGATAATTGCAATAGCAATATCGGTTAGTTAGCCAATAATCGTATGTTGGTATATATTATATTGTTGCATTATCTTATTTAAATCAAAACCTTTCAATTCTAAATTATCAGAAATATTATAAACACTTTTTATGGGTTTTATATAAATTCTGCATCGATTAGTCCATGTATAATTTCTAATTAATGATAAAAATAATATTTTTCCCGATAATAAATTTGGATGCGGCTGTATAGTGTTTTCGTGTTAGGACCCAACTTTGCGTGTTGCTCCTAATTTCTTGTTTTTTTTGCAAGTTTACGCTTTTTCTACACAGCAGGATCGTCAGAGAGCCTAGTGGCAAGACACTCCGTTTTCTCCGTTTTAATTTACTTCTCGTTTTTTTTATTAACATATTTTTGTCCTTTCCACTCATGCATGTGTAAGGTAGGAAAAAGAACTAGGAAAAAGAACTTTACTTCAGTTAACATTTTTTTAAAAGATTTACTTACGAATCTCCGTCGTGTATTCTCCATACAATTTGACATTGGCAATATTGGCAAGCGCTATAGCTCGTATGCTCAACTTGTACGTTCCAAGCGCCAGAACTGAAGAATTTATGAGGCAAAAATGAGACAGTAGAGAAATAGAGGATTCTCTCGATTGAGACACGCTTTCGGGAAGTCAAAGATACTGGAGTTCCGAGTGTCAAGGCACTGTATCCATTTAAATTTGAGACACTAAATATTGAGTGGTTAACGCCGCGTTACGTCAAACCAGAGTAAAAAGAAGGAAAAATGAAATATAGCCATTCCCCCACAAATAATCGAACCTACAACCAATCACTACACAAAAACCGTTACAAAATACGTTATTACAAAGTAGCCAGCTTCATTATACCTATTACATACTTATACCTTTGTATATATCACATTTATTGACAGGAAACGTATCGGCGATTACAGTAAAGGAGCGTGGGTTGACTTTAAAGATATTTGATTGTGAATTTTATAAACACTGCATCAGCGATGACAATACATTAGCATAGCTGCCTACAGCGTATTTAGTTCAAGCTGCACTGTTGGAACGGCAGATAAATTAAGACAAAATACATAATAGGTGCTTTTAGCGGTGCCTCATTTCTTATCGTTACCGTATTGCTGGTTGGTGACTATCTGTTTATTACTATGAAAGCTTGCAATGAATATTACTTATTATATTATATTGTATTGTATAAATATAGAATAAAGATGTGGAGAATAGTTTTTGGTTTAGGTGATTTATTTTTTGTAATATAATTTTTGAAAATGTTTTATTTTTAAAATAAATCCAGTACCAGTTGTATTAATGACGCAAACACCCACTTAAACTTTATTTAGTTACTTTATCTTCTCCCTAATTAAAATACTCGTATTATTGTTAAACTTAGACAGTAGAGAATGAAGTGGCTTGACACTAGGAAAAAGAAGAAAGCTGTTTTTTTTTAATTTACTACTATTAACTAGACTTTAGTCATATAATATCTAAACTGATTAAACTGTCATTTTTTTGTTTAATTTCTATGAATTATCAAGAAAAAACTACATCAAAAGTCACACTATTATTTACTTAAAAACCCATAAAAAAGCAATAGAAACCTAACCAAGAACTGAATACATTACCACCACTTTCAAAACATTTCCCAACCTCGCCACGTCAGCCTATAAAGCAACATTGAGTAGAATTACTACAATCTTACTTTAATTGCGTGTAACATAAATTACGGACAACTTATTACAATCCGCTCCCGTTCTGATACAAGAATATAGATTATTATGAGCCTTGTGGTTCCTATTACATGATTAATAGAGGTGCTAATGCAAGTGCCGTTGAAAATTGTGACAACGTACATCCTTTCTGGCTCCGAGCGAAAATTTGAATACAATTATTCTGTACTAGCGACTCTTTCCTGCTTTGTTTTTGTGCTTTTTTTTTTGGAATAATGATTTTTTCTTTATTTATTTATAAGAAGTTGAAATTAAAGTTTTAAAATTATATATTTTATATAAGTTTTAAAAAAATATTTTTTTTGTCTCTTTTTTGAATATTTTATTAGTTTTTTAGTATTTTCAAGGGTTTCTCGCATAGCAATGTAGTCATAGATAGCCTAGTGTTAAAACATTCCGTTTTTATTAATTTCTTACTTTTATAGACCTTTTTGTAAAACATTTATTATACTAAACTTATTTACCATTAGGTAGGTTCTTTCAATGTAGTTTTTTTTTAATTTAATCATTTTTTACTGCCTAGGATTAAAACTGTAATTTTATATTTATAGTGTTGATTATCTGTACACTATCCCGCGGATTGTCGTGACTTTGTTTAGATAAAGTGACTTTTAAATGTCAAAAGTGACATTAAGTTAGTGAATTGACCTTTCTCTAATAGTAATAAATACTTATATTTATTTCCGTATTATGTAATTACTCTGTTACTTCTATTGAAATTAACTTCCCCTTAATAATTATTAAATAAAATTAAGATTTTTTTTATATTATTTTTGTTTTTTTTATATTTTTTATTTATTATTTTTTAGGTTAGGTTAAGAAATTCCACGTTTTTCCTCAAAAAATATATTATTTTTTTCCTTTACAAAGTTTTTTTTTTTCACAGGACCTAGTGTCAAAACAGCCCATCCTCCACTTTCGACCCAAAACCGAGACATTGCGTGTTGAATAGCGGAATTTAATACCGCGCTTTTTCTTTACCAGAGCATAAAATAAAAATTTAAATATCTGAATGACAATCGTACTAACACTTTTAAACATTTTTAAAGTGTTATTCCACACTTCGGATTTTGTTTTCTTTAAATGTCTTTTTTAATCGTACTAACAATTTAACTTTTACTTAAATAAAAATTAAAATCAATTTTTCCCTTGCAAAGTAAAGATTAATCCTATTAAATGCGTGTACAGCGCATATTCTTAGACTTATCGCCATGTTTATCTCGAGGCATCCTGTTTAGGCTACCGTGGGCTGTTGCCAACTCATCTGGATAGATTAAGTTGTCTACATAGAAAATATTTTCTTAATCGCCTTTTGATATAATGTGACATGGTTGATACGTTTAATTTGACACTAGATTATATTCATTTATTAATATCTATGCCAATAAATAAATAAAATTGAAGTGTCTGTCTGTAACATTGAAATAACTCCTTTATAACAAAATACATATGTTTGTCTACATTAAAATAATATTTTTCACAATTTTTGTCCGTCTGTCTGTTTGTTGCGGTTAATTTCTGAGAGGGCTGGATCTAATTTGACGGGACTTTTACTGGCAGATAGCTGATGGAGTAAGAAGTGATTTTTAAATTAGAATGAACTTTTTTTTCATTATCCACGCGGATAAAGTCGCGAGCACCGGTAGTATTATATATGGCTTTTTAAAGATGGTTGTGTATATAATAAAGTAGCTGTCACTCACAAATTAATTTATGTGAACTTTATGACAATCATATGTTTTTTTTTAATTTCCATAGGTGTGTTAATAAATACTCTTAGCCACTCTCCCCATCTTGCCAAATTTCGGCTTTCTATGGCCAGTAGTTCTGATTATGCATTCTCTGTCAGTCACTCAGTAGCTGGTACTATCATGTCATGAATTTCTCTTTAAATTTATTTATAGGTTTCATTAAAGGCGTAAACATTTTTTTTATTTTCTATAATCTGCACGGATCTTCCTCATTTAGCTGAGGATACATAAGGTAACAGATTAAATGATGTCGTTTTGTTTTTATACATTTTTTTATTAAAAAGTAATAAAAAGACCATCGTGGCATGATTGTAGTATTTAAATTATTTTCCTTTGTCGGCTTTGCTACCTAAAGCAAAGTGCGGAGTTGACTTCCGCCACTCTCGCAACGTCACGATTAAGGGCGGAAAGTGGAGAACGAAAGTGGAGTCTTTAACAATTGGTCTCTCCGACTACCCTGCTATGCAAAAAAACCGTAAGGCGGTTTTTTTAAAGAAAAATATTTTGCATATAAAATAATTTTCCTTATATCAGTATAACAACCTACTATCATCGTTTAGAACAAAATTCTTCATTACTGCACCACAATAGTGTCCATTTTGCCGATGATATTCATTAATAATGTAGCGACGTGGCATAGAATTTGCTTTACCTATATATAAATTATAATTAAAGGTAGAGTAGGGAACTAAAACTGATCTGGCCAGCAAAGACTGGGCTCGTATATCAAAGGCTTGCAGAATAGCCGTTCCGCAAATTATTCATAGGCTCATTATCATAAAATTAACGATAATAAATCATGGCGGTCCAATTAAGCGGCCGATACGGGACAGGGCTTAGGAACGCGGAAAAATTGTTTTAAGTAGCCATTTACAAGCCTACACTTGCTTATTTGTTAGATGAGTTAGGTGAGTAATGTGACTAATATTGTATAGCTACATCAGTCTTATTTTTTTTTATCTTCACGCTGTATCCTGCACACTGCAGGGTAGACAGAGGTATCTTAGTGTTAAGACACTCCGTTCCCCACTTTCCGCCGAATTCGGAGGCATTGCGTGTTAAGTGGCGAAAATAATAAATATTTCCACTCTTCGAGCGGGAATTGAACCCACAACCGGTCGCTTTACAGTCACACTTTGTGCCTCAGCGCCACGATTGGTCTTAATTTATAATTGTATTTTAATTTTCATTTTGTAGCTCTGATACCTATGACAAAGCGCGGTGTAGAGTTCCGCCACTCAACACGCAAAATGTAAATTTCTCCACTTCGGACGGAAAGAGGAGGGCGGAGTGTCTTGACACTAGGTTCTCTGAATACCGACTGAAGCTAAAACGAATACAAAAAATAAACATCAGCTTTGTATTCGTATCTTATTATACGTCTTTTTAGTAGTATATTAAAATTCGATTTTTTTACTTATGTGAAGTAAAGCTTGCAAAGTGCCTGTCGTATTTGGAAAATCGAATAAAGTATACATAAGATTGATTTTGGCATTCACCTTGAATTCAACGGTAAACGATTAAAGTCATTATAAAAACAAAGTTTACTTAAGTTTTCGTAGGACAAAATTTAAAGAATGAAAATGTGTGGAAATAATATGATTTGAGTTTAGCTACTATTGTAATGGAATTCTAACTTTGAATTTCTCGCAGGCTCTTCTCAGCAGTGCCTTCCGAGCCGGTGATAGGTAGGTTATGTCCATGCGACGATTTAATGATGCTTACAAAAGTCGGTATGACTTAAGCATATTTCAAAATTAATACTAATATTTGTAAAAACATATTTAAGTAAAACATTTTAACTTACTTAACACAGAGGAAAATACTTGACATAAAATGAAATTAATATTTCATTAACCACAAGTAATGGAAAATTTTAATAAAGTCATTTAATATTTAATGCAAAGAAAATCTACGTCTGAGGCTGACTTCATATTATAATTGTAAGATTATAAACAAAATAAATTATTTATTTAGACATACCTATAACAAATTCAAATCTACATTGTAGGTATGTCTACTTCACGATTTTGCTCTCTATTTCTTGAGATTAGCACGAACTACTAAATTATTCAAAACATAGGACTATTAATCCGTTTAAAATAGTTTAATTAAAAATATGTACACGCAGTGTCTTAATTTCGAAACGAAGAAAACGGAGTGTCTTGACACTAGATTCTCCTAACTTATTATGCGGAAAAGAACAAGGAAAAAATGTGTAAATACCACAAAATCTAAAGATCTTTTAAAATTGATGCAAAAATTGTTTATAAAATATAAAATTTTTAGTAACTAATTAAGAAAAAAAACAGACGATAGTGAACGTAACTGTATCCTGGTAATGATGTTATTAGGCAGATTAATGAGGCGCATTTATATCGTGGTTACACTCGCCGGCCATTTGATACCGCCCAGAAATAATCTATCAAGCCTTCTTTGTCTTATGGTGCCTTTATGAAGATTTTTTTTTTATTTATTTAATTATTTATTTAAGATATAAGTGCTGAGATAAGAAGTAATTGTAAGGCAATTAAAATTAGTTGTTTTGTTGTCTAACTTAAATATACATAGATATAGTATATAGTTTTCTATTTTTTAAGGATAAGTTAAGAAGTAACTGGGTTGAAATGATGAGTACGTAGGTACCTATCTGCTTATTGTATAATTTATTAACTTTTTTTTACTTTACCCAGTTTTCCACTATACGTCCTAAAACAAATCATCAAGAATGGCGGAACTCAATGCTGCAATTTATATAAAGATAGCGGAGAAATGAAAATAACTTAAGTGTAATCATTCTGCCTAGTAGGAACCCACAACTAATCGTGTTTATAGTCAGACTATTTTTACTTCAAGTAATAAGTATTACATATTATGATATAGTAAGAATACTTTTAGGTTAATTTAAGCCATCTTGAAAACGTCTATAATTAAATAGGTTGAGATTAAACTTACGAGTACATTTACTGTGTGGTAAGCGTATATTAGGGTATGTCCAGTGGACATCAGGTTAGAAGTAAAGGCATTGGTTGCAGAATTTGTATGTGCCAAAATTTCAAAGCTTTTGTTTAAAGCTTACGAAGGTATTTGGTATTCATGTACAGATATTATATATATATTTTTTTATAACTAAATTAAAGAAAAAAACATTATTCACTTTTTCGATTGATTTGATTTTTCTTTTTTATTATTTTAACATATTTGACCACAGACAGAATATAAAGTGTTAGAAACGTAGAGTTTTCTAATATATATTATCAAATACTAAAATAAATAGAGTTAAAATAATTTTATTTAAAAGGTTCAAATTAACTTAAAGTAAACTTAACAATTTACCATCACTCTTGTTAAAACAAAGCGATCCAAACTAAGTTTAAATAATAGACGTTGAGAGCCCGAGACACTATGAAGAACCTAAAATTAAAACATCTGGCATTCAAATGATATAGTAATGAATCATTCGACTTCGAAACTTTAAATTACATAATTTTTATTATAGGCTCCTCTATACATTGGCTTACTAATACAACTCGAGTGCTCGTCACTCTCTAGCGAGCGCGTAATTTATGACGCGCATACATAAAAAGGGTTATTATACGATAGCGACAATAGTAAACTAACATGACTTTACGATCGCGGCCTGCATATATATTTAAGTAGAGACCAAATGATATTATCTTTCGTTTCGGAATGATTCTTTGTACATTTCTAATTACAAGTTGCGTTTTAATTATATAGAAGGGTGCAAAAGTATAGTAGCCCGAAGCGGTAAGAGAACGGAAGCTAGTGTCTTGTAATGACTAGTATTGATAATCTCTTTATTAAATTTACTTTATTTTGTTTAAAATTATTTAATTTTTTATAAAAAAATCAGTCCAACGCTTTTACTTATGATAAACAGAGAAAATCTAGTGTCAAGACACTCCATTCTCCATTTCCCATCTGAATCTGAGACACCATGTGAGTGACTCATTTTGTACATAATATTAAATTATTTCTTTTATATATATATAGCTTCACGCTATATCCCGCACACAGCAGGGTAGGCAGAGGGAACCTAGTGTTAAGACACTCCATTCCCCACTTTATTTCTTTTAATATAAATATGCATAAAGTAATATTATATAATATATATTTAAATAACATATCATTACGCCCCCAAGTCTATCGCTCACGGACCTCCTTATGATTACTCGTCGCCGCTTAATAATCGTCTTGGTGATATTTATTACTTTAGCTGGCTAATTATCAGGAATTTTGATACTTGAGTTATTGGTCTGCTCGAGTTTATTTGAAGTAGAAATTGTGGTTTAGAAAGTACTGCCTGTAAGGAAGGGGAGTGGGGCAGTTTTTAATTACAGCTTCTTGGATCAATAATTATTTTGTTATTTAATATTTTAATAACCGTGCAAGTAGTAGGGTATATCTTAATGCTTCTAAGATGTTATTAGTATTAAGATTTCTTGAAGATAGTAAACTACTTAATTAGTTGTTTAAGTACGCTCTTATTTTATTTTAAAGTAGTTTATAAAATATATTTTTCAAGTTATATGCAATATTTTAAAAAACTGTCCATTGTGTATATGATAGAAGTTATGGGATATACCTAAACTTTTGTCCGTATACAAGTTTAGATTGAAATAAAGCTCTCATTTCGTGCAAAAGAATAGTAAACAAGCGAATTAAGCAAGATCAAGTACCCTCACCGTTCGCGGGGTATTCGAAAAAATCCCGAGTCGAACAAATTTTTATTTTACACAGAATTTAATTTCCGGCGCTCACGTGTCACGAGCCTCAAAAACTATTGCGCATCGCTCAGACGGTAATACAAAGCAATCTAAATTGGAAAATAGGCAATGCGCAGTGTGTGCTTACCAAAAACGACCATTCTGAATGCGACGCGATTAAAAAAAGAAGTCCGATGCCGATCGCGCCGCGGGGGGAGTCCCCGTCCCCACTTCCCCCTTTTTTCCTATTTTTTTCTTTTTTCGGGAGGTGGGCGAAGCACGGGTGCATGCAGCCAGTGCCCACCTTTGTTTCGCATAAACAAATTAATTTCGGCCGCTGTTTTTGATGCCTAATTCGTCGGGTGATCGTGAGCCAACAATGCGGAATAAACCACAATTATAAGGCTGAATTAACTTCTATGCCGATTTTAAATCTCACATCTAACGAAAAAGCTCTCATGATTCACGTCAGATTGGCAATTATTTTGGTGCAATCTAGATTCGTGCACGAGTTTCTTTCAATATCGACGTTTGAGTAAAAATACTACAGATCTCTTCATGTAGATGCCCTCGATATTGCGTAGTTAATATGAAAGCAATACAGTTTAACAATAAACATTGCTATAAAACAGATGAACTATGCCCAATTTATCTCGGATAGTACAAAAGCCGCGAAAAATATGATACTGATTGAATCAGGTGATAATCAGGCACTTCGGGCACACGTCGCAGCGGGCGCCACCACTCATTAAGGGGGCGGCAGGACAATGCATGTTTGTACTGCTTTTTGCCCATTTTTTTCATTATTTCATTTCATTTCGCCCACCGCCCACACATCCGCGCTCGCGATTGTGCCTCCGCTTTTTTATAATTCGTTACCTTTTTTATCGGCCGCTCCATTTTCAGAGGATGGGCTGGGTGCTCGCGCAAACGGGCGGGCGGAACGCGGCGGGTCGAACGCTTGGAACTTGATTTATTAGCAAATAGCTTCAATACACTCTTCCAGAATATAATATTAAATATCAAGGGAATAATAAAATAAAAGAAATATTTTAACATAATATAAAAATACAACAAAACAGAATTGCCACATTTAAAATATTTATATATTTCTATATACTTTCTTAAGGATTAATAGAAAATTCTTTTTTACATCCAAAATTACAATTCATCGTAAACAATTACCTTCAAATCAAAACACAACCAACCAAACAATATACCTAATACAAATTATAAAAAAAAAACAAATTAGTTATTACATTTGAAACATTTCTAACCGTGCGTCTAAGCTTATCTGATTATTGCCTTATTGGGTGCACTGATAGGTGACAAGCCATTATCTCGTCCTCGATGGGATCTATTGATTTGAAGTCGTTTTATTTACCAGTAACATCGTACGTTCATATTGTTAGAGTACTTTAAATCAACTTTATTTTTTTTATTTTTCTATTGAATAATCTACAAAATCATCATATCGGGTATACATTAGTTTAGTTTTTAGTTATTTTTACAAGTTTATTAATATTTCTAATTTTCTAATGTTTTTGTTTGTTTGTTTATTCAGTTTTGGTTATGTAAATTTGTATTTGTAATATATGTATATAAATGAATTCCTATATATTATTTAGTCAATGTTCCTGTCGTAAAGTAAATGTAATGGTTGTTGATTTAATAATCATACAATATAAAAAAATATAATAGAAAAAAGGAATGTCAGGTAAAAAATGCTTTGGTTTAACAAAGCATGGTCATAATGTTTTCTATGAAGAGACTGTAAATAATTCATTTAATTCTTATTATGTTTTTCTATATTAAAAAGCAAATTTTGTTCTTTTTACTTCCACAAATAAAGATCGAACATACAACGATAGTGATTTTTACACATTTTTAATGAAAATATTTCAACAGTATTATTCGTATATATTTTTAGTGTTCGAAAATATATTTTAGAAACCCACATTTTGAAATACTCTAGCCATTGGTACTACAGACTACTGTAAAGTGTTCAAAACGTCAAATTTTCTAAAATTTATTTTGAAATACTAAAAATCTAAATAATCTTTTATTTTATACGATCGACATATTAAACGATCAATACATGATATATACAAATATATTATACTTATTCAGGAAATACATACTCCTGTTTTTACCTATGTAATATAGATAACCAAACAAGGCCCCAGATATCTTTATAGAATCTCAATCAACTGTATCATTACAAAGTACAATCAAAGGGTAAAACGTTAATTGAAAAGATCTTCACACCACAAACGGTCTATATAGGTCCCCATCTACTCTGTAAGTATGGAAAAAAGTCCAATATAATATAAATTGTTCGTGATTCTGCATTTTAATAACAGTTACTTTAAATGTTTATTGGGACTTGTTTTTATTATGAAGTACTGTATTATTTTTAAGTTTATTGTTCTGTTAAGGAAATTGGTTTAGTTTAGTTGTGTATTGCTTACTAGTCGTTTGCTATAGATGTAGGGTAAATGGTAATATTAAGATAGCTTTTTTTTATATTTGTAATAATTAATTTAAATAGTTTATTATAAATATTGGAAATTTTAAAATTCAACTTCACCTTTGCAAGTTTTTTATTTAATTATTATTACTTTTGATTTACAATTTTTGTTATAAGTGTGTTAAAGAACATCTTCAAGAAATAAGTTGTGTATCACATAACCTTGTATAAAAAATATTATTTATTTTGTTTGTTAGTAATCTCATGTTAAACGTAACGTTAAGTATCTAATGTTTAACATTTTTTAGTTCTCAATGTTGATATTTGATCATATTCGTGATCAAAATCTATCTCATATTATAATTAGTTAACACGTTTTACGCGTAGTATAGATATCCTATTTGTATATATTTTTGGTAAATACATAAATAAACATATAATTCTTAAATACAACAACAGAACAGTTTTTTTAACACTCTAACATATAAATATACGTTACTGTATTTTTGCTGCATACGTACATACTAACGTACATACATAGTATATTTAAGTTTAGCTTAGTATTATTTATCTATATAAAACAAGATATGAAGTTCTACAATTACACGTTTTCATATAAAAATATCTTAGTAAGAAAAATCTTTAAACGCTTCCATAAGAAAAGTATACATAACTAATTACATATAATACATTAGACCAATAACTCTACAGACAAAATCACACACAAAAATACACAACACATAATGTGTACAAAAACACAAACACGGAAATCATCATAGTTGTAATTAAAACTAAATTCGGTCGCATTAGACGTAGAATCACGTGCTAATAGCTAGGCTAGCAGCCGCGACGCGAACCTGACAAACGACTTTGATCAATCACCGTCTCTGACCAGCCCTGCTGGCATTTGTTACCCCCCAGAAATAACCATTCTAACCCCTAATGCAAGAACATAGGGGGTAGTTTTAAACGTTTAGTATACTTTTGATATATGTGTTTGGGAGCTTTTTTTTGGTAATATTTGTATGGGTAAGTCAAAGTTTAGTTCAAATGTACGTTTTGAATAAATTTTTGTGTTAATTTGGAATAATATAGATTATAATATTTATATATTTTTTTTTATTTTCTGTATTTTTGCTGCATAGCGATATAGTTAAAAGAGTAGAGAGAATCTGGCGGAACTTAACACAGCGTTTTATCTTACCAGACGACAGACAAAACGGCCAAGTATGCATAAAACGATTCTAACCCCTAATGCAAGAACATAGGGGGTAGTTTTAAACGTGTTGGGAGCTTTTTTTTGGTAATATTTGTATGGTTAAGTCAAAGTTTAGTTCTAATGTGTGTTTTGAATGAATGTTTGTCTATATTATTATAATATTTATATTTATATTCATTTTTTTTATTTTCTGTATTTTTACTGCCTAGTGATATAGTTAAAAGAGTAGAGGGAATCTGGCGGAACTTAACCCCGCCCTTTGCCTTACCAGAGGACATTAAAAAAAGCTAAGTATATACAAGGCAATTCTAACCCCTAATGCAAAACCATAGGGGGTACTTTTGAATGTTTAAACGCTTTTGATAAATGATTTATATGTATTTGGGAGCTTTTTTGTAAGATTTGTATGGGTAAGTCAAAGTTTAGTTCAAATGTGTGTTTTGAATAATTTTTTGTGTGAATTTTTGGAATCTATATTATTATAATAATTATATTCATTTTTTTTAATTTTCGGTATTTTTACTGCATAGCGATATAGTTAAAAGAGTAGAGAGAATCTGGCGGAACTTAACACCGCGTTTTGTCTTACCAGAGGACAGACAAAAAGGCTAAATATATATAAAACGATTCTAACCCCTAATGCAAGAACATAGGGGCTAGTTTTATACGTATAGTAAACTTTTGATATACACTAAATAAGTATTTGGGGGCTTTTATGTATTATTTGTACGGGTAAGTCAAAGTTTAGTATGTGAAATATATGTTTTGAATGAACTTTTGTGTGAATATTTGAAATGTATATTATTATAGGTACATTTATAGAATTTCATTCTATTCTTTTTAATTTTTTCGTATAATTTCTGCATAGCAAGGTAGTAAAAAGACTCTGACGGAATTTAACGCCGAACTTTACTTAAGCCAGAGCGCAGAAAAATGGCTAAATATAATAATTCTCACGAGAGGTATCAAATACACAACTAATCAAGTTTACAATACAACGTTGTCCCACTGCGCAACGATGACGTTATATAATTTTCATCCCCAATATATGTACGGCGTAATTTGAAACGATTGATATAATAATAATAATATATCTTTATTAAAAGTATCTAAGACTCAGTATATAGCTTAGTGAAGTGAGATGTAGATTTCTTCTAATTTTTATGTGTATGTAAGTAAGTGTTATGATATAATTATTATTAAATAAATTTAACTAAATCTGAATTCAACCGTTAATGTAATATATCTCAAAAATACTTGAATTTTTATTTATTAATAATTTTTATGTATAATATTATTTTCATATTCATTAACAATCTCGTATATCTATTTATTCATGTATAATGTTTTTTTTTTCAGATTTACAGTAGGCAGGAGAGGACCTAGTATAATGGAAACATTACGTGATAGAACACAACGCCGCGTTTTCTACAGAATAAATAAAAATATTTTATTAATAAATGCGTTTAAAAATGTTTTAACAAAAAAATCATTCCAGTATCAATCATATTCAATCAATAATCCCCGCGCAAAAATAGAACCTATAACCATCGCGTTTTAAGTTAGACGCGGTCCCACTGAGCCACAATGGTCCCAAAGTGTTCCTATACACTCAATTTCTCCGGTACGTTTGTTTTAGCGTAACAACGAGCTAGGTGTAACGTATTAAGCGCTAAGTGAGTGATTACACAGTATCGATGGCGACCGGCCAAACTAAGTTAGTTATATCTAAAACTGTATTTGTATATATATTTGTATGTGAAATTTAAAATTTATTTCTTATTTATAAGGAGATAAACTTAAAAGAAAAAGATTTTTTTAAGTTTTATACTAAAAAATTCGTATAGGTTAGCAATAACAAACAAAGAGTAAAAGGAATTGAACCTTATACTATGTGTATTTAGAACGTCGAATCGATTATATGTAACTAAATGTATGTGGATATTAAAAACAACCGTTTTTTTTCACTGCTTAGATCAAATTCGTACCTAGTGTCACTTTAATCACTTTGCTTAATAAAAAATATTTGAAAATTTCTAAATATCTATGGCGTTGCGGTCCGCCACTAAACACATAATATTTTTAAAAGGAACTGGACAACGGAGTGTCTTGACACTAGGCTCTCTTTGACTACATTGCTACATGGAAAAAGCGTAAAACTGTAATAAAACAAATAAGATTCCTATTCAAAAGTCCCTAATTATCTTATCCATCGAAAATAATTAATTAAAACTTAACTTATACTAATTTTTATGATATTAAGCAATTTTCCACAAAAAAATTAACATTTTTGTATATTTTCAAAAACATTGAACAAACTATACCTACTACATGTTATATTAACCGTGCATTTTGCTACTAAAAGGCACGCAGTGGGGAATGGACACTCAATTGCGTTGTTCACCCTCTGCCATGAAAGATAACTCGTACGTTTAAAAAAAGTAACAAAAAATTGTAAGTAATTAACGTTTCTGCTATAGACAGTTTTTGTTCGTGCCTTAAGGGATGAATAACGACAAAAATTTGTCATAATATTGTATTTATTATTTGTCTATTTTATTTATTATAATATATTTTATAAGTTTGATTTTTTTTTTATTTTTACTGCTTTTAACTTTATACCGCATAACAGAGTAAGCAATGTATCAAGTCTAGTGTCAGAACACTCCGTTCCATGTTTTCTGTTTTTAATTGCGTACTGAGTATTTTACGATATCAGAGATATGAGAATAATTTTAGATAAAAATATTATTTCCTCAAGTGGGGATCGGACTCGGAACCATCATGTTTAGTTAGACGTTGTTTCACTGAACCCCAAAGGATCTCTTAGCTTTTGTAAAAATTTAAATGATCAAATTCTATTTTTACAATAATTAAATTAAAGTTAATTTTCTATAAACCAATAATATTTCAAATTGGTTCGAATTGGTGTAAATATTTGCTAAAATATAAAAACACGTGGGCTATTACTATATATAAGATATGAATCTACATCTATTTCAAGTAGTTAGCGGCCACCGTGCCAGAGGTCTTTAAATATTATATGGAATTTTTTAAAATAACTTAAAAGTTATAAAATATTAAAAAAAGTTATGTCTAATTTTATAATGCTTTCCGTTTTAAAGCTTATGCTATATGCTTTCAATTATCTGTACAATATGTATGTAACATTGAAATCATATTGACAATACAATTTAATTAATTGAATAATGACATTGACCTACAGCCAATGCGCTGTAAATGTAAGTATATAGTTAGCTACATGTGTTTTAAAAAATATGAAGTCACTTAGATTTTATAATCTCAATTATCCTGCTAATTATATTATCTAAATAATTCTATTAAAATGACTTTTAACGTTTTAAAGGGTTATTAACACACTTATAAAATTGAAAATTACATTTAAAAAGCGTATAAAAATTTGTACGCAGCGGGAACCTTTAAAGAGCGTGCCTTATGAAAACCGTCCAGCCGCTCTGACTGCTAGGCTATAAGCCATAATTATATTAAAATTGTATTCATATTTTAACTCTGGTTAATAAATTAAACAAAGCGCGGCGTTAAGCGCTGCCACACAATAGGCAATGTTTGAAGGAAAATTGGATAATGGAGTGTCTTGTCACTAGAGACCTAGTGTTAATACACTCCATTCTTTAAATACCCTGGTATGTGGAAAATGCGTGAAAATTAAAAAAAATATCCTATGATAATTATAATGTGAAGACACAACTTATATGTCTAGAAAGGCGAAAAGTATCATATACATTGTACTTATATAATTTTAAACAATAATAATTATTTTATTATAACAGAACCCAATACAATTCTTGAAAAGCTTTTAACAATGAAATAAAGATATTTTAAGAGATTTGGAAAAAACAATAAATTGAAGTATTTATTATATGTTAATTTGTAAAATTCATTTTCTTTATGAAGAAAGCTGATGTTAACGTACTCTACATTCAAGACAATTAAGGCAACATACAACAAACAAACAAAAAAAATTGAAAAGTAACTTTATTTTTAAAATTAATTAAAACAAACAAATATTTATACATATAGTATATTATGATCATAATACGAATTATTCAATTTGTCGTCTTTATAATAATGGGTAGACTTCCGAGCGCAATATAAGTGCGTATTCATACCGTGTAAGCCAAACTATAGCCTCTCAGTTGGGCAAATCGTTAAAGTGCGCAGCAGTGAAAGTCAATGGATACAAAAAGAATTTATTTTACGTCTGAAATACATTCGTAACATTAAAACATATAAAGCAATTGTGCGTCACAAACAATTCGCGGGACGGCTAGAAATACCCAAACCGCATAATGTACATGAAAAAGAATCGCCTCGACGTTTTCACTATAAGTTTGTAAATTTACAAGGCAATTAAAATAAAAAATGGGATGCACCCCACCGCCACCCCTTTAATTATGATTTTTTGCATTTTTTAATGATAATAAATTTGCCGCGTTGCAGCGCGCTCATAACGTTAATTTTTTTGTAGAATTTGATCACCTTGCCTTTGTGTGTCGCTCCTTTCTGTTTATCGCACCTAGAGAATATTTCAATAATACCGCTTATTAACTTACATAGTTCAATTTTCAATTATTTACAAAAGTAGAAACGTGATAATCTTAAACTCATATATGGGTTTGAAGTATCTTTACTCAAAGCAATGTTCTTAAGCAGCCTGAACGAGTTTCGCGGAAGCGTTGGCGCAAACCGAGCTCGCGCTCTTTATACTACACGCTAAAGTAAACAGGCAGACAAATGTACACACGATACAATGGATGGATACGTATATGGATGGATGGGTGCGATAAAAACATTGTGTACTCCATGTGCCACTCGGCTTTTATACATAGCGCGAACTGCACACTACTAACTTTTGAAGGTAACGTCCATAAAAATCTCTCTAAAAACGCAGCTAATTCATTGAATTTTACAAATTAACGATCCAGGTATTTGAAAAGAAACGCTGATTCCAATTGATACTGTATCGAAGAGGAAATCTCGCAAAAAAAGCCCATCGGTTAATGAAAAAAACTACACGCAGTCAATATTTGATGAGAGCCAATTTAAATGTTCGTCCACTTGTAGACATCGCATAGTTCGCTGTAGCTGTATCGCACATGTGGGGGGGCAACGCCCGCCGATTTCCCGAAAAAAAGAAAAACGAAGAAAAATAAACATGGCGGCGCCTCCGTGCGCGGGAAAAAATGCAGATATAATGCCAGTAATAATAATAATAATAGGCGATCGGCCGCCGGACCGCGCCGCCCGCCCCCACCCAATTTTCATTCAAATGTGCTTGCGTTTTTTTTCTTTTTTTACAATTTTTCCCGATATTTTTTCGGGATTTCCATTAGTAAAGCGTCTGTCGGAATAGTTGCGATGTCGAACTTCGATTACTGCTTAAAGGATTATGAAATCCAAGTGCGATGATTGCGCTTATCGAGAGACTTAACGAATTAAAGATACGGAAATTGAAAATGGGTCTTTGAAGGGAGGGGGAGGTATTATTAGTTAATATAATGCATATTACATATTAATATAATTCAAGTTGGTACAACAATAATTACAGTATAACAAAGAAAATACGTTTCAGTTTCATAAAACTCTTCTTATTCGCATTACATCAACAGCAAAAGGAAAATGAATGACAAAGTTAATTCTAGTTCATTGATAACTCGATCTAAAGAATTGGCGCCAAAACAACAAGTACGTACAGGAATGTTGGGAGCGTGCTTAGCAACTTGTATTTGGCTCGATGTGTTTGTTTTGTTTTGATATTTCGTTTTTACAAACTTATACGATAGGGGTTGGCTGGGTAGCTTTGTTTAAGGATTTATTAATTTGTTATGTACCGATATGATTTTTAAATACTTTTACTAAACTAAACAAGCGCGTGACCTAATTTTATGAAAATGCAATAAAAGTTCGGGATTTCGGCGTGAATGTGTCTATTTAGTAGGCAACTAAAAATTGTACGCTTAAATTTTTAATGTTGACGAGAAAACAAAGAGTAAAGTTAGCGCCGCGCTGTGCCTCGCCGTGCCGGATTGCAAAACGTTAGCGACACGGCGACACAGCGACACAATGCGACATGACATTCAATTCGAACTCGGAGGACGGACCGCGCGTTCAATAATTAACATAATGTACTTTTTCTCCTTTTTGCACTTCCCGTTTGACACTCCATCACTCATGGAAATTCCATTTTCAATGCTGCTATACGAGGTAGGGGCGCGGGGTGGTCTTTGCATCCGCGCAATGGACATGGCGGTTTCGGGGGTTGGGTGGACGAAAAAAAGATTGTTAAAAAGGCTGGCCCCCCGCGACGGCGGTGTGTGTGCGTGCGGGTAAAAAAGCTCACTAATCGATACTATAGATTCTGAGGCAAGTAGGTTGCGCCTGTACCACGCCGATTGGTCGGTTTCAACATTTTTTTACGGGAGCTCTAACGAAGCGGTGGATGTTTAGTCTTTCGGCGCATTCGTGAGGACCTTTTGAGCCGACTCGTCTTTTTACCGCCCGAGCCTAACTCGACGGTCAACACTTGAAAATTAAGCGTGCATATTCGCACTTAACTTTGTCCTTGTTCGTACTCTTTCAGCCACGTGCTTATGAAGAAAAACATCGGAGGCGTTTGTTTTGAGAATCTGTTGGAATGTTTTGTTTGGCGTTCTCCTTCTGGTACTGGGTTAAATGGAGCTTTGAACTTTAGCTTCTAATTTGTTTGGGTTGATTAGACGTTTCTTTTTTATGTGAGCCATTGACTTACTTATATGTTGTACATAATAAGAAATAAGTAATCTATAATAACTGTTTAATTTTATTTAAACTCATTGTCAAGAGTACTTTTTTAGCAGAATATTTACAGATTATCACTTTTAATACTATTAAAACTAAAAGCAAATAAAAGAAATTGAACCAAAACGTTTAAACTATTCTAAAAGCCTTAAAAAAACTAGCACTTTTTTAAAAACCAATATAGAAAAATCTACAAACTAAATGATCGGCGTATTCCTTTGACGTAGGATGGCATTGTCTGCCTATTTCACACTAAAGTGAGTCTCCGGTTGCAACCCGGCCTTCTTTTTGAGATCGTTTGTGTCGCCCTTTTGCGGATTAAGTGTGTTTTTATTACTTGTGACAGATTTTTTCTATTGGCTGAGAAGATTTAAATCATTGATACTTATGATCTTCTTATCTTTTTTTTTCTTAGATTAATGCTTTTTTTTTGCTTAGGAGATTAGTCAAAGCAAATTTAGTGTCAAGACACTCCCTTCTCTACTTTTCGCATAATACTAAGACTCAACCTCGCTTTGTCTTATCACAAGAGCGGAGAAATTTTATTAAAATATTTAAATATTAACAAAATATATATATATATTTTTTATTATCAATCTATTGACAATATTATTGCTTTTAGATGAAAAATGGAGAACAGAGTGTCTAAACACTTATTTTTTTTTGACTACCCTCATATACAAGTTTTATTTATATACAGAAATCCTTAAAGCATACATATTACGAGTCACTCATGAAATATAAAAATAAATTAATTACCTCTGCTATAATTCCTTGACAATTTTCTTAAGACGTAACAAAGAAATATAAACAATGCATCTTAATAAAGTGAAGAGGCAGAATGTCAAGAGCCTTGACTCATTTACAAAAATAAAATTTGTCTTGAAATTTTTCACCGTGACTTTAGATTTATATTAATAATATAAGTTCAAATTTGTTACAATGTATGTGTTTTCTTATTAATTTATAATTATATATAAAAAAATTGTTACAAATTTCGTGTCTGATAGACAAAGCAAGGCGAAAATCACTTAAAAAGCCTAAATTATTCATTTAAGTTCCTTAAAAAGTCAATAAGAGCCCTGAGATTTTTTGATTTTTTGAAGTTTCTTCTTCTTTAGAAACAGGAATAATAGATTTTACAAACTTATATTAATTGAAATCGTATCTATAATAAGTTCAATATTATATTAATAACATTTACTTTTTTCTTCTACAAGACACTAACTCAAAAAATTGCCATTTAATTCAACTAAATTTTAAAAAAGTCTCTTCTCTACCAATCTTCACAAACCGTATTCAAAACACCTTCCAAAGATCATTAACCTAACTAACACAAGTATAATCTAGACAAAAGCCGTCTAAAATAATCTACTCAAAAGCAGACAACTCCTGTACTATACTATACTATTCTATAAGCATAAGTATAGTAGAAATGGAAACAATGTGTTGTAATAAGTAAAGAGGTTAGGTTAAGAGACTCACCTCATTCTTGAGGTTGATGGGCTCTTGCTGCGGCCGGGGCGGCGAGTGCCGGCCCCCCTCCGCGCCCTCCAGCATATCAGCCTCGCATCCCGACTCGTCTGGAAGTTTATTTGTTTATTAGATTTTGTGTTCATTTTGTATTTTTTAATATGTAAATTGTATTTTTTGTGTATGTACTGTATAATTGTGTTTATATAATTGTGGTTATACTGGCCCGTTGGCGGAGTCGCCGCGTATACTACATTACAACGATCAGGGGTAGATTTTGGAAAAAAGTAGGCTATGTTTAACCTTCAGTTATCAACTACATTTATGTTAAAAATTATTACAACCAGTCAATCGGTATAGATTTTTCATGTAAACTTTCATCCCCTATTTCAACCTCTTAGAGGATGATTTCTGAAAATATAAGTAGCCTATATTTGACCCTGGATGTTTTACTACTTTCATTTCATCCAAATCGGACCGGTAGATTAGCCGTTAAAATGTGACAGACAGACGGACAGACTTTCGCATTTATAATATAAGTATGGATATGCACACTGCATACTATGCATATATAGAAAACAGTCAGAGAGAACCTAGTGTCAAACACTATATTCTCCATTTTCCGTAAAACAGAGACATTAAGCGTAGAGTGGCGTTAATGAAGTGCACTGCGTCTTAGGTAACGCGGTAGATAAATAAAAATAATTTAGGCTTAATAATTCTCCCAAGTAAGAATTGAACCTACAATCACCTCGCTTACAGACAGAAACTATGCGTCTTAGTGTTAAATTGTGTTTTTTTGTGTATATTATTGTAATTGTAATTCTTCACGGTAAGCGTATCTTATTATTCAAAGTCGTGGATATCGTCCAGCACGGTACGGCATCCAATTTTTTATACGTTTTCTAAATGTATTTTTCGTAGTAGAGATATTTGCGAAAACTATAATATAAATGTTAAAATTTCAATAAATTCATTAAAAAATAACATCTTTTCCAAACGAAATATCAAATCTTACAACATATGTAGTCATTCTTTGTCTCACAAAGATCAACAAGAACTTTTACTAAAAGCTATGTTAGTATTAAAAAAAACGCATGAAAAGGTATTAAGAATGAAGTAATGTTGATAATATATAATGTTATAGTTAGTTAGTTAACCGTATCTATATATTTTTCTTTTCCGCTTTTTATTATTTAGCGAATATTAAATGCAAGTATTTTAGGCAGTAAGAAAATAAAGTTGGTAGTGGAAAAGAAATTTCATTTGAAATATTTTTACCACTGCTCTAAATGCTTACTTATAAAACAAAAAAAAAATACATTAATATTACTTAAACATTAAACGTTATTTTCAGTAAAACTGTTTAAATATTTTTTATAATATCACTACCCATTATCTAGGTCCGATAACCACTCACATCCAATGCTTTTCCCAAAAAGCATACTAATCAGAGAGAATTCCTAAGACCCTCTATTCTCCACTTTCTGCCCGAAATTGACACATTACGTATAAAGTGGCAGAAATCAAAGCAACATATTACCATACGAGAACAAAACAAAAATAAATCAAACAAAATCCTTCCACCGAATTAAATTCCAATTTATTAAGCCCAAACATTGAACTGAACCACAATGGTGAAATAACAACAAGTAATAAACTGACCTGACCTATAGGGGATAAGCTCACCAAACGCAAATAAAGATTAGAAGTCGATCGCACGAAACACACAAAAAGGAAAAGGACTGGCAAAACAGTCAGAGTTACAAAAGAAAGTAGACCCTGACCCTCCCCAATGAGCTCGCAAATAGATCCAAGTCTCATCGAATTAGAAACGAAAGCTCCCTTTAATTTGTATGAGACGAGAAGCACTTGGTAATTTTACACCTTTAAATTTTTTTTTGTTGTTGTTTTAAATGTGTTTTTGTGTGTTATAATTGTGTAGGATTGTTGTTTTGGGTAAACGTGTTTAAGATTATGTTAATGACGTAGACCTCATTAATATAATGGAAAAATATGTTGGATACATAAGCATATAGATAGATATACTTAAGTATTCTTCATGTTTTTCTTGTATAGTAAGGTGTTCAAAGCAAGGTAGTAAAGGTAGTGTCAAGATACTCCGTTTCTGTTTTACACTGGTATTAGAAATATTGTCAGGTGGCAAAATTTAATACTACGATTTATTTGAAGTTCCTAGTAATCACTTCTAGCATAGGAATATTATAACTGGACAAAAAATCTAAGTTCCGGCCAGTCGTGGCGCAGTGGCACAGACGTGTAACTTCAAACAACTGGATATGGGTTCGATTCCCACTCGAGGAGTGGAAATATTCAATATTTCCATTTTCTTTGCTCTGGTATCGAGGTAAAGCGCGGCGTTAAGTTCCGCCACTTAACACGCAATGCCTCCGAATTCGGCGGAAAGTGGGGAACGAAGTGTCTTAACACTAGATTCCCTCTGCCTACCCTGCTGTGTGCGGGATACAGCGTGAAGCTTAAAAAAAAAAATTAGCTGATCCTATTAGGTCGTAGCCTCATGTAAAGTAATTGCATTTTACTTGTTATACATATATTTGTATTTATGTATATAAACATGAAAGATATAATATATTCATTCAGATTATAAATAAATGTTTGAAAATTTAATTGAAAATTGTGTTTCCTCAACTGTTCTGCTTTATAAACTTGTACACCTCTGGTATGTTTTGAAATGTGTAAAGCGATTTTTTTTAAATCTCTATAAGTGCATTAGAAGAACATAATAGAGGTTATTAGAATTTATAAAATAAGTGCCTTCAAAGTAAGTTTTGCTGGGTAAAAAAAAACTTCCGATAAGTCACTTTGTTCTTTATAACCGTCTTCTACATGATACACTATGGTATTGATATATATATGAATTATCGATATCAATATATCGACTATTTATCAAAATGCTTTCTTGAAATCCATTAAAAGATACTTATATCATTATTATTTTATATAAATACTACCTCTCTAAGTTTTTACTGCATCACAGTAGTGCTAACTCGTTTACTTATATTTTTTTTTATCTTCACGCTGTATCCCGCACACAGCGGAGGCTTGCGTGTTAAGTGGCGGAACTTAACGCCGCGCTTTACCTCGACACCAGAGCGAAAGAAATGGAAATATAATTTCCACTCCTCGAGTGGGAATCGAACCCACAACTAGTCGTTTTACAGTCACACGCTTGTGCCACTGGTCCACGACCGGCCACTTTACTTATATGCGCATAAATTATTAACAAATAAAACAAATTTAGAGTAATTCCACCTAAAATTTTAGAGAAAGTCCACCGCGATTAAAGCAAAAAGGAAAATAAGTTAAAAAAGAAACTGCAAAAGAATGCAACCGTGACCCAAGCTATACATGTAGGTCAAACAACGATATGTTCTCATTCGGTATTAAACGGGCATTACAATTACTCATTTTACTTAAGCGAGCTTAAGTAATATCATACAAGTAAATAAAAAAAATAATATTTCGAATCAAAGCACAAAGTTCCGCCACTTAAAACGCAATGCCTCTAGAATTCGGTGGAAAATGGGAAACGGAGTGTCTTAACACTAGTTTTCCTCTGCCTATCCCGCTGTGTGCGGGATACAGCGTGAAGCTGAAAAAGTCTAGAATTCGGGCAGAAAGAGGAGGAGCGTGAAGCTAGATTCTATCTATCTATCTTGCTTTGCGAGAAAATGCGTGAAACGTCGCTACCTAAAAAAAGACTTATAATTACTTAGAATTGCTTACTGAACAACGGAGTGTCTTAACATTAGGTTCCCTCTACCTACCCTGCTATGTGCGGGATACAGCGTGAAAAAAAAGGCTTAATCAACATAAACATTCAATAGTTGTGCCACTGTTTATGCCACTTTTTATGTAAACTTATGTTTCTTAAGTTCTTCTTAATTTCTTGTTAAGATCATCTTATGAAAAAGAAAAGAATTAATATCTTTTATATCTCATTATTTAATTAAGAAAAAAGCTATTAAGTATAGGAAAGTAACCTCTGTAGTAACCGCAATATCTTTTTCTAATTTATTGTAAATAAAAAGAAGCTCTTGCAGTCTCATTTATATACTACCATAAATAGAATCTATTATATAACAGTTAACAATTTATATTCTAATGTCTATTAAAATTTATAACGTATAATTTCGTCCTTACGTTATAATAAAAGCATTTTAACACTAAATTATACTTTTCCCACAAAACTGAAGTGAAAAGAAGTAAGAAGTAAGTACACTCTGCTCTTCACGTGCCGCACGTAATCGAGACATTGCGTCTTCAGTGACGGAACACATCGCCTCATTTTATCTTAGGTATCAGAAAAACGAAAATAATCTAAACGCAATCATTTCCCCGATTTTGAATCAAACCTACAACAAATCGTGTTTACAATCAGCCGCCTGCCTCAACATCTTTACATACTTGGAAAACGTATAAACCAGTTATTAGACTATCTAAATATTAATTAATAAACAAAACCAATATAACCAAACCAAAATAACTTCCAGAATCCAATACAAATACTTAAAAAAACAATTCAAAGTCAATAGAAAAGCAACAAAAGCTAATCTACGAGTACAAAAGGGGGACACACATAAGGAATGTGGAAAGAACGCAACCATGACCGTCCCCAACGCGTCTGGAAGTAGGTCAAGCCGGTCCGGGAAGGAAAATTCCCGCCTACCTGGGGGAACCCCGAATATCGACGTAACAACTTTGCAGATTAAGGATTTCATAATACGCGTTTCGGTTACTTGCTGTGTTTCCATTGTTTTCGTAAACATGTTAGATTTGGACGTTTTTTGGAGATTCAGAATGAATGTTTAGCGTTTAATGTTTATTGTTGTGATAAATATATTATATGCTTTTAATATTAATAGATAGGATATGTTTAAGGAATCTAAGCTTTTAGAGTCTTCTAAAATAAGTAAAATTTTTCAACATTTAGGAGAAGAGTCACTTCATACTATGCAGAGCTAAAAAGGAGACCTTTTTTATCAAGAATATATACTTTGGCCTCCCACTTGAAGGAGTTATATTTTAGTTATTTTCATTTCCTTTTCCCATATACTTTCTGGTACCTAAAACAAAGCCGGTGTTGAGTTCCGCCACTCGGTATGTCTCGATTTTGTGTGGAAAGTAGAGAACTGTATATCTTGAAAATAGTTTCACCCTGAATAGCCTACTGCACGAAAAAGCATAATACACTCATCTACAAGTGATCCCTTCAATTTTCTATTAAAACACAATAAAAAAAAACATTCAATAAAATATTCATAGTAAGTGTAACCCTAGCAATGCATGCATTATTTATTATACTGCGCTCACTTAGCTGGAAACCCTAACAGTACGAATACTGGGAAAGTATTACCACATCCAATAATGATCTAACCGATTCTGTTTATAGTTTTGCTTGTCAGTGATAAATTGAACAATAAAATATTACAATTATTTCTTAGTAGGCAAAATAAACTATATATTCAACTGTGTATCAAGTGTTTAAGTAAAATAGAGAGAAGCCAGTAACAAATTTCTGTACTTTTTTTGTTTTGTTACTAAAATATGAGATGAGAAACACAAAGGAAACCTATTTAACTTGTTTGTATTTAAGTATACTATTATTTACATTTGCAATCATACTTACAAAGTTACAACTTACAAAAGCTTCTTAACAATTGTTAATGTTCAATAGAACGATCTAGCTTAACGCATTTTCCTGCATAGCAGAGTTATCAAAAAGATCCTAAAGTTAATTCAAGACATTAGTTATTGAGCGGTGGAGAACAACGCCGCGTCTTGTCTTCTTACCAAAACGGAGAAATGAAAATAATTGAAATATATTCATTCTGATATAATCTATAACCGTTTGGTAGTGGACATTTATAGTCAGACGTTATCCCACTGCACTAAAACGGCCTCTAAACGTCATAAGTTCACCAAATGTAGGATATAAGGAGGGTCAAAGTTAAATCTTAGTAAGGTAAATGGAACAAGCCATCATTATCACGAATCTGCAACCGACGGGGAATATTAAACGAAAACTAGCATGCGGAACCCGGACTAACCACCAAACAAATCCGAACCTTAACGACATTAAACAATAAGACACCACAGATCATTGTTCTGCAAATAGCTGGCCGTAAGCAATAGGAACTGATGCCAAAACGTAGCAGCCGTCGAATATGATTGCTCCTAATGCGGCAGGGGGATGGGCGAAGGGGAAGGGGGTAGGGGCATCCACAAGGGGGTTACTGCGTCGCGCCGAGTTTCTGACCGAGCAGTAAGTCTGGCTTAATCCTATCGGAAACGCGGACCCCCGTTGAAGATCGAGGACTGGGCCACGATGCATCGATATATCACGAAATACGTACATTTAATCTGAATACTATTTTCAATAACATTAAAATTAACTAACACACAAATTTAATAGTAAAAAATGTAGTTGATGTAGAATTTCGAAACAACATTTTCATTCATAAATCCACCTCAGGTTGGTGTGGCGTTATTTATGTAAATAATAAAATGTAAATTTAACAGAACAGACGTGTTTATGCAGACAATACAATAAATAGCTTCACGTTTATTTTCAAACAGCAAAATGTAGCAAATATTTACTTATATTTAAAAATTATCATGTTTCATACAATACCATCCATGTTCGACATATTAAAATTTAAATACCAAATAAAATAGATCTTTGCATACAAAATCTTAACACTTGAAGCTAAGCCACATAACCGATAGTCGATAGCCATCAAAAGCCTCGACTTATCCGCCTTCCGTCCGCTCCATGTAGGGGGAGACATTACAAATTAATAGTACAAAGACCGGCCGCAGATAGCCTGCGAAAATTTACAGGCACCAGACACTTATAGTGCACTGCAGACGATGAAGCTATGTATGTACGTATTATATATTAAGGTGTCGACTATTTTGGCACTGGGTTAGGTGAGCGTCCTACTGTTAACACCCTGTACCTTTGTCACGTAATCTTTTGCCTATCTACGACGTTTAGTGACGATATTAGCTTTCTGGTCGGGATTTTCATGGGAGACTTCATTATGTGTGTTTTAATGAAGTTGATAAATTTATAGGGTTTTTTTTATGGTTTTTTCTTTTGTATTCATGTGGTGTGGTGGCAGTTGGACAGCTTGTGAGTGTAAGCGCAATGGTTGTGGATTCGATTCCAATTCAGAGGAATGTTATTAATTATTTTTTTTTTTTCACTCTGGTATCTAAGACAAAGCGTGGCGTTGAATTGTGCTACTTAACATGCTATGTCTCGATTTCGGATTTCTAGATTTTCAAACGGAATGAGTACATTCAAATCAAAGAACTGCATATAAATAATAAAGATTGGAAATATGCGTATGGAATAGTTTGAAAAATACCTTTCTCAATAAGTGGTACCGCAAAAACGATTTTCAGAAGTTAACTTACCAATTATTAACTTAGCTAAAAAGTTATTTTCTTTAACTTAAAACAACCATTGTGTTATTCATATATATTTAGTATTCAGTATTATAATACAAATATTAAAAAGCTTATTATATTTTTATTATCATCTTCTCTTATTTAATAAATCTCTATAGTTCTAACGCGAAAGCTCAAGACATTTATGGCTCACTGCGGACAATATCGCTACGTACAGAGCTGGATTATATATAGAGGCTATCATAGCACTACATCGTCGTAGCGCAGTGGGAGATATCTCATGCTACACAGTTAGTCTAGGTTCAAATTTTATATGTCTCATAGGAATATTTGTGTTTTCTTATGCAAGGTATATTTATGTCACATATTGTGTTTAGTGTCTTTCTATTATACTTATGTTAGTGTTAGAGGTATTTATTCAAGCGATTTAATGTATTTCTAATGATTTATTTTGAAATAAAAAGTTTTTTTATTAATTTCTTCTTTTATACTTCTTCTCAATATAAACTTTAACTATATCAAATTTAATAATTTTCTTTTCTTTTTCTTTCGCTTTTACATAATTTTCGTAGAAAAAGTATCTAAGCTTTTTTTAAAGCGACGCACCCCGTAACTTGAAATTAAAAGAAAGAATGCGTGAATATTAAGAAATGTCCAAGTAATCTTAACAAAAAATAGATTAAATAAGAAAAAGTCATAAAATAACTGATTTACTGCTTAAACATATCTTATTGTGTAGTACAGAAGGCGGTGAGGTACCACAGTGAGAGCATGTTCGTGCTACCCTACTTAAGTGTAGGGGAAAAATACACCATATGTAGTAGCAGAAAAACATTTTTAGAACTGAATATTTTCAATTTTCGGTACATTTTTCAATTATTTTTTAATTTCCTTTGTGTGTGAATGTCACTTTAAAAATGTTCCTAATATTTTTAGTAACAATTTAAGTCTTATTTCGTTTTGACTAAGAAAAGCTTTTATTAAAGCAACCGTTTAAGTTTCCGGTTATCATCGTTTTTAATAGATTTTGCCACTGCTTCTACATTTTGAGATGTGACAATTTGCCGATATATTAATTATATTAAATATACACACACTACTTATTATAATATGATTAATAAAATAATACAAAATATTACTAAAGGAATTTCTTGGTGTAATGGATTAGGCAGTACGGTTGGACCGTAGATGTTATTGATTGTGAGTTTCATTCTCATTCGAGGGAATAATTATATTTAAATAAAGTTCATTTCTCCACTCTGGAACCTAAGACATCGCACATTGAGTGCCGCCATTCAGAACACAGAATCTTAATTTCGAGCGAAAACTGTAGAACAGAATATTTAGACATAATATTCTCTCTCTCTCTCTCTATCTCTGATACTCCTACGATAAAATACATAAAGCTGTTCCTCACTAATAAAACAAACTTTTAAGCAAAACACCAAACATATAACATATAACAAAAGCAGCCCGTAAATTCTGATTATCATTATAGACATTGATATACGTCCTAGTTCCATACACAATGGATTTAAGTCAAATGCATCGAGAGCTCGCAAGAGATTCGGAACTCGCCGGTCCTGAATTGTGGACATTACTTCTCACGCATGGCTTGCGTAGCAACACGAGCTTATACTGAGTAGTCTTAACATAACATTTACATTATACAAAGCCGTTTAACTATTTCGTTTTGTTTTGTTTAGTAAATTATTTATTTTGTTATTCGTTTGGTTTGGTCGTGGGGAAGATTTCTTCTTCTATCTTATGATCTTAGTATTGTGCGTATTACAATAATTTTCAAATTGAATGTGTTAAATTTTGAATATTTTTTTGGTTTAAAAAGGTATTTAGAAAACATATAAAAATTTGAACGCAGCGGGATTCGAACCCGCGCCTCCTACATACCGTTCAGGCGCTCTCACCAAGGAGCAGTGCGTTCATTTGAACCCATGCTTCGTTCATGCATATACGTTTTCTATATACCTTTTTCAATTTTCCTAAGTGTGGAACAACACTTTAAAAATGTTTAAAAGTTTTTTTGGTTAGTAAAATTTTCGCTATTTCCATATAACAGGATAGACAGGAGGAACCTAGTGTCAATAAATGTCGTTTTCCACTGACTATCCGAATTTCAGATATTTCGTGTTGATTGGTGGAATTCAACGCCGCGTTTTGTCTTATCATCAGTGTGGGAATCGTATCCACAACCATCGCAACCATCTGTAACACTGCGCATCGATCAGGTTGATGTCCATCAGGTAAGATAAACTTGAAACGTCTTTTTCTTCTTAACACATTTCTTATTTCATTCATCACGGAAATATGGTAAGTAGTTATATGTTTTGCTAACTATGTATTACTTTCTTTATTAAGTTTTAATTTTATCCATATTAATTAGAGCTAGATTTACATCCATACATAGATACAATCTCCAAGTTTATTGAACTGACTATTATTTCATATCATTTAAGTTGTCAACTCAATTATAACTCAAACTTAATACAAATTATAACATTTACAGCAAATAAGCTTATAGCGCCATTGTAGTACAACTAAAAGGTAAGAGATAGAACAAAACTTTTGAATTTAAAATTGATTTTTATCTCAATGATATGACCCGAAAAATGCTTAAAGATCATAATAAAAAAAATCTTTAGGTACCGAGGTAACGTTACTATTGGTTACAAAAAAGTATTTAACGTTGAATGATTATTCCATTAAAAGTTTAATCGTTTTTATCACAATATTTTTACCGTAGAAAAATAATAAAATATTTATTTGAACTGTAGACTAACAAAACCCTGTCGTATTTTTTAGTTAACCAATTAAAAGTTCTTCGCCATCGACTGTGAATCAAATAAATCTGGACATCACTGTGGAAATGTGAAGGATTGCATAAAACGCATATATTCGTTTATAGTGTTTTGTGTAAATAATATCAAATACAAATAATAAATAGGGGACCAGCAGTGGCACGAACGTGTGGCTGTAAACGACTAGTTGTGGGTTCGATTCCCACTCGAGGAGTGGAAATATTTGATATTTTAATTTCTTTCACTCTGATATCAGAGTTAAAAGCGCGGCGTTAGTTCCGCCACTTAACATCCAATGCCTCCGAATTCGGCGGAAAGTGGGGAACGGAGTGTCTTAACACTAGGTTCCCTCTGCCTACCCTACTGTGTGCGGGATGCAGCGTTAAACTAAAAAAAAATATCAAACACAGGCTTAAATTGAATCGAAATTGAAGCAAATCTACTAATATCTTAACTTTGTATTACGTGCCATAATAATTATATTCAATTAAGATCCTGGCGTAGTGGGTAAGCGTTTGACGTTAAACGTAATGGTTGTGAATTCGATTCTCACTCGAGGGAATTGTCATTTCTCTGCTCTGGTACTAAAGACAAAGCGCAGCGTTGAGTTTCGCCACTCAGCACGCAATGTTTCTATTTCCGGCGAAAACTCAAGGACAGAGTGCCTTGACACTAGGTTCTCTGACTACCACTCCGCTTCTATGTGGAAAAGCACGAAGCTGTAAAAGAAAGTCTAGTTGCAATAAAGTGCGGGGTTAGATCTTGCTCTTGTACGCGCAGTCAAAAATTAAATCACACGTCTATTTTATGAATTTAATCTACAGAATGAATTGCAGAAAATGCATAAGACCTTAGTTTTGGCACTTTTAAAACGAATAAAATGCTAATAATAAAATTAAAAGAAATATCTACACTTTCGAACAATACGTTTTAACTAAATATAATATTAACCTATATACATTTTTTTTTCTATATGTTTGTCATAAAACAATCCTACCCAGGCGGTAGATATAAGCTTTTAAAGAGAAAACGCCACCTTGCCTATTACCATCACTAATAAAACAGTAACGTTTAAACTTAGCCGGGTTACAACTATAGCCTATCTAACTGTTACTAATGTCACGATAGTAAATCACCTACCAGCAAACAACTGTTTAACGTGGTCTCTCAAGCACGCAAGACGTCAAACGCACACCCATCTATCCGTACTGAACGTTACTTAACCTAAATAATGTATTATAATTGATTTAGTTTTAAACATTTTTAAAGTGTTATTCCACACTTAGGAAAATTGAAAAAGACATTTAAAGAAAACGTATAAAAATTTGAACGCAGCGGGATTCGAACCCGCGGAACGCATTGCTCAGTGGTGAGAGCGCCTGAACGGTATTCAGGAGGCGCGGGTTCGAATCCCGCTGCGTTCAAATTTTTATACGTTTTCTTTAAATGTCTTTTCTTATAATTGATTTAGTTTGTCATTTTTAATAGATAAGTTAATAAATGGTAAGTTTTTTATTTGATTTTATATTTTTTTTTAGTGTGAATATAATAAACGTAATAAAAGTGTTTTAGGAATATCTGTTTTAAGGCATTATGTAAGAATTTAAAAATAGGAGACTGACTTTCTTATATGTTAACATTCTGCTAGATCCCATCGAGTTCTCGATCATCGAGGGCATTTTGACACATTAACATTAAGATATTGTAATACATTAAAAATATTTTTAAAGCTCAATAAAAATAAATAATATTGGAGTTTCTGCGTGTACTAATACAATAACCACTTCTTACTAAATGCATATGAATACACGATACATATATTATAATAATATTTTTTACAACATTTGTCTGTCTATTTGTTCTAAGTAATCTCTGGAACTTAGCGTTCACTCGCAGTTAGCTGATATAAAAAGGTGTATCTTAGACCACTTTTATTGAACTATGACTTTTATGTTAAATTTCACGCGGACGAGGTAGCCGGCAAGGCTAGACAACAATATAAAAGAAAACGAAATAAACATTCCAGTGATCCTACCTATCCATATATTCGTAAGCATGACCGAAACAGTTTTTCGCGAGTTATGCGCCTCCATCGCAGCTTACACGATATCTACGTGTATATCATACAAACGGAATAACAACGATCCATTAGTACGGATTGCTGAATACTTAACCGAGATTATTTTAACAGTATACCCTTTTCGCTTAATGCTTTTCGTTCTCGAATATCATTCGTCGAAGCTTTAACGAATGCTCTACAAAAGTAAGCGGACAAATTGCTTCTAAAACAACAAAAGCCGACCGGAAAAATTCACAATCGTACCGAATCATTAATCTCAGAAACAAATGGAAATCGGCCGACATCTGCTGTACTGCTCGAAAAAAATGCCCGCCATAGTCGACAGTTGTCACGTTATTCTCGACGGGATTAATTAGAAATGCGATTAAAAACAAACAAAACAGGGAATGGTGAACTTAAATTAATGAAAAATTACCACCCTCTGAGCACTCGTCAACTCTTTTTTTCACCGGGGTCGCTCCCGCGCATTAAGCGGCTTTAATTTGAATTCGAAATTAGAATTACGCGCGCTTTATAATTATTGTTTTTTTTTTTTATTATTTCGGCCAGCGCTTGATGTCTAATTCTAAAAACTGTTGATTGTATGCCATTATGTGTTTTTAATGCTATGTGTTTATGTGGCTTCTGCGAAATATAATGGTTCATAAAAGTTCGACGTAAATGAACGCCTATACTGTATAGGTACGTCTAATTATTCTCATATTAATGTGAATGTGAAATTATGGCTTAATGAATACACAATAATTGTAGCTGAATAAAAATGGCAGACAATTACTTTGGTTGTACGTCATTAGTATTTTATTATAACTTATTGATAATGGTTTAGGCTTTTGGAAATATAAATGTATTTTCTTTATATGGCAACTGCCGTTCTATATTTATCTAATAGTATCTGTAATTACAAAAATAGTATCTATGTGTATATTATGATAAATACTTTAATAAAATTAACTTTTTCATAATACAAAAAAAAGGAAATTCTAATTAATTTGAACATAAGCATAACAACTTTCTATCTATACCTAATAAAAAAACATAATAAAAAAAATAAAGAAAAAAAAATCATAATGACACACACGCACGACTTTGTCGCGCAATTTAAGCTTAGAACAATAGCGTTCGGAAATAATAAGTGATCCGAACACGAAGGGCAATGATGAGTGCTTTTGTGCTCGAGTGCGGTGAGAGCCCTCTACGTACGCCCGAGATATACATATTTAATTTACATTTTCATAACCTTTTTACAGGAAAAAAGCATTTCAAACCATTTCTTGTTCAAAATAAACATATTTTTTAGTATTACAACCTCAAAAATATAATAAAAGTAGCTTTTTTATAAGTCAAATGATTAGTTAAAGTTGAAATATGTAATTTACTATATATAATATTATAATTAGTGGCGTATAATTAAAAATTCGTTCGGTTATAATAAGCGATTGGGACGCGAAGGGCAATGGTGAGAGCTTTTGTACTCGAGTGTCATGAGTACCCTCTGCGTACGCCCGAGGAATCTGGATTATTTTTTTTATAATTTTATATTTTCTACCCTATAACACTTGTTGCTTTAGCATTGAACTTAATATTTTGAAATAATATAGTTAATTGTGTACTTGTTTTACCTTGTGCATAGAGAGTCGACTTATCCGGAGAAAGTTCGGTGGGCAATATCAAATTAAAGAACAAGTCGAAATAATTATAGCACTGAGACACGGTCTGCGCGAAAAAGCATGTTTGTGGGTTCGAATTTCATATGGAGGAATATACTTAAATTATTTCTCTTGCTTCAATTTTTTCTCTTGAAGTCTTTTGATTTTCTCTTTCTGATTTCTAAAAATGAGTGGGTGACAAACTTTCATAATAATTAAACAAACAGTATAATATTAATGATGTGTTCGTTCTGTTTTTATAGAAGTCAATTAAATCGAGAATAAATCTATTGAATAGAAGTAGACTAACGAATATAATAAGCCAACGTGGGTTCAAATCTCACTTGGGGAAAAGATCATACTTTAATTGTAGAAAACGGCGTTAGGTTCCGCCACTTGACAATCAATATCTAATTCGGACAGAAAGTGGACTGCGAAGTGTCAAAATCAGCATGAAGCGAGAAGAAATATATAAACTAATTACATATAATAATACAAGTAGCCCAGCATTTGGATAATAAACACGGTTGTTACAATCCTTTGAACTATAATAGCTTGGTAGCTTAAAACTTTACAGCGACATCAAGGGACGTTATAAAGGAAACGCGAGAGTAAAATGCTGTAATGCGTGATTTATGACCGTATTACACGATGCAATTGCAACTTAACGCTAAAATAATAAACATTATGATATGTTTATTATGTTTAAGTTATTGTTGGCTGGAGTTTTGCTGTTTCATATAATTTCCTTAGTTTTATTGTGTTATTATTCATATTATAAATGCAAATGCAAAAGTCTGTCTGTTTGTCTCTCTGTTACGCTTTCACTGCTAATTTATTGGCGATTTAAATCGAATACGGAATGAATTTAGTTGAAGAACGAGGGTCAGTTTTTTATCAACCTCTAATGGGCTGAAATTTTATATGAAAAATCTAATCCGACTAACTCATTTTGATAAGTAATATAAAGTTAGAGGGAAATAGCTAAAGACGCAAAGGTAAAATAGGATAGCTATTTTTTAAAAACCTACCTTTTAAGATGTTGAAATAGGTAACAGCTATAGATGAGTAATTCATGAGGGCGTAACCGTGAGCGTGTCGCTAATTTGTACTATTAGGTTTCTGAAAACTAATGTTTGTTAAGTTCTATTAAATGTATCAGCTTAGCGTGCGTTAGCAAAACCATCATAGGATTTTCTTTTCTCTTTATTTGAAGAAACCTTCGCCCATGGACATCCACAACATTAGAAAAGTTGTAGATGCGTTGCCGACTAGAGGGATGGGGGTGTTGGGAATAGAGAGACTAGAGAGCTGGCTTACATGTCATCGAACCGGAACACATCAGATGTTTAGATGTTCGTTTTTGATATGATTTGACATGGTCGCGAGCCAGTCAGAGAACGAATCTTCTACCACCAAGCTACTGGGTTACCCGCATTTTACGGGACGCTGTCCAGCGACGGAGGGGAATTGTATTCTAAAATGGGTAAAGGCTAACAATATTAACAATAACATAGATAAGGAACAAATAAATCTAGTGTTTGTATGAATTAAATAATAAAATACCAATGTTAATCATTTAATAGAACTTAACAAATCATAAAAAGGCATAGTGATTGTAAAGCTAAAACTGATGATTCAATGCCCACCCCTAACAGATATTGATTTAAACACATTTCAATAGCTTCACAGAGTCTTTTATGTAAGTAAGTGTAGTCTGTAACTTCGCTTGTATTTTCAGTTTTATTTTTGATATTCCGACAGAAAAACTTAAATATCGTTTATCCCGTTTTCGAAGGAATTTGGGGAAATCCACTCTTAGCTACTTTTCAAGGAATCTACATGCATTTTTTGCAATCCGATACAATATTTTACTGTATACGCCGGATCTGTTATTTTAACAAAAGAATATATATGTATCACTATAGGTTAGGCTAATTTGATAAAACTTTTGCCAAATCAAGCAATTATACAAATTTGACTTATTTTTTGTTTATGAAAATATACCTTAAGTATTATTAGAATATTACTAGTATCATCAGAACATCTTTTGTGGTTTTTATAGACTAAAAACGAATGTGTGATGAATACTCCCTCTAAGAATTTTAGTGATAAAATAACACAACCAAATTTAAGATTTGTACTCATGGGTATCATCTACGACAAGCCATAAGATATGACTCTAAATAGCATTTTAACTCAACTCGAATAATTGATAACAATCGAAAAACCTATCAGAATGACACCAAACAATCGAATCGAAACCGAACTACATCCATTAGCCATCACTTAATTTTTAGGAACAGTTACCGAAATCCCTCCATTCAGTATGCGCTTTAAACACAAAATTAACCCGCGAACATTTACAAATATCGGTCAATTAACCGCCAAGCGAGATAACAATTGAAATCGGTTTCACTTTCATCGAGGCCCGGTTAACGCGCTAAATATAATAATAGATCAGTAGATACATCAATGGTCCGCGGTGCATACCTCTTTATTTTTGTTGCATAATAGCCCCTATTCGCACTGCAGTAAGAGCCACAGATAGCATTCACTTTCGGTTTCCGAACGTCGGCACAGATTAAATAAATGTTCGTATAGTCTGTTGACGCGCGTTTGACCACATGTTTTGTGACGGAATACTTACGGTTTTAATAAATAATAGACGGGCCGCTTTGGTTTGTTTTCACTTATCTGTATTGTTTTGGATTCCAGTTTAATTTTAAATGTACGTGTGTTTTTGATTAAGAATTGATTTGGATTTCCCTTTGAGGTGTGTTTGTTTAAATAGTCGACTTTCATTGAAAACTATTATATTAATAGGGGCCAGTCGTGGTGTAGAGGCACAAAGTGTGACTGTAAAGCGAATGGTAGTGAGTTAGACTCCCACTCGAATAGTGGAAATATTTAATTAGTAAAGTTCTATTATCTTCGTTCTGGTGTCGAGGCAAAGCGCGGCGTTAAGCTCCAACACTTAACACGTTATGTCTCCAAACCAAACTAATTTTGGCGGAGAGTGGGCAACGGAGTGTATTAACACTAAGTTCCCTCTGCCTACCCTGCTGTGAGCGGGATACTACGTGAAGATAAAAAAAATCTGATTATATTTAGCGTCAATAATATTTGCTATATAAGTGTAAGTTATATGTACATACATAAATAATAAGATGACAATTAAAACACCTTGAACTTTAAAAATTAAATTAATTATGCAAAACTACAGGTAACACGATCGATTTTACAATCGCCTTCAATAAAATCAAAAGCGCAATGAGTCATAAACCTCTGCATTACATTCTATAATGTTCCCATACATAGATTTAAGATTATTTGAACAATAACATAATTAATGCACACAATAAAGCCGCTAACGTATTCGTGCTCCTGACTAACACAGAAAAGATTTTAAAATGTATTCCAATAACATCTGTACGTACATATAATACGTGTACAATCGTAAAAATTGCTCATCCATAAACTTATAATAATAATAAAAAATTTACAAGTAATCAACGGAAACGCAACTCTACTATGCAAGTATAAAGTTGACTTTAGTCACTCACATTGAGTGTTCATTAGTGATTTGAATGAAAGGGTTGGCAAATCCAACTTCTATTGTTAATAGTCACGCGTCAATGTATTAAACATAATTATGTGTTTTATTATATCGCCTATAGAATGGTACTGAAGCCATCAAATTGTGCGACTTAATTTTTTTTATTGCTATTCATAAAATTCAATGAGATTATGTCGTTGTGCTAACACTGAAAGGGAAACATCGCGACTATTATTCTAATACGTTTCTTATAAAATACTAGCGACCCATTCGCGGCTTTGTCCGAGTAAATTACGCGGCAATAACTATTTCCTTTCTTCGCCCTCCTGCGTTCTCATTTAAACGAGAAACTTTTCTTAAATTTATAATTTAAATTGTTGCAACTTTTATTATATTTAATAACCAAGTGATGGATAACATGTGCTAAAGGTAAGTTTACCAATAAAACAAAACAATAGCCAAAATTGCATTTAAATTGGTTAAATAATTTCAAAGATAAACGTACATCAACGCACAGACAAACAGAGAGGAGTTAAATTTTTTTTTTTTTTGGATTTTATTATATTAATTAATCACCAATAATAATTTTTCTCATGTTACTTCCAAATGCAGACAGCAATCAGATACATTTTAATTTTATGCAAAATGTTTAGATATATAGATAATATGCATAAATATTTTATTATTTCGCACCATAGTAAAAAATAATGCTAGAACCATGTCAAAGGAAGAAACTGATCGAAGCAGTGTTTTTGAATGAAAATTTAAGAGCAAGTTAATAATTCTTATATAATAAGTACGCTGTACTTTACGATGAGAAGTGTCACAAACTTTGTCTGCTCTGTCACTAAGTACCATATTAATGTAGCATGTTTTACATAATTAGAATAGGTACTGTTATTTTTTTATAAGTTCCAAAAATAAATTGGGGCAGGCGTATAAGAATTTCGACGGAGAAAAGAAAACGGGATGGAACGTATGGTTTAGAGGTCAGAGCTCTAGAATAGCTTCCAACAGATGTAGGGTCGAACCTCGCTTCGTTTAAATGCTATTAAAACTTTGTAAAATGGTTTATATATCCTAAATGTAAGTATAACATTTTAACAAAATTAGTATATAAATATAATAACGATGTCTAAAAAACATTTAGTAAGTAAGGCAATATTATAATGTACATAAAGCTTCACGCTGTATCCCGCACACAGCAGGGTAGGCAGAGGGAACCTAGTGTTAAGACACTCCGTTCCCCACTTTCCGCCGAATTTGGAACTTAACGCCGCGCTTTACCTCGGCACCAGAGCGACGAAAATGGAAATATTAAATATTTCCACTCCTCGAGTGGGAATCGACCCCACAACCAGTCGTTTACAGTCACACGCTTGTGCCGCTGGGCCACGACTGGCCACTGTACATAAAATTTCTAAATATTTTCTCTTAATATTCTGTAAACAGTAATGTTCCGGTTTAATAATCCCTATTAATATATAGATATAAATGGGAAAGTGTGTTTGTTCCCTTTAAATCGTAACGAAGCGATGTTCTGATTTGAAGTGATTTTATAATTGAACGTACTTAGGAGACTGGAGAATGACATAAGCTACTTTTTAGCATGGTATAATATCTGATGCACATGGTCCGATCCATAAGCATCATAATGCATATACGTATGATGAAGACATCTCCTTAGTAAATATAACCGTATGCTTTTCTGTGTTTTTTAAATTATTTAATATATTAGTCAGTAAGCTAGTAATAGAAAGAAGAAATTCTTAATTCCTATCATTCATGCGAGTGAAGCCGCGGGTAAAAGCTAATGATAATATATGTATAATAAGAAAAGTAATACACTAAGGGCGACCTCGTGAAGTCCGTTTACGATGAAGCAATGTTAGCCTCGTACTCTTCGTCTCGTTCACGACAATGAAAATGAAAAAAGGATGTTTTATGTTTACCAATAATTAAATAAACATATAATAATAAATTAAAAACATATAATAATAAAAAGTGCATACATATATATATAAAAATTGCAGGTGCATATTGCAAGACAAGCTAAGATTGTTAGTAGTTATTTTGGTATTAGAGTTAACAGTGATTATTAAGAATATTAAAAAAATATATTAAATTAGTACAAAAAATTATAAATAAAACGAATTAAGGAAGAATTAAATGAAATAATTGAAAAATTGATATTGTTAATTTTTAGTAAATTAATACATATATTGTTATACTTGCTTAGTTGTATCAATATCCGTTCAGCAATTTCTTGTATCAGTTTGTTTGTCCCGGTATTAAATAATATGAATAGAAAAAAATTCTTACTCTTATCCCATCGGTGGTAACCTGACAACAAAAAATTATTTATAAAAACTTTTGTTCGACTTTTATTATAAATTTATTAAAATTATTTATTAAAGACAGTAAAAATAACATCTATGTATATAATATAATTTGGACAAAATATGAATAGTGATGCAGTTCTAAAATCAATCGATTCTTGTTCAAATTCGTCGTTAAAGCTTACAGAACATTTAATATTTCTGCATCAAAGAATAGAAAACGGAAAGATTTGACACAAAAAAAGATATTTTTTAAAACACAACCACAACAATCAAAATATATTGAAAACTTTATCACGTTAAGATATAAGGCTGTCTTAGACTTAAACAATTATTATATAAAAAAATATAATACTTTTTATTGAATTATAAAAACCAAGACGATAGACATAAATAAAAAAAAACGATGTTAATCTCTAAATGTAAATAAAACAACGAAATGACTCATTCCTTAATAGGATTATTTACCATAAAAAAAGCGCGAACGACGGACATCTTGTTATTTCGATTCTAATTATATTTAATGTGGCTGTTATTTTTTGAGTTTTAATGCGCGCCCGCTATAAAAAGATAATCACAAAAATAATTGAAACGAAATAATAAAGGGGGTGAGGGAGGCGATTAATGACGGGGGTACGCGGGATAGTCGGCGCATTACGACCTAAATAATCAACATAATTACACTTTTTGCCCCGACTTCCTCCTTACCCCCTAAGTGCTAGTAAAAGGATTGTCTATTCAAAGTTTTTTAAATGACAGCCATGCTAAATGTAGTTTTTAACGAGCATTCTCTTTGCGCTTTTCTTTGAATGAATCTTTATAGCAATCTGTTGGAGTAATTTAGTGTGGATTTGTTTAATAAGCTCTGTTTTTTTCAAATGTACATATATTGACTAATTGTTTTTGGATTCAAGTTAAAATTACGGTATAAATGTTGAGAATATAACTTAATTTTCTACATACGTAAAAGACGTTTTATTAATGATTAATAAAACGTCTTTTTATATTAATATGAAACTTAAATATTTTATAATGAAGGCACCAACACGAAATAATAAGTCACTTAGTTCATTAATTTCCAAAGATTACTAAAACAGAGAGTACTAGTTTTGAAAAAAACTGTACGTACAACCAGACCAGTCAATAATTATACATTTACTTAAATAGACGTATTTTATCGTATACAGTGATAGATTCTTAAATTATTTAAGACCATTTACGAGGTTTTCTTTACATCTTCAAATAGAATACCAATTTTTATATACTTTGACTTTTTTAAGCCGCCGATTCGTATCCAATCCAATCCACTGGTTTAAGGATTATTAATACTTTATAGGACATTAATATTTTAATTAGTTGAAAAATGGGGCTATCAGTATATTTTTCAGAAGATTTTGATCAAGATTGCAAATATATTGTTAAAATTTCTTTTCTTTTCTTTTTGTCTTTCTTTCTTCTTTTATTTTTAAAAGGAAGACTTACTTGACTGACTTATCAGCCATTTCTTTATTTCTTGCCAGTTTATAGATATGATATAACGCAGAAAGTTGTGTGTATATTCTTTTTTTAAATTTCCACATTTATTTAAAATTTCTCATGTCAAATTTGAACTCACAACTATATTCAAACGCGTTATATCAACCTTTACCACCACTGGGCTATAGTAGTGTTTTTATTGTATTGTCCTATTAAAATGTACTGTATTGTAAAATATATGTTTCTAAAATTGACTAACCTCTCCTAAATGCAAAAAATCGCAAAACAACGTGTGGCAATCTTATATTCTTAGTAGAATAATCTTTAGGCTATGTTTTACCAGTTTGGTTATGTTATACCAATAGTAATTGTAATCGATTTGTACTGTTTTTTTACGTTTTGATTAGATTTTTCTTAGCTTTACGCTGTTTACACAGCAGAGCTTTATTAGAGTAGCAAAAGGGAACGAGACATTGAGGGTTGAGTGGCGGAACTCATCGGCGTAATTTGTCCTTTTTGCCTTTCCAGAGCAGAATGTGATGTGAAAATTTCTAAGATTTCTGAGTTATTTTCTCTGAGTGGGGATCGAGTCCACAACCATCGCTTTCGCAGTCACACATTCCCACTGTGCCACGATGGCTTTTATATCAATGTGTAGTAGAAAATCTGCCAATGCTATTTTGACCCGCATTTTGCCGTCCGATTTGCTAGATAATTTACACACGTGCCCGGTTTCGATGACAATACAATATTTTCAGACTACCAAAAAAATACCTGTTGCATAACGAAAAAATAATTATTAACAACTTGTTTATTTTAGTCTCTTATTTAACTAATTTGTTAACTTAAGTAGAATTAGATTTATAAGAAAATTTTGAGGACTGTGGGTTCGATTTCTATTCGGTCACATCATAATTAAATTACTTTCAATTCTGCATCCTGGTGAATAAGACAAAGCGCGACGTTTAGCTCGGTCACTTAGCAAACAAATATTTCGAATATGGGAGAATAAAGGATAACGAAGTGACCTTAGGTTAGCACTAACCATCCTGGTATTGGCAAAATAATGTGAGCTAAAAAATAATAACTTACAAAAAAGGGAGACCATGAGAGAAAGACTTTTTAAAAAATCTAACGTCTATTAAACCAATAAAACACCCCAGATTTTGTCATATCCTTACATTCGGCATTGTATCACAACTAATAAAGTAATAAACACAGAATACATAATAATTAATTATTAATTATAGAAACAAATTCCCAATAGATAGGATTAACCCACGCGACCGCATTAAATTAGTACTATCTTGGCTTGCACTTGTTTTCCCTAATGTAATACAAAATAATCACTTATTTATACAATGTTCGTGTACAAATAAAAGAATGTATGGAAAAACTGCAATTTTTTTAATGTAATACACTAGGGTTTTTCCAGTTGCTGTTGTTTATCTGTATACAAATTAATATTTTGTTATATATGACGATCAACTTTTAAAATACTTATTTCGTGTCCCCACAAAAAATAATATTAATATTATTGTCTCAGCTTCACGCTGTATCCCGCACAGCAGGGTAGGCAGGAGGAACCTAGTGTTAAGACACTCCGTTCCCCACTTTCCGCCGAATTCGGAGGCTTGCGTGTTAAGTGGGGGACTTAACGCCGTGCTTTACCTCGACACCAGAGCGAAGAAAGTGGAAACACATAACATATTTCCACTCCTCGAGTGGGAATTGAACCCACAACCAGTCGCTTTACAGTCCACTGCGCCACGACTGGCCACAAATTATAAATATTAATATTATATTAATAATAATAAATATTTTATAAATTCCATATGTATGTTACAAATAAGGTACTTATATGTCACATTATTTCATAGTATATACTATTATAATGTTATTATTATAGTAAATTTTAAATAATTTATGTTTTGTTCTTGGCAGTAACGCAAGTAAGTTGTCGGTGTCTTGTCCCCAAGCACTGTAAGGCAAGAAAACTATGTACAATGCAGGATTTTCAAGATATCACTAAAATTATAATGAAAACTTTCTATATATCGGTATAGATGAGAATACCCCTTACTAAATGAGGAAGTCAAAATATTCATTTTTATTTTTAACTAATGGCTAATAGCAAATAGACGGTGGTCGCGTACTTAGTATTTTATATATTTGTATTGTACTGGGCCTTTAAAGCATTTAATAATAGTATCTGTCTATATATAACGTGTCAAAGCCGGTTTTTCGTTCTTGTCAAAAAATCTCTCGTTTTTCGTTCTTTCGTTAATCAAAAGTTTGGGCTGTGCGTTGTCTGTCAGTCATTCTTTAAGGGAATGTATTTATACTTATAAAGATAATGTATAGGTAAGAAATAATATTCGGTGTAAAGCAAAGAGTATTTTTATCTTCCTTAATCAATTCTTACAAGATACGTTTCAGATGAAGTTGAGCTGAAGAATCGGCATATAATTAGAGATAATGAGACGCCATTCAAGTGTCCGTCTGGATACTTATGGAGTGGATCTACGAATAACTTGCTTTGGATGCGCCAAATATTAATTTTAGGCGTATATAGAATGTCTATATAACAAATTTATAATAGTTGATATATACGAGGCCATCGTGTTGGAGTTGGACAATTTTTCTGAGTGCAAGCGAAATTGGTTACAGGTTCGATCCCTAATCGAGGAATCTCTTATATTTCATTGTTTCAACAAAATTCAGCGTTAAGTTCCATCATTCTACACTGTCTTAAATTCAGCAATGAAGTAAAAGGCGTGAAGGTTCTCTACTAACTCTTGGAGTTCCGTAAAGATATTTAATTTAATATGTTTAATAAAAGAATAATGTCCTTTTACATTTTATAAATAGTTTAAAGATACATAAATTTATATAAAAAAATGTTAGCTGTAAATATATTTATTTGTACTACTTATACAAATTAAGCTTTTAATTTACATATAAAATCGCATTTTAGGCCGTCTTAGCGCAGTGGAACAGCATCTGACTGTAAACAGGATTATTGTGGGTTCAACTCCCACTTCGTGAAATAATCACAAATTAATTATTTTCATTTCACCACACTATTCAACAACACAAAGCGTATTGTTGATATTCGTATCTTAACACGCAATATCTACATTTTAGAAAGAAAGTATGGAACGGAGTGTCTTGACACTAGGTTCTCACTGAGTACCCTGCTATGTGAAAAAAAAACAAGAAACAAATTTCATATATTATATTTTTTTCCTTCGAATTCAAATCTTTCAACAATTTCGTACCTCCGCCATCTCCGACTAAGACAGGGACCCTAAATGAATGGGTTTAATTCGCTTAAATTTTATATTAAGAGCCTGTATAATTTATAACTTCTACAATAATTGTATTTGGAGCTTTAAGCTTATTTATTGGAGTTTGTATTAGAATATAATTGCCTTATTCCAAAGCCTTAATCAACTAAGTTTTTCGAATAGCTTTCGATCGAAATTGGTAACAAACTTAATTAAAATTATAATTAGGCATCCTTAAGGCTGGAAGGACCTTTATAATACGTTTTATATATTTTTTTTTTTCGTGTTATAATTTGTAAGTTTAAAGCAGACAAGTGATCATTTATTTGTAAATACAAGTTTAGTTCTTTGAACTTCGTTCTTATGTATCGCAAAGTCAAAAGTAATTATTATTTGCTATGTTATAAAAATGTACTTTATTTCGGAACTTATATAAGCAAGTATGCTGAGATTATGGTTTTTAAAAAACAACTAGTCTTGAAAAAACTTAAAATAATAAAAAATATGTAAGTAGAAAGCTATTGCAACCCAATGGGACAGCTTTTGACAGTACGCAATAGGGTTTGACTTCGATTCTCACTCGGGAAAATGACTGACCTAAACTATAAAATTATTTTTTATTTCTAAGCTCGGGTACCTTAGGCAAAGCACGGCGCTGAGTTACGCCACTAAACCCGCAATATCTCAGTTTCTGTTTCGGAGCGTCTTGGGACTAGGTTATCTCTGACTACTAAGCTATGATTGGAAAAGCGTGAACCATCTTTTCTTTAATCATTTTTTTTTAATTTTTGTATTCTTTTTCTGACTCAAGTAGTTTACTTTTGAAAGATTAATAAGAAGTGTTAATAAATATCGAGCAGACTATTTGAATCAAAGTATAAGTCACTTTGTTCACCTTGTTCACTTTTAGATGTATTAACAAGCACGGGACTACAGCGCCATGTTTTGACTGGACTGAAGCTTAAGAAAACCTCGGTTTTATATTAGTAGGTACCTACTCGTAGGCCCGGTGAAGTAAAATAAGCGCTGCCTTAGCAACTTCGATGTCCCTTTATACAAAGCTTATGTCATCACGTATAGTATGGTAATGATTATTTTATTAATTTAATGTATTTCTTATGCATTATGAAAGTACATTTTATTTCTGCATTTTTTTCCAAGCCGTCACATTTCATACTTTTAAATGTAAAATGTTCTTTCAGATTCACATAGGTTTTTTTTTAGCTTCACGCTGTATCCCGCACTCAGCAGGGTAGGCAGAGGGAACCTAGTGTTAAGACACTCCGCTCCCCACTTTCCGCCGAATTCGAAGGCTTGCGTTGCGGCACCAGAGCGAAGAAAATGGAAATATAATTTCCACTCCTCGAGTTGGAATCGAATCCACAACCAGTCGTTTACAGTCACACGCTTGTGCCACTTGCCAAAACATAAGTATGTATGTAAAAATTGTCTTTACTAATTGCTTTTTGCAAATTATTAAAAAAAATGATTCAGACACTCTTTATCAGGATATTTTAGTAGTATTGAAGCGGTTGCCCGTGTTAAAGAAATATGATTTTTATGCACATAACAATAAATTACAAAATTGCTAATCGGTTTTGGTAATGGCTAATTTAAAAATCTTACGACTTCCATAACAATATTTTCCTTCTTTAACGTACATTGCTGAATTTCCACATAAGTTTCTATTACAAGACGTAACAGAAGCACTATGAATACGATACAATGCTTATTATTGTAAAAATATATAACACTAATAATAAACTGAGTCTTAGCAAAAAAGGCAAATACAAACGCAAAACGAACGCCAAGTTCTAATTAAAATGATTAACTTAATGGTTTGAGTCATTAGCGATTTTAATTTCAAATTGCATGTTTTTTTCATAAGCCCAAAATAATATTCTGTTTTACATTAGGCATTTTACGGTTTTTTTTTTAATTATTCCCAATGACTGTAGAATTCGACATTATGTTGTCTGTGATTGTTTAATTACAATTGTATATTAAAAATGATCGTATATTGAATAAATAAGTTTTTTTTATTAAGTCTAATCCTCTATAGGAGGGTAGTCAGAAAAAACTATGTACTGTGCTATGTACACAGCAACTGTATTACAATTTTTCGCTCGAAGTCAACACATTGCTTAAACAGTGGCGGAACTTAACGCCGCATTTTCTTTTCGAGGGCGAGGAATAAAAAAAACATACTCGAGTGACATTCAATTTTTATGTCATTTACAGTCAAAGCCTATCCCACTGCCCTACCATGACTTTTACTAATTTCGTGACGTCAGTTATAATGAATTATAAGATTTAAACCATATTATTTTTTCCTTCACGCTTTATCCTTAGAAGGGTAGTCGAAAAGACTGGAGCGCAAACGCTACGGCCCCTGCATGCTTCTTTCGCCTCGTCCACTGTCATCAACCTCTTCATACACGCCCTTCGGAGGGTCCTTATGCTTTTCGCCTGACCTTCCCCCAGTAACATCGATGTTGTGTTTTCGACGGTCAAGGTGCCCAAGGATATTTAAAATGTACATTGTAGTTATATCAGGGAGTGCGCAATTAGAACAAAGTGTTGACTTTAGGTCCTGTTCTCAAATAGATGTCGCTTAAATAGAAGTATCTAACTGACGTGAAAAAATAACAAGATTACGCTTTTAATTTTTAATATTTTTAAAGTATTATACATGCACTTAGGGAATTGTAAAATTATTTAGATAAAACGTATAACAATTTCAATTTAAAAACTGCAGGATTCGAACTCGCGCCTCTTAAAATCTCCCCAAGCACCCAGCCCTTCCTCGAATATATCATAATGTTTTTCAAATTACAGTTTCTTTAGCCCACGTAAACGAAATTGCCGACTTGTAGTCGACAACTTAGTTTACACGAGGTAGTCTAAAAGATATTTTTTTAGCTTTACGCTGTATCCCGCACACATCAGGGTAGGCAGAGGGAACCTAGTGTTAAGACACTGCGTACCCAGATTTCCGCCGAATTTTGGTGGCATTGCGTTTTAAATGGCGGAACTTAAAGCCGCGCTTTGCCTCGGACACCAGAGCGAAGAAAATGGAAATATTAAATATTTCCACTCCTCGAGTGGGAATCGAACCCACAACCAGTCGTTTACAGTCACACGCTTGTGCCACTGCGCCACTACTGGCCACAAATAGAAACAGATCTAAAAAAATAGGGTAATAAAAATAGCTAGTCCTAATATAAATAGAATCAAAAGTTAAAAATATTCATTTCCTTCAAAATGTTCTTAATCTTAACCAGATCAAAGCCACTTATTACTTAGTTCAACGCCTGAATTCGAACTTAGACCTGCCGTTTAGATTCCCTGTCATAATTTACCAAACATAAGCTAACACACATACTGCGATACATACATACGTTACATACATTTCTACAATTATAACACTGCAAACAGCATCACGAATATTAATAGAGATTTTAATACGTAATATGCGTTTGATGCCATCATTGGGTGTCGCTAATGAGCTATTAATTACTTAATTAACCCCGTTATCGTCATAAATACCTTAATTAGAAGTTAATTTCGAAGCGCATCATGTACAAATGTTTGTATATCGTACAAATGAACTGTTTTATTTTGTATGTCTTATATGAAAAACATTTTTTGAATATATATAAATTTGGACGTAGGTTTCAAACCTGCGTCTTTTGAAGCCATGCAAGTGATTTAACTGGTGAGCCACGTGTTCTCTGACTCAGACTTCATCGAAAATCTTATACGCTTATTACAATTATTATTATATTATATAGCTTCACGCTGTATCCCACACACAGCAGGGTAGGCAGAGGGAACCTAGTGTTAAGACACTCCTTCCCCCACTTTCCGCCGAATTCAGAGGCTTGCGTGTTAAGTGGCGGAACTTAACGCCGCGCTTTACCTCGACACCAGAACGAAGAAAATGGAAATATAATTTCCACTCCTCGAGTGGGAATTGAATCCACAACCAGTCGTTTACAGTCACTGGCCACAAATTATATTCTTAAAGTCTTATATGGTTTAGATAAACAGAAGACAAGGCTTATTTTGAGCGTTTATTTTCATTTAATAGAATAGAGTTCTCCCCGTGGGGGGACGGGTTAAGAATACAATTCCCCCCCGCCGCTGGGTAGCGTCCCGTAAAAGGCGGGTAACCCAGTAGTTTGGTGGTAGGAGATTCGTTCTCCGACTGGCTCGCGACCACTATCATGTCAAAGACGAACCGCCAAATATCTTATGATGTGTTCCGGTTCGATGGCATGTAAGCCAGCTCTCCCTATTCCCACCATTCCCATCCTTCCTCTCTCCTTCTGTCCTGCATTCCCAAGGCTGGCAACGCATCCATAACTTTAATGTTGTGGATGTCTATGGGCGAAGGTAACCACTTAACACCAGGTGGGCCTTCAGTTCGTTTGCCTCCTTTATTCCATAAAAAAAAAAAAAAAAAAAATAGAAATGCTTGTGCCAATAAGACAAGAAGGTAAATCGCTTAAGTCATACTTTAAGTTATAATAAGTTTTCTAAATCAGATTCAAGTAAGGGTATTTGCCACGAAGCGCAGTAGTCGGAACTACAGAACGAGACACAGGAGATTGGAAAAATTAAGTTTCAATAAATTTCTATATTTGTGTTGTAGGAAGAAAAACACAGAATCGATTCTTTTATGATCTTAAAACAATCTTTATGTACCTATTTATCGATTTTTTGTGGTGAACAGAGAGTGCTAGCCTAGATTATTATACTACGGTATAATTATTTTCTAATAAGATATGCATATATACTTATACTAGCGGCCCGCTCGCGGTTTTGCCGCGGAAACTATTTCGTTATATTGCAATGCTCAGAGGCGCATTTAAAAAAAATAAAGTAGCCTATGTTTAAGCTTAGATTATCAGCTATATTTATGCCAAAATTCATAACAATTGGTCAAGCGGTTTAGATTTTTCATATAAACTTTCATCCCCTATTTCAACCCTTTAGAGGTTGATTTTTGGAAAAATAAGAAGCCTATGTTAGACCCAGTCACTTTTACTACTTTCATTCTAAATTTCATCCAAATCGGACCGGTAGATTAGCCGTGAAAGCATGACAGACAAACACACAGACATTCCCATTTATAATATAAGTATTGGATAAAATTCGGAATAAAAATAGTTAAAGACCTAAGAACAAAGACAGAGCACCTTTTTAAAAAAATATATCCCCTAAAAGGTTGAAATAGGGGATGAAAATTTGTATGATAAGTTATTACGCAACAAGAAAAGGTAATGAAGATCATCTTCATTTTCGCCTATGTTAGTGACTAGAGTAACATATGAAAATGAAAATATTTGTAAGTATAGTCTATACTATATGCGGAGATCAAACCCACAACCGTCGCGTGATATATCGAAATCGCTGTTTTACAATTGCGCCAAGATAATGGGCAATAACATCATTTAATTAATTGTTATAAACGGGTATACTCGTACATAATACGTACGCTTGCGGTCATTGCATCGCAGAGTGACATTGTCTAACTACGATTAGTAGAGAGTCGAATCCCATTTTGACCGACAAAAAATGAAGCTTGTAACGTCTTATTTTGAATAAAATTATTTGATTTTTGAACGGTAAAGGTAAATTTCTTCTCTCTCCTCCCCAGCGGGGAAGTGGGGAGACGATATCAGGGTGAGACCTTCTGGACGTGGTTTTCGTCACCAGCCACTAATATAGGTGGATCCCACTAATTAGGCGATTGGCCTCTTATAGGTAGTGGGAACTGGAGGGTTCCGGGGGAAGGAATAGGGGTGAGATGGGAGGAAAATTGAATAGGAATGATTGTTTACTTTTTTTTTAGCTTCATGCTGTATCCCGCACACAGCAGGGTAGGCAGAAGGTACCCAGTGTTAAGACACTCCGTTCCCCACCGTTCACTGATTATAATTTAAATATTTTCATTTTCTCTTCTGATTTAATAACAAAGCGCGGCGTTGAGGTCTACTATGCTGTAGGCAATATCTCGAATTGGGGTGAAAAATGGAGAACGGAGTATCTTAATATTAGATTTCCTAACTTTTCTAGCGCGAAAAAGCGTAAAAACGAAATAAAAAAATAAAAAGAATATACTTTAAAATTAAAGTTCGTTAAAAACCACATGAATCAGGCAGTTATTTATATTAATAATCATTTAATACGCGTGTCCATACATCTATAAGACTAGTCAGAACCGATCTAATGACGCGCATTATTTTCTTAATTAAGGTGCTTTGGCGAATAACGTTAATACATTAGACGACCTTGTGGTTTCTTAATTAGTATGAAATGATGAAATATTACATGTTTTTATAACAATTTCGTGACGGTGTTACGATTATTGTAGATTATTTAAAATTTTTAATAGTAATGAACTATAACTATAAAAAAATAATGTTTTGAAAATCACATTATAAGTGTTTAGGCGTTTGACTAACCTTGAAATATGGTTCGAAGGATAGAGTTAAGTGATAATATTTTCTTTCAGCGTTGCTTTTTTTTCCGGCATAGCAGGATAGTTAGAGACTATTTAGTGTGTTGGTGATACATCTGTTCCGCTCACAATTGAGACTTTTCGTCTTGATTGGGGTAATTCAACGTCGCACTATGTGTCTCAGGTAATAGAAAAACAAATAATTAAAATATAATCTATCTTTTGAGTAAAAATCGAACCCACAATCATTGTATATACTGTCAAACGCTGTCCTGATGTCCTCAATATAATATGTAATGTGGTAAATTCCCAAATAACGGGGAATGTGTAAAAAAAAACCAAAAAAAACTCATACATTGTACATGTACTTTTTTTAAATATTTTGATATTTTTAGTTTTGTTTTATTTTTTTTATCTTAACACATATTTTTTGAGGAATCATAGCTGTTATTTTTTACTTTTAACATTATTAGCCCCATTTCTTAGAACATACTCGTACGTGAGCAACCATTTGTAATTTATCTTAAGATAGCATATAGATAAACTACGTTTTTATACATAAAATTAAAATAATATAAAAACAATTTCAAAATAAGTAAAGTTAGTATCCTATAGAATAAATATTTTTATTAAACATAGTTTCGTAAATGGTCATTTTGGGGCTTTCGGAGTAAATTAGTTGCGCGTTCGAGGTCCAAGTGGGCTCTTAGAGGAATCATTATATTTCGCTCCACGCCCTGGCAAAATAAAGCGCGGCGTTGAGTTCCGCCAAGTAACACGCGATGTTCAAGACATTACGAGCGGTACAAAAGTGAAGAGCAGAGTGGATTGACACTAGGTTACCCCCGATCACACTACTATCTGGGAAGAGATGTCAAGATGTTTTTTTTTTTATTTTATAAATGGCAGTTATAGCTCATATAATATAAAAACAAACATTTGTCTAAATCTATTAAAACATCCATAAGACTATTATAAGCAAATTCATAGAAATACGAACATTAGTATGAATAACATCTCAGTCAATAATTAATTTACATTTATATTAAATAATTATATAAATTAAATGAATTATTTTAATAAAATGACTGTTTAATATAAAAACGTCTAGATTAATTACTAGAGTTTATTCTAGACTAATTAGCATATAACATTTAAACATTCAACTGTCAATAATGCAATTCTGCGCTTTGATTTTGACGTCAATGTCAACTTGTGACAGATTATAACAATATTTGAATATTATTGTTTTAATTCTATATTCTATGACATTGACGTTGCATTTGTCAAATTTTCCACAGCTTATATAATGGAATATTTTCTGTAAGGCTCTCCAATTATAAGTCAAGGACCTCAACTAGTATATTATATAATGAAAATAAAAGGAAACAACCTCTTGTAATGATTGTCTAAATCTGGCCCCCTGATAGTTAAAATTTAATCAATTTATTAAACCGAGTGCCTCCTTCCGCGTAGTTAGCTAATTGTAACATTACAAAAGTACTAAATTAAAATTACCATGGGGGATTTCTATTCACTGGGAATCATTTTGATCCGCAACATTGATGTAATATTTTCTTATGTGTATGTATGTAATTGAAGAAACAAATTATCTTATTAGAGGGTAAATTTTTGAATAAGAGTAAGAATAACTTGATGAATAAAAATTAGGAGTAATCAGGAAAGGTAAAAAAACATTGATTATTATTGTTTTTAAAAAATATATATTTTAATTTGACCTAATTTATTTACATCTATGCCTATTTGTCCCAATTTTTCAATTAATCTACCCATAGAAGCTTAACAGAGTATCTATATCATAATCATAGACATCGCGTTGACAGTCTAAGCGCTGAAAAATAAAAAAAATGCTAGTATATTTAAAAGCCAATGCACTTTAGTTAATTGAAAATACAAAATACTCTATTACAACCAAGGTCGCTCCGGATGTAGCGTCAGCATAAACGAGGAAACTATAAAAAGTTAAATATCTATTTTTTTATTTTACGTATATTTGTATATCTAATTTCAAGTAATATTACTAACAATGATAAAATAATATATTGTTTTTTTATAGAAAAAAAATATATGTTTTTAAAAACCTTAATTAATCGAAATATATTTATAGTATTTGTGTCGAATTTAAAAACATATGCATTTTTTTTAATATACCAAGATTTTTTAATATATCTCCTTGTTTATAAGCTGATGGTACCGCCCATGGCAATATTCAACAGCCGCGTGGAAACGAATTAGCGAATACTGATACACTATTTTGTTTGAGCGTTGTAATTGTGCGGTATATTTTAGAAAGCGGTATACTCAGATATCTGAGTTATAAATTTAATGTTATAAAGTAAATTTTTAAGTTAGTATTTTATAATTATATAATCTTATATGCTATTTTATTTGTTTTATATTTTTTTTATTGTAACAAAAATATTGTAATATTTGGATCAAATGAATTATAATTTTTTGATTAAAAAATAATAATAATAACTATACGTATAACAAGTTAATACTAAAAAACGAATATAGTACTATTTAGTAAAATATTGTGAGTCATATAACATAAGCTACCCAGATTATTTAATAATATTTAAAATATAAGTTATAAAATGACAATCAGATGTTACTTTTTTATCAGTCAGTACCGCTCGAGGCGACGCTCAACACCGGCGCGTGAAAACGAATTAGCAAAAATTGTGAATATACTCCGCACGTACTATTATACTTTCTTGTTTAATACAATGTTTTGGGGGTTTTCAAATTTATTTAAACCGTATTTGGCTTTCGTTGTCCCTTTTTCACTTTTTAAAACATTTTTTCTTAAAAAAGTAGTAAATAACTTTAAATTATATTAAAATCTTGCTTAAAATACAATATCAAAGTAATCACTCTAAACAAAACCTCGAAACTCTAAACAAAAACAAAATATCTAAACAAAAAAAAGGTGCCATTCCCCCATTTACCATAATTTCACAAAATTACGGCATCTAATTTGCAAATTAATTAAAAAAACCTCGGATTAAACTTAAGTTTAGTCCAAAAAACATAATTATGCACGCGCTAAATCGATTCCATTCATCAACGTCACCGCGATAATACTGTTTTCATCGAAAAGTAGGCTACGATTCGCGAGCAATCCTACGGACTAATAACAGTGAAGGGTTGGGAACCGATTCGAATTTTAATGAAGTATTTGATTTATATCCGCCGAGAGTATAAGGTAGCTTTAAAAAAGAATATATTATTAAACATTACCTATATAATTAAGCGCCGACTTAGCCTCCAGCTACCCCAATTTGAGCGCTGTAATTTTAATAAAATTGCCCACCAATCGCCCGGTGAAAAAGAAAAAAAAAATACAAAAAAAACACAAAAAAATTATAACACATCTGATTGATGTACTATTTGGTAATTTATTGGGTATAATTACATCGTGTAATAGTGTATAATGCGACGGTGCGGGAAGAATTTATGATTATTTATTAAAGTATGAATTATCGTATAATTAATGGGATGGGTCTAACCTAAACTGAATGTGTGTTAGGGTTGAATTTATGGCCGGCTCTCGGAACGATTTAAATGTACACGGTCTCGATACCTCGCTGTAAATCTAATCTATATAAACAAAGATTTCTTAATAACACGAATAACTGCTCGCATCGCTCAAGCATCAGGGTTAGTGAAATGAACGTTGATTATACATCGTGCGTTCTTAGGAAACCTATATAATATATTTAGATTTGAAGCACCTTGGTTTAGTTGTTTGAATTCGTGGAATTTTGACTATCGATGATTTGGCTTTATCATACTTGAGATACTGATCCGGAAATGTCTGAATGATATTGTGGGATTATGAGCAATTGATATTTTTAACTAAAAAAATAGTTAAATAATTAGTAATCAATAATCTATATATTATAATATCATAATTTTGAATATCAAATTTATACATTAAACACAGAACTCGCCTATTAACAATAAGAAAGCTACAACACTAAAATGCTTAATAAAAAAAGAATATGGTTTAGACCACACAACTGGAGTTTAACTCATGAAATGTACGTTATGAGTGAAAAAGAAAAAGAATGTATGTGCTTGCATTTCACTCTCTCATCCATACAGTAATATAATGTAACGTAACTCTCTCACTCTTTCTATCTTTACTAATTTATATTATCTCCCTGTCAACTTCCGTTCGCCTCACCCAATGACACTTTCCGTAACGCTCTCGTCACTAGCTTACTTCCCTAGTCAAGCGTGCGTATACAAATTTTATTTCAAAAGCTAGTAGCTAGCATAGTAACACTTCTGTTTGTGTTTAAATAAAATACATTTCTAACACATTTATACCCCTTAACTAAAGTTTAATCTCTGCTATGAGTTTCACTTACTAATATATATTAGATAGAAAAAACAAATATATCCATTAGATTACTCATACTCAAAGTTATTTTTACCTATAAATAATAAATACAACATCAAATTTTATCGATCTTAAAGCCCTTAACTATTATAGTAACGATAACTAAAGATTAAGTGGAAATATTTCACAGATGTGGGCCTATCATTATGGCTGGTTAATTTATGCATTGACGTTATAATCACTGTTAACATGTGTTCTTGCTACGGTCAGCAATAAATACTTGAATATTTTTTAAGATGGCGTTAACAATTTTAAAATTAATCGTTGAGTTTTTATAAAAGCTTAGTAAATTTATAACTTTTTTTTTAGCTTCACGCTGTATCCCGCACACAGCAGGGTAGGCAGAGGGAACCTAGAGTTAAGACACTCCGTTCCCCACTTTCTGCCGAATATAATAATATAATATTTTTTTTATACTTTACTCTAGAGCCATATCTTAGCTTTTTTAAGCAATGGACCTATACATTTTTTTTTGTATTTAAAGAGCATCGGGTATAATAATAACTGTAACAGAAATATATGAACGCTTGGCGGACCGCATAAAATGGTTAAGCGGGCCTCGATTTACACACCCATGCTTTAAAATAAAAATATGAACCAACGCAGATATAAAATAGTTAATGTAAAGGACTTGATTTTTTTAAAAATGGCAACTTTGTTATGAATTATGAATTTCTCAAATTCAAACTTTCGTTTCTTTTGACAACATATTTTAGTATTCTAAAAGCTAACTAAATAACTAAACATTATTTTTTTATATGATAGCTCTAGATTTGTGAATAAAAATTAAATAATGCTTTTAACGATTTTCAAAAACAAATATATTATTATGAATTTGATCATTAATATTATAAAACATATATTAACATTTAATAATTCAAAACCCTTAAGTATTATTCACAAATATTTTCAATATCAAATAATATAGTATATATGTACATACATACATACAGTAAAGCCAATCATATCATTCATCAGACTAACACTTGTTACATTAAATTAAAATAGGCTTAAAAGAAATAACAATGTTAAAAATCACAATAAAGCGACTTACCGGAGCCACTGGCAAATAGAAAATCCCTTTGTAGGGAGGACGTTTTCAGGTAAGGGTAAAACAGCTTGCCGCCGTCCCGGTACTAGCGCCCAGACTGTCACAGATAAACAAAATATTAGATACATTATACTTATATTTGTTAAATATAATAAAAAAATAGGTAAAGATATTGAAAAAGAAAGTTTAAAGAAAACGTATATAAAAATTTGAACGCAGCGGGATTCGAACCCGCGCCTCCTGAATACCGTCCAGGTACTTGAACGCATGCTTAGTGGTGAGAGCGCCTGAACGGTATTCAGGAGGCGCGGGTTCGAATTCCGCTGCGTTCAAATTTTTATACGTTTTCTTTAAATGTATTTTTCAATTTTCCTAAGTGTGGAATAACACTTTAAAAATGTTTAAAAGGTAAAGATATTGTTTTGGGAGTGTTGTGGTGTAGTGTGTCAGTATATGCGATAGTTGTAGGTTCTATGCCCAATTGGGGGAATGATTATTTTTAAATTAATTTAATTTTGTTGTTTTGGTAATAAGACAAAGCTTAGCGTTGAGTTCTGCATTGTTCTGTCAAGTGGGTGTATTCTGTAAAAAAAGGTTAAGAATTATTATAATTTACTCCGTACTCCACATTGTGCGTTGAAGCGGCAAAACTCAATACTACTTTGTACAACAAGGTCTTAAAAGAAAATCCTATAAGTATTACAAATATAATATTACAAATATAATAGATACGTTTTGAAATTTAAATCTAAGTACTAGAACAACTACGCCAAAATATTAGATTGAAGTAACTTTAATAAGAGTTATAAGAAAATGTTTTTTTCCAGCTTGACATTTTTTCCCGTATAGCAGGTTCATAGAGTCAAGACACTCCGTTCTTCACTTTCCACTTGAAATTGAGTCATTGAGTGTTGAATGGCAGTAGATGCTTAGCACTCTTTACATTCGTGAACATAGCGGAGAAATGAAAATAATTAAATGAAAATATTATAAATAATTTAATTGTTTTTTACAATCAAGTTTAATGGAAACTTAAATTCACTACTAAAGTAATGTTATTCATTTAGTAATTTAGAATTTTGGTAATAGAATATTAAGTAAAGCTATGATAATATAGTGCATATCTATAGAATTTATATTGATATAATTACATTAAAACTTTTTTTTAAACCAAATGATATATGCATACAATTTTTGTCCGTAGACTGACGCCATGACTGGCCCCAATAGTTTTTTATTTTAAAATAAAAAAATGAATACAGGATTTAGAACGTATAGTGCGTGGACATATGGCTTAACGGTCAGAGTGCTTTGATGGTTTCCAAGAGGCACGGGTTTGAATCTTGACCCTAGAAAAGACTTTTCCGTATATTGACTAGTCAATTATGGAAAGTAACTAGTTACTTTCCACAATTTCATTTGCACGAACTATATGATCTTTTCCAAACTGCTTGCGTATTAAACCACATATAATGGTGTCGTCAATAAAAAGTTTCAAGTCTAAATATAAGCAATAAAAAGAGTAAATTTCTTGTCTAATAACAAGTTTTACTTCAATTTTTTTCTATATTATTAGTATATAAATATGGATATACAGCTGCGTATTTATAAAAACCTACTATACTAACTATAATTAGTTATACAACGGTTTATAATAAAAATAACTTTAATGTATATATTGAAGTTATGAGAATAACAACAATTATATCTTACTATTTATAAAGTAAAGAATTTATTATATTATAGAAGCCTTCGTGGCGCAGCGAGGCAGAGTCTGGCTGTAAATGCCATAGTTTTAGCTTCGATTCTCATTCAGAAAATGATTATATGTAAGGCCGATATACAATTACCATTTCAGTTGAATAAAAGAAAAATAACTTGTTTTATAATTATAATAACTTTCTTATTACGCACGTAAACTAGTGTTAAAATATTAAGTTATCCACTTTCCACAAGAAATAGAGACATTTCATATTAAATAGTAGAACTCAACCCTGCAGTTTATCTCAATAGAACAGAGAAAAAAAAAAGCTTCACGCTATATCCCGCACACAGCAGGGTAGGCAGAGGGAACCTAGTGTTAAGACACTCCGTTCCCCACTTTCCGCCGAATTCGGAGATAGAACAGAGAAACAAAAGCATTTCAAATATAAATCCTTCGCATAAGAATTAAACCCACAACCAACTGATTTGCAGATAAATGATGCCTCACTGTGCCATGATAGCCAAAGTTATTATAAAACGAATAATATATTTTAATATCTTTAATTATAACGCCATAATATTTTATAATGGATACAAATTAAGTTTTGTACGCGAATCTAATTTCAAATCAATATTACACGATTAGCTTATATTTAAAATAAAATTTAATTGCGAGGTCACAGAAGGATATAAGCTTGTAGGTAATTATCGAATTGATAATCTTTGAATACTAAAAATTTTGCATTTTATAATGTGTGTATGTATGTATATGAAGTTAGATTAATTATAAAAACGTATTTATTTTTTATTAAAAAACTTTTTGATTATAAACATTTCCTTTGCCATATTTTTTTATTGTAATTCGTTGTAATTAGAAATACTTATAATAAGAAAATATGAATTTACTATATGTTATTTTTTTAATAACTTTAATACTAAGATTCTTATATTTTTAATAACTTTAATTTTAATATTACTCTTTTTTATAAAAAACTAAAAACTTTTTTAACTATTCAATAACTTTTTTTACTTAATTAAACCTATTTTTTCAACAATTCAACTAGCAACATTGATTCCCGCCCGAAAAACAATAATCAAAACCTAAATAATATAATTAATTATTAAAAAAAAACGAAAAGAACAAAAAACAATACGTAAAAGCTCATTTCCCCTTACTTATATCTCATGTTGGTATTCCAAAGAGGTGAGGGCGGGCGCGGGTTGCGGGCGGAAGGCGCGGAGCTGCGCGTTTTTCGCTAACCACGTGTTACCCACGTGCTTGAAACTTTTCAAAGTTGCCCTTAAGTTTTTCGGACTTGATAAACTTTTGATTTCGTTTGATTTTATATGAAAAGTCATTTTTTTTTTGTTTATTACTTTGAAAATCAACTTTTATTACTATTCTATTTAAGAATTGTGTTGAATAAAGAATAAATAATTTATTTGAAATGAAATTTCTTTGTGATTTATATTAGCAATAAAATAATTATTAATTTATCATAACATTAAACATATGTATAAGAATAGAACACCATATAGTGATTATATATATAGAAATATAATTATAATTCCGTGCGTGACATCATTACACCGAGGGAATCTATTAACCGACGAAAAAAAAATCGTAAATTATGAATATTAAAAAGTTTAGACCATCGATTAGTTCCATTATGCGGTGATCATTAATATCGATTGATATGATCCGTGTCTAAAGTATACAATATAGGTAAAATCGGATTTGAAGGTAGAATTACATACGTAATAGGTAATAAAACTCGGGCTTTCTTAACAATACTAGTATATTATAATCAACATATCAACTAAACCGTGTCTAGAAAATTCTTAATTGAACTAATGAGAAGTAATTACAATTTTTATTGCGGCAATAATAATTACGATGCCTTAAAATAATAAAAGCAATTAGACATTGATGGGCGTAGCGGAGTTAATATCGTTGTCTCTCTCTTTTGTATGTCAGAAAAATTGGTGGGAACGAGAGATGAGATCGGACTGATTAGACGTAATTGTTCGAACGGTTATAAAACTTGATGTCAGAGACGGTATTCACTTTGTCGTAAAATGGTAAAATGTTCTACTGCTAACTTCTTTATGTTAAAAAATAAAGGTACTTGTGTAGGAGTGTCATTATTTAATACACTTGTTTGAATTAAAACTTAAATAAGTATATGTTAATTTTAACAAATCTTCACGCTGTATCCCGCACACAGCAGGGTAGGCAGAGGGAACCTAGTGTTAAGACACTCCGTTCCCCACTTTCCGCCGAATTGGCACTGTGTATTAAGTGGCGGAACTTAACGCCGCGCTTTGCCTCTGACACCAGAGCTAAGGAAATGGAAATAATAAATAACATATATTTTAACAAATCAAAGTGACATAATAATTGATCAAGAAAAGTTTAGGATATTGTATGAAACTTTTAATACTTTAAGAAGTTCAAATATTATTCATATATTACTTGCATTACATGACTATTATTTTTAGTTTATATTCTATGTACAGAAATGGCACTGTTTACAATTTTTATTATACTAATGTAAAAATAATGAAATATTGTAATTATTTAGTAAATGAAGACTATTATTTCATCTGAACGGTTTGCGCAACTTTGACCAGCTTGGCAACTGGCTTCCCTCAAGGCAGCGGATCCCAACAAGAAGACTATTACTAAAGAATATTTTTGTATTTGATTAACATTAAAAAAATTTAAAATGTTTTAAAATCTCATAATACTTAAAATATTAAGTAAAAGGACAATGTACAGCGTCATATTCCGCCACTCAATATACAGTATCTCAAATTTAGGGAGGAAAGTGGAGAACGGAGTGTCTGGACACTACTCTCTGCCTATCTTGATATTCGAAAAAAGGCTTAGAGTTGCCTTTTTAACCTTATAATATATTATACAAGAAACGTGAGGGTACACGTACAATACATTGATTTCACAAAACACCCTAAATCGGTTATGGATTGTTTCGCAACCCTTCTAAAACGTGAGGGGAAAGTCACTCACAGAATCTATCGTTTGTCTGACCTGCGCCTGTGATTTTTGTATACGCATGTTAAATTTTTCAAATAAAACATTATAGGGGCCAGTCGTGGCGCAGTGGCACAAGCGTGTGACTGTAAACGACTTGTTTCGGGTTCGATTCCCACTCGAGGGGTGGAAATGTTGAATATTTCCATTTTCTTCGCTCTGGTGTCGAGGCAAAGCGCTAAGTTCCGCTACTTAACACGCAATGCCTCCGAATTCGGCTGAAAGTGGGGAACGGAGTGTCTTAACACTAGGTTCCCTCTACCTATCCTGCTGCGTGCAGGATACAGCGTGAAGCTACAAAAAAAAACATTATAGGAAAAGGATTTATGAGCATTATATTATAATAATTTTAGCGTAGCGTTGAGTTCTGCTACTCAATGAGTAATGTTTTAATTTGGGGCGAAAATTGCAGAAAAGAGTGTCTTGACACTAGATTATTTTTGGCTTTCTTACTAAGAAGAGAACGTGAAATTAAGTATATTTTATAAACTTACTTTTAAGCTCTGATATTGTTAATGAAAAAAGAATTTATATATAAAAAAAAGATTATTTAAAAAAAGGTACAGACCTTGTGTCCGTAGTGGTATGTATAAACTAAATTGTAAAAAAAAATATATAATAACGTATAATTGATATTAAAGTACCCAATGGATACTAAAGTTAGGTAGTCATTTAAATTAATTGTGGAATTAATTAATCAATTTTTTTGACAATAATCATTTATTACATTTTTTGTACAAGAAAAAGGGAGCTAAATCTTAAGTAATTTTCTCCTGTCTTTGGAACTATTCTTGTTAAATAGTTTTTAGTTATTTTTTAATTATTTTTCTTGTTGCAGAATGCATTTTATAATAAAAGCTTTTGACAGAGTAAAGCATTAGGTCCCTACACTCAGTATACCAAATGGATTATGTCTAAAAATAAGGAATGGAGTGTATTAACAATTAATTCTCGCTTTGCGGGATAATGCATGACTTGATAATGCATGACTTGACATACATGAATTTATTTTTTTATTGAGTACTTCTTCAATTTACATAGAATTAGTCATATTTTCATATCTTCTGATACATTTATGTTAGTCAGTAAAGAATAGGTAGGTAGTTAATAGTTAATTTTAATACCGTTAATACAATCTCCGTTGGTAATAGGATGGCGTTCTACAATTAGTGATTCAGTACAATATTGTGTATGACTCATGTGTGTTATATTAATTAAGTGCAATGAACGAAGAATTTAGAAGAATAATGATGTGATCAGATAGAAATAGAACAGGCTCGTGTTATAAATCTACTTATTAATTTGGTTATTAAATTTTAGTTGGCAAATTTTGCGCCGTTTTGATAATGTATGAGTTATATTTAATTGGTAAAATTTATTTTTTTATTATTTTATCAACTAGAATTAGTAATAATAATGATGGATGTGTGATTTATAATATATGAATAACATATAATAATGTTATGCTGTATATAATAATGATTTAATGTTATTTGAAACGTTTCCCTTTTTTAAAACGTTAATTAATGTAGATTACATTAGTTTAAGTTTTTTTTTTTGTTTAAGCTTAAATAATTAATACTGAATAAAATTATTTTAATATTAGAAAATAAAATAGTAGCCTCAATTTATATCTATAATTTAGTTTTTTCTTTTTAATTTTTTTATAACTACCCGCTACATTTTACAGACTGGTGGTAGAGAACCTAGTGTTAAGACACTCCGTTCCCTGCTGTATTTATAATAACAAATTTAGTTTATATTTATATTAAAATATGGCTTCATATTACCAAAAGAATATAAATAAATCTATATAAAATGTTAAAGAAGTTAATCTTTCCCTAATAAATTATTGATTTATTTTATAAATTCTTCATACTAATAATTACTGCTAATTTCTTAAGACACTTGTACTATTTTATATGTAGATACATAGTTTAACTCCTATTACAATCACAATCAATTATAACACCACGCTTAACCGCGTTGTCTAATAGCGATGCATTTTTTGCAAGACTAACTGAATGTAGGGAAACGCTTAACATTCTTTCATATCATTTTGTTTTTATTCTACGCTCTTCTTTTGCTTGGCGCTTTCATATGTTATATTGTTTGATATTTGATTTTTTTAAATTCAGTTTTGACTGTGATTTCGTTAATTATTAAATGTATTTTTTGATATTTTAAAATATATTGTTCTTATATTACTATTTTTTAAGTTTATAGTAAAAGTAATATTCATTATTGTTTAAATTATTCAAGAATTTAAATATTTTAACAGTGATTTTATATTTATAAATAATACATAAAATATTTATAACAATTTTATAAACTCTTTCGATTTAAAAGGATGTAATATTAATTATTAGCATATGATTTTTTACATATTAATTTTATATAATAAATTTACTATAAAGTATTTTTTATGTTATTACTATTTTTTTAATCATGTTAAGAAACAAAGACACATCACTAGCATTTGTTATTACTAAAATATAATATCAATGTCTGTTTAAATTTTAAAGTTATTTTTTTAGGTATTTTAAGTAATTTAACAATTAAGTAATTAGTAAGAAAAGAATTCCCATACATACAATTATTTAAATTTAGTTTAATATTTTCAACTCAAACTATAATGATATTTTTCATAATTTAATTATTTATATACCACACATGAATTTAAGCTAGAATTAACTTAAAAAATATATTATTTTATTATAGTTTAAATAAGGTTTTACTATTTAGTTTTTACACGTTCATTTTCAAACGTCAAATTGACATGACGTGTTATTTAATCTGACCGCTTCATCTGATGTGAAGAGTACCCTTTTTGCAGTACATTAGCATAGCTATTCAGTGGGGAACGTGATGGGAAGAAAAATATATATTTTGATTCTGTTTTTATATTTTATTGTGATAAATAATAAAATAAATTATTGTATATGTTTATAGTAGTTTTTTTTTATTTTTGTTATATTTTATGGAATAAGGTCCTTGATGTGATGTTTTAAAAGCGAATTTTAGTTTTTTTTAATTGTTTTATTTTTGGTATATGTTATTTTTTGAATTATTTTAATTTCTTTTTGTTTTATATTATTTTAGCTATCTATTAAAATAATTTTACGTACGTTTAGTCATTTTTTAAATTATTTTATTTTTGCTTTGTTTAAGTTTTAATGGTAGGTAATAGTAATGTTAGTAATTTTTTTTTTTCAGTATAACTGGGAGACGATGTCTTTTATATGAATTAAATTGTATAATTAAGTTTAGATTTTTTTATTTTTTTTAAATAAATATTTTACTAAAAAATATCAAATAAATATATTTTTAACTTATAAATAAATTAATTTTTAACTTATTTTAACGCCTTTTTTGAGAATATCATGATATATTCATCTAATTTTTAAGTTTCATTTTATTAAGCCTACATAAAATATTTTATTAAAGTAAATAAATTGCAATTTTAAGCTAACATTAAAATTATTCATACCTGATCCAAACTAATATCTTCAATAATATAATAAAATTAATTAAACAAATAAACAAAAAAAATCAATTAAATATCACACATTAAAACCAACCCACTTGAAACGACCAAGAGGTTCATGTATACAAAATTCTTAACATTCCATTTCTATAGAGCAACACAATCAGTAGGCACATAACGTTTATATACATACGGTCTATATTAAAATTTGCACTACGTAGATTTCACGTGAAAACAAAAACAAGCAAAAAATACCTACAGAAAAAGCTGAACACATGACCGAACCAATCAGCTGTTGCCGCGTCGCCCCGCCCAGCAACTTTTCCGAATCATGAAAAATATCGCCTTTCCTTTTTTACGCCGCCAAATTATCTTTTATACTAGTTTTTTTTTTATATTGAACAAACAAGCGAAAAGTTTTCGAAGTGAGCGCAAATATTACGTTAAGCGTCCGTAAGTTTAACGCGGTAATTATTTGTATTACCGCTTAAAATGTGTATTAACTGTTTATTTATGTTTTTTTGGAAATTTATTTTTTTTATTTAGCGTTTTTTGAAAAGTATGGAATAATGAAATTAATATTTTTATATGAAGGTACTTATGAAATAATGTGTGTAAGATTTTTTTTTAATAATGGTCCTTAAAAAGTTTATTTTGAGGTTAAAAAAGTTTGTGGTTAACAGAAAAAAATAGTGTAAACTAATGTGAAAGAAAACCCTAAATAAAAGAATATAACAAGTAATACAATCTAATAAATGTTACTTACAATTTTCAAACGACAAGACGCGGGGGCACTTAGATTTGTTTTCGTAACAGTGACGTTGTTAATTAGCCGGCGTTCGCTGATTCATCACTTTATATCGTTCAGCGGCTTCGGAAACCGACAATCGCACTGCAATGTAACTCCGTGTTCAATAACCAACGAACCACACTGTAAATATATCTTAAATATTTCAAAGCTCACTAAAAGTTTCCTCTAATGTGTCAAAAGACGCGCGAAATATTTTTTATTGTGTGAAACGGGCCGAGCGAGCGTGGATGCGGCCGTCCGCGTCAGAACGCTGACGTTTACTAGTCGCGTGTCGGCGTAAGTCGAGAAGAAGGCAGTGGTCTCGGCCAGCACGCCTTCCGTGCGTCTCGCTCTGGCGCGGCTCCGCGGCGCTGCCCGGTGCCCGCCCGCACCATTTTTACAGTTTAACCGACTCAATTCAATTCAATTCAACTCAATTGTCGTGGCGCGAATGCCTTACAGTGGACGCTAGAGCGAGACAGCCCACCACGTTTTATACTATGATAATTTTTAAGTAATGAGCGATTAAACACGCGTGCTATAGCTCTCCGAATTAGGTCTCGAAAGCAAATATTGATGTACGATGCGTTTCAGCAAGAATTTATATTCGGAATAGAGCCTTAATCTTGGTCGGCGACGCAACAGCGGGCCGGTGGTGCCGTTTCGCTCGCGCCACTATCGGCCGGCGGCGGGCGGGCAGGCGCGCGAGCGAGAAATCCGAGCGGCGATAGGCGTTACCGGTTTTGTTGCTTCGCTTCTGGGTGTGTAAAGTTTTAGGCCGAAACATGTAAAAATGCATCTTGAAAAAAAGTTATGTATTAAAAAAAGAAGCTTAGTGCGCGGTGGGGGACATTAACGCGGGGGGTGGTGGACGTTTTTTCGCTATATTTTCGGGGGTGCTCGCGTAACTGGACAATGCATTATCGGGGCGAGCCGGCGATTCGGGCGCATCACCTTAGTGGGCCATTTCCACTCCAAACTACTCGATTTGAATACATTCTGCGATGGATGGCCTTTATGCGTATCAAATAAGAAAAAAACATTTAAAAATATCACTTTGCCAATAAATTATACATGTAACAAAGAGTTAATAAAATCTGTACGAGTTAAATTTTCAGAGAAATAGCATGTTATTTTAAAAACATGTTTTAAAAAGTTGCGGAAAAATAAAATTTTAAAGCCTTTTTTTAAATATGTGGGTAATTTCTTTAAACAATTCTTGATTTATTAAACTAAAGGAAAACGTAATATGGGCAACTGTTACATAAATAAGTAACTTTTGATTTTAAAACAACTGTGGACTAACTTTCTTAAGACGTCTCAATATTGTCTTTAGCTTTTCATAAAATAAATTATTTTCGTATTTGATGTATTTTTTACAATTAGACGCTTTCTTCTGCATATCATCCAAAGAGAATCTAGTGTCAAGACACTCCGTTATCCACTTTATGTCCGAATTCAAGACATCCACGTTGCGCTTGGTTTTCTCCGCCAGAGCGGAGATATGAATAAAATTAAAGTACTTATACTTTCTTACTAGTAATTAACGTACTAGATACTAATTAAAGTTATTAACTTATTCTTATACTAATTTAGACTTTCTCGGTACTTTCTATTTTAATTCTCAATAATAATTATTATATTTTCAAATCGGATAAATAAATAAAATATTATACGATTTTTCAAATTATTTTTCAACATTTTTTCTATTTGTCGGAATTAAAACTGCTATTTTAAAATACGTTATATATTTAAAATACGTACGTTTAGTGTATTTTTTTTAAGTCTCAACCCAACAATATTTTCTATGGATCTTTACGTTTTCTAATTTTTATCTCAGAAGTTACCAGTTCACTTTAGAACTATCAGGTCAGTGGTCTCTTGAGTATTTAGTTCGGTGTTTCGTGCTGTAATACTGCTATAGTAAATGCCTTTATATATTAAGTAAGCTTTAGTCAAAATTATCTTATATATTATATAAATAAAAGAAATTTTATTTCTATTTAAAACATTACTTTTAAAACAAACTTTTAAAAAATGTTATTTAAAGACACCAAAAAAGCGTTACTTTTTTAATTGCAAAATTTAGATCAATAAGTAAAATTTATATTATTTTTATTTTTAATTTTATATTTAACATTAGGTTATATTTATACATGTTACGGTTATTTATATTCTGAAGCCAAAATTTTATAGTAACTACTATTTCAATGTTGTAAAATATAATTCAGCTTAATTTTTTAACAAATACAATTAAATTATTTTAATTATTTATATTACAATGCTTTCTAATGTAATCTATATATAATAAACTTTTAAATTACTGACTTAGTGACTGACAGAGAATGCACAGTTAAATCTACTGAGCTTAGAAACCTGAAATTTGATTCTGGGGAAGTGTGAAGAAAGAGCAAAACGTAAAACGTACTATATTTAACGAAAATGATATTGATAGCTACAGTTCGTGTAGAATATTATTTTTTAATCGTTGTACATAATATTTGTACATATATTAAAAAATATATTAAATTTTTTACATTCAAAACAGGTTTCAGGGATGTAGAAACATAAATATGAGGCAAAAGCTAAGAAATATAAGGAATAATAAGTAATTATTACTTAGGGTCTAAAAATATTTGTAATTATGCAACTCTGAAAGTTGAAAAACGTATTATTTATTTGAAATTAACAATATTTCAAATAAATACACTTACCATTCATTGTTAACAATATCAAATATCATTAGAGGTATACAAGAAAGCTATTTTAAAATTAATATTAACATTTTAAAGTGTAAACCTTTAATTATATTAATGTCTATTTTAAATTAGCCACAAAATACCAATAGATACGATTTGTTGACTGAAATGCAAATTTCAATTTCTCATTATAAAATTAAGCATTTATTTTAAAACGGATAAAAAATAACTCGTTAATAGTACCTATCACAATGTATTTTTCTTCTAAGAAAATTCAGAGAGCTGTCACTCGACTGAAGCTTAAAGGTTTTTTTCGCTTTCTTAAAGGTTTTTCTCGCTTTCTTTTGCAACGCTACTATTAAGTTAACTTTCGAGACTATGTTAAAGCATGGTTGGGGGTACCGGTCGGGAACGCGCAACATATTATAGTACCTTTTCTTCGCTCTGGTGTCGAGGCAAAGCGCGACGTTAAATTCCTACACTCAACACGCGATGCCTCACAATGGCACGCAGTGGAAAACGGAGTGTCTTAACACTTCCATCTGTCTACCCTGCGGTGTGCGGGATACAGCGTGAAGATAAAAAAAATTATATAGTAGATATACTATATATTATATAGTAGATATTATAACGTACTATAAGATGGTATATTTTAATTAAACATAAAATCTTGACAGCTAACTTAATCATAATAGTAACCTAATCATAATAGTAATCTTCTATATATTTAAAAAGAACATCGATTACCTTTAAATGTTTAATTTTACATTTCTATCTCTCAGTGTAACTTTTTTGTTACTTTACGTATTAACTTTGTTTATTTTAATTATTTTTATTTTACACCTGTGGGGGGACGGAATAAGAACACAATTCCCCTCCGCCACTGGGTAGCGTCCCGTAAAATTCGGATAACCCATTAGTTTGGTAGGAGATCAGTTCTCCGACTGGCTCGCGACCACTATCATGTCAAAGACGAATCGCGAAACATCTGAGGACGTGTTCCGGTTCAATGGCATGTAAGCCAGTACTCTCTAATCCCACCATGCCCATCCTTCCTCTCTTTTTCCCTTCACTCCAAGGGCCGGCAACGCATCCACAACTGTTGGGGTTGTCCATGGGCGAAGGTACTTACCTAGCTAAGAAGTAACTTATAATCAGGTGGTCCTTCTGCTCGTTTATTTCTTTACGTTTATGTCCTTTACTTAATAAAACAAAAGTATCCACTCTAATACCTAAGATAAAGTGCGGCATTGAGTTCTGCCATTCAACATGTATCATTTCGAATGAAAAATTAAGGACTAAAAGGAGTGTCTTGACATTAGGTTATCTCTGATTACTATAGGTACTGCAGGAAAATGTGTGAATCTGATTTTTTTTCGTTGTTTTACGTTTCCTTTTTAATATTAATTTTTAATATTTCTTAACTTTTTAATAATTAATGCATGCAATATACCAACATGCCACAATATGTAATATGAACCTAATAAAGATATACCCAAACAACTAAATGACGTCACAACTTTAAATCGGACCGACTTGAGCGTCCGAAAGTTGCCTTTCGCTAAATAATTGATCACGTTCACCTATTACGTGTTGTATCAAGACCGATAGACTTTCAACTTTTAGCTTCCATAGCTGCGGATTTTATTCGTATTAGAGTATTTTAAAAATCCTTTTTTAAAAAGTATTATACATATTAATTTTAATTAATATAGCTTTTCTGGTACAGCAAAGTAGGCAAAAGAATACTTCGTCTTTCGGCTTTATCCTCGATGAAATAATTTAAATAATTTCTTGATCAGTTTTATTTTTTGCCAGGAATGCATCTTATAGACATTAGATTATACAAACAATAGCTTTTTGATTAGATTTTCATATACCTAAATCAGGTGTGGTTTACGTATTTACGATTAAGTTACAGAATTTTTAAAATTAAAAGCGTTAATAATGATTTCATGACTTAAAAAGTCAATTTTATTTCAATATAAAATGTTGAATAAATAAGAATACTGCATACATGTACTTCTTTCATTCAGACTTACATAAGTAATAACATCCTTATCTTTTGCCATATAGATATATTTCTTTCTTTTACTAATAAAACTTAGTAAAACTTAAACAATAATTCCCTTCAAAAACTAAAATAATAACAAAAATATTAACCTAATACAATAATTGCAATGATACACGTAATAACTCCGCATATTAGATAACCGTCTGCCATATCTGTTGCTGTTTTTAAAGCAACAAATCCAGTACATCGCAATTTCTATTTGTACACGAAATTAGAACATTCGAGATATAGAGTGGAATATACGGATCGATTGTGAGACGGTTAACGGAAATAGTTTCTTTATTTTTGTACATGAATAGTAAGTATTAGTTTATAGTATGACTATAGTAATATGACTATACCAGTATGACCTCGTTGATTTTCTGCAGCTTGTGTATATGTATGTCACAAAAACTTATATCGAACACATAATTAATACATTAATGCCCGTGGGGGGACGGGTTAAGAATACAATTCCCCCCCCCGCCGCTGGGGAGCGTCCCGTAAAAGGCGGGTAACCCAGTAGCTTGGTGGTAGGAGATTCGCTCTCCGACTGGCTCGCGACCACTATCGTGTCAAAGGCGAACCGCCAAACATCTGATGATGTGTTCCGGTTCGATGGCATGTAAGCCAGTTCTCCCTATTCCCACCATTCCCATCCTTCCTCCTTCCTTTTGTCCTACATCCCCGAGGCTGGCAACGCATCCACAACTCTTATGTTGTGGATGTCTATGGGCGAAGGTGACCACTTAACACCAGGTGGACCTTTTGCTCGTTTGCCTCGTTTATTCAATAAAAAAATAAATAAATAATAGAGGTTGTAATTTTATTTTGTTAATTTAAAATATAATTTAAAATTCACGCTGTATCCTGCATACAGCAGGGTAGGTAGAGGGAAACTAATGTTAAGACACTCCGTTCCTCACTCTCATCATGGGGGGACGGGTTAAATGTATTCATTTTCTTCCCTCTGGTGGAAACCGAATTCACAAGCAGTCGTTTTACAAACACACTTTGTGCCTCTGCGCCGCTACTGGCCCAAATTTATCCATTATCATAAAATAAATTTTTATTTCCTTCCAAAATTTCGTACTCCTCGTCCTGCATCATTAATTATCGTGAAAAGAGGTCCAAAAAAGTTCCTCCTTATATTCTTGATTTACCTACCTTTATCTTAAGATTATGCAAAAATATAGTCTTTTCTCTTCTTCGACTTCTGGTTATGTAATCGAGTAACTTTGCCAAATCTAGTTCTGAATATTTGATCTCTAAATATAATTATAAAGATTTAATAAAATTTAAGGAAAGATCTGTAGTTTTCAAATTTATTGATTTATTCGGTTATTTCAGAGACACTAGGCAAAATATAATACTGATAAGCACTGATAAGGCAAACGCCTTATCAAAACAGATATTGGAAATAATTTAAATATAATATTTTTTCCTAGTCTAGGTTGAACCCGCAACTATCGCCTTTACAGCCACAGCCACTGGAGTAAGTCAGAGCCACTGCGCCACGACGACCTCAATATACCTAAAATCTACATAAATATTTAAAAAAAATCCAGGCAATTTCTAAATATTTAAAAATAAATTATTAGAAATTTGTGGCCAGTCGTGGCCCAGTGGCACAAGCGTGTGACTGTAAACGACTGGTTGTGGGTTCGATTCCCACTCGAGGAGTGGAAATTATATTTCCATTTTCTTCGCTCTGGTGTCGAGGTAAAGCGCGGCGTTAAGTTCCGCCACTTAACACGCAAGCCTCCGAATTCGGCGGAAAGTGGGGAACGGAGTGTCTTAACACTAGGTTCCCTCTGCCTACCCTGCTGTGTGCGGGATACAGCGTGAAGGTAAAAAAAAAAATATACATACTAATAATACCATAAACAAATAGGTAAACAAATAACTTATTTTCCGGTTCGTCAAAACCGTAATAAATAATACAGATTGGCCCTACACTGCTGTACATTTTTATACCTCTTAATGTTTTTATTTCCTAACAGGCATATTATAAAATGCGATGGAGCGTTGTATGAGCTCGATTGGTTTTTAAATCGTGTTTATAGTTAGATTTTTTTTAGTTTCTGGTAACATATTTCGTTTAAATTTAACCTATCTTTGGAAATAAGCTTTTAGGGATATCAATTGACGCTTTTAGTTATATGAACGAATGATTAGATATCGTTTTTATATGTATTCATCAGTTATTTATACATATTTTTATTATTTAACAAGGTTTTTTTATTAAACTCAACCTAGAGTATTTTAAAATTATCAACTAAAGCTTTCTGACGGTAATAACTATTGGTTATGGATTTGATTCACGCTTAATAGAATGATTATATTTTTCTTACTTTCATTTTCTCCGCTGAAATAGATAGAAAAAAGTGCAGTGTTGAGATTAGTCTCTCAATACTTGAGAACACAAAAAAGTGCTTATTGTAGTTTATATTATTTTCAAGTTTATATTTATGTACGTAATTTCAGGAAATCTCTCTACCTGTTTTCGTTACGTGAATCCAAAAGGCCTTCCCTATACTTCCCAAGGTTCTAGCTTTTTACGTGCCAAATTCAAATTTTCTACACCCAGTAGCTTAGGTTTTGCGTTGTCTGTACGTGTTTTAATAAACAACAGAAATTTCATATATTATATTAAAAAAAAACTAAATAAATCGATATTCAAATAATAATTTAGATACTAAAATATAGATGAAAACATTATAGAACTTACTACATTTCAATTTCGGACCGAAAATGAGAACGGAGTATCTTAACACTAGGATATCTCGAACTATCGCGTTATGCAAAAAAATATATTTTTTACTACATGATTTGTTTATATAGCATTCTTAGAAATAAATAATAACTACGAAAATAAAACCTTAAAATTCACAAGCGCACTAACAACGTAGAGTGCGTATGAAGGTAGTCATAGGGAGTAATACCGCAATAGAAATAACTATGGACTATGGAGGCACGTGCCTCCCAGTCCGAATAGATTCGGCGTGTTCGTTATTTTTTATAGTAACTTTGACGACTTTTAAGCCTTTATGAGTTGGTATTCGAAAATCCTTTTACGGTTTTTAAGAAATATTCATATTTATTATAAAAAAAAATTTAGAGTTTTTTTAACAAGTCTTAGAATATTAGTTATAATGTAATAACTTTTTTGATGATATTCGTTCAGTTAGCCTTTATCACGTAGTTCATCCGTGGGTGATGGGTTAAAAATATAATTCTTCTCCACTGCTGAGTTTCAGATTTCCGAAAAATGCCGGACCAGTGACTTGGAGGTAGGAGATTCGTTTTACGACTGGCTCACGACCACTATCACGTCAAAATGTCTAATGATTTGTTCTGGTGCGACAACATGTAAGCCAGCCTCTATTCCTACACATTCTTCTCCCTCCTTAACTCCCTAGGCCGACAATGAATCCACAACTCCTCTAACGTTGTGGATGCCCATGGGCGAAGGTAACCACTTACGTAGAAGTATTTTTTGCTTAAAATTAAATATATTATGTATACAAATACGCTTCTGAGTGAGGCTTGTATTGCACTAATGTTTTTTTTTTTTCAGGGAGACTCATCGCAACTTCACTGATGACCTTTGATTCTGAAAAAACACATTTAACGTTACTTGCACGGCAAAAAGTGCCTTAAAATAATGTTAGGAGATTTCCGTGTATTTTTTGATTGGTAGATACATAGACAGATAGACATGAACTCGAAGACACACGTAAAGTCAATAAAAGTGTATATATATACTTTTTTAAATACAACCTATAGTTATTCTACAGACAATTAGACTATTATACTCTAAAGATCAGTATATTTAAAAAAGTAATTGTTTTAAGACGACAGCTATAAAAATACAAACAACAACTACTAAAGGTTGTTTTTATAACAGTAGATATACGTGCTCCTTACAGTTCTTTAGTTATGGTGCTACGAACGTACAAGTTGAGCATTTATCACTTTGCCAATGACACGTTGTAATAGGCATACCTATGTGTTTAACAAATATTAAATAATTGCGCTAACCGCGTAACTTTATATAACTGTTTTGTTATATTACATCCCTCGGGGGTGGATTTTTGAAAAAATAGTATGTTTATGTTTAACTTTGGATTATCAAATACATTTGTGCCAAAATTCATTACAATCGGCCAAGCGGTTTAGATTATTTATATAACTTTCCCTATTTTAACCTTTTAGAGGTTGTATTTTGAAAAAATAAGTAGTCTATGTTTGACCCTGGGTCATTTACTACTTTCATTTTACATTTCATCCAAATTGGACCAGTAAATTAGCCGGGAAAGTGTAACAGACGAACAGACAGACATTCGCATTTATAATATAAGTATGGATTCCATTTTTTCGCTCTGGTTCTTCTCTCTCTCTCTCTCTCTTTTGTAACATAGTAAGGTAGGCAGAGGGAATCTTCTGTTTCCCATTTTCGTCCGAATTCTGGAGGCATTGCGTGTTAAGTGGCGGAACTTAACACCGCGCTTTGTCTTGTAACCACATTGAAGAAAGGAAAATAATTAACTTACGACAATTCCATTAAGTGAGAATCGAACCCACAACCAGTCAGACACCGCCACACTGTACTCCGGTGGCCTCAATGAAAATTTAAATTACAAATAGAAATACAATATAATTAGTAGAACAATAATAGTTATCGCTATAAAACAAGCTTAAATTGCTGTTAGTAAAAAATATTCAATAGACTTAACTGTTATTATGAGCTTGTAAGTATTTTTAATATTAATTATCGGACAATAATGCTGCCATTATTCTATATAAGGCAAGTCACTGTTACAAAAATATAACACAGCTTATGTGCTTTTTCTTAACTTAATGGGAATATTTATTTAATTATGAAAAAAATAACAATTTAATACACACATATTTGGTTCGTTGATGTTTATAAGTCATAAATTAAACAAAATTATAATTGAAAATATGTATCAATGAGCAATTCGCTTGTGAAATTTATAAAAAAATCTATTTATATCCATTTATACCATAATAAAAGGGTCGCAAAGTGTGTCTGTTTGAATATATTTAAGAAATAATTTAGAGAAATAAAAAAACAGTGAATAGAATATAAATCTATAACACAATATTTGAAATAAAAATAATAATATTTTGAAATATTTCTCTTTCATTGGCGGAGGAAGAGAAAAACGTTAAGTTAAAATTAAAAAAACACACAACAGTATGAAATTTCTGATGTGGAAGACTTTAAAGGGTGTTATTCATAAGTTTGGGTCTAAGTTTCAATGTAAACAGGTGGTAGAGACGTCATGAAGTAATCAAACGGAGTTGCGGTCATCAACCAGCATAACATAGTAGGTATAAGAAATAAAAGATAAATAAAAATATTTTGCTTGTGTATTGCAAAATTAAATATAACAAATATTTTTATAGCGTGTTATTGTCAATCATTACTTTTTACAATTTTATAATGTGTTCGGCACTATGCAATGTAAATAGAAAATGGGGTGACTGAACACTAACTTTCAAAATTCTCATTAGCTGGTAAAATATAAAAAAACACATACCTAAATCACTTTTATATTAAAAACCAAAAATTTATGAGCTGTTATTTTTTCATTGTATACTGTAGACCTAGATTTGAAATACATCCATGATAACTAAAATTCAAGTACGTTACTGGTCAGCTGTCAGACAGTATCACTCAGTAACATCCTCCAGTCCGCCGCGAGGGTTGGTTTCGTAAATACAATTCGTCTTACGAATACGTACATACTTAGGTATAGAAGGTTGAAGTATAGCATAATATGGTTGAAGTGATTTGTTTAATATTCAATGTCATTGACATTTCTGCAATGTGGGTACGAGCTTTATTAACCACTATATTGAAAATTCGACGATGTGATGAAAAATGCTTGCAAAAGTATATTTAAATAAAGATATTTTGAATTTTAGGTAGAGAAAATCTAGAGTAAAAATTGTCCACTTTCCATTTAAATTCAATATTATGTTTTGAGTGGTGGACTACATCGCCGCGCGTCTGTCGTACTACATAAATTAAAATTATTTTTAAATAAAATCATTTCTTCTTTTGAGAACCAAACCTTCAAAATTTGGTATTTGCACTCAGTACGCACTATGTCCCATTGCGCTACGATGGCATACTGTTAGACTAAATTTATCAAATAGATATTTAATATATTTCTTTACAAGAGGTAGAAAAAATTGATGGTAACAATTTCCATTTAAACTATAAAAAGAGTAAGGTAAAGTTAACTAGGATAACTTACTGAATAAAATGAAAAATCGATTTCTCATTAGCCATTTTCTATCTGTTTATCTATCAAACAATATAAGAACATCTTGCAAGGCTATTTTGATCGACTTCCAATTTCTAACTTTACGATGTGCAAGAATCTGACGTCTGTACCAAGATGTCCAGAATAAAGAAAAAAATACTGTTTAATATATTATTTAAAGATTATGTTTTTACAACTATAATCTTTATCTATAAAAATAGAAGCAGTTGTGGTGTATGTATGCATCAAATAAGCTTGTACAGTTAAAAATATTCACTATTTTATGGCAAAGCTACCAAATGAGTATATTATATTCCATATAACAAATAACAAGGTAGGTAATCTATACTATTTGCACGTCGCCATACTCCAATATACGATGAATTATGTGAACTACAGTAGTATATTATATCAAAACAATGACCTAATAAATATTATAAATGAGATCAAAACATAATCATCAATTTTCAAAGTTTTGCAACTCCGAAACAAAAGTAATGGGAATCAGATAAAAGTTGATTAATCTGCGAACGGAGTTCCGCTTCTTATTATAATAAACTAATTAATGATGGAACGAACAATTCATTATAGAAGCAAAACTGCCTTCCGAACAATAATGATAATGAGTGTAATTAATTACAGGAAGTTGGTTCAAGACGTACCGAGTACAGCGAACAGCGAAGACGTCTTGTAGATGGCGGAGGAGGTATTTTTTTGTTTTGGTTTACTTTCTAAAATTTGCTGCGTAAAATGTATATATTGGTTTTGGTAGAGAATTTTTTGTATTTAGTATACTTTGTATAAAAAAATACGAAATACTTTTCGAAAATATAAATATAATAAACAATAATTTTAGTTGTAAGGATAGATATTCTATGTTGTACTTCAAAATCAGGAAATTATAGCTATACATAGATTACTTTCCGGCTCTTCTACCTGATTAAAATAATAATAATCTTATATTTCATGTACTGGCTGAGCAAACTTAACGCAATAGTGCGTTTAATCAAACTATAGAAATGAAAGATTTTTCTACGAAGAACGAAACTGCTAACCGCCATATTAGTAAAAAAAAATTGTCTACCGTTCCTCAAAAAACAAATATTAAAAGAAAACATTATAAAACTATTATTGTAAAAATCTATAGAAACAGCAATGATAATAAGGTGTTACAAGAAATGTATACTTAAGCCAACAAGTGGAACATTATAGTTCCATAATTAATGTTCATCATTATTATCCTTTAAAGGAAAACAGTTTTTGCTTTCATCAAATATAGTATTTTTAATTGAATACATAAATATATAAAGGTATATTAATAAAATTAGTTTTTTAGCTTCACGCTAGAAATAAGTACACTTTTATTTTCAACTTACAGTAGCAAGCTGGGTAGTGTTAAAGCATTCCGTTCTCCTTACTTCGAGACAAAGATTGTTAAATAGTGGAACTCAAAGCAATTTGTGTTATCCACACAGGGGAGAAATAAAAATTATACTGAGTGTAATTATTACCCTGAGACACTGTCATACTGCGCTTTGGTCTCAGAGGTTTTGGAAATATAGATAGCTACCTTTTCGATCAATTACTCAATATAACTCTCTTCTAGTAATACTCTTGTAGTTTCAAGAATAACTTACTACTACTTACCAATTCAATGTTACTTTTTTAAATTATTACATTTATTATGCCGCATCCACTCCAAATCACTTCATGTGACAAAGGGTGCGAGGAGGTCAGCCCGTTGTCGTGCTACTGATGGCTTTAATCATTATTTCTTACTACTAAAATTAAATTTAAAAATGTATTATTATAATTATTATATATGTGTTATATTTGATGTATTGCTTAATAAAATGAAATCGTAATGCAGTAATGATTATTTAGGCTGTACGTAGGTACATATTGGAGGTAAATTCATATTTTTCTTATTTTTTAAGTTTGGTTGGGCAACTACGACATTCGACCCCACCACACATCCTACAGTTTTTATATAATTTGTAAAAATCGGACAATGAAGTGGTTTGCCATTGAGTACCTTTTAGCTGCCTTACTAAACGCGGGAGATGTGTATAGATATAAAACAAATAAACTTGATCTTTAGACTGGTTAATGTATTAAAATACATATTTTTGTTAGCTTAATTCTCTTTCTCGCACAGCTGGGCACAGATCATAATATCAAAATATTGCATTCTCTACGTTTCCATCTGAATTTGGGACAATGCTTGTAAGCGAAATTTAATGTCGCGCTTTGTCATTTCTGAGCAGAAAAATTAAAATAAATAAATTATAATCATTGTACCAAATGAGATTTGATCTTAACTCACTAACTCCTAAACCTACCTTTACCTTTCTATCAAAAACAGGTCATGAACAAGTACTTGTATCTAAGTATAAGTAGTTTCCACCACATGAAGTACAATTAATAATGCTTATTAATGATACAGACTCTAGCTCATCATCACGATCTCTAAATAATTACGCACATCCTTATTAATCATCAATATTGTGTTCAAGAATCAATTTATACGTACGTATTTTATTGCTTTCAATTTCTGTGCTGCAGAAATTCATATGCTATTACTATGCCGTTCAAGATTTTCGATTTTTTATTCGCAACTTTACAGTTTTCCCATTTAGCAGGTCCGTCTGAAAAAATCTAGTGCCAGGACACTCTATTTCCCACTTTCCGTTCGATATTATGATATTATGTGTTAAATGAAGGAACACAATACCGAGTCTTGCCTTACCAAATCGAAAAAAATGACTATAATGTATTTAAATATAATCATTTCTTCGAATGGGAATCGAACCTATAAGCAATCGCCTTTAAAGTCAGACGCTGTTAATACGCCACGATGGCCTCTAATCTTTAAATCATAAATAAATAAAATAAATATAATTTTGCATTAAGTGAGATACATGTTGCTAAAGCAACAACAGGCCTTCTTATATTTATAAGTAGCCACAAAGAAAACAAAAGGTAAAATACCGTTTTCGGCCAGCTGTTGCGAAGTGGCACAAAATGTGGCTGTACACGCGACTGGTTGTGGGTTCGATATATCATAAATATTTAATATTTCCATTCTCTTCGCTGTCTCAAAGTCTCAAGGCAAAGCTTTGCAGCGTCCCACCACTTAACACGCAATGCCTCAGAATTCGGAGGATAATAAGGAAAGGAGTGTCTTAACACTAAGTTTCCACTACTTAACCTGCTGTGCGCGGGATACAATGTGAAGGTAAAAACAAAACTAAAATCCATAAAGAGATAGCCACACGTCGTAGTTAAGAATCATTCAATAAAATATTCCTTTAATGTTGGTAATAAAGGTTTATACAATAATATTCGATACCGTATTGACCATTTATCATTTCGTGTTTCAAAGGTTACGTATAGGTCACTCTCATGATATACCACTAACGACTTTAATGATTATGAAGCAGCTTACCGCTTTTTCCTGCATAACATGGTAGCCAGAAAGAACCTAGTGTCAAAATACTCCGTTCTAAACTTTACGCTCGAAATTGAGACATTGCATGTTGAGGTGCAGTACGTATTCAACGCTGTGTGTTATCGTAGGAACCAGAGCAGACAAATGAAAACTATTTTAAATATAATAATTTCTCTACTACGAAATCGAATCTACAGCCAGAGTTACAGTCGGGCGCTTTCCGACTAAATCATCGGTCTCTAGTAATTATTACGTACAATAATTTAAATGAAAAGAATTTTGATGAATTTACAGTATTATAGTTTTAAATTTTTACTTGAATTAGTAATACCCTCGATATTAGAGGTCATAAGTGTAACATGGCTTACCACCGGCAGTGTTTCCAGGTTGGTACGGCATGGGTACCTTCAAAAGGCGCGCTTACCTCCAGTGATTCTTAGGATATGCATTTTTTTAAAAAACCTATAAATAATTGGACGTAACGGGACTCGAACTTGTACCTCTTCAAAACCGTCCATGCGCACTGACCGCTAAGCCATACGTTAATATAATAATTTGTAAAATATTTATTCAAGGTCAAGGAGAAAGTCAATACACTGTCTATACCACGCTGTAAATCAATAATTACTTAAAGATCGATTGCCATCCATGTATTTATAGAAACATTCTAAAACAGGGGTTAAGAACATGTAGCAACGAGTTTATTCAAAGCTTTTTGGCGGGACAATATCACTATCACTTCTTTCTTCTTTTACCTTATAATTCTTTTTATAAAACGATTTAAATAAATTTGGGGAAAACCATGGCCCAGTTGCACAAACATGTGACTGTAAATGTCTGGTTGTGAGGACACTCGAGGAGTAGAAATATTTAGGTAATATTTCCATTTTCTTAGCTCTGGTATTGAGCAAAGCGCGGCGTTAATTTCCGCCATTTAGCACTTAATGCTTCCAAATTCGGCGAGCGGTGTACAGAGTGTCTTAACACTAGTTTCCCTCTGCCTAACCCTGCTGTGTGCGGGATTCAGCGTGAAGTTAAAAAAAAAAAATGATTACATTTAAACTATTTTCATTCCCTCATTTTGGTACCCATATGGCGAGCTCTGCCCATAAACACCGAATATCTCGATTTCAAGCGAAACGTAGAGAACGGGGTGTTTTGACACCAGGTTCTTTCTGACTAGACAGAGGAAGCCACAACCCCTCGCATTAACAGTCAGACGCTGTCCCACTGCGCCACGACGGCCTCATCTGTCAATCTAGTTCGAAATCCTATATATATAATATATATAGTATGCATGTTTGTATAATATATTTCATGTCCTGATTCAGCTAAGTTGTAAGCGTAATTTCCGTTTAAAGCTTCAAATGTATGTGATATATTCTGCAAAGTACATATTATAATTTTGACTATTCAAATACTGAAGAGAGCTTTAAGCTTTGTGTTATATAAATTAAACATATAGAAAATTATTAATTGAAAAACTTTTATCTATTATATATATATAAAGTTGGTCGCAGAGAGCTTTCACACATTAGTAAGTTTTAGATCTACTTAATAAAATAAAACCCTCTATTCATGATGTTAAAGTGCGTAATTGAATTAATTACCCACACTATGTATTAAGTAATATTCTGGAATAAAAAAAGGTAAACCTTCTAGTGGCCAGTCGTGGCCCAGTGGCACAAGAGTGTGACTGTAAACGACTGGTTGTGGGTTCGATTCCAGCTCACGGAGTGGAAATTATATTTCCATTTTCTTCGCTCTGGTGTCGAGGTAAAGCGCGGCGTTAAGTTCCGCCACTTAACACGCAAGCCTCCGAATTCGGCGGAAAGTGGGGAACGGAGTGTCTTAACACTAGGTTCCCTCTGCCTACCCTGCTGTGTGCGGGATATAGCGTGAAGCTATTTATTTATTTATTTATTTAGTCATGACTTTTTTTGTAGCTCATCGATTCTTTTCCTCTTCCCTCATTTCGCTTAGCAAGATAGTCAGATTGAAAATCAAGACATTGTGAGCTGAGTGGTGGATTCAACGCCATACTTTGATTTTAAACATGTTTGACTGAAATGTTTGGAGGTATTGGTTTTCAAAAAAAAAAAATCGTTCGATGGTCGTAAGTGAATGGAATCTGGGGACCGAGTGATTTGTCAGCAACATAGTTTTTTCTAAACTTATAAAACTTATGAGCCATATGAGGCATATTATGAAAGTAAAGGTTATAGAAAGGTGAGAGATTTTGACTCTCGACAAGCTTTTCGCACTCGTGCCTTTCCTTAACTTTTAGTTAAGTTTACAATTCATTGCATGAATTCTAAAGTATACTCAATAACAAATTCCATTTGGAGAAGAGCGTCTCCTAGTAAGCTTAAAAATGATTTCAGACCGGAAGCGTCCCGTCGTTATCTTTTTTCTTCTTCCTTTCTGCCTCGTGTTGTTTGTGCGATGTTTTACTCAAAGTCAAAAGTTACAGGCTATAAGCTTCTGGCATACAAAACTATACAATAAGAACTGCAAATAATCTCCTTTTAGTAAGAAAGAAGTATCAATTAAACAACAGTCTATTGCCACTATCTAAACAGCTAACATTTGAGATCTTTTGGTCTTTCCCATATTAGGAAGCATAACCTTTAGGGAAGATTCCCTTCATATTTTCACTCTATATCATACACATTTTATAACCTTATAAAGGCATATAAAGCAAAATATGAACAACCTACTTTCAGTACAACATTATTAGATCTGGCTACCCGTATCGTGTACCAGAAAACTAATTACCATTGAATATTGCATCAAATCTTAGCTATAAATTGGTAACACGTTAAAAGCATCAGTTAGCAACTACCTGCGAAGTGAACTAGGGCCACATAAAGAGGCGTATGAACGCTCATTAGGTCCGCGGTATCGTCCATAAATACATTATCGCGGGGTCTTGGGGAGGGGAGGGGGGCGAGGCGGGTTATCGAATTAAAACTTCACTAGCAATAGTAGAGTTGAACACCGTATTAATACACCATGTATAATTCGTGCGCTTGGACAAACTTGGTTTGCTCCACTTGAGTCTCGTGTAATAGTTTATAATTATGTAAATGTATGAAGGTTTATTCACTTTTTTTATGATTTAAGGGGAAATTAAATTTTGTTTTGTTATATTGGCGGTGTTAAGTTACGGTTAAATACCGTAACGTTTTGATTTCGAGCGGAAATTGAATAGCGGAGAATCTTGACACTAGATCTTCTCTAATCGCCCGTTATGCGGAAAAATTATGACAATTATATAGACATTATTATGTCTTTCATTAAAATATCTCACGTGTCATTTAATTATACATATTTTACTAAGCGCCTTAAATATTAAAAGATCGCGTAAATGGTGTGCATTCATTGTAGGTACTTATTTGCCACTGCATAAATTTGTATCAATTAGAATTTCAAACTAAACGTTTAATTATGCTTGCGTAAACGCACTTGCGTTTTTTATTCCTTCACTCTCATAATTCGATATACTCCAGAGCATTCTGATATAATCAGTGAGAAAAAAATTACACATGTTACATTGCTTGCAACAAGTTAGTATTACTAAGTATTACTTATAGTGGAAAGTTAGTTAATACTTTTAGTAAAAGAATGTAATTAAAATTAACCACAATTATTATCTACGTTCAAAACTCGGCAATGACTTCTCTCACTTAATACGCAATGCAACGCAATGTCTCAAATCACACGAAAAGTGAAAAACAGAATGTCTTGAGGCTAGATATTTGCTGACTAGCCTGTTTGGGGAAAAGAGCACGGTCTAACAAAAAAAATATACATTTTTGTTGAAATTTTATTTGCAGTAATTAGATCAATTTTGTATATTATAATGTCTACTGAGTTTATCGACGATTAAACAGTTATTTATAAAAAATCGAATAATTCTAATTTTAATAATTCTGGCATTAACATTTGGGACCGCTTAACTTTGTTTCAACTTCACACTTTTCTCCGCACAAGGATAATCAGAGATTGCCTAGTGTCAAGACACTCCATCCCCCACTTTCATCCATTCAATTACACTTACGGTGTAATATTTTTTTTAGCTTCTCACTATATCCCGTACACAAAATCGTAGGCGAAGAGGGAACCTAGTGTTAAAACACTCCGTTCCCCCCAATAATAAAGACAATATGATTTCTAAAGGTACAATATTATTTCTTATAATATAATTACAAAGTTATTATAATATAATAAGATAAAGATAGTTTTAGTAATATATTTAATGAAATGAGGCAAGTAGAGGATACCAGTGGGCGGTGAGGCGGGCGCGGGAGCGGGGTCGCGGGGCGCGAAGGAGCGATCGAGGTAAGGGTACTGGCTACGTAATTAGATTTTCAAAGTCCGAATACACTGCTCGTACTTGTCTTCATAATAATGTGGACGGACTGTGTCGTGTTGATACTTTTGATTTTAATGGGAATTATTTTATGGTTTTTATGTTAGTTAAGAAAAATAGTTTATACTAAAAAAAAAGCGTTTTGCTCTTTTGTATTGACATTAAGTAATGTTTAATTTCTGATTAGAATTTAAATAAAGCAGCTATACGCTTCTCTGTATTTAGTTTTATAATTACATGTAATCAAAATGACTTTTTTATTTCTTATAATATAATTATTTAATTTATTTTTGAGTGGAAAAAAATGTCCTTTGACAAAGAGAATATATTGGCCATTTTGGTATATCAACTTATTCCTAAGGATATCCTTCAAATAAAATGGATATTTATAAGTGCTCTAAAACTTAATTCAATTTTTACCTTATATAAAAACAAGTAATTACTATGTGAAGCCAAATCAAATGGAACGTAATAATTGTACAATTAAACATTAATTTGAATATTTGTAAGTGCCATTCAAACATAAGTATAAGAAAAACACTTTTAGAAAACCTTGATAACCTTAGAAATATTCCTCATATTATATAGCTTTAAAAAAAATCAGGAGAAAAGTGAAGAACAGAGTGTCTTAACACTAGAAATATCTGTGAAATATAATAAATTTACACTCCAAATTACCCAAATAACGTAACCAACGTAACAGACTAACAAAATACCAGTATCAAAACGTTTCGCCAGCAACTTAACATCGAGGTATCGGATATTTAGTTTGCTTTGGGCCGGCGGGGGGAGGCTAAGTCCAACTATAAATTAGGAAGGGTACAGTTTCATTAATCACCCATACGCCGTTATTATTAATTAACCCCCGTTTCGAACTATCGCCCGCATTAAATATCGACCGGTAGCTGCCAATGTCAACTCTTTCATGTCTTAGTTTCAATGTTTGCTATTTCATTTAAGTTACTTTAAATAATTGCTTAAGGATTTGGGAATATCGCTGTAGTGTAGTGGGTAATGTCTAAGTTAGTATGGATACGTATTTCATTCCCGTTTGAGAATATTTTTGAATAAAGCGAATGCTTATTAAGACAGACAGAGATTAACGCTGCATGTTGAGACCCGTAACAGGCAATATAATACACAAGTAAATATAAAAACAAATAACAATATAATAATAAGAAAAATGGAAGCTTCATGTGCTTCATATGGTATACTTTCACTCCGTTTTCGACTCTAATTCGAAAAATTGCGTATTGTGTAGAAGAACTCCACGCAAATCCTTGTGTTTCTGCAGAAAATGAAAATGAAGATAAATAATCCTGCCACATGGCATTGAACCCACAATCGTCTCGATAGTTTCCTATACTTTTTCTACCTATTAATAAAATACATAAAAAATATTATTATTATACTCATTACTGTCTATGTCTCATTACTATATATGCAATTGAATCGTAGATTGTAAGCCTCTGTCGATGTCTACGATGTTTGTTAGCGTAGAGTGAGGTTTTACGTTTCGAGGTGAGGTGTTTCGAAATGACTACAGGCAACTAAGAGGTACGCTACTCTGTCCTTTACAGCTTCACAGTTTTTCCGGTATAGAGCAAGGTAGTCATAGTCAGAGACAGCCAAGATATTCCGTTATTCCGTTCTCCAATTTCGATCCGTAATCGAGACATTGCGTATTAAATGGGGGAAATCAACTCCGTGTTTTGTACTAGAGCGTCGAAAATAACCTCATTTAAATATAATTATTCAATCAGGAATGAATGAAACCTATATCCTATCGCGTTTACGACTTTAAGACGGCACCGTGCTACTGCGCTACCATGACCTCGATCCAACATTCTATCCAGTTAAGAAACATTGTGCGTTGAACCGTTTAAAATGATTTTGCGCTTATTTTGGTCTAGCCAATCTGTATAACTATCTGTACAATAACTTGAAATAACTCGCAAGGTTTAGTTAGGGATTTGAATTCACTGATACGTTAGACTTAAGTATAATAAGAGCGTTCGAAATGATTAATAATTAAATTAAGGGGCCGTTGTGGCCCAGTGAGACAACATTTGACTTTAAACACAACAATTGTGGGTTGAAATCTCAGGGGAACGATTATTTTAAAATTATTTTCAATTCTTCAATCAGGTACCTAAAACAAACCGCGGCGTTGAGCTCTGCCACTCAAAGCACTCAAAGCTAGCTGTTATATTAGCCCTGTAGGATAATTCTAAGTTCTTTGTTATAAGCAATATTCTACAATATTACGATTAATACTATAGAGGCCAGTCGTGGCGCAGTGGTACAAACGTGTGACTGTAAACGATTGGTGTGAGTTCGATTTCCACTCGGGGAGTGTAAATATTTAATATTTCCATTTTCTTCGCTCTGGTGTCGAGGCAAAGCGCGGCGTTACTTAACACGCAAGGCCTCCGAATTTGGCGGAAAGAGGGGAACGGTGCGTCTTAACGCGTAAAGATAAAAAAAAGTATTAATATCTTTATAAGTATAATTTTCAAAGTTCTATTTCAAATACATTACCCCAAATGCATTTCTAACCCACACTTATTTTATACTGTCGTGTCACGTCAGACATGTCTCATAAATTAATTATTAAAAAATGAATTGAGACCGACGTAGCGCAGTGAGATAGCATATGTCTGTAAGAGCGATTGGTTCTAGGTTTGATTCTCGCTTGAAGAAACGATTATTATTAAATTACTTTCATTTATCGTCTCCGGAACCTAAGACAAAGCCCCACGTTATATTTCACTACTTGACACACAATGCCTCAAGTTTTCAGACGGAAAGTAGAGAGTGGAGTGTCTTGACTAGACTAGATTCTCTTTAATTACCCAGTAATGGGAAAAAAGCGTGAGGTTGAAACGAAAATAAGTAATTAAAAGTAGCATAAATAGGTTTTCTAATCATATAAAATGACTTTATCGAATCGAAAGAACCAATTACACTTTCAATATTACTCGTTGAAGGCGAGATTGTCACTTCATAAGTAAAGTTAATCCACTTGAGCCTTATTAGCTCGATTTAAATAAATGATAACGTTAGTTACGTTCTGCACTATAAAAATATTAAAGAAATTAATTATAGTACCAGGCAATAAATAATGCACATCGTGCTTAGAATGAAACAGTCGGTCAGTTTCCGTTTCGTAGAGCGCTGTCTTTGTCACTCAGTTGATATGTGACGTTTCTCATTGATATTATTTTAAGCGACCGAGACAACGCTCTACGAAGTCGAAGCTAACCGACTGTTTCATTCTAAGCATCGATGTGCATTATTTATTGTCGGGTACTATAATTTAATTATTCTTATTGTCCACATTTTTTTGGACTTTACGCTATTCAGGGTAGACGGAGGGATCTTAGTGCTAAGGTACTCTGTTCTCCCTTAGTAAACATATTTTTAGGTGTACATATACAATTATATACCTAACAGTTGAGTGCATAATCCACTGAAAATAGATTTTAGCCTGTAATTATTACGCGACGCCATCGTGGCGCAGTGGCAGAACGTTTGAATCATCGTATTTACAGCCAAACGTTTGTAAGTTCGAACTCAATTTAGGGGAGTTATAAATTATTTAATTTTCTCACTCTGATTATAAGAAACACAGAGTAAAGTGAAGACCGGAGGGCTACGAGCTATCATGCTACGTTCTCTCTGCCAACCCTGCTATATGAAAAAAATCTGAAGCAAAGCAATAAAAAAATGTTTTTAATTATTTTTTTTTAACACTACACCATTATTTAGTACCCATAGTATACCAAAATATTTTAAATTATTTAATGTTATTTAATCAATAATTGACATCTCTAACTGTCACATACATATCACTTAATTTAACCAACTAATACAAACTATTATAAAGTGGTAATCATCACAAAAAACACATAATTCACTAAGCAAAGGTCAAAGCGGTCAAGGACTAGTTCACAAAGAATACTCGTATAAATCTTTATAGCACTCGTCGTATTATCATATTTGCTAATAATTAACTGTTTTACATACAAAAACATGAATAAATAAAAAAATAATTACTTCAACTTCAACGCAATATATAATTATGTTATATGGTTTTAACATTTTACTCCATTGTTATTTTAAACTGCTGCTTTAGTAGAATTTGAATAGAATAATGACTTTTTTTACAACTTTACGCTTTTTCGCGCATAGCCAAGTTGCCTAGTGGGGCCAGTCGTGGCAAAGTGTGACAAAGCGTGAGTGTAAAGCGACTGGTTGTGCTTTCGATTCCCACTCGAGAGGTCGATATGTTTAATATTTCCATTTTTTTAGCTTTGGTGTCACTTAACACGCAATGCCTCCAAATTCGGCGGAAAGTGGGGAACGGGTTGGTTTAACACTAGGCTTCCTCTGTCTACCCTGCTTTGCGCGGGATACAGCGTGAAGCTAAAAAAAACGTGATTTTTCATTTATTGAATTGATATATTAGTTGAATTTAATCAATTGTCTGTGAATACAAGATCGCTTTAAAAATGCATTGCAGAATTCAATCCTGTGGACAGAAGTAATAGTAATAGAATAATAATAAAAACTATAGCACTAATTTCTACAATATACTTTTACAAGGAACAACAAACGTTATACTAATAAGTAGTACTAGGTAAGTCCATCGTCGCGCAGTAGAACAGCGTAACAGTGAACCCGATTGTTGTGGGTTCGATTCCCACTTGTAGAAATAATCATAATTAAATTATTCTCAGTTCTCCCTTCATAAAATTTTAATGAAGATAATGTACCTATAGATTATATGAATACCTATATATACACGACTAGTTAATAATTCATATCATCCCGACAGTATATCCGGTGCCTACGAAGGCAAATGTAGAAAACCGTCGTTAAAGTTTTAGTTAGTAACCACAAGTTACTAATTATACCGTAGTTATCTTATAAAGATATATTATTATAATGTATATTATGTTTTTACATTATATTACAGTAACCTGTGGCGCAGTGGGATAGCGTCTGATTGTAAAATAGTTTGGATCCAGGTTCGTTCCCCTGTCGGAGAAGTGTTTTTTTTATAACTCCATGCTATGCCCCGCACACAGCAGGGTAAGTAGAGGGAATCTAGTAGTGTTAAGACACTCTGTTCCCCATTTTTGGCTGAGTTTTTGGAGGCATTGCGTGTTAAGTGGCGGAACTTAACGCCGTGTTTTGCCTCGACACCAGAGAGAAGAAAATGGAAACATTAAATATTTCCATTCCTTCTTTCCATTTCTTTAAAATCTTAGATCTAATCCGCAACAAAGTAGAACAGAAAATAGGAAATATAAGCAAGAATATTACAGTCATTTCAGCAGGTTTTAACCTGCACATTGTAAAAAGAGTCAAAACATGAAAAATGACAAAGAATATAGAAAAAATATACTTTCTAACAAGTTCTAATTATGTTTAATACGTGTGATGTATTAAAGCAAATATTGTATAACGTAAATTATACGATACGGATCATTGAGTCAACTCGTTTTCAACCCGCATCTGTCATTACAATAGTGGTAATCGATTAATTATTACAAGTACTTAACTTATAATAATCGATTACATATTTTTTTACTTTAAACATCTGTCATTGTTGCAATATAAAAAAAATAGTAATCCTAAAGCAACCCTACGCTGTTTCTCGCGTAGCGGGGTAGTCAAAGAGGACCTTCAGACACTCCGTCCTACACTTATCTTTATTTATCCAAAAACATATAGGCGAAATGTCTCAAATTCGACAGAAAGCGGAGAACGGAGTGTCATGACCATAGTTTCTCTTTGTCTTATTTGTTATAAGCGTAAAATTATGTTCATTTCCTCAAATATATCAAATGAAGCCTGACGTTAAGTTCCATCACCTAACAAACTATCACCGATTTCAGTTCAAAATCGTAGTTCGAACGGAGTGTCACAAGACAATTCTCTCTGCCTACTCTATTAAACGGGATAAAGCGTGACGCTTTTATAACATAATGTTAAACAGCGGAAATAAACGCCCATACATTATTATCTTACGTCATAAAATAATTAACAATTTATAAATTATTTAAGTAGTTGTTTGCAAAGTACTATTAACAGCCATTAAATTACAAGAATACATTGTTGAAGGTAATATATTAATGTTAATCATTTTAAGCGTGTACTTTTTTTGTTGTAAGTAGGTAGCTATGTGAGTTAAGAACAGTGCGTGTAAACATGTGGTTGTGCGTTTCCACTGTCATGTTAGACTAAAGAAAATAAAAATAAATTAAAAAGTATAATAAGTATATAATAAGTATAAATTTTAAAGTGTTATTCCACATATAGGAAAATTGAAAAAAACCATTTAAAGAAAACGTATAAAAAATTGAATACGAATAGGTTCGAATCCCGCTGCGTTCAATTTTTTATACGTTTTCTTTAAATAAAACTATAATTTTAATTATGTAGATTATTAAAGTTGTCTTTATTCATAAAGTTGTCATATATTTTTATTTCTTTACTATTAGTAAATTATATTTACGCTATCGTGTTATATAAGAGATGACTAACTGAAACTTCTTGCAATTGAACTCCTTCTAACAAAATCTAAAAATAACGTAAAGCGAAGCGAATTTCTTGCTTTACCTATGGAGAATGGAGTGTCTTGACACTTTTCCCTGACCTACTGTGCGTTAAAAAAGGAACAGGTGTCTTTTTAAAAAATATATACATTTGGACCCTTTCCAAGTGGCCAAGGTTTAAATATTGCGTTCAATGTTTATACGTTTTCTTAAACAAATAACACTTTTAAAATAATAAAATAAAAAAATAACTTACCTAATTAAGTAAACACAAAACAATACTGATTATTTCTACTAAGTCATTTAATACGATACTCTAAACACAAAATTCAATATATTTCCAACAACAACAATGGAAACAAATTTAATGAGCTCCTAACATCCGTAATTAGATAGGCGTGAAATTAATATAGTTTAAAACAAAGCACCTTCTAACTCGGCTTTCCTCGCATTAGACACTAAAACAATGTATGGGCGTAGATTCCGTATCGATAAGATTTATAGTTTAATTTTGTGTAGCTTGTAGTCAAGGTTAATGTATTTTTTGTGGGTAATTTAAATTTAATTTACTTACTTTAGTTGTTTTTGTTTAGCAGGTGTCACGAGTTTGATGCTAGCTCGTAATACAAAAGCAGCTTTACGCTTTTTCACGTATTGTCGTCAAAGAGAGTGGCGGAACTTAACGCCGCGCTTTGTCTTAAGTACCAGAGCAAAGAAATGAAAATTTGAATATATTTCTGCCTCTGAGTGGAAATCGAAGTCACAACCATCGCGTTTGAGTCAAATGTTGTCAAATGATACTAATAGCATTATGGAAGCAAGTCAAGTGGGGAACGGAGTGTCTTATCACTAGGTTCCCTCTGCCTACCCTGCTGTGTGCGGGATACAGCGTGTGAAGCTATAAAAAAAAAGAAGCAAGTCAATTTCGTCTTAGAATATTATTTCAAAATCAACATGAAGAAAAAACCACTAGCACGTCACTACGGTCTATTTTTCACTCATAGACAAGTTTTAACACAATCCATATCCGCCTCTTAACTAAGGTCAAAAAAGCAACTGTAATATTTAAATAAATATTTCCTGGAGTGAAATATCAACCTATAACTCTCGCCATTTTACATTTTTTTCCATTGTCGTTTCACATTTACATTTCCTTGACTTTTATCATAAAGACCATTGTGACGTATTGGGACAAATAGTACAAGCGTCTAACTGTAAATGCGATGGTTGTAGGTTAGTTCCCATTCAGAGGAATAGACAACTACTCAATTAGCTTTGTTAAGACAAAGCGCGGTATAACGTGCGGTCATTTAATTCGCAACGTCACGAAGTATGGAGGGCGGAGAGTTTTGACATTAAATTCTCTCTGTCTACGTTACTACGGAATGAAGCCTGAAACTGCATTATTGTGAAAGAAGATTAGTATAAAAAAAACAGTTATCGTTTAAGAAAAATGCATAAAATGATAAACGATTTTTCTTTTCAGATCAACACTTTATATACACATATGTAGATACATACGTACATAACTATTTATAAACTAGTAGCATATTGATTAATTTGTGACTGACACCGTTTACTACAGTTTAGGTGTCGGTTTCGTTGCAATTTATACTGGACGGACTCAAAGTAAACGTAAGGAGCTACGTAGCACCTATGTGATCCGTTTTATAAGAGTCCTTTATTTACTTATTCTTTAGTTAGTTACATTTGTCAAGGTAATTCATAAGTTTATAAAAGTAACATTTTGATATTTAAGCACTAATTTATATTCATAACATATCATACAATGTCTCAATTATATTGAGTTTGAGGTCACTCGGGGCGCAGAGGCACAAAATTGTAAACGCGACTGGTTGTGGGTTCGATTCTTACTCAGGGAAATATTTAATATTTCTATTTTGTTCACTCTGGTGTCGAGGCAAAGCGCGTTTAAGTTCCGCCACTTAACACGCAATGTCTCCAGAATTCAGTGAAAAGTGGGGAACCGCGTGTTTTAATACTAGACTTAATACTAGGTTACATCTGCCTACCCTGCTGTGTACGGGATATAGCGTGAAGCTAAAAAAATGCTGAATCCCTTTATTTCGAAAAAACTCAGTATCAAAACAATCCAATCTCTACCAGAAATCGAATTTCAAGTAATAGGACTGGACGCATCGCTTTGCCTTTGCATCAAGAAAATAATTTTAATATAACCGTTCCCACAACTGGAAGTCAAACCTACAGTCACCGCGTTTGTAGTAGATGCTGCCACGTTTTACCACAATAGCTTCTATTTGAAAAAGTAAATTTATTTCAAATACGAAACAGAAATGTTACCAACTCTATATAATCAAAAACTTTAACATCAAAACAAGTTACTTAACTTCCAAAACTTAATAAATCTGCATTACAGAATTAGAAGGTCTAATCAATACAACAAAACAATTTACAGATACGCTTACGTACGTTGCCGGCTGCAGTGAGCAAAGCTATAGCTAGCCAACGATCCGTCGACTGACCCCACCCTTATAAATAATAGTGGTAAGGCCCCCCTACACCCCTTAAGGGTAACCTACCCTCCGGATCTCATTTCCAAATTGCATTTCGAAACTGAATCTCGACTTTACAACTTAAAGCTACCGTTCGATAAACTACCCTAAGAAATATCACTAAGGTTTATATTGTTTCGTTGTTTTAAGATCTAAATTTAGTGCTTACTTGTAAGGTCATAACCTAAGAAGGGGCTGCTACCCTGTACAAGCACTAACTCGTATAATGAGATATGATAATAAACGCTTCAGTTGAATATTGATGTTGAGAAGTTAGGGATGCACTCAGCGTATTTACGGCTGAATCTCGCTAATCATAAATCTTGGCTAATAAATTAAATTAATAATTCAATAAGCTTGCCTTTTTATTAATATTAAGTATTTTATAAATTGTTATATTTTCTACTTTGAATTATGTTAGAAGCTTTTTGAATATGTGTCAGTATATCTGAGTATGGTAATGTTTCCCTATTTTTGGGTTGCATGTTCAAATTTATTAAAATCGAACATGTAAGGTCGTCGTGGTGCAGTAGAAGTGTCTGAAAACGCGATTGGTGGCAGGTTAGATTCCCATCCATGGGAAAGCTTATGTTTAAATTACGTGTTATACATTCCTTGCTCTGGTACCCACCGCTCTGGTACCTAGCACAAAGCACGGCGTTGTGTTCCGCAACTCAACACGTAGTGTCTCACTTTCGACTGGAAAAAGGAGAACGGAGTCACTACGTTCTCTCTAAGGTTGCAAAAGAAAAGTCTTAGTTTATTATTTTTATTTAAATGTAAATATTTAATTTCATATATTATTGACCATTTATCTATATGGCAGACTTCATTCGGTATAACGTTATAAAAATGGCATGTTTTTCTCCTCGCCAGTGCCGTTATCCCGCTTGTGTCAATTTTTATCAAGATTGATTGATGCGTTGAGACGTTACTAGGTCACTAATACACATACAAATTCCCTTTTATATTTATGTGGGACAGCATAACTGTAAACGGGATAATTTTAGGTTCGACTCCCACTTGTGGTAACGATTATATTTAAATTATATTCATTTTTCCGTTCTGGTGCTTAAGATAAAGCGCGGCGTTGAGTTCCGCCACTCATCACACAATGTTTCAATTGCGGGTGTATAATTGAAAATACAAACACTAATGAAGTAAATCTAAGCGTTACAAGCCATAAGCTGCTTAAAATCTGATTTTATATTCGTCATATATCATCTAATTTTTTGGGGTATGCAGAAACAGTGCTAAACAGTATGGTTCTCCACTTTATGATTTTTTTAAAAAAAGAAAAGCTCTTTCCAGAAAGATTTTTTTTTCTGAATTTAATTTTCGAAATTGGGAACAACTTATAGTTGGTTCTTATATGAAAATTATAATTTTTAATATATATAAGACGTAATACCAAACATTTCTTATACAATACCACTGATTTAACGTGTCCATGTTAGTAAACAGTTGCAAACGTATTCAAATGTTCGCCTCTTGTTGTATTGCGTCCAGGGTGTACCAATTAGTCTAGAATCTAGATACATTCGATATTTGTTCGTGATATTATTACTATATTTCGTATGCTATTCTATTTTGGATGCTAACATAATGTATATATACCAGTATATAATATATCCTAGTATATATGACAGATATATGGAAGGACCTAAATATGTATGCAATGTTTGTGGGTTCGATTTCCATTTGGAAGTATGTTTATATTAAGATTATTTTTAATGTTTAGATTTGTTTCTTCGCTCTACTAATAAAGTTGTCACTAAACTTGCAATGTTTTAAATGTAATGGGAGAGTTGAGAACGATTTTTTTTTACTAGCGTCTACGTTTACGTTATATTTTTGTGAACCTAACCAAATATATCTTAATGCAATGGTTATAGGTTTAATTTCTATATTTTCTAAAACAATTGGATGACGTTTAATTGTTTTCTAACTTGTAAAAGAATAAAGGAATATTTTTTTTGAGCAAAAGTAATAAGTACGTCTACAGTGACGTACAATACGTATCATTACTAGATCTTCATTGTCTATTTTAAATTAATTACAAATTGAAACTACCGTAGTATGTAATACATAGCTAACTGAAAATTGTTTTAGATTCGAATCCCATTTGATTTTTTTTCCCACAAAGCACGATATTTAGAAATCACTTAATGTCGAGACGCTATTCCATTTTTTTTCGAAAACGACACATTACGTATTGAGTGATGGAATTCAACATCGCTTAATTTGAGATCACAAAGACAAATAAAAATTATTTAAATATAGGTAATGATTCTCTCTAGTAGGAATTGAACTCATGACCAGTCGTGTCTACAGTTAATCGCTGTCCCACTGCACCACTATACAGATACGTGGTAAAATATTTGCATTTTACGCCATTACGAATGTGTACTTGTTTTCTCGGCTTGGTTAGTATAAATAAGTCGGGCTAGTCTATCCTTTCCACTCACTGTTTCTAAGACGAAGAAAAGCATCAAAACTGAAAAATATTGGTACATTAATAAAAAAAAACCCAAAAATATGATTAAATGAATATATTAATCAGGCAAAAATAATTAAGTAACAATATTTTAAAATAATTAGTAGTAAAAATTAGGGAGAGCCTAGTGCCAAGACACTTTGTAAATCACTTCCTACCTGAAATCAAGACGGAGAGATGTTTGGCATAGCGTTGAAAGGAAAATCAATTTAATACAATTCAGCCTCCGAGTGGGATCGAATCCACAAACATCGTGATGGTAGTTAGTTTGGTACGTACCTGGTAAGGTAAGGTCTTTGTACATTTTGTGCTTTTAAGAGGTCAGCCTTAAATCTGTAACATAAAGCAGGGCTAGCCATGTTTTTCTTTAGTAGAGTAATAATAAAAAATATATATTATTATTATTAATTTTAAATAAAATAACAGAAAAATTAAAAAGGTACCGGGTATATTTATCTTCTTTTTCTTTTTTTTTTAGCTTCACGCTGTATCCCGCACAGAGCAGGTTAGGCAGAGGGAACCTAGTGTTAAGATACTCCGTTCCCCACTTTCCGCCGAATTTGGAGGCATTGTGCGTTAAGTGGCGGAACTTAACGCCGCACTTTACCTCGACACCAGAGCGACGAAAATGGAAATATTAAATATTTCCATACCTCGAGTGGGAATCGAACCCACAACTAGTCGTTTACAGTCACACGCTTGTGCCACTGGGTCAAAACTGGCCACAATATATATCGACAGTCACAAATAATATTTCAAAGAGTCGCATGTAGCAGTCTATAGTTGGGCCCTTCCTGGTGTAAACATTATCTCCTCTTTGCCTACTTTACAAACCATAGAGAAATACATCAAGATAAAAAAATAAAATAAATAAAACCTTTACACCTTTTTATCGCACAAAGGTAAAATCGTTTGAGTCACTAGCACTACCTACATACAGCCGCAGGGCTGTACTAGTCAGCTAGTGGATTGAGTATTTCCTTTTTCCCTCGTCTATGACAGACACGCGTTGCGTTAAAATTACAATTTCTACCTGTTGTAAGGCCAGTCGTGGCACAGAGGCACAAATGGAGCTGTAAACGCGACTGGTTGGGAGTTCGGTTCCCACTTGAGAAATTGAAATATTTCATTTCCTTCGCTCTGGTATCGAGGCAAATCGCGGCGTTGAGTTCGGCCACATAACACATAATGCCTCTAAAATTCAGCAGAAAATAAAACGAGGAGACTGTCTTAAGCCTAGGTTCCCTCTGCCTACCCTGCAGTGTGCGGGATACAGCGTGAAGCTTAATAAAAAACAAAATTAAAAATTTTGAAAAAACCCACGACGGTTTAATTGTAATTGAAAAAGGATAAAATAACTATAAATCCCCCGCCTAAAAGAATATATGTAACGAGATGATGGGGACGACTTCGTCGGAGCTGCCATTACTTTAAGTTTGCTAACTTCTCCTAGGTTTTCATGCTGTTAAAACAGGTTTGGGAAAAAATTAAAATATTAATATGAATTTACAGTTTTGATAACCGGTATTCCTTTTAAAAACTTTAAGAACGAAATCTATACTGTTAGCTACTATATTTAAAATAGAGGTTGCAACTGGCAGCCCCCGACGAAGTTGTCCCCATCATCTCGTTACATATATTCTTTTAGGCGGGGGATTTCTAGTTATTTTATCCTTTTTCAATTACAATTAAACCGTCGTGGGTTTTTTTCAAAATTTTTAATTTTGTTTTTTATTTTAAACTTTTTAAAGTGAATAGATACACATTATATATTATTACATAATTTCGAAATACTTTATATTAATCTTCATGCAAATCCAAAAGAAATTATTAGCCCAATGCTTTCTGGTTATCAAATGCCTATTGCAGCGCCTGGCAGATTGTCACCGTAACATTTTTAGGAAACTTAAGTCTAACCAAATCAGTGAAAATCACAAAACCCACTAGTAGTTTTGATTTGGAACAAATTAATTTATACTGGAGCGCCCCGTGGTAGTTTGTGATATGGCATATAAAAACACGCAACAATTAAACCTGAACCTATCACAGGAAACCGCATCTAAATAGGTTTCACACAAAAATACAAGCAAATGCTTACTACAGCGCCCCCTGGTGAGGTGTCACCACGAAACATATACGAGAATACGCGCTAATTGAGCCTGATCCTATCGTTGAAAACTGCATCAAATTCAGACTCGTAGTTTTAACTTTGCACCATAAAATGCTTAATGCAGCGCCCCCTGGTGAGTTCTTAACGTAAAAAAAACTAAAAACATACACCAAGTAAAAGTAAATCTAATACTGAAAACTCTGTCCAATCGGACTAGTAGTTGTGGTTTTACATTAAATATTACAAACAAATGTTTACTGCAGCGCCCCCCTGGTGAGTTAACACGATAAAGCCATATCCAAGAACATGCACTAATTAAACTTGAGCTTATCACTGAAACTGCATCCAAATCGAATTCGTCATTCTAGCTTAGCACAAACAATATTGTACTGCAGCGCCCCCTGGTGACTTGTCATCGTAATATAAATTTAAAAACATGCTCTAAGCAAAGCGGAATCTAATACTGAAAACTCTTTCCAATCGTACTAGTCGTTTTTGTTATACACAAAAAATGGAAGCAGCTACTTACTGCAGCGCCCCCTAGAGAGTTGACACATACTTGAAAATATGCACTAAGTAAACATACATGACACATATATGAATATATGCACTAAGTAAACTTGAATCTATCATTGAAAACTGCATTCAAATCGGACTCGTAGTTTTAGTTTTGCACAAACAAATGTACTTACTGCAGCGCCCCCTGGTGAGTGATCACCGTAACACATATATGAAAAGATGCATCAATTAAACCTGAACCTATCGTTGAAAGTTTCATCAAAATCGGACTAGTAGTTTTTACTCTACATAAACAAATGTTTACTGCAGCGCCCCCTGGTGAATTTTCACCGTAACGTAAAAACAAAAATTTTAAAATATGTACGAAGTAAAGCTTAATCTAGTTCTGAAAACTCTAGCCAATCGGATAAGTAATTTCGGTTTTAGACAAATAAATACAAGAAAAATTTTACTTTTACACAAAAAAATACAAACAAATGCTTACTACAACGCCCCCTGATGAGTGGTCACCATAACACATATATGAAAAGATGCACCAATTAAGCCTGAATCCATCCTTGAAAGTTTCATCTAAATTGGACTAGTAGTTTTTGCTCTGCATAATTAAATGTTTAGTGCAGCGCCCCCTGGTGAGTTTTCCCCGTAACGAAAAAAGAAAAATCTTAAAATATGCATCAAGCAAAGCTGAATCTTTTTCTGAAAACTCTTTTTAATCGGAGCAGTAGTTTCGGTTTTAGACAAATAAATACAAAAAAAGTACAAACAAATGCTTACTGCAGCGCCCCCTGGTGGTTTGACACGATAAAACATATCCAAGAACATTCACCAATTAAATCTGAATCTATCACTGAAAATCTATCGAATTCAGACTACTATTTTTTGAGATAATTGAAAACATTCGTTTTCACGTAAAATGCTTATTGCAGCGCCCCCTGGTGAGTTAAGGCAATAAGACATATCTAAGAACATACGCCGATCGAACCTAAACCTATCATAGAAAACCGTATCAAAATCGGACTTATAGTTTTGGAAATAATTGACATAGTAATTTGCACAAACACACAAACAAACAAACAAACAAACAAACAAACAAACAAACAAACAAACAAACAACCTCTCACCCCAAACACATATACAGTCGCCGTTCCGTCGCGGGTAAAAAAACTACATTAATGTCAAATAACTTGTAAGTTACACGGGTTAGGTTTTAAATTAAATATTTTCCTTCAGATTTTATTGCATTATTTTATTAATTAACAGTATCTTACAGGGGCGAATAGAATAGCCAGTGACAAGTTTCTCCGTTCCTCCGTTCTTCCATTCCTTTCTCCGATTTATCAGCAAATTTGATTGTACATGTTGAATGACTCAGCTCTTTTTATGTAACAAAGTCTACGAAGCATAAATATATTTGTATGCATAAATACCTGTAACATCGATTTATTTACAGATTCTCTTTATCATGAATGAAAAATTCGGATGAAACGCAGAAAAAATAACAAAAATACTTAAAAATCTGTGCGCTATATACAATAAATAACAATAGTCTGTGTTAATAATAAATTTTAAAACTCTAATACAAAATGGGACTGCATCTGACTGTAAACGCGATTGGTTGTGGGTTCCAAATTTACTCTGGAAAATGTTAATTGAATATATATTCAATTAATTACTACTTCTTATGAGATTTGTCGAAGGTTATAACATAACATTAATGCCCGTGGGGGGACGGGTTAAGAATACAATTCCCCCCCGCCGCTGGGGAGCGTCCCGTAAAAGGCGGGTAACCCAGTAGCTTGGTGGTAGGAGATTCGCTCTCCGACTGGCTCGCGACCACTATCATGTCAAAGACGAACCGCCAAACATCTGATGATGTGTTCCGGTTCGATGGCATGTAAGCCAGCTTTCCCTATTCCTACCATTCCCATCCTTCCTCCCTCCTTCTGTCCTACAATCCCAAGGCTGGCAACGCATCCACAACTCTAATGTTGTGGATGTCTATGGGCGAAGGTAACCACTTAACACCAGGTGGGCCTTCTGCTCGTTTGCCTCCTTTATTCCATAAAAAAAAAATATAAAAACATAAAACATGTCTCAATACTAGACTATTTCAATCTTACTTGCTATAAAAGATAAAGCAGAAAGCTGGAAAACAACAAAAGAACTTAATTCTTTAAAAAATCTATCAAAGTTTCGCAAAAAAATTCGGACGTCTTCTATTAATTTCTTCATTTGTCCAAAACAAAACGTATATAAAACACAATTATTACCATTTATGACTATATCTGCTTGTCATAAGGCACGTGCCTACATTGGTACCAAATGACATCACTTTAGTCTTTAGGCTCTAAGACGGGGATGAATCATGCTGACATTATTCCTGCGCAATTATCATCGCCGCGCCTTAGCATTATACCAATTAATTGTTCTCAGCTTGTTCTAGTGTATGCTAAGGTTTAGATTAAACTATAATATTAAATGTAATGATATATAAGTAAAATTTCTGAAATGCAGTGACAACCTATTGTGAAGACACTCCGTTCTCCACGTTTCGACCGAACCCAAAACTTTGCTTGTGGAATGGTGGAATTCAAAGTCATGCTTTGCCTTAAATAGTATAAATATGTAACTTCTTTGAAGACTGTCACTAAGAGAAAAGATTAAATTAAATTTTTGAAATTCTATACAAATGAAGTTGTGGTGAATAGTTGTAAAATAAAGCAGAAGTACGCCCAAATCGAGTCGAGCAAGTATCTTAAACATTACAAGGAATTTTATTTTATGAAACATTGAGTGAATTACAATAAAGCAAAAAAGTAAATTCATATTAAATTAATTTCATATATACCTATTTGATTTGTGTACTGTAACAATGAAAAAGAGAACATATGATATCGTATATACCTATTTCAAAAATTGTGCTAGATACGATTTAAATCTGGTAAATTTATGTGGAAAGGGTCATTAAGAACATGGAAACGAACAGCCACTAGTCTTCTAGTCTATACAAATAAACAATATCGGGAGCAATACATGTATTAGTAATAATATGTTACATTACAATAAATGCTTTTTACTAAATGTATATGTATGTATACACATTACAAATACCAAAACTACATTTCTTACAAGTTTTCTCTGGCTTTCTGTCTGTCTGTTTGTTAGGACTAAACGCAGCACCGGCTGGACTGATTTTGACGGGGCTTTCGCTGGCAGATAACTAATGTATTAAGAAGTTTCTTAGGCTACGTTTATTACAAAAAAAGAAATTTTCTTAATTCCACTCTAGTTTTAAGAGTAATAATTATTTCAAATTGTATTATATAAAATAATTTATTTTTCAAAACTTCGCTAAATCTAATGGAATATTTGCTCAACTATTTATTACATACTATAATCAAAACAACAATAGAGGCTAGTTGTATGTAATTAATACTTATATGGTGGCGCCTAAATGTGGCACTGACAACATCTCATTCTATCTGCTAGGTGTTGGGAGTTTAATTGGACCTTCTTTGCTAAACTGAATTGGTAGACAAATATAGAAGTGGATTAGATGATGGTAATTGAAACATGATGTGGATATAAATAAACGCAAAATGCGTATTAATGTTGCCTTCGTCGCGTAGTGGGTGTCTGACTGTAACACGCAATGCCTCCGAATTCGGCGGAAAGTGGGGAACGGAGTGTCTTAACACTAGGTTCCCTCTGCCTACCCTGCTGTGTGCGGGATACAGCGTGAAGCATAAAAAAGCCAATAAAAATAAAAACGAATTTATTATAATAATAAAATACTGTAAGAAATAAAATAAATACGATTGACTTACAGTGTTTATAAGTCAACAGTGATAGTGGCCCACTTAAAGAAGTTAACTGAACCACTTATAACCACTCGTATCATTGCGTATTTTAGTTAATATTCCGTTGTACAACTTACGTTTGCTTTATGCCAATTTAATGCTGTGTTTATAATAAAATGTAATTTATCCTAAAAATACGATTTTTAAAGATGAAAAGCTGAAAAAATTACAATATTTTATAAGCTCAAGCTAATAAATTTAAGGCTTGAACTTAGAGAAAGCTACAAAAAGCGGCTATCTTAAAATCAATTTTATTTTTTTTATTTTTTTAAGCTTTAAGACTGATATCAGGATAGGCAGAGAGAATCTACTGTAATAATAAACCGTTCTCCGGTTATCGCCCGAAATCGAGTCTTTACATATTGGGTACCGGAACTTAACACCTATTTTGTCTTATCAGAGAAAAAATAAAAATAATTTAAATATATTTAATAAGAATTACTTCATGAGGTAATTATATCTACATTATCGCGTTTTTCTCTTTAACATTCTACATTATCTTTCCGGCTGCGCTATGACGGTCCCCTCTATTTATTTCTAGCTTAAAATTAAGTTTAACTAAATTATAATAATGTAAAGACATATTTCTTCAACGGCGTCTGGTCCGCGCAATTAAACTATTCGTCTGCTTAGCAATCGCCTCGTAAAATCTGCATAAGAAGCCAACCTCAAGCCTTTGACTGGAGACTCTGCTACAATAGATACTATACGAAATATTGTTAATAATATTTTTTTTTACAGGGAATGCCGGAAAAGGACTAGTAAAATGTCAGTTCACCACTCATTCTTCAGGTTACGTATATCCAAGGACATGTGATAGCTTCATACTCATTTCCACATAATAAGGAAGTCACAGAGAACTTAGTGTCAAGACACTTCGTTCCACTTTTTGCCCAAAACAGAGATATTGAGTGGTGGTGTTCTAAAATAAATAAAAGCTTTATATTTATAACTAAAAATTATCTTCCTCGTATGGACTAGGAAGACAGGTTTCATGTTATAAAAATATAGTAATGGCATCGAATTCATACACTTGAGTCAATTAAAAAAATGATGTAACTAGTTACTTATTTTTAAGTATAGCAGAGTAATTAGAGAACGTGGTGTCAACACACTCTACTCTCCTCTTTCCATACAAAATTAAGATGTTTCTTCATAAGTAGTACTTAACATCACAATTTGCGTCAGAGTAAGGAAGAAAAATAATTTAATTATACCAATCGCGATTACAATGACTGGCAAAGGCTGCACCATTGCGCAATTTTGGCATTAGGTTGTAGCATAAAATTAATAAACTCGTCCATATTTTTGACATTATATACTATTATAGAAAGCATTTATTAAAACAATTAAATTAAATGTCCAGGTGGCCAGTCGTGGCCCAGTGGCACAAGCGTGTGACTGTAAACGACTGGTTGTGGGTTCGATTCCCACTCGAGGAGTGGAAATATTTAATATTTCCATTTTCTTCGCTCTGGTGCCGAGGTAAAGCGCGGCTTTAAGTTCCGCCACCAACACGCAAAGCCTCCGAATTCGGCGGAAAGTGGGGAACGGAGTGTCTTAACACTAGGTTCCCTTTGCCTACCCTGCTGTGTGCGGGATACAGCGTGAAGCTAAGCATGTAATTATTAAAAAAAAAATATTCTAAAAATAGTTCATCTTCATTGAAAGCTCAATAATTTTGAGACAGCACGAACACTTTGTCATTTCTACAAATAACACGTAAACGTAACTTAACTACTTGTGTTATTTAATACAAAAAAGTTAGTGTAAAAACTGAGATGTAGCAAAAAATTCATTACACTTCTTCAAGTTAAACATGTTGTAATTACACATTGACGGTCTTTTAATTGTTTTCTTAATACCAACTAAAGGGTACCGACTATAATTATTAGAGAAACGACTTTTAATCATGCTAAAATATTTCGTTTATTATCTAAAATTGTCTTTAGGAGCGCTCTTCTTCAAACATAGGCTTGACAATGTCCTTGTAAGGAACCGATAGCTAAACGTAAAGGTCAACTTAAAATATCACACAATTATCAACAACTAGCGACCGCTCGTGGCTTCGCCTGTGATACTATATAACTTTGCTTAAGCACTCTTATGTACTAGAGTGATTTTTGAAAAAAAAAAAGCTTATTTAACTCAGAGTCTTGCACTATTTTTATTATGAATGTCATCCAAATCGGGCGAGTAGATAATCCGTAAATAATAGTAGATAAAAGCGTAACAGGCAGACAGACAAACAGACTTTCGCATTTATAATAGTAGTATGGATACATCGTCAAAGAATTGTCACATGTAACCTACTAATTACGAAACGTGACGTTATTATACGTCATCAGTTTATAAAGTAAATGAAGTTTGTATAAGGCAAGGCAAGATAAAGCTCTCCCATATTTGAAAAGCGGTCTCTTATGGACTTTTGTTTCTAATGTGATAAAATGTTTTAAGTACTTTGACAGTTTTTTTTTATAGTACGCGTTATTGAACGTACACTATAACCTGTTAACTAGATTATTTTGTGCAAAGGTGCAACATCAAAATTTAGTACAGTTAGGTATGTGTCATCGCACTACAATTTACAAAAGCTGGTTTTAATAAATAAATAATAAATAACTTCACGCTATATCCCGCACACAGCAGGGTAGGCAGAGGGAACCTAGTGTTAAGACACTCCGTTCCCCACTTTCCGCCGAATTCGGAGGCTTGCGTGTTAAGTGGCGGAACTTAACGCCGCGCTTTACCTCGACACCAGAGCGAAGAAAATGGAAATTTAACTTCCACTCCTCGAGTGGGAATCGAACCCACAACCAGTCGTTTACAGTCACACTCTTGTGCCACTGGGCCACGACTGGCCACAAAACAAAGTTGGTTTTAATTCTGGTATATAAATATATTTCAATAAAGAACTGAAAAAACTTCTATAATTCATTTTTACTCGCGACGATACGAAAACTGTTTAAGTATATGGGGTGAGAGGTTATTTCCTTGTTTCTTTGTTTGTTTGTATAGTAATTGACTCTGCTAAATCAGAGCTTTCGCCCGTGGGGGGACGGGTTAAGAATACAATTCCCCCCCGCCGCTGGGTAGCGTCCCGTAAAAGGCGGGTAACCCAGTAGCTTGGTGGTAGGAGATTCATTCTCCGACTGGCTCGCGACCACTATCGTGTCAAAGACGAACCGCCAAACATCTGATGATGTGTTCCGGTTCGATGGCATGTAAGCCAGCTTTCCCTATTCCCACCATTCCCATCCTTCCTCCCTCCTTCTGTCCTACAATCCCAAGGCTGGCAACGCATCCACAACTTTAATGTTGTGGATGTCTATGGGCGAAGGTAACCACTTAACACCAGGTGGGCCTTCTGCTCGTTTGCCTCCTTTATTCCATAAAAAAAAAAAAAAAAATCAGAGCTGAGCAACCTTTTTTCGGGCCTATTTGAAATTTCTTGGCGGGCCAAAATCACATTTCTCAATAGCATTTAAAAAGAAAGCGTTTCACAGACTGCTTAAAACAATTAAGCGAATCGCATGCAGGCCAAGGACAGCGGGTTGCTCACCCCTGCTCTAAACAAACATCATACATATTTTGCGCAATTGAATAAACTTGCATCATTTTATAAACTGTATACTATAGGAGCCGTTGGAGACGGTTCGCCCATTCCAGCTCAACGTTCCACCAAATCCACGATCTTCAGTCTTGAAGAACCGACTACATAGAGATAGACAATGTTTTTTTAAGTAAAATTAATCTTAAGTTAACGTTTGTTTTTAAAATATAAAATATATCTTACAGCTTACAATAAATAATAACCTGTGCAAGACAGTAACTCAACTCGCTGACTCAACTCGCTACATTTCTAGATATATATTTAAGGGAGAACGAATCAATTTGACTCTAAAATCTTTGCAGCAATCACCTCACCATTTCATTCAAATGAATATGAATAGGCTTTTGGAGCTCCTTTTAATCACACATCAGAGCTCCCCTCCAGTATCAGAATTGTTTGAATTGCAAAAAATAATGCAAAAACATAAAATATTAGAATTTGTCACCAATGTAGAACAGTCTCTGGCTCGTGGACTCATTATTACAGTTCCAGATCATTGTTTCAAGTCCACACAATGGTACACGAGCTCGCGCCTTGTCTCGGAGGTTTCCAAGTGTGTCGACACGCGTTTAAGTCAACGAAATTAATTTAAATATAAAAAGTATTAGGTGACAAAAGTTTAATTCCTATAGTAGACGGAAGTACTTATATGGTACAGTGCCTTATATCATAATTTTCCAAGAAAAATGCACATTTATTTTAATGACTAATGCCCTGAAAATGGATAGCGCTGAAGCCTTTTTCCTATACACTACTGAATCTTTTAAATATTACATAAAATTAATTAATTTAAGTAGGAAAAGAGAAGGTGACATGAAAATTTGATTCCAATTGGTAAATACAGAAGTACTTATATGGAATAGTATCTTGTAATAGTCGTGGTAAAGCGCGGCGTTAAGTTCCGCCACTTAACACGCAAGCCTCCGATTTCGGCGGAAAGTGGGGAACGGAGTGTCTTAACACTAGGTTCCCTCTGCCTACCCTGCTGTGTGTGGGATATAGCGTGAAGCTGTTTTTTATCTTGTATTATAATTTTCCAAAAAAAATATACACATTTAATTTATTGATAAATCTTTTGAATATTTTATATATTGTTAAACTATTTCTTTTCTTTTATATCCATTTAGTTTATTTTGGTAATATGCAAATTTTAGTATTGACCACTAACCATTAGAGATAACCACTTAGAGTTATACAAAATAATAAATAAAAATCAGCTAAAACAACTTGAGTCAAGTTTAAATTCAGAGTCACATTTAAATACTCTTTAAGTTTATTTTTTAATATTGGTTAATGAATGAAAAATAAAAATTTGAAAAGATACTTTAGTCCCATATTATAACACAAACAAAAAAATATCACAATTATAAAAAATAATTTAAAAATTATAATAAAAATTGACAATAAAGATCGACACAGAGTCGGCATCTATGGCAAATCGCAAACTATTCGTTGATGCGCTATTTGGCGACAGTAAGTAATTTACGGCTACATTGTAGTTGTACGAGAATAATGTCCGCTTTATTACGCATTAACGCTAACTAACATGTTAAAACAACATCCTCGTAGGAAAAAAATGTCATTTAAATTAATGTAGTAAATACATATTAATTACTTTTAAATTCAAATGTTAATTTAAACATTTTTATTAAGACGTTCATTAGTGGGATTGTTGTGGGTTCGATTCTTGTCCAGTGCAAATATCATATTTTCATTTCTCTGCTCTGGTACCTAAGACAATGCGAAGCGTTGAGTTCCGTGGAGAACGGAGTGTTTTGACACCAGGCTCTCCCTGACATTCTGCTATGTATAAACCAACGTAAAAAGAAATTTATAAATATCTTTTCCTTTTACATTCCTACTAGTAGGGTAGCCTTTAATTCCTGCTCACCGAAATTACTACGGTTATATCCATTTTCCCGCCTTGTAAAACAATGTCCGGCGTTGAATTCCGCAACTCAATATGCAACATTAGGAAATTTGACGAGAAAAAGAGAATCTTTCTCAATTAGTCATCATCATGTCTTAATTTTTTTTTAATACATACAAGAGTTTTGTGAAATTCACACACTCCTGTTCTTCACTTCGTCAGAAATCGAAACATTGTGTGTTAAGTGACGGGGCTCAACACTGGATTTTGTCTTTATAATAAATAGAATTTAATTTAATTATAATTATTTCCCAAAGTAGGAATCGAACTTACAAACAACGTGATCACAGTCAAACGCTGCACTACGATAGCCTCTCTAATTAATTAATATGCAAATTGCAAAGTAAAATTATTCACAAACTTGTAATCAACTATATAAAGTTATCTTATTGTAAAATTCTAGTTTATCAAATAAAAGTAGTATCATGTATCGAGGAGGTGTATCTGTAAAATATGGGACCACCGGCTTTCTGGAGTCTGCGGATATTATGTATCTAGTGGCGTGTAGCAGTGTGACAGTACGATTTAGGTGTGACATTTTTATTTATTATTAATAAATTATGTTAATATGATAAAAGACTACGTATTTTTAATTTGACAAATATAGAGATTTGACATTCGATAGCAATAGGTACATCTTATTTTGATTTTATCGAAATCGTTGCAGTAGTTTTTAAGATATGAATTTGTACAATATTGCATAGAAGGTTATAATAAAGCAAATAATATGCACTATACACAATGTATAACCAGTTAAGTTAATAATAAATAATGATACTCATGAAAAAATAGTAGTAGTAATAAATGATCAGTAACTTATATAAATATTTCTCATTAATAATTATTCTCTTACTTTGCTTATTAGTAATAATATAAAATAGTTAATCGGCTTATAAAACAAAATATTATCAGATGAACATATTTGACGAAACATGTTTAAAATATAAGAGTGGTTCATTAAGAATAATACCTACATACAACACAAATACTAATAGGTGTGTTTACATTACCTAGCAGTAAGTACCTATATTTTAAATTCACAACGTTACTTCTTTTTTTACAGCTTCACATTTATGTCCATATATCACGGTAGTCGGAAAGAACCTAGTCTAAAATCCCACGTTCTTCCTTTTCCGACCAAAATCGAGACATTGCGGGTAGCGAGGCGGATCTCAACATAAAACTTTCTCTTAGATATCAGAACGGAGAAATGCAATTAGCTTATTTTAAATATGTTTATATCCCCGATCCCCGAGATTTGAATGCACAATCAATTGCGTTTACTTACTGATACTATCTCACTGTGCTACAATGGCCACAAATTCACAAAACAATCTAAAATATATTAAAAATATAAACTTATTCAAGAAACTGAATAACAGCTCCGTAAATGTCCACGTCTCAAGTTGCTTTTATTTCGGCACGTAACCGAGTAGCCGTGTGCTGTCTACATCGAACCTGCATTGACCGCCTTCGCGACCTTCACCTTTATAAGGTCACCATCTTTTAGAGCTTTTTTCATTTCATTTCATTTCCAAACAGTAGTTTAAACGTTTGTTTTTTATTTAAAGTGTCGATTACATTTAGGACAATGAAAATGACATGATAAGGTGTGACTGTAAACGCGACTGGTTGTGGGTTCGATTTCCACTCGAGTTTCACTTCCACTTAGTAAAGCCTTCAGAATTCGGCGGAAATGGGGGATCGGGGATCGGAGTGTCTTAACACTAGGTTTCCTCTGCCTACCCTACGGTGTGCGGGATACAGTGTGAAGCTAAAAAAAATACATTTTAAGAAAATGTATAAAAATTTGAAAGCACCGGGATTGGAACCTGCGCCTTTTGGAAACCGTAACTTGCTAACAACCAACCTTGCTAACAACTTTTTTTAATACATATTAGTTTACCGTTGTATTCTACAAAAGGTATATTTTGTTCTTAATATAAACATAGATAACAGATCTCACTATTAAATTAATGTTGTAATTACCATAAGTATGTAATGTTTTTTTAGCTGTATAAATTAATTGAAAAAATCTTAAACTTGTTATAAGAATTTGTATGTAACTACTGTAGTAGTAATTATGACACCATTTATGAAGTTAATTGTGAATTGTTATAGTCATTGTGTTATTAACAATAAATATTCGAATACCTATGTTTTAAAAAGTTCGAAGAATTTGGTGCAAATAAGGTATAGATATTAAGTGCATATCTTGCATATCACTTTAAATTTAGTATTGAAAATATAGAAAAAGTATAAAATTTGCATTGAAATTTATAATTTTCTTGTACAAGCTATATAAAGAATTCTAATAATTTTTATTGATGAAAAAATATTATATTTGCTAGCGGCCCGCTCCCGGTTTCGCCACGTGAACTGCATAAATGTTTCGTTATATTGCAACCCTTGGGGGTGGATTTTTGAAAAATAAGCTAACCTATGCTTAACATTGGATTATCAAATATATTTATTTCAAAATTCATTACAAGCAAGCAAGTCAAGCGGCTTAGATTTTTCATATAAACTTTCATCCCTTTTTTCAACCCTTTAGAGGTTTATTTTTAAAAAATAAGTAGCCTATGTTTGGCCCTGGATTTTATACTACTTTCATTCTAAATTTCATTTAAATCGGAACAGTAGATTAGGCGTGAAAGCGTGACAGACAAACAGACAGACTTTAGCATTTATAATAATATAAGTATGGATATATAATTAATTACATATTGAAATAAGCAGCTTGACGCTTTTTCCCACATAGCAGGGGCATTCTTAGAAAACCTCCTGAGTTTAGTTGACCTTTCAAAACACTCCGTTTTCCACCTTATTTAAATTAATCAATATAATTACATATGAAAGTAGTATAAAATACAGCAGTTACCATGTAAATATATCTGAATCACGTGTTTATCTATATTAGAACTAAAGGAATATTTAACATCTCGGAATAGAGGACTGTGTCTCTACTTCAATAGCTAAAAGAAATAATTTTAACCTCTTTTACTAAATTAATACTAAAAACATATAGAAGATTCGTTAAAGGGGGCAGACTAGCAGAAGAACCATTTGATGTTAAGTTACCTACGTCCATAGACATTCACAACATTAGAGTAGTTGTTGAAGCGTTGACAACCTTAGGAATGAAGGAGGGAGAAGTATGAGTGGGAGTAGGGAGAGCTGCTTTATGTATCATTAGATATTTGTCAGTCCGTTTTTAACATGATAGTGGTTGCGAGCTAGTCGGAGAACGACTCCTACCACAAAGTAAGAGAGAATCTCTTACCACCATTAGAAATAAAATAATCTAATGATATAAATATTAGATACTAGCGGCCCGCTCGCGGCTTCGCCACTTGAACTACGCAACTGCTTCGTTATATTGCATGCCTCGGGGGTGGGTTTATGAAAAATAAAGTAGCCTATGTTTAAGCTTAGATTATCTATAAGAACTATACTTATGCAAAAAATCATTATAATCGGTCAAGCCGTTTAGAATTTTCATATAAACTTTCATCCCCTATTTCAACCCCTTAGCAGATAATTTTTGAATAAATAAGTAGCCTATGTTAGATCAAATCACAATTACTACTTACATTCTAAATTGCATCCAAATCGGACCCGTAGATTAACGGTAAAAGCATGAAAGACAAACACACAGACTTTCGCATTTATAATATAAGTATGGATACACGTGTGTTTGTCATATACTTTTATATGAGCCGACATACCCGTTGCTATGGCAACTTATAATTTGTGATAACGGATCTAACAGCTCAACTGATGCACCAGTAGCGAAACTCTTTTAAAAAAAATAAAAATAACTCAAACAAATAGCAGCACGCATGGTGCTCTTACTTTCTACCATTTCTCAAGCACACCATAAAGGCATCAAATAGTAAATTAAAATACAAGAAATATTAATCTCCTAGCATGGCAGATACCAATCAAATTGAATTTAAAATTATTGTAGGAGCAAATAAAGAAATCGCAAAGCTATAAATGTTATTCTTATACACGGTACAACTAATGTACACGCAACGCGAGGCGTTAACAAATACTGGCAGAGACGATAACAATAAAATTATGAAGTTTATAAATCCAAAAGGCTCGAAACATGCTTATATATCGTAATTCAGTACCTTACGTTACAATTTGCACTAAATTTATCATACAATAACGTTGTGCCTCAAAATTATTATTCAAATCGATGGCATTAATCAATGCGTCGATAAAAGAAAATGCGAGCAACGATGCGCCTGCGCATAGTGATGTTCTCGAGATGTTATCGTAGATTAAATGATATGTTATCTTTTTTTAATTATTCAGTGATAGGGCTTAGTGATAGCTTTAAGCTAATTCCGCCACACAACACGAACTTTTGGAACGAAAATGTAGTTGGAGGAAAGTGAAGAACGCAATGATATCAATGTATAATAACGAAATTATAAGAAGTATTCTTCTATTTATATTCTATTGGTATAGTTATTTCAAGTTGATTTTAAAATAACATTATAAAAATATCTGTACATTAACATACATATCCATACTTATATTATAAATGCGAAAGTCTGTGTGTCTGTCATGTTTTCACAGTTAATCTACCAGTCTGATTTGTATGAAATTAAGAATGAAAGTAGTAAAAGTTACTGGGTCTAATATAGGCTACTTATTTTTTCAAAAATCAACCGCTAAAGGATGAGGGATGAAATTTTATATTAAAAATCTAAACCGCTTGATCGATTATAATAAATTTTGGCATAAATATAGTTGATAATCTAACCTTTAACATAGGCTACTTTATTTTTCAAAAACCGGGAAGCCGTGAGCGGGCCGCTTGTAGTATAATATGTAAAAAAAATTAGTATTATAAGTAAAAAAATGCGTTGTGACAATGCGTGCTAGACTTTGAAAGGAAAAAAGAAAAAGTTTACGATACTAAACGAGTTATTATTAAGAAAACATATTAAAAGAATATACGTATATACATACATACATACAGATGTATGTAATACAATGTTAATGGTATGTTTAGTTCTTTAAACTTTTTCCTTTTTCCATTTCCAAATCAAGCACGCAGTGTCTCAACGCAATATTTTACTATGCATGTAATTAGCCTGTCTTATCCCAGGAAAATCCTGTTACGGATACCCGCCCGGGGTGGGGACGCGGGACGCTGTTATGTGGGACTCCGGTTCGTTCTTCCGTTTACCCACTAAAAACCTGACGGTGCACCTAGCCCAGGCCTCGGGTACTGCCCCAATCGTCCGCGGACCCGTGCGGCGGGAGCCAGCAAGGCTCGCCGTTGGAGTCAAGGGGTGGTGGGCACCCCCGACGGCCTACTCTGAGTAGCTACCACGCGCACCTACTCGGGCCAGGGGAGTAGGCGGTCAGCTAATGCATGTAATAAGCCTGTCTTATTTAACTATAACTTCAAAAGTGCCTAAAAATCAATCAATAATATTAATTTAGGTTCACGCTGCGTTCCGCACATAGCAGGGTAGACAGAGGGAACCTAATGTTAAGATATTCCGCTTCCCACTTTCGCCTTATTTTAAAGGCATTCATTATACGTGTTGAGTGGCGGAACTTAACGCCGTGATTTGCCTGGGCATTAGAGCTAAGAAAATGATATAATGAAAATATAATAATTACTGAGGTATTTGTAAATAGTAACTTTATATATACACTTATGAGCAGACAGTGATAATTTTCTTGCCAATCTTTAATCTGTGTAACTATTTTACTATTGCCGTCTTTACAAAAAACATATTTACAAAAAATATATAGTAATTTCAGCCTCTATACACTATCTCGATATCGACAAAGATTGTTACCTACCTTGCGTTGACTTGTCTTTGTGTGCGTGAGCGCGAGATAATGAAGTATCTGCACTAATATATTATAAAGTTCATTATAAACAATTATTTATTGTTAGCGCATGTTTATTAATAAGGCGACTCGATAGCTACTGCATGTTAGTTAGGGTTGGCGGCTGTAACTTTTTAATTAATTACTTATAAGCGATTGTTGGGCAGCTGACTCGAAAGTGAGCAAGGTGTAGTCAGTTCGATACCCGGGAAATGCTTTTAGTTTGCACTTATGCTATTCTAGTTAACAAAGAATGGTGGGATTTTTAAAGTTAGCAGAAATTGGGAAGCGGAGATTAAGAGTATGTTCTCTCTACCGACTATCAAAAATATGGAGATATTATTTAAAAAAAACGTTTGACATTATTATTATAATGGCTTGCTTTTTAGTCTTGACAGCTTTTCCCGCATAGTAGGATAGGGTCAAAGAGAACCCAATGATATGAAACTCTACCCTGTCCTTCCAAATTCGAGATATAGCGTCGCAGAACACAACGGCATGCTTAGTTTTGTCACGATAACCGAGAAATGAAAATAAATGAAGTATAATAATCATTTCTTAGAGTGTGGATCGAACCCAGTACCAAAGACTCTTACAGACAGACTGTATCACTGCACAACTATAATTTAATTCTTTTATTTTGCACACAAAATAAATTAATTTGTCATACTTAAAGAAAAAAACACAGCCTAGAGAAAGCTAACACACCTATAGTTAATTATATCCATATAATTAACACCAGACAACCCTATCTAGCTGTCAATGCTGTGAATATGAAAGTGCGCACAAAGCCCTTCGGTAGATCGTGCGGAGATTGCCTCTGTAACGTAATAAAATGTTTACAACCCCTGTTTTGATTGGCCGGGAATAGAATATCGTCCTGTGCAACTTTTTGCGCTTATTGTTCAAAGAACAGAGACTATTTACTTGCATATCCTAGGAGAATAGCCAGCTTTGATTCGTGTACGTAGTTTGCACGTTTTTCTAAGCAATTGCAAATACTTTTTTTAGAAGCGCCAATAAAAAAAGATTTTGGCGTCAAAGGTTTATAGCTACGACGTGTGTGTGACGTGTAAACTTTTTGTGTGGTCAGGTTTAGATATATCCAATTTAATTTTTACATAATATCAAACTCTTATAGGTAACTTAAGATTTAAATTGCTTTTTTAAATAATATATTTCCTTTGGTGGTCTTAAAAACTACTTGGAAGAATATTCATATTTAAAATTTTTATAATAAGTGTAAACTAGGAAAATTAACTGCTTGTATCTGTCTCTTTGTAAAGGTCTGATACGTGAACATAAACTAAAAATATTTAGCACGACCATAAAATTGTTTAATTTTATAAATATAAATTGCAAATTATTCTTCATTTAAATAGTATTTTATACAATTTTTAAAAACACATCATATAAATAAAAAGTATTTAAAATTTACTAAAAATTGACAATTACAATTTTTAATCTATAACAATAATAAGATTATCCAAACACAAAGCTACCTCCACACAAGAACACTATCAATTAGGCAAAATAGCGTGCAAATTAATTAAAAAACTACTTTTATGAAAGTCGATGTCACACAAGTAGGCCTATATCGAGCGTTTAACCCTACACTGAGAGTTGGAGAGTGGACCGTTCGATCGTTAAAAAAGTAAGGCGAAAAAAAACGCGCCACCCCTAGGCTCGACGGAAAAAAAACAGATAAAAATGAGTCCCGCTCGTAATTTAAATGTCGAACCAGTTGTCGATAGCCAAAGGTTTGAGTTCAACTTTTTTATTGTTGTTAAGTTTTATATTGTTGTTTGAGTATTTTTTTTTACTTTAGGGTAATTTAGTTGCAGCTTCAAGCTTTATTCCACGTAGCAGAGTCAGAGAGAATCCTGAACCCGCATTCAAGACTTTGCGTGTTAAGTTAAGCTTACGGACGGACGGTGAAATAAAAATAATATATTATCACTCCTCCAACTGGAAATCGAACCCACATTCATCATGATTACAGTCAGCCAGTAAACGTTGAAAAATTATAAAAAATAATTCTTCTAACAAATATGTTACAGAAGTTTACTAAAAGGGCAACATTCACAAATTGCAAATAATAATTAGTAATGATTATTATATGTTCAATAATAAGTAATTATTATATTTGGAAAACTGAAAGAGTTATTTTTTCGATTATTATATAGAATATTGGAGATTGCTATTACTGATGAAACACAGATTCACGCTTTTAACAACTAAAAAGATTAATCCCATAGTGCCCATTCCATTTAACACTTACATATGTATATCTTATAGGCGACTTCGATTTTTGTCTAACACATAAAACAAAATAATTAGGTTTAAAATTATTCTATTACAACAATAAAAATAGTAATAACCCTATAAGAATTTCAACACAACCGATAGGTAGTAGAACATATGGTTTAATGGTTAAGCTTTTGGACAGTTTCCATAAGGCATGGGTTCGAATCCCGCTGCGTTCAAATTTTATGCACTGTCTATAAATGTCTTTTTCTATTTCCTAAGTGTTTCAAGAACAATTTAAAACGTTAAAAATATTTAAAATTCCTTTTATTTACAATTTTCACCTACGACCTACATTAAGAATATACAAAACCTATAATAACTGGTTGAATATATAGGCTTCACAGCAGGAAAGACAGTGGGAACCTAGTGTTAAGACACTCCGTCCCCCATTCCCCGTCGAATTCTAGAGGCATTGTGTGTTATGTGGCGAAACTTAACGCCGCGTTGTGCCTTCAATTTTAAAATATTTATAAAATTGTATATTTTAGAAAACTCCAAATGTTGCCAACACCGGTCACTACATATCGTATAAAGTACGTACGTAGTCGCTCGGTGGACACACGCGTTAAAATGATTCCGCTGTTTGTAAAAAGAAACTACTAGTACGTTATATAATATCGTTATTGTGTATTTTCTAAGGATATATAGGAGTAGAGCTTTAAGCTTTATCGTAGATGTATCGCAGCCATATGTGAATGTATAGTATTTTACTGAACATATACTAAAATCGTTATTTTTTTATTAAGAATTTAAATAATATTACTATTGAAATGTATAATTTTATCTCTAATATATGAAATGCGGGGTTAAGTTGCGCCACTCAAAACGCAATGTCTCAAATTCGGGCGGAAAGTAGAAAACGAAGTGCCTAACACTAGATCCCTTCTGATTAGACTGCTAGGCTAAGACGTCTAAAGTGTTAATTTAGAAATAATATTATATATTATAATAATGAATAATGTTATCAACACGCTGAATTATACATATAAAGACATATTCTAAATTTGATAGTGATTGAAAGTGGGGAACCGAGTGTCTTCTGCTGTGTGCGGGATACAGGGTGAAGCTAAAAAAAATGTGATAATGTTGACCACAGCGGCGCAGTAGGACAGTGTCTGATTGTAAACACGATTGGTTGTGGCTTCAGTCCACACTGTGTGTTTGTCTGTGTGTTTGTCTGTCACGCTTTCACGGATAATCTACTGATCCGATTTGGGTGAAATTTAGAATGAAAGTAGTAAAAATGACTGGGTCTAACATAGGCTACTTAGTTTTTCAAAAATCAACCTCTAAAGGGTTGAAATAGGGGATGAAAGTTTATATGAAAAATCTACACCGCTTGATCGATTGTAATGAATTTTGGCATATATATAGTTGATAATCAAAGGTTAAACATAGGGTACTTTATTTTACAAAAAACCACCCTCGATAGTTGCAATATAACGAAACAGCTATTTAGATCACGCGGCGAAGCCGCGAGCGGGCCCCTAGTTCTTTATGAAACTAAGCTAAAACTAATTAGCCCCAAGAACTTTGTACGCGATGACTTAATACTTTCATATTCATTCATATCACACTTTGCTTTTTTAAATTCCTCATAATATGCCCAATTTTTATTGTACTTGCAAATCACTTGTTGTATGAAACTAAATGTCGGTCAGTCAGTTAGCATTTAGTAGAATTTTGATAACAAATGAAATTTGATTTACAGATTAACTCAAAATACATAAAAAATATATAATATAAACCTTTAAACTCCACTATTCCGAGCCCTTTGAGATATTAAGTTTAGGCACCCACCAAATTATAAAAATGTAAAAACATCCAAATAACTTTTTCTTCCAACTTTTAGTTTTAAGTCTTTAGTTTCTGTACTTGAGAATATGATTACGATAATTGGCATTTAACTTATATTAGTTTAATCAGAAAAATGTTTTTTTTTTTAAAAAAAAATAATAACAGAATTAAGACCACTATTATTAAATAATAAAAAGCTTTTAAATGAAATGAGGCTTATATATTAATTTTTATTAGATATACGCCATCAAGTATATTCCTAAAGATAAAACATAAAAATGTGGAGATAATTATCGGCTGATTCCTTGAACTGTATAATATTATAAATTTCTGAAATAACACAAATCCAAGTATGTTAAATACTTACTAAAATAATGTGTGCAAAAAACATTTCAATTTTTTTACCCGCATACCTACCTACCTACCAAGAAAAAAATCTAGTGTTGAGAGACTCCTTTCTCTACTTTTCACATAAATTAACTCAACGATTCCTTTTATCTTCTCACCAATGCCTTCGTTTCATTCCCCCGAGTGGGAATCGAACCTACAAACAATCCTATTTACATGCTGACGCTAATTCACTACACTACGAGGGCCTCATAATGTGTCTTAAAAAATAATATGTCTCGACTTATTTATATTTTGTAACTCTATCGATATTTTGTACATAAATCTAAAAGAACCTGCCTAGTGACAGGATATATAAATTATCTACTTTATGCATATTCATGAAAATGTCAGTTTTTGCGTTATACCAATTTAGGCTTACGTCAAACTGTACGGGTGGTTATATTAAATTATTTGAAATATCATTTCTAATTATATTTCTCAAGACTTGATGTGAAAACGGAGAATTTAATACTAAATCTCCACTCTCTTTATTTACACTTTTTTCAAGTATAATACTACATAATACCTTGTTTTAATAAGCATGCATATATGTTTTTAAATGTACCTCCCGCAAACAGCATGTGTTTTACGCATTAATTATGTAGATGCTTTTCTCGGTTTCGATAAAAAGTACCATGGATTTTACAAACCTACTGTAGCGGTTTAAAAAAATAATATTTCATTTCCTGCCTTTAAAGGACCTAATGGACATTAAAATAATTAAATTTAAAAAATACTTTATGCTTTGTAGTGAGAGCTTAGTAAGAGAGTGCCAGGTGATGTTCACTTTGCACCCATTATCAGGATATTACGTGTTGAAAAACGGAACTCAACACTACGTTTTGTATTTGGCACCATACAATGCACTCCTAGTTAAGCTAATAAGCCAGTCATATAAACATTTAAATTGCCAATGTCTGGTTCTGACGACAATGCAATATTAACAACTTTAACATGATATATTCAACAGGATGGCCTAAATAACGAGAATATAATTTTAAGCGTGTTCCTTATACTTTCTATTTTGAACCAATTTATTTTTACCAATATTAGCTGCCTGTATTTTATCAGTATTAGTATAACTATGTTGTTTTTACCTTTTATAACGGTACTCTTTTACCTTCCACACATCTATGAAGGTAGACAGAAAATCTGGCAACATTTTTAAAACATTATTATTTAATAACGAACCCAAAACGCTTTTTTTATTTAAATCAGGAAAGCAAAAATACAAAAAAAAAATACTCTCACTTTGTTTGTAAAAGCCCTTACATCATTGATCTTCTTAAGATTACAATTTTAATTGCTTTTACATTAATTTATGTTTCACCCCATCGTAAATCAAACACCTAAGAGTACTTATTCACACATCAACATTGTATCTTACTTAGAGCATATTTTAATAATAATTAATATAAAAAAATGTGCCAAGTATTTTTTTTTTATTTTAGCTTCACGCTGTATTCCGCACACTGCAGGGTAGGCAAAGGGAATCTAGTATTAAGATACTCCGTTCCCCACTCTCCGCCGAATTTGGAGGCATTGCGTGTTAAGTGGCGGAACTTAACGACGTGCTGTACCTCGACACCAGAGCGAAGAAAATGGAAATATTAAATATTACCACTCCTCGAGTGGGAATCGAACCCACAACCAGTCGTTTACAGTCACACGCTTGTGCCACTGGGCCACGGCTGGCCACTAATTAATTATCTTGTAAATGTATTAATAATCTGGTAATAGCTCTATTCAAATGTTTTTAACATACTTTCATCGGCTTTCCCTGTCTACATCTATTTTCTACTTATATATCAATCAATCAATCAATCTATTAATCAATGTAAGAAAATCTTGAAATGGTATTTTGACTTCTTGCCGTCTGAGTTAATAATTTGCATTCAAGTCTGGATTTAATTATTATATTTTTATAGCACAGCCCTAACTAATATCCTTACGGATATGACCAAGACAACGTTTGCAACAACAACAAAAATTATATTGATACTAGCGGCCCGCTCGCGGCTTCACCTCGTGAACTATTTCGTTATATTGCAACCTTCAGGGGTGCATTTTTAAAAAATAAAGTGGCCGATGTTTAAGCTTAGATTATCAACTATATATATGCCAAAATTCATTACAATTGGTCAAGCGATTTAGATTTTTCATATAAACTTTCATCCCCTATTTCCACCCTTAGAGGTTTATGTTTGAAAAAATGAGTAGCCTATGTTAGACCTAGTTATGTTTACTACTTTCGTTCTAAATTTCATCCAAATCGGACCAGTAGACCGTGAAAGCGTGACAGACAAACACACAGAAATTCGCATTTATAATATAAGTATATATATGAAAATTATGTAATAATTGTAATGTATTCTCTTTTAATTCCTTATTATTTTTTTCTTTACCTAAGGCTCGATTTCGCGCGGAATGTGAAGAACTAAGTGTATTAGAACTATGATTTACCTGACTATCCCGCTATGCGAAAAAAAAACGTAAAGCTTTATATAAACAAACATTTAATAACTTTGAGAAATATATACAAAATACAAATGCAAGATGTCAATTGTTTTATTATTTACATAAAGAACGACAGTTTAGTAGGGCACTTATATAATTGACCTTGACCATACCCGCAACTCCTTTGATTGATTATAAGTACAACCGTTAGGGTCACTGGACTGCTAACTTCGCTTATTTGCGACCCAAATAACATATACCTACATGTATATTTTTATTATAACATTAATATTTAATTGGCCAGTCGTGGCCCAGTGGCACAAGCGTGTGACTGTAAACGACTGGTTGTGGGTTCGATTCCCACTCGAGGAGTGGAAATATTTAATATTTCCATTTTCTTCGCTCTGGTGTCGAGGTAAAGCGCGGCGTTAAGTTCCGCCACTTATTACGCAATGCCTCCGAATTCGGCGGAAAGTGGGGAACGGAGTATCTTAATACTAGGTTCCCTCTACCTACCCTGCCGTGTGCGGGATACAGCGTGAAGCTAAAAAAACATTAATATTTAATTATTTTAAGGAGTGAGTTATAGAGGCATTGCATAAATGGAGAACGGAGACACTTAACATAGGGATGGCATTCTCTTTTTTTTTAACGACAAAATTGACAACCACACGTATTATAGACATAAAAAATTTTCTTTGGGATTTGAACAAGTACTATGATCAGTCAGGAACACCTTAAATATGCCACGACAATCTCATAATGTTTTTCTAATTATTAAAAGAGATAAAAAAGGTAGGAGTCTACGAGAATATAGTATCAGTGTTCCTGGAGGGAGGTCATGTAAAAAGTATGAGGACCCCCCCATGAGCGTGTACATAGAGGATGATAACAGTGGACAAAGTAAAAGAAGTCAATGGGAACCATTGCGTTTCGAGATCTGTTCTCTCTATGACTACCCTGCTAGGAATAAAGTGGGAAGCTAAAAAGCTTAATTTTAAAATTCAAATTCAAAATATCTTTATTCAAATAGACTTTTGAAAGCACTTTTGAATCGTCAAATGTACATAAAGCTACCACCGACTCGGAAGGCAGTTCTGCTGAGAAGAGCCAGCCAGAAACTCAACAGTTGCTCTTTTCAAATATATAAATTACAATGTTATTATTTGATACAATGGTAGCTAACCGGCATTGGACTTATTCAGATTAATCCCACGCATTTTTATCCTTTAAATACTCTTCTACAGAGTAATAAGCTTTACTTATTAAAGTATTTTTTACAAAGATTTTGAATTTCTCTAGTGGTAAAGTCTATTAAATTTAGCTGATCGCCGTCTTTCCCTTAAGAACGTATCCGTTGTTACAGGAAACAGCGAGTAGCTCAAACACATTTTACTACTTCACATTTTTTCCTTGTAACAAAGTAGGCTCAAAAAACTCAGTGTCAAGACACTCCGTCCTCTACTTTCCGCCTAAAATCAAAATATTGTGTGTTGACTGGATAAACTCAACTGCGTATTGTCTTGTTATTAATAATGATAAATTATACTTGTAAAAACAAATGATGTATAAAAGAAATAAAATATAAAATTATATTTAAAAAATATATATATAATTAGCTAGAATTCAAAATATTAAGTATAACTCATTTTCATCGTCATAAACTTTGGATGTCAGGGGAGTAATATGAGAATCGTACACCAAATTTCAACATAAGTTAATGAAATTTGAAATTTATGCATATAAATTTTACAATAATTTAAAAATACACCCATGTAAGTAATATACAGAAACAATTTTTTTTATTATCGAAAGAATTTTAAAAATCAAATATAAAAATGAATCTCTCTTCTACCCTGTTATGGGGAATAAATCGATAAGCTGATAAAAATGATGATATTAACTTTTTTCTTTTATTTTTTTATTTTATAATGTTTTTATAAAACACTAGCAGCCCGCTCAGGGTTTCGCCGCGTCATTTACACATCTGTTTCGTTATATTGCAACCATCGGGGGTAGATTTATGAAAAATAAAGTACCCTATATTTAATATTAGACTGTCAACTTCATTTATTTCAAAATTCATTACAATCGGTCAAGCGATTTAGAATCTTCATATAAATTTTTAAATTAAAAATAGGAGATCTATTTGAACCATTTAGAGGTTAATTTTGGAAAAATAAGTAGCCTATGTTTGACCCTGGATGTCTTACTATTTTAAATCTAAATTTCATCGAAATCGGACCAGTAGATTAGCCGGGAAAGCGCGACAGACAAATAGCCAGACTTTCGCATTTATAATATAAATATGGATAAGAGTTTCCTGTCTCCAACATAACATTAAGTTTTTAAAAAAAGAAACCACTCTAGGCTTTTTCTCGCATAACAAACAAGTCCGAGAGAAACTAGTGTCAAGACATTAGTAAAATTGACGTTGCATGTTGACTGACCGAAATCAATCCGTACTTTGTCTTACCATAACAGAAAAATGAAAATAATTGAAACATCCTCCGAGTGGAAATCGAACCCATAACCAACCGCGCTTACAGACAAACGATGTCCAACTGCGTCACGATAGCATTTATTTAAGTGTTTATAATATGTCAAAAATATACCCCATGTTTTTTTTAATGTTTAAGCGCTATATATTTTTGATGCAGTATGTCAGCGTCAGTAGTCAGTAACCACGATATTTGTCGTTACGATTCTCATTCAGGGATATGATTATATATAAATCTCCATTTCTTCGTTCTGGTATCTAATCACAAAGCGAGGCGTTGAGTTCCACCACTCAACAATTAATATCACGATTTAACAAAAAAAGTGGAGGTCGGAGTGTCATGACACTGAGATCTCTCTTACTATCCTACTATACGAGAAAGGACGTAAAATTGCTCTAAAAATTTAATTCGAACCACTTTCCCACAAAAGTCGGTTAAACTAAACAACACATAACGGTCGCAGAAAATCTTCCTTCATTGAATCAGATCGTCAATTCGCATACAGTGACCTAGTAAAGCATAATAATGCTATAAGTGGGGCGAATAGCAGCACCTATCCTGGTATTATGTGCAGGATCTTCTAAACATAGTCACAATGGCATCTAATCATCCAATTGTACGGTGGAAATAGTCCGTTTATCTACTCGCACAATGGGACGACCGTCATTGCATTTCTTTAATTTTTCATACATTATGCATTATATGGGGACTGAGTGGTAGGACTTACAAGTCTTTATAATATTATAGCCGGTTTTTTTTGCAGTAAGCAGCAGCAGCTTTACGTTTTTCCCATGTACGAGGGTAGTCAGAGAGATTGGAGTGTTTTAATACTAGATTTTTTAGCTCGACTCGAAATCACATTGCCTGTGAATGATGGAACTCAACGCCACGCTTCGTCGTCTTACGAGAGCGAAGTAAGGAAAATAATTTAAATATAATAAGAATTCTCCCATTCTGTTCTACTGCTTCTGACTCTAGAAGCTCCTCGCTTCCTTAAGCAGAGATAATCTATTATTAAGACACTCCGTTTTCCACTTTTCGCCCGAAATTGAGCCATTGCGTGTCCGCGGGAAACGTCACGGTTTGTCTCACCAGAGAAAGAGAATTTAAATAATTTAAATATGAACATTTATTCTAACGGAAAATGAAACCATTACTATCACATTGACAGTCAGACACTGTTCGTACGCCATGATGTCTTCAACCATATTTATAAAGATGCTTTATTATATTGTATTATATAATGTATATTTGAACCCGCCATTAAAAACACTTAGCCCGTAGTTACTGATAAACTCAATATTATTACATAGCATTTTATACGCCATTAATCCGGCTTAAATATATAACTTTCATGTAATATGTGCATTAATTGCAGATATTCAAGAACTTATCTTGAGTTTAAGTATATGTTATATAAACTATACTTAACCTTAAGAACGTAAAAAGGTAAGCAATAGTAGATATGATACCGAGTCAAGGCGATTACGATATTTTGATTGATTTGATGATTAAATATTTATTAAAAATAAGAAGTTACATGCTTCATTTTTTGAACGTCAAATAGTTTACCACCGGTTCACTACAGTTAGTGCTGAGAAGAACCGGCGCAAGAAACTCAGCGAGACTTCTTTTTTTTTATACAGATTTAATTCAAAAGTAATTTTCTTATCAGCAATAGCTGACAGTGATACTTTTAAATGTATTATCTTAAATAATTAATGAAAAGTACACAGTAAAACAAACGTCATACACATGGGGACGTCTAAAATTTAAAATAGTTTTAAAACATTAAAAAAAAACTTAAAGCTTAACTGTAATTTTAAATAAATTTTTCTTATTGGCAATATTATATCTACAAGTTCTATATCATTTATCTCAACAGCTCTATTTTTGATACTATAACTTAAACAATACTAACTACCTTTTATTGTATGTTTTATCCAATTTGTACATAAGAAGATATAGTATCTACTAACAACCTCTAATTAATGTTTATTTATCGAATAAAAAAATAAAAAGATGTATTATTTGCTTCACTAACTTAAATAGACGAAATACACATGTATATCCATTACATAGCTTACACATACAGGCTGTACTAAATCAAATTAGGAAACTTGTTTGGCTACAGTGCGGACTATTACATTCACATGTGATAAAATTGGGCAGATAGCAGAAAACATAGCAGTTTGCAACACATTCGATCACACAGCCTCCCTTTGACGTTACCCTTATAACATTTTTATCTCGCTATCGTTTCAGCTACCAAATAAGCTCATTTATAACAGGGGCTAAACAAAAAAACAAAAATTTGAATAAGGAGGGCATTATTTATCGCCGCCCCAATGAAGGCCGTTAATGTGATTTTTTAATAATAAAAAAATACACGAGCCAGCCAAACGAGGATCATGTATCATCGCCTTTTCGACCAGTCATTGTCCCTGAAAAATATTATTTTTTATTTACCAACCTACGCCGCGGTAAACACCGAAAGTATACATCAAATTAATCACGCCGTAAAATTTTGCCCACTCGTTTAATTTGAATGCTAAACGTACTTTGTTCTCGAAATTTTTTTTTTCGCATCGAATTATAAATGAAATATTTGAAACATTACCAAAGCGAAACTCAAATATTGGTAGCCGATGTGCGCCACACATCATAATTGGAATTGTAAAATGTAAAAACGTTTGATTATAACTTCTTATATATACCTAATTATAATTATATAATTAGCTCTACGTGACTCCAGTAGGCATAAACATTTGAAACAGACAAAAACAAAACGCACTTCGCCAATAAAACCCTTCCCTTGCCTAATTAAAAAAAATTAAAAAAAAAACACACACACACACCGCTCCCTCAGAACCCGCGTTGTCACGTTCCATATTCCCGCGTTAATTACACGTCATTCTTTTTTTCAAAAAGCGCGCCAATGACGCGCGCAATTAAAGCCCTGTACAGACAACGGGAAGACGACATAAAGCCGGCGCACACAATGCGTCCTCGGCGAAATTCGCCGCAGGGCCAGCGAAATTAACAAGGCGATTTACACTTGACACTAGGCGCCTGTTTTTACTACTTTACTTTCCTACGGTGCTCGGTAGCTAGTAACTGCGAGACGCGCACAGTGCATTTTTTTTTAAATATCATATTGGAGAGGCCAGTCGTGGCGTAAGGGCACAAAGTGTGACGTAAACGTGTAAACAATTGGTTGTGAATTCGATTCCCACTCGATAGGTTGAAATATTTAATATATCATTTTTGTCGCTTTGGTGCCGAGGCAAAACACGGTGTTAATTTCCGCCACTTAGCTCCAGAATGACTCCAGCATTCGGCGGGAAATGGGAAACAGAGTGTCTAGTCTTAACACTAGGTTCCCTCTATCTACCCTGCTATGTGCAAAAGAAAATCTCAAGCAATATTATTTAAGGCAGTTTCATTGTTAGCCGTTGCCTCTGTACTTTACTACTCTGTGCTCTCTATTACACGAAGATTACGGAGTGTGAAGCGTCGCGACAGCCCGCGTCCTACACTCGCTCATATCGTAGTAATTGTGTGAAATAAAAGTTTTGTATCATTATTTTTGAGGATCCATTCAGAAAGGATTCGTATTGTTTGCGGATAATTTTGCATTATTTCAGGGGAAACACGTGTTCATTATTTCTCAAGTACTTTTAACATTCTTGTATGGTGGAACAATGTGAGATTACTTAGTGTGTTACATCGCCTGCGGCTATACTGTACACAAAGACGTTTGTCTTTAGTTCTTCATAACTAATTCCAGTTGCTCTCATACGAGACAATGCAAGCTTAGACGTGAAATTGTGTCAAGATTTTTTTAAATCAAAACTCTTATGCAGAGTATGTTTAAATATGTTAGTGCTGTAGCGTATAAACTTAAAATCCTTTGAGAAAAGCTTCTCTTACTTTTTCTTAAAAGTTTATACTTGCCAGTGGTATTTTTAGTTTCTTTTTATAACAGGGAATTACTAACATATTGCATAATACTAATGATATTGAATTAATACTAGTCAAATTACATACCCCGTTGTTACCTCATTCATATCATATATACGTATTGTGTTTGAAATGGAACAGCCAATACAACTTGCTTAAAGATACAGGGGAACATAAAATTATAAGCATCATATCTATTTTTGAGGCCATCGTGGCACAGTGAGATAAAATATTAGTGTAAACGCGATTAGTTGTGAGTTCAATTTCCATGATGATTTATGATATCTAATTTAATTTCATTTCAACTCAATAGCAAGATCAACCTATGTATGGTAAGATAGTTTGGGACAGTGGAAACCAGATTGTCTTGACACCTGAAACTCTATGACTCTGTCCTGTCCTGCTATGCGGAGTAAAAGCGTAAACTTGTTTAACTTTAAGCTATTTTTAGCAGTTCCTAATAAAATTATAAGCCTTTCCTGTTGCAATCCTTTAGACATAGACTTTAGACATTACATTGCTTTCTTCTCTTCATTTCTTACATCAGTGCTTTTCCAAGAAAAACTCTTATTTGTTTTCAAAAATGTTTTAATAACTTATGTTTAATATATAAATATTTCTAACGACTTCTCTTATTTACGTCACTTCCATATACATTAAAATATTTACTCCTTAAAATCTTAAGCCAAATATAATTTCGCGACGAAGTACAGTACCTACATCTAAGTAACAGATAGATGCTATTGTCAAAACATTAACTGTATAACAAGTTACACAATTATGCAAATTTTATGTTGCCCTAATTGCCAAATTATTTAAAGAGGTTTCTGTTAATTTCACCCCACGCCCTTTGTAGAGAAAAGATTTCGTTTTCTTAAAATTACATGTAAATGTTATTACCCAAGGTCTCATCGATGGGGTTGCTAATGGAAGGGTTAAATAAAAAAACATATTTAGATTTTATCATTTGTCTTGTTTTTTAAAGGAATTAGGTTCTGATTGCTTTGTGGCACTAGACGAGAAAAACTGAAAATATATAACATCTTTTTATAAATATTCTCTATATGAGAATCTTTATAGAAAGATGTAAGATCTCTCCTCTGAGAACGATTTGATGGTTCCTAACATTGTCACCTTTCCATTATTTAAAGGCCAGTCGTGGCCCAGTGGCACAAGCGTGTGACTGTAAACGACTGGTTGTGGGTTCGATTCCCACTCGAGGAGTGGAAATATGTAATATTTCCATTTTCTTCGCTCCGGTGTCGAGGCAAAGCGCGGCGTTAAGTTCCACCACTTAACACGCAATGCCTACGAATTCGGCGGAAAGTGGGGAGCGGAGTGTCTTAACACTAGGTTCCCTCTGCCTACCCTGCTGTGTACGGGATATAGCGTGAAGCTAAAGGAAATAATAAAACATTTCTAAATCTCAAATGTACCTAATCAAATACATAAACTGTAAAATTGTGTTTTTGCACTTGTAATAACTAAATATATTGGTTGATTAGTAACGTAATAAATAAACTACTAAGTACAATAAATACCGTATCTAAATCACTAGCTTTCGTCGTCGTCGTCGTAGATTCAAAACTATTTCATATCTCGTGAGATATAAGTTCGACATTGTACCTGTTTTTCTTTCATTGTTTAATGTGTATTTTTTTGTTACAAATATTTTTAAATTAAAATAATTTATATAAATATAAAGATTAAAACATATATAATAATAATGTCTTGATTTTTAAGAAATAATCAAAGAATGTGTATTAACGATGTATACCTTTAACCGAAGCCAGTAGCTCAAACTAGCGCTGTTGATAAATACCTAGAAAATAGATCTAGACGGGTTAAGAATACAATTCCCCCCGCCGCTGGGTAGCGTCCCGTAAAAGGCGGGTAACCCAGTAGTTTGGTGGTAGGAGATTCGTTCTCCGACTGGCTCGCGACCACTATCATGTCAAAGACGAACCGCCAAATATCTTATGATGTGTTCCGGTTCGATGGCATGTAAGCCAGCTCTCCCTATTCCCACCATTCCCATCCTTCCTCCCTCCTTCTGTCCTACATTCCCAAGGCTGGCAACGCATCCATAACTTTAATGTTGTGGATGTCTATGGGCGAAGGTAACTACTTAACACCAGGTGGACCTTCAGCTCGTTTGCCTCCTTTATTCCATAAAAAAAAAAAATCCTAAGTGGACGCAGTTCTTGTGTTCTAATACTACTTGGGGCTGGACTTGTAATTAATATAAATTTGTCCAATATTGTATTAAAAATATTTTTTCAATTTAACTAAATAGTTTAGCTAAGTAGCACGATGTTGATTTTCACCGCTCTGTATCCAAAGTAGATGAGTAGACAGGACAACCGAATAACTTACCATTAGAAAAATCCAGTTGTTATATAAGTACTCGTAAATAATAGTAACCCATAGCCCATAGCTTTCTTTATAATTAGTAAAAGCTTTTGCAAACTATGCTATATTTAAAAAAAAGCTTTTATATATTATGATGATGAAATTGGAATATTCATTTAAAATTTTATTCAATGTAAATCCGTTACCAGAAAAAATAATTTCAAAAAATAGTATTTTGAAATAATTCGCGTTTCATTCTAATATAAAAAACCAATGAACCTAAAATAATATACTAATTAATATTAATATTTTCATTTTTTTTCAGTTTCACGCATTTTCTTTAACAGACAGAGCAGACAGAAATTACCTAGTGTCAAAACACTCCATTCTCCACTTTCCGCGCCTGAGAGCGCCTGAACGGTGTTCAGGAGGCGCGGGTTCGGATCCCGCTGCGTTCAAATTTTTATACGTTTTCTAAATGTCTCTTTCAATTTTCCTAAGTGTGGAATAACACTTTAAAAATGTTTAAAAGCAGACACAAGTTGTTAAAAATAGTGGCGAAACTCAACGCCGCACCACACCCAAACAGCATAATTAAAAATCTAATCAAAAATTACCATAGCTATTAATATATAAAATTAAAACTATCGAACTAAGGGTGTAAGGGCGCTCCCACCCCATCATTTATAATGCCAAAATGTTTTAATTAAGACGCTGTAAAATGTAATTTACATGCAAATTCGGTTTATGTTAATGTGCCGCGTATATCTGTTTGGGTGCGTGCTTGCTATCTAATTTTGCGACAGTGTTCGCCGTCATTATCTTGCCTCTAATGAGAAATCTGGCAAGCTTGATGTTTGCATAATTAAACTTGCGGTCGGAACGTTTTGATTGTTGCCATGATAAAATACTCGCGACAGCTGTTGTGATGTTTTATACGGTTTCGGTTATTCGGCGTGGATTTTTATATGGTATGGTTGTATGGGATATATCTATTGTAATGTATACTATAGTAGTATATAGTATAGTAGTGTATAGTATAGAAGTATAGTGTTCTTGCTGGTGTAGTTATTAACGAGCTGGTGGGTGTCTTGTAAGTTTTATACTCATGTAAACAATGTTAACAAATACTTTTAAACATTTTTAAAGTGTTATTCCACACTTAGGAAAATTGAAAAAGACATTTAAAGAAAACATATAAAAATTTGAACGCAGCGGGATTCGAACCTGCGCCTACTGAATACTGTTAACAAATGATTTTTGTAAGCTTGTTATTCTTATACAAGAAAGGATAAGTTACGATTAGAAAATACAGATAGAGTTGCTTTTAAATTTATTATACCTACATATAAGCATACTTTGAAAAATTGTATCTCTCTTGGATTTTAAATAAAAATTATGACATTTTCTAATTAATTTAGTATTTTTAAAGCTACTACGATTACACTCGCATAACTCAAATTCGCAACATTTCTTTATCAACGATCAATCAAATTAAAATTTTATAATATAACATAATGTACAAAAAAATATTAATATAACAATATATTCATAACAAAAAAGAAATATTCGTCCCACACTTTCAAACAATAGTTAAGAAACAAACCGTGTCCGTTGCCAAATACAAGTTAAATCAATTAATTAAAATAAAACCCACTCCGCTCGATTCGTCCACAAGACATTCATTAGCACGAATCCGAACACAATTCCACTAATTTATTCCAATAAAAAGGAATAACACCCTTTAACCCCCTCTTGTATATATATATACTTATATATATAGGTTTGTATTTTCTATTTTTTTCTTCCCAACCCTTCGTTTAGATTCAATTCGGCTAAATAAACTGAATTATATGCTACTTAAATGAGTGTCAAGTCGCCTCCACAGCCCCCTAAGGGCCACTTCGCCTCACCCCGAGATTCTTCTGAGATTTCCGTTCTATAGAAAAAGGATGTAAATAAAGCTTTTGAATTTTATCATAATGATGATCATTTTAAATATTTTTTTTTCTGAGCGATTTTCTAAGAATTACGTTAAGGATACAGTGTTTTTTGTGTCTATTTATGTTATTTGTTTGTTCATTTATTTTAACAAAATTTATAAAGATAATATTTTTTTTCTACTTGGTATTTTTTATTTATTGTATTTAACTATATATGTTAAATAGTTATTAATAAAGTTAAAATTCAAAGTATTCTTTATTAAAATAGGCAGCAAGCTCTTACCGACCAAAATCACAACCAACAAAACACAAATTTGGACGAAAAGTGAAGTGTTTTTACATTAGGTTCTCTTTGTCGTTTTGGTCTTGTGCTAAATAAATAAAAAAAAACATTTATTTTAGATCTGAATGTTTATTCTAAATTACAACAATGTAATATTATTACATAACAAAAAATGTAAAATAACCGTTATTAAAAAAAATGGTTCCCATATAAACTCTCTCCGCTTAAAGAATACGTTGAGTTGAGTCACTAAACACAACCTCTAAACGAGTAAATATTAAGATAACAGTAGGTAATGGACCACTTAACTATTAACTTTTATCACAAAACATCAAAGAAATCCAAAAACAAAACTAAAAACAGCACGCATAAAATTTCTTACACAAAAAATGGAAAAAAGCGCAGAAGTGTTAAAAACCTTTCGTTTTCACTTTAAAAAGATTCACACTTTAGAGGTCAGCGAGTATTCGCACGGACGGACGAAATTTGCGGGAGGAAAGTTAATAAAAACAGAAATGATAAAAATACAAGTTACCGGCTTTGCAATAGAAAGACAAAAGTAGGCGCTGCCCTCAGCGGTACGAATAGGCCGGGCGGGCTTTTCTCACTCTCTTAAACGCTCTTGCCTACCGCACTGCGTTCCTCGCTTTTTGATACTTTTACTGGCCATTTGGAAATGAACAATTTTTTTTTTGTGTAATTTTGTATTATTGGATTGTTTTCTTTGGAAATTATTGTATTTACATAATTAAAATTAATATGCGGTATGAATATAATTCATGTTACTCCAGGGGTCCTAATGCTTATTCGATGGCGTTCTTCCAAAGACCAACCGATGTCTCCCCTGCCTCCATTTCCGCGCACCCTTGCTTGACATATCTTTTTTACCATTCTAATTAAATTATGGCATAGGAACTAAAGAAATTAAGACGTATAAAAGTAAAAAAAAAATATTATTTTGTATAAGCCCACAAATTGATTAATGATATATCTATTTTATTTACTTAGAGAAAAAGAAAGCATCACAACTTAACAATCATATTTCCAAAATAAGTTTAAAAATATTTGAAAATTAATAAAAAATCAATATCAAAAGTGATCAACCGCAGTGCATTTACAAGGGTTCTGGAGTGTCGCGGCGTGTCGGCATTGTTGCACACGCTGTATCGCTAATATAATAATGGTATATACCGCCATTGGTTCACCGGGTTACCTCCAAACAAAGGAAAAGTTATTTTAAAGCTTCATTATATGAGGAGCTTTTGTAACGAGAGCTGATAAGCTAATATTTTTAAAATTTTGATTGAAATTATGCTTTTTGGGTAATAATAAGTCAAATAGTAATCTCTAGAAATCTATATAAGTTGATTTCAATATATTGGTTAAATTTTTTACACTTACAAGTTTATGACTTAAGTGAATATTTTAGTAATATTATTTAGTGGTGAACGGCACTCCGGCACTCGTCAAGACACTTCTTAACACTAAGTTCTTTGATTACACTGTTATACGAGAAAAAGCGTTTTATTCATATCACTTTAAATATTATTGGTTGGTCAAGAAACAATAATGTTCGTAGTATAATACATAAAACGCAATAAATTTTTAAATTATATAGCAAACCATATATGTATGTATATATTAATGTCCTTGCAACTTTAAAATTATATTTCACATAAGCACTGTATGTAGGATTTCACTGCGAGTGGCTATTTCGTTTGAGCTGCGTCCTTATTGGGAACATTTTACAAACGACACTAACCAATAACCAAATGATTCCAAATTAAAGCGAAAAAATGAAACTCCGACTCCATTAGAAACAAAAATAAATTGAATTACAACTCGATCGACATTTTCGATTGGGAGGCCTAACTCAATTAGGTAGGAGCGCTGATGGAAAAATAAAATAAATACGGGGAACAAAAAAAATTAAACAAAAAAAAAATTCCAGATATAATTTGAAATATCTCCGTAAATGCAAAGCGCGAGTGCTGTTATTTTATTCAAATGAGGGCGAACTTTTTTCAACCCTTTCTCTCGACGCCATCAAAGTGGCCTGATATTCAATTAAAAAAAGAAGAGCGGGTACGCGACTGAAAATTAATCAGAAAAAATGCTTTTAACTAGATCTACATTTTAATGAAATTTATTATTGACGATTATTATTATAAGCGAGCGCCTTTTGTCGTGATTGCGTTTGTAATTTTGCTTGAGTTTTTACATTACTATGTTAAGGTAAGGTAAGGGTTATGTATTTTATGTTTGACAGCTTCACTCTTTTACCTTATAGCCTACTCAGGAGAAGACCTAGTGTCAAGACACTCCTGCCATTTATGTTGGATATATGTTTTTGCAAACCTTTATGAGCTTGTGTATATATATGTATGTATCTATCTGCCTAATCAACCAATATAAGGAAATCTATCTAGGTTTTTTTGAACTGCTGCTAGACATCTGATTTAGTTGAAAATTCGATACAGACCCCATGAGAATAGTATAATTTTCGTCCGAAGTTCCATAACAAGTAAATCATTTGAATGAGTTCCTATTAGTTAACTATTCTATATATGTTTTCTTGTTTAACTTAAATTTAACGTATCAATGCCTATTTAAAATATAAATTATCCATTAGGACCATTATTTAAATATATTTTTTATTTTACAGATCCACTCTTTTTCCTAGTAGTGTTCGATTACTCTGTTAATCTAGTGTTAAGTCTCTCTGCAATCAATCAACTTTCCATCGGAAATCGAGACATTTATTTATAATTTTAGGTACTAGATAACAGGAAATATTTTAAATATCATTAAATCGCCTGAGTGGAAATCAAACCACAACTAATCGCGCTTACTGTCCCACTGCGCCACGATGGCTTCCATGTTTAATATTTAGTACGATTAGCTTTATTTTTTTTTGTATTTACGTTCTACGTTCTTTCACAAAATGAAATTGAATTGGCTCCACAGTATAACAGTAACAGTAGTAGGTATTTACTTAAATACGCGTGTTAAGCTCTGACGTATTAATCATTAAATACCCAACAAGCAACAAGTAGGGAAAGCGCAAATAGCTAAAACAACATTACGTTTTAAACGTTGTTTTCTGTGATAAGTGTTTTTTTAAATTTGTTTGTTTTTCTACATTATGTTTATATTTATAATGTTAGTTTATTTTTATAATATAAGGCGATATTTATAATTCATTTTGTTTCTTAATTTACAGAAAAACCCAGAAAATGTTTGGTTTTCATGATTTTTAAGGATTAATAACGTATATTTAGGTTCTGCCACTCAGCATTCATTGTCCCGATTTCTAACGGAAAGTGGAGAGTGGAGGGTACTGAAAATAGATTTTCTCTCACTGTCCTGATACGCAGGAAAATGTGTGAAGCAATAAAATAAAAACATATGTTTTAAAACTTTGCAGTAATTTGTAGTGACATTTGGCCGTCGAATTTGACCGCTGACGTTGACTTGCCTTAAAACGTCAAGTTTTTTTGAATATATTTCCGAAACGAAAATTTTATACTTTGTGCCAATTCGTGAGAATAGCAATCATATTATTTTTGTTTTTAGTATCTACATGTAACAATTACTACAGATCGCAATAAAACCTATATTGTATAAAACACCTAATGATTATTTTAAAATCTGCCAACAATCATTTACTCATAAAAAGTAGCTCAACCCTTTTTCCTGCAAATCCGAGAGAACTAAAAAACCTAGTGTCAAAACACTCTGTTCATCACTTTCCACGCCATGAGACATTGTGTGTGGAGAGACACATTTAACGTCGTACGTTTTCTATAGGTATTTTTGCACATTATTTAACAGCTAGGTACAAACAAAAAGGCTACGAAAATTATTTTTCTATTTATATATTTACTTGAAAATTATTTTCGCCATGTCTGTGGCATGCTATAATGGTATATCAAACGTAACATTCTAAACATAATAACAAAGAATAATTTCAGTATGCATATGATGGAAAGTGCTTTTCCGGATTCTGATATACGAATTAATTGTTGATCTCCATAACCGCAGGACGGTGTTACACCGTTACGTGAAACGGATGGGAGCAATAATATATTTTTAAACGACTTTAAAAAAGTAGAAGGTATCAATTTGGCTGTATGTATTGCTTAAAGTATAAGTTAGACGTGGACTTATGCAAGTGAGAAAATAATTTAATATATTTTAATGATCATTTAAAGATATTTGTATCCTATTAATATTATAAACGCGAAAGTTTGTATGGATGCTTGTTACTCTTTCACGTAAAAACTACTGAATATATTTTAATGAAACTTTACAAATAATATAGCTTATACATCATAATAAAACATTTATAAAGATGTTTTGTGAATCCAAAATCGAGTAATTGGCCTCCTTTGATTATAACTGCTTCCGTAAATTCCGAACGAACGAAGTCGCGGATACAGCTGGAGTATAACTAGAGTAGCTATATAAAGGACAGCGATCTTGTAGAAAATATAGTAATTTATTGTGATTTTGCTTTGTTTCTCCAATCTATCATAATTAGGCCTATTTGAATAAGCTTCTCTATGTAAGTATAAAAGAAATTTAAGTTTAGTTCTAAATCAATAAAAAATATTCTAAAATTATAAGAATCCTTTAAAAAATCTATCAGAGTGGATTATGAAAATTATAAAAAGAATAAACTAGAACCCGATACACGAGCAAGTTCAAGAACGGTTTTCAATATAGAGTACAATATAACAACCAAGCTGCAATTTTCGCTTCGACTCTGCCGATATAGAGAACATTCTGCTCACGTCATTAAGATTTCTGGGAAAATGAAGGCTTGTCTCTCCTGATGAAAGTCCTCTGACTTACTATTCAGGTTAAGTCGAACCATATCTTTGTTTCGCCTACAGATTGTAACAATTTTTGGGAAATAAAAATATATGTTATATAATAATACTACCTTGATCAAGAGGGTATCATAGCGTAGTGTGACGAACAGAGTGTCTTGACACTATGTTCTCTCTGTCACCTTGATATGCGGTAAATGCATGAAAGTAAAAAAAAATCAACACCTAACAAAACATTAGTTCTAAACTTCTTGTATTGCGCACTACTACGCATTTTAAATATGTATACAAATAAATAAAATTGTAGAGCCTTCTTGTAATATTAAAATAACTGCTTTTTATTAAATCCTAAATTTATATGAAATAAATATACCAAAATAACATGTTTTCCAATTTTTATCTGCCTACCTCTTTGCCTGTCTGTCTTTCTATTTGTTCAGGCTAATCTCTGGAATGGACCGATTTAGACGGCACTTTTCTTAACAGGTAGCTGATGTAACAAAGAGTAACTTAGGTTACATTTGTTTTAGATTTACAACTCTTTGTATAAGTAAGTTCTATACAGACAAAGTTGCGGACACATCTAGTCTATACTACACCCTCTTAATTTATTACCTTTTCCTATAAACACATAGAACAAAATAAAATATTTAGCTAAACAAGTGAATCAAACCTCTGTTTCGCGCTATGGTGTAATAATTCACATCGCAATAATTCGAGAGCCCATTATTATTCACCGACGGCGCGAAATGAGTTCGTTTTTATTCAAACGCCAGAATGATATAATTAAAATTTGAATACAAGATTAAGTCCAGAAAAATTCAATATCGTATTCTGTTTGTACGGCGGATCGGGTTCTGGTTTGTGTTTAAAAAAGAACAATTAGAGATCAAACTTTTTTAATTTATTTAAAAATTATATAATATACTTTGTGTTTATTAACTGTATATTATTAAGTTTTAAAATGCTTATATGTTATTGGTCTAAAATCAACTCCATATAGACAATCCGCTCTCCAGTTTTCGCCTGAAATCGAAACATTATGTGTTGAGTGGTGGAACTCAACGCCGTGCTTTGTCTGACTGAAGTGGATAAATAAAAATAATTTAAACATAAGCATTTAAAGTGGCGATTAAACCCATAACTAACGCGTTTACAGTCAGACGCTCACCACTGCGCCACAATCGCCTCCTTTCATCTATATTTTTTCAAATTATAATAATATTGTTTATATATACAATACTATAATATTATATATGTATAATAGGTATATACATATTTATAAAACATAAACACTATACCACTAGTATGTGTTGTACACACATATTTTCTTTATCTTAACGCATACACTCAATTCGAACGACAGACATCGGGTGGACGGCACATAAATCGGGGAGGCCGGCCCATAATGGCTCTCTCAAATCTAAGCCTGAGCCCAAAAGCCGGATTTCTACCTCGGTAATACACTTAAAACGGCTGAGCTTAAATCATCGTCATCGTTTGTTGAACAAGACTCCCGGTCACATATCAGTCGGTGACGGCCCTATCTCCCTTACCCACCCCCAATAATTTTCACTATACCCACTCTAGGCATAGATTTTAACTTCCATAGTATGTTTAAGTTGTGGTTTGAAAGCTTGTTACGTAAACGTCAGATTGTCGTCTAGATACTGGATGGTAAATACATACGTAGGTATATACGTTTGTTGAATATTATGATTTTGTTTTAGTGTTAAAATTTGTAGAGATTGTTTATAATTCTGTTATTATGTATGTATCTTGTTCTTTATATTAGTATAAGTGGGACACGTAAGTTCTTTTCCATTAAACAAGTTCTTACAAGCACTGTAAAATCTTATAAAAGTTAATTCCCTTTTAGATCAAAAAATAAAAAAAAAACATGTGATCGTCTAAATAATCTATCTATGTATAAAATAAAACATTTTTAGAAAACTTAAAAATATGAACGTAGTACGAATCAGACCAAGTCCAAGCCCAACAAATTTGTCCAAGCGCTCTTACCGCTAAGCCACAAATTCTACAACGACTGCGTCGAAATTCTTATATGCTTATTTTTAACTATTTTTATTGTTATTACTTCTGTTTAAAACAAAAGTAAATGAATAACACTTTCAAAATATTTAAAATATCTATCTATAACCAAAAAAAAAACATAACCACTGACTAACCGAATGTCACTAATAAGGCATAACTTTATAGGAATGTATGTATTACTAGCGGCCCGCCCGCGGCTTCACCGCGTGGACTGCTTAATTGTTTCGTTATGTTGCAACCCTCGGGGGTGGATTTTCTAAAAATAAAGTAGCCTATCTTTGACCTTCGATTATAAACTATATTTATTCCAAAATTCATTACAATCGGTCAAGCGGTTAAGTTTTTTCATATAAACTTTCATCCACTATTTCACCCTTTAGCGGGTAATTTTTGAAAAAATAAGTAGCCTATGTTAGAACCATAGTTATTTACTACTTTCATTCTAAGTTTCATCGAAATCGGACCGGTAGATTAGCCGTGAAAGCGGTGACGCTTTCACGGCAAACACATAAACTTTCGTATTTACAATATATTCATATTGTTATTTCACTATGTCCTGCTCACATCAATATAGGCAGGTAGAGATGGAACTAAGTGTTAAGGCCGTGTTCTCCATTTCCCGCTGAATTCTGGAGGTATTGTGTGTTAAGTAGCGGAACTCAACGCCGCGCTTTGCCTGGACACCAAAGTGAAGAAGTTAAATATTTTAATTCTTCGAATGCGAATCGAACCCACTACCATACACATTTACAGTCACACTTCGTGCCCCTGCTCCATAACTGGCCTCTATATAGCAAGAAATATTACCATTAATTATAAATATACGTCGTGACACTTTAAATGTTGAGACACGTAGTGTTAATGCCTCTTAGTGATAATCTCGTGTTGATACATAATAAACAATGAAGGATTTAAGTAGGTCTCGGTGGGATGCGTGTGCGCATGCAGTACTCGTAAACCAGATTTACTATAGAAATTAAATGTAACTTGTGTTATATTTTTGTGAATTTGAATTTAGGGTTGGTAGTTAATAGGTTGGTTTTTAAAAATATTTTACGCTTTATATAAAGGTGCAGGTTCAACATTTAAACTGGTCAAAAATAAGTCATGAAAATGAGATTAAAAATAAATCTTGAAAATGAGATTAATATGTTTCTTGCTGAGTAAATGTTTAGTCGTCTAATTTAGCAATTTATTCTTTTTAATTTTCTTAAATAAAAAAGAAACCGTCGTGGCGCTTACAGCGTTTGACTACAAAAGGGAATGTTATGACTTCGCTTCCCACTCGGGGGATTATTATATAATATTTTTATATCTTTTCTTGATTATATAATATTTTTATTTCTACTTCTCTGGTACTTAACACAAAGGGAGGCGTTGAGTTCCACCACTCAATATGCAATATCTCGACGTCGGGCAGAAAGTGAAGAACAGAGTATCTTCACACCAGGTTCTCTCTGACTACCCTGCTAAGTGGGAAAAATTGTAAAAAAATATTTTTCTTAATCATTTATACAAATATTAATAACAATTTAACTATAAACGAAACTGCCATTCAAAATAACAATTGGTACAAAAAACCATCTTTTAGGATATACGAGTATAACATATACAATCACAAGTCACCTTATCACTTCATAAATAAAATATTGCAACTTATTAATTAAAACGCAGCCCAACATAGTCTTATCTACGTTAGATTTATTCAGGCAGCATCGTGATTTGCGAGACATTATGATAAGTGGGCGAACGGCACAGGCAATTAGACGCATATACAGGAATTAAATATATTTGTTATGGACGTTTATACAACGTCAGTGCGACGGGTGTGATGGTTTACATGTATTAAAATATGGTTATTTGCAAGTGAAACTGATAAATTGTAAATTTCTTTTATTAATTCTTGGAAGGAAGTTGAAGAAATATTCATTTATTCTATTAAAATATTATAAAGACTTAGTTATATATTTTCTGTATATAATTTTAGAGAACAAATTGATTAGAGTCGACACACTGATAATAAAATAAAAAAAATATTCATTTTTATTTTCTCGTTTTAATGATCTGGCGTTAAGTTCCGAAATTCTGATGCCTGACTATAAAATGACTTGATAGTCATTTCTTAATTACGAGTAGAAAGTATAGAATGGAGTGTTAGGAATCGAACTGGTTTCTCTTCTTAAAACCTATAGATTTGAACAAGAAAGCAATTACAAATAATATACCTGTACCTAATAGGATATCTATATTCCTATTTTGTTACAGGATAATGCGAAGATGTAATAAAAAAATCTTTATTATTAAATCAAACTTATGAATACCAACACCTTGAAAAAAGGAAAACAAACTTATAAATAAAATATTGAAACGTATAAATCCGGACAGTATAATGTGATTTTTTTTAAATTTTAAGTGCTCAATGACGCTAAGTTTAATATATTTTTCAATGTATTACCATTTACATTAGTCACAAGACATAGGAGCAGTTTTAATAGCGCTTTAGGAGATCGTGAATAGTTCTTTCCCGTTATTTATTCTACATAATCCGATATAGTACACAATCGTGTAGGTACCCATAAAAGAGGTTACTTAAAAAAATGCTACCAACTCTATAGCTACAATTCCCTTCCGATATTCTATATTAATATATTAATCATGCTTTAAACAAATAAAGTGGCCAGTCGTGGCCCATCGGCACAAGCGTGTGACTGTAAACGACTGGTTGTGGGTGCGATTCCCACCCCTGAGGAGTAGAAATTATATTTTCATTTTCTTCGCTCTGGTGTCGAGATAAAAGCGCGGCGTTAAGCTCCGCCACTTAACACGCAACCCTCCGAATTCGGCGGAAAGTGGGAAACGGAGTGTCTTAACATTAGGTTCCCTCTGCCTACCCTGCTGTGTGCGGGATACAGCGTGAAGCTAAACAAATAAATTAAATTACACACGAACATAAGATAATTGATCCTCATTTATAGTGAAACAGCTTATATTTCTAACATGTTGCTATTACATCGTATTATCATTCTGTCAATACTGACAAGCAAGTCCCGTCGTACGGAGTTAGCGTGCGCACGAGCGGCGCCATATATGGTAGAGATCGAACAATAACATGTAAAATATTTCATGATTTATCCAATAAGTTAAGTATGGTGAATTTTAAATTACTTCATTGAAAACTTGTTTTTGATGTTGTTCTTTTGTTTTTGCTGTTATTATGTTATGTTAACGACATTGTAGCTAAGTGAGGGCTTAGTTGTACTTATATTTGTTTTAACGAGATGGTTTTGAAGTTCAATTCTACTCAACACGTTGCTTAAAGTTTCTCCTTAAATATCTTTATGAAGTGAAAAAGAATGATATACGACAGGCGTGCCCTAGCGTACAAAATAAAAGTGTAAAGTATTAAAAATATATATAAAAAAACATTATATGTAAAACTCTAAAATAAATTGACATGTACATTAAAATCATTTAACAAATAAAGATTCCTATTCTCAAAAAAATTCTCATAAAATCTCAAAATATTAATAAAGATTCTATTTAACATTTACCTTTAACTTTTTCAATACGAAACACTTATCAGAACAAAAAAGTTCTTAATCATAAACCAAAACGAGGTTACCCGTTTAAAAAAAAACTATTTATAGAAGTAACAATAAATGTATTTGAATGTACAATACAATCCGATAGTCTGATTTCTCAACGCAATTAAGCCGCCGATAAGCTAGTAATTACGTATGCTAATCGTGCACTTAATACTTCTCAGTTATGCGCCCCTGGTACCTCAGGCTGGTTGCTATTAATTATATTATAATTACATATATAGAATTTTCCATTAAATTATAGGTGCTGGCTGACTTTTTTATGAAATGGCGGCATAGCTTATGTCAAAATTAACTATCTTTATTAACTGTCACTGTCATTTTAATTTAAGTTGACGTTGATGTTTTTTTTTTGTAATGTTGTGCGAAGAAAGTTATGATGTATAAGTACTGAAATTAAATGTAAGAATATATATCTTTATTAAATAGAATATATATTTTTGGGGGAAATTATAAACATTTGTATAAAGCTCAATCCTTTTTATATTTTTACAAAAAATAGTATTTATTTAAGCTTTTAATGTTTCTAAGCCTTTAACATTTAGTTATAATGTAAAGTTTAATGCGACATTTTAATTTCAATTTGGTTGTCGAGTAAAGTGTAATAAATTACAATTTTTCAATTATGAAGAACATTTGTATGATACAGAATAATACTGCAAAAAAAAAACTAAAACTAATTTCGTTCTTCAATTGACAGTTTTTAATATATATTTATCAATTCTTTAACAATTGGTATTATAAATTAATAGTAGTACCTTTTAATATACTACAAAAATATTCATAGCCATTGTTTTTTAAAAAAAAAACATTTTAAATAGTTAATTTCTATGTATATGAACGAAATTACTTACTTATTTCTTTACGCTTTTGCTATTACAATTAAAACATAAGTCAGCCATAGGAATTTATGATAAATGAGGTATACAAAGTTAGTCCATTATGCCATCGTTGTCGATACAAAAATATAATGCGCTTTATAGAAAATTTATTCGCAACATCATTAAGTATGTTAATAGTTAAGTTAATATACGTGTTCGGAGATAATTCCTCTCTGTTGCAGATGTTAATTATTTTATACCGATAACACCGCTACTTAACGATAAGTTAACTTTGCTGACTATAATCGATTTTCTGAGTTAGAATTTTTAATAGGAGTAAATAAATATACTTAGACGATTTTATTGTATATTATTTTGGTATTGTGATATTTTGTTAAGTTTTGCGTATTTCTGTGCATACACATATTGAGGTACAATTGTTTTTATTGTTAACTTGATTTAATACATACAATTTAACTTATTTTGATAGATATGAAGAATATTTTAAAGTGTTTGACAAATGACATTCCTTATAGATCCAATCCTAATGACAGTTCTTAGGTACTTTTATGAAGTAAATTAGAATAATAATTACATTGAGATGAATTTTACATAATCAACTTATAAAATATAAAAAAAATACACTAAACAGAACACACAGATAAAAAATAGCACATAAAAACAGAACATAACCACACCCAAACAAAATATATTCACACATAAATACTCAAAACAATTACAACTGTCACTGTTATAAATATATTTATAAAAATTATAAATATTTATTGAAAACGCCTCCACAGTGCTCTCAAAACATTGTACGTAGCTATCAATTTCCATTCAATATTGTCACACAAATTGTACGGAGGAAGTTCGAAACTATGCGATATCCATTAAAAATTAAACGTTATATCGTATTAATACACCTCTGAGCAACGATCAGCCGCGGCCAAAAATAAATTGGACATCAAAATAAACGGATCTATTGTATAACTTGGTAATAAACCTTTTTTATAATAATACTTATGTATATGGCGCCACAGAAGTGTGACTGTAACGCGACTGGTTGTGGGTTCGATTCCCACTCGAGGAGTGGAAATATTTAATAATTGCATTTCCTTCACTCTCGTGTCGAGGCTCAGGATCCACCACTTATCACGCAATGCTTCTAAAAATGGGGAACGGAGTGTCTTAACACTAGGTTCCCTGTACACTGCTGGGTGCGGGAAACAGCGTGAAGCTAAAAAATATTAACAAAATTACATATGAGTTAGTATTACACATCTATTGCATTATTATATAGCAAGGAAAGGAAAGAGGGCACAGTGTTGATTCCATATGCACCGTTCTTTACTTTCCGCCTACTGCACTACGATGGCGTCTAAATATATATTATTATAAATAAATACAACACATAATATATCTAGATATTGTGCAGAATGTGGAGAACTGAGTGTCGTGACACTCTCCCTGTCTAACATGGTCCGAGGAAAAAAACGTAAAGTTTCAAAAATTGCTTATAAAATAATGGCCAATCAAATGACGTTCGTTGTCGTAGAAGAGCACTTCACATAGTTACTTCACTAATCTAATAAGTTTCCTAGATCAAAGAAACTGTTTGTAACCTTAAATTGTAAAAGTTAACAATAGAAATATTTGACATTCTTTTTACGCGAATCAGGCGAAGCAGGGTACACAGAGGGAACCTAGTGTTAAAACATTTGTTCCCCGTTTTCAGCAATGATATTCTATGTTAAGAGGCAGAACTTAACGCCGGCTTTGCCTCGAAGAAAATGAAACTATTCAATATTTCCGTTCTTCGAGTGGGAGTCGAACCCACAAGCAGTCGCACACTATATGTTCCTGCGCCAAGACTGACATTTAAAAAAATAAGAGATATATAATCGTTCTACAAAAAAAACTTAATTTAAAAGCCTAATGATATGTTAACTGTCAAACAAACAGTGGATCAAGTTAAATGCACAAATCCAGAACTAGACTAAAATAACCATCTCCCCACAAATTAACAAAGCCAAAGGTAAAATTCGACATCTACCCCATTCTGTGGCACACGCGTTTGTAAATTCGCGTATAAATTCATTACCAGCAGGTTTAGTAAGTGACAAGCTGACGAACATCGGAAACGCATCGCGATGCATTGACTCCCGTTCAAAGAATTCATTATAGTTCCGTACGTCGGTTATTTTCGACGCATTTGCATTTTTTTGCACATCGACATCGCATATCGACAGTTGAAGGGTAATATTTAGATATTGTTTTGTAATATTGTGGGACGGGTTTAATTGTTATTTCACTTTTGAATGTAATTTAAGTATCGGTTTAAGGTTTTATATTAGTGAAATATTTTCTTAATTATTCCTGAATGCCATTTTGTAAGAATATGCAAGAAAGCAGCTTTAAAAGTTTTAATGTCAAGAAGCTTCGTCCTCCACTTTCCTCCCAAAATCAAGATATTACGTGTTAGTTGGCGGAACTCAACGCCGCACTGTCTTTTTTACCAAAACGAACAAAATAAACACTTAAATATAATCTTTCCCCAAATGGGAATTAAAGCCACAACCATCGCATTACAGTCAGACCCCCGTCCCACTGTGCCACAACGGCTTCAGAAAGGATGAGAAAGTATTACTTCGTTTCTCATTTATCCGTCGAAACCAGAATATAATAGCGTTTTCAGTGAAGCAAGATCATATAGCACTCAATTAGAAGACAAGTGTTTTAAATTTAGCATCCCCAGGATCTCGTTTAACAGTGTTGGGCAAAATGCAATTGCAATTACCAATTAAATATTAATAATTCATTATTTCTTAGTGGGGAAATCACATTAAAATCACAATTAGCTGAAAATTCTAAAAATTAGTTCTTAATTATTACATCGGTTGACCTTCGAAAACACAGAATCGACGATGCTGGAGGAAGGTCACGTAAAAAGCATGAGGACCCACTGGAGGGCGTGTATGAAGAGGTTAATGACAGTGGACGAGGCGAAAGAAGTATGCAGGGACCGTAGCGTTTGGCGCTCCGTTCTCTCTGACTATCCCTGAAGGGATACAGCGTGAAGCCAAAAAATAATTATTACGCTACAATTATAATGGATTAATTGTTAATTGCAATTGAATGTTGCCCAACACTGCCATTCAAGTGCATTTAGACAAGTGGCAATTAGGATACGCATTGTTAAAAATATCAGAGTTAGATATAGAGATATATTGAACGAGAAAACATATTTATTTATTTGTCTCTCTACACCTGAAATTGATATTAATCGTATTTTCCTGCTTACATGATTTTGAAATTTTGTCCAATCCAAATATTTTGAATATAAAGTAATAGAACCTACGGCTATCCAGCCCTCCAGAAAAGTTGTAGTCACAACTACCTTTAAATCGGCCAAGTATGAAGCAGTGTATGAACAGGAAGATAATTAAAAGTGAGGAACTAGAACTAATATTTTCTCATTTTATTAATTTGATACTGAAATCGAGTTTAAATTAGTAAACTTGTGTCAAGACCAAAAAATATGACGTCACAAGCAATTTAGATTTAAGGCATGCCCATAGTGCCAACTACGATGGATCCGCACTTCTAATCATCCCATAAAAGATATACTATCCTACATACATTAACAAAATAACCATAATTATTTTTTAAATAATTTTCAAATATTTATAAAATTTAAATGACTGTCGAAACAATCTAAACAAAATACATAAGTCGAACAAACAATTCTTGTTAAACCGTCGCCTGTCGGAGGCTATTAAAACATGCAGTCATAAAGGGGTAGCGGTCATCAACCGCAAAAAACTATCGGCAGAATAGAAAAAAAGTTGTAAAAATGTTGTGTACTCAAAAAGCGCAGATTGTCGCGGTTTCGGTCCCTGTGCTACGTTATTAATTCTTGGGCAGCGCGCCCGCCCGACCGCATCGGACAATTGAAAAATAAAATAACAATCATTCATTTATACTTACTTATATGATATCATGTTTATATTTTGTTTTGTAGCTTCATTGATTGGTTATTTGTCTATTGGTTATATTTTTACAGGTTTTAAAAGTAGTAGTAAATAAGTTTAATATTGTCAACATATTAGTCCTTTCTATAAGAAAGCAATCTTTCTTCTATGTTCTCCATACAAAGTGGCATTGGTAAGCTGACCTGTGCTTAACTGACATATGAATAAATATTTGAAAGAGACAATAAGAAGTTAATATTAAAGACCATTATGTTATAGTATTCCTAAGAACAACAGTTATTTTCTTTATTTTGCTGGTGTATACAATTGTATTTAATATTTTTTTTTATTTTATATAATATGATATTCTCTGATCTTCTTTTTTAACTAAATGACCTAACAAAATAGCACAGGTATGTTTATATAGCTATTCCGAAGCATAAGTCATTTAGGAGCATTAAAAGAACATAAGTAAAAGCAATTATAGTTAAATAATGGATAATCTATTTTTTAACACTTGCACCTATATTCAATACCAAAATCAAACCTACACCTATCGACACTATTAACATTTGATCCCTATCGGCGTACACTTTTTCGCTATTTTGTAAATAATTAAGTTCAAAACCAAAAAACGTCAACAACATTCGGCGTTGATATTGAATGCGAAACGATTGACGCTACTTATATAATATGTAATAATTGATTTCGTATAAATTTCACATTAAGAGATTTTGTATTTTTTTATTTCATGTATCACGGGGGAAACAGATACTGCCTAATGATATATCACTTTTGTATCTAATTTCCGATTATTTTGGAATATTTTGCAATTTTTAACTTAGTACCGTTATATTTACGTTTTTTTTTTTCTGTATAGCAGGACAGTAAGAGAGAACATAGTGTCAAGGCACTCCGTTTTTCCGTCCCACTGCACTATGTCTAGTCTTCGTAAGGTTGAAGAATCGTCTATATGTATTATAAAAATTCTTCTTAGATTATCGATCAATGGCTATAAAATATTGTCCTACCTGCGTAATGATATAGTTAAATTATAAAATAATTTTTAAATTGTATTCACTAATGCAAAATTGAGTTATTCTATATATATTACGTCCTTTGAATGCAAAAGAAGTTCTTATAACTTGTAGTAACTTCTCTTAGCTTTACGCTCTTAGCTCTAGAACACGGCAGGGTAGGCAGAGGGGTATCCAGTGTTAAAATACTCCGTTTCCAACTTTCTGCCAAATTCTGGTTGAGTTCCACCATTCAACATGTCATGACGTGTTGAGTAGTGGAACTCAACACCCTGCTTTGCCTCACCACCAGAACGAAGAAAATGGAAACATTAAATATCACATGAGAAGTCTCAAGGGGGAATCGAACCCAGAAACAGTCGAGTTTCTCTGCTACGCTGTTACGCTGCTGTTTATTTATAAAGATTTACTGAAAAAAATAAGAGTTACAAGCGTTAAACAGTAGCGAAGAGCGTGTCAAGCAAAGTCCAAAACCGAAGAAGGAAAATGACGATACAGACGTACTATGTATTATATATACTATGTATATACCTACTAACTAAAAGAAATTAACCAATTCCAATCTTGGAGCTTTAATATTGTATGCATAATAAATAACAATTACATTTTAAAGAATATTTACAAAAATTGGCAAGCTTTTTTATTTATTATATATAATACAATAAAATTATAAACAGAAAAGATAAAATATCATGAATATTTAATTGATAATATAATTAAAATAATTTTCTTACAAAATGTTTCCTTCTAAGATTGCATTTGTTTACTTTCACATACACCAAACGATTGTAACCTGTTTATGAGTGCTTTAAATGTAAAGCTTTAATTGCAATAGCATCGACTTTGCCAATAGAAGTGTAATTAATGTAGATATATAATAGAGGCTTGGTATAATGTAATGTTAAATGAAATTATAATGTTAAATTCAAGATCAAACAATATGTTTACCTTCTCTTGGACGAAGAGAGAAAATATGGATACAAAAAAAACTAACTTTACGCCTAATTAGGCCTATATATGGAAGCAAGCCCCGCGATTTGTCTCACTATTTAGGTCAGAATATTTTTTTCCTTTTTTAAAAAAAAACCTCAATCTTTATTTGCATTGCCATGGAAAACATGGCAACATAAAATCATGATTGAAGAACATCTAATATCTATATATACAAAAGCGAAACACATCACATCATAAAATATCGACAACAGCTTGAAGTAAAAAAGATGAAATTTGGCAAGGAGTTAGATGTCTACGTCTGCTGAGAATTTACAGATTTACCTACATGGCTAGATTAAGGAAGCGGAGAAATTTGGCTTCACGCTGTATCCCGCACACAGCAAGGTAGGCAGAGGGAACCTAGTGTTAAGACACTCCGTACCCCACTTTCCGCCGAATTCGGAGGCCTTGCGTGTTAAGTGGCGGACCTTAACGCCGCGCTTTACATCGGCACCAGAACGAAGAAAATGGAAATATTAAATATTTCCACTCCTCGAGTGGGAATCGAACCCACAACCAGTCGTTTACAGTCACACGCTTGTGCCACTGGGCCACTACTGGCCACAACTTGGCAATTTTGTATAAAAGTTTTTAATTTTTTTCTACTAACTTAGAATTTGGTAGATATGTTCTCATTACTAGGCGCACGAAGCAGCTAGTCGACTTATAAAAAAAGCCATGAGAAATCAAAATGTCTATTATACATAGCAATCTTATAGGGGGACCAACTGAGGGCACGTCACTATTACGATGACAAATGTGGAGCGCAATTACGCAAAGCGAATAATGTCGGTGTGTTAACATTATTTGGTTTATTGAAATAAACGTGTTTTACTAAACTTCCGTTCAAGATATTTATTATATGAGATGTTTCTGTATCTCGATGGTAGTGGGTTCATATACAAATGAGGGAAATGTTTATCTTTAAGTAATAGGTAAAAGAAAAATCGACTTTCGAAATTATTTTACGATATTTATTCCAACGAAGATGTATGAATTTTGGCAAGTTGGAAGTTTAATTTATGGAAAAGAATTTAAATTACAAAGTAAATATTACTTACGGGGAACGGAGTGTCTTAACACTAGGTTCCCTCTGCCTACCCTGCTGTGTGCGGGATACAGCGTGAAGCTAAAAAAATATATATAATTCACTTTCAATGATAATTATTAGTTTCACGTTTTCCCCGCAGAGTAGACAGAAAGAAACTAGTACCAAGAGAATCTGTTCTTCACTTTCTGCCTGAATTCTAGACACCTTGTACTAAGAGGCGTAGCGCAATGACGCGCTTTATCTTATTCGCCAAAGCGGAGAAATATTTGTATCATGATAATGTCACCAAGTGAGAATCGAACCCACAACTAATCACAATTACAGTCAACCGCTATCTGCACCACAATGACTTCAATCTATGGATGTATCATAATAAGATGTATCAAATAGAAAGGACGGATTAATTGACCTATACCTATGGTTCCATATTTCCCCCCACCTCTTTTTGTTGCTTTTTGCTCTGAGAGTTCTTTTGAAAAAACTAAGAATCTGATTATCAAATCAAGGTGGCAGCAGTAAACGCCATTTAAAGTACACTATACATAAGACATATAATATATAAGACGAAGAACAGCATAGATCTATGACCAGCCATTGCAAATATCTATTCTCTAAACACAATTAACACTGTAATTGTAAAACATTTTCTTTAATGATAATTTACTTATAGCTTTCCATACATTAATATAATATCAGAAGCAAACAACGCGTAGGTCGACTAAAACGGTCCCTAATGCACTGATTAGAATGAATTATTCAAGAAGCGAATACACAACATGACTCGACCAGTCTTGTACCTAGTCTATAATCTTAGTGCAGTTGTTCCATTAGTGTGCGTTGCGAAATTATTAAAATATTAGTAAAAAGTCTGCCTTTGTTTAATGAAACTTATTTCTCTTAGTTCGAATAAAATGAAATATTTAATATTTCCACTTTCTTCGCACTGGTATTGAGCCTCCTTAATTTGGCGGTAAAAGGGGAATAGTGTCTTAACACTATGGTCTATCCTGCTGTGTGTGTCCTGTCATCTATCCTGCTGTGTGTGTCCTGTCATCTATCCTGCTGTGTGCAGGATGCAGCATATAGCTAAAAAAAAGAATGGTTGCTGTGGTGGAATCGGTTGTTTTTCTATTATATGACGCCCGCGTAAGCTACACGACTACAGCTGTTTTGTTTTATATTTTCATCCAAACTTTGATCCTTTATTTCAGCACCTTGGGAGTTGTTTTTTGAAAAAAATAGGTTGCTTAAATTTTACCCTGGATTTTTAGCTATTTTGTTCAACTATGTTCCGAAATTCATTGAAATCGTTGGTTTAGCCGTGAAAATGTAGCAGACAGACATATAGACTTTCGCAATCATAATAATAGTATTGATAGTAAAGGTTTCTCCTTAAAGTTTAAAGTAACACGTAATAGCAAAAAATGATCTAAATCACCAGCTTTTATAATAAGTATATTTGCCTAATATAATTATTTTTTTTTAAACATTTTTAAAGTGTTATTCCAGACTTAGGAAAATTAAAAAAGACATTTAAAGAAAACGTATAAAAATTTGAACGCAGCGGGATTCGAACCCGCGCCTCCTGAATACCGTTCAGGCGCTCTCACCACTGAGCCATGCGTTCTACTAGCCGCTGCGTCGAAATTCTTATACGCTTTATTACAACTTATTTATGTTGTTAGCATCTCTGTAGAGAGATTTTTACAAATTTCTGCTACCCAAAGATTTTCTACGAACAATCATTTGGCATAATTATTTTTGTAGTGAAAGTATTTATTAATAAGAAAAGTTTTATACAACATTTATTTTATTATGTACTATTTTCAAATAAATAAACCAAAGGAAATATCAAACATATACTTTTAATCCATCTAAGTGAAGATCGAACAATTCACAACGCGATGAACTGTGCTAAGATAGCATTATATATTATCTTTGGCAAATATCAAAATTACGAAAAAGCTTTACCGTGGCGGACGGTAAACGTGATAGTTGTGAGATGGCTTGAGTTCCCCCAGTCAACACGCTAAGTCTGAATTAGGCGAAAAGCGAAAACACAGTGTTTTCACACTAAAGTCTCTCTTCTCTCTCTAATATTAAAAAAACGTTTAAAATTTCATAAGATTTGACTGAGCTGCAGCATAATACTCAGATATGTTTCAGCCTGCCTTATATAAATAAGCGCTTATTAGGCCTACTTTGAATTACAATATTAGCTAATTTACTGGCCACGTAATACTGTTGCTGTAGCCTGGTATATCAATTATATTTCACTTAGCAACGAATATTACTCCAGCCGTTTGCTAGTCTACTTTTACTATGTTCTAGATAGTTTAAGTGTTTATAGGTATATATTTATAACATTAATGTTTTGTATAGATACTTATAATTATAAGCAGTCGTGTGACTGTACATAAAATATCGCTTGGTGGTAGGAGTTTCGTTCTCCGACTGGCTCGCGACCACTATCATGTCAAAGACGAACCGCCAAGCATCTGATGATGTGTTCCGGTTCGATGGCATGTAAGCCAGCTTTCCCTATTCCCACCATTCTCATCCTTCCTCCCTCCTTCTATCCTACAATCCTAAGGCTGGCAACGCATCCACAACTCTAATGTTGTGAGTGTCTATGGGCGAAGGTAACCACTTAACACCAGGTGGGCCGCCTTCTGCTCGTTTGCCTCCTTTATTCCATAAAAAAAATTGTGGAATCAACCTCACTTGGGGTAAGACTATGTTTTTTATTTCATGTGAAGACAAATTTCGGCGTTGAGTTCCGTCACATGTTCGTGACATTTTTTTAGACATAAGGTGGGGAACGGGGTATCTTGAAACTACATTCTCTCCGATTTCTCTGCTATGCGGGCACGGGAGAGAAGTAATTTCATCAGCCAGTTATATATTTGACATAAATATTCTTGTTTCCCAAAAGTAAGATAAAACGAGGGATTTTATTTCTATCGACTCAACAAAGGTACCTTCATAAATAGGCGTGTGTGTGTGGTTTATTCTTAATAGTACTATTTCAAATTTGAATTAAAAATATGTATAATAGAAACACAAAATAATAGATAAGTATGTTAAAATGATTCATAAGTAAAAAAAACATTAAAGACGCTAACAATATTAGTCGGTAGGTAATGATAAAATAATTGGTAGTAGCTCGTGTTCCTTATAGTAATCAGCCAAATTATTAGAAGTATAAAAAACGATTTAATATTCTTATAAGCCTCATTATTTTAAGTAGACCCCTAATTTAAGAAAATAAAATATCTTTTAACACGTGATGACCTATGTCTCTGTCTCATTTCGATGCGATTCGTAAGTATGTTATTTTATTTTTGTACGTCATGCTTTATACCTTACGGTAAGCAAGGCCTAGAGAACCTAGAACTCTCTTTTATCCACTTTCTGCTCGAACCATTGCATTACTGTTGAATGTTTGAAGTAGCGTGGCGGAAAAAATTTAAATAGGTATAGGTTATCATTCCCTTCAAAGGAAATCCAACCTGCTACCATCGCGTATATAATCAGACACTATTCCACTGAACCACCGACCACTGGCCTTAAAAGTTTACTTTTGCTTATTGATTCAAATTATCTATAGATTTACAAGAAATCAAATCCCCATCATTACATTCCATTAAAAAACAACCAACTAGCATTCCAACATTTTGTTAATCTCAAATCGTCTCGAGACAAAGCTTCATAAATAATAGAATAGACAAAAAACCACCGATCGTGACTTATTCATACGTATACATCGCAAACAAGCCCTCAGTCAGTCAGGCAAATCTGTCACTTATTGTATCTGGAGGGCCGCTTTCGTCGCATTAACATTTTATTAACATTTCCCTTGCGTCATTAGAGTTGAAATTTGAATATCTTTGGATCGGAAATGCACAAATTAAGCGAGTGATCTGTTGCCGTCTGTAATGAGCTGAAAGGTACGTAATGACGGAGACAACAAAACAACACTTGGTTACCACAAACCGGGTAACGAACGCTGGTTTGTTGTGGAAGAGGATTTTGTTTTAATGATTATTATTTATTCTACTGTTTTGTTGTGTAAAGTGCAGTGTAGATTGGTGATTTAGTTAGTATTTAGTGGATTTTTAGGTATTTTAAGCTTAGATATAATATATATTTTTAATATTAGTTATTTGCATTGCAACGCTCTGTAAAAACAAGTGCAGCGTTGAGGTCCGCTACTCAGTACGTGATATCTGAAATTCGGTCAGATTCAGGCAGTGAAATTCGGACGAAAAAAGAGTAAAGTGGGAAGAATCTATAACGAGCACCAAAGTAATACGACTACACGGTGAGACTATTGGAAATATGTGAAATATTATGGAACCTAGTATTGAGATACTCCGTTCCCCACTTTCCGCCGAATTCGGAGGCATTGCGTATTAAGTGGCGGAACTTAACGCCGCGCTTTACCTCGACACCAGAGCGAAGAAAATGGAAATATTAAATATTTTCACTCTACGAGTGGGAATCGGACCCACAACCAGTCGTTTCCACGCTTGTGCCACTGGGCCATGACTGACCACGTGAAATATTACCTAGCTATTTAAAATAACAATATAAAAGAGCATCCACACAAAGTAGCAATACTTATTAATAAGGAACGGTAGCAAGTCGCGACGGCAGCAGCGCGGACACGGCGAGCGACATTTGTAATGATACTAAATAGTTGCGCGCGGTAGGTGCCCCGTAAACGAGTAATGCATCCACCATTGTGGGATTGTGTTATGTAGTATTGGGAATGGTGACAATAGTTATGGAAAGTATTTTTTTTTCCATTATTATATTAGATACATAAAGATGTGATTTTTTAACTAAAATGAAAATTTAATTCGTTTCAATAAGACTTTCTTATGTTTTTCTTGTGATCGATATAAGAGAAAGAGAAACTAGCGTCGAAGACGCTCGCCTTTCTCTTCCCTTTCCAGAGTTGAACCATGAGCGTTTTAATCTGGGGAAATTAAAGATTTAAGTTCCGCCACTTAACACGCAATGCCTCCGAATTCGGCGGAAAGTGGTCAACGGAGTGTCTTAACACTAGGTTCCCTCTGCCTACCCTGCTGTGTGCGGGATATAGCGTGAAGCTATTTAATTTAATTTTTTTAATTTCAAGTCAGTCAATAGTGGTTTGAGAAAATATTTATATTTATGAATTTGGGATTATCGTGGCGCCGTGGGACGAGTGATTGTGGGTTTGACTTCCACTCGCAGAAATTATGTGTAAAATGCTTTTGATAAATACAGCGCTACTTATTTTTTTAATCATTAATGCTCTTATTTTATGAATCGTGGAGATAAAATAAGCAGTTACAACTAGATAAGTCACACAGTTTTTATGTCTTCTTTGTGAATTCTGGTAGAATTAAGAATAAATATAGTTGCCCTTATTTATAAATAGTTTTATTATAAAATATATGGATTCTCCTCTCCTCCTTATATTCACCAAATCTGTACGTAACCTATGACAGATACCTAAAAGTACATTTAAAAAAAGCTGCATTATCATCGAAGCCTTTCTGGCACATGTCACTACACCAAAGAAATAAATTTAATGCTTTCATTTCTATTATTTTTTTAACCACACACTTAGAATATAAAGAACATTTTAGATTTTTTTTTCATATAAGTTATAGTTTCGTTCAGAACACAGCACAGGGGGATGAATACATTGCTTAGCAGTGGTAAGGGGGCTTGGATGTTTTGCAATAAGCACGAGTTCAAATACTGCCGCGTTAATTTTTTTATACGTTTACAAAAAATGATTTTTCTATACTTTACTTATTTCCATAAACAATTCATTACCACACACACGATGAATATAACTTCTGCCCATAAAAAATCCACAAATAAATATTAATAAAAACTTATATATGAAACACACATATTACATAAAATCATCCAGTCAATAAGTCAGAGGCACCTATCTGCGTAATGTCTCGGGGCAGCATTTACATATTTTAATGAGCAGTGCCTATCTTAGCCCGGTCTAGATCATAGCTGGAGGCATTCAACATGGCTAGTTTGTTCTTCGGATGCTGAGCTATTTGTCGATTATCGTGTAAGACTTTAATTGCGTTGCAAGAATATGTGCAATCAATATTTGTGCACTTGTGCTTTCGGTTGGCTTAGTGTCTTTTTTTCTTTTTTTAACTTCACGCTGTATCCCGCACACAGCAGGGTATTCAGAGGGAACCTAGTGTTAAGACACTCACTTTCACACTTTCCGCCGAATTCTGAAGGCATTGCGTGTTAATTGGCGGAACTTAACGCCGCACTTTGCCTCGACCAATCGAGCAAAGAAAATGGAAATAGTAGTTGTAAGAATATGTGCAATAAATATTTGTGCGCTTGTGGTTTTCGTTGCTTTCCTTGGCTTTAGATTCTGCCCAATACTTAGTGTTTTTAAAACAGATGACAAGAGGAATGGAATGTCTTAGCTTTTTATTAATACTAATCCATAATAATATCATAAATGTGAAAGTCTGTGTTTGTCTGAGTGTCTGTCTGTTATTCTTTCACGGCTAATCTACTAGACTAATTTGGATAAAATTCAGAATGTAAAATAGTAAAAGATGCAAGCTACTTTTTTATTAAAAATCAACCCCTCAAGAGTGGAAATAGAAGACGAAAGTTTAAACGAAAAATCTAACCCGCTTAACCGATTTTCATAAATCTTCTCATGAAGACAATTTTTGAATCAAAGTCAAACATAGGCTACCTATTTAATTCAACAACACACCCGAAATGGACCGAAATGAGAGTAAAAATTTCAATAAAAAATGAATCGCCTAAGCGAGAATGTCGACAACCGGAAATACGAAGCAGTTATAGTTGAGATGTTTGCAGGTGGAGCCGCGAGCGGGTCGCTAGTTAAATAATATAACGAGAGTATAATGAGACAAAACTCAACTTACGCTAATCAAATTGCAAGATCTCGATTTTGGATAGAAAGTGGAGAATGGAGTATCTTGAAACTATGTTCACTATGACTTCCCTGCTGTGCGGAAAAGTGTGAAGCTAAAGAAACAAAAATATGAGAAAACAAAGGCTTGCCACTCATTTTTTTCTTTTCTTTATAGCTTCACGCTATATCCCGCACGGAGCAGGGTAGGCAGAAGGATCCTAGTGTTAAGAGACACCATTCCCCATTTTCAGCCGAATTAAGAGGCATTGCGTGTTAAGTGGCGGAACTTAACGCCGCGCTTTGCCTCGACACCAGAGCGAAGAAAATGGAAATATTACATATTTCCATTCCTCGAGTGGGAATCGAACCCACAGCCGGTCGCTTTACAGTCACACTTTGTGCCACTGCGCCACGGCTGGTCACTCTTTTTAATTATTAATAAACACGTATTTATTAGCTTTACCTGTTTTCAATCTAACTAAACTTTGCAACGTTATTTTAATCACCTGGCTGCCGGTCTTAGGGGGACCAGAATAATAATAATTTAAAAATTTGATATTTTTTTTCTTAGTTACTTTGTTTCGTTAGTTATAACTTTTGTATTTTTTGCTTTTTGTTTCAGCTTTACGTTTCTTCACCATCAATAGTAGTGAGGACCTTACGTCAAAACACAACTCCCGGCTGAAATTTATACATTGCGTCGAGTAGAGGAAATCAGCGTCGAAGTTTTTCTTAGGTACCAGAACGAAGATATTTAAATAATTTTAATAAAAGCATTTTCCAGAGTGGGAATCAACCCTACGACCAATCGTGTTTACAGTTATCAAACAACCGGGAAAGAAACTTTTTTTAAAGATTTTTGTTTTGTTTAAAAATGTTAATACATGTTTAATATAACTGACTGCAAAATTCCATTTGCATATAGCAATTTTAGATGATTCAAAATTTTCAAATTCAATAATTAGTTTTTATTAAACTTCTTATCCATACAAGTCATAATTGTGAAGAATTTTCTAGATAACCATTCTCAATATTCTCATTTTTTTTTTAAATTATATCATAAAAAGAGCAGCTCTTTAAAAAAAACACACGACAAACAAACAAACAAGTACACAATATAAATATAAATAAAAATTAATTAACAATCACCTAATTTCCCTCCCCCACTGGTCAGTGGGAGTGGGAGTGACAAACATCACCCTGTAATGTGCTACTGTTGAATTGCAAAAATCTCATTATGCTCTAACTGTCGTTATAGGAGTAATTAACTACCGCGCACTGGGTAAGCTGTGGAGAAGCGGTATATTTATTATTCATTTTATTTTTATTTATTTTGCACTCTTTGTTAAGGCAGAGTTAAAGAGCTGAATTAAAGAATTAAATAATTATTAATACTGATTTATCGCGTGTTGGAAATAAAAATGAATAGAAACATTTACTTAGGAATCGAACTTGCTACTGTCGCGTTTGCAGTGACTTATTTCTCGCTACGCTACGACTATCTTTTTATGTGGGTATTATTGTCATTGGTCTGAAAATAGTTTACTTACATTTATACATATAGAGTGCAAAGACAAACATTTTTTTCTTTAGGCTATCGTAGCCCAGTGAATTAGGGTCTGATTTACACTATGGTTGTGAGATCGATCACCAACTGGGGGAATTCTTTTAATAAAAAAGAAAAATTAAAATGCATACCAAAAATTATAATTTCTCTGGTGACAACGACAAAGTCAGACAAAGAACTAATTGTTAATTCCACTGCACAATGCAATATCACTATACATAAAAAACACAAATAACAGAGAACAGTTTTATATAACCCTAAGACTCTAACCTACTAAACGAAATATTAAAAACACGTAACTATTTATTTGTATCATCAAATAAAAACACAACAAAGTCTACTCCACAGACGTCTATGTCCCGTGTAATTGTGTTTCATGTAACGAGTTTTTTGGCGCCCACCTACCTGCTGCAAGTTCATTTTTGTTATCTCTGCTCTGGGCCCTGTATAGATAAACGATACTAACACAGCCAAGCCATTCATATTTCAATTTCATTACAAACTTTTCGGTTACTACGATTGGATTTTAAATACATATTGGTTTGAAAAATTCAAATGTTACTCATACATTTAGGATATGGACATGTATCTAAAAAATGTTACATACTTTTAACATAGCGGGATTCGAACCCATGTCTCTTGGAAACCGTCTAAGCGTAAATACCACTAGGCCATTAGATGTCATGTAATTATTATTATTTTTTTTAGCTTCACGCTGTATCCCGCACACAGCAGGATCAGCAGGCAGAGGAAACCTAGTTTTAAGACACTCCGTTCCCCACTTTCCGCCGAATTTATCCATTCCATTACGTGTTAAATGGTGAAACTTAACGCCGCGCTTTGCCTCGACACCAAAGCGAAGAAAATGGAAATAATAAATATTTCCACTCCTCGAGTGGGAATCGAACCCACAACCAGTCGCTTTACAGGCACTCTCCGTACCTCTACGCCACGACTGGCCACAATTATTGTTTCGATTCCATTATAAACGTTTTCGTTACTACGATTGGATTTTAAATATATATTTTATTGGCTTAAAATATTTAAAAATTGTTATTTTCACACTTAGTATGTGAAAATATTTTTAGAAAGCGTATAAAAAATTTCAAGTAGCAGGATCCGAACCCGTGCCTCTTGGAAACAGTTTAAGCGATTTGACCACTAAGTCATGTGTTCTATATCCAACTATCAAAAGGTATTGTTATCTCTGGTCTGGGTCCTGTATAGATAAACGATACTAATACAGCCAAGCCAATATATTTCCATTTTATTACAAAAATTGAAATTTTAAAGGGTACTCATATGTAGAATACATATATTTTTTTTGAAAATGTAATAATAATTTGAACGTAGCAGGATTCGAAGCCGTGCCTCTTGGAAACCACCCAAGTCGTATGACTACTAAGCCACACGTGCTGCTACGGCTACCGAAAATTCTACTACGACAATAACAACTTATTTTTGTTGTTAGAGTGTGTGTAAGATATGCATCTTTAGAGAGACTTTTGGTAATTTCCAATGATAATTTCTACGAACAATCTTTTAAGAAGAGAGAATGGTATTTAATTTAACATATTAACATTTTATATAGTGATATTTAGAAATTCAGAATATTAATAAAACATTTTATGTTACAGATTTCATGCTCAATGATAGGTGAAATTAATTTTTCGTTTTTTTTAAGAAATGAGCGTTAATTCCGCCAAGCGAAGTAGATACGCAGAAAAGTTTTAACACTAGGTTGACTACAAAAAAAATTTTAAAAATATTTTACAAACACTTTATTGCGACAAAGTAAGATCTACCATATTGACATCATCTTCATTATCTTCTCTCTGTTCCTTTATATTTACTTCTGGAACCTTCTTCTTTGGTTCAACAATTAGTTTCTTTTGTACAGGTGTATCCATTTTGAGTACGGGTAAAGTAGTTTTACGACGTTTATCTTTCGAAGGATTGTCACTGGATATTTTATTTAATCGCTCTTTCTGAAATAAAAGATTATTAATTTAAAACACTACGTTCTCCGCTTTCCGCCTAAATTCAAGACAAAGGAACTCAAGTGAGTTCCATGCTTTGTTATACCAGAGCGGACAAATAAATATAACTTAAATATAATACTGTCAACTATAATTAATTTTAAAATGGCTTAAAGCTTCTTAAGCTTAAGCTTAAATATTACGGAAAAGTCACATCTTGTATGTTTGATAAGATTTTTAAAACAAAAAAACCTTCATAATATCCAAACCTTCATCAAAATACATTTAATCTCGCCCCCACTGTCTTTCTTTCTAACTAATCAAATTTGAAAAGATTCTACTAATCATTGTCTTTGAAATACCTACGTACTAAAAATTAAAGAATGATAGTTTAATGTTTGAAAGACATAAATAACAATAGAAAGACTGTATTCTAGTTTTCATACAGTAATCTAAATGAAAATGGACTTACATAATACGTAATTACTACAAATATAGTAGAATATAGTTGTAACTGAAAATCCTAAAAATAAAACCATATCCATACTTATGTTATAAATGCGAATGTCCGTTATTATAAATGCGAAAAAATCTAAACCGCTTCACCGATTGTGATAAATATAGTCTAAAGTTAAACATAGGCTACTTATGATTTTCAAAAATCCACCCCTGAGTGTTGCACAAAGCGCTGTGTTGAGTTCAGCCACTCAATAATTCGATACAAGCAATAATTCGATATTAGGTGAAAAATGGAGAATGGAGTATCGTGATTGTAGGGGAGACTTTCTGACTACCCTACTATACGGTAAAAAGAAATGAACTAAAATACTTAAATTTTGCCCTTTTACACTACAATAAGAAAAGACCTTTACCTTCAACTTCAAAAGCGTTTACCCTCAACTAAATAACAACTACCCACATAAATTCCTAAACAAAAACTATGTTTATACGAAAATTCAACACAATAACAAATAATTTATAAATAATATATAGAAAAAAAAACGATCAACACCAATCTGATAATCCGTTAGAAGCGTATATCAATTAGGCATATCATTTCAACTTGAAAATAGCAGTTGCATAAATAATACTTCATAACGGTGTTAGTTAGTGATTCAGATACGAATTTAAATTAAAATTGCAATTAAAACACACGGAAACCGATTCATTATTTCAGAATGAATATGGCTTTATAATTAGGTGAGTAAATATGTCACAAACATTCATCATTGAAATTTTCAGTCAATTTCGTTGTGTTGTTTGTTTTTCCTAAAACATGATATGTAAAAAATATCTTTACGCTTTTTCCCATATAGCAGAGTACTTAGAAAACACGTAGTGTCGAAACACACCGTTCTTAATTTCGCCAGAAATCGAGACATTGCGTGTAAAGTGGCGAAAATCAAATTCAAATTATCTTTATTCAAATAGACTATATACTATATAAAAATTGCGATTTTATTATTTGATACAATGGTTAGTATAAACCGGCATTGGAGTCTAATCAGATTCATTCCACGCATTTATATCCTTTAAATACTCTTCTACAGAGTAATAAGTAAGGCTTACTTATAAAAACCGCATTTTGTTCTATTAAACAGAGAAATGATAAAAACCTCACAACCAATCGCTTATTTATAGTTAATAGTCTGTCTTGCGGTAGCGTCTCGTCAGGATAGTCTCAAAATAAAAAATAGAATTTTTTTTTAGCAAAAACGACATTTTAAAATATTTTTTCTTTATCATTATCGTCCTCACAAGATCAAGCTATGTAATAAAAAAAAATATTGTATTTTCATCGGATCTCACTCCGTATGAAAATTGAAAAAAAAATCGGAAAGCAGGAGTGGGTAAAAATAAAGTTACAAGATTTTCTTACATTGACAGAAAGATAAATATAAATAAAATGATAAATATAAATAAATAATTGCAGCTATGAAAGCTAGTTTAATATAAGTTATACTTACTAATGAAGGATTTCTTCTTACTAGTAGTCTAACATCATCTGCATTTATCGTAGAGCGCTTAGCGTGTCTGTTAAAAGAAAACGTTATATTGTGGATAATATACTGGAGTTTTATACACATAATGATATTTCCTTTTGTTTTTTTTTAGCGTTAGGACACTTCGTTCCACTTATCACACCGAGTTCTGGAGGCATTGCGTGTTAAGTAGCGGGACTTAACGCCGCGCTTTGCCTTAACACTAGAGCGAAGAAAATAGAAATATAAAATATTTCCACTCCTCCAGTGGGAGTCTCCGGTCGTGTTTACAGTCACACTTATGTGCCCACAAGGCACGACTGGGCTCAATAACGAATTAGTTTAAAAAAACCTTTACGGAACTCGCTTAAAACGTCATGTCTCAGTGGGACAATGTCTGTCCGTAAAGGCAACGGTTGTGGGTTCGATTCCCACACGGAAAAATGATTAATATATTATTTTCATTTCTTCACTCCAGTTGAAGACAACTATTCAAGTCAAAGCGTGGTGTTGCCTATCACCATTTTACACACACATTCTTTACTTTCACAGAAAGTGAAGAACGTAGTGTCTTGACACTAGATTCTCTCTGTCTAGCTGCAAAAAAAAAGTTTAAACTGTCATACTTAGCAAAAGCCTCCAAATCCGTGGCATAGAGAGCAATCTTTGAGATGACTAGTTCCGCTATAATAGCATTTGCTGGCCTCGTGATATCCAATCCCATACAGTGGCAAGTTTCATCGCAAACGGCACGTACGTCCCTGTGTATTGCTGTACGAACTTTCTGGAAAATTGTTAGATAGCCTGTAATAGTGTTAGCTGAGATTTGGTCTTAACAAAGTGTTTTGTAGTTTAAAATTACAAAAGATACATTAAATAGTAATATGTGCTAGGAAATTAAAATAGTTACAAGTTAGTGTTATAGCTTCACGCTTATTCTGAATAGCATGGTAGTCCGAGAGAACATAGTGTAGACACTTTTCACCTTAAAGACCTCGAAGACATTGCTTGTTGAGTGCCAGAACTCAATACTGCGATTTGTCTTAAATACCAGATATTTCTAATGTCACTTTCATCGCGTTTACAGTCAGACATTCATCACAATTATTTTTTTACTCGTGTCTCTCGCTGTTTGCGTACACGTTCTATTGTATAGAAATTGTGATTATTTTATTTCGCTGCATGCTAATATATATCTATACAAAAGTTTATAACTACAAATATTATCACTAAAATTGTAATAGTCAATTGTATTAGTGTTAAGATAGAACCTAATGTCAGATATTCCGTTCTTCGTTTTAAACCTGAATTCGAGACTGCGTCCGCCCGGTTTGTCTTTTTCACTAGAGTGGAGAAATAAATAAAATATCGAAATATCATTCTTTTAAGTGAGAAACCCGCATCCAATTCTGATTACAGTCTATTCCACTCCGCCACGATGGTCTATTATTTATGTATATCGTGATTTATTTTTATATGTGACAAATTTATATGAGAAAAATAAAATAATAATATTATAGGATTATTTTTAAAAACACCCTTTTAAAATGTCCCTACATGTATCTACACATAGATTAACAATTGTAAATATGAGCGCCATCTTTGTAACGTACACAGAATTAAGAAGAACGTACCAACGCCATATAAAAACATAACATGTTCATTTCAATAATAATCCTGTGAGATGGCACTGCAAGTTGCATTCTAATTAAAAAATAAAACTATTCAATTTAAATGAAATATCAAAAACTAGAAATGAAAACATCTCAATAACGACATAAAAATAGCAAATATTCAATACAATTTAAAAATAACTAAAATGTTCAAGTATTTTTGAAACAAACATTTTGGCGGGAATATATTTTTTTTGTCAAATTGTCATTTGCTAAGTTATGAATACTATAATAATTAATACAAACTTTTTATTATGAATGAATATTTATACTTTATATATTGTTTTGAATATACAAATAGAATTACCTCACTGAGCGATAAGTTTTCAAACGCTGTCATTTCTTAGGTATTGTTTTCAGTTTACATGTACAATAATTCCAATGTGCATATTTAACTAAAATCTAATTAATTACTTCTAACTAGTATTAACATCTTGAAATTCACAAATCTTTTCTATGTCTTTGTTTACAGGCTTTAAACGAACATAGTATAACCTAATATTTATTTACAACCGTGTAACATACATGTCAAAATATCAAGGTCAATGGCGGCAGCTGATCGCAGATACAAAATAGTTAAAACTGAAAAAGTTTTATTCAAATATAATGTACAATTATACTCAATACCTTAATTTGTTTTATATATCTAAATTATTATTATGTTCAAAATGTATCTCTGTATTAATCCTAAATATAACAAATAATATTTAAAATTTGGAAAGGGTCACATCAATTTTGTAGTTTAAAAATTTAAAGTACATTTCATTATGAAGGTTAAATATTATTTTATAATTATTAACAACGTATCAATCTTTAAGATTCTTATAATAGGGTTATATTGATAAAATATTAAGACTCATTTTGATTAATTATCTAACTAAAATTCTTTGTTGAACAACCTACATTTTGATTTTTCAAGTTGTACATACTGTAATTTTTTGTTTTAATTAAGAAACACTTGTACCGACAGCCATGTCTGTGCAAGAGTTTATAGATAGATACAAGAATATAAAACTTCTTAAACTACTGTTTTCACTTTCTTACTTGCATGTTTTACTTAAAATTAGAAAATAAATAAATATAGAGGTTTAAAAATGAAATAAATGCATTATTAAATTTAGTTTATTGAGCGCTCTGTACAGTTTACATAATAACAATCCAACATTATTTCAACCAATAATATATTCCACTTACATTTGCAATTTTAAAAATATTTAAAATCAGTTTTCTCATAATATCAACGTTATCTAAATTTTCAAAATATATTTTTATTTCTTACAATACATTTTTATTATCTGTTGTCCTAAAAGTGTCTTACATTAATATTATTATAGAAACTTTTATTAATAAAGGCGTGATTATAATATAGTATACATAGGACTCAATAGTTTAAATAACATTTTTGTAAAAACAGTATTAATTTTGAATTTATGTGACATGTATTCCTTCTTAAATTATTTTTAAATACAAGGAATGAAAATAAAATAAATAACGGATAAACCCAAGCCTGCAATTTAAACTTACAATATAACTGTACCTGCAACCAATCTCAATAACTAAATAAAAGCTGATATCATTTTTTTAATAAAAAGAAACAATTTTAAGTAATCATTTTTATTTCACATCCATGCATGGAACTTCGAACGACATGAGTTTATAAAAAAAAAGAATAACTCTGTTAAAAAGCAGAACAAGAGTATTTTAAATGGTTAATGACATTTCATTATTACCTTAAATCATATCATTTTGTTTACAATCAATAATATTTTACATTCAGAATATTTTATTTGGCAGTAATTAAAAAAATATTTTTTTGTTAATGAATTTGATATGATTCATATATAGTTCAATGTACAGATATACATTTATTATTATGTTTGAAAATATATTTATTCTCTTTAATTTAAACTTTCTTAACAATCTGTACAACATCTTCATCTGAGAGGACATGGTCGATACCAACTTTCTGCGGCTGATGTTTCACAGATGAACCCCAAACTAAGGCACTGGAAAATAATTATTTGTTAATAATAATTGATAAATTTTGTACTATGTCAAAAAAAATATTTAGGATTAATAAAAACCTTTCTTACTATTCATTCTCTCAAATATATTGCAACTATGTAAGCTTACATAATTGCAATATATTCGTAACTACTTTGCCACTAAACACTTATAAGGCCAATACAAAATTATCAATTATCTACAAATTTATGACCTAGGCATATGATGATGTGGCACTATAATGGAATATAAAAAATGCTGCATAATGTCATAAGTTTTAGTGTTGCCATATTTCATTTTATATAAAAATTTGAAGCGGCATGAATAAACCTTAGGCTTGGATCTTAGACGCAAAAGTAATGTTTATATGTTTTTCAGATTTTTGAGGTTATCTTGCCGATTAAGTCATGGTTGTGGGTTCGATCGCCACTTGAGGCAAAGTTTATATTTATTTGAATATTTTCACATTTTTTTATAATAAGGTGCTGATTGGCCACTCAACATATAATGTCTCTAACTTTGGAGAAAGGAGAAAACAGAGTGTCTTGACACTATGCTCTCAAGGCACAAGTTATTATACTAATACTTACTATTTAAACTCTTTAACAATAGATCTATGTAGTTTGTTACAAAAGTCCTCAACACTGGTTCTATCTGCATGCAATACAACTGGTGCATTATAGTCAGGCAATTGTCCTTTAGGCTTCGTATATATTCTAATTAGTTTAAGATATTCCCACATTTTCTCTAATAAGTCATCAAAATTCCACTTGTGATGCGCCGATATGGGCACGCAGTGAGGTATTTTGTAAATAACATCCAGCTCTTCTATGCTTATTTGATCTGAAAAAATTATATAAAAATAATTATATACAAGTAAACTTTAGTTGTATTATTGTTTATTACATAGAAATATAAGGTCGGAATGTTTTAAAGAGTATATATTTATTAATACAAAAATAAAAAAGTAATAAAAGACCGAAGTTATGGTATGGCTGCCCAATGCCATAATCTTAGTTACTTTTTGTAACGGTAAATGAGATAGGTTCTTGATTCGATTCCTACTCAAGTTTCCACCTTGATAAGTATTTTTTACCGATAACAAGATTTTAATGAAAAATAAGTTTTTCCTTGTACAGCAAGGAAAACCTAATGACAAGAAACTCCATTCTCCACCTATAGCCCGAAATTGCCGAGTGGTGCAATTCAGTGTCACCTTTGCTCGCCGCGAACAATTCATCCAAAAATTAATTTTATCCAGTAAGAAGACATTCTTAAGAGTATTTAAATTAATTAAATATAATCATTCCCACAAGTGCAAATTGAACCCACAACTAAATTACGTTTACAGCCTAATAATGTGCCACTGTGGCCTCTTCATTGTGCCACAATGGCTTCTATGAATATATTTTTTAATTTAATATTTCCTATTACATACCAATTTTATTCAACAAATAAATGCAAGGCACATATATCCTGTTGCCTTCAATGACATCAATCAGGTCGTCACTGTTAGCGTCATAGCGGAGGGTTATATCAGCGTTGTGTATTTTATACTCAGAGAGGATTGTCTTCACAGTTTCTACGTCTAGCTCGGATTGTGGACACTGGAACAGAAAACAGTTATGTTAGAAGAATGAGATAATGAGTAATATATTGAAAAAGGCATTTAGAAAACGTATAAAAATTTGAAAGTAGGGGGAGTCGAAGCCGCGCTAAGTAATCTCTACAAAGATGGTAGTATAGATAAAAATATGAATTAAAAAAAACAACAAACAAAAAGCCCCTTCATTTAAATAAAATAAAAATAAATCACCGAATAAAACATTAAAAACAATACTCACAGTAGTATTCAAATTAATTCCACCTTTGTCTTTCTTTCTAAAGTGTATGTTCGGAGGTTGTTTGTTTAACCGCAGACCGAAACCTTCCAATTCGTGTTCTAATAGCTTCTTGTGTTGTAAAGGTTTTAGAACATCTAGAACTATGAATATGAGACTGCAGGTGCGAGCTACGGCTATAACTTGACGACCTCTACCCTTGCCATCTTTAGCTCCTTCTATGATACCAGGTAAATCGAGTAACTAAAATATTTTAAAAATATATAGGTATTTTTGTCTATAAACCTAGCAAATTGAGAAAAAGATTATTAGAAAAGTAAACAAAATAAATATGTTGGGATTCGAACTGGCTCCTCTTGAGAACTGTACCAGTGTTTTGGCTATTACGCCATGTGGTCCAAATTGGCAGTGTCAAAATTCTTATAAGCTTATACAAGTTAATAGTAACAATAAAAATAAGTTTAATATATACTTAGGTACTTATAATACTAGAAAATAAGTGTGGATGAAGGTGATATATTGCATTTTTAGTACATAATTATTACTATAAAACAATAGTGGGGCAGTGGAACAGTCTATCTGCAACGCAATTGGTTCTAAGTTCAATTTTCATTATGATTAAATTTAAATTATTCTGCTATGATATGCTGCAAAAATATTAAAAAAATATATAGGTATTGTTGTCAACAAACTCAATAATTGAAAAAAGGCACTTTCAGAAAACATAAAAATTTTGGATGTGATGGGATTTGAACCAGCACCTCTTGGAAACCATTCAAGTGTTTTGACTACTAAACCATTTGTTCTAAATTGGCTTTACCAAAATTCTATAATAATAATGTAAACAAAAAAAAAATAGATTAATACATTAGCACTTATCACCTTAAAAGACATTATGTATTAATCTTCATTATGCATAAATGAAGGTGATACTAGTATAGTATTGCATTTTTGGGACTTTAAATGCATATTAATAATTATAAGGCCATTGTGTTGCAGTGGTGAAGTATATAGTTTTAAATGCTACGGTCATGGCTTTAAATTGTATGACTGAGACAATTACATTTAAATTATTTTCTTTTCTCCATTCTAGTACTTAAGAGAAGATACAGGTATTCAGCAGTATTAATTTTTGCCACTGGGTGAGCAATGCCACAAATTAACATAGAAAGTGGAGTCTTGACACTAAGTTCTCTTGACTACACCACTATACGGGGGAAAGGTGAAGTTATGCATTTGTAGACAGATTTGTTGAGTAAATGTGTTAAAGTTCATTGCTTTTATCTTTTATTGTAAAAATAAATGTAGTATTTATGCAACAAAATACTTAAAAAGACATTATAATTATTTATTTCATTTTAAATTAAAGTATTTATTTAACCAGTTAAGTTATTACGATAAAATATAAACAGGAGTTTGATAGTCATTTGATTAATAACTGAGAAATTCTTATACTTATTGCGTTACACAAAATGCAGAAAAAAAGTTTTTTTTTCATATACACATACAAAAAGATTTATTTTGCAAAGTTTAAAAATAATCACTACACTATGGTAATACAATGTGTAATTTTTAAATACAATAAAGAATATAATAAGTGTAACTGAATTTAATTTTGGCTAATGATAAATCTATAATTTGAAAAATGGCTTTGACTATCACAAAGTTAGACCACTCCAGTAGTGTATTATACTTATAGTATCATTTCAATTCTGTGGGATATTTTTTTAGTAATCATCATTTTAATAATAAATAATAAAAATGATACCTGAATTTTAGCTCCTTTATATTTAATACAACCAGGCACTGTTGTCAGCGTTGTGAACTCATATGCTGCCACTTCAGAATACACTCCAGCTAAATTAGACAGTAATGTTGATTTGCCGACTGATGGAAAACCAACAAATCCAATTCTAGCATCTCCAGTTTTGGCAACATCGAAACCTAATCAAGAAATATCATATATATATTTTTAGATATGTATAATAAATATAGGAAATTAAATAAATAGTCCTGTTTCTTTGTTTTCATTAATTATTGATCTTGACTGCTATTGTTGATCAATTTCTTAAGTTCTTTTTTCAGTTTAAGAGAAACTTATTTTTTTGTTTTGTATAATAAACTCTTTATATAATAAGATGAGATAGATGCATTTTATAATGTTATGCTGTTACAAATAGTAATATATTAGTAAGTTCTTTACCTTCACCGGTAGCACCGCCACCGCCTTTTGGAGTAATTAATTCACGTCTCAGCTTAGCTAATCTCGCTTTAAGTAAGCCTAAATGAAGAGCTGTAGCTTTATTTTTTTGCGTACGAGCCATCTGGAATACATAAACAACTTTTTGCATCGTACTAAGAAATTTGTAACCAACATTGTCTGAACAGAAATTAGTGCTATATTAAACATTTCTTATTATTCAATAAATAATTGCAATATATCTAGAAATAAGTTATAACCTCTTTAAATACAAACCTCGGACTCTATAGCCGCAATTTTTTCCAGTATCGTACTCATGATTGCAAATTTTATATATGTTTACTGTAATTTTAATGAGTTATAATAATAAATAAAATAATAGTAGCTTATATTATACGTGTACTTAATATAAAAAGGAAGCGTGTCAATCTCCCTTAATCAGTCGGCGCGGAGATCACGAATGACATTTGATAGTGATGTAATCAAAAGTCAAAACGTAATTCTATACCATTACTAAATTACATTAATAACGAACGAATTTAAATGCACATTTTTTGTATTGTTGACATTATTATCTTTTATTTCTGAAAGCTTTTTCCATATAAATAAAAAATGTTTTTTTTTATAAAATAGACCTATAAGTTTATGTCATTTTACTGAATTTTATAATATTATATATTAAAACCATTAAATAAATTTTATTGTAAATTATTTTAATGAAATTATAAATTATTTTATTATAACCAAACATTATCTTTCAAAGGAAGCCAAAACAAAACGTTGCAACTCATATCTATAAACGACAACAGAGGGCGCTATTTCAAGCTCACTCTAGCCACCCAAAAGATGTCACTAGCATTATAAAATAAATAAGAACAACCACGTGGAAATAGCTTTCCCGCAGGTTTGCGCAACGAACATGAAGTCTGTAGAAGAAACTGTGGAAAACCGTTTGTAGGTTTAAACAGGAATGCTTCAGTGCAACCTTGCGCGCCCTTGCGGCTGTGTGTCTCGTGGCACAGAGCTTATAAGTTTACGAACTTGGCAGAACGTACTTTTGCCTTTGACATGAAACTATATCACTAGTAAATAAAAATTAAAGTGGAAAATGTTACTTTTAAAATTTATTATTCTAGATGATAACGGTTTAAGAAAGTTGTTATAAGTGTATTTAAAGTGTGTTAGGAATTAAATCATAAGTTATATAGTGTAGGTAAGTAAATAACTTATTTTGTTTTATCTTTTGAATATGTCTTTTAGGTTTTCCGTTTTAGTAGAGTGAAAATAATCTAATGTCACTCACGTTATTTCATTAAAATTGTTATATCTAAATAAATTAAAAGTTATTATATCTATTTTAAGTAATTATTTCTACGTTTCTAAAGAGTAGTAAAATGTTTAAAAATATTGTTATAAGATTTTTGATAAATTATACCTTTATAACATTAAATAAATTAGGCTAATTGCGCTTTTTATATGCAGAATATATCTATTCGTTTACAGCTTTATTATCTGAAAGTATATCAGTCTTTTCAATCCTTTTAATTACTTATACTAATTTTGATTAATGATATTATCATCACGGAAGTTACAACTAAACAACGATATTATAATAGGCCACCATTTCCTTTTTCATAACTACGATTTTCACTTGAATTTTCTTTTCTTTTCAGATACAAAGCAATCAATACTCGATAAATAAATATTAAAATAATAATAAAAAAAAAACAATTTAAAATGAAGACTGTAAAATATATCCGTGTTTAAATTTAAAATGTCATCCGTAGTGTCGTTAGATGGACGGGATAGGCCGGGATTGTTACGTCGTGTGACCGCGACTTGCGCACGCGCAGCTTGTACTCAAGTAGGCTTAGTTATATTAGTGGTGGTTTATGTGATCCTTGGTGCAGTTCTGTTTGAATACTTGGAGTCAGGACCTGAGGTGCAGAAGAGGACAGCTATACAGAGATCTAGGGAGGAGTGCCTGAAGGAACTTTGGGCGATAACAGGTTAGTCACGGATAAAGATTATAAATAAAATCTATGTAAAGAAATTCTCTATACATTGTACATACTTTTTAGCTTTTTACTTTGTCCTTGTAGGTAGTTTTACGAAAGTTTATTTCCAAATAGGTTGTATATTTAAGTATAAATAAATAAAGGTACAAGCAAATACATAACGTAACGAACAGTATTATTCTTGGTTAGATTTATGTTTATATAAACACAAAAGAAAAAAGAACTATAGAATAGAACGTATTATTCTAAAATACGCTTGACGAGAGACAATTTTCATCACAAAGTATTCTTATAAAAGAGAATTCTTTGATCTAGAGATAAATTAAGTCAATAAAAGGAAAACCTAGAAATTTATTGAAATTATATTTTTCACGTTTAATTCTATAAAAGTATTGTACAGGAATATTGAAATCGCGAAGGCTTTAAAGTGAGACGTTTTAACGAAGTATGAATAGCAGTATTTTCTGTTTTATTTTGTTCTCTTTTCCTATATCTATCTTCCTCTCTAGAAAAGTCCTCTGTAATATCATATAGTGACACCTTCTACTACTTTTTATTATTTGTCGAGAAAAGAACGCAACACAAAACTCGACATATCTTATTCATATTGAGAATATACCCCTTAATAATATGAAATCATATCTACCGACTATTGTCGCATGGGTCTTTTCTATGCCACGATATCACATTTAAATCATAATTAATATGCTTATATTTTTTCGGTATGTTAAGATGTATCATTACGAATCTAGATTCTAATAAGGATTTCGGAATAATACTATATCGATTCGATTGTTCTGTATATATCTGCCACTGTTTCATCAATTAATAGCTCTTTTTAGATGCATATCTAAAATAATTCGAAATTTTTATATCGGATTCGGTTATGGTTAGTTTTTATTTCGGATATCCAATAGTTTCGGTTAAGATTATGGACAGCTGAATAACATCCTCAATATTTAAATATTACCGCTATCTATTTAGCCTTAGTAGTGCAGCGGCAGGGCGACCGACTATAATCGTAATTGATTGAAGAGTTTGGCTATCAGTTAGTGAAAAGGTCATAATTTTATTATTTTCATTTGTCCGCTCAGGTGAACCAAATAAAACGCTGTTTTAGAATTCACCCCTCGACGCACAACGCCTCGGATTTGAGCAAAAAGAGGGGAACGGAATATCTTGACACTAGATTCTATCTATCTACCCTTCTAAGCAAAAAAAATTAGGAGCTGGACTATCTAATTATCTTCAGTAAAACATTAATAATCTTATTATAATACGTATTGTATTTGGAAAGTCAACTAAAATCTGAAACTATTCTCGTTCTCATTATCGCAAAATTTCACCTTCACAAATGCCAACCCTTTGAAGGCTCGAATGAGCCTAAAGTGAAATTAATTGGATTCCACGCGAACCAACAACTATTGGGTTCAAAATTATTAATAGCTGACAGATGGCACTGACCGCCGTTTTATTGTTTTACTTTCACTCGTTATAATATTCATAATTGAAACAATTATCAGTGTCTTTAAGTAGTTAGGTAAAATAAAAATAATCTTTGCAAATAAATAAAATTGAAGTGTCTGTTTGTAATACTAAAGTTACCGCTTTTTGAGAAAGGCGTATACATGGTACATATATTAAAACATTGTTTACAATTTTTGTCTGTCTGTTTATTCCGGCTGGACTTTGGAATAGCTGGCCAGATTTTGATGACACTTTCACACTTAAATAGCGGATGTATTAAAGAGTAATTTATTTTAGTACGCGGAGGAAGTTACGAGTACAACTATTTAATTATGAATTAATATTTATCGATAAAACCCTTGTGGTGCAATTATGTGTAAACTGTGATAGTCAGTCAATTCTTGTGGTTTCAGATATAGCAGAAGTTCCTTTCTTTAAATTCCAGCTCACTTTTTAGCATTTGCTATTAAAAGTTTAAAATAAGGAACAAAACATTTCCCGAAACTAACTTTCAAATTTATAATTGCAAATCGTTTCAAGCTATACAAGCGATTGAAAGGCTTGATCCGAGCCAAAATTGATATTAATTGAATTCCACACAAAACGTACACAATCGTTTTCAAAGTTATTAATGGCCGACAGACGGCGCTGACCGCGGAGTCTTTGTTCCTTCACAGTATTCATTGAAATATTTTGATTGCTCTAATTTAAATCAATTTAGAATCAATGGCGGAATGTGTTATTAATTCAAATCGTTTCTATATCCTTACTCATTGGCCTTATAATGCAAACTAGGCAAAGATCTGTTGACTCGTTACTCCTTTCTATTTCCGTTCTTCTTGTCTATGATATGATGATCCTTTATTGTCTATGATAACAGGGTCAAATTTTGCGACGATACTTAACGCCGCCACGCTAATACGGGAATATGACCGGTCTATAAGTTTTTTGTTCTTATTAGGTATACTTATTCTAAATTGTTAACTTAGTTTAGTCTGATTCTGAAATATTGTTTTGTAAATCTGGAGTGTTCGAAATATGAAGGAAGTCAATTTAAAATCTTTAGCATCAACATTTGTCTTGAACACTATTTAGGTATATGACATTTCTTCGGTTTACATATATGCCACGGCAGTAACGTAGGAAGTATATACGGTTTAAGATCACAAGTAATATTAGAATAAATACCATCTTCTGGATATAAACTCTATTTGTACATAAGTTATTGTATATAAGTTAATACAAATTTAATTTATTAAACGAAACGTGCAAATTTTTCGAAGGCAAAGTGAATAATTAAGTTATTTCTAAACGAGTTCAATTTCCTATATATCAAATAATTAAAATAAAAGCCTGAGTAAAGCGTAGCACCTTTTCTTTAACTTTCACAGTACTACTACAAAGTGTACTCTATAAAAGGGCTTTGAAAGCTTCTTTAATAATGTTCGAAATAGTACGTATAGTATGGTAATAGTAAATTGCAAATAAGCTTCTATCTATTCTAGGAATTCAATTTTTGTAGTTGTAAAGTCAATTTCGATAGTAATTGTATTACTTTCATGTTCATAAAAGAAGCGCCTTTTTATAATACCCTTTACCCGACATACTTTCGTATCTTTTATATGTATTTATGTATAAATATACCATTATACGCTATAATGGTCGGAATGTGTCAGAGTGCGGAGATTAGTTACGACCAACATGTTATCGTCATTTAAATATGTCTTATTTCTAACACCATATATATAATGCACCCTTAAGTTGAAGCTAACGCCTTAACTAACATGAGTAAGTATTAAAAAAACGGAAAATGTTAGTAAATTCTTTACTTGTAATATTTTAAAAATGGTACTTGAATACAAATCATTTAGCTAATATCATTTTAACAATAATAACCATTTTTTGATTAATTGATTTCCTTATATGGTGGCACAACCATTGCTTTTAGCCTAAATTAACTAACTCCTTTTCTAAAATTCCTTATTACACCCAAATATGAAGCCTCATTAAGAAAGCTTGCGATTTCAAGACGGAATTGCTTACATTCATTATTCTTAGAATTCTTAACGAAGAAATCGTGTTATTAAATGAAAATAGCTATCCTCGTTGTTTGTTCCGTTCCGATTCATTAGACTTATATGGGGTTGTCTTAATTAGACCATTAGGCTTTTTAATGTGAACCTTTGGTTTCATATTCTATGCTGACTTGTCGTTTTCCATAATTCAAAAACAGCTTCTAAATATTATATTAAATTTATTTATTTTGATTTAGATGATGATTATAGAATTTTAGTTTGTCTTTTTACTATGGAATTCAATATTTTTTCTTTTTTTTTAGCCCCACGCTGTATGCCGTCCACAGTAGGATAGGCAGAGGGAACCTAGTGTTAGGACACCCCGTTCCCCACTTTCCGCCGAATTCGGAGGCATTGCGTGTTAAGTGGTGGAATTTAACGCAGCGCTTTGTCTCTGATACCAGAGCGAAGGAAATGAAAATAAATTAAATATTTTCACTCCTCGGGTAGGAATCGAACCCATAAGCAGTCGTTTACAGTTACTCGTTCGTGCCACTGCGCAACGACTGGCCCTAATTCAATATATTATTATTTTTTCCTGTTTATAACCAAAAAAAATGTAACTGAAAGCAAAATCATGTGTTCTCTATACAATGTGACATTGGTAAAATGATCTGTTTAAGTATAACTCTTAAGCAATGGCTGTGATTTTGCTTTCCACACTAAAACTTCCCTTGCTCGATTAAAATTCAGTTGAAGTCGTACTCTAAGTGGGAAGGAAGTGGAAACTGTGAATTCTCACGAGGGTGCTAAGATATATCCACTTAATAATACTTTACGCTGTTACATTTCACACTGAAAATTATGAAAATGAATACAATTAAAATGAAGCTATCATTTAAAAAATGTATGTTTAAAAAATAAGATTTATTTAATACAGATATAAATAATTGAAAAAGTACCAACCATGGTAACTAAAAAACTGTTAAATGCAAAACCCTTAGTAAGTCATTTTGCTAAAACCATGCAGATAGAATCATTTGAAACGTTGTTTTTGCCCATTAATATACCACGGTGTCTCGGCAAGAAAATCGATTCTCGAAATTTGTCAATATCATTTCCATTGCTTTGATGTTAGAAAGCAATAATATCGGTCTGTAGATTATCAGCAACGACAGCCTAATACATACAATATATAATATTATGTTCTTATATATTATCTACATCTAATTTAAAAATGATCTACCTTTTACAATTTATTTTATTTATATTAATACTTTATTACATCAACAAAAGTTAACAGAACAAACGCAGGGAAGAAACAATGAAGTACAATTTTGGTATAAAGGCGACATTATCACCACAGGTATTTTTACCAGGCAACCCTTACCATAAGAATAACAAGAAGTATCAGAGTACATTGAGATTTTGGTTGGTGTACAAATTATTACAATAAAATTTATTTTAATTTAAATAAATATTTTTATGGCTGTCGTGGCGCGTTGAAACAGCGATTTTAAATGCAATAACCTCTCGACACACAATATGTTCAATTGACAGAAATTGGAAAACGGAGTGTCGTGACAGTATGTTCTCTCTACTTACTTGTGTATACAGGAAAAAGTGTTAGTATTTTTTGTGAAAACTTCTTCATCGATATTGAAAGTTAATCGACGAAATTCTTTGTTGCATGTGAAGTGTTGACGGATAAGATAGGCAGAGAAGAGAGAGAACCTGGGGTCAAGACGAGTGTCTTGACATTAGGTGATTTCTGATGAATGCCGGAACTTAACGCTGCGCTTTGTCTTATCAGAGCGAAGAAATTAAAAATAAATTAATCATAAACATATCCCCAAGATATACAAAAATATTTAAAATAAAATCATGAGAAAGCCCCATCAAAACAATCTTTTGGGCGACGATTCTAATATGTATTATATACTTTTTCATATATAAGTCCATGTTTCAACTCATTTGTATACTTAATTTGACTTTAATAATACAAATTTGTATTCACTTTGAGCATACTTATTTCATGCCTGGCGTTATGTAGTGGATGCTATTATTAACTGCGTTAGCACCTTATTATACCAACTAGTAGCTCCATTGAGGCGTAAAATTTGCGTTGCCGGGACAACGTGTACGTTATTTTATACAAAATTGTATGTGAAAGGTAGAAAATATAACATTAGTTAATTTAAATCCAGGATAGTTCGCGTAAAATTGGTTCGAATTTTTCTTAATTATTTATACGTTTTTAATTTGTATTAATTGTAGCAGAACAATTAACATCGTAGGTATGGTTATTAAATGAATCCATATACTTTTAACTTTACATAGTAAAAAGCTTAGAGCAGTGCCTTTAAATGCACTACTCACATCCACTGTCCGAACTTCTTTTTCTACCTAACCAAATATGAAAAATTTTTCGTAATGCCACTTTTAAAATATATACATACTTGAAATGAACTGATGACGGTTTACGATAGGCCGAGACCTTTTAGTGTATTATAAGGTTTTCTTGTTATACCTCTCGCTTCTATTTTTATTACGCTTAGGTTAACTCTAAACCTATTCCCATAAAACTGACAAATCGACTAGGATATATAAACTAACCAGCGGCCTGCTCATGGCTCCGCTCGGGTGAACTATTTATTCTACTACAGTCGTTTTTAAATGATTTTTTTTTTAAATAATCTAGTCCATGGAGTATCCCTAGGTTATCTAATATAACTTATTTGGCATAAATCAAAATTCGTTAAAACTGGTCAAGCGGTTAGATTTTTAGTACAAACTGTCATCCCTTATTTAATCATTCAGCAATTGATTTCTTTATAAAAGTAGCCAATGTTTGACCCGGGTCATCTACTACTTAAATTTTGATTTTCACTGAAAGGGTAACAGACAGATTTACTTATTTTTAATACTAGTATGTAAACGTAAACACTGTATTTTATATCTCGTTTTACAGCGAAAAGCCTCGGGGCACGTTCGAGTTACGATCGTCGGTTTAAGGGAAACATTTCAAGTAATTCAATCAAATAGCGGAAGGAGGCCGGTAGTTTCGGACACGAGTCAATATTTAATTTGACCGCCAAGAGAAATGGCTTTCCGGGATCATTGCCTCACTTGTTGCTGAAATTTAGAGTTATATGCCATGTTTTATACTTGGTCTTTCTTTGTTTATAGTTAAAATTGTATAAAATAGCAATATTTATACATAAAAATCTTCTGATCTTCTGATTTTGTTGATCACTGAGTGACTGACCACGCACAATAGTTAAAAAGAAAGATTAAGAATTTAACTAATATTAAAGTTACAAGAGAACGGTGTCTTGACACTAGGTTCTCTTTGACTACCTTAATAAACAGGAAAAAGCGAGAAGTAATATTAACATTACACATAGAAGAACATTCTAAAATTATTAGAATTTTTAAGACGAAAGGGCCAGTCGTGAGGCTGTGGCACGAACGTGTGACTGTAAACGTCTGGTTGTGGGTTCTTTTCCCACTCGAGGAGTGATAATATTTAATATTTTCATTTCCTTTGCTCTGGTATCAGAGGCAAGGCGAGGCGTTAAGTTCCGCCACTTATCACGCAGTGCCTCCAAATTCGGAGGAAAGTGGGGAACGGAGTATCTTAACATTAGGTTCCCTCTGCCCATCCTGCTGTATGCGGGTTACAAGGTGAAGCTACACAACGAAATGACACAATTGACATAATAAGATGTAAACAAAACAGGTGCAAAATATTCTAACAAAAAATATAAAGTGAATCTTAACACCAGAATCTCACTTGTTATATTCCACTAAATGCCGTAGACGAGTGAAAATATTCTTTTTGCAGCTCCATGCTTTATCCCACATAGCGGGGTAGTCAGGAAGGACTTATTGTCTAGATGGTCCTTTCCTCCACTTTCCGCTGGAAATCGAGACATTGCGCGTTGAGTGGCATAACTCAACACTGCGCTGTCTTAGGTACCAGAACGAAGACATTAAAATTTAAATATAATGATTTCATGATTGGAAATCGAACCCACAACCGTCGCTTTACAGTCAGACAATGTCCCACTGCGCCACGACGGCCTCAAACAAAAAAAAAATGTTTACATTTCTTAAAAGAAATATAAGCACTTATTTCTTTTAACCTCAAAAAACGTAGCTTTACAATATCCAAAGGCGAGTGACTGTACTGAAACAAAACAGAGGGGAGAACCGATCGTGCCTAAGCCGTTACAAAACAAATCTCTGTCAGCTTCGGCTATTTGAGAAGATTTAAAAGATATTTAGTAAATCTGCGTTAGCATGGATCATTGTTGTAAGCGTTGGTTGGTCTCGCTTACACTTTAAAACGTTTTTTGCGGTGTAATTGCTTTTGTGTTTTATTTTATAATACCTGTAGGTACCAACGAGTTCTTCTACGTGGAATTTAGTGAATCGTTTTATAAAAAACTTATAATTTTAAAATAAAAGAAATACCTAAGTTACTCCTTATTACAATAGCTATCTGTTAGTGAAACTCCCATTGAAATCGATCCTGCCGCTGATATTAAATGGCACAAGCAGACAGACAGACAAACAAATATAAATGGAGAATGTTAACTAATTTTGATTATTAGCATTCCCTATTCTATGTCAAAAATAAAAAATACTAGTGAAAGAATTACTTCGAAACGTCAATTAGTTTCCGAGTTATAAGTAAAACAAGTTGTAGCCTGCCGGTGATCGTGTGACGTCATCCTACAACACGCTCATTTTGGCACTCTCAATCCGCTCGTGGTCGCGCGCCCGTTCGTCGTAGTTATACTTAAATACTTTTTAAAATGTCTTTAACACTTTCCTTCTTTACTTCTATAACGCGGTCATCAGTAAGCGCGCCATGCGAGGCAACAATCATGGGCCAGTCATTCTTAAAAAAAGATCAGATTCTGCTATTTTTACATTGTGTATATTTTGTTGTACACTGAGCAACTTCGTGCATTTTTGAAGCTGTTATATACCCGTAGCGCATCTCAAACCACAAATTTGGATCTGATTGAGCTGTTGTACCCTCTTTTACTTGAAAACATCTTAATTCTGTCATTTCGTTCTTACAAAATGTTATAAAAGTTTCGACGTCAAAATCAACACAGGATTTTTTGAAATGATTCAATTATGAATGGATCTATCTAAATATATCTTTTCAACTTCTTTTTTTTTCACATATAAAATGTGAAAGAAAACACTTTATTTCAAGTTCCCTGAGTTTTAATGTTAAACCAATGTCAAAATATTTTTCCATTCTGACCGGCTTCATGAAGTATGTACCAATATCAATACCACTTGTACCAAAATCTTTAGCTTCAAATCAAAAACATTTTCGGTGTGGTACCAATACCTGAGTGCTTAGATTTTTTCAAATAACACTTGTAGCATTCGTTGCAGGCTCGTCACTTCGACGATGTAGCCATATTAAAAATGCTATGCTATATCATATAGCTATGCTATATGTGAACACTGTACAGCCACCTCTTTTGGCGGCACAATCACCGCAAGTTACATTTAAAACTTCTTGATTATTTTCATTGCATTCTGAAATACAATGATAAGGTGTGGTACGTACGCGGTGTTCTGACGTGATTCTCCATTTAACGTGGAAATATTTAATATTTCCATTTTCTATATTATATATATATATATATATATATATATATATATATAGATATATATATATATATATATATATATAATATATATATATAGATATATATATATATCTATATATATATATATCTATATATATGTACATATTTTAATTATTAATCATTTTAATAAATTAATTAAAATTACATTTAAATCCAATTTCAATTATATTTTACAAATATTTTATTCACCTAAATAAATTTATTGTAATCCATCTTTAACTTAATTATAATCTACATCTTGATCTGATTTAATTTTTTATTTAAATTTTAAAATATTATTTTTATTTATTATATATTATCTATAGAATATATATATATATATATATCATATATATATCTATATCTATATCTATATATATAATATCTCTCTATCTCTCATACTCTCTATATCTATATCCTCTCTATCTCATATCATTCTATATTAATATATATCTCGGGTGCTTCTCTCTATCATTTTATGTTTACGTATGCCCGGCCAGTTTCTATTCCTTCAACTTTGCATTTTATTCCTCACATTTCGGCGGCAACAAAATCACTGTTTGTCGATAAATAATGCGCAACCATTAATCCATTTATTTTAAGTAGATTATCCCTTTTTCGAATCCTTCATCTTTTATTAATCGAATAATATTTACCATTATTAGACTACTAATGTAATTACGCGGACGAAAACACAAACAAATCCCTTTACACCTACTATATACAGTGTTGCGAAATGACGTCACAAGCGGTCAAGTGGCTTTTAGCGGGACTCGATATTTTTCGAAACTTGAATGCCTATAAAATCAAAACTACTAGATATTTTTGACTAAAACAAAAACTAATGTATTTGCATACTTCGAAGTTTTACTAAGACAAAATTTCAAGTGATTTGGCATACCTAGTAACATTATCCATTGCTAGAGGCCCGCTCATGGCTTAGCCGCATAAATTATATGACTGTTTCGTTACATTGAAACACATGGGGGTGAATTTTTGAAAAATAAAGTAGTAGTAGTAAATATTTATTTCAAAATTCACTACAATCGATCAAGCGGCTTCGATTTTTCATATAAACTTTCGTCCCCTATTTCATCACTTTAGAGGTTGATTTTTGAAAAAATAAGTATGTTTGACCCTGGATATTTACTATTTTCATTCTAAATCGGACCGGTAGATTAGCCGTTAAAGCGTAACAGACAAACATTTATTGTATAAGTGACATTTATTATAAGTTTGGAGTAAAAAGCGGATAAAACATGAGTAAAAAAAATAATACTACAAAAAGTACACTCCAATTATATTTATTTGTATAGATGTATAAATTAGGGAAAGTTACTAGTTATTAGTCAGAATTGAGGATTAGGAATGTATGGGATTTGATTATTAATTTCGTAGAATCGTGGGTTTACACAACTCAAAGCTTACGTGTTGTTGAGACATGTCATAACGGTATCAGCAGTATGTTTAATGCTAGATTAATAATGTATTTTGTTGTTGTATTAATGTTTATAAACAAATTATTTAATAATATTTAATTTATAAGTATTTATAACGTGACTTTCTTGGTTTTATCATGCTATCTATCAATTGACCATCTTGACATATAATAAATAGATAATAGATATATGTTAATCTATATAAGAAATGTGGCAAAGCTTTGATTCTCTTTTAAATATTTTTAGTGTTATTCCACTAACGGAACGGTGTTCAAGAGGCGCGGGTTCGAATCCTGCTGCGTTCAAATTTTTATACGCTTCCTAAATGTCTTTTATTCTCTTCTTGTCATTCCGATAAACCTGACATCGTGGCCTGCGTGGCTTTTGTGCTAGCGCTTAATTGTAAATGCGATGGTTATGGATTCGACACCCTCTCGGGGGAATGATTATATTTCAATTTTTATTTCTTCGCTCTTGTGCCTACGACAAAGCACGGCGTTGAATTCCGCTTCTCAAGACGCAAGGGCGGAGTGTGTTGACACTATATTCTCTCTGGCTACCTCGCTAAGCGGAAAAAGCGTTCAGCGTAAAAACCTGACATCCTTGCCAGGATGATCAGATTAGCGTAAAAGCGTAAATAAAACATTTTTAAACTATTTTATTATAAAATTATATTAATATATGACATTGACATTAAATTAAAATCTAAAGAACGTGCTTTCTGTATTCCAATCATAGATTGATCATACCTTTATGTAGGTTGCAATGAAAGGAATTCATTCGTCGGAGGCTGATTAAAACTGTCGACATGTTTCAACGAGCGCGCCAATCTAATCTGAAATATGTCTTGTTGAAGACATCGAACCACCTGCATTGCGGTTACGGCGGAATAGACAATGTGGAGACCATTACAATAGGAAAGAAAGGAAAACGATATATAATTATCATGTTTTAATAGTATTATTTATATCAAAGGCCCTTGTGGCGCAGTGGGACTTAATTTGAACTTACACGATGGTTGTGTTCGGTGTGATTGTAATTCGAAGAATGGGTGGATATGTATCTAATACAAGCGAACCACTCAGGCAGCGTTTTTGCATCTTATATCCCCTATTCGAGCCCCTTTAGGAATCACTAAACTTTCTTCTTTCTAACTGTGAAAAAAAAATTCATGATCGGTTCAGTATTTAGCCATTTAACTTTTTATAAACTTTTCTCTGTTATTATTTTGTTTTAGATTCCATTCCCCTTTTTTTTAACTTATTATTTACATAATATATTCAAATATTAATTTGATGTATATAATTAAGTGTTTATATATGTAGCTGTTTAATAATATATTTATGTTCATATATATATATATGTACTTATGTATGTATTTAGGTTTGTGTATATATGTATGTACTTATGTATGTATATACAACTACATATCTATGTATATGTCGTGGCCATATCGTAGAATCGACGACTTCATGATATCGTTGACAATATCATGAAATGGTTGCAGTTCATGAAATGACCAACTGAATTTGACGATATCGTTGATTCGTCAACGTTTAACGATTTCGTCATCGAGAGTTTGGTCATATCGTAAAATATTGTGTCCTTATAATATGTTTAATATAAATTTAGAATATGCTCGTAAAACGATCTCATTATTTATAATGACGATGTTCTTAGACAAAAACACTTTCAGTCTCTAGAGAATCAATTTATTTAAAAAAGTTTAACCTAACCTAACCTAAAAAATATTTTACGTAATTAGATTTATTTTGTGTGAAGATACTTAAAATCAATCAAGATAGGTTAGGTTAGGTTAAACTTTTTCTATTTAACAGATTCTTTAGTATATAAAAGTAGTTTTTACTATAAAATTTCTGAAATTTATTATTATTATATTGCACATTGACTTGAAAAAAATTACAATGATTTTATTTAAATAAGAATATTTTATTAAGAACATTTTTGTTACTTAAAATAAATGAATAATTAATTCTGCTTTTAATAAAAAAACATATTTAAAACTAAAATGTTGACTTTGTTACCAACAGCTGATATACAGAAAGCGCTCCTAGCGCCTCTATCGGTGGTTAAAGTAATTATTTGACGATTTGGTCAAAGAAGATCGATGATTTCATGATATAGTCAACGATTTCGATGATATAGTCATGAAATCGTCAATTAAACGATATGACCACGACATATATATATATATATATATATATATATATATATATATATATATATATATATATATATATATATATATATATATATATATATATATATATATATATATATATATATATATATATATATATATATATCCGGATCCTCGAGCCACCACTTTCATACCCCTATCCAATCCATGAAAGTGGTGTCCTATCTACCTCTTTCCTAATCTCCCCTCCTCTTTTTCCTAATCTTTCCCCCCTTTTACCTTTTCCCTTGCCTGGTTTTACCCATAACAGGGGTTTTGGAGGTCAGACGGCAGTCGCTCCGTTAAAACCACCCTTCGCCATTATTATGAGTGACAACAAGGACACGCTGGGTACGGCTAGGGCGTCGCCGCTAAACGACGCGCAGGCACATCGCCCTACACCTGCGATAAGTGGGCAAGGGCTACCGTGTCAAGTACGGGCACGGCTAAAGACGTCAGTACCCAAACGGAAACTCCGCTTTGCAACGTGGAATATTGGCTCTCTTACCGGACGATGCAGAGAACTCGCAGATGTACTCATGAGACGTCGGGTCCAGTGTGCGTTCCTCCAGGAAACTCGCTGGAAGGGCAATAAGTCTCGGAACATCGGACAGGGTTACCGGCTGATATACACTGGGTCGCCTTCAGGTAAAGCTGGTGTAGCGGTAGTGCTATCTGAAGAGCTTCGGAATGGTCTTCTTGAAGTCGACCGTCGCTGCGACCGCCTGATGCGGGTGCGGGTACTGATTGAGGGAGTCATTACTAACTTAATCAGTGTCTATGCTCCTCAGGCGGGATGTAGCGGGTCCGAAAAAGAGACATTCTGGGAGCAATTTGAAGAGGTTCTACGCGCTATACCAGCTGCTGAAGTAATCATAGTTGGGGGGGGATTTGAACAGTCACGTAGGTAAGGCTGCGGATACGTATGAACGTGTGCACGGTGGTTTTGGTTACGGTCGTCGCAATACAGAGGGAGAAAATTTTCTCAGAACCTGTATTGTGTCTGACTTGGCCGTCGTGAACACGTTCTTCCAAAAGACTCCGCAGCACCTTATCACGTATAAGAGCGGATCCCACTCAACTCAAATAGATTACCTGCTGACCAGACGGTGTCATATCGGCAAGGTGACTAACTGTAAGGTCATTCCAGGTGAAAGCCTGACGGCCCAACATCGTCTTCTTGTCATGGACTATGTCGTCACCCCGAAAAAGAAAGTAGCCGAGAAACGTAAGCCTCGGATCAGGTGGTGGTTGCTGAATGGACCGATGCAGACCGACTTTCGGGCAGAGGTTGAGAGTCAAAATCTTTCGACTAATACCGAAACTGCTCAGGAGGCTTGGGATCGAGCCCAGTCAGCAATTATCGCAGCAGGTAAACGAGTTCTTGGCCTTTCTAGGGGAGGACGGGTCATCGACAAGGAGACATGGTGGTGGAATGACGAAGTGCAGGAGGTGATTCGTGGAAAGAAGGCTGCCTTTAAGGAGTGGCAGCAATCCAACTCTCCTGAAGACAGACTAGAGTACATAGCAGCGAAACGTGCCAGTAAAAGAGCTGTTGCCAGAGCCCGCAGTGACAGGTTATCCTTCCTTTATATGATACGCTTGAAACTGCGGAGGGGCAGAAGCTCATTTACAAATTGGCACGAGCTCGGGATAAAGCGACGCAAGATATCGTCAAATGTCTTTGCGTCAAAGATTCCCAGGGCGCGCTGCTGTGTAATCATGCCTCTGTGAAGGAGAGATGGAGATGCTACTTCAAGGAGTTGCTAAATACCCAGCACCCATGCAGTCTTCCAACCGAACCACCTCCTAATCTTGGACTTATTGCCCCGATAACACCTGACGAAACTTGGAATTGTCTTTGACGCATGAAGAATCGGAAAGCGGTGGGACCTGACGACATTCCGATCGAAGCGTGGAAATCATTGGGCTGTCTTGGTGTGCTCATACTGACGAACCTTTTCAACCACATCTTGAACACTGGGACCATGCCACGTCAGTGGCGTTACAGCTTCATTACCCCTATTTACAAAGGCAGGGGCAGTGTTCAGGATTGTGGTAGTTATAGGGGCGTTAAGATCATGAGTCACACCATGAAGCTCTTTGAGCGCATGATCGACCTCAGGCTCCGCCGAGAGTGTACTGTCTCTGAATGTCAATATGGGTTTCAGCCAGGATCGGGCACTTTGGACGCCGTTTTTGCCCTCAGAACTCTGATGGAGGCATACAGGGAAAAAAGGAGAGCTCTGCATGTGGCATTCCTAGATCTGCAGAAGGCCTTTGACTGTGTGCCTCGTCAATGTATCTGGTGGGCATTGCGATCCAAGGGGATCCCTGAGGCCTATATTGACATCATCAGAGACATGTACCGCGATTCCGTTTCAATGGTTAGGACCGCTGTTGGCGATACGAAACCCTTTCCGATCTCTGTTGGGGTTCACCAAGGCTCGGCTCTTAGCCCGTTCTTGTTCAATGTAGTGCTGGATACTGTCTCGGCTTACATCCAGGACCAGCCCCCATGGCTGATGATGTATGCCGATGACATAGCGCTCATTGACGAGAGCCGGTTGAAGCTGGAGCGGAGAGTGAACCTCTGGAAGGGTACGCTTGAGAACGGCGGTCTTAAACTAAATGTGACGAAGACCGAGTACATGGCTTGCGGGAGCCCAGACTCATGCACTATCCAAATAGGTCCTGAACCAGCCGTTAAGTCGGAAAAGTTCAGGTACCTTGGATCTATTCTGCACGAGTCTGGAGGCATCGATCACGATGTCCAAGCCCGTATCAGCGCTGCTTGGGCGAAATGGCGTGAGGTCACAGGTGTGGTCTGCGACCGCAGAATACCACCCAAGCTCAAGGGACTGATATACAGAAGCATAATCCGACCGGTTCTCTTATATGGCAGCGAATGTTGGCCAGCACTGTCCAGGCACACTCAGCAGCTTCACGTCACGGAGATGAAGATGCTGAGGTGGATGTGTGGCGTTACGCGGGCTGACCGCATACGCAACACATTTATCCGAGGTAGTCTTGGTGTCCGTGACGTAGCGGATAAGCTTCAAGAGAGTCGCCTGAGATGGTATGGCCACGTTGCACGCCGGCCTGAGAACTATGTCGGAAGAATTTGCCTCGATATATCTGTCCCTGGAGCAAGACCCCCAGGACGCCCAAGAAAGCGATGGCTGGACATCGTGAAGAACGATATGAGAGCCAATGAACTTACCACCGAGGATGCCAAAGACCGTGCAAAGTGGAGAAGGTTAAGTAGGAAGGCAGACCCTGGCTAGAGCCGGGATAGTGCCAGGAAGAAGAAGTATGTTTGTATATATATATATATATATGTATATATATATCTATATATATATATATATATATATATATATATATATATATATATATATATATATATATCTATATATATATATATATATGTACTTATGTATGTATTTATGTATATAAAGCAAGTACAACCGCCTACCGATGTGACTACTCCTCCACCTTAAGGTTGCCTGGCAGAGATCGCTTATAGCGATAAGGCCGCCTAATGTACATTTCATTTATTTAGTTATGTTTTGTTTCTATATTTTCTCTGTAATCTTGTGGTGTACAATAAAGTATATTTATTATTATTATTATTTCCGAAGATTAGCCCTTACAAACAAAGTTACAATCTTTACCTCTAGTGCCGAAGCTATCGCGGCGTTAATTTCCGCCGAAAAATGAGGAACGGAGATTTTTAACACTAGATTTTTTCTGCCTACTCCGCCACGTGCGGGATTAGATGTGAAGCTAATAAAATGAAAATACTCCGCTTTGGTGAGACAAAGGACGGCGTTGAGTTTCGCCACTCCACATGTATCGTCTTGAATTCAGGTGGAAAGTAGAGAAAGGAGTGTCTGAAAATTATGTTCTATTAACCAATCCTGCTGTGCGGGATAAAGCGTGAAACTAATATGTTCTCAACCTTCGTTACCTCTATATTGTGTTTTCTTATATATTAAATTGTAAAATACTTTGTTCTTAGTAATAAGGACAAAAAAATCTTTTCAAGTTCGAAGCTTAATTAGGTAGCTGTACATTTTATCGTAGATGATAACATGTTACTCGTATTTTCATGTTACAATTTTTCTCTTAGGCAAGTATTTTATATTTCGTCTTTAAAAAAATATTTTATGTAATCAATCACATTGAAAAGATAATGTATGTAATCTTTAATTTAATAAAAAAAATCTTGTAAAACGAGTTGTGGTGTTCAGTTTTGCTATACAAAGTATTTCTACTTTGCCTTTACAGCTTTTTCATTATTTTGACGTCGTTGTTGTTAGATATCATCTAGAAACAGTTCTTTACTGGACTCTTGATTCTTCGAATAAAAGATGGAATGATAACCGATCCAGCAGTGTATGATATTTTTTAATCATATTTTTAATAAAAATGAACACCCATTTCTTCAAACTAGGTCTATGAAACAATTACAATAACCTTTTATAAAAATATTATTATTAAATTCTAATCCACCGTAACCAGAATCCACGAAACGCAACATCAAATACACCATAGCGACGTCTGACTTTCAAAAGTCACTTAAAAAAATCTATACACTTTATACTTGTACTTTCTCTTTATAAAGTAACCACCTAAATTTCCCTGTGAAAGCATTTTTCCTTTACAACCATTAAATAATTTAGCTGTGACGGTTGCTTCATTGAACCGGACCATCCTGAATAAATGATGCCAAGTAATCTTGTTTTCGTGCAAAGCTATTTGCCATGGCACTTAATGGTTAGGCTCTTTTTGGGATAATGGGGCAGACAGTTCCATGATTTTTGTCAATCCAATTCCAATTGTACTACGACGAAATAGCTAGGTTATGACTTTGCTTACTAAACTAGAGTGAGTAAATGGTATTGCTGATAGAAACGCGATTTGTAAATTTTCAACTAAATTGTCTATTTGCCTAGTATTTAACTTGTAAAAGTAGTTTTATGCCTTTTTCTTAATTTCAGAGAGATTTAGTGTTGTGACACTACGTTCACCATTATCCGATTAAGTTCAAGGGAATCTACGTATCAATGGAAGTAGTTTTGTGTTCTTTTTTTGGTTCTCTCTGGTTGCTATGCGAAAACTACCCAATAGTTGATAAGCTTAAATTATAATTCACGCTATATATGGATTTCTGGTGAAATATAAAGAATAGAGTGTCTTGACATTGACTTGAGATTTTTCTGACAACTCTGTTGTGCAGTAAAAAGCCAGTGACAAAAAATGTCTACATTATATTATAGTAACGTGTTTTTCGTTCTCAAAAATAAGATCAAGGGTAAGAAATATGAAAGTAAGTAAGTAAGTTAAATACACAAAGTTGTTAAGTTATTTATTATTTATTTTGGTTGGCAATCTAGTATAATCTTGTAATTTATGCCGCCCAACTTTCTGACCTTTTGTGAGAGTATCATAATTTATTATGTTGTTTGCTTCTATAAAGCCTAGCTTGTGACAGCGTTTGTAAACGATAGAACGTATATATTTACAAAGTTTAGTGTATATATTTACAGATTTTAGACGTTTATTTTGTTTTAGGTGATAGCAATTAAATTAAACACAATTTTTGTTAATAGGACAACAACTGACTGTAAACGCGATTATTGCAGTTTCGACTCCCACTCAGAGAAATGATTATGTATGGCGAAACGTGGAAAACGGAGCTATTTATTGACTATGCAGCTAAAAGCCTGAAGCAGCTTTTTCCATAAACCCAAGTTTTAATTAAGAATTTTATTTAGTTTCAACTGATTACAATTAAATTATTCAATTAATTTTATGTTCTAACTTTTTAAAGTAAATATATTGATTGAAGTATATAACCTTTGCGTGGAGCTTTAATTTATGAGTGATTACTTTCCGTCTGATTGGTTTACTATCGAATATTTACACATGACTGGGAAATAATATATCTGAATTTTGCTTAGAAGGTTAAGCGAAATAGGGCAGTAGGTAATTACGCTTTTTTTTATAAAGCATTATACGTTGATTTTACATTTAAGGTATACAGGAAGAATTTAGTCTTAAGACACTCCGTTCTCCACCTTGCGCCCAAAGGTTTGTAATTAAAGTATGATTCCGCCGGGTGATAATCGACCCCAGGACCGATCGCACTATTCCACTATGCCACTTGACCAATGAATAAGTTATATTCAAAATGTAATCGATCGGTTTCAACTTAGTAGCTTGCGTGTAAAATATTTAATAATAATGAAAATGTGGAATGCTTAGGCAAAATATAAATGTGTCCTTTGTGGGCGTTTTATGGTAACTCGTGTCGTGTGAAAACCTTTTAAATAATATAGGATCTCTTTAAAAGAACGTTTACTGGACTTTTTTATTATATTTTTATGATTTGTATTGGATATTATTAGTAAGAACACGAGTATTTGAGATTGTTAAGTATACTTAAATTATTTTAATTATTAATTAGTGTCAAAATATAAAATATTCAAACTTTCGTGACTAATTGACGGTAGAGAACGAAGTTTAGTTAAAGTCTTAGTCTTGTTCTTTTTGACGGACTAGCTAAGAATTCGCTAATTTGCAAATTATACTACATAGTGAGTTTTTCAACCATAAGAAAGCATAGTAGGTGGTCATTTTTATAATAATAGGAAATGTAGGATTATAATATAATCCTTATATATTATATAAAAATATTTTGTTCACAAGAAGGAGGTCAAAATATCGTTACATCTCGGCAGAATGATTATTTTTATTTTCCGCTCTGGTACCTAAGACAAACCGTAGCGTGGGATCCCACCATTCAACATGTAATGTTTGCCTTTCAGGCGGAAAGTGGAGAACAGAGTGTTTTGACACTAGGTTCTCTTTAACTAACCTCCATTACAGGAAAAATGTAAATAAATTGATGTCAAGCGAGTAAAAAGTGTTAAAAGGTCCAATGACTTTAAGTGTATCATTCGTTTAGAAACAATATTATTTATATTGTTTCTTGCCCAGTTTTACAAATTTCAAACTTCCATCACAGCGTATATATAAATTAAGACACGAAAACTTTTAAGATTTATTATTTTTATGCATACTTTAAATAAACACAAATTTTAAAGAATCATAAAAATATTCTCTCAGAATGTGAGCAAACGAAATAGCTGACAAAAGCGGCTTAAATCTTTCATGAAACATGCACTAGAAAAGTTTTTGCCAGTAACGAGACTCATTCTTTGTGTATGCGGTTACATCACATCAAAGGAACTTCAAACGTATTATAAGTATTTGAAAGGCTTTTTCTCTTTGATAATTGCGTAAAAACAAAGAATCTTCAGAATTAGGGTTGAATTTACGTTAAATATTTTGGTAATGTGACATATTCGAACTGATTTATGAGTACTTAGACGTTTATGTTACGCTGCGATCACGTCAGGGTGGAATTGATATAAATTAAACGTACATGAATGTAAAGGATTCAGTTCTTTAAAAATTCTGTAGTTGTAGTTAAGCAATCTAGTCATCATACAGTGTTCGAGGCAGATGGGGATTCACAAAAAGTGTATTCTATGCCTGAATGTATTCTATGTATATCCATACAAACCTGAAAAAGGTAAACAGACTAAAACATCAACTTATGTTATAAAAATCTTAAGTCAAGTGATTAAATATTATAATTAAAATAAGAAATATACATTTACAGATTTTAATAAAACTATGTTAAAACTGTATTTACAAATGTATAAAACAACTAGAATATTGTTTACAAATTTATTGAAACTGAAAAATGATAATTAATTTGGAAGATTAATATTATTTTCTATAATAAACGATTTGTCGTGGTGTCGCTTAGTATTATCCGTCCCCTTTAACTATGCCATCAATATTTCTCAACCCTACCGAAGTGTTATTGAAATTTCAAACTCAACAAATTAATTACTCAAAACAAACAAACCTGTCGCGATCCATATTGAGGTCCCATTAATATGGTACAAAGTTAGAAATTCCATTTACAACTAAGCTATTTGAAGTTTAAAATATATTATAAAGTAAAATATGGCATCAAAACTTAAAACAAAACAAAAACAGGTGAAATATGTCATATAGCAGTTGATTTGCTAACTCTATTAAATTGCTATCACCGATTCCATGTGTATTTTATGTTCCTTTTTCAGTAGTGGTCAGTTCTGTAGTAGTTTCTGATGTCTGGCTCTCCCCTGTATTACTCACTTTCTGCTTCTTCGGTGGACTTTGTAGTAGTATTATTTTGTGGTTCATTTTCTGGTTTTGTAGTAGTACTATTTGATTTATCCGGTAACGGAGAAGGCTTCAGGCAACTTTGAGGCTTTATTCTTTCGGGGTAAAGTGCGCAAACTTTATTTAAAAGCTCTTCCGGGGTCAGGTCTTTGAGAATTTGTCTTCTTGGTAATACTATGGAAGGTGTGGTGTCAATTTTCAATCTTTTAAACTCATGCTCCGCTCTCTTTGCAAGATTTCGTGCCTTTATTCGAATACAATAATTCAAAAGTCTAACGTCCCACGGAAGTGCTTTAATACATTCTGTGTCTTCATTTGCTTCACAGCTAAGATATTCAGCTTGTAAGTAAGAATTTTGTGATAGTTGTAAAAGATGGCATTGTCTCCTGCCAGATTTTTCCTTAGAGTCCTTAAAAAGAAATTTAAAGCTTATGTCTGTTCCTACATTTTCAACAATCCATGGAAATGTGTTTTTGAAGAAAGATATATCTTTATCATTTTTAAAATCCGAAAAAATTGTAACATATTTAGTGCAGTTAACAAATGATACTGCAAGTATGACCAAACTGAACAATCGATATGCCATCTTCAATGAAGTCAACTCAAATAAAATGATGTTTGCCGTCTTTTATAATTATATTACATTTTCGTTGATAACTTTTTCGATTTTCACATTCCTAGTTTTATAGTCATTCTTAGATTGTTTTTATCTGAAATATTTACAATAAATACTTTTGAAATTGCTGGTAGTTATTGTTGTAATTAAACAAATACTATTACATTTTAGTAACCTTTAAGCTACAAATATTAAATAAGTAAAATTTATCCAAAACTTTACAACTGTAGATACAAATTAGTCAAACGAATTGCGGTCAAAGCTCTATAATAGAAAGCACTCTAGGCGAAGCTTTAAGAGTAGCCGGTAATTACTCAAAACCACGTTAGAATGTGGTTTAGAATGATAATTGTAAAACAAGTCTGGGGGACCTTAATTCCTGCTTGACCATTACACATTTTAAGTACTTTTACCCTGTGAGCTAAGTTTTGAATAAATCGACTGAATTCATATATACATAATTACATATATATGATGATATATTTATAACTAGCGGCCTGCTCTCGGCTGCGCCGCGTTAACTACAAGATGCTTCGTTATATTGCAACCCTCGGGAGTGGGTTTTTTAAAAATATAGTAGCCTATGTTTAAGCTTAGATTATCAACTTACATATTTATGGCAAAATTCATTATAATCGGTCAAGCGGTTCAGATTTTTCATATAAACTTTCATCCCCTATTTTTAATTTTTTTTTTCTCAAAAAAAAAAAACTTTCATCCCCTATTTCAACCCTTTAGCGTTTGATTTTTGAAAAAATAAGTAGCCTATGTTAGACCAGTAACTTTTACTACTTTCATTCTAAATTTCATCCTAATTGGACCGGTAGATTAGCCATGACAGACAAACACACAGACTTTCGCATTTATAATAGAATAGAAGTATGGATAACCATCGTGCTTACTACTTTTCGAAATATACATACATACATATATTTCCTATCTTAAGGTATATGCAGAGAGAATTTAATGCTATACTCGTATTATCATTTAGTTGCTTATATTCTTCACTGTACTCAGTTCTCCATATACGTTCTTTTGATTATATTGGCCCTTCTGTTTGTGTGGATGTGTGCGTGTGTGTATGTGTATAATACAAACTAAAAGATAAAAGTGAAAAAATATATAAGTATCTCACACCACATAACCACATGACGTCTGAATGTACATGCAATAGTCGTAGATTCGATTTCCTTTTATTTAAAAGGAATGACTACATCATTTAAAATAGTTTTTAGCTCTGACAAGACGAAGTGTTCCACCGGTCAGCGAACGATGGAGAACTGAATGGCTGGACACAAGGTTTTATCTGCCTACTTTCCTATGCGAGAAAAAGCGTGAAGCAAAAAAAATATAATAAATTTATCTCTACTACAGCTAATTTAAGGCAGCTTCAGTTGTTGCTCTTTAAAAAAAATAACAAAACTTCTAGTTAATTCAAAACTTTTATAACGACATTTTTATTCAAAACTTTAGAATCTTATTAAAAAGGTCATTCGTATTCGCATAACAAAAGTAGTAAAAAACACGCATCTCATTACTGAAGCGTATTTTTAACCAACGAACAATACTAGTGGCAGTGGATCACGAATGGGCATTTATTTTGTGTGAAAATATCATAATAAAGCATATAAATCATTGTAGCGCAGTGGGACAGTGGTCTGACTGTTGTGGGTTCGATTTCAACTCAGGGGAATGACTATATTGAAATTTCTTTATTTTTCGCTCTGGTACCGAAGACAAACCGCGGCGATGAGTTCCGCTAATCAGCACGCAATGTCTCGATTTCGAGTGGAAAGCGGGAGACAGAGTGTCTCGACACTAGGTCCTCTCTGACTACCCCGCTATGCGGGAAAAACCGTAAAGCATTATAATAAAGTCATTATATGCAACTGTGGCATGACTGAGGGATATTATGGGTTTCGTCGAGTTGCGAGATTAAATATTACTTGAAATGTTACAAGACTGAGTTATTGCAATGTTATAGAAAAAATCTTATTAGTTTTTTATTTGAAATATCGTAGTGAATGTGGCAGGGGTTCTTTGCAATAATCTTTGGGCAGGCAAAGTTTGTATTAAATAATTTTGACATTTTAAAGTGTTATTCACACACTTAGGAAATTTTTGTTCTTCTTAAAAAATTTTTTTCAAGTGTGTACTAAGCTGTCATAGCGACATGTGGCCTTCAATGAGTGGGGCTTTAAGTTTTAATTTAAAAATAAACTAGCCGTATCCCTGGTAGGGTAGTCAGAAAGCATGGATCATTAAACGCTACTGTCTCTGCATACTTCTTTCACTCGTCCACTGTCATCAACCTCTTCATAAACTCACTCCGGGGCGTCCTCATGTTTTTTACGGGAACTTCCTCCAATATTAACGATACTGTGTTCTCGAAAATCAACAGAGGCCCCCCTTCCTCTTTCACCGCTCTCCTTTGCTCATATGGAGCAAAGGCACATGTTTCTTACTGTTCCTGTAATAAGCATAGTGTATTAAAATAAATTATATAATTCATGCAAAATTTCACATTTTACTCCTTGCGGGGTAGTCAGAGAGAACAGGACGCCAAACGCTACATAACATTATATGAAATTATGTGGAAAGGAAAAAGGTTGGAGAGTTGGAGAAAGGAAAATAACTTAAATATAATCGTTCCCCCGAATGGGAACTGAATCTACAACTAATCGCGTTTACCGAGATATTGATATTTTAGAATCATTGACCTTTAAATTTATTCTACATATGTTGCTATTCATTTTATATGTTCAATATCACCAACATGTTTTATTTTCAAATAAATTATTCTACTACCATATTCTGCACTACACGCCCATAAAAGTAAGTAGTAAATAAAGTACATATAATAAAGATAAGCGAAATTTATATAGATAATTACAAATTCTCCAACACACTTATCGAATTGGATTGAATCGTATGCGTCTGACTAAACGCTATGGTTGTGGGTTCGATTTCCACTCGGGTACTGAGATTATATTTAAACTTTCGTTACGTCGCTCTGGTATCAAAGACAAAGTGCGGCGTTCAGTTCCACCATTCGACATGTAACGTCTCGTCACGGGCGGAGAGTAGGGAGTGTCTTGACACTAGGTCCTCTCTGACTACTTCGACTATGCGTGAAATAGCGGAAGCTGCAAAAAAAAAAACACTTTATCGAATAACGCTATTACTGAACGAGGAAAACATCCAAAATAATATTTACATTAGAAGTATATCAGAAGATGGTAACAACATATTCCCATAATGATATTTTACACGAGAACGGAAGCTTAACGAGAATTTAGCGACGCACTAATGACTAGTAATGCATTTTCAGCCGTATCTGAACTATTAAAAGACTTATTAAACTTTTAAACGCTCATAAATATGTTTACTTTTTCTAAAAATTTATAATTTTCACAGTTGCATGTTTTTTTTCCTTAAGGAAAAGTAAGCAGAATGAACTTAGTGTTAATTCCGTTCTTTACTTACTCAAGTGTTAGTATTTTAAACATATTTTTTAAAGCTTTTATTCTTTTTTTCCGTATAGCAGGGAAGGGAAATAAAAACTAGCGTCAAGACCCCCTGTTTTCTTCTATTCGTCCGAATTCAAGACATTTGTGTTGAGTGGTGAAACTAAAATTATTTCTTGTTATTGTCTTGCAGAAGTGAAAATAATTTAAGTACGAATATTATCATTCCCCTGAATGAGGATCAAACCCATAATTGTCGCGTTTTCTTAGACGATGTCACACTGCAGTATACAAAGAAACATTACTTATAAATGGTAAATAAATACATTACATTGAAATAATATTAAAAGATAAGTAACTAGAATACAAAAGAAAATCAATATAAGATTGACAACTCAATTAGAACATTTCACGTAAATTTGAAAGATTTATTCATAGCTGAAATTCCCTTTCAAAACTCACAGGCTTTGCTGGCGGCTCACAGAAGTGCTCATTCATTAATGTTTACGCTTTGATCACTCGATCTACCTGACCATTAAGGTGTTTAATGGGTAACGGTACTCCGCCGTTAATTAGTTCATATTTGTGCATCTTACTAGCCGGATGGTTGGTTTCGACGAGATTAAAGAGCACAGTTTGTGTTACACAAAGTGAATTTTGGAATTTCCTTGATAATTATTGTAGAGTGTTTATATTAGTGAATAAGTATCGCCTACGTAAATTGAAATTTCAGCTAATTTAATAAAACAGTTTGCCTTGTAGCAGTTTTGTAGAACAAAAAATTAAATGTTGTAATTTTATAATCGATGTATAAATTAGTACACTAATTGAAGTAAAATAAGCACTAAATGTTAAGGAACGACTATCAAAATACAATGATGCATTTAAATTGGTTTAGCCGTTTCTGAGATGTACACAAACAAACATACTTGTATATAAACAAACAGAAAAAATGAGGAAATCATTATTTTGGATTCTATTCTATTGATAAACACATTTTTTTTTCATATATGAAAATATGTGCAGACAGTGACCAGACCAGTTGGCCTCATATGTATAGAAGATAGATTTGTGAATAATTAATGTAGGTAGTAGGTACCTAAGTAAATATCTTACCTTATTATTGTATTTGAAAGAACTCAGTAACAAAAGCATTCTTTCTGCATATATTATTTCTAATTATTCTTGTGTAATGCAGTGGTATGAAATATGACATAGAACAAAGCCAGAGAAACTCAGGGAAGAGTCGTTTTAAAACAGAATTCCGTCGAAATTGGGGAAGTCATTAAGGTGCTACGAAAGGGAGCAATTAGGAATCTAGGACAGGGCTGGACGGAATAATGTGCCTTACTTATTATGAAACTCTGAACAATATATAGGATATAATCTTCACGTGCGATATCTTTATAACATTAATGGTTTAATAATTTTAAATAATAACTAATTTTAAAGTTTAAGCTTTCGCTACACCTTTTGAAATCATAATTCAAAACTTCATACATAAATATGTCGTCTTTGTATTATATTGTTAAAAATATTTATGCTATAGATGTTATAAATATTTGCGAAAGATGTTTAGATCTTTTCGGAAATTGTAATCTTTTTGTTTGTCTTTGATGAGACAAAAAGCGGCTTTGATTGACAAATTAATGGACCAACAAGACCGATTTTGGGTAATTTTCTTGCCGTCTGTTTTGTTTGTTTAAAATTGGAATATATCTTCTGATCCGACGACAATTAATAATTAATTAATGGCATGAACCTAATGTAAAAAATAATTTTAATTGTGTTTTCATATTTAGTTAAGTACAAAAGTTACATGATACAAAAAACAGTTTTATTATGCTTAAAAATCTAGACATCCATTAGCATTCAAGCAAATACTTACATTTACACAAAATCCGAACTTGCTAAAAATCAATTTATTAAACTAATTGAATCAATCTTCATTTGTCAAGATCGTTTTCGCTGATACTCAATCACTTTTGAAAATCTCGAACATCCTATAATATGACCGCAATAGACTGGATTCACATCTCCAGTTCCAATTCGATGGATGATTTGCAAATATAATTGCGAGTTACGTTAGCTACACATTTGGCCAATCTAACTTCGACTTTCAGATTAATTGAATGTTCTGTTTTATTGATTTAGATATGAAATGAATGGAATTTGTACAGTAATTTGTGTTACATTTAGGTTAATTAATTATATTAAATTTATGCGAAGGCACATTGTTTTTTTATAAACTGGACTGGACTTTTATATGGTATACAAAGGAACACTAAGCTTTGTATGAATCTTATAAGCATGAATATGCTAGAAACATAATGATATTAAAACTAAAGGTATGGCGCATATGTCCGTAGTGTGATAACAATAATAAAAAAGCAAGAAATTGTGTATAAATGTTTAAATTTGCAATAGAAGAAGAAGAAGAAGAATATTGTTTAAATTTGATTATTTTTTCTATATCATTAGTAAAAAAACAATTGTCATTCACGCGTACTTAGTATATAGAAATTTTTGTTTTTTTTTAGCTTCACCCAGTGTTAAGACACTCCGTTCCCCACTTTCCGTCGAATTCGGAGGCTTACGTGTTAAGTGGCGGAACGAAGAAAATGGAAATATAATTTCCACTCCTCGAGTGGGAATCGAACCCACAACCAGTCGTTTACAGTCGCGCTTGTGCGACTGGGCCACGACTGGCCACAAGTATATAGAAATGTTTCTGTATAATATTTTCTGTATTAATGTGATATATCATATAGCACAAAAACTTAGCTTGTGGTCTACAATACTCGTAACATAACTAGTACACCATTTATAAAGGTGGAACAAAAGGTGCAAGATTTTTTGTGAGGCCATATTTTATTGCCGGCGACACGCGTTCCCGGTTTTTCATAAACTTTATAAATTCATAGAACATGCCATGTATTTCTACTTTATGGTACATTTAGATAAGTATAGATATACTGTAGAAGTAGAAAACGTTTAAGTATATGGAAATTTACCGTTATGTCGTAGGAGCCGATTGAATTCTTTTTAGGGCAGGTTTTTTCTTTTAGTGTTATGTAAGATAATATATAGTATATAATTTTGGCGGAAAGTGGGTAACGAAATGTCTTGGCTCTAAGTTTGTAACAATACATACTATGTATAAATAAACGTAGGAATATAAAAAATATTAAATAATATAATTTAATAATAATAAAAAAATATGTACAATTTTATGGAATAGTTTAAACAAATAATAAAAAAATATTTAATTAATATTTTCAGAAAAAGCAACGTTGGCTGTATGAGTTGCTGGCCGATTATAGTTTATAATTTTTAAAAATGGAATAGAAAGAGAAAGGGAGCATGGCGGGAGCGTGGCGTCGGTAAAAGTGACGCTTAGGAAATTATTGATATTAAATTGCAAATATTATAAATTGAATACAAGGAAATGGATATTTAATAAATAAATTTAACATATTAAATGCAAAGTGATCGAAATATAATAATTTTATAATAATCAAGTTTGGTAAGATGCATATTTGTTAATTATGAAGAATTTCTTGGTGAGTTCTTATTTTACATTAATAATATAAAATAACAAAGCGAATATTGAAATGAATATTAAAATAATAATAACTAAGTAATATAATAGTATTAAAGGCAATAAATATTTTAAATATTAGTTGTATGAAAAAGAAAACATATAATTTGTAGTACAAATTAATTAAAGCATTTGGCGTATGGCGACGCCATCTTAAAACTGTGTTGTATGAACACTATAGTTTACATTTTCCTAAATATTATAAATTTATAAATTAATTGAAAGTTGCGAGTGTAAATAATATTTATTAAATAAAAATTAAATGATGCATTGAATAATAACATATTTTATGGCAAATATTCTCATACGAATGTATGAAATTTAAAATAATATAAATATGTACTACATGTATAGGGGCGATGCATGTAGTACAAATAATAATAATAAGATATTAATATTGCGTTTGATAGCTGGATATTTTATGGCAATAATTGGCACGATCTCATACGAATGTGTAAATCTTAAAAAAAACAAATATAAACTACATGTACAGGGGCGATGCATGTACTGTCTCTCGACTGTCAGGGTTCGGTTATAGCTTATAGCTTACTGATAAGCGATGTCAATGACACAATCAATGTAGCTTTGCAGCACCGAGGCCGACATGTTTGGTAAAGTGATCCGCTATAGCGACGTTGGTTTGTTGTATCCTTTCTGATGCTGTCTTGCGTTGCGTAAGCGATGCTTGTACAAAGTCGGATTGTGGTAAAACGTGTGACATGCGACTGTCGTGGGTTCAGGTAGCTTATAGCTTACTGATAAGCGATGTCGATGACACAATCAATGTAGCTTTGCAGCACCGAGGCCAACATGTTTGGTAAAGTGATCCGCTATAGCGACGTTGGTTTGTTGTATCCTTTCTGATGCTGTCTTGCGTTGCGTAAGCGATGCTTGTACAAAGTCGGATTGTGGTATAACGTGTGACATGCGACTGTCGTGGGTTCAGGTAGCTTATAGCTTATAGCTTAACCAGTGACATTGGTCTCACAAACCATTAATGTATATCGGCTTAACAACCCGACGAATTCATTGGTCTCACAAACCAGTGACGTATATCGGCTTAACAACCCGACGAATTCATTGGTCTCACAAACCAGTGACGTATATCGGCTTCACAACCCGACGAATCCATTGGCCTCACAAACCAGTGGCGTATATCGGCTTAACAACCCGACGAATTATATTGGTCTCACAAACCAGTAACGTATATCGGCTTCACAACCCGACGAATTCATTGGTCTCACAAACCAGTGACGTATATCGGCTTCACAACCCGACGATTTACATTGGCCTCACAAACCAATGTACAACTAATTAAATATATATAATAAGCGTAACAAGTACCTTTGAGAAAGATCACACACAAACTTAACAAACATGACGTGACAGCTAACTAATAATTGATCGTTTGCTAAGGCATCGTAAGTATCATATACGTGAACTGTTTCGTTGTGTCTCGGAGGGTTCAATATGATCGGTCAGGTCTGCGATCGGACGGAACTCACGGCAAGTGGCGGGGCGGGGCCACACGGCCATTTTTTCTCTTAATATAGCTATCTTGCATAGTTGTAAGTGAGAGATAAATGAGACGATCCTAGGGCTTTTCCTCGGACGAGCTCTGGGTGATTGCAACGGATAGTTTGTGTTAGATACTTGCATGTCTAGAACCCTTCTGATGGCTAATTAATATATAAATGAGTCTATACCTTCTGATGGCAAACTAATAATTAAGAAGGAAAACCTTCTGATGGCTAATTTATATATAAAATGAGTCAATACCTTTCTGATGGCAATTATAATTAAAAAAGATTACCTTCTGATGGCTTATTATATGTATTTAATATATTACACGTAGAATTTCCTAACACTGTTACCTCTGAATCTCAAAAAGAACTTGAGTTACTTACATACATAACAATAAAGGTCCTAACCACAAGACGTATCATGAGCCAAGGCATGATTTGATTAATATATTTTCAAACATTTCAGATCGATGAAGGGATGAAGGGGGGAGACCAGTTACAAGTTCTCTCCAACTACCTGATAAGCGTGAAGCTGAATATAAATTAGTTATTGTAAGCTGTTAAAATATTACGGTTATTAATCTTAAAAGAAGTAATTTTTATTTTTTTAAGAATAGGGCTATATTGAATATGTGAGTAACATTATAAGTAAAAACAGAATATCGATAACTTTGATGACGGTCTGGTGAAAAGGTACCAATGAAATATTACTAATATAGTACAAGGTAGCATTATTGCTAGTAATGTTAATTTCACAATGTTACAGTTTATTTTATGGATAATGTATTAATATTATATGAGTCGTGGCCCAATGGCACAAGCGGCAACGTGACTGTAAACGACTGGTTGTGGGATCGATTCCTACTCGAGGAGTGGAAATACTTAATATTTCCATTTTCTTCGCTCTGGTGTCGAGGTTGTAACTGGTCTCCCCCCCTTCATTGAACTCATCCCTTCATCGATCTGAAATGTTTGAAAATATATTAATCAAATCATGCCTTGGCTCATGATACGTCTGGTGGTTAGGACCTTTATTGCTATGTATGTAAGTAACTCAAGTTCTTTTTGAGATTCAGAGGTAACAGTGTTAGGAAATTCTACGTGTAATATATTAAATACATATAATAAGCCATCAGAAGGTAATCTTTTTTAATTATAATTGCCATCAGAAAGGTATTGACTCATTTTATATATAAATTAGCCATCAGAGGGTCTTCCTTCTTAATTATTAGTTTGCCATCAGAAGGTATAGACTCATTTATATATTAATTAGCCATCAGAAGGGTTGTAGACATGCAAGTATCTAACACAAACTATCCGTTGCAATCACCCAGAGCTCGTCCGAGGAAAAGCCCTAGGATCGTCTCATTTATCTCTCACTTACAACTATGCAAGATAGCTATATTAAGAGAAAAAATGGCCGTGTGGCCCCGCCCCGCCACTTGCCGTGAGTTCCGTCCGATCGCAGACCTGACCGATCATATTGAACCCTCCGAGACACAACGAAACAGTTCACGTATATGATACTTACGATGCCTTAGCAAACGATCAATTATTAGTTAGCTGTCACGTCATGTTTGTTAAGTTTGTGTGTGATCTTTCTCAAAGGTACTTGTTACGCTTATTATATATATTTAATTAGTTGTACATTGGTTTGTGAGGCCAATGTAATTCGTCGGGTTGTGAAGCCGATATACGTCACTGGTTTGTGAGACCAATGAATTCGTCGGGTTGTGAAGCCGATATACGTTACTGGTTTGTGAGACCAATATAATTCGTCGGGTTGTTAAGCCGATATACATTAATGGTTTGTGAGACCAATGTCACTGGTTAAGCTATAAGCTATAAGCTACCTGAACCCACGACAGTCGCATGTCACACGTTTTACCACAATCCGACTTTGTACAAGCATCGCTTACGCAACACAAGACAGCATCAGAAAGGATACAACAAACCAACGTCGCTATAGCGGATCACTTTACCAAACATGTCGGCCTCGGTGCTGCAAAGCTACATTGATTGTGTCACCGATATCGCTTATCAGTAAGCTATAAGCTCCCTGAACCCACGACAGTCGCATGTCACACGTTATACCACAATCCAACTTTGTACAAGCATCGCTTACGCAACGCAAGACAGCATCAGAAAGGATACAACAAACCAACGTCGCTATAGCGGATCACTTTACCAAACATGTCGGCCTCGGTGCTGCAAAGCTACATTGGTTGTGTTACCGACATCGCTTATCAGTAAGCTATAAGCTATACCCGAACCCTGACAGTCGAGAGACAGTACATGCATCGCCCCTGTACATGTAGTTTATATTTGTTTTTTTAAGATTTACACATTCGTATGAGATCGTGCCAATTATTGCCATAAAATATCCAGCTATCAAACGCTATATTAATATCTTATTATTATTATTTGTACTACATGCATCGCCCCTATACATGTAGTACATATTCATGTTATTTTTAAATTTCATACATTCGTATGAGAATATTTGCCATAAAATATTTAATCATCCAAAGCCTTATTTATTTTTATTTAATAAATATTATTTACACACGCAACTTACAATTCATTTTTAAATTTATAATATTTAGGAAAATGTAAATCTTAATGTTCATACAACACTATTTTAAGATGGCGCCGCCATACGCCAAATATTTTAATTAATTTGTACTGCAAATTATACATTTTCTTTTTCATAGAACTAATATTTAAAATATTTATTGCCTTTAATACTATTATATTATTTAGTTATTATTATTTAAATATTCATTTCAATATTCGCTTTTGTTATTTTTATATTATTAATGTAATAAGAACTCACCAAGCAATTCTTCATAATTAACAAATATGCATCTTACCAAACTTGATTATTATAAAATTATTATATTTCGATCACTTTGCATTTAATATGTTAAATTTATTTATTAAATATCCATTTCCTTGTATTCAATTTATAATATTTGCAATTTAATATCAATAATTTCCTAAGCGTCACTTTTACCGACGCCACGCTCCCGCCATGCTCCCTTTCTCCTTCTATTCCATTTTTAAAAATCATAAACTATAATATGCCAGCAACTCATACAGCCAACGTTGCTTTTTCTGAAAATATTAATTAAATATTTTTTTATTATTTGTTTAAACTATTCCATAAAATTGTATATATTTTTTTATTATTATTAAATTATATTATTTAATATTTTTTTTATATTCCTACGTTTATTTATACATAGTATGTATTGTTACAAGGTAACGCCCGGCGTCCGCCACTTAACACGCAAAGCCACTTAACGCGCGGCGTTAAGTTCCGCCACTTAACACGCAAAGCCTCCGAATTCGGCGGAAAGTGGGGAACGGAGTGTCTTAACACGAGGTTCCCTCTGCCTACCCTGCTGCATGCGGGATATAGCATGAAGCTAAAAAAAAAAAAATTATATGTGTCATTTCTGTTTCGTTTCTTTATAGAATGTATGTAAATATCACACATTAGCAATACCGCATCGACTTTCTTCTATAGTTCTTTAATATATGAAGCCGACTGTCGAGTTATGAACGTCATATAGACTAGAACGAGGTACGTGACACACAAAAAGGCATCTGGCATATCTGTTTTCATTATCATTGGTATTAAGGCTACGTCATTCCATTACGAAGGCACATATTTCAGAATTTTTTTATTACCTTTAAATCGTTAGAATGGCAGTAAAAAGTTTATTGCTTCATAATAAATTTCATATTTTACAATTTTCATGGATAAAACGTAAAATTTTACGCGCAATTACTTAAGGGAAAAACAAATTTAGTAACACTTTTAAATTAATTAGGTACTTGTGATGTAATAAAAGCCGCTGGGGTTATATAGCTTGAGAGCCTAAAAGGTAAATACAGCTAAACAGGTAACTAGTATGCGTATTAATTAGATTTACATCTAAAGCAGGTGTACCTTCAATGTGCCGTAAAGTTCGTTACTACATATGTATTTGTTGTACATTAATGTTCTTTTATATTGTAGTTTTGTGATAAGTTTTTAAGAAATTTTTTTTTTTTAATTTAATTTATGTGTAAAATAACATTAGTATTATAAATGTCAAACATATTTTTTTCAAAAATGTACCCCTAAAGATTTGAAATAAGTGATGAACGTTAGTACGAAAAATCTAAACTGTTCGACCAATTAGTTTTCTCAAGAAGATAGCTGATGATGCAAGGATAAACATAGGGTACTTATTATTTAGATACTAACTCTTGAGGGGCTAAAATAGAGGATGTATGCACGTAAATGTGTGAACTTTTTTTATAAATGACTAAAATTAATTACATTTCTACCTTCAACCTTCTATAGTAATCAAAACCTTATTAGTATACTAAACAATGCCTGTAATATTAAAATAACCCTTTTTTACTAATTGTGTATATATGAATACACGGTACATACACTAAAATAACATTTTTTAAATTTTTTTTCTCTGTATGTCTGTATGTCTGTTTGTTTGTTCCGGCTAATCTCTGGAATAGCTAGACAGATTTTCGCGGGATTTTCACTGGCATGTAGTTGAAGAAATAAGGCGTAACTTAGGGTACTTATACTTTGTTTTTCGTTTAAATCTACGCGTAAGAAGGCGTGAGCACAGTAAATAAAACTATTAACTCACTAAGTGACTGGCAGGCAACACACAGTGTAAACTGCTGGAGGTATAAAGATCGAGGTTCGAGCTATCTAGACTATTGACAAGATGTTTTAAAATTTCCATAGTATCACCAAAAAGTTTAATGTTTTATCATCAAAACTACAAAATATATTAATGTAAATAGAATGTTAACACCATTATGTCAACGCAACGAAGTTGCGGGCGACAACTCGTTATTTATAATTGCTCTGTTACGGATCACTTCACTACAAACTATAACAGCCAAGTTGATTTCCACTGTTAACTGACATTTATCTTACTTTGATATGTTTATTTATACCAGTAGTCCTATGGTGTGTAAAATACGCGTTCCCTTAGCAATATGTAAGTATTTCACTTTATATAAAAGTGCTTGTCGAATATATGACGATGTAGGTAATATTTATTTTGTAAAATTTAATATAAAATATTTTTAAGACAAGAAAATATTCTTAAATGTTACTTTCACTATAATAAATGTCATAATTTTTACGCTCAATTTTTTTAAATAGAAGTCGAAAGTTCTTACTTTAAGTATAGTACACATATATTTCATGTATCTGAGAGACACCATTATGAGGAACCATACAGAAACAATTGACACATTATTTTGTTCTATTGCCTTTTAAAATAATATACGAGTATACAACAACATGTGTTAAACATAGAATATGTGTATGTGTATTTGTATTTATGTTGTTTTATTCGTGATTATGAGAAGCTAGTATGTTTTTCTTTTGTACTTTTTTTCTTTTCTTTTGGTTGTAATTTGTTTTATGAGAGCTTTTCTAATTTTTTTTTAAATATAGCTGAGTTCATTTTTAGGAATATGAAAATACATCCCTGAATTTATATAATGTGATTTGGCCCTTGCAACTTCGTTTATGTAAACCATTTTATTTTCTGTAGCATCAACGGTGAAGTGTGAAATTCCAGTCTTTCCAGTCTTTTCCAGTTCTTGTAAAAAAGTTTGTAAAATTCTCATTTTATGCTCACTATTGAAGCTTTCAGTCAAATTTCAGCGTTCTTCCATTTCAGTTTCACCTCTGTATGTCTGATAGTTACTTATTTAGCAATATAAGAGTTTTAAATATATATTTGTATAGAAATCTAACACGGCTAACAAAGTATGTCTGTCTGCGAGTCGAAAAACGAAAAAAAAATATTATTAATATATTTAATTGATCTCATTTCCAAATAAAGTCACCCGCCCCTAATGTCTGTCAAAACCATACGCCACTGATCTGCAAATCTACATTGATTGAATCGCTTAACTGGGCTTATCAAGTGCGTGATCGGATAAAATATTATTACGATCCAAATGTGAATGTCAGCTGAGATACCTAACGTTATCTCACAAAATCCAGTAGAAGCAGAAGGAAGTAACGTTCACTGTTTTCACCTTTAAGTCTTTCCTGCAATTTGTTACATAAGAGGTACTTGTTTCCATCTATTTTTAGTCAGGGGAACCATGAAATTTATTTTGTTTTCGTTTCTCCGCTCTGTAACCTGAGACTGGAACTGAACTGGTGACTCTGCGATGTGCGATAAAGCGTGATGCTGTTTTTTTTATATTCAACTAAATGGGATTTTAACTTATAACCACTGAATCCTATTAGGTTTGCCTTTAAGTGGACGTAGATGTCGTATATTATATATACCTAACACGCAAAGGGCTCTAATGGAATAAATAGTACCCAATTGAGAAAAAGGCTTCAAGTAATAAAGAATCTCTGTTTACTATTCTGTTAACAACATTTTTTTTTTAATCTGTTTTTATTTAGGGACTTTAAGAACAACAATTTGTTTAGTTTTTTTTTGTAAAAAGCTTTATATAAGTATTTTGCAAACTTTTACTTAGTTTTACCTGGCCCAATATTTTTCTGTCTACAATCAAATCTTGCAAGCTAAATTTCGCCCACTTTTCAGTGGACACTGATTTAAGCTGAAATTTGAAATACACTTTGACAAATAAATTATTTATTATGTAAAATTTACAATCAGTATTATTACTAGTTCAAATGGCCGCGATAACAAAATGGCAGCGTAAATATTTGTCGCAAGTTCTTACTTTAAGTATAGTACACATATATTTCATGTGTCTGAGAGACACCATTATGAGGAACCATAGAGAAACAATTGACACATTATTTTGTTCTATTGCTTTTTAAAATAATATACGAGTATACAACAACATGTGTTAAACATAGAATATGTTTATGTGTATTTGTAGTTATGTTTTTTTATTCGTGATTATGGGAAGCTAGTATGTTTTTCTTTTGTACTTCTTTTCTTTTCTTTTGGTTGTAATTTGTTTTATGAGAGCTTTTCTAATTTTTTTTAAATATAGCTGAGTTCATTTTTAAGAATATGGAATTGCATCCTTGAATAAATGTAATGTGATTTGGTCCTTGCAACGTCATTTATGGAAACGATTTTTTATTTTCTGTAGCATCAACGGTGAAGTGCGAAATTCCAGTCTTTTCCAGTTCTTGTAAAAAAGTTTGTAAAATTTTCATTTTGAAGCTTTCAGTCAAATTTCAGCGTTCTACCAATTCAGTTTCACCTCTGTGTGTCTGATAGTGACTTATTTAGTTATAGAAGAGTTGCAAATACTAATTTGTAAAGAAATCTAACACGGCTAACAAAGTTCTGTCTGCGAGTCAAAAAAGAAAAAAAAAATTATGAATATACATATATAATTGATCTCATTTCCAAATAAAGTCACCCGCCCCTAATGTCTGTCAAAACCATACGCCACTGATCTGCAAATCAATGTAGATTGAATCGCTTAACTGGGCTTATCAAGTGCGTGATCGGATAAAATATTATTACGACCCAAATGTGGATGTCAGCTGAGATACCTAACGTTATCTCACAAAATCCAGTAGAAGGCGAAAGAAGTATCGTTCACTGTTTTCATCTTTAAGTCTTTCCTGTAATTTATTCCATAAAAGGAACCTGTTTCCATCTATTTTTATTCAGGAGAACAATAACATTTAAATTATTTTCGTTTCTCCGCTCCGTAACCTAAGATGATTTCGGGCCTTATATGAACAATGGAGTGTCTTGACATTAGACTCTCTTTGACCCTGGTACGTGTAACAAAGCGAGAAGCTGATTTTTTATATGTACCTAAGTGGGATTTAAACTTATAACCACTGAATCCTATTAAGCTTGCCCTAACTGGATGTAGATGTCGTTATGCGCCACGATATCTATACCATTATAATATTTTTTCATAGTCAACACACTACCCAATTGAAAAAAATGATTTCAAGTAATTAATGATCTGTGTTTACTATTCTGTTAACAACAATTTGTTTTGATTTCTTCTTGTAAAAATAAGTATTTTGCAAGTTTTTACTTAGTTTCACCTGGCCCAATATTTTTCTGTCTGCAATTAAATCTTGCAAGCTAAATTTCACCAACTACCCAGTGTACACTGGTTTAAACTGAAATTTGAAATACATTTCGATAATGAAAATATTTATTATAAAAAACTTATAATCGGTATTATTATTAGTCCGAATGGCCGCGGTAACAAAATGGCAATATTTCTTTACAATCCACCCATTATAGAAATTAAAAGGAAGGATTTAACACACATTAAGCCCTTCCTAATCATGACAATTAACACAACTTAATTATTTAATACACTCCTACGATAAACATTCAAAAATCTCTCGAACAAAACAAGACAAATTTGCGTTATCAAATTATATAGCGTCGTAATTTGCGTTATCAAATTACGACGCTATTAAATATATGAAATAAAACAATTAACTTTGGTCTTTCACATTTTTTTTCATAAAAATCTATGAACTTATCCCTCAATAAGCCCCAGTCTATAGGGACAAAATTTTAATATAGAGCTTCCTTATCTCAGTTTATCTGCTTGCAGTGGAAAGCTCTCTTCGACTAGATTCTGGCGTAGTGCCAACCTTCGAAAACAGCAAGGCCCTTTCAGATATACTACTACTATGTCCCATATTGTAATAACGTAGCTAGAATTAAGATTATCATGTGTTATGTGAAGTTTTTGAACTATTCTACTCTTAGTACTAGTGCTTGCTTTTAATAGGCCAAGGAAAATTTATCCGATATTGATATTTTTGATTCAGTATTTTTTCTGTTTCAAGCGTTGAGAACGCTTAAAAAAGTAGTACCTGCAAATATTTAAAAATATATAATCATGCATATATAAAAATAAAATTAAATAAGCCCGTGGCGCAGTGGGGCGTTTGAGTGTGAACGCAATTGGTTGTGGATTCGAATTAAATTAATAATAATTAATGATGTTTAAATTATTTCTTATTTTATCACTCTGGTATCTAAGGTATAACACAACAAATAAGCGTTGGGGTCCGACGCACAACACAATGTTTCGATTTCGGTTGGAAAGTGGGAACGGCTTGCCTTGAAACTACTTTCTGACTATCCTGTAATGTTGGCAAAGGCGTGAAGCTGTATATTAAAAGTGAAAAGTGTCACGAGAAAGAAATCAAATTTAGATTTAAAGATTTTTGACTTTTGACTTTTAACAAATGATATTATGAGAACCAAGAAAATTTTCTTACTTTGCATTTACAATAAATAATTTAGATATTCAAATGCTTTAAAAATAGTAGTATTTTGAATAATTTTCTTGGTAAAATAGCATTAAGAAACATTCTAAAACCTTTACAGCAAAATCTTAACAAATATGAAGTTTACTGGAGCAATTTTCATTTTTCTCATTAACTTTGAAGACAAATTGCTATAAATTTGCGATCGTAGGTACTAAATAAACTTTGTGAACCCTAGTTTATTTTAGCTTAAATAAAAGTCAGACTAAGAATTTGTAACTCAGTTTCTGACGTAATTGCAATATTCTTATAATCCATACTAGTATTAGCATGTCTGTCTATATTATGTACTTCAATATATTTTTTTTGAGAACAACAATTGATTTATAATATATACATACATATGTATTAATTGCTTTGTATATTGGATGTAGACGGAGTAATTAGACGACTATTACAATTGACTGACTGACTGACTATTAAGTATAAATATTATTTATAGATTACAAATTTCTTTTGAAAGATGTTTATATTATCTATTCAGAAAAAAGAAGCACTTTCATGTTTTAACCCATTATCACATGCCAAAGAGGACACTGTTGTATAGACACTCGATCGTTTTTAATTTTCCACCGGAATTCAAAACATTGCGTGTGGAATGGTGACTTAGACTTAGCACTAAAGTATTTTTTTAATTATTATATATATTTCTACTATGAATAATGATTATAATTATATAATGATTACTTCTGATGCGCTACAATGGTCTCTAAAAATAGAAAAATTAAAATTTTGTCAAATTATTTACCAAATTTCTATAGGGTAGTATTGCGCATGACATGCGTTGATAATTTAACGTAAAGTTAGACTATTGGAACAATAGATTTCCATACCACAACGTTATGGGTGTAGGCACGGAAAGAAACCATCCTTCGTAGAGTATCGATTATAACTGTATTAGTTTCAGTTTTCAATTACTTTCCATATTAGCCTTTAAAGGGAATATAAAAGAGAATATTAATTTACAAAATGAAGCATGTATAATGATTTTTATGAAACTTTTATATAATTACATATGTTTATTGTATGAGATGTATGGGACTGTAGGGGATATTTCATTATAAACGATAGATCTGGGGCCAGTCGTGGCGCAGTGGCACGAACGTGTGACTGTAAACGACTGGTTGTGGATTCGATTCCCACACGGGGAGTGGAATTTCATATTTCCATTTCTTCGCACTGGTATCAGAGTTTCCTCTGCATATGCTGCAGGATACAGCGTGAAGCTAAAAAAAAGAACACGATAGATGTAGATCATTTTTAATTGAAAAATGTTTATCGGAAAGATAAAAAATTACATGTACACTGAGATTTTTATTGCCTGTAATCTTTTATGTAAATTCAATCTAAACAACCTCTCCGATTGGTTGTTTACCTTAGTCTTGCTATAAAAAATACTAAATGTCTAAACGTATAATATATTGTTTATTTATTTAATAAATAATATGTGTACATTTTGTTGTTTAAAATTGCTGGTGGATAATACTTTTCATAGCTACAAAACTTTACAAAATTGGGTTTACAAAACAGTTTTGTCCATATTTATTTCTAGAATTGTTTGACATATAATATGAAATGACAAACTTTTATGTACTAAACACTTTTATTGTTTTTTTTTAAAACTGACAAGTAGAAGAAAATATTGAACATTTATTTCCAATCTTAGAATATATTTACTTTAACTCCTTGTTTAACATACGTTATGCAAAAAATATGCTCATACTTTATATCCAAATATTTCCCCTCCGGTAGAAATCTGCTTGTGGTACCACAAGCTAATGGTCTAAAATCATGTCAGTATAGGACTAATTAGTCTATTAGTTATCGCATGCGTCCGGTTAAGCAACCATAATGCATATTAGTCTACATAATGCCTTATTAATTATACGTAATAGAAGCCTATCAAGAGGATGTTGGTCGCTGAGTTTACTTAACATTCTTTCGTATTTGATATTTTAAAGGATAGTTGTACTAGTTCTACTAAGTATGTTACAGTATTAAACTATACAAGCGATGGTTTTGGGTTCGATTCTAATTCGGGGGAAAGATTGTATTATACTTAAATAGTTCTCTTGTATCAGTTTTGGTGACAGACAAAGCGCGGCATTGAGTTTTGCCACTTAAGACATTTAGGTCGGAAAGTGGAACTGAGAACCTTGACACTAGGCTCTCTCTGAATACCTACCTGCTATGCGGAGAAAATAACAATGAAGCTGGAATTATATTTCCATACATATATAAAATTTGGTATAGAAAACAAAAGGTATATGTTAAGAATTCATTTCATGTTATCCTGATCATTTTAGAAAAGATATTAATTTCTTATAATGAACATATAGTATTTACGTCGGTTCCATCGTAAAATCACATGAGTAATAATTTTCGACAATATGTAGGATATTGTTAAAGGATGTGTAAAAGCTTATTATAATATAGAGAGCTTGACTGTAAACACGACTGCGACGAGGCAAAAAAAAAAAGACGCCACTCGGGACAATAATTATACTGAAAATAACTATTTTCTTTTAACCATACTAGTAACATAAAGCGAGACGCTACTTAACCTTTAACATTCCCAAATTGGGCAGAACGTAGAGAAGTACTTACGATATTTATGAGAAACTTTAGGTTAAAAACTGAACAAACATAATTTATGTTATATAAGTATACTCGTACTTTAGAAAATAAAAAAAACAAATTACTCAAATATCAATATTCCAATTAATTCGAAATGAATATTTACAATTTTATTATAATTGTAGGTAATATTTTTATATAAATATTGAGTTATCATTAAGTCAGATTATTACGTCCGACTTTACAAAAGTTAATGGTTTCTGACAGGCCATTCATTATAGACACTAATCTAATTAGCTGTAGCGCCTCTCTTTATAATTTTAATTAATTTTATCTTCTAATTTTTTAATTAATGGAACGATATTTACTTTATGTTTGCGTTATTTTTCTTTTAGTCATTATTTTATTATATCGAAATAATAAGTAGCAACTAGATGTTGACATGTTGTCAGGTGTTGTCATGACGATAAAAGTCTAAACAGACGTCTAAAAATTCGTATATTTCATAATATATTATACGAAATGAAATATTTATCTTCTTATAGTTTTTTATTGGAAGCTTCGAAGCCACCGTTGTGTTGTGGAACAGTGACTGATTTTTAGGTTGGACTCAAATGAAATTGTATTTATTTACATTTCTACGCACTACTAGTAAAAGAAAAAACCACCTCTCTATGTGCAACTTCAAATATTTCATTTTAAAATACGTGTTTTATACTAGTTTATAGCATTAACGCATCAATGTTTCGTTCAAACGAATAAATTACATTAGCGGTGAGATTCTAAAAGCGATTTTCAATTATATCATAGCGACACTATCACGTCTTACATGACCATTATCAAAATAGCAATAACAATGATATATAATTACGCAAACCAGGCAAAAAACACACCATAACTTAACCTGTAATAATCATAAAAGATCTAATAAACATACAAGGAAAAATAAATTAAACATAAACAAAAAATGCTATCTTTCTAATACCTATTGTTAAAACCGCAAATCAACAATCGCACAACAGAAATACTAAGGCGAGGGCCATCAAGACAACTAATTCGTCACACGTCGTCTCTACGACTCGTGACCTTGGCCCAGTGTCTTCGCCTTGACTCTCTTCTATGTTTTACTTGCAACGGAGATACGTTTTAATTGGACATTCAAAATTCATAACTGCTCTGTATCAAAAGATATCTAACATGGATATATGTTACGTGAAAGACTTGCTAGAATATTTAATTTTTAAACAAAATATTTAGGTGTTTGTAGTAGCATCACGTTTTATAGCAGTACCCTTCTTTTTCTTCTAGTATATATCCCTGTATGAGAGAGAATTTATCGAATAGAAAATATTGGAACTATGTTGAGTCACACACAGAGAGGAGTTTCGTCTCGACTTTGGGCAGACATAAATATCATATTAACGTATATTGGATAATTTCTCTGGAAATTTTTATTAGGCTTTATTAGGCAGATTGACTAACTAGGTACTAAAATTTAAGAAGTTTACTTTTAGCATCCTTTTTTATTATTATTTTAATATAATGAATGTTGGCAATTATTACATATACATATCAGGTGAAAAAGTTCGAAGACAAATTTTTGGGTTTATTAATAAACGTGGTATAGATTGGGGCTAATAATAATTATTAATAATAGATGAAATAAACACATGTAATTTATAAGTTGGAGCAGCTTGAATTTTTTTCCCTAACTTAGCTCACTGTCCGAAACTGAATCATTGCGTGTTGAGTGGAAGTCAATGTCGCGTTTTGTGTTACTGTATCGCTGAAATTAAGATAATTTCAAAATAATCATTTTCTGAGTGAAAGAATTATTAATTAAATAAATGATTAATGCAATGATTAAACACTGGCGTGCTTAAAGTCCAACATCATTATATTCATCGTGTTGTAAATTAAGACTTTGTCCAACTATACCAAATCTGCCTTAATACGACAGGACATTAAACGAACAGACCATTATAATTATTAATGCGTTTTATTTTTTTATGTTTTTAAAGAATTTTTCGCGACATATGATCTATTAAGGGTTAATCTGTAACTACATTCCTTTTTCTTCTTTTCGACAAAATATATGAATGGTAAACGTTTATATAGTTTTCAAATTATAAAAACAAACCTATATACCAATAAAAACTTTCAGTAAAATTTATTGGCTCTTTAGTGAAAAGGCGATCGATGCCTTACGAAAACAAATATATCCTGTTGTAATGAAATTAAGTTTATTTGCTACTTACTTTCTCATACATAATGAAAGAAGCTTTCTATATTCTTTTTTATACTGTATTTTAAAGCACATTTACTCGCTAAATGCTAAAGAAAAGTTGCTACGAGTTTTTTATACCTTTATTTAAAAAACCAAATTCCCAATCAATATATTGGATGAATAGGATTTTTTTCAGAGAAAATGTTTTAACTTTGAAATTGTTATTTTTTATTTTGCAATCGGAAAATGAAAATTTTCCTTGTCGCTGAAGATTTGCGGCGAGAGACCCATCTGGGCCCTTAATCAGAAACTCATCAAAATATTTTTGTGTGTTCGTTCCCTTTTGCCCTCGTTACATATCAATATTTTTTCTATATACGTATATATGCTTCCACGCAAAATGATTGTCATGGTCAATTGGCATATCTTTTTTAAATTAGGTGTATGGTACACCTGAATATTTATCAATAACACTTTTAAATATATTATCAATTACGCTTTTATGTCTGCGTGTCGTCTGACAGACTATAGTGGCAGGTTCGACGCCGTCTCTAGGGTAAAAGTTTATGATTTAATAATATTTATGTTTTCATAGTGTAAATCAGAGTATCGTAGAATAGTTTAGCTTGATGTTTACACGCTTTAAAGTTGGTTTTCCTCTCACACTTATCCGGCAAGATATTTTGATATTTTATAAGGTTCATGCTATGATCATATTTTATTGTCACCAGAAGACAGACAAGTGCAAATTTTGAAAACCACATAACAGGATAGGTAATTGATAAATATACTTGAAGTTAATTAAAATTATTTGTAACAACGTAAACGTGACCCTCATTTCCGGGACTTAGAACACAATATCTCGATTTCCGGTGAAATGTTGAGATCGGAATGCATTGACGTTAAATTCTCTCTGACTACCCTGCTACAAAACTGTTTTTTTGTACTATACATTTTAGACATATGACAAAAAAAAGATTTATGGACAAAACAATGGATCTATTTATTAGACTGTGATATATCATAAGCATAATTAATATGAACTTACATAAATAACAATAGGATACATTGTTTACTCTAAAGGGCTAATGGAAGTGTCACTCGTTTGATAAATTAATTAGTTGCTCTACTTTTTAGTGTACACATATATACATAATATCTGGTGACCGAGCTCCGCTCGGTATTCCTTTCGAATTATTGTAAATTTTTTTTTCGTTGTTTTTTTTATAACTTATCGCTGTATCCCGTGTGGGGTAGGCAGAAAGAACGGAGTGCCAAACGCTACGGTCGCTGCTACTTCTTTCGCCTTGTTCACTGTCATCAACCTCTGCATACATGCCCTCCGGAGAACCCTCATGCTTTTTACTTGACCTTCCTCCAGTATCGTCGATACTGTATTTTCGAAAGTCAACCGAAGTCTCCCCCTGCCTCTCTTACTACTCACCTTTGCTTCATAAATATTTACAAACAAATTAAATTTAAAATATAGTTGACGTAATGATTGTAAGTTCTCCGTGTAGCTACAAAGCGCGGCGTTGAGTTCCGCAACTCAGTACACATTCATTTTAATTCTTGATATCAGGCTGTTTTTTAAATGCACCTAGACTTTCATTAGGAAATCGCTAGAACATTATAATCTAAAAATGATGTTATCAAAAGATATTTTGTCTTCCTATAAATAGTAAGAAACAAAAACTTTTCATTATAACAAACACATTCGTTTAGTTAAACATAGCGTAAACTGTTTAGAGCTTGTAAATTGATATTTAATGCACAACGTCTGAATATATTACTTAGCATTTGAAACTTTTTGTTCGCTTCCATAGTTAGCCTCGATTCACGGTTAAAGTTTTCTTGTTATAAATTATGTATAATTTATAAACATTTTATTTATAATATACAAGTTTTAAAGTCATTAAAACCTGTATTTGTTGAAATTACTATATTTATAGATGCTATGGTACAGTGTGACGTCTGACTGTAGATGCGATTGGTTGTGGGTTATCGGGTGTCGAAACCCATTCAATGAGATGATTATGTTTAAATTATTTTCATTCGCTTGCTCTGGTAAAATAAAGTGTGTGTTACTCAGCAGGTAGTGACACTTAAACCCACATTTATATAGGTAATATTCTTATATATCGATTCTTCTTGCTTTTTCCTGCACTGCAGGCTAGTCAGAGATAACCTACTTTCAAGGCCCACCGTTCTTCACCCTTCATCAGAATTTAAGACAATGCTTATTAAGTAGCAGAACTTAACGTTGCGCCTTTCCTATATGCCAAAGTGGGAATCGAACCCACAAATAACGATTACAGTAATTCGTTGTCCCACTGCGTCACGATATAGCTATGGATCTGAATAGATATAACTTTAATAAATTTGGTACAATTCAACAACAATTATGTATCGATTAGATGTTTCACGCAATTAAATATTAAATGAGGCGTGTAAAATACCTTAAATCGATATGAAATTTGGTTGAAAAACTTTTACAAAGAATCAGTAAATGCTAGTTAATGTTGTTTTATACATTCTGTTTTGTTTATTGTATCCTTAATATTAATAAAATACTATTACTATGTAGGCAACCTGTAGAAAACTTAGTGTCAAAACACTTAACGATTCTGAGACATTGAAAGTTTAGTGATGAAACTCAACTCAAAAAGAAATGAAATTAATCATTCACCCAAGTGGGAATTGAACCCTCAGCCATTGCGTATATTAGTTAGAAGCTGTCATTATTTATAAATATAAAATAGGTACCTTATTTTTAAGTTATTTTTTCCGGTTAAACTTTTCCGTGCGTTTTTAAAACATATGGGAAGCATGAGCGATATTTTCCTCTGATTGGGAATTGAAACCACAATCATAATTTTTAATCAAATATCGCTTTAAAGAGCCATAATAGCGACGGTAAAATTAAATATGTACATAAATACGCCTAAGTCCTCAAGTATAATAGTTTTGCTAGGAATAATAGATTAAACTTGGTCATATCACATGTTTGTAGACAATGTTCATAGAAGTTATTAATTATATTAAGCTGTCACGTACAAGATAGCTATATCTTTAATTCAGTGTTAAACTATGATATGAAAACAATAGCTTTACACTTTTTGTCGTTTGACTGGGTGGTCAGAAAGTCTCAAAACACTCCGTTCTCCAATTTTCATATGAAATAGAGACTGGGGCCAGTTGTGCCAACGAAACGACTAATTGTGGGTTCCATTCCCACTCGAGGAGTGGAAATATTTATTTTTCGCTCTGGTATCGCGGAAAAGCGGGGCGTTAAGTTCCGCCACTTAACACGCAATGCCTCCGAAATTCAGCGGAAAGTGGGGCACAGAGTGTCATAACACTAGGTTCCCTCTGCATACCGTGCTGTGTGCGTGATACAGCGTCAAGCTAGAGACTGAGAAATAAAAATACTACTTAATACATATTGGTTTACTATAAGAGTCATGTATCTAGTACGATAATACTTTATTTTCAATTTCCTTGTAAACACATTGAGTAATCTTATAAACAATCAGGGGCAAAATCTGTCATAGTCCCATAAATGACATTAGATTAGAAATAAACCACTTGCAGTAAGAGATTGACAAAATATTTTAATTAGTCTTGTCAGTTTATTTAAATAACTGGTGTTTTTAATGAATTTTGAAAATACCGTAAAAACATTTTTTTGAAGTAATGCCTTGTGTATTTATTTGGTATATTGGCATATTTATATACATATTTTGTGATAATTATTAGTTAAGAATATTTTTATTTTAATTTCTTTGATTTTCGATAATAATTAAATATATTCCTATATAAAAGCATGTATTTCGCACATATCCTAATAATTATATGCATATTAAACATTATATACACTTAATAAGCTGTCAACTAATTAGACGCGCATACTAGGAGTATGTAAAGAGCCCGTCTAATCTTCACCTTACGTAGGGTATGCAATTAAACGACGGCACAAAATGGCTTAAATAGATCCTTAATTCAAGTCTCCAAGTGTAACATGTCACGTAATGCAAACTCGAGGCAAAGTAAATCTGAGTATCACGCTCACCTAATTAGAAGTAAGCAAATTGCAGGATCCAACGCATACTTAAGACGGAGTTGGTATATCCTTGTGTGTTTGTGCCTTGAGGTGACTTTAGGAATTGCTGTTTGTTTGTTTTTGTGTTTCTTGTATATTGTTAGCTGAAGAAATTTCAAAATTTTAATTCAAAATTACCTTTATTCAAGTAGAGTTGACAGAACTTTGAATCGTGGTGTAATTTAATAATTTTGAAGTTGTATATATATCTGTTGTATATTCCGTTATAAAAGCATAATAGACTTTAAGACATATACAAGTGAGTTTTAGTAAAAGTTGTACAGTAGTATCACTTTTCGTCAACTAAGTTTTCGTCATAAAAATCAAAGATTTCCCACACTCCTATAACCTTTCGTTTCTTGCTAAACTAGAAAATCAGGCAATAACAAATATCAAGTGGAAATAAAACTAAAAAAATATATGAAACACTTAGTTAAGTAAACTGTTAATTTGGAATTCGATTAATTTTACAAGTAACAAAAATTCACCTGTTCTCGCATCAACTATAGATACCCTCTATATAATCCGTCGACATTTGTGATGAATGGTGGGTTCTGTGTTAAGTCGCTCTGGATTAACGATGTAGGCTTTAAACGTACTGAGTCATCGTAATACGACATATTTCAGAAGAGAAAGCGATTTTTGATTTTTTAAGTAATCTTAAAATTTCGTTAGTGAAACTTTATGTCAATTGATAACTTAAAAGCTAGTTGATAACTTTTATTATGATCTCTAGGAAAAAAACAAACAAACACACACAAACAAACAAGCAGTTGTGGTGATCCCTCCAATGGCATCAAGTGCCCATATACCGCAATTACTATTGGCTTAACTTTTGTAAGCCATTCGTTCACGAGTTCCTTATTTCTTATATATTTTTTAAATGCCTGCTTACTTCTACAAATGTTTTATACTTCATCATTCATACAAAGAATTTTCATAAAAAGCAATGGCTTTTTATCATTGCACCCAACTTCGAGACATTGCGTGTTGAAAGACGAGAACTAAACCACGTCTTGTCTAATACCAGAGAGAAAATGAAAATAATTAAATATAAACAATATTCTGAGTGGGAATCGAACCCATAACCATTGCGTTTACAGTCGGACGCTATCCTATTTATAAATGATTTTTTATACCTATTTCTCGTTAATTGTGATCATAAAAGCTTTGTTAAAAGATAGTATTATATCAACAACATAAAATATGCTACTATATTATTTTTACCTCTGCTTATAACTTAGAGCGCTGCTAAGCAGTTTATCCTGACATGTTTATTATGTGTGTAGATGAACTGCGAAAATTGTAAAAAACGACGCGACGGGTGTCCCGTCCGTAATGAGTTGTTATATCGTGTAAGTTAAGTCCTACACAAGTGGGCTGCTTTGAAACTGATTTAGAAAGGAAAAAGTAATGTAATACGAGTTTTAGTGCAAAATGCAACATGACGCAAAGTCAAATAAAGTCTTTGTAAGATAATAAAAATTGCAGTATGGCGTAAATGATTTTCCTTAATAAATAAGTGGACGATAATATAACAAAAAAATCCTGTAAGACACATTATGCTAATGCTAAAAATGTCATCAATAGATCTAAAGCAATGCACTATAGAAGATATATTATATGATGAAGATATACATATATATATAGGGTTCAGATTACAGGATCCGGTGTGAAAGTGCACAATTTAAGTATTTTTTAAAATATTATTAAAAAAAAAACTATTTCTTATTTTGTTTAGTATACGTCCAAAAAAGGAAACGTTAAGAAAACACGTCATTCACATTCAGCCGCAAACTCAAAGTGTCAACATCAATCACGTTTACAATCTGTTCGGTTAATACTTGCAAAATGGCGAAGGAAATAAATCAGTTGACAGCCTATGGTTGTCCTCTCTCATAAATCTAAACCTTAATATTTATCGTTGGAATATACTAAGATTGATGTTTGTAACCTCTTTACTAATTATTGATTTGATATCGATTTCGATATCGATATCGGTATCGGTAGTAATTAGCTAAAGCTGTTAGATTTTTAATTTCGTTAATATCCTTTTGGATATATAACGTTTAGTCTTCATTAGACTTTGCGTAGTTTGTGATAATAATCTTTAGGCATCGTAATTTTGTAAATTCTTTCGATAAAGGTATAAAAGCGCCAGAATGTTGAAATTTACAAGGAGTATCGATATTAATTTCCGTATTTTGGTAATACTACAGTAAGAATACAATAACAAAAACAACAAGTTTACAATAGTAAGAATAGTTTTTTTTTTTTTGATTATACATAATGATAGCTGTCCTTGGATTCGAATGATATTCGATTTCTTTGGTATTTAATTAATGTGTGTGAAAATATCGAGCGCTTTAAAATATATAATGTATATAAGCATAGGGCTTCTAATATCTAATACAGTTTGAGAGAATCTAGTGTCAAGACACTCCGCTGTCCAGGCGATGCTAACGGCGCCCCTTGTCTTAAATACTAGAGGAGAGACATTAAATAAATAAGAAAAATATTTCCCCCAAGTGGGCATCGAATCCACGATCATCACTTTTACCTGTAGACGCTATCCCACTATACAAATTACAACGATAGCCTTAACACCTAATATATTTTCGAAAAATAAACGTTATTACGATGCAAAACATTTAAATTATGACCGTAACATAATAACTGAAACAATAACCTCCCTTAATTATAATATCTACATAATAGCGTCCCCAAAATTTGGATTTTGAAGGGACAAAACAATTTCCGCCTTGCAACTTTCCGACTCGACACGGATTTCCCGTCATAAATGCTTTTTAAAATATCCTCATTTACTTACCAGAAAAGTATTTACGTTTCAATTCTTGTTTATTGTTATTTACAAGTAAAATGATGGGAGAGTAAAATGATGGCTACCAATATTATACAAGTCTATTTTTCTTTTAAAAATGTTACTTGACAGAGATATGTACGCAGCGATGAGATTTTTATTTTTTATTATCTGTTAATGCCCGTTTATATTTCGTATGCTAAAAAAGATTGGAAAGTTTGATGTTCTTTTCTAATTTGGATTTAGATTCAGAAATAATAATTTGTGGCCAGTCGTGGCCCGGTGGCAGAAGCGTGTGACTGTAAACGACTGGTTGTGGGTGCGATTCCCAATCGAGGAGTGGAAATATTTCATATTTTTCCATTTTCTTCGCTCTGGTGTCGAGGTAACGCGCGGCGTTAAGTTCCGCCACTTAACACGCAATGCCTCCGAATTCGGCGGATAGTGGGGAACGGAGTGTCTTAACACTAGGTTCCCTCTGCCTATCCAGCTGTGTGCGGGATATAGCCTAAAGCTAAAAAAAAAAATATTTTTTTTAATCTTTATTTATTTATAGAGGGTTTATTCAAAATAAATATGCCACCCTCATGGGAGCATTATCAAAATATTATCGACGTCTTAGTGCTAATTTATACAATTTGTAAAACATCATAGCTTCTAGTGACAATGGATTGCTCAAAGCTACATTACAAAAACCTATGTTTAATACATTAATATTATTTTCAATAAAAAATGTCTGTCTCTCCGCCTCAACTCGAACACATTCTACCAGGATATGATGGACATCTTCAATAACATTACGTTCTGAGCACTTTGGGGATGATACCTTACCTACGAGATATGCAAAACTATTCAAGGGAATATGTCCAGATCTGAGTCGGAGACGTGCCACAACATCATTTCTATTAATTTTTAACTTAACAAACCATGGTGTAAGTGGCAGTGATGGTTGTATGGTTTTATACCATATACCCTTGGTAAGGGATCTGTTATCAAAATGTTCCCTCCACATATCCATACATCTTTTCTTCACGGAGCAAAAAAGTTCACTAAAATATGGGACCATCGAAAATGTAACACCTTCTGAGCAAGCTTCCTTTGCAAGACGGTCTGCCTCTTCGTTTCCCAGCAGTCCCATATGTGAAGGAATCCATTGAAGTTTTAAATTTTTTCCTTTATCCCGAATCTTCCTAATAGATTTAATAATTTCATAAGCAATGGGTGCGCAGCGAGATATAGTTAAGCATTTTAGAATATGTTGAAGGGCACATTTTGAATCAGTCAAAATCACATAATTCCCTGGCATTAGCAATTCGATATACGCTATTGCGTGTGTTTTCTTATTCATACATATGCCCAACGTTACTGGTATATTAGTAACGAAACTTTTGTTGTTTTAATCCTAAGCATAAATTTTAGAACGTAAAATTAAATTTTTCTGTGCCCAATAAGTAAATACAATAGACTTATAAACAACAAAACGAGCATCTTCAGCCTTTAAACTGCTTAGTGTATTAGTCATAGGGAACACAGCGCCAGGACGCTCCGTTTTCTACTTTCTATCCAGAAATTCAACACCGTTTTGTCTCGTTTTGTCTCACCAGAGCATTTAAATAAATAGTCCTTTCCTCAAGTGGGGATTGAATCTTCAATCAATCTCGTTTATAGTCAGACTTTATTCCAACAATTCACGATTATCCTTACTCTACTTCTATATGTAAGGTAAAATATTATGCAAGCAAATAGTGAACTTATTTAAATTTATTTATTCCTAAATGTTATCACCGAAAGTAAAATTTGCATGTTTTACAAAAATGTCATAAAAATTGCATATTTAATAGCTAATTTTCTTACCCTTGTAGCCTTGACCAGCGATGCGGAAGTAGTGAATGGCCCTCACACAGCTGAGGGAGGTCATACACTACAGACGTGTAGTCTGTAGGCTAATTAAATATTTTACAACGAATTAAATTTAGATTATTATAAGAAAAGTAGTAGTAGATAGAGACTGACTGTGAACACGATGGTTGTGGGTTCGATTCCCACTCTATGAGTGGAGATATTTATTATTTGCATTTTCTTCGCTCTGGTGTCGAGGTAAAGCGCGGCGTTAAGTTATGCCACTTAACACGTATTGCCTCCGGATTCGGGGGAAAGTGGGGAACGTAATGTGTTAACACTAGGTTCCCTCTGCCTACCCTGCTGTGTGCAGGCTACATGAAGGTACGTTAGACAAAACGCGGCGTCGAGTTCCGCCACTGAACACACTGTGTTCTCCCTGGTTATCCTACGATGCGGGTAAAAACATGAAATTGCTAAAACGTGAATCAGATTTTTAAAATAATAAATAGTGCGTGAAATCGTATTTATACTTTTTTTATATGGAATTTATAAACTGCCCAATTGATTCGTTTTATAAAATTTGTATAGCAAAGTTTGAAATTTTATGTTGGGACAAAATAAAATCTTTTTCTTTTCCAAGTACAATATTCAATCAATCAGTTTTACTGTAGTCACGGCTAAATGAGTTATATTTATTTATTCAATAAATTTTATTCACTGATATTGTTACTGAATATCGTCTCCTACAATGTTTTGTAATAAAGAAGCATGTTTTTAACATTTTTAAAAAGCACAATTTTTATCATTAAATAAATTAAATGACTCGAACCCACACTGTTGTTAATTTATTTTCTATTAATTTATGCATTGATAGAAAATAAATTAGCAATCTCAGAGTTGACTAAAGGTCAACCTGCAACCAAAATCTGCAACGTTAGTTTGAACTAGGATTTTTTTTTTGGTGAAAATCTTTGATTTGAGAAATTAAGAGCCAGAAAAATTATTGCCAATAACCAATGGAAGAATTGCATACTCAATCTTTACTTTAATTAATAATTTGATTTACTAAAAAAAATGATTGCTAGATTGTATTTTGCCAAATTACCCTTAACATTTAGTTCGTTTCAGTCAGTTCACAAACAAAAAAAGCTACAAAAATTAAAGTTATTAAGTTAATCAAAGTTAGTGATTTAAATAAGAACGGCAAGAAAACAAATTAAACAGTTATAGTCGTAAACGCAGGCGAAGCCGCAAGCCGGTCGCCAGTATAAAAATTACCATAAACCTCTAACAAAATAAAAACTTTCAGTATAATAAATTTTACCTAGACAGGTAAGACAAAAATAGCTGGGTCCTGAATTCATTTTCGACCTGAAACGACTATTTGATATTCAAATGAGAGTGGTCACCTTAATCTTTTAATTTAGACACCACATATGTATGTCATACGGTATAAAGCAAGTAGAATGATAACAACCGGTTAGGAAGGATTACTTTGGGAGTTAGGGACTGCATAAAATAATGTAGATTTACCTTCTAAGTGGCGGTATGAAATAATATTTGTATAGGATATTGAATTTCATTACACTTTCGTATATTAAGGTTTGGTTAATATATTAAATGCTTAAGTTAGTTTGTCTTGAGGTTTATTATAAGGTATAATTTAAATATTATAACGTTGATTTTCGTTGCTCTATACAAACATTAAATTGGAGGAGAAAGCGGAGCAAAGAGTATTTTGACATTCAGTTAAATTAAAATTTTAAGGTGGGAAGTAACACGTTTGTATATAGCAAGTATAAAAAAATGTATATGGCAAGTAAAGACACTTTGGCTATTCAGATCATTTATAAATAAAAATGGTATGTAGCATTAGCTTCACCCTATCGCCCATATAGTTGGAGTCAGAGAGAATCTACTATCATGATGGAGTGTCTTTATCAACTTTCCGCTTGAATTGAGACATTGCGAATGCGAGGCGAATCTCAACGCTGCGTTTTATCTTACCACCAAACTAGAGAAATGAAAATAATTTAAATGTAATTATTCCCCGAATGGAAATTAAGCTACAACCATCGCGTATACATTTTAACGCTATTAGAACGCAACGATGATTAAGTCTACTACTTTTACTAGTTTCAAAATAAACAGTTTTTAATATATTAGCTTTAATAAAAAAATCTGTGCTGTACTCAAAGTTTTAGATTATATTATGAGTGGCTTCAAGCATAAAATACAGGAACTGGCCTAGTGAGTTAAAAGACTTGTTACAGGAAGCCACGCTCTTTCGTAGCATTTCATACATTTGAAAACAAAATATGCAGTATTTTTACATACATATATTGTTTATTCTTAGTTTAAAAATGGCTTTGTCATATAAAAAAATAAATAGAAAAATGTTATTTAATTTAATTGATCCTTTTAATTAAAGATTTCTATGAATTTACCCTTTTTAGAGTTTCATGCTATTTCACATCTTCACAGTCAGAGGGAAGGTAGTGTCAAGATACTCCGTTTTTTGTATATTGGGTGGTCAGACAATGATTCATTTTCTTAACAGAAAAGTACATTAGAAATATTTAAAATTTCCCCAGAATGAAAATCGATCCCACAACTAATCACATTTATAGTTGCGTTGTACGCTGTGTCACTGCGTCACGATAGCAAATATTATTTTAAAATGATAAGAAATACTAATGTATATTTTTTGTTAACGCTTATCTACACTGATTATATCCCTCATGTTTTAGGCCAAATCGTACTTATGTTATAATATGTATAATATTATAATAATTTAACCCAACAGGGCCTTAATATCCTTATCTTCAATTAGAGAGCTTTCAAAGTCCCTAATATATTGCGTGTTGGATATGTTATGTTGTTACTGAATAATTTATTGTTAATTGAATGATTTAATGTAGTTTAAAAGTATTTACTTGTATTTCTATAGTATTTCAGATAAAGCGCGGGGTTGATTTTCGCCAATGAACACTCAATGTCTCGAATTCGGTCGGAAAGTGGATAGCAGAGTATTTTGATATTCTGATCTGCTTCTCTCTATCTATCCTGCTTCGCGAGGGAACGCGTGAAACTGAAAAAATAACTTACTTACATCATTATCTTTAAAAGTTTATTTCGAGATTTTTATGCTCTTAATAATCTTAATAACTACCTATACAGTATTTTTTATTATAGTCCTTTCTTTATCAAAGATTGCTTAAAGCAATAAGACCTTGCATTAATTTAATATTAATTTATATTCATTTATGTGTTTTCGGTGCACATGAAATGTGTAATGAAGTAATTTTTATTATATTCTTTAGAAATATTTTAAAAAAAGTTAACTATTATCAAAAATAGTTTTACGTCTGTGAAATTAGTCTCCCATAGTGTCTATAATTTGTGCTTATCTACAGCCAAAAATTATACGATAAAAAAACAAGTAGTAATTCTTAGTTTTCATAAAAAAATTAAGGTACAAAAATGCTGGTGTAATTATTTGTAGCTCCGTCCTCCACTGGACCCCCCGGAGGGCGTGTATGAAGAGGTTGATGACAGTGGACGAGGCGAAAGAGGTATGCAGGGAACGTAGCGTTTGGCGCTCCGTTCTCTCTGACTACCCCGCAAGGGAAACAGCGTGAAACTAAAAAAAAATATATATTTTAAATTGCTTAAAAACTGTAGTTTGGCCATTATATTCATATCGAATTATTACATATAATATACGTTATTGTTAACGTATCCAAAACAATTATTGTGGTTATTGAAAATTAATACACGATATTTGATTTGTATCCATTTCGTTGTCTAGAATTTTCATATTAAACACATTGTACTTAATAATAATAATTTGCGGTGGAATTTTCATTATACGAGGATTATATTAGTAATATTTAATGTAATATATGTGTAATAACAATGCTGACTATTGATGTAGTGGTTGGTAATCCTGGACAAATCGAGGAACGTGGGTTCAATTCTTGCCCATAGTCTTTTATATACTTGTATAGTTTATGAGACTTTATTCTGTGTATATTTGTTTTGACATATCACACTTTATCGTATAGTATGGTAGTGAGAGAAAATCTACTGTCAACACACTTCGTTATCAACTACACCCCTGATATTGAGACATTGTATGTAAAGTGGCGGAACTCAACGCCGCGCTTAGTCTTACTAGAGCGGAGAAATAATTATAAACCATGTTTTGTGTATATTATTCGTTTATATGCTGCTTAATTATCAATAAAATAAACCTTTTAATTATTGTGATTAAAATATTTAAACAAAATCTAATAATACATTTAAACAATAGTATTCAAAACCAAAAAGTTTTCTGTGCTTTTGTGGATTTGGAGAAGGCATTTGACAGAGTTGTGCGAAAGAAGTTATGGGAGATACTGCCTCGGTACAATGTGAACGGACCCTTGTTGCAGGCTGTAAAGTCTCTTTACCGAGATCACTCAGCCTGTGTACGAGTAGGAGCTGGCATGTCGCCTCGGTTTGATATTCAATCGGGTGTCAAACAGGGTTGTGCCATGTCAGCTTGGCTGTTCAATTTGTACTTGGATAGTTGTCTCCAAGGAGTGAAACAAAGCGATATGGGAGTGAAAGTGGGTGACTTGAAGGTAAACTGCCTGTTGTACGCAGATGATGCAGTGCTTATTGCATCATCAGAATGCGAGTTGCAGGCATTGGTCACCATCCTGAAAGATGGGTGTGAAAATAATGGTCTAAGCCTGAATGCGAGTAAAACTAAGATTCTGGTGTTTGAAAGAGACGAAGAAAGAACGGAATGTAAGATCATGGTTAACAGAAAGAAATTAGAACAAGTGAATGAGGTGGTATATCTGGGAAGTATGTTTAGCAGAGATGGAAGGTATGATATGGATGTTGAAAGGCGTATTGCTGCCGGTAACAGGGTTAACGGTGCCCTCGCTGCGTTGATGCGACGGCGGACCGTGAGCATAGCCGCACGTTTAGCTGTGCACTATGCAACGCTGGTACCGAAACTGCTATATGGCAGCGAAACGTGGGTATTGCAGAAGAAGAATGAAAGAAAGATGAATGCTGTGGAGATGAGATCTCTTCGAAAGATGTGCGGAGTCAGCTTAGCTGACCGAATCCGCAATGAAGAGATACACAGAATGGCAGGTATTCGCGAGAACGTCATAGTAAGAATGAAGAAGGGCGTGCTCAGGTGGTTTGGGCACGTCGAGAGGATGAGTGATGGAAGAATGGGAAGAAAGATTTATGAAGCAAAGGTGAGTGGTAAGAGAGGCAGGGGGAGACCTCGGTTGACCTTCGAAAACACAGTATCGATGATACTGGAGGAAGGTCACGTAAAAAGCATGAGGACCCCCCGGAGGGCGTGTATGAAGAGGTTGATGACTGTGGACGAGGCGAAAGAAGTATGCAGGGACCGTAGCGTTTGGCGCTCCGTTCTCTCTGACTACCCCGCAAGGGATACAGCGTGAAGCTAAAAAAAAACAAAATCTAATAATACATTTAAACAATAGTATTTTACAACTTTGTCTTAAGACTGTCTCAACTTTGCCATGGTCTTTAAGCAAGCAATAAACAAAGCCCTGATGAATACGGACATGGAAGTTCCGGCAATTATTCAAATCGACTACGTTCTTGCTACGTTTATTTGATTTTTGCACGACGTATTGTTTTGGCTACTGGCTTACTTGCTTTGGTAATCTACATTTATTTATTGTTAGGTCACATTTTATTTAATTGAATGAAGCATTATTTTTTCAACTATACATTTTTTTTAGCTCCACGCTGTATCCCACATACAGCAGGGTAGGCAGAGGGAACCTATTGTTAAGACACTCCGTTCCCCACTTTCCGCCGAATTCGGAGGCTTGCGTGTTAAGTGGCGGAACTTAACGCCGCGCTTTACCTAGACACCAGAGCGAAGAAAATGGAAATATAATTTCCACTCCTCGAGTGGGAATTGAAGCCAACCCGTCGTTTGCAGTCACACGCTTGTGCCACTGGGCCACGACTGGCCACTCAACTATACATATTTTGTCTTAATACGCAATATCTCGATTTTGGGTGGAAAGTGGAGAACGGAGTGCCATAGCACTAGGTTCTCTTACACTACTTTGCTAGGCGGGAAAAAGTGTAAAACTGTGTCTAATTTTCTTTTTAATTCACTTTTTACACAGTCAGAGAGAACGTAGTATCAACCTTTTTCATAAGAACGGAAAATTTAAACAAATATTATGACGATTCAACCGAGCGGGAATCGAACCCCCAGCAAATAGTGTAATCACGATGTCACGAATCATCCATTGTGCGTTGCATTCCGGGGTCTTAATTATTTTTTGGGTAAACACTTAAAATTTTTGAATAAAATTATTTTTGTAATGCGGTTAAGTGGCTTTATAGGACAGGAATTTACCCAGTCTTGATAAAAAAATAACCACAACATAAAAATTGCCATTGAATTCCATTAACACGCAACGAGGCTCAAAGCTGTTAGTAGTAATATCGTAGTTTGTTTTTGCCTCCAAATTATCTGCTTAGATTTTAGATATACTGAAAGATTCGTATCTACTTACCTATAAGATATTTCCTCTGTTTTGTAGTAAGTCTGTAGGTAAGGCGCAGCGTTGACGTCTCACATTCAGCATGAAATGTCGTAAATTTTAATGAAAAGCGGAGAGCTTGAGACTAGGATCTTGGTGGTAAAGTCGTGACCTTAAAATAGTAAAATCGTGAACTTAAAATATAATCAGTCCCCCGAGTGGAAATGGAATCCACAAACATCGCGTTTATAGTCAAACGGTGGTCCATTGAACCACGACGCCTATTTATTTATTTATTTATTTAGCTTCACGCTGTATCCCGCACACATCAGGGTAGGCAAAGGGAACCTAGTGTTAAGACACTCCATTCTCCACTTTCCGCCGAATTCGGAGGCATTGCGTGTTAAGTGGCGGAACTTAACGCCGCGCTTTGTCTCGGCACCAGAGCGAAGAAAATGGAAATATTAAATATTTCCACTCCTCGAGAGGGAATCGAACCCACAACCAGTTGTTTACAGTCACACGCTTGTGCCACTGGGCCACGACTGGCCACCTATTTAATAATAACCATAGTTTGATTTTTTATGTAATAAAATCAATTATAATCTAAACTATCTAAGAAAAACAGTATACACCAACACTTAGCCTTGCGAACTTTCTTTGCTTGGCTCAAAAGTCATCCACATTAGATCGTCATCGTCACGAGTGCTGCGGTTGCTGAGGTGCCCCCGTTTCAGCACTTAGGCGATTGACTGCGGCCTCGCAAGTCAACGTTCATTCACAAAGACATTTGGTGATTACGTAGCTTTTAGTGTACACTTGGTTTAGTTTAATTTTTAGGTTAGGTCTTAAACTTTTTTTATTGAAATCTTTTATTTGTTGCTAAGTAAGATGTTCGGTCTGAATTGATTTTTTAATAAAAGTTATTGCTACATGTCATGAAATAAGAATGTATGAGAAATATGCATATATGAGGAACATATAAATAAGTATATTTATAAGTTACGCTTATCTTTATAAGTTTCTTTATATTTTGTTATTTCCAAAGTGCGTAAGTAGTACTTTTGAAAACATAAAGTAATTAATTAAATATTATAAATAGTTCACACTAATATAATTAGCGTGACAAAGCTCTGTCCATTTGTATAGTTACATACCTTTTCATAAATGTATTTCGCTTAACTCTTTGAATACCATAATAATTAATTTGTTTTGCGTGAATATTTATTCGTAAATAATAAATATATGAATTAGTTCTTATTTTTTAAAATCTTATACATGCGGAAAAACCAAAAACGTTCTGATTAGTCAGTCATGCATCAATGATTTTTTTGAAAAATATATTAGTCAATAAACAATTTTACTGGCTCAGTCAATTATTGCTAATAAATTGATCTGTAACTATTACTCTATTAACACATTGGTAGTGCCATCTTTCATCATTTTAAATATTTTGCGGGCCGCTACTAAATACCCATTTAAAATTAATGCAAAAAAGGTAGTAATGTAAAATAAAATGAAAATGGGTCTCAGATACGTTGGCGTCCCCTGATATAGACTATAACATAATAAAATTCGGTATAAACGTTTTATGTGTACAGTTATTCCAATATATCGTGTTTTTATTTAAATTTTTAAAAAGCTACAAGTATTGACTACTATGTTTATAAAATTCAAAGTTTTATTCATTTGTCGGTAGCTTTCATTGTATGGTTCAGAAATAGTATGATGGCGTGTTAATTATAATAAACTTAACTACGTCTGTAATAACTAAAGAAAATATTAAAATGAAATTTATGTTATGCTATCGTGGCGGACTGGGATAGATTCTTAAAACGCGATAGATGAGGGTTTCATATTCACTCAGAGAATATTTCAAATTTCATTTCTTCACTCTGGTGTCTAAGACAAAGCCCGGCGTTGAGTTACGTCACCCAACACATGATATCTTGATTTTGGGGCGGAAAGTGGAGGACGGAGTGTCTTGGTACAAAGTCCTCTTTGATTACGCCAATATTCGGGAAAAAGTGTAAAGCTGCTTCTATAAGATTTGTTGTAGAAGAAATCAATACTTGATCTAACCAGTGGCCAGTCGTGGCCCAGTGGCACAAGCGTGTGACTGTAAACGACTGGTTGTGGGTTCGATTCCCACTCGAGGAGTGGAAATATTTAATATTTCCATTTTCTTCGCTCTGGTGTCGAGGTAAAGCGCGGCGTTAAGTTCCGCCACTTAACACGCAATGCCTCCGAATTCGGCGGAAAGTGGGGAACGGAGTGTCTTAACACTAGGTTCCCTCTGCCTACCCTGCTGTGTGCGGGATATAGCGTGCAGATACTTTTTTTTTTTTTTTTTTTTTTTTTTTTTCATCTTACGATGAGTGGTCGTTTTGTCTTAGGTAGGAGAGCTGAAGTGAAAGTAAATACATATGATCATGGCTATGAATAATTTAAATATTCCCCAAGTGGGATTCGAAGCCACAACCATCGCGTTTACATTCAAACGCAGTCCCACTGCGCCACGACACGAAATTTTAGATGATTTCGTATAAACTCACATGTTAAATATTTAATGCAGAAGCAGGTTAATGGTATATCACATTAATAGTAATTATTTATGAAAATCCTGATTACGGCGTATTACTCACACCTCATTACCTGGAGTGTGTATATTAGCATTATTAATGGCATTAAGTTTTGATTGAATGTCAGAATACGAGTACAGCTGGTGGAAAAGTTGTTAAACGTGAAATTGTATATTTTGGTAAATTTACGCTTGTTTATATGTGCAGATTTTTCGACCACGAAAATGTTTCGTCGTTAGTATATAATTGTTATTTGACAAATTATTCTTTTTTTATATCCTAAATCCTTATTACGTAATAATTCATGAAGAGAAATAAAAATTCTCTAAAGTTTATTCTGCGCTGATAAGTGAGTTTTCTATACAATATGAATTTTAAAACTGTGAACTACAAAACTAAAGTCCACAGAGAGAAACAAATTATGGAAAGACTTTTTATTATTTTTTTTTAAATTTAGTACCATGGTTCTTAGATTAGATATACTCGTATAGATACCTATATCCTTTGGCAGAAGTCAAACAATTGTTTTTTTTTGTTAGTTAGACCTGTTGTCATTTTGCTCAATAGCTAAACATAATATAAACATAAATATACTAAGTTATCTATAGCGTTATTAAATTAAAAATTTACATATCTTATATATAAAAATGAATCGCCGAATATGTTGGTAAGCGCAAAACTCGGTGAACGGTTGGACCGATTTCGCTAATTCTTTTTTCAGAATATTCCTTGAAGTACGAGGATTGTAGTTACGGAGAGAAAAAATTAAAAAAAAATCTGAAAAGGTCTTAAAACAACACTTTTCTATCCTCCCATACAAAATATTCGTTATAATTATTAAAAGTCAATTTGAACTTTAATACCATACCATAAAGTTTAAATGTTACTGGAGAGGTTTCGAGACGGCAAAACAATTGATAAAAAGCTGCTAAAATATCACTTTATACATAGTATACAAATGTCAATTTCGCAACTTTTGACATAGTTGTGATAGCTCAGTTGAAAGAGCGCTTGCTTTTTTATGGTTATTTTTTATTAGGGTCCATAGTTCGATCCTCACATGGATGTCTATTTTTTTTTATTCTTTTTTGTTTATTTTTTTTATTTTTTTTTTATTTTAATTTTTTTGTACAAGTTTATTGGACTTTTAATTATATTTTTTGTTTATTTTATAATATTTTTATTGTAAGTATTATTTCAAAAAAACTATTTCCCGCAAGAAATACTGAGCGGCGCTTTATTGTAACTTTTTTGTAGCGTAGGCGCTCAATCAGAAAGGATTTTTAAAAATTCATCTCTTAAGAGGGGGAAATAGTGGTTAACAGTTGGTTTAAAGAGTGTATGAAATTCCATCAGTTTTGAAGTTATAGCCATGAAATTTAATTTCTGTATATTTAATAAAAAAATATTAAATTTCTATAGAAATTGTCATCGATTGTGAAATCTCGATCTCTAAGGTGGTGAAATAAAGGTTGAAAGTTTGTATGGAAGTTCGCCATTTGCAATGTTAAAATGTGAAACTATGTTTATAAGCGTATTATTAAAAATAGTAAATACGCATTTCAGCCATTATGAAAATTCTACCACTAAGTTGACGAAAAAGGATTGAGAAATTGTAAAAAAAATAGTCATTTAGAAATATGAAAATATATTCACTGGTACCTGATTAGAAACCTAAACTACTCTACTAAATACTTGAGGCTGCCGTAGCGCAGTGAGACAGTGTCTGACTGTAACGCAACGGTTGTGGATTCGATTCCCTCTAGGGGGTATAATTATTTTTATATTTTCATTTCTTCGCTTTGGTACCAAAGACAAAACGCGGCGTTGTGTTCCGCTCCAAAGTCTCGATTTCGAGTGGAGACTGGTGGACGGAATTGTAAGACCCCTCTATGCGTGATTACCTCGCTTTGCGGGAAAAACTATGAAGCGAAAATAAAAAAGGAAAAACTACTCTACTATAGTAAAATAGTGAACAATTGCATATAGATGCAATGTTTGAACATTCATGATGAACATTCCTATGTATAGACATATACATACACAAATTTACAAAAACTAATATTGACAGGAACGTGAAAACGACATTAAAACTTGAATATATGATTTATTTTTTCTGTTTTTATATATTTGTACACGTATATCTTATGATCTACTATACTTCAAAATAAATTAACTATCTGTACTTTAAATAATAAAAAAATGTAACCTTAAAAAAAGTTGTTCAGCGTGATGAACATTCCTTGACTTATAAAAATTACAGATCTGAAATATCTGGTGAAGAACGAATGTCAGATTTTCAACACACTCGGAGTCCAAATCGTATCTTGGTATGTTTTTTGTATAATACTTAGCATTCCTAATACAAAAGCAGTTTTTTAATGTTCCTGAGTAAATAGTAAATTAATATAAAATTTTATCCAACGAAAACCTTCAATCGCCACGACTGGTTGTGGGTTCGATTCCCACTCGAGGAGTTTATATTTCCATTTTCTTCGCTCTGGTATCGAGGTAAAGCGCGGCGTTAAGTTCTGCCACTTAACACGCAATGCCTTCGAATTCGGCGGAAAGTACGGAGTATCTTAATACTAGGTTCCCTCTGCCTACCCTGCTGTGTGCGGGATACAGCGTGAAGCTAAAAAAAAATCTTCAATCGCTTCAAAACTTTAAATTTAAATTATAAATATGCCTTATTCCTTCAGTCATATAATAAGACCAGCTAGATACAGGATGAACGTGTGTCGGTCAAGAGTAAAATTTTTCCGATTTTTAGTTCGTAGATTAAATTATGATGTATGAGACTAACTAATAATTTGGCTTGAACTTATAGTATAAAATGATATTATGCAGGTTATATTTATTGAGATGTATTTATATACTTCACTTCAACTTGACCAACAAAAACTATTCAAACTTTATTCAGCTACTATTAATTTATATTCCGTTTCTTCTTCCGTATATTTCCTTATTTTGCATGCATTAGGCATTCAATTACATTTTTCTTAGGGATATCTGTAGCTATATTAAATCAAAGCTGTGCTATCATGTTATCCGTCATACAGCTAAGAGAGAGATAATTGTGTAGCTACAACAACGTTTGCATGAACGTAATTAGTTGATTAAATTGTTTAAAATAGCCTGAGAAATTATACCGTCATCGGACAATCGTAAAGTAGTGATCATAGCAGACATAGAGCCTACAGAAGAACATGAGAGAAAATGTAAAATTAAATTCCTTAAGTTGTTAAAGACATTTAGAAAACGTATAAAAATTTGAATGTAGCGGGACTCGAACCCGCGCCTCCTGAACCCCGAATTCAAGTTTTTAAACGTTTACTGAATGTCTTTTTCAATTTTCCTAAGTGTGGAATAACACTTTAAAAAAATTTAAAAGTATGTAATAAATAGCATTCTAATGTTTAAAAGTCCTTAAGCCTGTTATTGGCTGGTTACTACAGCAAAGCATTTGATTCTTTAATACATGAGAAAATTTGGGAGGCACTACTAGAACAAGGAATTGAACACACATATATCCGGCTAATAAAAACATCTATAGTCGTAGTACAGCAAGAATTCAATTAGAAAAGAAAAGTGCAACTTTTAAAATAGATAGAGGTGTCAGACAGGGCGACCCCCTGTCCTCAAAACTTTTCTCTGCAGTTCTAGAGTCAATCTTTAGGAATCTCAATTGGGAAAAACTCGGGATTAACATTGACGGTGCAATGCTGTCACATTTAAGGTTCGCTGACGACATAGTGCTATTTGCTAAAACACCAGAACATCTAAGCAAAATGATAAAAGAGCTCGCAGTAGAAAGTGGAAAAATGGGGTTGATACTTAATCCAGAAAAAACGAAAGCGATGACAAATGGGAATAAGTATACCGTTGAATTTGAAAAATATCAAAATCGACTACGTGGATGACATACATATATCTGGGACAGCTTATAACACAGCACGAACCCATGCGAAAGGAAGTAGACAGAAGAATCACAAATGGATGGAAAAGGTACTGGAGCCTACGGGAGGTTATGAAAGACAAAAATCTTCATATAAAATATAAACGTAAATCGTTTAATACCTGTGTCCTACCCATTCTAACATATGGCTGTCAATCTTGGGCGTTAAATCAAGAAATAATCACCAAATTAGCAACATGTCAATATGCAATGGAAAGGAGTATGTTAAATGTAAAAAAATCAGACCGAATAAAAAAATGTTTTTTTGTTATTCTTCCTAGATATGTTTGCCAGTCGGCAAACAGATCTAGGAAGAATAACAAAAAAACAAATATTAACGTTTAAATAGTTTAATAAGTTTCAATATTAGTTTATCACAAGTTAAAGTGTTGCTATTATTATAATTATAAAAGATCTGAATAAAGGCTATATTATTATTATATTATATTATAAGTTGTTATTGGAGAGAATATGGACGTTTCAAACACATCGTTTTTATGATGATTTGGAATAGCATTGGACTGAAGAGGGAAGGGATATCATTAGCACTTATTATAATAGCATTTATTTTCTATCCGGAAGAAAAAAAAATTGTATATTATAATGCATTAAAATTATTTAAAAAATACATTTTAGTATTGATGTCAAAAATATGGCGATACGAAGTTCGCCGGGCCCGCTAGTATGAAATATAATTTAATATTATACAAACAAGGAGTAAGCCTCGTTACCAGAATATGTAAAGTATTTAAAGTGCCTCATTAAACACTTTCAATGAGAGGCGAGTTACCAAGAATTACTAATTAATGACCCGCAAAATGTATGGAGGAACTTCTATTCCATGTTTACTTTCCTTAAAATATTTGAACGTATGTATATAAATATTAAATAAGCTGGGTAATATTACATTTCTGAGTTAAATCATATAAGCAGTTTCACACTTTTTTCTGTATGCCAGGGGAGTCAGAGAGAACCTAGTGTCAAAACACTCCGTCCTCCACTTTTCACTCGACATTGAGATTTGTGTGTTGAGTGGCAGAACTCAACGTCACTTTTTGTATAGTGAGAACGTGAAAATATATTCACCTGCGTAAACTACACTAATGTCACCATATCGTTTTTTTCAGCCACTTGCTGCCTGCCTGCTTTTTAATTCAAATCAAAAACTTTTCTTACAGTTATAATTTAAGTTGTGACCGTGGTCGTGGCACACCAGTGGCACAAGCGTGCGACTGTAAACGACTGGTTGTGGGTTCGATTCCCACTCGAGGAGTGGAAATTATATTTCCATTTTCTTCGCTCTGGTGTCGAGGTAAAGCGCGGCGTTAAGTTCCGCCACTTTACACGCAAGCCTTCGAATACGGCGGAAAGTGGGGAACGGAGTGTCTTAACACTAGGTGCCTTCTGCCTGCCTGCTGTGTGGTGGAGGATATAGCGTGAAGCTAAAAAAAAAAAAACACTTTATTACTTATGGATACGATTGAAATGGATACCCTGAGTGAATGTCGAACTCGTTTACAATCAAACATTTTCTACTGCGGAATGATGGTCACGAATAGTACCTACCTATAGGTATGATTTTGTTATAGCCGTCAACAATTACAGTCATTTGAACTCAATTTTACACGTTAGGTGCTAATGAAAATTGTTAAATACATTAAAGTATTACTAATTTACTCCTAATTGCATATTATTTGCTTAATGTATTTTAGTGATTTACATATGAATGCTACACACCTCTGTTTAATATTTAATGATTTAAGTTATAAGTTATAACCTAATTTGATGTTTTAGAGTTAAATATTATAATTTTAAGGGAGAACTTAGTGTAGGCAGAATCTAGTGTCAAGACATTCCGTTCTCAAGTTTTTGCCATTTTGCCATCCCATACATTGGATGTTGAGTGGCGGAAGTCCGGCTTTGGATATCGCTACATTTCCATATTTTATTTTCTCAGTAAAGGGGAGAAATGAATCATTTAAATATATTTATTCCTGCTAGTGGGAACCGAACCCACAAGCAGAAAAACATATTTTTCTTTTTTAAGTACAACTATTATGTTTAGAAAATGTATAAAAACTTGAACGCTTCGGTCTTGAACCCGCGCATATTGGACCTAAGCAAACGCTCTTACCGCCAAGACATATGTTCTATCTCTGCGTCGAAATTCTTATGAGCCCGAGGAAATGACACTTTAAAACGATAAAATTTTATTTTATTTTTTTAATTCAAAACTCGTCTTAAAAATAACAATAGCCATTTACAAACATACTACGAGTATAACAAAAAGTCAGACAAAATTAACCACGTGTAAGGAATTAATCTGACGACAATTTATGGCAAGTCAAAAAGAAAATCTGAAGCTGTCAACGCCTCCACGAAAATGTCTAGAAGCGTTTTCCTAAATTAATGGAGTCGTGACGTTCGCTGTCAATCATTTTGTGACGTGCGAACGCGCATGTAGGACATACGTTATATTATATTAGAGTTACTGTATTTTTACCTACGTCTTGAAAAAAAATAGTTTTATGCTTTTCCACGCATATCAGTGTAGATAGAGAGAACCTTCAGTTTTCGCGCGAAATCGTGACGTTGCGTATTAAGTGGCGGAACCTAATACAGCGCATTGTCTTTTGTATCAGAGTGTAGAAATGAAATTAATATAATCATTGAATGAGAATCGAATCCACTATCATTATCGTGATAGTCAGACCTTGTCCAACTGCTTCACGAAATTCAGAGTTATTATATAAAAGCCAGGGCCAGTCTAGGCGCAACGGCACAGAGTGTGCCTGTAAAGCGACTGGTTGTGGGTTCGATTCCCACTCTAGGAGTATTGAAATATTTAATATTTCAATTTTTTTAGGTCTGGTGTCGAAGAAAGCCGCGGTGTTAAGTTCCGCCACTTGCCTGCCATGCAATGCCTTCGAATTCGGCGGAAAGCGGCGGAGTGTCTTAACACTAGGTTCCCTCTGCCTACGCCGCTGTGTGCGGGATACAGCGTGAATCTATAAAAAAAATATAAAAGCCGTTTTAAGTTTTTTCCCGCATAGCAGATTAACAAAGAGAATCATGTGACAAAGAGATCATATGTTTTCAATTCTTATTTCGCTGGGTCGGGATGGAACCCACAACCAATCGTGTGTATAGTCAGTCGTTGTTCTAGTATTCTACAATGGCTTAAATTACACAATTTTTATATGAAGGTATTTTTTTAAGAAATTTTATTTATACATATATATTTATAACGTTTTAATTACACTAAGAAAACGTTTTACTTTAAATATGAATCTGCTGTAAGATTTAATCCGTAGACTGAATGTTTTATATTAGAGTAAAGAAAATTTAAAATGTTTTCATTAACTGAAATTAGAATTTTAATTAACTTTTACAAATATGTCTGTGAAATAGCAAACGATGTGAAAATACGTAGCACTTACTTACTTTTAAAATAAATTAATTCAGAATAAGTGAAGTTCATAAGATTTTAAAAGGTTAGCTAAATTCTAATAAAATTTCGTCTAGAGCCAATCAAAAGTAATAGCTGTGGCGACCATAATTTACAAAAAAAAAACGAAACAATGTAAAACGTTCCACATTTTTCTCCAATTCGATATACTCTAGCTATCAAGAACGGCAAATGGCGGACCTTATTCAATAGAGATATAATCTTTTCACTTTAATTTCGTTTAGTCCCTTGCCCAGGTACAGTTTGGTCGTCGAATTCAAACATGGACGCGAATCAGCCAACCAAACGTGACTTGTAGAAGGGATTTACTGCAAATTACTTTGGAAAACTTCGCTATAAAAAGTTCTTAAACTTTTTTTTTATGATTCTGATATGTTTTCAAGTTCAGAAAAAGTTTCTTTAAGAAATTAACCTAAGTGTTCAACATTTGAGTTTTAGTATTCGTGATTTTTATTGGAATTTACACGGTTTTCGGATTTTATGAGGACAGTCTTAATTCAAGAAAGTTTTGCTATTCGTACTTTCGCAGCCTTGTTGATTTTTGCTATTTAGTAGTGGCGTAGTGAATGACGGAACTTAAGTCAGTTTCTGACCAAGGGAACATTTAGAGAAAAAAACGAATTCCAGCGCAAAATACATGCGTTGAAACTCGTTTAAAATTAAGAAGAAAATAAACAAAACCACATAACGTAATTCAACGTCAATGTAATATTATATAAAAAAAAAACCTTTACACAGTTTTTTCAAATAATCTCACTGAACATATGGCTTTTTATATCTACAGATTATATGATATTTGTTTACAAAAAGCTTAAGAACCTCATATACCAGTTCTATTATCGTAAGGGCAAATGGAGAGAGCAAATTCTAAACATTTATCAGAGAACCTGTTCCGGGCAGATGGTCATTAATTCCGAGTCACCATTTATCTCAATGCCGAAGTAAACAATGAGAGGATATAAAAAAAGCCTATTGTACTGTCAAACATCACTTGTTTATATTTTATGAATATTAAAATATTGTTCTACAAAATATTATATTAGAGTAACTTTGAAACGTTTTTGGCATTATTTCGTATTTAGTTCTTTAATTTTTGTTATTACAAATCAAGGACAAACATCGGGTGAAATTCAGCATAGTTAAAATTTATAGGTAGAAGAAGTAGGAAAGTATTTTCATGATTGCATAATCATTTCATTTTCATAATCATTTATAATAAATTTATATCATTTCATAATCATTGATAATATATTTATTAATAAATGACATTCACGTCACTTCAACAATAGAGAAAAATCGTTTGTATTTATGGCCTATTGTAAAATGCTTGAAACATCCGCCTTGAAAAAATACTTCCGTTTTTGTATTTTCCCATCTCTTTCAAAAGAACGGAAAAAATAATTTAGAAATACAGTATTATACTCTTTTTTTTCTTTGGGCACTTAGTCTTTACCAAAATATAATCTGTATATAAAAAAATATCGCAATTTTATTATGTTCCTGTCAATATTCACTATGAAGTATGAATAGATTATAAAAATGTAATATTTCTTTCAATAAAACGTAATTCTCATCCCTTACAAAGCACTTAAAATGTTTACTCAGCCGATTTCCCATTTCACTGACGGAGCTGTCAGCGTCTGCTTCAATATAAAGGATGCTTCCTTTTTGAATATTCACTTGGTGTTTTTTTACATTTTAACATATATGTATGTATATTATTTTTTTTGTTAGTAATATTTACTATCGATTCTTATAATTATATACTTTTTACTGTTTTAATTAGATAACATGTGGTATAATTAGTTAATGATGTATTAAGAAAACAGATACGGATCAAAGAGAATCAAAAGAAATTAAAATACTTAAGCTTACCTTGGTCAGTTCAGATAGATACAGATATATGTACTTCAAAATGTACGTTACACAGTTACTTAGGCTTTTTTTATAGAATTTGGGATTCCTAATAACATAAAAAACTTTGATACACAAACCTCATTAATTTGTGTTTAAACGAGTATATTAGATGCAAATGGAACTGAGAGCATTTTAAATTCGCTCGAAATCATTTGTGTAACACGAGATGTTAATACTTGGCAGCTGTGCCGCATTTATTTATTAATTCAATGTATTTTTTTATATATTATCGTGTATATTATTAAATTTCTGGTCAATTTTTTTAGAAAAATTATATCTATGCAAATATAAAAATTTAACATTCATATATTTAAAAAAAAACGGGTATAAAACTTCCCTTTACATATTACGTATAATGAAGAAAAAAAAACATAGCACAGAAATAACAATTCAGAAAATGGTTTAACAATTTGGCTCTAATTTTTGAATGTTAGTCCGTTGGTAATCTAATTTATGGGTTGGTCAAACGACAAATCAGGCTTGTAACCATTATGCAAATAGCATTCAAAGCAAATAAATTTTATTCTACGCAAAAATAGCAACAGTAAACCTGTGTTCGAGTACTTTTTCATGCTTTCATCAAATATTTGTTTTGTTATATTTGTTTGTATACACGTACGTCTGTGTATTGACACCGTTGCGGCCAGCGTAGTGGAAAACATTGTTGAACGAATAACTTTTTACAGTGTGAAGAGTTGTTAGCTCAAATCTAACATTATTTCCGTTTTTTTAGTATAATTTAAAATCGAGTATTGACGAGAATATAAAATAGTTTGTTTTAGATTTACTCGCGGGCACTAGCATTATCGCTTGTCAAAAAAGCATAGACAAATACAAATTGTCTATTCAAATAAATAAAATTAGAGTGTCAGCTTGTAATGTTTAACAATCGCTACAGTTCGATTATTCGTATATATAACCGAAAAGACACTTTTTACCATTTTTATCTGTCTGTCTGGTTGTTAATAATTGTGACCAGTCGTGGCCCAGTGGCACAAGCGTGTGACTGTAAACGACTGGTTGTGGGTTCGATTCCCACTCGAGGAGTGGAAATTATATTTCCATTTTCTTCGCTCTGGTGTCGAGGTAAAGCGCGGCGTTAAGTTCCGCCACTTAACACGCAAGCCTCCGAATTTGGCGGAAAGTGGGGAACGGAGTGTCTTAACACTAGGTTCCCTCTGCCTACCCTGCTGTGTGCGGGATATAGCGTGAAGCTATTTTTTGGTTGTTCTGGTTAATCTTTTAAACGGGTGGACCGATTTTATAGGAACACTGGCAGATAGCTGATGTAAAAAGGAGTAACTTAGGTTACTTTTGTTAAAAAAATTTAACTCTTGTTAAATTCTACGCGTACAAAGTCATTGGCACAGATACTTTGAAATGTTTTTTTTTTTTTTATGGAATAAAGGAGGCAAACGAGCTGAAGGCCCACCTGGTGTTAAGTGGTTACCTTCGCCCATAGACATCCACAACATTCAAGTTATGGATGCGTTGCCAGCCTTGGGAATGTAGGTCAGAGGGAGGGAGGAAAAATGGGAATGGTGGGAATAGGGAGAGCTGGCTTACATGCCATCGAATAAGATATTTGGCGGTTCGTCTTTGACATGATAGTGGTAGCGAGCCAGTCGGAGAACGAATCTCCTACCACCAAACTACTGGGTTACCCGCCTTTTACGGGACGCTACCCAGCGGCGGGGGGGAATTGTATTCTTAACCCGTCCCCCCACGGGATAAGGACAATGTAACCTCATGCACGAAAATCGAACCCACAACCTTCACATGTACAGCTGGACACCCCTAACTAAGCCACGATACAAAAAATTGAAGATTATTTTTTTATTTTCCCACTGTATTCCGCACACAGTAAGGTAGGCAGAGGAAACTTAGTATTAAGACGCCCCGTTCCCCATTTTACGACGAATTCTGGAGGCATTGCATGTTAAGTGGCGGAACTTGACACAAAATATTAAATATTTCCGCTCCTCGAGGTGGAATCGAACCCACAACCAGTCGTTTTAGTCACGTTGTGTGCCACTGCGCTACAACTGACCTCAATGAAGAATAAATACTGAACATAAAAACATAACGTTAACAACACAGGGTAAATTGTTTAAAATATATCGCACTCTGTCTTCATTAGGATAAAACCTTTCTTAACGGAATACGCTTGTTTACCCTTGGGTTCGATACATGATACAAGGAACCAATATAGGGTCTAATCAATCAAGCTGGCAATCAGATCATTTATCAAAGTTCCACGAAGCTGCACTAGACATCGTAATGTGCAAATAAAAATTGTATTATATCATTAATTTGTAATGAATTGCTTTACTTTGTGTTATTATCATTAATTTTCTTATCATCCTACCATATGCCTGCACTGCCTTTCAACTTCACGCTTTTCCCATATAACGGGGTAGTCAGAGAGTACCCAGAGTTAAGACACTCCGTCCTTCAAATAGAGACATTGCGTGTTGAGAGGCGAAACTTAACGCCTCGCTTTGTCAATAGTATCAGAGTGAAGAAATTAAAATTTATATAATCATTCCCTCGAATAGGAATGGAAACCAATCGCGTTTACAGTCAGACGCTGTCCTACTGCGCCATGACGGCCCCTGTCATTAATATCCAATATATGAAATGATATATTGAATGTGATTTTCTTGATTAGCATAATAACAATTTATTAATATGTATTTTTTTTTTCATTTTTAGGTAAATAGAAGCAGACACTTTCAAAAAGGAGGTGGAAAGAATCTGGTATAAAATTACATCTTTCTTTTCACATATTTTTATAGCATTGTTTGTTGAATAGCAGATCCTAACGCCGCGCACATTATATGCTTTGAGTTTCGCTACTCAACACGTAAAGCCTTAATATCGGGCGGAAAGTGGGAAATAGAGTGTTATGACACTATCTCTTTGATACCCTGCTATGCGGGAAAAAGCGTTAATTTGCTATTTCATACCTTTTTTATTAAATTTACTTCATTTTCAATGTTATTTTATCTTAAATCTAGTAGAGGTTAGATCTTACCTTTGATATTGGGTTAGAGATAGGCCGGGATTAAGAGTGGCTTGTTGGATCAGGCTTTTGGTTGCGCGCGTGCCAAATGTCATTAGGATTGATTACGCTTTTCAGAATTCACAGTGGTCACGTGGAAATGCTTTTTTACTATTTTTATATGAAATATATATATTTTTTTGATTTAGTTCCTAATTTTTGAACGTTTTTTAAAAGTATTATTTACTAGTCGAAAAAAATATTTAAAGTTGTATAATAATTGTAAAACATTTATAAATAGCTATTTTCTTGTTCTATAATTATTCTTAAATCTTTGGGTATTATTGTGGCCAGTCGTGGTCCAGTGGTGGCCAGTCGTGGCCCAGTGGCACAAGAGTGTGACTGTAAACGACTGGTTGTGGGTTCGATTCCCACTCGAGGAGTGGAAATTATATTTCCATTTTCTTCGCTCTGGTGTCGAGGTAAAGCGCGGCGTTAAGTTCCGCCACTTAACACGCAAAGCCTCCGAATACGGCGGAAAGTGGGGAACGGAGTGTCTTAACACTAGGTTCCCTCTGCCTACCCTGCTGTGTGCGGGATATAGCGTGAAGCTATAATTATTCTTAAATCTTTGGGTAGCGGGAATTCGGAAAAATCTCTATTAAGAGATGCTAAAAAAATATGTTGTAACAAGCGTATAAGTTTTTGATTTTTTTTATCTTTGCCCTTCTTCTATAGCTCTTTAGGCAAAGCGGATCCTAGTATTAAAACAATCAGTTCTCTATTTTGCCAGAAGTTGTTACATTGCATGTTGAATGGCGGAACTCAACGCTGTGCTTAAACCTACCAAAACGAATACATAAAATTACTGTTCGTTCATTTTATCTATCAAAAGGAAAGAAAGTATGAAAACTTAAATTTATCTTCCAATGATTTTCATTTAAAATTTTAAGTACATAGAATTTGTAAACTTATACAAAAGTAATATATAACCTTTGTAATTCAAAAATAGATTGTTGTAAGGTATTTCGCAATTTCCCTTTTGCATATTATGAATGTAATTTTCAAAGTAACTGAAGGGAAACATGCTAAGTGACGTAACTCTGATTTATTGCTTAACCATAGTCTTATGTTCTTCATATTCGGTTGTCATATTATATTTTCTTTTGTACGGAGGAAAATTGAGAATTGGGGGTATTGAGGTAACTATTTTTTTATAGTAATAGTCAATGTTATTTTATAGTAATTTACAGAAACATATGACGATAGTAGAAAATAGCCTTTGGTTTTCTCTATTTGCCTGCAGAAATACTGCTAATTTTACAAATAGGGTCCGGTATATACAAAATATAGGTGGTTAGACAAGGGTCCTATGTCCAAGCATGTGGCCTTCGTAATAGACGCAAAGTGACCTTTCACTAATGTCGGAGAAGAAAATACAAAATGATAAAGTACTGTAATAATTTGTAAAGATATTCAAGTCTTTAGTAGCGTTACTGAAATGTAACAAATGTTTTTTTTTTTCACATAGGTATATTTTTTTAAAATAACTATTCATAATTTTAAAACGGTTACTAAATGATAAATGTTTTTTCTAAATCTTTAACTATTCATATGTTAAATATTTGCAACAATTATGTCGTAATTTATTAAAATGATCTATATTTAGAAGTATTTCAAAATTTGTAAGTTAGAGGAAAACACTTGAACAGCGAAAGCAAGTGTTAATATTTTGGGCAGCAAGTCCCACATACTGCTTCAAGCGAAGCTATGTGCTCAGTACGGCGAGTCCATAGATTTTTTTAGCTTCATGCTGTATCCCGCACACAGCAGTGTTAAGACACTCCGTTCCCTATTTACCGCTGAATTCCGGAGGCATTTAGTGTTAAGTGGCGGAACTTAACCCCCTGCTTTACCTTGACACCAGAGCAAAGAAAATGGAAATAATAAAGATTGCCACTCCTTGACTGGGAATCGAACCCACAACCAGTCGCACTACAGTCATACAGAATCTATAGATGGTTATATTTTTTCTATTCACCATAATACTCACAACAAAATGTAAGCAAATATGTAAAACTACTATATAAAATACAGTAAACACTTTGCCTACTAGACGTTTAAATTGAGTAAACTTTAACAAACAGACTAGTTTCGTAACAGCATAGAAGAAATTCAATTGGTTTCAAAGTTTCTCTCACAAACGTTTATGTAGGACGTTTCCAATCATGAGATGTAATCTTTTCACTTTAATTCCACTTTGCCCTTTGATAGTCTCGCAGTTGTTCGGACATAGAATCCGGAATAAAGGTACAAATCAGCCGACAATACGTGACTTGTGTAGGTGTTCTTTAATTCATTTTGACAAACTCTTGTATAAGGTTCTTTTATAAAAAAGGTAGGAATGTTTTTGTTGTGATATTAAAAGTGGGAGGTAACAATGGGCCAATAAATACATTTAGAGTGTTAATATATCTAACTATAATTGATTTGTATGTATTTATTTATTGACACCGTGGTAGTGGACAATGATACAGAGTTGGTCTGGAAACGTAATGAATGTGAGTTCGATTCCTATTCGGAGATTGATTATATATTATTTTCATTTCTTTGCTCTCGTATCTAAGAGAGAGCGCAGTGTGAGTTCCACCATTCAACTCGCAATGTTTTCCGATTTTGGAGGGAAAGTGGAGAACGGAGTGTCTTAATATTAGGTTCTCTCTGACTTCCTTGTTCCTGATGAAAAAACATGAATCTGCGTTTTTTTTCCTATTCATTTATGGCAACAGAACTATCAGTGACCGACCCGTGACAAAAATGACTCATTAGCTGAACTCGTATGTAATATATAGATATTTCATTGTAGGTTTTCACCGCGCTTTATCTTGCTCACCGGAAATGAACGGAACGGACGGAACGAAACGGAGAAATGGAAATAATTAAAATATAATCATTGACCCGAACGGAAGTCGAATCCCCAATCATCGCGTACACATTCGTGATGGCTACAATAAAATGTTCGATAGGTACATGAGTTATTATTATCATTTGGGAATAAAAAAATAAATAAAATAAATAATAGCTTAAAATTACTGTTAATTGGACGATGTAAAATTTTAGCTTTCATGTTTATCATGTGTATAGACAAGCCACTTCACCCGCATTGTGGGAGTCATTTTTCCATTCCAACCCTTTCTGGCTTTTGAGGGGCATTGAATTTTTCTTTTAATTTGCTAATCCGTATAATTTACGTATAATAGAGGTATAATCGTACCTTTTCGCCCTTTTATGTGCTGACTGGTGAACATCAAAGAACCCGCATGTATGGAAATAATATTGTTATTGTATTGTACAAATTATGTAATCTGATATTTATGTGAAAATAATGACATAATGTTATAAAAGCAGATGAACGTCTATCTGAATAAAACGTACGTTTTGTTATAAGCTAGCGACCGCTCGCGGCTTCGCCTCTGTAACTACAAAAGTTTTTATACATACTGTCATGCCTTATATCATCAACGCTTTAAGGGTAAATTTTTGAAAAAAGTAGCCTATGTTTGTGTCTTCAAATACTTTAAATCCGGAATTAATTAGCCGTGAAAGCTTACACACACAGATAGACATACTTTCACATTTGTAATAATATTATGGACGTTTATAATTATGTAATCTTTTAAGTTATTTGAAAAAAAAATACAAAATATATAATTTTAGTTTTTATTATGAAATTACGTTTTACATTCATTTCATATTGTAGATTGAAAATTATTAAGGATTCCAAAAACTAATTCATGAAAATTAGATTTTTTTACAAAAACTGATAAATGAAACATGCATTTATGAATGCAAAGAAAAAGCACTTATCTGTCAAAAAGTTATTTTAGCGTTCTTGTTCTCAAAATTTAATATTTACTTCAAAAACTTCAGTTATACAACGCGAAAGTTGTATAGCATTTCGACCAGATGTGGACACACCATTGCTTATTGCTTTTACCTATAAATTATGCAGGTTAGAGCTACGAGCGTTTGATATCCTTTAACATTCAGTAACCGTATCCAATACAAAAAATACTTTATTTTAACAATGTTCGTTTAAGTTAAGTTAAGTTTCGCCACTTAACACGCAATGGCTCCAGAATTCGGCGGAATGTGGAAGCGAAGTGTCTTAACACTGCCTACCCTGCTATGTGTGGGATACTTCTATAAAAAAATTTCATCTTCTAAGTGTGTGAATTATTTTTTAAAAATTAGAAATTATTTCGATGAGCAGAGATAATTTAATGATAAATCACTCCGCTCTTTACTATTAAGTATACATGATAGAAAATGACTGTATGGAATGCGATAGTAATCAGGTTAAATTATGCCCAGAAAAACACGTATATTAAAAATGTATTTTTCTTGTTTAGGTTCCGCCACTTAACCGTGTTTCTGTTATGGTGGAATGTGAAGAACGTAGCGACAATATATTGGGTTTATTTCTAAAGGAATTTATCGGTTTTTGTTTTATGTGAAATACTTCCGTTTTTATGCGTAATAACAACTTGAGTTCTATGTATTGAAATGAAAATGTAACGAAATGTTTTTAAACTCCTCGGTACACAAGGCTAAGAAAATATCAGTTTATGTTTTTTTTACAAAAAATACTAATATTATCTTATGTCCTCACTTAGCGAAATGATCATAATATAATTATTTCCATTTCTTCGCTCTGATTGACAAGACACACGGAGGTGGTAAGTTCCGCGTACGTAAGTTATAGAATTTGGCCTGAAATTTGAAGAACAGAATGATTTGACACTACCCTCACTCTGACTGACTGAAGCTGGGTAGCCACTCTGCTTTGCGGTAAAAAGCGAATACTGTAAACGTGATTGTATAGGTCGAAAGAAATAAATTTCAAACTCTACAAAGCAGTAGTAGCCCGAATATTTAACATTGAGGTTTTACTATCTAAAATGTTAGAAACTTGCGAAACTAAAAAAACAAGTAATCGTACATAATTTTAATACTATACAATATTTTAATTACATCTATATGTATTTACGAAATATTGCACTCACTCTTAAACATAAACAATAATTTTCTTGGACGTAGTAGCAAGCTTGGCGCTCATTTATCTATCAACTGACCCCTCTATTGTTGTTTCTAATAATATCCACCGTTGTGTATTATGGTTGTCTTTGTACTTTTACTGTGAGAGACCAGATATCTTAGAACTATATAACTGAAGTAGTAGTTTATTTCCTTAAATTAGATACTTAATATACGAGTACAAGCTCATAATACAATATTTTTAATATCTGTAAAGTTTTATTTAAACGCTTAGCATAGGATAAGAAAAACATTTTAAGGAATTATAATTATAAAAAAATGAACGTAGCGGGACTGGAATCCGCGTTTCGTGGAAGTCGTCCAAACGTCTAAACTACTACGCCATACGGTCTATAGTTACGTCGAAATTCTTATGCGCTTGTTAAACCTGCTTTTGTTCTAAAAATGAAGTTATCACCTTTTTTCTTTTATGATACCAGCCAGTGTGGTGAGTCGTACGTGGCTAAGTGGGACTCCGGAAAGGCAAAATAGTAACACCGCCGTTTACCCACTAAAACCGAACGATGCTCCTTCTCAAACGCCACTAGCCGAGGCTACGGGAACTATTTTTTTGCCGCTGGGAAATGCGTTTACGCAGACCATCCGTACGCAAAGCAGGCAGACCTGCCTTACGTACGGATGCTACTGTGGGACTCACCGGAGAGTACCACAACCGGAATTGCGAAACCAAAATGCGAAATTGCTAAGTCATAATTAATATTATTTGATAATATTAATTATGACTTGGTCTTCATTACTAATGATTAAACTCACGTTAAACCTGAATGCAGCACTATATACTCAATAGAAACCAATATTAAAGTAGTTTATATATGAAAATCTGCCGTTTCATATAAAACACGACCCCTTTGTAAATAACTTAGTTCCAAAAAGTTAAAAATTGTAAATTTGCAAACAGTTTTCGTTTTTTTTTATTAACAATACCACTGAAAACTACTGTTCTAGTACGAACATGTACGAACTTTCTGAAAATGAAAAATCAAACTACTATATTATTTTAAAGTTTTACCCTTTTATCCAAATAGACAACTCTTGTTTAGAAAAACCTCAGTGTCAAGACACTCCGTTCTCCACTTTCCGTCTGTGCGTAACTCAACGCCGCGCCCTATCCTGTTCACCAGAGCGGGAAAATTAAAATAAATAAATTATAATCGTTCCGTCTCGTAAGAATCGATCCCACGACTATTCGTCATTAGAGTTCGACTGTTTCAATGCATAATAACGTTTCCTTTTATAATTTTCAAGCAGATTTATCAGCCAGTGTTTCAATAGAAGCCTTTTATAATTGAATCGGTAATAACATCAAAGCGAGCAAATGAATGGCTTTCTTTTGAATGATTTCAGAAAATATGCCACATTGTTGTTTTGTACATTGTTAGAAATAATTTCTGATTAAAAATTATGATGAATATATCCTTATAAATAGAGATCTGTTATTTTGAACTTTGCTCTTATGATATATATATATTGAATTTAGAACTTTCAACTATTGCAACGATTCGCTTAAAACTATTTTTTTATAAAAAAATTGTTTCTTTTTTATTATAATATACAAGAAAACACGTAAAATTGCTTATTATTTATTATAATAAGCAAAAATAGACGTACATTGTTTGTAATCTCTGGAAAAATAGATAAATATCTATACGCATATAGTCATCCAGAAACTTGTGATGGTACATCACTTAGTTACTTACTTACTTAGCTTCACGCTGTATCCCTTGCGAGGTAGTCAGAGAAGACCCTGCATACTGCTTTTGCCTCGTCCACTGTCATCAACCTCTTCATACACGCCCTCCGAGGGGTCCTCATGCGAATTACGAGACCTTCCTCCAGTATCGTCGATACTGTGTTTTCGAAGGTCAGCCGAGGTCTTCCCCTGCCTCTCTTACCACTTGCTTGTGAGGTAAATTAAATTATTAAAGTATCCGGTAGGCACAATAGTTAGCGCTTGAATATCACTCGTCTGGGTATTCAAAAATACTTTTAACTTATCTGGTCAAATGAACTGCAAAGTACCTAGTACAACAATACATTAATTAAATACTCTTTATTGTACACCAGAGAAATATTTAAAACAATACAGATGGCGACCATACACATAATTATACATACTATATTAAAAGAGGATTAAAAACACCAGTTGAAATTCTTAAAGTGACAGATAATATTCTTTTAGCCTTTTCTTGTAAATGTACATTGTAAATTATAAAATAATAAATTTCATGTCCAATATAAAAAAGCAGCATCACGCTTTTTCCCGCATAGCAGGCAGTAAGAAAAGACCTGATAGAGTGTGTCAAGACACTCCGTTCTCCACTTTCTTTGAAATCTATTTTTAGCTAAACAAAGACACGTCACTACCAATTTTATATAAAAACAAAAAAAATCTAAACAAAATCTCTTAAAGCCAAAACATTTAAACTCACAATACTCGGTTTGTTTTATCAAATCTTCTCGAAAGAGGCATTTAAAGTACAGGGGAGCAGTGTATAACGCAATTTAATACTTATTCTGAAGGCAGTAAGAGCTTTAAAGCTCCTAATGAAGAGGCTTTCCCTAAAACGGGTGTTACATTCTATGGCGGGATGAAATACTCATTTCAACGCGAAAAAGCTAAGAGATTTTATTTTTTTAATAAAATATAAAGTTTGAGCGGAGGAAAAGTCGCGTTTTACACATTTAAATTACGTATGTAGGTGGCGTTTAGTTTGTAATCTCGTTTTTATATTATGGAGCTTCGTGGTTAGTTTTTGTGAGGGTCATTTAAATTTTATCTTCTAAATTTAAACTTCTTTTACGCGGTTATACGAGGTTATACCTATCTATGCGGATATAATAAGGAAGTAAAATTTGGAAGGGGCCATCTTCGGAAATACTTAAGGGATCATGAAATATCTTTTACAATTACAAATCTACACTATTCATGAGTGCTATAGGCTATATTTTAATATAATTAAACAGAAAGTTCAGGGAATCCTAAAAGGGCTAGAATAGCGAATAAAAGCCGTAGATCACGCGAGCAAAGTTGCGAATGGGTCGCTAGTTGTTTTTAAAGTAAAAATATGTGATACTTTTTCAGCTTCACGCAGTATAGAGTAGACAGTCAGAACCTAATGTCAACAGTGACTTATCCATTTTACACTTTCCGCCTGAATGCAAGACATTGCGTGTTGACGCTGTATACAAATTGACATTTGTGACAAATGAACGCTGCACTTTGTCTTGTGATCATTGCAAAAATAAAATAATTAAAATGTTATCATTTTCTGGGCTGGAATAAATCCATAACCATCTCGAAAATACAGCCAGACGCTTGACGCTCGTACTGTGCTACGGTAAAGATATTTTTTTTTACTGCGCTACGGTCAATGTCAGTATTTACATTTTTAAATTTAACAAAGTATTTTTAAAGCTGATTCGATTATTTTTTTATTAATATAATTAAAGAGATAAACTGAGCTTTTGTGTATTAAAATCATAATGACAATAAGTAAGATATAAATGTATAAATAACCTTTGTGTTAACTACATAAGTGCTTTCAGAATAAATAAATTATTTCCTAAAATAAAACATAAATTATGCCATATAAAGATAAACGTTTACAATTTACGAAACCTAACAGTTCATTGTTATTTATCTGAGTTGCGAATAGATTGACAATATTTTCTTCCCAATTGTTTCCAATACTTTAACATTAAATATATTTATTACACTCTTTTACCTACAAAATGTATTTTCCTTTTGCAAATAACAAAAGAATATTTTTATATTATTCTTTGTCAGAATTACAATATCATTTATGAAAGAAACGATATGAAACATAATCTACCGTCCAATTTATATAGATAAAGCCTAATCAACCATAACAAAACCTTTTCGCAATACGTGAATTTGCTCTTAGACCCTATCACTATCTACTAGAAGTATAGTATAGTATAGTATACAATGTACAATCGTATACATTGTAGTCTATAGCGCTCAGCGTCCATGAATTCCATTTTATTGAAACGTCCTCATAAAATTGCGTGTCAAATGGTCCAAAGAATACGAAGGGTCTGTGTTGAACTTTTTCGTTTTTTTCCTTCCGAACCGTACTTATCCGATCTAACGTTTCAAATGGATTTTATTTCGTTCGAATGCGTATTCCTTCGCATTGATGGTTGTTATTACTACTACCTTTTTATAAATGTTGTACACATATAAACAATTATTAGTGAATGTAAGGCAGCAGATGTTTTATTCAGTTGAATTAAGTAACTTGATAGGCGGATTAATGGTGGCCATGTATGGGGTACCTCAATGTTGTCATGTATTATTAACTTTTTATTTAAACTTTTTAATCTTATTTTCAACTTATAGATATTTTCAATGGTTTTAAAACAATTTTGGGAATAGTGTTTATTTTAAAAAAGTCAGATTTTTGAAGCGTTCGGAATATACATTCCAATTTTTGGGACCTACTGGGTTTTATGCAGAACAAGTCAAAAGTTTGGTTGCTATAACTTTTGAAGCATACAGCCAACTACCAAAAACTATTTTTTTACAAAAAATAATACATTGCTTAATATAGCCCTGGATTCGATTCCCACAGGAGGAAATGCTTATATTTAATCTCACTCAAACTGCAATGTCTCTGATTCATAGCGGTGGAAAGTAAAGGATGGAGGGTCGAGACACTACATTTTATCTGCGTAACTCATTATAGTTTCCAGGGGTGTAGCGATAAAAGAAACTTGTGACCAATTAACCGTTGAGATAATCTTTAATTTATGTACATGCCCAGTGTATTGAAATCATATATTTTTTGTAACTTAGCGTGCATTCGTCAGAGGACATCAATTTAATTTTTTACATGTCGAGGAGGTGTTATAATACAGTAAAATGTAAGTTTTTAGGATCACAGCTCTATTATTGCAGCCATCATATGAAGATACAAAAGCAGTTATAGTACTTCATCTGATAAACTTATTGCAGTAGTACTACAGCAGTAGTAATTAAAGCTATGCACTAATGTGAAAAGACACCGTTAAAGCAGAAAATATACGTTTCCTTAGCTACGTGTATGTCACTTTATATCTAAACATAATAAACAAACATGCAATTATGTCTGTAGTGTTTATTTTGTTAATATAATATGTCTAATGAACTATTATGATATGCACAAAATTTGTAGACTTCTCCATATGAATGTCTGTCTGTCTGTCTCTCTGTTAAGTTTTCACAGCTAATCTACCGATAGATCTCAATTTAGATAAAATTCTAAATGAAAATAGTTGAAAAACTAAAGTCCAAGCTATTTTGTTTTCCTCCTTCCTTCAAATCAGCTCCTAAAAGTTTGAAATATCGGATGAAAATTCATATGAAAGTTTGTTAGTTACCTAGGCGAACGTCGAGCAGTCGCTAGTTATGAATAAGGGGAAAAAATATATATTTAGGCATAGCTCAATAATCTCTTAATTATTTTACCCCAGTACGGAAAAGGACGTTTACGATTTCGCCTGTTTGTGTATTTACGTTTCCCTCTTAACTTAATAACTACTAGACCGTATTAGATAAACACTAAATCATTGGATACTCCTTAATGTTCCACGTTTCGTTGACTTTATATAACATATAGAAACGTGATTACGTAACACATACTGTTTTTATTTAATTTGAAATACCTGTCCGTATCCATTTCAACACAGAAATACATTATTTTTGTCTAGACACGTAGAAGCAATTTGATATGTCAACCTTTATGGAAATTGGGCTTTTTTAACTTTTAATAAAAAATCATATATTTTAATGTAGAACATATGGCTAAACGGTTGTAGGGCTTAGACGGGTTTGAGTCCTGTTGGGTAGAGTCAATTTTTTACACATTTTTTTTAAAAAAAGTCTACAAATTGTAATATTTAAGCAGTAAATTTAATATTACACCACTTACAGCTATTTTTAAGTATATAATTGAAAAATTTACTAAAAAAACTTAATATCTAAACTAAACTTAGGAAAAAAATATACTTAATAACAATATTTACAAAGATATTGTTTATCAAAAGTCCTTTGAAATACGAACGAGTCAGTTAATTCCCGACAAAACAGAATAATGACCATCAGATTCTCTTTAATAAGACTGAAGGGATTTTCCCCCTGATTTTATGGCCGTCCGAGTAAACGCTCGTTTAGATGTAACGAGGACTATTTACAGATCTCATCATTGCTGATCTAATTTTGTTTTACATTTTTGTATTGCTTTTTTTTATTGTTTATCATATATATTTTTTGTGGAATTACTTTTGTGCGGTTGAGTTAAGTCAATGTCAGAAATTTGTAAATGATTTGTGTTAATTTTAGAATATATGAAGATTCTAATATACTGCGTTCTCTAGTATACATATTATAATGTATTTATTAATATTCTAATTTATTTTTTGTATTTAAACATAAAATCTATTATATAACAAAAATACTGTGTCCGGCTTTTTGTTGTATTAGAATAATTTTTAAACATTTACAACATAATAACACAATATAACAGTAATAAATTAATCACTTTAGCTCTTCTTTACTGAATATTGTTCAACCGAGAGGGAATCAAATCCACTACCAACCACCTTTACAATCTCACCTAATGAAATTTTAAATTTACCTGGTGAAATTTTAAATTTTCTTAACTAATTGTTCTCTCCTCATTTAATACACGCTTCAAATTATCAAAGTTAAGCACTTCTAGTTGTGAATACGCCTGCAACTCAGTTCCCTGAAGACTATTTAGCTGTGTAATTATTTTACTTCATAATTTGACATCGTAATATTTGAAGTTGTCACGCGTGCCAGCTTTAAAAAGGGTTGAAATATAATATTTATGGTTCAGATTAATTTATTTACTGTTTTTACTGTGATACAAGTAAAGTAACTTATATTTTTCAAACTGATTTTTTATCTTTTCATTTTCCGTGTTTCAGAAAATATTATATACAACAACAACAACATTTTTTTTGATCAATTTTTTGAACAATTTTAGTTAACCCACACCTCTTGGAATGGTCCAAATGCTGTGACCGCTAAGTAATATAGAACCCATGTTCTACATCCTATCCAAATTTTTATACGGTTACTAGCGGCCCGCTCGCGGCTTCGCCACAACGTAACTAAACGTAACTGTTTCTGTACATTGCGACCCTCGGGGGTGAATTTTTAAAAAATATAAATTTGTCTATGTTGTAGTCTATGTTTGACCTTTGATTATCAACTATATTTATTCCAAAGTTCATGACAATCGGTCAAGCGGCTTAGTTTTTTAATATAAACTTGCATCCCCTATTTTAATCTTTTAGTGGTTAATTTCTAAAAAAATAAATAGCCTATGTTATTCACTATTTTCATTCTAAATTTCATCCAATTCGGACCGGCGGTTTAGATTTTCATATAAACTTTCATCCCCTATTTTAACCCTTAAGAGGTGGATTTTTTAAAAAATAAGTAGGCTATGTTTGACCCTGGGTATTGAACTACTTTCATCCTAAATTTCATCCATATCGGACCGGTATATTAGCCGTGAAAGAGTGACAGACAAACACACAGACTTTCGCATTTATAATAAAAGTATGGATTACAGCTTATTTTTGTTCGTACCATCTCTGTAGAGAGATAAGCAGGCACTATATTTGTACACTACTATATAGATACTATATTTTTGTTAACCATCCGAGTAATGTTATTACGATTTGGGTAAATATGTACATTGTACATTATATAAACCAAACATTTTCCTGGTCTCAGAGCTCCAATATTTGTGTGTTTCCAAGCCTGAAATGTGTCGATATATATTTGTTTGCCCTTTTATTCGGGATAGTATTGCATTATAATTATATTGAGAAGATTCAATATATTTGATAGTAGGTAAGTTGATCTATGTAAAAAAAACCTCTTCACTCTTTTTTTCGCATAGCAGGTTATGCTGATAGAGCCTAGTGTCTCTACACTCCGTTCTCCACTTTCTGCCTGAAATTAAAACATTTTGTGTTATGCGGTCGAACTGAACGCCGCGGCTTGTCTTGGATACTAGAGGGGTGAAATTAAAGTAATATATTGTTAGCAGTCTTCTCCCAACCAAAAGTATGTACCATAACTTTCGCCTTTATAAAAGGCGAGGAAATTGCAGCAGCGGCCCATTACGCCGTTGTCGCTCGAGTTGTCAACAGTTGTTACAATCATTTCAATTACATATCGTCATAATAGTTGTAAAGCCATTAACTTTGTAAAATTATACGTTTAATCGGCTGTGTGTTCTTTTATTTAAGAATATACTCATTCCGCGTGTGAGAATCAAACCTGCAATCATCGCGCTTACAGTTAACATTCGCCGTCCAAGTAGGTCACGCGGTCTTCTAGTTTTAAAACCATTTTAATTCGTATTTTCATCGCAATAAAATTAGTATGAATTGGGAATCAAAAAATTCAATAGAAATTTTTATTTTACTAATGGCTTCGATAGAGCACTAAGAAAAGAGATAAAACCAATCGTAGAACTTAGTTGGTTATAGATCACTTGGGAAATCGTAAATGGGACAATCTACTTTTAAAGTACTCTTTTTGTGTGGGCTTGAAATAAAAAATAAAAAAGAACCTAAACTATGAATTAATGTTTTTTTTTTCATTTCGTATATACATATAATATGGAGTAAGGTCGAGAGGAGATGCTACCTGATCATTATTTTATTAACAACTTTTTATATACTTTGTATTCTTTTACAGCAACGTAAGGAAGGAATATCAAATACGTAAAATATAACTAATTTGCCTAGTGACAATGTACCTACTGAGTTTACTAAAATGTCTATATGCATTTTTAACAGATTATTTTAATCGTTTACACTCAAAGGGACCAAAGGTATCTGAAAAGTAGTTTGATTCAAATATGGTTAATATTTACTGTGTAGCCTACAGTGGGAATATAAAATAAAAAAAAAAAGATAATAAAAGGAATAGTTAAAGAAAATATAAGGCTTTTTTAATATGCTTACCTCTAAGAGTGACAATACTGATATTATTATGTTAATTGATTTGCAACTGCTTGTAATAAATAGTTTACAAGTATAAAGTTAATTTCGTTCTACATTTTTTTTAGCTTCACGCTGTATCCCACACAAGGCAGGGTAGACAGAGGGAACCTAGTGTTATGACACTCCGATCCTCACTTTTGGCATTGCGTGTTAAGTGACGGAACTTAACGCCGCGCTTTGCCAGATACCAGAGCGAAGAAAATGACAATATTAAATATTTCCACTCCTCGAGTGGGAATCGAAATTTGTTTTGTTCTAGAATTTGTTTTCTAATAATATTATATCTTTTCTATCCGCCATTCAACACATTATTAACTCGATTTCGGGCGCAAAGTGGAGAATGGAGTGTCTTGACACCAGATTCTCTATGACTATCCTGCTATGCGGAAATAGTGTGAAGCCCAAAGAAAATATCTAAGATGTTTCCTATTGTAAGCATCTAATTATGTTCGGCAACAGACATTCAATTAATTAGAAGGAGGGCCAGATTATTAAAACTACGAACTGCTACGTCATTCATTCTTGCTAACAAAGACTTTGTTGTGCTCTATAGAAATTTCCAACTTCAATGAAATAGCTATCAAAACGAAACACAGAGTTGTTTCTGTTACTTGTTGATTTGTAAACTTTAATTTAGTTTATTAGTAATAGAATTCTTGGAGTTGTTTAAAGTTATATTGGAAGGAAGAACTTTTATTTCTTGTTATTTTTAGTTGAATTTATTTTAATTGATCGTGATGGACTTATCTATTTGGTATGGGATGAATTTTTATCGTTGCAATATATATTTATTTTAACTTCGTATGTGTGAACTTAATAACTCGTCTCGCTTTTATAACAATAATAACTGATAAATTCTGTAAAAAGCGACATTACCTTATTTCTTATGGTTAAGCTTCATTATGTTTCTACATTAGATAAATAAATATCCATACTATAATAAAACATGAAAAACACAATATTTTGACAAGGAATATCTTAGAAAGTACTAGACGAATTTGGATGTGACCTTTTGGGTTGTATAGCTTTTAAGCTCAGGCAGGAGTTAGGCTATAATTGACTTTAGAATACGTGATACACTCGTAGAACCATAATAGACCAGCCATAGTATACATAAGGAAATGATACCTTAACGAAAATTGTTCAGCGTAATGGGTTTTTAGTGGGCATTATAACAATGAAAACGAAGTTGCGGGCAGCCGCTAGTCTATATATTAGCATTTCTTGCAACGCAATTTAGACCCTTTTCTTGCCATCCGATTTGCTTTGATTCGATGACAATAGAATATTTTCTTTGCGTGGGCTTAATGCTTTTGCAAGGACGACCACGACAACGAGGAAGTTCCTTTAGTTAATTTCTAAACTACTCTTTTTATTATTTTTTGTATATTATATATTGCGTGCGGTTGCGGATATATGTGCCTCTTTCTATTTGCCTTCAGCATCGAGCGCCAAGACCCTTGAAGGTCTGCCAAAGACTTGCAACTCCGATTTTTTTATTTGGTTTACCAATAATTAAACAAGCACAATATGAAAAACTTAAAACTATGTATACAATCATGTTTAAGGCAAACACTACATGCTAAAAAATAATTGATCTGAGCAAAGCGAAGCACTTACTGGTCAAAAGTGTGTTTCGTTGTGGTTTAACTCTTCCTGGGCTATTTGTAGTAGACCTCTGAAATTTGGCAGGGATATCGAGCACAGTGCCTTGTGTGCTGTGAAGTTTTTTGGTATAAGTAAATCATTCATTTATTTACTAATTTAATACATTTCGTCAGGTATTTCATAAGCAACCTATATGAAATAATTAGTGTAAAAATATTTTACCAATGAATCACGAACTCCATCCCGGTTTCTTGTACCAGAGCGAGGACAAATAAAATTTAAATAAAATCATTCCCTCAAGAAGCATTTGAACCCACGACCAATCGCGTTTCCATCAGACACTATCCTACTGATGATCAGAGGATAATTATATCATTGTATTTTCAATTATTTAACTTTTCTGGCACAAAGATGGAAATGTAGTATGAAAATGAATTTCATTATGACAACAAAAGAACGTGGCACGGTCAGTTGACAGATAAACGATCTGTCTGTCGCGATACAACTGTACAGTGCATGATAGGATGCCAGAATAAAAGGAGATTCGCAGATGCTAGCTTTTATTGTTTGCATTTTGTTCTTATTTCTTATACTAATTCTATATTTTCATTTATTTAGTAAAACTTACTGTTTTGTTAGATTTAGTACAAAATAGCTATAAAAATATGAAAATTATAATACTAACTGTAAACGCGATGGTTATAGGTTCGATCCTCACTCAGAACATTGAAAATATATTTATTTCATTTTTCAGCGTGAAGTTACGCCACTTAACACGGCATGACTTGATTTTGGGTAGAAAGTGAAAAGTCTTGACTAGGTTGTCTCTGACTATCTTCTGACGGAGGAGGCGTCCCTAAGGGGCCTTATAAAATTAATAAAATTGCACTTCTATAATATTTCTAAAGCTTAAAAATATATACATACAACAGAGTAGTGATTAAAATAATAATATTGAATGTAATTTAACAAAGCCATTTTAATATTATTTATAGTGTTTATTCGCTTTAAATGAAACAGTTTTATCAATTAACTTGATTGCCTCAAAATAATTTATGCCAATTATGAGCCAATTATACTCATAATTGTACACAGATTCTGCGATCTTTTCTTCACTTTTCACCTTTTAATAGTTATTTCATGAGTAGCGAAAACAAACGTCGTCGAGTGAAGGCACTCTAAACAATTTTAGGTACATTTTGATTCTGAAGATTTTGTTGAAGCGTAAAATACGTGTGGATACGTTACTTTATACAATTTGTGAAATCAAGTAGTATTTTATATAACACTAGCGGCCCGCTCGCAGCTTTGCCGCCTGCACTACATAACTACTTCGTTATATTGCAACACTCGGGGTCGGTTTTTGAAAAATAAAGTAATGTTGCCAAAACTCATTATGATTGGTCAAGCGGTTTAGATTTTTCATATAAACTTTCATCCCCTATTTCAACCTTTTAGCGGTTGATTTTTGAAAAAATAAGTAGCCTATGTTAGACGCAGTAACTTTTACTACTTTCATTCTAAATTTCATCCAAATCGGACCGGTAGATTAACCGTGAAAGCATGACAGACAAACACACAGACTTTCGCATTTATAATATAAGTATGGATTTATTTTATTAATTACATTTATATCTAATGCATTCATATTAACTTTCTGCATTCTTTTTCTACATTAATTGATTTTTTTTTTTCAAAGTTATACCTTTCCGTCTGTATTATTTTTGTATAAGTATATAACGTATATATAATCATACTCAATATTAGTGCATCAAGTTGAGAATGAAGTGATATTTTACAATATTCTCTTTACCACATACAAAATTCAAAACTTGTCAAGATAAAAATAATTTTAGCAGTCAAAAACTATTTATACTTTTTATGCTAATTTAGGCAGTCATTTCATTTACAGCCAATACTATTAACTTTCAGCTCTAATCTTTTAAATAAGTATAGATAACGTTCTCGTACATCGCATCGCATGTTTGTGGCTGGCTTAATAAAACAGGCGATTTCAGATAAAAGCTCGTAGCGTCTTATGTATCTAATCCGCTTAACTCCCACTGAAAGAAGATAATGGTCGTAACAGTATGTTTTTCTATTATAACTTCTATATTTTTGCGGAAAAGTTGGTATAATGTATGTATATATATATAATTGAACTGTAGTCGTTAATTGTATTCAATAATAACTGTGGATTATCTTCTTTTTTAAATTGTCTTTTTTGTTTTTTAAATTAAGTGAAAAGTTGAAGACAGCCGAACGCTTTTTTGCACTTATCAGGTTAATCGGAAAGGATTCAGTGTCAAGACACTCCTATATACCCTAGCTCTCCTCCTAGACACTCCTATATCTAGATATATATCTGGTAACCGCCTAAAATCGAGGCATTACGTGTGGAGTGATGGGACTCAACTTAACAAGTATAGAATCATTTTCCTGGCCGGGAATCTAATCTACAACCACCGTGATTCTTGTCAGACGCAATCGTACTGCGCCATAATGGTCTTGAAGTGAAGATTATATTAAGGACATTTTTTTGTTAATTAATAATTATTATTTTTGTTGTTACATTGCCATTTAAGTGTAGGACTCCTTAGCATTCGCATTAAAGCTCGTCTCTCTATTCAAGCTCCTCTTTCAATCTAATCAAATTTGAAAAAATCCTACTAACGCCCTTTTCAAAATACGTGCTAGAAATGAACTGATAACAGTTCTAGACAGGCCGAGGTTTTTTAATAGTAGATTATAGAGATTTCACTGTTTTATTTCTTGCGCCTACTTTAAAAAAGACTGCATATATATTCCTGGTCAGTTCGTTTTTGAATATTTTGTTTCCTACGGCCCTATAAATCCTTCTACCAATATTACGTGTTTTAGATTACTAAAAGAAACGGAAATCCCAAGATATTGAAAATCTCAAGTATTTTGTACCGTTCTCATACGTATCCATCATTAGAGTCTAATTAGGAGCTTTTGTGTGTATTTTAAGGCGAGCCTTCTCCCACTAATCGTTTATTGTTTGTTATATTGCTATGCGCTCTTGCCACTAAAAGACTTTATATAAAAGAAATAATAAAAAACCAACAAGAAATATTCGTGAGGCAAAATTATGAATCGCGTGTCGACACGTAGCCACGATAACTGGTGCTTAACTCGCTTTGAAGTTATGTCTTCGTACTAAGATGTATGATCTCGTTCTCTTGAAACGTTATTTATAGCTGTATTATGTACCTACTCCTACAGGTTAACTCACTTAGCGTTTACTTTTATTTAATATTTGAATAATTTTGATGAATATTTTTCGGAAAATATATAAAAATTTTGACGCAGCGGGATTCGAACCCGCGCCTTTTCGTAGTCGCAAAAGTGCTCTGATTGCTAAGTTATGCGTGTTATATTCGGCTGCGTCGAAATTTTTATATGGTTATTACTTAGGCTTATTTCATCTCTGTAGATTTGTGTGGATTGTGGATTTTCTCTGTGAATTTTATAAATGTTTTTTATTGTTATTTTATCAATTATTTTAATAATATTCGTTCGGCATGAGATAATGCTATTTATTAAATATTTAAGATTTTAAAAGTATTATTCACAAAAACATAGCAAAGACCTACAGATATAATCAACGATAAATCGGATAACAATAGAGAGACAGATAATAGACATAAATCTGAAAAATATAATATTCATATAATACGGATTTAGTATAAAAATATAGTAAACTATAGTTGAAACTAAAAATCCTAAATATGAAACAATACAAATGCATAAAAATATTTTGCACAGTCGCATACCATAAGCGTTTAAGCTCAACCATTCTCTATGAAAAAGTGGCTTAACAATAAAGCGCATCGGCTATGAATATTTTTAAAATGCTCAACGTTTACTAAAATACCTCACAATCGTCGTGCGGTTTTTTTTTATCAAAAAAGAAACCTTTTTTCGACAATCACAAAAATAATGCAAAATTAAATGAAAAAAATTATAACATGTTCGTCAACATTAATTATCATTATTTTTTTAGTTTCACGCTGTATTCCGCACACAGCAGGGAAGGCAAAGAGAGGATTAAGATACTTCGTCCCCTAGTTTCCACGGACTGGTGGAACTTAACACCGCACTTTACCTTGACACCAGAGCGAAGAAAATGGCAATATTAAATATTCCACTCCTCGAGTGGAAATCGAACTCACAACCAGTCGTATTTACAGTCACGTATCGTGCCCTTGCGACACGACTGGCCTCAATATTAATTATAATTGTAATAGCTGTTAATATTTGATACGAAAAAAGATATTAAAATGTTTTTTTTTTATGAACAAATTTATTTATCATTTACCTATTTGTGACTAAAAATATATAAAGTCTTTATATGCTATGTCAATAAAAAAATAATATATATTGCAAGGAAATAACTTATCTTTCAATTAGAATAGAAATATTGTAGTAAGCTCTAGACGCGTATCGAACGACGAAATTCCTTAACATTAGGAGCTCACCGCCACTGCCTTGAAGTATAGCCTTATTATACCCATTAATTCTCCTCTCTATTTTTGTAGTTACCATTTACGAAGCATTTTAGCAATATGACATGAAAAAAACTCATATATTTTTTTATATAATTTGTTTATTCGCATATATTACTACAAACAATGATGAGTAAAATCAAATCATAATAAGTCGACATGCAAAATGTATGATATTTCTTATGATTGTGCTTCACATTACGCGTGATAAACGACTGTCATTACCCAAATATATTCGGAGAAACTTTTCAAATCGTGGCAAGGCAAAGGAAATGAAATATCGCCAAGTTTTATGTAATCAACCTGAAGAGTTGTATGAAAGTTAAGCTTATAGAATATTTTTTTCTTTTTATTGATCGAAACTATTTTTTATTTGTAATATTTTAACGGCATGAAGCTGTTTAAATATTTTAACAATACTTATACTATAATACTTGAATCCTTTTCTCACATATAAGTCTAGTTTCATGACACTCCATTCTACATTCTCCTGAAATCGAGACTGCGTGATAAGTGGCGTACTTTAACGCCGCGTTTTGTCTTAAGCAGCAGAGAGAAGCCATGAAAATATTAAACATATAATCATTCCTCCAGGTGGGAACCAAATCCACTACCATCACGTTTACAACCAGACGTTGCCTACTACAGTTTAAAAACATACATAACGATACGTAAAATCTAGTAAGTTGATATAATATGCATTAAAATAGTATTATTTCATTAGTATAAAAACGTAAAAAGGGATACAATAATTCTATTTTAGTACAATAATCCCAGCAGAGTGGTTCCATTAATCTTCTTTATTTTCATATAATATACTTAAGACACAACGTGTGCATTTTGAACACTTGGCTATTCCTAGATTTTAAAATTTATTTGAACAGATCTCTATTAAGTATACGTCTGTATAATAAAGCGCGGCGATAGACTTGCTGTGCATGTTGAACGGTAAAACTTAACACCGAGCTTACCAACAATGAAAATGAAAATAATTTAACATGATTGTTGTGTTACGTTAATAATTTAACATATTATAATTATTATGTCCACGAATAAAAATGTTGCTTAACATATAATTATTATGTTGTATTCTTTAGTCTCATTTTCATTAATAATACAATAATTCAATACTACAATACAACTACAACATAGTTCGAATGAAAATTACAATATAATTTGATTGCTAACAATAAGTATTTCGAGCAAACATATCATAGTTTCATCCATTACTGAATTGATATAGGAACGTTATTACACCAATAGCTGGTTGATTACACATTTATACTGCTTATTACCCGTGACTTCGTCTTGAAAAAAACAATGAAATTAAAAAAAAAGAATTGCAGAATAGACAGAGAGAACCTAGTGCCGAAACACTCTGTTCTGATTTTTTATAGTGGTAGTTCAATACCGTATCATATGTTAGATACCAAAGCGGAGCAATTAAAATGTTTAAATATCCCAAAGATTTGGAATCAAACCCAACACCATCGTTTTCAGTCACATACGGTCACTCAATAAATCAAGAGGATTATATGTATAAATACAAATGGCTTTTTGGTATTAGATTATGTTACGGTGATATGCATATTATGGTTATTTGTTTGATAATAACTTATTCTACGGGCACATTTATTTTCTATTGCTTCATTAATATTTTTTAATTTAAATATAATATTTTTGTCTTATAGTAAGTTAGTCAGCGAGACACAAATATCAATTCCGTTCGTATTGATCGTACGAACTACCCGTTCGTAGGGTTTTTTGGAAAGGACTAGGAAAGGAAAGGCAGAAGGAAATATTTGATATTTCCAATATTCGCTCTGGTGTCAAGGCCAAGCGCGGCGTTAAGTTCCGCCACTTAACACGCAATGACTTCTGAAATCGGGCGAAAGTGGGGAACGGAGTGTCTTGACACTAGGTTCCCTCTGCCTACCCTGCTGTGTGCGGGATCTGTATCCCGTGTATTTTTTATTTTATTCACCTTGTAGTGAAGCTAATAAAAAATATTAGTAAATAAAAACACACACATAAATTTATCAATACATACAAATGTATACATGGATACATATGTATATATTTTAATTTCTTAACTAAAAATGGCTCAGTGTTGAGTTACGCATATACGCATATACCAGTATACAATACAAAAGTGAAAATCGTTAGAGATAATAAACAAATTCATAGAAGGAGAAATATATTCCCACGCATTCTATTTTGAAATGCTACACAAATATTGGATTTTATATAACTTCAGAGCACGTATTGTCATCGGATCCGGACACGTGTGCAAATATTCAAACGACGGCGTGAAGTAGGTCAAAATGATTCAAGATTGATTGATAGATAGATAGACAAGTAGCTTCATGTTTTTTTTTTATGGAATAAAGGAGGTAAACGAGCTGAAGGCCTACCTGGTGTTAAGTGGTTACCTTCGCCCATAGACATCCACAACATTCAAGTTATGGATGCGTTGCCAGCCTTGGGAATGTAGGACAGAAGGAGGGAGGAAGGATGGGAATGGTGGTAATAGGGAGAGCTGGCTTACATGCCATCGAACCGGAACACATCATAAGATATTTGGCGGTTCGTCTTTGACATGATAGTGGTCGCGAGCCAGTCGGAGAACGAATCTCCTACCACCAAACTACTGGGTTACCCGCCTTTTACGAGACGCTACCCAGCGGCGGGGGGGAATTGTATTTTTAACCCGTCCCCCCACAGCAGTGAGTCCCCTCACGGGAGTTTTTATCTTTTATTTGCTTGACTTCCGTATAGTAGTGTAGTCAGAGAGGTCGCCAGTGTCAAGATACTCCGGTCTCCAGAAATTGAGACATTTCGTGTTATGTAGCAGAACTCAGCGCCGCGATTCGTCTTAGACAAAAGCTAAGGAATAAAAATAATATATAATTACCGCGAGTGGCAATCAAACCTACGATCATCGCATTTGCAGTCAGACGCCGCTCGCCGTCCCACTACACCATGATGGCCCTTATAGTATACGTAGATAGGTAAATCTATTAATTAATTTATTATTTTACTTCTTTACCGATTTAATATTACGTCACATGTCACTCATCTATATAGAACAACGACGTAATTACAACATTGGCTATTTAATTTAGTATTATTTTAGTAGTTTTCTAGAGATTACTTACAAAGTTATTACAGAATATGTTTTTATAGTAAAGTATATACTTTTAATATGAAACAAACCAACCGAGGCCTTCGTGGCGCTATGGGAATGCGGGTTGTGGGTTGATACTCAGTCAGGGGGAATGAAAATATAAAAATTTTCACTTCTTTGCTCTGATACCTAAGACAAAGCGTATCGTTGAGCTCCACCACTCAATATGTAATGTCTTGATTTCAGACGAAAAGTGGAGAACGGAGTGTCCTAACACTAAATTCTCTCTGAGTACCCTGCTATGAGGGAAAAAGCGTGACGATAAAAAAATATAACAATTCACTTAAACGAGAAAAACAGCGTTTGCACATTCACACTACGTGATCTCTAAAAGAGATTCCTTTTCTTAAATCCGTCACGTTGCCTCGTAGAGTACTCCAATAGTACTCTAGATAGATTGGATCAGATGAGGAGTTGTACGTCGAGATTTATTCATATTTTTTGCTTTACAAATAATGAGTGGTATAGTTGAATGGTCTGGCTGAATACATGTTGCGGGTTCAATTCCAGCTTGTATCTTTAAAAAAAGCAGTTACGTGCTTTTTGCTATATAAAAAGGTAGACCGAGATAATCTACTGTCAAGGCACTGACTGTCGTGTCTAGTGGCAGAAAGCGCTTTACATTTTTTAATATTTTGGATACTTAAAAATCAAAATATGTTGTTAGATTCTGTTTTCCAACACGTTATTTTACTAAAATAAGTGTAATGTTAAGAACAAAGGGAATTATTTTTTCATGCTATTCATGTGACGATGTAAATACATGAGACACCAATTTCTTAATATGACATTATTATAAATATTTAAATATTGTATATAATCAAAAAAAAATATACGTCTTCCAAAAATGTTCTTCAATTTCTAAGTGTATGAATAACACTTTAAAGTATAAAAAATCTATATAGAGGTTTTGCTCTTATTTTTATTCAATTGAAGAAAATGCTTTTTAAGATTATCTCTGTATACATTTAACGTTTTGATTTCGCCTTTTTTAATATATTTCACATGCAAAATCAACGCTGCATATCGTCGGCAATTTAAATATTCTATGAATTTTATATGATCTTTTTCGTATATAAAATACTGGCTGCATTTTGCAAGGTATGGAAAGAGAATCTTGAATAGAGATTAATACAAATGCTTAAAGAAAATAATATACGCAATAATAGCCAGTATTTTAAATAAGAAAAAAAAAGGAAATGTTCAGCTTCCCGCTTTTTCATAGCCGGGAAGAATTTAGTGTGAACACACTCCGTTCTCCACATTGCATTTCAAAATGACATTGCATTTCAAATTTACGCCGCACTACTTACCTAAGACCAATCTTTGGTACCAGAGCGTAGATCTGAAAATAAAACACAATTACTCAAATTTCCAGTCCATTTGGACCAGTCGTGGCGCAGAGGCAAAAAGTGTGACTGTAAAGCGACTGGTTGTGGGTTCGATTCCCACTTAAGGAGTGGAAATATTTGATATTTCCATTTTCTTTGCTCTGGTGTCGAGGTAAAAGGCGGTGTTAAGTTCCGCCACTTAACACGCAATGCCTCCGAATCCGGCGGAAAGTGGGGAACGAAGTGTCTAAACACTAGGTTCCCTCTGCCTACCCTGCCGTGTGCGAGATAGAAATTTTATAGAAAATATAATATTTGTAAGTGCACAAGAAATACGAGTGCAATATTTCCTTCACTTTTCCTTACAAGAAATACGACTTTTGAATGCATAATAATTTATATTCAATTTATTTGAACATACAAACACTTTTTGCATATCCATGTGTCGCAAAGCTCGCTATGAATACAAAATCGTAGTATTTTGGCAAACAGGTAGAAGCTTCCTTTCTGATATCCGGTAAACACTTGAGCCCCTACTTTATATAGATTGGATTGTAGGGGAAAATATGTCGAGATTTCTTTGCGATCCCTCTACGTACTAGATAGTAGACACGTAATGGTTTCTAAATAATAGTTTTTGTGTAAATAATATTTAAACCAACATTACTAAAGAGTTGGTGAAATAACCTATTTCTATATACCTGGTTTAGTCGGTTGTGAGTTTGATACCCATTCGAGGGTATAGATACTTAAATTGTTTTTATTTGTCTGGTTTTTTTTTATTTATACAAAGTGTAGTGTGGCATTCTGCCACATCACATGTAATGCCTCTAATTTAAGTGGAAAGTGGAGGACGGACTATATTGACATTAGGTTCTCTTTGACCTCTCGAAGCGAAAAAAAAGTGCCTTTAATTTATTGCCTTACCCATTGATTAACCATGTTAAAAACTTGAAAATTACATAGTTATGCGGCAATCAAACCTAAAGCTATATCTTATAATTTTTAACTGTGCCACTGTAGTGTTTCACTACAGTATGGAGCACAATAAATTTATAATAATTTTATTTTTGGGCTAGGTTGTTATAAAAAGAAACTTGTTCCATGATAGCATTTGTTCTGTCATCTGAAAATGAATGGCTGAATGTTATGCACGCTTGCGTTTTATTCAGAACAAGTGACTCCAGTTTTAAGCAGAAATATAGATAAAAAATCACGAAATTGCACATTTCTCATACTAAAAATTTTTAATGTAATGGCAAAAAATCTTACTTTAAAATATTTTTATTTTAAAATACTTGTTGAAAATAATTAAAAAATATTTCATATATTTTTCTTTAATTAGAAGCATTACTATTATTATTATTATTTGTACATAAAATTTAAATGAAAAAGGGAAAAAAGATGTTAAGTTTTTATTGCACTCAAATTTATTCAAATTTTAGACCATAAAGAAGTTGTTATTAAAATTATCGCTTAGGCGATGTATATTCAAATCATACAAAGCATAAATAATATAAAGATTAAAAAAAAACAAAACTATACTGTATAGATATATGTACAAACGTTACATTTAATTAATAGCATTAACGTTAACATTAGTAACTTAAATATTTTTTTTTTTGCTTCACGCTGTATCCCGTACACAAAAGGGTAGGCAGAGGGAACCTAGCATTAAGATACTCTGTTCTTCACTTTCCGCCGAATCCGAAGTGGCAGAAATTAACGCCACGCTTTACCTCGACACCAGAGCGAAGAAAAATGAAAATATTAAATATTTCCACTCCTCGAGTGGGAATCGAACCCACAACCAGTCGTGTGTCTGCACACGCTTTTGCCACTGGGCCACGACTGGCCACTTAAATATTCATCTAATAATAAGCAATTAATAGACTACATTTTGTTCCATATAAAATTTCACTTATTAAAAGGAAAAAGAACCATTTTTGAAGCGAGAGCTTTTTCAATAATTAAATCGATTTATACCATCCGATCTTCGGTCTCATGAAAAATGCAACGCGGCAATTTGTGGAAGTCCCTCTGGTGGATAATTTGAGCCTCTTTACTCGTCCCCTTCCAAATTATCGGTATAACCATTATGATGTATTATTGAAACACTGAAATTATAAATGTTTTATGTAATCCTTTAATGGTATTAGTATTAATTATTATAATTAGAAATACCCTTGTGATGTATCATATGATAACGTGGCATAGGGTAACAAAAAATAACGTCTTGGCTCAGGAGTTGCAGTGAATTTAAACACGGTGATAGTGGGTTCGATTTCCACTCGGGAAATGACTATATACTGTTGCCATTGTTACCATTGCTCATCTGATGCCCAGATAAAGCGCGACGTAGTTTTACCACTCAATACATGATGCTTCGATTTCGGACGGAAAGTAAAGAACGAAATACTAAGTTGAAAAAAGTGTGAAGTACTTTTAAACATTTTTAAAGTGTTAATTCACAATTCACACTTTGGAAAATTGAAAAAGACATTTGAAAAACGTATAAAAATTTGAACGCTGGATTCGAACTCGTTAACAACAAAAATAAGTTGTAATAAAGATTATAAGAGTTTCGACGCAGGTGGTAGTAGAACGCATGGCTCAGTGGTGAGAGCGCATAACTTTATAAATGTGTTATTCAAGTCTGAAGTAGTTTTTTTTTTTATATGAGTAGGTTTTATTACATTATGGCTTTCTATTGCATTAACTGACTACTAACACAGAATTTACCTAGTACTAATAAAATTTTCATACAAATTTTTATGGCCTATCCCACGAGAGTCACCTTCCTGAAATATGTAGTCATATTAGGTAGGTAAGGATATTAGGTTTGTGCTATGTAGATATTGTATTAATATCAAATCTTGTCATATGTGTATATTTTTAAACATTTTTTTTTACGTTCCAAGATTTTGATTGTGCTAAGGTAGGACTGTGGAGGCGAGCGTTAATGATCATTATATACTTGGATCACAAGTTGAATAAACGAATTTATGGAATTTTAAGGAATTATTTTTTCTGATTAATAATTTTATAAACTTTAAATAGAACAGCTTCATGCTGTTTCTTACATAGCAGGGTCATTAAAAATATATTAGTGGCGAGACACTCCGCTCTCAACTAGCAGGTTGACTTTCAGACATTTCCAGTTATATAGTAGTGGTGCCATATAACAAACAATGTTTTGAATTTACCAGATCATAGGGCCGTTCCAATATTACGTGACCACTATCTTTTTTCTTTAATCTTTGCTTTCCTTATTTTAGATGAAATTAGGGGGGGGGGGGGATTGTGGGGTTTGATAGGAGAGTCTAGATGATCATCTAGACGTCATCAGTAGTTATTTATGTTTACGTTAGCATGGGAGAGGAGGTGGTAACAGTTTTGCTTACTTTTGCTGACGTGGGGGATGGGGGGGTAAAAAATTGTAATAAAGCTGCTTACGTAATACTTGAACGGCCCCATATCACCAGACAGACAGACCAGAGAAGAGAAAAAATATAAATTTAACAAATATGACACAAAGTTTAAACTTTTGTTTATAAAACAAAAAAAAATATATAAAAATAATAACACAACGTTAACTCACATGTTTCTTAGAAGTTTCTAACTAGAGTTCCCACTGTTTCACTTCAAGAGCTATCACAGCGTTTGTTATTAGGGCGGACAGGCGTAAATTTATTGTGTACTGTAGTAAACAAATTACTTGCTCTAAATCATTACTCTATTATTAATTTATATTTCTTAGAATTGAAGCCATCGTAGCTCAGTGGGATAGTGAGTGTTTGCGCGTTTTGGGCTCGATTTTCACGTATAGGAATGATTATTTTTATTTATTGCTTTATTTATTTACAATTTAATGGTGTTTATATATGTAGACATTATCATAGCGTACATTAAAAAAAAAGGAAGAAAGAAAATTATATTTAAATTATTTTCATTTCCTCTGGTAGGACAAAGCGCAACGTTAGGTTTCGCTACTGAACATCTCGATTTTAAGAGGAAATTGGAAAACATTGTGATAATGACCCTAAGCTATGCTGCATACCCTGCTGTGCGTGAAACTGTAAAATTTTGACTTCTTTATGTATCCTAACTCACAATTATTGTTACTAATAATTCAATAACATAATTACATATTATAATTGTTCATTAAAAATGTATAATTAAAGGTAAAAGTAAAACGTAAAATGCACGTACAACTAAAATACTACACGCCAAAGATAATTTAACATTAAATTAAGACATCTCTAACTAAACAGTTACAAGTATTTGAATAATTAACTAAGTTCAAACGAACTGTGAATAGGTGTTGCCTCTAATTTGCAAATGCACGAACTGTTTTTAACACTTGAGTTATGTGGCTGTAATTTATAAATTTCATTTTAGTGCTGCCACGCCTACTCAGCCCGTATTTGCATAATATAAGTAATTATACAGGTTGAAGTTAGCATTCTACAAATAAATGAATATATCATAGTAGTTTTACAATACATTTGTATTTATAAAGCTATTATAGCTTTAAACAGGATAATCGGCAGTAAAGAAAAAATATCAACAATACATTATAAACTATTGTAATAAATTTAAACGCTTCACGCTGTATCCCGCACACAGCAGGGTAGGCATAGGGAACGTACTGTTAAGACACTCCGTTCCCCACTTTTCCGCCGAATTTTGGAGGCTTGCGTGTTAAGTGGCGGAACTTAACGCCGCGCTTTACCTCGATACCAGGCGAAGAAAATGGAAATATTAAATTATTCCACCCCTCGAGTGGGTATCGAACCCACAACCATTCGCTTAACAGTCGCACTTTGTGCCCCTGCGCCACGACTGGCCCAACATGTATTAAATGTTAATAAACTTATTTAATATATGATTTTGTGTAACACAAAAAGATGTTTGCTATACTCAAAGCGCCATTGAAATACATAATATAATTTAATCAAACTAGCTAATTCATATAAAATCAAAGAGAAGAAAGCTAGAATAGATATAAAATGATAGCCTTTACCTGATACAGTGAAGTGATTGTATTGCTCTCACCTATTGTACACAAGAGAACGTTAACCTCTACAGAGGCTTTTAAAAAGAGTTTTTATATTAAAAGCTCTTTGACGTCATATTTGTGGTAAGAATATATATTGACAAAGTCATAGCGTTTTTAAATTTTATATTATTTAAAAGGATGCTATATATAAACTTAATATGTTAACAAGTGGAAATTGTACAAAGGGGTATTGATTTTAAACTTGTAATTTTAGTTTATAAATAATTTTTGTATAGGTTGACGACTTTTCCTTCTTATTGAGATAATTATGTATTCAATATATTCCATTCCATATTCTTTCTCCAATTTTATGGAGAGTCAGAACTAAACGCCCTGCCTAACTTAACGCGTGGTATTAACTACCAGAGCTGTAAAATTAATTGAATATAAATGTTATTATTCCCTCAAATAGGAATCGAACCCAAGGCCTCAAAATAAGCCTTGTTTTGATATTTTTCTTATTTTCATGGTTTTATTAATCTACCTTTCTCTTTTCTAATTGGATTATAGCAGGATTCGAAACCGCAGCTTTTGTGAATCGTCCAAGTGTTCTGGCCAAGCCCTAAACGTTCTTGTGCCTTGTTTTTATATATATATATTATCATTTATTTTTGATGTGACATTCAAAGAGGTGCGGGTCTAAATCCATTAGGTAGAAGTTTTTAACGATTTTGAAATTAAACTATTTTAACCGGATTAACTCGTATATATTTTTCATTTAAAATTATATTTCAGTAAACCAGACCGGTGATTAGTCTACCTGTGACGATGGACTGTAAAGTGTTCGAAACTTTAAGTTTTCTAAAATGTATTTTCAAACACCGAAATTGTACGCTATTAATCTGATTAAAGAAGATCTTTCCAAACTGGGTAAAAATTGCGAAAACCAAAATTTCTATTTTTACGATTTCTATTTATTATTTAAGTATGGATTAGTAACATTTATAAAAATATACATTATAAGGTTTTGATATAAAAACTTAGAAATGTTTTTGTTCAAATACTTTAAGTAAGTATATATTTGAATTTATTACACAAACATTAGGCATTACACACGCATACAAAGAACTTGTCCATTTCAAATTTTCATACATTTAAAAACGCTACGCTAGTGGCAAACTACTATAGGAAACATTTACATTACAATGGGTAAGAAAGAAACCGTTTTACGAAGCGTGAATGTTTGAAAAGGAAAGCCCGAGCATACAATTCGCTGTAAAAGAATCGGCAAACAGTTCGGTCATGCTTAATATTTAAAAGTAGTTACATGGTTTCGTAGGTTTGTAACTTAAATTACTATCTTTTAAAGGCATTGTGAATGGTTATTTATGTAGTTTATTTATTTTCTTTTTAGCTTCACGCTTTATCCCGCACACAGGGTAGGAACCTAGTGTTAAGACACTCCGTTCGACACTTTCCGCCGAATTCGGAGGCTTTCGTGTTAAGTGGCGGAACTTAACGCCGTGCTTTACCTCGACACCAACGAACGAAGAAAATGGAAATATAATTTTCACTCCTCGAGTGGGAATCGAACTCACAACCGGTCGTTTACAGTCATACGCTTGTGCCACTGGGCCACGACTGGCCCAATGAATGTAGTTTTATTCCATTGTTATAATGTGTGGATATAGCTATCATAGTACAGATAAGATTAAATGACTGTTTAGGATAGTTGTGTGTTGAAATTCTATTTGGGAGAATTGTATATCTTAAATGTTTTCAATTGAATAATTAATTTTATTATACTCAAAGTCGATTGGGAAATCCCCTAATCTAAAAAATCTAGACAAATTGGTAAAAAATCTAGACAAAGTGCAACTTTGAATTTCGCTAAATATTTGTTAAATCATTAAAAAAACAATAAGCAACTATACTTGCTCATAATAAGTTATTTTGCTCTACAATTTTAAAAAATTGTAGATCAAAATGACTTATTTACTAACTTGTCTCTGTATGTTATATTTAAAAAATTAATGCCTTTTTGTCGTAAATGCCAATTATCGGTGAAGCAGCATTGTTTTATGAATACGAATTAATTGGTCTTCTTGTTGTAGGCGATGCTTATCAATATACACATGCAAAAAAGGATAGGCTGTATAGTTTGGATGGCAGGGTAGATAACACAGAAAAAGTTAAGACAAGAAATATATTTTTTTATTTAAAAAAAGAAACAAATTTATTCGTATTCACAAAGTCAAAGTAATAGGTCCATTACCTTGCGATTTCTGCATATTTTTTCGCATAATTACTATAATATAATTTCAAGCCCTTCCATCAACCCTTCTATCTAAACAAAGCCATTTCAACCTCAAAGTATCATTAATTAAAGAAACAAACGGGAAGTCGCGAGGACGGAGTTTTTCTGAAAAAAAAAAGGTTAATTACTTCGTCGGAGAGGATTAATTTTATGAAAACCAAATAATATTTAATTATCCCTCTTAGCTTGCTGACTGATGGAAATAATAAGATTATTATTATTATTTTAAAAAAGCAGCTTACGTTTTTTCTCGCATAGCAGGGTAGTCAAAGAGTAAGTATCTAATGTCAAAACACTCAGCTCTCCACTTTCCTCCAGAAATTGATAGGAGACTTCTTTCCTCACATAACAATCATTTAAACATAATAATTCCTCCGAGTGGAATTTGAACCCACAACTATTGCATTTGCAGTTGCTCAGTCTCAATATTACTTTACACTATTTTTCAATGCAGTTTACGGTTTTTTTACGGTTTTGATTTTCGCTTTATTTATTTAATAAAAAAGCAGTTTCATTATGCTTTCCGTTATAGCCTGAGTACCATAGTCAGAAAAAAAATATGTTACTAGACACTCCGCTTTCTACATTCCACACAAAAATCGAGAATGCCGCATTCTTATGCGGCATTATTTTAAGTCCGGGGCTGAGAAATGAAGATAGTTTAAATACAACCATTCCCGCAAGTGAAAATCAAACTCATAGCAATCGCAATTACATTAAACGCTGTAACCACTGTGCTACGACGGCCTCAATATAATAGTTTTACTTTTCGCTTTAGTTGTTTAGTCGTTTCACAGACGCAGACGTTGTATACTCAAGTCAAGATTTCGATAGCCCAGAGCTCTCTTGTGAAAAGCTTTTCTAAACATGACGATTCTTATACGAGTGCTGTCATATTCAGTTTTAAGTGAAGTGAGGAGTGCTTATGATTTGATATTTTAAGATTTATTAAACATTCGTCATATTAAAAGGTTTTTCAGTGAATGGTTTAAATTAAAGTGTATTGTATGTGTATTTATATTTACCAATAACTTTAATTATTAATGGGATTGGTTGCAGGTTCGATTGTTATTAGGAGTAATTGTTATGGATAATTTATTTTCATTTTTTTCACTCGGGTAAGATAAAGCGCGGTGTTGAGTTTCGCTACTTAACGTAATGTTTCGATTTCACAGCCAAGTGGAGAGCAGAGTCTCTTGGCAGTAGTTTTTTATTGCCCTGCTAAGCGGGAAAAAAGCGATCACCTTAAAAATAGCGTTTTCCCCTATTTTGTATGTTTCTAAAATAATATAAATAATTTGTAAGTACCAAAATATCCAAGGGGTGGCAGTCGTGGCATAGAGGCACAAAGTGTGACTGTAAAGTGACTGGTTGTGGGTTCGATTCCACTCGGGGAGTGGAAATATTTAATATTTCCATTTTTTTGCCCTGATCTACCTACCCTGCTGTGTGTGAGATACAGCGTGAAGCTATAATAATGTTAAAATATCTCCTTTAACACTACATTTTCTAACTATAATAACAATGAATGCTTGTAATTAAATTGATCTAATCTATAACGTCCTGAATGTTGTTTTTTATTATACTCAATAATCGATCAATCCGGTCGAAGCCAGGACAAACCACTAGGCAAAAATAGTGACATATTTACATTCTACCTATAAACATATTATTTGCGTGTGACAACCTGTAATTATAAATATCGGATGTCAGATAATACTCGTGACTTATTATCCAGGGAATTAACTTCATTTGTAATATTTCACTTTACAGCAAGATTAATATTATTTGTAATTAAACGTAATGTAATAATTGTTATAAAGTATATATTCAATATAAGTAATAATCTATTATATTATTACTATTTGCTCCGCTTACTCGAGCGGTTTTGTTATTATTTAATTTGATAATCCATTCTTTGCATTCCTATGTTTTTAGAGGTTACCTTTAACCTATGACGTCTCATGATGGTGGAGAGGGTTTCCGCTGGGTTTTAGTGGGTAGTACCGGACTCATCTGTGAGTTCATCATCCGTCACAGTATCATACGTCCGTAAGGTAGTTTGCCTGTCTTACGTACGGATGGTCTGCGTAAACTGCATTTCCCAGCGAAAAAAAAAAAAAAGAGGTTACCGTTGCGCAATGCGACAGCGTCTGACAATAAACGTAATGGTTGTGTATTCGATTCCCAGATTGACAAAGGGTCATTTCATTATCTCCAACACTTTTATCCGAGAAGAAAAGAGCGGAGTAACTCCTATATTGCATGAAGTTGCTTTGTTTGCGTCGAATTTGTAACCAGTATTATTCCCACATCTATCTTATAGTTTTGACTATAATAATAATTATTATTTGTCTTCACAACAACCAATAAAAAAATTCTCTTAGTATTCTTATTATTTGGAATCAATAGTGCAAGTTAAAAAAATTTTTAGACAATATATAAATTTTCAACGTAAAAGTAAAAAAAATGGAAATTGAACCCGTGCCCATTCATAGAAATTGGTCTCATCGCTAAGCCATGCGTTCTATATTCTGCTATGTCGAATACCTTACTTAAAATTAATTCCTGTTGTAATTATCTAAAAAAAACTTTCTATATTTTATTAATTATCAAAAAAAAAATTCTGCTCCCCGAGGATTATTTCTATGAATATTTTAGGATTTTTAAAGTACGAGTGCCAAATAAAATATTAATTATAATTTATGACTGTATTTTATTGGTAACAATGTCTTTATTTCGTTTTTCGTCATTTCGTCATTTTTCGTTCATATTTATTTTTTTAACAAAAAGCACTAGCCCGCTAGTTGGAAGGCATCCTTAATAAAATATTCGTGAAGTTATGAAGAATGAAGTGAAACACCCCTTGTACCGGTCAGTCACCTGTGTTTTGTTTTATTACTTTTTCTTTTACAGTTATCTACTGATTCTTTTTTGACAGCTGGTGACTTGATACTCCTTTTTTCGCTCTTTTCAGTATATTTATACAATGTATAGTAGAATCAGTTTAAAGGTTTTCTATAACCTTGTTAAAACTTTTGTTAACTTGTATAAAATTTATCATTTATAACAAAACTTTAGAGTATATGATTAACGCAAATTTCAGGTATCAACTACTGTAAATACAGTGCATATCAACTACTGTAAATACAGTGGTAATGGTTTCTATTCAGAGTAATAATAATATATTGTTTTGTATTCTTTGGTCTGAAATGTCATAATTTCGGGATGAAAGTGGAGAACGGAGTGTTTTGATACTACCTTCTCTCTGACTAAAGAAAACAATTCTTATGTAATTTTTCATATTACAAAAATAATTAAAATTTCTTAAAAGTAGCAAAAACAAAATACAGTGACAATTTCTCTATCCTTCAAAAAGTAAAGAAATTAAGTTGCTTTCTTCTAACTTTATTACAAATACGTCATTAAATTCAAAATTAACACACCATTCAAAATGTAATCGTCTTCTGCTCGAGCTTACTACAAGCGGTATTACATTAGCATAATAACCTATGTTTATATTAATAATAGGCTTTAATATTTTCTAAGAAAGAATAATTTTCGACCTTGTATTAAATATTTTATTAATTGTACTATTTAATCTAAAGAATTATTTAAAAGAGCTCAAATATTTTATTACCATTTTAGTCGTGTGATCCCGGCTTAGAATAGGATCACCCTGGTATTGGAGGTGTCGTAAGAGGCGACTAAAATACGAGTGGTAGAGTCTAGTTACCAGTAATGGTAACTCGCATGGGCCGACTCGACCGGACTGCCACCACCCCCGGCATCTGAAACCGGCGTTAAGCAGTGGCTCTATGCCACTGCGTTTCGCACCAGGTGATGCCGGGCACCGGAGCCCAACTCTCCCCCCCCCCCCCCCCCATCATGACAGCGGTACTGAAAGAGAATCTACCCCAGGAGGGTACCAACATCACCGATGCTGGAGAATCCCTCCCTGAGTCTTTAAACTCAGGCCGCCCGTCGAATTCTGGGGAGGGCACAGAACCGCGCTACGAATACATACAAGGCAAACGAGGCGTACGCTCCACGGCAACCCCCACCACGCTCAATGTGGATTTTTGTAACATCAGGGGCCTACATTCCAACCTGAATGCCGTTCACCACCACCTTGAGACGGCACGGCCGGCCTTGTTATTTTTGACGGAAACTCAGATTACCCGACCGAGCGATACAGCCTACCTCCACTACCCTGGCTACAAAATAGAACATCATTTTCTACCTCACGCCGGGGTCGCTGTATTCGTAAGGGAGGATTTGAGTTTTCGTCGCCTTGCTAACTTTGAAGGTCGGGACCTGTCTACCATCTGGCTTCGCCTGGACTCCGACGATCGTGTCCGCATCTACGGATGCCTATACAGGTCCCACAGTGGTAACGCGGAAACGGATCGACTCATGGAGCATATGCAATCGGCCATTGATGATATGCTCTCACAGATCCCCTCCGCTGAGGTCGTGATACTTGGTGATTTTAACGCCCATAATGCCGATTGGCTAGGATCACGCACCACCGACCACGCGGGGAGGGCTGCATTTGACTTTGCTATAGCAAATGGACTGTCCCAATTGGTTGATTCACCTACACGAATCCCGGACGTGGACAGCCACAATGCCTCCTTATTGGACCTTCTGCTGACTTCAAATCCGGAACAGTACCAGGTATCAGTCGAGGCCCCTTTAGGGTCCTCTGATCACTGCCTGGTACGGAGTGTGGTGCCAATTAAACGCAGCAGTTGCAGAACACCCGCGACTCGCCGTGTCTGGCACTACAAGTCTGCAGATTGGGATGAGATGCGTACATTTTACTCATCTTATCCCTGGGGGGCGGTGTGCTTCTCTTCTGATGATCCCAGTGTCTGTGCCGCCGCTGTCGCTGACGTGGTTCTGCAGGGCATGGAACTTTATATTCCTAGCTCTGTAGTGCCCATCGGTGGCAAATCACGGCCTTGGTTTGGTAAGTCCTGCAAACAAACTGCCTTTGGCAAGCGCGATGCTTATCAAGCCTGGGCCGCGGCACTAGTCGCTAAGGATCCGAAGGCGAAAGCCTTAAAAGGGAAGTACAACCGATCCTCTAGGTACTTTAAGCGGCAAATTGCTAGAGCAAAGTCCCAGCATATCACCAAAATCGGTGAGAAACTTGAGAGGTGCCCGTCGGGAACGCGGCAGTTTTGGGCCCTCTCCAAGGCTGTGCTTGGCAACTTTAGCCAGCCTTCGTTTCCACCGTTACGCACAGAGAATGACATCCTAGTCCACACGGCGAAGGAGAAAGCCGATCTCCTGGGTGCTCTCTTCGCCTCGAACTCGACTTTGGATGACCAAGGAACTACACCGCCGACCATCCCGCGGTGCCAGAGCTCAATGCCTGACGTTAAGTTTAGCCAAAAGGCTGTTCGTCGAGCTCTGTTTTCCTTGGATATCCAAAAGGCGAGTGGACCGGATGGCATTTCTCCTATTGTGCTCCGAACATGTGCTCCAGAGTTGACGCCGGTGCTAACGCGTTTGTTTCGGCTCTCTTACTCAACCGGCGTAGTCCCAGATTCGTGGAAGAGCGCTCTTATTCACCCGATCCCGAAGAAAGGCGACGGCTCAGATCCGACTAACTACAGGCCTATCGCCATCGCCTCCCTGCTTTCCAAAGTAATGGAGAGCATCATAAACAGCCAGCTTCTGACTTACCTATAAGATCACCAGTTGATCCACGACCGTCAATATGGCGGAAGCCATGGTCGCTCAACCGGTGATCTTCTGGTTTACCTAACGCACCGCTGGGCTGCTGCTATTGAAAGCAAGGGAGAGGGCCTGGCAGTTAGTTTGGACATGGCGAAAGCCTTCGATCGTGTGTGGCATAGGGCGCTCCTAGCGAAACTACCATCTTTTGGGCTTCCCGAGAACTTATGCAAGTGGGTCGCCAGTTTTCTCACTGGGCGTAGCATCAAGGTCGCTGTCGACGGTTTTTGCTCTGACTTTATGCCCGTGAACGCTGGCGTCCCGCAGGGCTGTGTGCTGTCCCCCACGCTATTTCTTCTGCATATCAATGACATGTTAGAAGACCCTAGCATTCATTGCTATGCGGACGACAGCACGGTGGACGCCGTATACACCGGCCGTGCAGGTCTTTCTCGGGAAAACGTCGACGAGAGCCGAACAAAACTTGTGTCTTCTGTTGAGGCATCCCTCGTGAATGTCTCCTTATGGGCTGAAAGGAACCTGGTTCAATTCAACCCCCAGAAGACACAAGTTTGCGCGTTGACCACTAAGAAAACCCCATTTGTCCTATCACCACTTTTCCAGAACACTCCCCTCCATGCCGCGCCCAGTATCAGCATATTGGGCCTGAAAGTTTCGAGTGAGTGCCAGTATCGCGATCATTTGGAAAGTAAGGCCAAGTTGGCCTCGAGGAAGCTGGGTGTCATCGGTAGAGCTAGACAGTACTTCACGCCCAAACACCGATTGTCCCTTTATAGGGCCCAGGTGCGGCCTCATATGGAGTACTGTTCTCATCTCTGGGCCGGTGCCCCCCAGTATCAGCTCGATCCATTTGATCGCATACAGCGCAGAGCCACTCGAATTATCAGGGACCCAAGAATCTGTGCTGGGCTTGACACTTTGGCGTTGCGTAGAGACGTGTCCTCGTTATGCGTTCTCTATCGCATGTATCACGGGGAGTGTTCTGGAGAACTGTTTGACCTGATACCTGCCGCTGAATTCTCCAACCGCACAGTACGTGCCAGGTTGAAATATCATCCTCACCACCTGGATACCTGGCACTCCAGTACTGTGCGGTTTCGACGTCATTTCCTTCCACACGCCACTCAACTGTGGAATGGCTTACCAGCGGCGGTGTTTCCAGGTCGATACGACATGGGTACCTTCAAAAGGCGCGCTTACCTCCACCTCAAAGGCCGGCAACGTCCCTGTAGCTCCTCTGGAGTTGCACGGGGCCGTGGGCGACGGTGTTCACCTATCATCAAGTGACCCCAACCCTCTTTTGCCTTGTTCTTTTTTATAAAAAAAAAAAAAAAAAAAAAAAAATTACCATTTTTAAAGTATAATTCGCAAACTTAGGAAGTTGGAAAATATTCTTAGACAACGTATAATAATTGGCGTTCAACGTATATGGTTGATCGGTCCTAGTGCTTGGAGAGCTCCTGAAAGGCGCGGGTTCGAATCCTGCTACGTTCAAAATTTGAATATTTTTCAAAAAATGTTTTTCTGTAAAAATATAATCACGAATCTTTCTTATATTGCTCCTTAGGTGGTAAGCCATTTTTCCATAATTGATTTCATTTCTCTGTTCTGAAGAATAAAGCGCGGCGTTAAGTTTCGCCACTCAACACCAACACAATTCGATAATCAAATTTGGGTGGACAGTGAACTTGGGCGGAGGAAAATTTCAAAACATTTCATGTTTATTCAAATACTAGCCAACTGTAGTAGTATAGTGGAATATGAACACTAAAATAACATAGTCTATTTGTGTTCAGAATTTTATAGTCCATTTTACTTATTGCTTGTCGTTCAATTCAATTTAAAGACTATTTGCCTAGACAGGGGTGATATAACTTTTGAAAAATAATAATTTGTTTTATATTACGTATAGAAATCTTTGTTTATATTATTATTATAACGGAATTAATAGATTATATTATTTTTATACATATATATAAAAAAAAATTGAGCTGATTATCGGTATGTGTATATTCCCACTGACAGGTTACCTAGAAAGAACTTTTTTCCAGACATTCTGTTCTGCACTACACGATTTTAGTCCGAATTCAAATACTGTGTCTTGAATGGCGGAACTCAACGCCATGCTTTACTTTACCAGAGGTGACAAATGAAAATCATTCCTCTGATCGGGAATGTGCCACGATGGCTTCATTGGTTATTTTATGTTTTATAATGAGTTGTTCTTCACTTATTTTTTTTTTTTATATTAGACATTTGCAACATATCTCTTATCATTAATACTTACACTTTAATATAAATATATGTACTTCGTTACTCATAAAATAACTTAAAATATTAAAACAAAAAACGCAACTTTACCTATTCGGAAAATTTTACTTGGTCTCAATATAGAAATAGGTTAATTATATTAATAAATTATCTTAGGCATGTTTCATTTTTATTTCACCACGAAAATTTTGGTAAACAATGTTGACCAGGTCATAATGTACCGTAATAGCCCTATAAATCTTCCACTCCTATAATCGCCGCTCGTACAACTTAATCAGTTGAAATTTTGTTTGATTTTTATATAAACATGGTCGTAGTTTTGGAGAAACTAATTACTCTAGAGTAAGTACTTTATAAAAAATGAGGTTTCAAGTTTTGCTGTTATAAGTTGTTACATTTTAATTGTTTTACAAATTTTATTACTTTAGACGATCATGGCGCAGTGAAATAGTGCCTCATTATAAATGTGCTTGGTTGGGGATTCCATTCTCACTTGGGACAATGATTCTATTTAGCTTGTTTTTACTTCTTCACATTTGTATCTAAGGCTGTTTGGAAATAGCGCGGCGTTTAATTCCGCCTCTCATGCAAATATATTTCAATTTCCGGCGGAAAGTGTAGAATGGAGTGTCCTAATATACCGTAATAGATAAACCTTCCACTTGTAATCCCACTCCTACAACTTAATCAGTTAAAATTTGTTGTTTTTTATATAAACACGACCGTGGTTTTGGAGAAACTATAACAATTACTCACGAGTACTTAATAAAAAATAGATTTTAAAATGTAATACTTGGAAAATTAATTGGAACTTGTTAAAGTTTCGTTGTTAGAAGTTATTAAAATTTAATTGTTTAAGAAATTATGTTTAAACATTCAAAGGTACAAAATTCAATTCAATGTTAAATATTAACAAAATATATATTTTTGAGGTCATCATGGCGCACGGGGACAGCGTCGTGACTATAAACGTAACTAGTCGGGTATTCGATTCTCTTTCGGTAGAATGGGTATCACTCTGATGTTAAGTCTTGCTTCGTAAAAAAGTAATGTTTTGATTTCGGTTGAAAAGTGGAGAAGTGTTGAATAAAACCATAGAATAAATTATTGTACGTGCATGATTAGAATGACAATTAAGTTAAATATATAAAAAAAATTCTTATGTTTAATATTATACTGAACGCAAAATTTCCCCCAAAACTGAGGGGGTTTCGGTATAGGAGGAAACATAAGTACCAAATACTCCGTTCTTTCCTTTCTGCTAATATAAATATCGAGGTTATTTTACTTACGTTTTATATATTTTTACATAATAATATTTAATGAACTTTTTTTCTTACGTACAACTAGAACTAATAGTAGGTAAGTCTTAAGATAAACGACGATAACTATTTAAGAGCGTCTACAAGTACTTCGCTTAATCTGTTATGCATGTGAAGTTTAAACTAACTGTAACTTAACAGGCAAAGTGCTAGTATCATTCAATAAGCGTATATAGAGATAAAGACTAGTGTAAGAAGTGAAACTTATATGTAGAAGTTATGAAATACCACAGGAAAAAATGTCATCTCACGTAAGCCATAATATTTTCAGTTACTTATTTTATACATAAATGTAACAAAAATTAATTACACTTTAGCCCTAATCTACCAATTCAATGATTTTGTACTGGGTAGTTTAGCTTTCTAAATATTTATTATTTAGGTTTTGTTTTTACGTTATTTCTCTATTATAGGCATTTCAATTACGAGTTTAACTTTAAGCATGCGAGGTAGAAATATGCAGAACAAGTCTTTTAGAGCCTAATATGTTTAACTTGCGCTAAAAAGTTAATGTAAGAATATATTTTTTTAGATACATTTTTATTGTATATATGACAATGCCGGTTGTTTTTTCAACTCTCACTTAAAGAAATGAATATATGAAAAAAAAATATAAAGAGAAACTAAAAATACTGATATGTAAGTTACCATATATTTTTTACAATCATTTTAAATGTCTTAATACTTTTAGACAATGTCCCCAACTACAAAACCCACCGTCATTAAAAATATTCCTTTTGTCACAATTCCTCTAGAACAATTTTTAATTCAACGGTATAATGAATTTGTCGGTCTTGAAAGGAGTCCTTTAATTGAAGTGTGGCGGTCTTGGCGAACTTTTTATTGCATCTCACCTAATCAAAAATTTTCGTCGCGCGTAACTTTCATTGGCGTGATTCCTACAAAGTTATCAATTTAATGACTTTTGATGTTGAGGTGGAAAATGTATAAAAAAGTTTACGAACAATAGCTTTGAAGTTTTGTTGTAATTTTGTATTGTTAATATTTGTTAAGGTAATTTGTTTTAAAACTAAGTGAATTAGGTATGGAAATAGTTTAATATGGTTCTAAAAGTGTTGTTTTTTCTCATAAATCGCTAATAATATAAGCAAAGCAGGGAAAGACAGAGAGAATATAGTGTCAAAATACTCTGTTCTCCACTTTCCGCCTGAGAATCAAGACATTGAATCTTAAACGTCGGAAATATGTTATAAATGTTTTAAAGAACAATCTCTATTCGTTTTAATTGTAAGTTGCCAGACGTGCCTGGCTTTCGCTAGTACCGATCACTCAGGTAGTCTCTTTATAGAATAATATAATTTTTAAAAAACAATATGCCAGAAATGGCAAAACGAAAATAAAGCTTAGATTAACATCATTCCAATTGAGTTCAGTAATCAAGAACTGTAGTGATTTTAGTATTTTTTAAATAGCCTTTTCTTAAAAAAAACAATTTAAAATTATGTAAAAAAAGTTGTTTAGGTAATACACATATGTAAAAATAAGTCAAATCAAGCTATATAGAATATTGTATATTGTCAAAGTAAATATGTGATTTTTAATAAAAATTGTGGCCTTTTTAATATTACAAAGACTTGCTTTTCAAGGAAATATATAGAATAAACATTTAAACATTATATTGTTTTTATAGGTATTGTATCTATATTTTTTCTGCCAACATGAAGCAGTAAGAGAGCGTTACTGTAACCGCAATTGGCCGTTGGTTCGATTACAACTCGAAGGAACAATTATAATTCATTTATTTAACTTTTTCCTATCTTATGTAAAAAGATGCACTTAAACTTTGGGCCAGAAAGTGGAGAACGGAGTGTTCCGACACTAGGTTTTCTCTAATATTAACTTCGTGCTTTATTTCACTATGATAAAATATGGTCCTCCAGCAGCTAACTAGTTACTCGGATTCTGCAAAACTACGGTTTTGCAGAACATACATACACACAGAAATACATACATATAAAAATTGTTCCTCATGTCTTTTCGATCTATCGATTTTTTCTTTAAAATGTTATTAAAGTTTCATGTAAGCTTTTTACATCATTACTAATTGTGTTTTCTTATCAAGCCACATATAATTTAAAGTAAAGTTGTGACATTTTTGACCCTTATTTATACCCTTATTATACTCGTAGAACGTTTACCCTTGTTATTGCAGAGGAAAAAATAGACTGAGAAAAGTCACTCCGTTCTCTTCTTTTTGTTTGACAGGCACAGAACATTCAAAGGTATTAGTAAACAATATTGATAAGTTTTCAACTTAAAATCTAGGCTTTTATTAGGTCATGCCAGTAGAGCTCAGAACTTTGCCAATGTCATGTTGTACGGGGAACTTTTGAAACTTTTTTGCAGCTTCACATTTTTTCTCGCATAACAGGATAGGTAGATAGTACGAGGAACCTAGTTTCATGATACTCCGTTCTTCACTTTCCGCCCGAATCGACACATTGCGTATTGAGTGATGACTCTTAACGGCGCCTTTCTTCCTCTAGTCTACGTTAATATATTTCCTCTAGTGGGAATCGAACCCACAACTTATCACGTTTACAGTTAGACGCCATCCCAATGTGCAACTATGTTCTTTTTACTATTTACGCTTATATTTTTTCTGCATCTGCATAACCTAATATACTCAGATAATACTCAGATAAAATTAATTATTATATAAATATTAATGAATTTCCAACTAAACTTACTGAAATCTTATTGAATTAGACACCTGTCGTACTAGATATGAACTATTCAATGCATCGTGATTTTGCATTCCAATAACATATTCAAGAGGATTGATTACTAATATCAATAATCTATGTGCATATTAAAGTGAACAACAGCTACATAATATATGTGGTTGTATGTATATATATGTATTATAAATAATAATATAAAAAAAATAAACTTGTCATTTTTAATATATTGCATAATTTTCTATTAGTACATTTTCGGTTAGTCTTCAAAATTGATTTAAAAGTTTTTCACGTATTAAAACTACACAGTTTAATGTGTAGTTTTAATACGTGTTCAAGCATAGTAAAAGAGAGCCGGCAGCGAGAACCTAATGTCCAGACACTTTGCTCTGCAATTAGGGAACATTGCTGATATCTTAGCCGACCGTAGAAATAAAAATTTAGTTAAACGGCAAATACTAATAAGGTGGTTATCGCCAAGAGAAATTGCTTTGCATTTAGATGCAAAAGTAGGTTGTGAGTTATAATTTTAAAACCCAATTTAAAGTATATTTATTTCTTTAAAATAATAAAAAAAGAAGTCATTTGATTGCTTGACAATTTATTTATTTTTATACTATATCAAGTGAAGATCTATTAGAATATTTCTTATTAATAAATCATACTAAGTATTGCTTACTGGCTTGGTTTGGTTTAACAGGCTTAGAACATAGAAACGCTACACGCATTACAATAAATACTTTTCCGATTGGTGTCGAAACCGCAATGAAACCAAGAGTGTTAAATTTTAGGTAACATCACCACTGTGCTAGTGTTTCGTGAAAATTATAATAATTCGGTTTTTAAACTAAATTTTAAAGCAATTTATAAATACTACTGATCATGGCCGAATTTCGATCTTTTCTTACACGACCATATCCATTATGTGAGGGCGTAAAAGTTTTTACTTCTTACGAGGGTAGTTAAATGACTTGTCAAAGTATACACACATTAAAAACGTTTTGTTAAAGGAAAATCAAAGTCATTGAGTTTTAATTTCTTTAAGGTGAGTTTAATTATTGAAGTTAAAACTCATCGTTGTGCAGTTTTGAAGTAATTTAGTATATGATTGGTTTTTAATTCGATTTCTAATCAGAAAGTGTTGTAGAAGAAAAATTTCTTTACGCACGCTTACCTTGAAGTTTTAAGTGATTAGTACATGTCGAAAGCGTTGCGAAGAGTGTGATCAGACGAGGCGAACGGAAGTTGAGACGGAAATATAGCTTAATGAATATTATAAGATAGTTACGATTAGTAGATTACTGTATGGGTAAGAGGGCAACGTGCGAGCACAGATTTGCTTTCTGTCCGATTTTTGTCATTTTTTATTACAAGTGCGACGCTTACAGAAATATAAATAGAGTAATAATTCCGACCACCTGATGGTAAGTAGTTATTTTCGCCGATAGACATCGACAACATCAGAGGAGTTGTGGATGCGTTGCCGGCCGTAGAGACAAAGAAAGGAAAGAGGGAAGAAGGATGGAGATGGTTACCCGCCTTTTACGGGACGCTACCCAGCGGCGGAGGGGAATTGTATTCTTGACCCGTCCCCCACGCGTAGAAGGTCTCTTATATTTGACGGGAAACAAAGAGTGAATGAAACAACTCATCACTAACTTTTTACTATCTACATCTTACGAATCAGAAAATGTTTGACAATAAACAGAAGCAAAACTATATCCATATACTAATTTATAAACAATCAAAACAACATTCAAATATAAATGTAGAAATATAATGGGAAATTGACGTGACTAGTTAGTTATACAAAAATAAAAGGATACCAAAATAATATTTAATATAGCCTATATTAATACAATATTATAAAAAAGTTACCATAAATATTAGTATATTTATATCATTATCGTACATATTAACACTAATTATACCCAAAAAAAATTAAAACAGAAATGTTATCGAAAACGATTACAATACAAATTCTTTTCTATTTTCATTACTAGGTCAAAAGCTTTGATAAATTATACCAATGATTTAATATACGCACATCTATTCCACCTTATTTATTTTTGGCCGCATTCTGTATCCCGCACACAGCAGGGTAGGCAGAGGGAACCTAGTGTTAAAACACTCCGTTCCCCATGCACCGCCGAATTCTGGAGGCATTGCATGTTAGGTGGTGGAACTTAACGCTGCGCTTTGCCTCGACATCAGAGCGAAGAAAATGGAAATATTAAAAATTTATTTTTCGAGTGGAAATCGAAGCCACAACCAGCCGCGTTTACAGTCACACTTTGTGCCCTTGCGCCACGACTGGCCTTATTTATTAATTTCAAATTTAATTTCTTAGAACTTTGGCCATTTTTATATAAATGATGGTCTGATGTAATCTCAGTTTCTATGAAAGTGCGATATAACATTTTGTCACGTAGCTAGTTGGATATAGATCTCATTTATCGCCCAACAAATTATGAATAAATTAACTCTTTACTAAGCATGCAAGTAATAGAGCTTTTAGTACTAGTTCGCAGGACATGCCGTGAATATTTGTGGTTTGAACTAGATATTTAGTGTTTAATATAGTATGATATTATAGTACAATATGAAATTGTTAAACATTTTCTTAGCTTCAGTAGTAACAAAGATCCTGATATTGGTGTTGAGTGGCAAAACTCATCGCCGCACTTTATCTTTGTTACGAGAGCGAAGAAATGAAAACTTTTATATAATTAATCCCCTGAGTGGGAATCGAATCCACAAATATGTATATAATTATATAGTCAGACAATCTCTCAATGCACCACGACGACTTCATGCTTCTTCATTAAATTTAAATAAAAAAAATGTTAAGAAAATAATTGAAGTCTGCTAACGGAAGGGGAAGAAAAGAAATAACAAATTAAATTATACAATTTTTTAATATAAATTATTAACTTAAAATATAGCTAGTTATATGTATATTTCACGATGTTCCACTACAAGTATTTTTTTATAGTTGGATCGTGGGCCCGGCCGTATGAGTGTAAGCGTGATTGCTTTTCACTTTAATTTCTATTTAGCATTAATCCATACTTATATTATAAATGCGAAAGTCTGTGTGTTTGTCTGTCACGCTTTCACGGCTATATCTACCGGTCCGATTTGGTTGAAATTTAGAATGAAATTAGTAAAAGTGACTGGGTCTAACATAGGCTACTTATTTTTTCGAAAATCAACCTCTAAAGGATTGAAATAGGGGATGAAAGTTTATATGAAAAATCTAAACCGCTTGACCAATTGTAATAAATTTTGGCATAAATATAGTTGATAATCTAAGCTTAAACATAAGCTACTTTAGTTTTTAAAAATGCGCCCCCGAGGGTTGCAATATAACGAAATAGTTCACGAGTGGGCAGCGAGTTGAAATATAAAATTATTGTAATTTTTCTATTCTGGTTATACAAAGTGGAGTGTTAATTTCACCACTAAACACGCAATTCCTTACATTTTTGCAATAATCATAATTGAAGTATTGACATTTCCACAATTAATAAGCAATTTCAAGCAAAAACTGGAGAATGGAGTATCTTGACACTAGTTGTCTCTCTACACTACTGTTAAAAAAGCGTAAGACTATAAAAATATTATAACATTTTTATTTAAACTTTTATATTTTTCTGTGTTTTATTGCGAAATGAATAACACTCAGCTGTACGTAGCGAGCGCTTCCCCACTAATTTTGCACCTTCATTTTTCCGCGTGAATTTCTCCTTGACGCGTCGAGAGCTGCTAAAGTAATGTTAATTGTATCTTTGTAAAGTGAATAAAAAATTACATTTACTGAGTTTATAGTTTATAATGTAGTTTTTTTTAAGCCTTTTTATTTCTATAACATTTTCTTTATATTGTTAAATGAGATAATGAATAATGGTTTCATTATGGTAAATAAGATAATGAATTATTATTAAGTCTATTTTAATTTATTTTATTAAAAAAGTAAAATTGTAAAAACTATTTAGATACTATATTGTGGCTTAAACTGTAAATATATTATAAAATAGCGGCTGTTCCCGGCTTCCCCCGCGCAAACTACATATGTAACTGCTTCGTATTTTCTCGACGGCCCGCGTTCTCGCTTACGTTAATCGGTATGTATTTTTCATGTAAACTGTCATCCCCACATACACCTTTGGAGGTTGGTGTTTAAAAATGGGATATGTTTCACGTATGTTCCTTAGAAAATTCATTGAAATTGGTCAAGCGGTTTATATTTTTCATACAAATCCTTTCTATTATATTTTATTGTATTCGAATTCTTTAGGAAATAATTTATGAAATAACATACGCATGTCTGACCCTGAGTCTTGAACTAATTTCATTCTGAACTCCATCCAAATCGAGCTAATTGATGAATACGTCTGGGAAAATGTAACAGGCAGACAAATAAACTGTATTAGTAATATATAAGTATATGATGTGTAGTCTCACGGCCATGAAAAATCCTTTTGATTATAAATTTCTTACGAATTTAATGATATTATAAAGCCTTAAGTTAATAAGCTATTGTTCTTAGTGAATATATAATTCAGTCTTAAAATGAGTAGGTAAAGGTCAATACTATTTTAAGAAAATTATGAATGGCTGATATTTTTTAGCAAAGGTCCAATCCAAGATTGAAAATTATCGGTGGACCAAAATCATGCTTTTTACTATTTAAAAAGAAGCGGTAGAAAATCTTTAATATAAATAAACGCTTGGCGTACACGTACAATTATACAGCAGACCACGGGTGGCTAGCTCCTATTCTAAAATATTTATTATTGTTTCGCTAATACAATATTAAAACGGCAATAATGAAATGACAGAGGTTAGAGCTTCTCCTGATATTAAGAACACAGAACAAAACCTATTTTTCTATTAAAAAAAGGTTTTTTTATATACAATATATTTCTGGGCTCACCTTACACAGACATCACGAACTCACGGACCGTAGCGTGATTTTTCGTAATAAATTACTTTAGTATATTTTTAAAACAACACTGTTTACCTAACAGCATCCAATTACTTTAACGGCTCGTGACTTAATAAATTGGCTTTGGGTTAAAATTTCAAAAGGTAAAAGGTGGGTAGTTGTTTTCTTTAATGTCACATCACGTTAGGTGTTTGTTACAAGTACCAAAATAACTTTAAATATTTTTGAAAAATAAATTATATAATCTGAGAGGCCATTATAGCGTTTGAATATATTGATATTCAGAGGCTTTCTCATTATATGACGACGAATATTGACTGTGGCTTCTATTCCCACTCGATCGAGCAATTATATTTAATATATTATTATGTATTGTTAACTCGTCGACTCAACACGCAGTGTCTTCATTTAAAGCGGAAAGTGGAGAAAGGGCTCTACTATGAGGCAAAAAAGTAATTAATTATTTTAAAAGTATTTTCTATGGTTAATCCTAGTCAGTTTAACATATTTTTTTTTAGCTTCACGCTGTATCCCGCACACAGCAGGGTAGGCAGAGGAAACCTAGTGTTAAGACACTCCGTTCCCCACTTTTCGCCGAATTCGGAGGCTTACGTGTTAAGTGGCGGAACTTAACGCCGCGCTTTACCTCGACACCAGAGCGAAAGAGAATGGAAATCTAATTTCCACTCCTCGAGTGGGAATCGAACCCACAACCAGTCGTTTACAGTCACACTCTTGTGCCACTGGGCCACGACTAGTCAGTTTAACATAATAATCACTGTATACTCTCCGTTGGCTTATCAGTCTTTTTAATTTTTTATTTTAGAAATCTCGAGTTCCTCTTAGCTCTTATTTTATAAATGTGCTTATGAATATCCTTTATGTAAAAGATGTTAAAAGGAAGTGCCCTTTAGCTCTCATTATGACATTACATTTTTTTTATGCGTGTTAACATCTTGTAGTGTTTTATTCATATAGTATAAAAATATTAAGGAACATTTACAAATTTCAACGTAGCAGGAGTAACCCGCGTTCTAATGAAAAAGATCGGGAGGTTATCGGGAGATTTTTAAACGTTATATATTATGTATAAATTGTATGTATTACAAGTAGCTGCCCGTAACTTCATTCGCGTAGACTAATGACCCTTTTCCTTAAAGTATCCATCGTGCAGAAAATATTTGTTGAGGCGTGTGGTTGTGAAACTCAGTAATCTATCTATTATTACTAAAACAAAAGATATCTCTGATATGTATCTAAAGAGAAAAAAGAAAGAAGCCTAGCAGAAAGCCTATTTTCCTGCAAAATAGGAATTTGCCAGTAGCTCTCACTTGCGCTTAATTCAATTTACTTGACTGCTGAAATTTGAAATTATGTTCAAACAGTGCGCCGGTTAGACAGTTACTTTTGCATAGAAATATTTGTGTAATGTTTATATATTGAGGTAGGCAGACAGAACATAGTGCCAAGAGAACGGAAATTTGTATTCAATTTTGATCTCTAGAAGTTCAATAGACAATCGATTCTCGCTCAGGGTAATGATTATATATATTATTTTCACTTTCCTGCCCTGGTGCCGAAGACAAAGCGCGGTGTTGAACTCCGCCACTCTACACGCAATATCTCGATTTCTATCCTACTATGGGGAAACAGCGTGAAGCTACTCTTTTTTTATTTACAACTCCATAAAAAAGCTTAAACCTAAATTTGGTGTCAATACATTGAAATCTAGAAGTATAAATACCTAAATAAAATTGGGATAGCATAATTTTGGTATATTAAGCAAATATAACCTGATGTAATAAGGCCATCGTAGCGCAGTGGACAGCGTCTAACTGTAAACGCAATGCTTGAGAGTTCGATTTCTACTCGGTGTAATAATTACAATATGTTCTTCTAATTTCTTCACTTCGGTACCTAAGAAAAACGCGGCGTTGAGTTACGTCGCCTAAACGCAATGTCCCTATTTCGGCAGGAAAGTGTAAAACGGGAGATCTCGACATTTAGGTACTCTCTAACTACCCTGCCATATGCGGGGAACAAGCGTGAAGCTGCCCTTTTTTATTTAAAACTCAATAAAAAACATTTACACGTAAATAAATATTCAATTTTCAAATCTGGAAGCACAATAGATAGACCTTGACGAAATTGGAGCAACAACATTTATATTAAGCAAATATGAACTAAATTGATGTCACATATCATACACATTACTGAGTGTTGCGTATATTAAATTCCATGAATTTCACCTACTGTGTAGCGCTGCAACACTATTGTCTTAAATATAATTAAAAATATACCATTGAGATGCAATTCTTAGTTTACTTATGATAATTCCAGGTTCAAATTCATTCAATTTATTATTTTATATAATTTAAACGAGCAATTATTCTATTTATAATACGGATCTCGGAAATGAATCGATACGAATCTCGAACGATTTTGATGAAATTTGGTTTCGAAGGAGAAAAATCGATTTAATTGGGTTTCATTTTCAAAAAATGTCTTTTTCTCTGTATTATTAGGGAATAAAAAAACGGCTAAAATATTATTATACACGACTGTCTGATTCTACATAATTTGACAAAATTGTAATAGCTCTGTTTTTTTAGCTTAGCTTTTCAGCTCAGCAATTTACAAACAGGAACTCCACGTTAATAAATCAACTTATACTAGAAACTAACATTAGAAAGTTCAAGCATAATATGTGGACCAAATTAACCACGAAAGTGTCGAACGAAATATTTTAACAAAAATATTTTTTTCATCTAACCTTCAAACGTCGGACCCAAAGCAAAACCTAAAAAAATATATAAATTAATAATTAATGTTCAACAAAGTTTGCTACGATTTTCATAAAAGTTATACATTAAAAACACGTGTTTTTCTACCAATGTTTATTAAAATAACGAGTAGATTCGTTTCAGATGGACGCGACGTAACCAGAGTGTGCACAATGAGATCGGGCTCTCGAAAGTATGTCAGTTCGAGGAAAATTAATCAAGCTTTGCGTTTTATATACTTTTTTTTTAATTTTCTAAGCTTTTCAACCAGATGTATCCATTGTAATTGAAGTTAAAAATTGAATTTTAAATGGTGGTATATTAATGTATATTTTTTCATATTTTCCTTATTGGATTGTTATTATTTTTTCCTTAATTGAATGTAGAAAATATTATTATGATATTAAATATAGCCATGGTTATGGAGACTATTTTGTGGATATTGGTTGTGGGATCGATTCCCACTAGATTAAATGATCATAATTGAATTATTTTAATTTCTCCTCTCTGGTGACAAAGACAAAGCACGGCGTTGAGATCTGCCACTGATACGCTATGTCCTAATTCACAACAATTGTTCAATCAAATTACGATTATAGAGTTAAAGTAAAAAGTATGTTTCTGATCTCTTTGTTATCATAATCGTTTTTATTGAGATACATAAATCTTTTGAATTGGCAGTAGGCATATAATTAAATAAAAAAAAATATAATACTAGAGTGGTAAATAAGTTATTTACAAATATATTTACGTGATTTATGCAAATATTTCTGTGGGCTTTGGGTGTCTCTTTCATACCCTTTTTCATTGTAGACAACTAGTGGGCAAATCTTCTGGGATTCGTGGGATCTGTACAAGATACCACTGAATGTTCTTTTATCGGTAACTTTAATAATCCCGTCTAGGCCAGGATGCGCAACAAAATGATTTGACCCACTTTGAAAAGGGGTTAATCTTTTTTTAAATTCTATTGAATCTTCATACAATCTTTGCATGATCTATAAATAAATGAGAAACATATGCCCCTTACAATTTTCAATTACCGACAGGAGTAAAGTCCAATTATCTTTTAGTTTACAACAATAATATTAAACAGGGCTTGTAATAATAAAACTTTTTAGTTCTACCTAACATTGTAGATGTACTTTTTCTTGTTTTTGTTAAAACAACTTTTATTAAAGAAAATGTACTGAAATAAATAAAACATTTATTAAAAATGAAAGTCGTGTAGAAATACTAACTTTACCTATAAACTTTAAATATGTATGTATACACATGTAGGTACATGTTCTTAATATTTCAAGCATAAAAGTAAAAGTACTCGTACACACAGTGAAAGATGTTAAATAGCTAAAAACCTCGTAAAACTTAACAACACTTTTACGTTTAAATATTATGTTTCAGCGAGATAAGCTAATTTAAGCTAACATTAAAATATAGTGCTTTATTGTATTGTACAAACAAACATTGTGAAGGTAGACTTGCTTTTTCTTTACCAAAATATTTTTTAAATAATATAACTATTGTAGTGGGGAACGGAGTATCTATAACACTAGGTTCCCTCTGCCTACCCTGCTGTGTGCAGGATACAGCATGAAGCTAAAAAATAAATAAAAAAAACTATTGTAGAAACAAATATTGGTAAAAAGAACTTTTTAGATTGAAAGTTTTAGTTTTAGTACTGTTACATTGATTCATTTACGCCCATTATCAATAGCTGATCCATTAAGATCGGTTATTGGTTGGTTGAATTAACAAAAACTGCAACCTTATATTGATCAAGCAATTATTATTTTTAGTAAATATTTTGTTCGAGTAAAGTAAAAATTGAATATGGAATCCTACGAATGCTTTTAAACATTTTTAAAGTGTTATTCCACACTTAGGAAAATTGAAAAAGACATTTAAAGAAAACGTATAATAATTTGAACGCATGCTCAGTGGTAAGAGTGCCTGAACGGTATTCAGGAGGCGCGGGTTCGAATCCCGCTGCGTTTAATTTTTTTTTTATACGTTTTCTTTAAATGTCTTTTTCAATTTACCTAATTGATTTAATACAACATTACTTGCTAGCCGATTTGCATTAAAATTCATATACGTTGGGATCCGATGATAGTATAATATTTTCACAGCAGTTACTTGTAAACATATCTTAGTATATATTTTAATCTATATAATTAGAACATCTTGATTTATTTGATGTCCATAGCTAAATAAAATCAAAAGCTACTAATATAACTAAAAAAAATATGTATTTCAACGACGAGCTAAACAATTGAAAAACTGAAACATAATGTTTATGTTGGTTATACAATAATGTTTTTTTTTAGCTTCACGCTGTATCCTGCACATAGATAGCAGGGTAGGCAGAGGGACAACAAGACACTCCGTTCCCCACTTTCCGCCAAATTCGGAGGCATTACGTTTTAAGTGGCGGAACTTAACGCCGCGCTTTGCCTCTGATACCAGAGCGAAGGAAATGAAAATATTAAATATTTCTTTTATTTTCTTTTATTTATTTCATTAGTGGAGGAATGTAAAGTTTGAATAAGTTTTTTATTGTAAAAGTGCAAATTATTTATATATATATATATATATATATATATCTATATATATATATATATATCTATATATATATATATATATATATATATATATATATATATATATATATATATATATATATATATATATATATATATATATATTTTATAGCGTCACGCTGTATCCCGCACATAGCAGGGTAGGCAGAGGGAACCTAGTATTAAGATACTCCGTTCCCCACTTTCCGCCGAATTCGGAGGCATTGCGTGTTAAGTGGCGGAACTTAACGCCGCGCTTTACCTCGGCACCAGAGCGAAGAAAATGGAAATATTAAATATTTCCACTCCTCGAGTGGGCATCGAACCCACAACCAGTCGTTTACAGTCACACGTTCGTGCCACTGCGCCACGACTGGCCCAAATGTTATTTTTGAAGTTTAAAAAAAAGTTTATTTTAGCTTTACGCTTTTTTTCCACATAACGGAGAAGAAAGTCAGCGAGCACTAATGTAAGACACTCCGCTCTCCACTTTTCGCCAAAATCGATTTGCTTTCAATTGACATATCTCGATATGTTGTTGACTGATAAAATTCTACCCTTCTATATAAATAAGAAAAACTACGTAAATAATAATAATTTCTACAGCTTTAAAGGAAACATTAAAAATAGTTTAGGCGTAGTAAAAAGCAAAACAGATGCCTGGTATTGGTAATATAACCGCAAAACCCGATGTTTAATCGATCAAATCATGCGTTTTGGATGATTGAGCGATTAGATTTCATAGAAACACCTACGTAATGGTTGTTAGGGCTACTAACTAAGGCAATATACCTATGTATATAAAATAGATTTAGCAATAAGTAACAGGTTCATATTTGTGATAAATATGAATGTTCTGTGTGTAATTTATTATATATTATTCTAACTAAGAAAGAAAAAATAAATTATTTTAATTAATAACTTTATTTTTAATATTTATTTTATTATTCTTTCGTCTTATTGGTTTATTATATACTTTATTATTTTTAAATATATATTTTTTATAAAGTCAGAAGCTATCATGGCGCATTATTACAGCTTTTTACTGTATAAGTAATCTTCGATTTCCATCTGGGGAAATAATTACGAGTATATTTAAATTATTATTATATTAATATATCATTTCTCCGTTCAAGACAACAAAGTCAAAGTCCGGCGACTTAATCCGCTATGTACAGAATTTAGGCGGAAAGTGGAGAACGGAGTGTCTTGAGCCTAATTTCAACAGAGTCTAGGCTATCTTGACTACAGACTACATTGCTTTGCGAGAATTTGTATAATTTGTTATATTATTTTAGTCGTGCCAATACCGTCATTTATTTTGAATATTCAAACATTTTTTATATCTTAAAATTATTTCATTATAACTTAGATCACATCAATACTTAACTTGTAATATACTCAAATAAGTTGAAAGGGCCATATGAATTATAGAAACCATGATAGCAGCGATCAGCCTTTATTACCAACTCGAAATGAGGTCGCATATTGTTGGCATTTAAGAACGAATGTGGAAAATAGTCTCTATGCCCTGGAGTAAAATATTATATTGTGTTTAACGTAAATTTGGCGAATACACGAAAATCGTGTTCGACAAACTATAATGAACAAATTGACTATTTGTATTCGTGTAATGTGTAATCATTATATTAATACGTGAAGGAAAAACTTTGGCACCCCTTATTTGGGTATATTATGCGGGTGGAGGAACGTAAAGCTTGAATAAGTTTTTTATTATTAAAAGTGCAAATTATTTATAATTTATAGTAATTGTATTAAGTAAATATAACACATGCTACCATATGTGTATGAAATGTCTTATATTATTTTATTATTTCTAAGCCAACGTGTATTTAATACCTCAATGAGTTTACCAATTCAACATACAATACAAAGTCGTGTTAATAATTTTTACGATTTTATTTATTTATTACATTGGATAATACACTTTTTATATTTTTTTAATCTTCTATCTAAGCGCCATTACCTTTTAATGCGAGTACCATATGCATAAATAAATATGTTCACTATAATATACAAATATACACATACATAGTAACATTGTTTAAAATTTAAACAAGAAACCAAAAAGTCAAATTAAATCTAAAAAAACAAATAAGAAATGAAAATTAAATATCTGGCACTCTAATACTGTGCGATTTCGTCGTCATTTTCTTCCACACGCCACACAACTGTGGAATGGCTTACCAGCGGCAGTGTTTCCAGGTCGATACGACATTACGTACCTTCTGGTGTTGCAAGAGGCCGTGGGCGACGGTGTTCACTTAACATCAAGTGACCAGTGAGTGCAAACGCTCGTTTGACTCCTTTTTATAAAAAAAAATGAAAAATAATGATATGTAAAATTATAACATACATTTATTACTGTAATTTATTACTGTAATATAGGCATTGCCTAGTCGGACAGTTTTGTCTGGACTTGTATATTAAGATTTTTTCATTTTCCTTTTTACTTTTCCAATTTCTACCCTGTCTTATTAGACTTATATCTTTTTTTTATATTAGTGCCGTAATCAAAATATTATTTAAAAAAGTTTCAAATGGCCAATGTTCTTATCAGGACAACCACAATAAACCCATGAGGAGAATATATTTAAAAATGGTACACAACAATACGGTTCTCTTAATTTATTTTTAAACTATCCTTATTTTTGCACTGTAAAGTTACAGATACTACAATTTTCTCTTATTTTTTATATTATTGTAACAGAATATCTGTCATTTCTTATAATATATCTGAAAAGAATTAGCTGAAAATACGAAAGTATTTTCAAAAACTTTGCAACTTGAGCATTTTAAAACATTCTTAAGCCAACGATGCTCGCATTTTTCTTCATGAACTGGCTTATTTTATTATGAACAGAATTTAAATATTATGAAAGAAGCGTGAGCGGCATTACTGCAATCCTTACATACTTCATACCACTCTTGACTCTATAAAATGTCGGGACATTACAAACAAGAGTGTATTTCGTTTGTATATTACATGTTTTTTCTTCTTCCTTTTAGATTTACGCTTTTTTGCACTTTTTCCCTATAGCAAAGTAAATAGAGAGGTAAAATCAAAATAACTTATATTTGTAATCATTCCCTCGACTGGGAAATATTCCTTAAATGAATTGCGTTTACAGTCAGATGTTCTCCCACTGCGCTTCGATGATGCTTACCTGGTGTGTGACATATTATATAATTTTGCATAAAATGAATCCATACTTATATTATAAATGCGAAAGTCTGTGTGTTGTCTGTCACGCTTTCACGGCTAATCTACCGATCCGATTTGGATGAAATTTAGAATGAAAATAGTAAATAACTATGGGTCTAACAAAGGCTATTTTTTTTTTAATTAACCGCTAAACTATTGAAATAGGGGATGAAAGTTTATATAGAAAACTAAACTGCTTGATCGATTGTATTGCATTTTGGAATAAATATAGTTGAAAATCGAAGGTCAAACATAGGTTACTTTATTTTTCAAAAATCCATCCCCGAGGGTTGCAACATAACGAAACATTTGGGGACTGCCGACGTAGCGAAGCCGCGAGCGGGCCGCTAGTGATCTATACGTTTGAATTTTTTTTCATAGCCACATGCCATATTTAATTACGATTAGAAATGCAGTGTAAAGAAGGCATTATTTCAATTAAGTTTTCTAACCTATGTATGTATTGTATTTCTTTACCATATTCTTTTATCGAGATAAGAAGTTTAAACAATTCATTTTTGTATACCTAAGTTTTGTATTCATTTAAAAATATATAGTAACCATAGAATACAGTATAAAGTAGTAGACTATTAGGTTCCTATTTAGGGTTGTTGCCAATCAATCGAACCATTGTGGTGGCCCTTAGAGTACACACAGTACTCGGCAATCAGCCAACTAATCATTCATGGAAATCGAAACAATACGGTTCTTCATAATGACTGGTTCTTCTCAATAGACGGTCCTACAGCTTTTTATTAGCTTTTGTGCTAATATTAGTATTAAAAATCAATTTGTTTATTGAGCTGACAAAATATTTGGCATTATAATATTGGCGGTTATTTAATGTTGGGTTATTGTAACCCAATAATTAATTATGAATAAAATATTTATTCTACATTATTAATAAAATATACTTCTATATATTCTTTTTATTTTATTCAGGTTCTAAAAGGTAGTGTCGAAAAACTCCGTTCAGTACTTTCTGCCTTAATTTGAGATATTACGTGTTAAGTGATCATTATGATCATTCCCCCGAGTGGAAATCGTATTCACAACCAATTGCGGTTACACTAACAGGTGCTACTGCACCACAAACAATAGTAATCATATTATAATAGTACTCAGTTAGTAAGCATTTTATTATCTTAAAAATAAAGATTCTGACATCTGGTGCCACAGTATTACTCATGTTTCTATGTTAAGATGTCAGAAAGAAGCTTAAAGTCATGTGTGATGCTATTTGTAACCTTTGAGTTGGAATATACTTTTTTTTTAGTCCAGTAATTGGCGATCTTAGTTATAAAATTTTACACATTTTAGTTATAAGATTTTTTAGTTAAGTTAACTAAAGTACGTTTCACTGTCTGTCTCTCAAATGTATAATTTAAATAGTTGGTGAAACCGTAGCCGGAAATAAAAAAAATCATTCTCATAATTACTACATTTCATACAAAAGACCAAAATGAAAAGCATATCGAGAAATACATGAAATACAAATGTACTGTACTCAGTACATTTTATTAAAAGACCTGTTCCAATACAATTACTCTTTTATTCTTTTGTGAATCATACGTGCATTTTCATCTGTCACTCCAATGAAGTGACGAAGAGCGGTAGCAATGCCTTTCAAAAGCTGTCAACTGAACGCAATTATATGCTATCAGAATATATGTATTTATAATGACAGGAAATATATTTTTATTGTTTCCTTCTTTAGACACTATATTGTGAATTCAATACCTGTCTGGAGAATGCTTGTTTTTGGAAAAATGTTTTAGTTTGTCCGTTAATATAATATGAAATATAATTATATAAACCAGAATACACACAGGTAGGTTATAAATACGAGAATCATTTTTTTTTTACACAAGCTTGTCTCTGTCTATCGTTCTTATTTTTTCTTGACGGGAATAAGACGAGACATGTCGGATTTATTTACTTAGAATTTTCGTAGCTTGTGCTATGTTCCTTGTGAGCTGTACAATTTTAGTGACTTTCGATTTTGATTACTGGCACTATTCATATTATCAAGTATGATAGTAGATAGTAATTGACAAGGATCAATGATTTTTTGGTATAAATAGCAAAAAATTTATACAAAAAAATCTCTATGATTGGGGCCTAAAGTATTTAGAAGGTAGTAATATATAATACAACGAAGTTATTTTGATATCTATATGAAACATGTTCATTTTAAATCAAAATCATTTCTTTTACCCAAAGTCAAAATTTCAAATTAGCTATTGCAAAGACGTACTTTATAAAAAACTAGCGTGACTTCTCTTGTCAGTTCGTATTATCCGTAATTTTCTATTGGCGTTGTTAAAAATTAAAAGACCATGATATCGACTTTCATAGTTATTGGATATTCGGTAAAATTAACAACTATCTTATTTCTAAATATTTTTTAATATTATATTAACGTAACACTTAGTTTTGTCAGTATGATATCAGCTAAAGAACACAGTTTTCTGTCTGTAGCCAAAAAAAATCAATCAAAACGACGACAATGTGGATAATTTCAATATCTGAGGTCAGTGTGATAGCGTTCGATGTTTCATACATCGAACGCTGTCACACATACGTACATACGTACATATAGATAAATGGTTATAATTTAATATTTTGCCATGCGAAGCCGCGAGCGGGCCGCTAGTTGCATATACGTACCAGACAAAGCAAGGCATTAAGCTCAGCCATTCTACGCGCAATGGCTTGGATACGAGTGGAAAATGGAGGACAAATATCTTGACACTAAGTTTTTTAATCTCACTTACCGTACTATATCAGGAAAAAGCGTGAACCTAAAAAAGGAAAAAATAATATTTAAGCAACATTTTTTAGATTTATGGAAAAAGTCATTAACTCTATATTTGATCAAAGCAATCAAAAGACGTGTGGTGCCATTAAAACGGTTAACGGAGACGGTTTTTCAGGATCCAATTAACGTATGTGGTCCTACATCGACCGCATTACAACGATTCAATTGAATCTTAATTAAACTGCTTGCTGTTCAAACAAGATGTGACATTAGCAGAAGAACTGCCAATGCCTTTGATAGATATTGTATTATTAGTGTTATATGTTTTTGTGTTATATGATATTGTACAAATCTTTTTTTACTTTATTTTTAAAACGTGGAGTATCGCAGTCGAAACGTTGAGTATCGAGTATATATATTAATTTATGTTTAAGCTTCATGTTTCACCTCGAATAGCAAAGTAAGCAGAGAAAACCTAGTATCATGACACTGCGTTCTCCGCTTTCCGCTCGAAGGCTCTTTATTTTACCAGGGCAAAGAAATTAAAATAATTTAAATATAATCAATACGTTTACATATATTTTAATATATGTAAACGTGTTCACGTTATTTATACTTTTTTTCTGATTTTGATTGATTTACACTATTGAATTGTAACATTACTCAACTACTGACAGCACAATTAAAGCACATTTATATGGAAATAGAAACCCACCCACTCACTCTTGCCCTCTCAAAAGATAATCTATGTAAATCTCAAATGTAAATAGGCTTAAGGCATGAAAATGTTGTTATAAAATTTTAAGTTATGAAATTATTTCTTAAGATTTATATAAACAAAATGTTCTTAGATTTGTTGTTATAATTTAACACACCTTGTTATCCTAAAATATTCGGCATACGTTAGAAATTGATTGTATACTTTTTAATTACTAACTTTTCCATATATCTTTTGTTGCTCTTCTTAAGTAAAATACTAAGCTAATTTTGATGAAATTTGGTTTGAAAATGAAATAAAACTTGGTTTACCTGTATTTATATTATATTTTCACATTGCTAGTCTGAACCAAGTTTTTATTTAACTTGCATTGAATGTAAGTTTGTTAAATCTATTGGAATCTTGCAAATTCACGTTGAAGCATATATCCTTAACCATTGAGCTAAAACTTTGTATAGACGTTTAATTTAGATGACAATGCATGGTTAACTATGTGACGTTATTCTAAAACCAATATGTTGGAACATCCAAGATTGTGGCCTAGTTATTTCTATTGCACTCAAGCAATATGGATGTTAAATGAAAAAGCTTGCTGAGAATAATTCGAAAAAGCTTGTTGTTTAATATGTTTTTTTATAAATGTATTTTTTTTTAAAAAGCAGGTTTACGCCTTAACCTGCATAGTGAGATAGTCAGAGAGAAGTCTCTGTTTCGGCCATGTACCACGCAATGTCTCAGAAGTGGAGAACAGAATTGCTTGACGCTAAACACTTCTCGCTGTCTACCCTTCTATGCAGCAAAAAGCATAAAGCGGCTTTATACAACAATAATCTAAGCTGAAAATAAACCTAGAACCATCATGTATTCAGCCAGACTATTCAACCACGTCGCTCATTACTTGTAAAGCAAAAAAAATATGAATAAATCTCGACGTACAACTCCTCATCTGATTCAATCTATCTAGAGTACTATTGGAGTACTCTACGAGGCAACGTGACGGATTTAAGAAAAGGAATCTCTTTTAGAGATCACGTAGTGTGAATGTGCAAACGCTGTTTTTCTCGTTTAAGTGAATTGTTACATTTTTCTCAGCAATACGCTTTTTCCCGCATAACGAAGTCATAGAGAACCTAGTGTCAAGATACTCCGTCCTACATTTTTCGCCCGAAATCGAGACATGGCGAATTGAGTGGTTACACTCAACGCCGAGCTTGACATAAAAAAAATAATATGATTATTCCATAATATAATTATTAGGGGCCAGCCATAGCGCTGTGGCACAAGCGTGTGACTGTAAACGACTGGTTGTGGATTCGATTCCTACTCTAGGAGTGAGTATATTTAATATTTCCATTTCTTTCGCTCTGGTATCAGAGGCAGAGTGCGGCGTGAAGTTCTGTCACGAAACACGCAATGCCTCCAAAATTCGGCATAAAGTGGGGAACGGAGTGTCTTAACACTAGGGTCTCATTATTTTTTTCCTGAACAGAGAGACCACTTTCTACGCAGGTTCCAGTCTTTGTATGTTAAGGGACAGTGAGGGAACTGCTGTCTTCTTTCTACTTTTACTTAAAAGTATATTATAAAATATTTTTTATTATTTCTTTTCTTTAAAATATAATTTCAAACTGTAAAGTGTTAAATATAAATTTTAAAATATATACACAAGTGAGTCGTCAATTAACAAAATGATTGCCGGTTGTCCCTCATGAAATTATAATATTCACTCTGCCATACTATTTGCGAACGACGCGGCTAATTTTATTTTAACGAACGGTTTTGTTCGGGAACAATGTGGAATTTGGGAAGTTTGATTCGATTTTCTCATATTTACAAGTGTATAGAGTGTAATTTTTGCTAAAGTTAGGAATGTTTGAAAGATTTTTTTTGCAGAATGTTGTTTAAGAATAAAAAATAGATAAAAAGTGAAGCTATTTGTATATGTGTATATTTTTTTATATGTTAAAGGTTAGGTTCATTTAGATATAACGAAAAAAAACTATTGTAGAATTTTGTGAAATATGTGCTTCACTGAAGAGTCAAATAATTAAATATTATGTACCTTCCTCTCTATATCATAGATATTTTATTCCATTTAACGTATTATAGTAAGCTTAAAGGTTCTTTTTTACGTTCAAATCTCTTCCTGAATTGTTAACAATTTAGCATAACATAAGACAAGTCGTCGTGGCGCAGTGGCACAGCGACTATAAACGCTATAGTAATGGGTTCGTTTCCTACTTGGGGTAATTATTAAATATTATTTTCGTTTACCTGATATGATACCTAAAATAAAAGTACGGCGTTGAGAACCTACTTAATTCTCCACTTACCACTCAATGTCTCGATTCAGGGCAAAAAGTGGGGAACGGAGTGTCTTAACACTAAGTTACCTCTGACTACCCTGCTATGCAGGAAAAAGCGTGAAGCTTTTAAAACACTCCGTTCCCTATTTTATGGACCAGAAGAAGAGTGTAATGAACCCACGTACCATCAAGCATGTAGCAACTACGTAACAGTTACGTAATTTTTTCTACAATTCCATTTTTTATATTCCAAGCCAAATGAAATGTTAACTTGTTAGAAGTTTATGGTGTAATAAATTAGATTATTATCTAACAACCCCATGATTTATGAAGGCATATTTCAAAAAATAAAGCAATTGTAAGTTCACGTGAAACAATTATACTAATACGTTTAGCGTTTGGAGTTTGAAATTCCACCTGTCGTTTTCTAATTAAGTAGAATAGAAATATGAGCCTTTTGTTGGGTAGTGGGAATTGGTTAACTGAACAAAAGGATTATGGATTCAATTCCGTTTAAAGAAATGTAAATAGTCTTAATCTTTTAAAAATTTTTAAAGTGCTATTCCAAACTTAGGCATTTTATAAAACGTATAAGAATTTAATTAATAGCAAAAAAAATTAATTAATAGCATTCTTCTATTCGTAGAATAATCTTTAGGTGGCTGAAATTTGTAAAAATCTCCCTACAGAGTGATGGTAGAACGCATGGCTTATCGGTCAGAGCGCCTAGACGGTATTCAGGAGGCGCGGGTTCGAATCCTGCTGCGTTCAAATTTTGATACGTTTTCAGAAAGGTCTTTTTCAGTCATAATCTTGTCTCGTATAGCAGGGTTGTAAAAGAAAATTTAGTGTCAAGATACTCCATTGTCTACTTTCTGCTCGAAACTGAGATATTACATGGTAAGTAGTGAAACTAAATGCCGCACTTTGTCTTATTTACCAGAACGAGGAAATGAAAATAATTTAAATATAATCATTTCCTCGGGAGGGAATCGAAGTTACTATCATCAAGTTAACAGTCAAGATACTATCTCACTACGCCGGGATGGACATTTTATATATAAATTTCAAGATAGTATTATTGCGATATCCATATATTATCTTCTTTATTTTACAAATTTAAAAACATAATACAATGCAGATATAGTTATAACAAACAATAATGAATTCAAACTTTCAGTATAGATTTTATTCTATTTTGGCCCAATCCGAACATCGAACCTGTAACCGTCTCCTATAACAACATAGATCTACTCCATAATCTAGTCTAAACTAAATTGGCTCGACATAAAATAATAAAACCACAATATAAATCAGTATTTTGATTCTTATTCAAGACTTCGCTGAAATCTGAAATTCAAGTGCGGAGTTGCATAACAAATCAAATTGGAAATTGTGATCGAACCATCGACACGTCGTTTTGCATTAACGTTGTTTGAATATTTGCGTCTCTAGTGCCTTACTTAAACGACATATAAATTGTATATAAATTTTGTATATATCTATACATAGACTTTAGACTGTTTTAGCGCAGTGGGACAGCGTTTGACTGTAAACGCGTTGGTCGTAAGTTTGATTTCCACTCGGGAAAATGAATGTACTTAAATTGCTACCTGCCTTTCTTTCCTCCGTGGGGGGGCGGGTTAGAATACAATTCCCCTCCGCCGCTGAGTAGCGTCCCGTAAAAGGCGTAACCCAGTAGCTTGGTAGTAGGAGATTCGTTCTCTGACTGGCTCGCAACCACTATGATATCAAAGATGAACCGCCAAACATCATATGACGTGTTCCTGTTCGATGGCATGTAAGCCAGCTCTCCCTATTCCCACCATCCCCATAATCCTTCCTCCTTCTTCCTCTTTCCTCAAAATCGGCAACGCAACTACAACTTTTCAAATGTTGTGGATGTAAATGGGCGAAGGTAACCACTTACCATCAGGTGGTCCTTCTGCTCGTCTGCCCCCTTTCATCAATAAAAAAAAACCCTCCTGCTCTGATAAAGAAGATATATGTAACGTAGCGCTAACTTCTGCAACTCTGCAATATTATATCATATATAATTTATAGACAATTCATAGATGATTTCAAAGCAAATACAAAATTTATAGATGATGCTTGACTCTGTTGTTAACCTAGATATCGTTTAGTTTCATAATGCTAGCCTGTTAAGTACAATTTGCTTTATTCTTTTAATATGAATACTATTATATAATAAATATAACATAACAACACAATTGGCAATCTTTATACAAAATGTAGATAAAGCTACACATTAATGTTTACACATGATGTACTAACAATGTTAATGTTATATACAATTTATAAAAGATTCAGCATTGTTTTATCTTTACACTATATCCCGCACATAACAGAACTATTAAATATTTCGGCTCCTCGAGTGGACATCGAACTCACAACCAGTCACATTTACAGTCACGCTTTTTGCCCCGTCGCCACGACTGGCACTCAGTAAATTTTCACTTTCAGCTCTTGTAGCACAAAATATGGCGTTAGATTCCTTGAAAAATAGAGAGAGAGAATATGAAATCTCTGCCTACGTCGATATATATTAAGGCACCTAGTGTCCAGATAATACGTTCTCCGCTTTTCTCTAGATCCAGACATTGTGCATTGAATGACAGAACTCACCTCCGTGCTAAAATAAAAAAAAATAACATAAAAATCTAGACTTTTAGAACAGAAATTGCCCCTTTTGATTTCAATAGCTGCCAATCTAAAGGGGAAATATTTCCGACTCATTTGCGCCAGGAAGCTGTCTAAGCCATTGTCTTGCCCTCTCGATGGTTTTTATAGTAAACAATACATTGACGCGTATCCAGGGCAGTGGCAACAGACTATCTACAGTACAATGCAATGTTATTGACGTTCAGAACAATTGACGTTGAAGTTACTAGATGTATTGATAATACTAGTAGTACGTAGTATTGAATATTTGAATAGGAAACCTCGTTTGTTTTGAGGATAATTGTGTTGAATTAAATATTATTATATGAATTAATTCTTGTGGATTCAAATATTTAGTAAAGAAAATTAATATAAAGCTATTTATTATTTACTTGAGATCGTCATGGTACAGTGGTACAGCATGTGACTGTAATCACGATTAGTTGTGAGTTCGATTCTTTCTCGGTTGAAGTTCATTAATTTATTTTTTTTGCATTTCTTTCTGCTTTAGCTAAGTTAGATAGGCAAAGCTCATTGAAATCAGCCGGTTATTTATGTACTCGTATGTATGAGAATTGTGTACTTTTTTTCTATTTTCCGCAAAAAAGTTAAGTGATGATTTATTTTTTAATTTGGGATTCAAATTCACATTTTAATGTAAATAATTGAATAGCAGAAACAAAATTAAGTTGTTTTAGTTTAATTTATTGTCTGCATTTCTTTAGAAAATGAAATATTTTCTGCTATTCTTACTACTTTTACCGTTTCTTCATTCAAAATCTTCACCAAAAATGCCATTCCTAAAATTGTTTTGATCCATGCTATATAATATAACATTAATATTGAAGAAGCATTGTTATTCAAACTCAAATTATTATATAAAGCTACATCAAAGGCTCATGGAAACTGGGTTAGGCTGATATTTGAAATGTCACTTGCAGATCTACAACAAGAGATGCACTTATAATGAGATAATTTCATTTCAATAAATTTATTATTTTACAAAACGTTTTGCTCTTTATTTATATATTATCATAAGTGAGAAACTTTATTATTAAGATTGATTTTTCATTAGATTTTTAATATTATTATGACTAAATTGTTCTCAAACGATAGTTGAAGGTTCGAATTCTACATATATTATTATACTAGCGGTCCGCTCGCGGCTTCGCCGCGTGAACTATTTAGCTATATTGTAACCCTCGGGGGAGCATTTTTAAAAAATAAAGTAGCCTATGTTTAAGCTTAGATTATCAATTATATTTATACTAAAATTCATTACAATTGGTCAAGCAGTTTAGATTTTTCATATAAACTTTCATCCCCTATTTCACCCCTATAGAGGTTGATTTTTGAAAAAATGAGTAGCCTATGTTAGACCCAGTCACTTTTACTACTTTCATTCCAAATTTCATCCAAATCGGACCGGTAGATCAGCCGTGAAAACGTGACAGACAAACACACAGACTTTCCCATTTATAATATATTATTATACGGTCGTTACTTTTATTAAATTTTAAGAATCACTCTAAATTACTTGATTTCTTTTGACATAATTATTTAAAGTACTATAAGTTGGATGAATTAAATAAATTAGTATTTACTCTACAGATATTTTTTCAGTGTGAATGTTACATAGGAGTTACGTATTATTTAAACGGACGGAATGTATAGATTGAAGTAACATAAATAAGTTACTTTATTAAAGTTAATAAAGTTTAAAGTTTTATATTTTATTAAAGTTAATAAAGTATAAAAAATAATAATAGTATATAAAAAACATAACATAATAAGAATTATCGTGGTGCAGTAGAATGACTGTACACGGTATAGATATCAGTTCCAAACTGTATATTATTATAGATACTCTTTAAAATAATATCATTTTTCTTGACGACAAAGACAAAGCATGGAGCCCTGTAACTAAATACGCAGTACTTTTATATATTTTTAAAGTGTTATTCCAAACTTAGGAAAATTGAAACAGACGCACCAGGCGCTCTCACCGCTAACACGGCATGGACGGTATTTAGGAGGTTCGAATCCCGATGCGTTAAAATTTTTATACGTTTTCTAAATGTCTTTTTTAAATACGCAGTGTTAAAATTAGCAGAAAGTGGACCGGTTTCCCACCAGATTCTCTCTACTTATCCTGTTAAGTCTACAATAAAATACATATAATAAAAAAATACTTATTTTTAATTTAGAAATAAAACGTTTATTACATTACAAGCATCAAATATCTTGCTATCTCGCTTGTAATATAAAACACTTTCATTTAATACAACATCATATAAATTATTACGATCGTACAAGGGTCTAAAGGGGATTCCTCTACAGCTCCACGGCATACATACTGTCTGTTTATTTCCGGTGAAAGGTTTTCGTCACGTTCCTGTTACTTAGTAAATTGAAAGTTAGCCTTTTTACTGTATTATTACGGTCTTTTTCTATTTACTTAAATGGATGCAACATGTTCATTCGTTGTTAGTTTTACAAATACTTGTAACTTTATTTCTTTTTTGGGAATGGTTTAATTTTAGAGTAGTTTGCCAGGTAGAAAAATAATCTATTAATAAATACTTTTTTTTTACTTTCTATATATATCATTCAATATGCTTTAACGACATTAGATGACGGAACCTAACGCTGTTACATTACCATAATCTGATAACAACATTAAAATATTACTATTAATGATACTAAGTCAAGTAGGGGCCAGTCGTGGCGCAGTGGCACAAGCGTGTGATTGAAAACAACTGGTTGTGGGTTCGATTCACACTCGAGGAGTGGAAATATTTAATATTTCCCTTTTCTTCGCTCTGGTATCGAGGCAAAGCGCGGCGTTAAGTTCCGCCACTTTACACGCAATGCCATCGAATTCAGAGGAAAGTGGGGAACGGAGTGTCTTAACACTAGGTTCCCTCTGCCTACCCTGCTGTGTGCGGGATACAGCGTGAAGCTAAATAAATAAATAAATAATAAATAATACTACGTAGTTTCAAAATAACATTTTTATATATATATACAAACAAATAAATAATATAGGTTAGTTAACGTGCTCACTGTGGAGACGAGAGGCTCAAGCACTAAACCACGACGATGAGTTCAGTAAAACGGAGCTTAGCTTGAGTAATCAAAGTATTCCCATGTTGCCGTGTAAACTTAACTACTAGAAAGTTACCGATAGTTTATTTGTGATACTGGAGAGCACTTATTGAATGTACGTTCTATGTTATATTATAGTATAGACAGCAATTAGAGTTAATGATTTAAAAGGTGTTTTAAAATTATTTACATATAAGCTTATTCTTTTTTAAAAGAGAACAAAATAATTAATTAAAATAAAATTAGGAAATCATAGCGTAAAGTGAGTATCGGTATCAGTATGAGTATTGTAAAAATCATTTGTTGTGGGTTCGATTCCTTCTCGGATTATGCTGTCGAGTTTCGTCAATTAACACGCAATGTCTTTGCGGGTAGAAAGTGGAGAACTCGGAGAATTCGGAGGTATTGCGTGTTAAGTGGTGGAACTTTAACGCCGCGCTTTGCCTCTGATACCAGAGAGAAGGAAATAGAAGTAGGAATCGAACCCACAACCAGTCGTTATAGTCACACGTTCATACCACTGCGGCACAATTGGCCCCTATATGTAAAATTACAGTACAAAATCAAAAAATACAATACCATATGCACATTTTAAAACATTTAAAGTTTTGCTCCAACATGCACAAGTATGTATGAGGATCGAAGCTTAATAAAACCGCAACGATCACCGGAGTTGCATACGGCTCAGCTTGAAGCGTATTTGAATTTATGTATGTACTTACTATGGAGAGGGGAATTTAAAATACAGTATAGATTTAAATATATTTTTATCATTTTGTATTGAAAATAGGAAATGCTTTGATAAGTTTTAAACATCAATTTTGTTTATTTAGATTATTTTAGGTCATTGTGACGTACATTTTTGCCAGTCGTGTCCCATTGGCACAAGCGTGTGTAAACGACTGGTTGTGGGTTCGGTTCCCACTCGAGGAGTGGAAATTATATTTCCATTTCTTTCGCTCTGGTGTCGAGGTAAAGCGCGGCGTTAAGTTCCGCCATTTAACACGCAAGCCTCCGAATTCGGCGGAAAGTGGGGAATGGAGTGTCTTAACACTAAGTTCCGTCTGCCTACCCTGCTGTGGGTGGGATACAGCTTGAAACTAAAAAAAAAAATATTTTAGGTCATCTTATTATTAGGTAAGGTGTCTAGTTTGAAGGGAGAGAGAAAAACATAAGAGTTACTCGCTACTAGATTATAGATTATAGATTGATCTGTATTTTTTAAACCTCACGCCTTTTTCCGTATAGTAGGGTAGGCAGAGAGAACTTAGTGTCGAGACACTCCGATTTTTATTGTCGAATTCGAGACATTGTGTGTTGATTTGTAGACCGATTTTAACGTCGCGCTTTGACTACTTACTTATCAATCTTCTAACCGGATGAATTTTAGGTCAATAGCCACTAAATAAAATGTATAGTTTCAAATTTCAGAATGAAATAAAGTAGAGTGAACTGTCACTAGAAATACCCGTAGACTTATTAAATGGTACTCTGGTACTTAAATCGTGGTATTGACTTCTGATACCTACGACTAATCGTCTTATTCTACTCAATACACAATATCAATATATTTCGGACGGAAAGTGGAGGACATAGTGCACATCACATTCGGTTTTCGCAGCCTTTTCGCTCTCCAAGCGCAAAAAAACATAAAACTGTAAAATTGGTTTCCTTGGGAGTAGAAGAAAATTACTATAGACCTCATAACCCCCAGATCACTTAAACATTAATTTAATATACAACTACATTTATATAAGCGATTCAAAGAGTTTAAATCATAGATATAATATGAAGCCAGCAAATCCGACAATGAGACGTTTCAACTTTTCAATTGTTGGCGTGATGCTATTGTAGGGTAGAACTGAAACTTTGCAACGAATACACAACACTCTTTTGTTACACTTTGTATTGACCGAGTTCTGTTGTGCCACTCCGTAAATATAAAAGTTTTGTACGTAGTATAAATATATAAGTTTAAACTGTTTTAGTTATGACATAGCTTTGATTTTAGTGAAATCTAATAATATTTAGAATTTAACGTAATTTATTATTTATTACTATAAATTATTGTAGTTTTTCAAGTTATATATGTGTACCCAAAAGTGACAGACGACATGCAGCTAAAACTATTAGGCGAAAGAAGCTAGAATTTGATAACAGTATCCAAAGACCATATACACTTTGGATAATATAGGGGAATACAAAAAGGTTTGATTCTATAGGGTAAAACTAGGTAAAACGCCCCAGTTGACAAAACGCCCCACAGCCATAGCAGGCACATTAAGAAAGCTAGATGATACACGTATTGCACAGAGAGTAGCCATAAGTTGCTAAACAACATAGCTAATGTGCACGTGTGGTTTATTACGCTCCCTTAAAAAATATTAATAAATTTAGTGTTTCAGTGAAGTTGCAATTTGTGGTAAGTTGCAAACATTTTTTTATATTTTAATTTAAGTTAAATTGATATTAACTGTTGAAAATACACATAAATACACTTTATTATAAATGTTCGTTAAACGTGATAACTTTGAAATTGAGGCTTTTTTCTTGATAGGGCGTTTTAAAAAGCAAAATTTGCAATACGCCCCACCGCATGTTTTTTAAAATGCCCCCGTACCGAAATTACATAGATACCAATTTATATTGTATTTTAATTACAGAGAATGTCTCTTAAATATAAACGCAAGACTCTTCGAGCTTCTTGGAGGCAACGCGATCTGTATGAAGTAAAAAAATGGGAGAGAATGAAGCTTCAAAGCACTTCAAAGTTCCATCTTTGAGAAGCACCTTAAAACTGTTCGGATATGGACATAAATAAAAGCGTTGAATGTACAGAAAATTACTACATAACAAAGTCTTCTGAAGACTGGATTCAAGTTTGACACGTTCAGGGTACCACGTTTGTGTAACAACTATGGGCAGAAAGCTGAGAGAGATGCTGTTAAAAGCAGCAAGATTTGATTTTATTCTATTCAACTATTTTATGATGATTTTAATTTGGTTTATGTCAAAGTTAATTGAAAAGACTGTTATGTTAATCATTAATTTAGAAGACTAGTGTTTTTTATTGTTATAACTTTTCTTTTAATTAATTACTTACAAATGAAAATGTTTTTTTTTTAATTTAGAGTTTTTAAGGACTTTTAAGTCTTGCCTTACATTTGTGTTGTTTGTAAGTTATTAAACTATTGATATATTGTGTTTTTTTACGTTTTGGATAAAATTTAGGTATGGACATATATGAGGACATTTTAAATTGCATGGGGCATTTTATAATACAAAACGAGGCGTATTAGGTAACATGTACCTGATAAAACGCCCCACTCCATGTCTGCAAAAAAATTGAAATAGATCTTTAACCATCGTTCCAATTACATTAAGGTTTTGTAAAATTATTGTTAACGAACCAATTAACGTCCAGGAATAAAAGAAATAATTAAATCTATGATTATATGGGTTTTATTGAAGGTTAAAAAAAGTGGGGCGTATTATCAAGTTTTACCCTATAATTAATTATAAGTATAATAGAAGCTTGAGAAGAAAATGACTAAATTAATGAAAGAAGACTGTTTCTCTTCGTAGATTTAACTCGTACCTCCTCTCGTTTTACCTTTGGTCTTCGACGGTGGCACTGGATATTGTTCGCGGTGAATTCTTTAATTCGATAACTGATTTGTCTATAATTTATCAATGATCACTTGACGACTGACTGCCTATGTCCAGCACCAAAATATTTATTTCTTTTAAAAAAAACTCAATCTAAAGGTTTAAAATGTATATTGCATTTTACTGTAAATAAGTAACAGATTGATATTCAATTAGTATGAAGGCGATAAAAATGTCAATAAATAACTAAAAGAATAAATATTTTTTTACCTTTTTTTTCAATTAATGGGACAAAACACGGCTAAAACGTATGAAGGTCAGGTAAAAAGTCCCAAAACGACAATACAAAGGGCCGTTACTGTAACATTTGTTATCCTTTTATGATTCCCTTAATCCTTTTATATACTTTTATATGTACCTACCTTAACGTAATGATTCATTTTGTGAAGAAATTAATTTCAATATTTTAGAATCAGCTTAAAAAGGCTGTAATAATTTGCACAATTGTACGTTTATTTTTCTAATATGATTTTTTTTACCCTCACCATTGTTCCTGCATATCAATATATGCGGGAAAACGGGGAAAAAATAGTCAGAAAGAACCTAGTAATAAGACACTCTGTTTTCATTTTTCTATCCTCTTCTTTATATATATCATATAATGAATATGAATACTTCAAGGGCAAACTTTAGTCCTAATTATTTTGCGGACAGAAGAATGTAAAATTTACTATAATTAAAGTTTATATAGAGAATCTCTATGCTCTGCCTATATTAAAGAGATTGCAGCTTGCACAAAAACCCATATGATTGTTAATCAAAGCGGGTAATACAAAATTAACGCACCTATAACGCTCAGTTAGATGCCCCAAACAACACCACGATGCCATATTTTACCTTGCTATATATGATTTTAAAACACTTTTTAACTTTATCAAATAGTGTAGCTAGCAATATTAACATCATATAAATATGCCTATCAAATAATAGATGATAATCATGTGTTTACGCTTTTGCCCCGCATAACATGTGTAACATGGTGAGAAAAAAATTTGCGTGATTATCATTCCCACGTGTGGGAATCGAACCCCCAACCATCGCCTTTGGTAAACGCTGCCGAAATAACAACGGGCTCAAATAATAATCTAATATAATAATCTAAAACCAATTAACAAAAATGTTAAAAATATTAAAATAAAATTGAACTGACAAAATAATAGCTCTTCTTTTTGAAGTGTCGATTTTTATTGAAAAGACTTTATTAACTTGTCAGTTTAATATTTTAGAAATATTTGTTATGAAAAGTAGTTTGGTACAATGTTTTTGCATTATTGCTTTATTTAATTTAGTAATTTAAAAACAAAAATGTGCCTATGAAATGTACTGATGAACAGTGCCTATATATACGATCAGTTGTGGTTACCATTTCCACTCGGTGAAATGATCATACTTTTTTTTTTATTGTATAAAGGAAGCAAACGAGCTGAAGGACTACCTGATGGTAAGTGGTTACCTTCGCCCATAGACATCCACAACATTAGAGTTGTGGAAGGATTGGGATGATGGGAATAGTCAGGGCTGGCTTACATGCCATCGAGCCGCAACACATCATCAGATGTTTGGCGGACCGTCTTTAACATGACAGTGGTCGCGAGCCAGTCGGAGAATGAATCTCCTACCACGAAGCTACTGGGTTACCCACCTTTTACAGGACGCTACCCAGCTGCTAAGGGGAATTGTATTCTTAACCCGTCCCCCCACGGGCAAAAATTTATTTTCATTTCTTCCACTCTGGTGAACAGGGCAAAGAACGGCGTTGAGATCCGCCACAAAACATGCACTGGTGTTTTGACACTACGTGCTTTCTATCTATTGCCTGCCTTCTATATATGGAGAAAAGTGCGAAGCCTAAAAAAATAAATTTAGTAATTTTTACACATAACTACTTTGACTATTGTAGCACGGTGGAACTGTCTGGCCATTATAATCGCAATTGGTTCTAGATACGATTTCAACTTGATGAAATGATCATAATTGAATAATTTTCATTTCTCCGCTTTGGTGACGAAGACAGGTTTTTGAGGCCAGTCTAAGCGTAAGAGCACAAAGTTTGACTGTAAACGAGAATGGTTGTGGGTTTCATTCCCACTCGAGGAAAAGAAATGTTAAGAATTTATAACACAAAAGCGTTAATATACGCCATTTAACATGCAGTGCCTCTATAATTCGGCGGAAAATTGGGGACGAAGTGACTTAACACTAGATACCCTGTGCGTATCCTGCTGTGTGCGGAATACAGCGTGAACCTATAAAAAAATAAGATAAAGCATTAAGGTGAGAGGCTGTAAAGGGAGTGTCTTAACACTACATACATTTTCTCTACTATGAAAAACGTGTAAAGTTAATAAAAAAAAACCAAAACATAGATTTTGTTTATATTTCCGAAGCTACGTTTAACGAAGTTTGATCGAACAACAAAGACGGAGCGGCGCGTCGCGTGACCGACAAATGACAAACAATTTACTAAAGCCCGGTTCCTTAGTTCATTATATTTGCGTTGTTTCCTGGCGTTTTGTTATATTTTTTGATATTTATACGCTTTCAATTCTAAAGATTTTAGTTGGAATTCTTATTGTTTAACTGTTCACCTGTTACTACTTCCGGTGTTAATTATATTTACATTCAACTTTTTTTGTATTTACGTAAGTTTTTAATAGTACAGGTAACATTTATTTTGTAAGGGTATCGTAACACAAGCATGACAGCTTCTGACTGTATACACGATTGATTGTGGGTTCGATTTCCACTTGGAGGAATGATTATAAATTAAATTATGTAATTCGATTTTTGAATTTTGAATTGGTGTAGAAAATAATTTCGCGGATGTAGTAAAACATAGTTACAGAATTTTAAATAATCGGCCATTTAATAAAATAATGAAAAGGAAACAGTACAGTTCGTTTTTAATTCTACGACAAGTCATACTTCATTTAAAAGAATACTTACTAGCTAATACATGAGTAAATATTTCAAAGTGCTATATTTATATTAAGAAAACATATTTTTAGAAAGTCTGTAAATTAATTCAGGAATTACGAAACCTAACATCGTTAGTTCGATCGAAGTTTTATTTATATATGCTATAACTATGTGTTAAAAATATTTCTGTAAAAAAAACATACAGTCTTATGAAAATATTAAGTTAAGTTTTCTAAATATTAACATGAATTAGTAAACTTTTAATTAATTAAAAAAATATTTTCTTTAATAATTACTGAATTCAGTTAAATTTAATAGTCAGTCTTAGTATTTAGGCAATGTTATTGTTTACGTTAAAAAGTAGAAATAAATTAAGAAAAAAGTACGTAGCTGTAACGATTTGATTAAGAACTAGTAAAATAAAGTACAAATTTATAGGATATACGTATATAAAAAGTAAAAATCTTTGTAAACAAAATGAATACAATTTTGTGTTACAACATTTTATTCTTAGCTGTAAAATAAAACAGCGCAGGTCGCTCTTCTGCAGCGATTACAACAAGAAGCTGGCTGTCGTAAAAATTTCAAATAAACTTGTAACAGGATGTTATAATACAAATCAAATTATTTAAAATTAGTAATATAAAGATTTGTTTTTATAGATTTTTCTATTATAGGTTGATTTAACATTATTATTTTTTCACTTCTAGTTGTTTATAATTAGTCACTAGTTGTTTATAATTAGTAACAAATAAATGAACATCTCATCATAACTTCATTTTAAAACGCCAAAAAGATTACCTACACACAAAAAATATTAGGAAAAACACAGTACATATCTACCATCTAACATTAAAACGTTTCAACCCCATTCAGAATTTTACACCTAACCCCGAAGGTTTTGTACGTGGATGCGGCATCACGTAACCAATTGAGATCGACGGTTACACAACAAGATAGGGCCCCTCGACTAGGCAACAAACCCACAACCAAACGCATTTACAGTCAGACGCTGTTCTACTGCGCCACGATAGCTTCAATTTAAATGTATTTAATTGGAAAAAGTATTATTTTAAATTAGTAACAAATGAATAAACAAACATCTCACCATAACTTCATATTAAATCGCCAAAAATACACATCGTAAACACTAGAAAAAAACACAGTACTTATCTCCCATCTAACATTGACACGTTTCAACCCCATTCAGGATTTTACACCTAACCCCGAAGGTTTTGTAGGTGGATGCGGCATCACGTAACCAATTGAGATCGACCGTTAAACGACAAGATAGGACCCGGTCCGTGCCGATAGCGTGTGAATTTTTCGCTGTGAAACTCTGTGATCGAATCTTTATTAGGCTACTTCCAATATTTATAATACAAAATGTCTTATATCTTTGGGTTACTTGTGTGAAGGCTTATTATGCATGTATGAGCTTTTTTTTGATATTAAAAGTTTGTTTGTTATGTATCTAAGATATGTTATTATGATGTGGATTTTTTACGTACTCACTGTATTTAAGATTTAGTTAGTGTTTTTGTAAGCAAATATATAAAAATATAATTTATAATAACTTAAAAATAAATTATTGGGGCCAGTCATGGCGCAGTGGCACAAAGTGTGACTGTAAGGCGACTGATTGTGGGCTCGATTCCCATTCGAGGAGTGGAAATATTTAATATTTCTATTTTCTTCGCTCTGGTGTCGAGGCAAAGCGCAGCGTTAACTTCCGCCACTTAACACGCAATGCCTCCGAAATCAGCGGAAAGTTGGGAACGGAGTGTTTTACACCAGGTTCCCTCTGCCTACCCAGATGTGTGCGGGATACAGCGTGAAGCTAAAAAAAGAAAAAAAACAACATTATAGTCACGATGACTATTTCATGACTATAAATACTATACTATGCTATAAATATAACTACTATTTACGTTATTTTAGATATTTGCTAAGGTTGATTGTGGGTTCAATCATACATGGTAGAATAATTGTAATTTATTTATTTTTATTGTTTTGCTGTGGTGTGTACGACAAAGCACTGCATTAAAATTTTGTCAGTGTCAATTAAGTGTCTTGACTAGATAGAACTAGATTCTCTTTGATCACCCTGCTATGAAGGAAAAAGCGTGGGGCTAAATAAAATATCTACTCTATAAAAACATTTGTGTTTTTTAGTACTCAGTGAAATCCAATAAAAGAAAATTTAAAATTTCAAGAGAAAAAGGGTTTTGATTTGACCCTAAACTTTACAGAAACAATTTCATAAAATTGAATAACAATAGAAAGGACTAGAAAACTTGTATAAAACTTTGTATTTCTTCTTTCAGTTTTTATAATTTAACTTTTACTAACTGTACAATAAAAATAAAACGAAATATCGAATTCAGACGGAGTTTTCAGACACTGATTCTGTTGCCTACTCTTGTTCGCGAGAAAATACAATAAAAATGCATCATTAAAATAAGTAATTGAAAAGTAGGGAACGGAGTGTCTTAACACTAGGTTCCCTCTGCCTACCCTGCTGTGTGCGGGATATAGCGTGAAGCTATATAAGTATTGAAAATTTATTTTCTTTTCAGCTTCACGCTTATTCCCGCATAGCAGGGTAGTCAGTGATAATCTAGTTTCAAGATATTCCGTTCTCCCCTTTCTGCCCGAAATAGAGACATTTTAGTAGCGTAACTCATCGCCTCGTTCTTCAAGTTCAAATTCTGATATCTGGTCAACGCCACCATGGCGATGTTGATAAACTAGTTATATCCTCAATTTTGAATGCATAACCATGTTCAAAAACACCCCTATCCGTTGCTCTTACAAATATCCTAATTTTATTTCCGGTCAACGGTACAATTTCAGATTCAATTACCTTCCTTTTACAAATCGCGACAAATAATGTCCTGTACAAAAAGCGGCATGAGTCCCGCCATTAACACGCAAAGTCTGGGTTTTGAGTGGAAAGTGGAGAACGGAGTGTCTTAACACTAGGTTCTCTCTGACTACCCCAGGGGAAAATACATGTAGTTGAAAAAAAATAACGAACTTCGAATGTATAATGGTAATTTCAAATATCCTCCTTATTTATCTGTTGCTTTTACAAATATCCTGTTTTCATAAGATATTAGTAATATCATTTCCCGTCAACGGTTGAATTTCGGATTGAATTTCCTTCCTTATACAATTCGAGACAGTCTGCCGCAAAAAGAACCGTCAATGATTCAAGTCAAGTCAAACAGCGTCCTGTACAAATATTATCTAACAAATTTAACATCAATAAGGTCAAAGGGATCCCATAGCGTCACCTTTTTACGCCATATTAAATATCTCTACATGTCCATCTCTTTAACTAAAATTTTAAATGTTTTTAGTCTTTTTTTATTTACTTTAATTAAGAAAATAGTTTTGAATATTTTATAAAATATTACGTGGTTAGAAATATGTTGTATATCAGCTATTTAAATGTTTTATTTTTTTCCTCATAGCTGAGTATAGTCAGAAGGTTCTCTCTGTCTATACTCAACTATGCGAAAAAAAAATATTCAACCTAGTGTCTAGTGTCAAGACACTCTGTACTCCGATATCCACTGAAATTCGAGAGATTTTTAGATGACCATAGGCTTTGTCTTCTTCACCAGAGCAGAATAATGAAAATAATCTAATTAAGATCATTTTATTAAGTGTAAACCTAAATCCACGACTAATCGTGACGATGACCTACAACAAGGATGTTACACATGAGAATCAAATTACAGTAAAGCGATGCCAGCTGCGTAACAAAAATCAACAGTTATATGAATGTCAAGATAGAAATTTTGAAACAAGAAGAACCATAAACTCATTGATTATTGGATATTAGCTTGTTTTAAAAATATTTTTTAATAATATTTAATCTCAAAAGAAGATAGCTTCACACTTTTTCTCGCAAAGCATAGGCAGAGATAACCTAGTATAAAGGCACTCTATGCTCAAATCTCCGCCTAAATCACTCACGCCATGCTTTATCTTTTTACCATAGTGAAGAAACAAAAAAAACTTCATCATTCCCCCTAAAAGGAATCAAACCTACAACCAATAGCATTTACATTCAGAACTATGAGCAACTAAGATAGAGTATTAAATAAACAATGATGCCTATTTTCAATGTGGTAAACAAGAAGCCCTGTTCCTTAGGAAAGTGCTTTGAAAGGCTTTAGAATCTCAAAAGTTTAATGGGACTTTTCAGTTGTGATTAAATCAAACAAGCTTGATAGCTAACATTAATCCAACGAAGTCCATCCAAGTTATTATAGCCCATTAAGATGTCTTATCACAAATTCTTATACTTAATTATTCTTTGGGTATTCCATTTTAATGGAAGAATTCACGTTTATATTGTATCTCGCTTATATTAAGTAGATATTGATTTGTAATATATATTTATTTATATTTAAAATATAATTTTGTGTTCATATATACGCAATATACATTTCGTTTAATGATATGGCAACCTTATTAGCTTTTTCGCGGCTTAGTTGAACAAACTGCGCTGCATTTTATTATATTTTTCTAACGCATGTCTTTAAAAGGTCATAAAATAACAAAACTTATCAGTGTATCAAGCCACGATATGGGACTTTTTTTCTACATTCCATTTTATTTTCAACTTCACGTTTTTTCAGCATACCAGGGTAGTCAGATAGGACCTAGTGTTAAAACACATCTTCCTCCAATTTCTGCCCAAAATTAAGACATAACGTGTTGAGTGGCAGAACTCAACGCCAGACAACGCAGTCGATGGTATCAGACCAAAGAACTGAGAATTTAAATAATTATTCCCTCGAGTGGAAATCGAACCGACAACCATGGCGTTTACAATCAGAAGCTGCCAAACTTCGCCTCACCTCTTTACGTTCCGTACTTTGATCTAAATTCACATCAAAAATTTTTTTCAATATATTATATGTATAACATAGCTAAATAATTTTATATTTGTTCCAGAACGCCTGAACGTGCTATACGAACGTAATTGGACTAGACTTGTACACGAACAATTACGCAAATTCGAATCGTCAATAGTGGCTGCGGCGAGACAGTCCGATGTGCAACCTGCTGAGTTGATAGAAACTAAATGGACATTCTCTGGAGCACTAATATATTGTATTACATTAATTACTACAATAGGTAAGTTGTTTGTATGTAATAAGACACAAAGCTTGTGGATTTGAGTATCAATTTGGTTAATATATGTTGTTCGGTGATTGTAGTATGTCTTAAATGGGTGGAAAGTGGAACTTAATATATATATATATGTAGAACGAAATATCGAAATAGAACGAAGTGTCTAAATCATGTATAGATTCTCTTATTCCAATCTTCATTAATCATTCCAGAAAAGCAAAATTTTAAAAAATGTATATAAAAAAAATTATTGATTCCTAACCTTAAACAATATAATATGGCGTTGAATTTGTTTATACATACAAGAGAAAAATAGCAGTAGGTATTATACTATTTTGAATTTAAACTTATACATTTATTTTTATTGAGCTTTTTCGTGGAGTAATGTTAAATACTTGTACTTTACAATTTTTTTAAACGCAAAGTATTCTTTCTACAATTATACAATTGTATACTATAGTTGAAACAGATGTTGAAAATTAAAGTATACTATAAAAATAATAAAATAATAAATACACATTTTAGTAATAACTTACAACACATCAACAAAATGTAATTCTAGAATAAAAGTCACATATCGCCTATAATTTAGATGAGCAATCCCCTTGACCCTGATATATGATGTATATTAATCTCTATTGTAACCTAAGTCTCTTGAAGTGAGATATTGTGCCTATCCAAACTTGGAAGCTAGTAGTCATAAGTCACGTCTAGTAGTAATTTATCATCGTTACTGACTAGCTTTGAATAGCTCTCTATTTTATACCATCCTATTAAATTAGAAGTAGAAATGTCAGAGATTGATGTATTTTAATATAATAATAATCATGTTTTCATGAACTTAATTTACTTGGCAAGAAGGGTTGACTTTCTCGCTGAGTATTTTTCGATATTTCAACTATTGAAAGGTACAGTCTACTGGGTGACGGTGTACGCCTTAAAATTATGAAATAATTATTAGTAGTAGCTTACAACTGAACTTAGCAGAAGATTTAACATCATAATGTAATGTAATGTGGCCAGTCGTGGCCCAGTGGCACAAGTGGTAAAGCGCGGCGCTAAGTTCCGCCACTTAACACGCAAGCCTCCGAATTCAGCGGAAAGTGGGGAACGAAGTGTCTTAACACTAGGTTCCCTCTGCCTACCCTGCTGTGTGCGGGATATAGCGTGAAGCTATTTTAATGTTATAGTAGTACAAACAGAAGTATGTAAATACTTAAATAAGCAAAAAATATATAATATGATAATTAAAACAGTCAAAAAGTCATTTTAGCAATTTCTAGTCTTTTCTCAGTTAGTTCTAAGTAATCATTTATGACAAATGATCATAAACCAACTGTTATTAGCATCATATTATATTCATCAAAAATTATACAAATATGTATGATTTCAACACATATGTTCGTTTAAATCGAAATACGTATTTATAATTATTATTTTTTCTACACGTAATATTTTGATTTCTGGCCAAAATAGAAAAAGGAGTATTGGCACTACGTCTCCGAACACTCTTAAATGTGTTAAAAAGCGTGAAAGTGACAAAATATTATTTTAATATTAAAAAATTAAAATAATTATAAAATGTAAAAAAAAACATAATAATAAGCTAGTCACTTTACTGAAAAATACATTTTTTAGAAAACTTATCAAAATTTGAACGTAGTAGTATTCGAACCCGCGCCTCTTCGAAACCACCCAAACGGTTTGACCGCTAAGCATTGCATTCAAAGACATACTGGTTCGAATCTCGCTTCGTTAAATTTTTTTAACGTTTTCTAAAAATATCTTCTAATTTCCTAAGTGTGTGGATAACAATCTAAAATGTTAAAATTACTTTACTGTTTATATATTTTGCTTAAACTTAAAATTTGTGTTGAAATTCAGTTTCTTAAAATATTGCTCTTAAAATATTACCTTCCTCCTTACTCGAAGTTTCGTACCAAGTTTAAGATAATCATCGATCACTGTAAGCCGTTGTTTTACTAACCACATTCTTCTATATATTATTTGGGCAATGTTCGTTTTATAAAAAATACGTAAAAGTAACTTGAAATTCCTACTTTTGTAAACACGATCAATCATTGTCAGTTGTTATTTTGTGTTCATTAAAATTGAAGTAATTAATAATGTGGTTGTTACAAGGTTAATTAGTGGCAGAAGGTTTTCACGTACTAAAACAAATATTTCATTATAATTTTATAATGATGATTATTATTTTGATAATAAAATAAACAGTATAAACTATATTATTAAATTTAAATGAAAAAATAGTGACCGTCTTGGTGCAGTGAAACAGCGCCTGACTGTAATCATGATTGGCTGTGAGTTTGATTTCCATATGGGAAAATTATTTTATTATTTTTTTTATTTAAATTAATTTGATTACCCCTTTCTGGTATCTAAGACAAGACGCAGTGTTGAGTTCCACCACTTAACACACAATGTCTAGGGTTCACTTGGAAAATGGAAACTGCTATACGAGGGCTATAGTTTATATGATAAAAATACATTAAATGACAGTAGGCCGGGTTTTCCCGTGGGGGGACGGGTTAGAATACAATTCCCCCCCGCCGCTGGGTAGCGTCCCGTAAAAGGCGGGTAACCCAGTAGTTTGGTGGTAGGAGATTCGTTCTCCGACTGGCTCGCGACCACTATCATGTCAAAGACGAACCGCCAAATATCTTATGATGTGTTCCGGTTCGATGGCATGTAAGCCAGCTCTCCCTATGCCACCATTCCCATCCTTCCTCCCTCCTTTTGTCCTACATTTCCAAGGCTGGCAACGCATCCATAACTTGACTGTTGTGGATGTCTATGGGCGAAGGTTACCACTTAACACCAGGTGGGCCTTCAGCTCGTTTGCCTCCTTAATACATTAAATGACAGTAGGCCGCCGTAGTAATTCCAGCATATATGAAACTTCTATATTTTATTATTAACATCTATATTGTTATTTATAATTATTAAAAATATTTAATACTAAGTTAGGTAGGTTCTAAAAGTATATAGCCAATATTTGCCATGTATAATATACGAAAAATCTTCCAATAACAATAAAAGAGTACAAACGATCAATGCCTAGGGTTCTAGTGAGGTTTTCGATAGTCGAGCTATTAATTAATGATACCCATTTATTATTATATCAATTATTTTTACATAAATGCTTATTTTGCTTTCATTTTATGGATTGGTTTCTCAAAGTACTCTTTTTAATATAATTTTCAATACTACTTAAAATCATTTTAAGCACTATATTTTGAAATAAACTTTTTGTTTTAATGGCGATTGCATCAGGAAGCAGCATAGCTGTTTAATTAAATAGTCTTAGTTTGTCCAAGATGCTTTTCAAGAAGTTACGAATAAGCGTATTCCAGAGTAATAAATATTAAAAATGAAACAAATGAAGATTTATAGAAACACACTTATTATGTTCTATATGTGTTGACATATCACAATGTGTTATAATTGCGGCAACTATGTAAAACATATTAATCATCATAATGGCATCAAAATTTAAATAAATGTTTATGTATTCGCAGCTTGACCCTTTTTCCCGTATAGCAGGATATAGTCACATAGAATCTAGTGTTAAGACTCTCCATTTTCCATTTTCCGCCCGAAATCGAGCATTTTTTTATATACTCGAGTCATACATTAAACATAATGCAGCGAGAACCTACGGCTTAAAACGTTTTATTTAGCTAGACTCAACCCTGTACTTTGTCTAAAACATTTACTTAGATTTTAATAATTTAATTGCGATAATTAATGATTTTTTTGAAGCTCTCACGCATTTTCCTGCATAGCGGGATAATTAAACAGGACCTAGTGTTTACACTCCGTCCTTCACGTTCCACTCGAAAACGATACCGAACGTGCTTTGTCTTTGATACCAGAGTGTAAAAATAATCATTATCCCGATGGTAATGGAACTCACAACCATAGCTTTATAGTCAGACGCTGTCACACTACGCCACGACGGTCTCAATCATTTCTTAATTATTTTTTTTTTTAGCTTCACGCTGTATCCCGCACACTGCAGGGTGGGCAGAGGGAAAAAAAAAAATCCCTAACCTAGTGTTAAGACACTCCGTTCCCCTACTTTCCGCCGAATTTGGAGGCTTGCGTCTTAAGTGACGGAACTTAACGTCGCGCTTTACTTCGATACCAGAGCGAAAAAATGGAAATATAATTTCCACTCCTCGAGCGGGAATCGAACCAGTCGTTTACAGTCACACGCTTGTGCCACTGGGCCACGACTGGCCACTTGTTTGTTAATTAATAACTGCAATTCTTGTATGTCATTATATTTCTTATATTTTTAGGATACGGTAACGTTTCACCAAGAACTGCAGCGGGTCGAGCTGCAACAGTCGCTTATGCGGCGGCAGGAGTGCCCCTCACGTTGGCTTGCTTAGCTGGCCTCGGTGCGTCACTAGCTCGGCTTGCAAGGCTGGCGTGGTTGAGAGCGACTAGGAATAAAGTGCCTAACACGTGGAGGAAAGATGGGGAGGTATGGAATTTTGTATTTTTTTTTTGCTATAAATATGTAGATATTTTTTGGTTAATTTTTTTTTTGTAGCTTCACGCTGTATCTCGCGCACAGCAGGGTAGGGAACCTAGTGTTAAGATACTCCGTTCCCCACTTTCCGCCGCATTCGGAGGCTTTGCGTGTTAAGTGGCGGAACTTAACGCCGCGCTTTACCTCGACACCAGAGCGAAGAAAATGGAAATATTAAATATTTCCACTCCTCGAGTGGGAATCGAACCCACAACCAGTCGTTTACAATCACACGCTTGTGCCACTTGGTCACGACTGGCCACAACTAGTTAATTTGTAAATTTGGTAAAGAAAATAATATAATTTAGCAGATGAAATTGCAAAATAAAATTAAATAAGTAGATAAAATAGATAATAGGTTAATAGCGCATTGGGATCATATCTGATTATATACTTGATGGTTCAAGGCTTCACTACCACACGGGGAATGATTATATATTTTTTTTATTTTCTTACTTTGACTGTGCTAGGTTCCGCTGCTCAGTAGGTACCTACTCAATCTTGTCTTGATATTCAAGGAGTAAAAGTATGCAATGTATAGTAGATGACTTGGGATTATATATGAACACACTAAAACGAATAATTTATATTTAACACTATTTTTATTTCCTCGGTTTCTTAAAAACAAAACGCAGCGTTGAGTTCTGCTAATCAGTATCAGTATCTGTGTCTTGAAATTGAAATTGAAGGAAAATTAAAGAACAGAGTATCTCAACTAAAAAAATAAATAAAAATAATAATAGAAATAAATTATTAGTATCGATAGATTATGAACAAGGAAAGATTAAGCACTCATATGTATTAGAGTAATCCGCTATAACGGTGGATATTGCTTGTTGATTGGTTTCTCACCTCCGGGAGTACGTCTGCAAGCTTTATGATACTCATTTATGTGATAATGAATCATTATTATGGATAGTCTTTGGTCGTGGCTTTCTTGCTTTCCTATATATTTTTTTTCTTTCCTGCTTATTTTTATATCTCGGCGTATTTAACATTTAAAAAATAAGAGAAGAAATATCTGCATCTGCCTATAACAATACATTTGAAATTTCCGGCCAAAATCGAGACATTGTGTTGAATGACGTATCCGAATGACCCATTTAATCTTAGAAGAGCGGAGAATTAAAAGTAATTTAATCATTCCCCAAACAGGGATCGAACCACAACCAATCGTACTTACGTGAATAGCACTGTACCACGATGGTCTTTTTTTTTAGCTTCACGCTTCATGCAATTTTATAATTGTAGTAATTAAAATTATTTCGTTATTCCAATTATTCATAGAAATGTTATTTTATAATGAAATTTATTTCATTGAAAATATCTTGCTAAATATTTTTTCTTCACTTTTTAAATAAATTATATTAGAACATTGTAAACTTTTTTATCGTTTATACGATGGGCTGTGAAAATCTAACGATGTACGATGCCTTTGTAGTTTTTCTCTTTTTTAATATACATGCCACTTTGTGTTGTTTAATATATTTGAAATATTTCTGTTCTGAAAACCATCAATTAGTGTCATTCAAAAATTAATTGCAATTAACAATTTATTATTTCTTTGTGGGGAAATGACATAAAATTAGTAGTTCTTAACGTTTACACTACAATAAACAAAGAATTAATTTTTAATTGTGATTTTCGCTCAAACAATTGATCAATTGCTAATATTTAATTTTTAATTGCAATTAAATTTTACTCAACACTGCCACCTTTACTACGTTGGCTTATTTGTTGCCAAATTAATTTGTATTTTAAATTTTATTACAGCTTGAAAATCATTTCCAACTACACGAGCAACAACGCCTTCTTCCTCAGCCAACAGAAAACAACCAGTACACGTCGTTTCCACCAAGAATTCACAAGTCACCTGGTACTGTGAAGACCAGAGCAGGCGATAAGGGGCAGTATTCTCAAGTATTTGAAAAGGTGCCCACTAGCCCTCGTGCTGCGACGTTAGGTCGAATAAAGCGCAATGCTTTGGTAGAGGGTAAGCCTATAAGTTATATATGTAAGAACTAATTATAACTGAATACCACTACTTAGTTGACTACTTAACGCTTAATTCATACTAGTCCATACTTATATTACTAGGGGCGCAACCAGACCCTCAGTTTCCACTCGCCTGCACTCGCAAAATCTCGGATGCCGTTTACATATTAAGCGAAGCGAAGAAATGAAAATCATTTATTTAAGCGCTCTCTAACAGAGCGAAGAGTGGGGAACGGAGTGTCTTAACACTAGGTTCCCTCTGCTTACCCTGCTGTGTGCGGGATATAGCGTGAAGCTATTTATTTATTTATTTTTCTAACAGTGATGTAGATGCGAGGAAATCAGTTTGGTGAGATAATTCTTCAAAGACATTAAGTTTTTTCAAATTTTTTTTAAGACCATCTCTTTATCGGCACGAGTGTACGTGCAAAATATCATAAATTTCTGACGTATAGTTTTTGAGCCTATTCATCACAAAGACTGCAAAAAAGTGTCCAATGCATGTCTGTTTGTCTGTTACGCTTTCACAGCTGATCTCCTATAGATTACGGATGGATGGAATTCCGATATGGATGAAATTCTCGCGGTCCAATATAATATATTCTACAATGAAATACAAATGTGTTGCCAATTAGAACGCGTCGCTAAATATTTAACAGTTGTGGGTTCAAATCCTGCTGCTACATATATACCCTAGTTTCACAATAGAAGGTTTTATTGTTAAACACGTAGTGCATTTAAAATAATGTAAAAATGAAAGTGGAATATTTATCTATATATGACATACAGATTTCCATTCCTTATTCAAGAGATCCATAAAGAGACTCAGAAAAAAAAGAAAAAATAAAATATATATAATTTCTAAAAATGATATATTCCTTTTTAATTTATTTATATATTTTTTCAATAGTGAAATATTTTTTTTTTATTTAATACTTATAAAAAGTTACATACATGTATTTTTAGATAAATTTTACTCAATAAATTCTATAACATAACAAAAATTCATTTAAAAAATATAAAAAAAATCTTCTTTTTCCAATAGAACCACACGCATCATCATCACTCCAAACACAAACGTTAGACCGTAAACGAATGCCACCCAAATGCCACGCCACTGTCCACGGCAGGGGGCGGGCGAGGACGGTGCAGCGGCCGCGAGGGGCGGTCATAGAGCAGCTGATAGCTGAGGAGTGTGGGGAAATATATCTGAGGAGTCAGGAGGAGATGGAAGACTCAGAAGATCCTGATGAAGGGTATGGGTGATTTTAATATTAAAATAATTTGTACTTGCTTTATGGTAGTAGTTAAATATAGGACCTATGGACTTAATTGATTGAACTTTTAAATAAAGTAGTTATTTTTCCCGTTCTAGTAAGACAAAACGCGGTGTTGACCGCTACCCAACCCACAATATCACGTTCTGTCAAATTGGCGGAACATAGTAAAAGGAATATCTTACTTATTGTTGTCTACTGTATGCGGGAAAAAATCGTGAAGCCGAAAGAAAAATATTGATTATTTTCTTATGCCAGTCACACTCTGTATAAAATTTGAGATGGGAAACCTCTTTAGACTCATTGTGATTTTTATTGATGAAACGAATAAGTGACACTAAAACCAGAGACCATTAAAAACAGAATAGAAAGAGTTTGTACATTACATGGCGTAAGTGGTGGCACTTAACGCCACGCTTTGTCTCAACCTCAGAGCGAAGAAAATGGAAATTAAAATATTCCCACTCCATGAGTGGGATCTAACTCACAACCAGTCGCTTTACAGTTACACTTTGTACCTCTGCGCCATGACTGGCCCCTAAACTTAATTAAATTTCAAAATTTGTAAATTTGACAATTCATACTTTCATACTATAATAATACTATAAATACAAAAATCTGTCTGTCTATCCATCACGCTTTCTCACTTGTTGGTCAACCTAAGATCCAATAAATTGTTATATTTAAATTAGTAACAATTTTACAATTATTTTTTTACGTGAATGTTTTCGTTTCTTATTATATTTTAATAATTACCATCTTTAACATCTACACTTTGTTCACAGAATATGTCCACACGACACACCGTCTAGAGTGCCTTTGATATGGAACGAAGAGAATCATAAAGTAAAATCTGTCGCAGTAACAAGCAGCAGTGCAACCAGTGTTCAACACCAAAATACCTTAGAACATTGCCACATTCCCGTAGGAATAGTTTTGTTCCTCCTTCTAGCCTACATTTGTATTGGCGCCGCGATTTTTTCCGCCTGGGAGAACTGGAGCTTCCTCGACGCTGCATACTTTTGCTTTATAGCCTTAGCCACAATTGGTTTCGGCGATTTCGTTCCAACCAGCTTTTCTACTATAAAAAACACAGAAAGTTCCAAAAGTGAATATGTACAGATGATAGCTTGTTGTGTATATTTAGTTTTCGGACTGATTCTTATTGCAATGGCCTTTAGTCTTCTGCAAGACGAAGTGGTTTCACGATGTACGCAGTTAGCCCACAGTCTGGGCTTGACGAAGCAATGACAGTACGAAAAGAGCGAATGCTCAACGGACAATCGTTTAAGAATGTTATGATCGTTGTTATAAGAAGTTACGGGACTCTGTCTAATTCACTTCTTATTATTATATTATAATTATAATATATACCAACCAATGTATAGATATGATTATTTTCTCATAGCATTATATAATATATGGTAATATAATGGGATCGTATGAAAATAAAAATTGAAACTTTTTACGGTGTTTGTACTCAAAATCAAGAGGTTTGTGATGTAAATAATGTAAAAACGTACTCATAAAAGCAAGGCTGAAATTGTAATGAAACAATAAAATTGTGTGAATTGTAATTTTCTTTTTTTAACTCCCGACGATTCTCTTTTTTTTAGCTTCACGCTGTATCCCGCACACATCAGGATAGGTAGAGGGAACCTAGTGTTAAGACACTCCGTTTCCCATTTTACACCGAATTCTGGAGGCGTTGCGTGTTAAGTGGCGGTACAAAACAATGTATTTTGCCTCGACACTAGAGCGAAGAAATTGGAAATATTTCCATTCTTCAAGTGGGAATCGAACCCACAACCAGTGACGTTTACATTTTCACTGACTGACGTCTATTCTGGTGTTCTTTCTATGAATAGAGCATATCTCTAGCCTCATACGTTTGCTTGACAGTAATATATAGTATTTTTGGTAGATCAACTTGTCAAGGTCGTTTCTTGCTACTTTGTGTCGTTTTATGTATGATTTATGACAGAAATAAGTTTGATGCTCTCTTTTAATATAACTTTACTTTCAACGAATAAAAGATTGGAATAGTTCTAAATAATAAAATATATTTTTATTTCAAATTTTATTGGACATAATTAATGATATTTATCTTATTAAGTATTTTAAACGATTTTTTTAAAGCATTATTTAAGGCAAAAGGTTCTTTAGTTTTAATATAACATTATCATATATCATATCATTTCTTCAATTTCTTAATGTCAATGTTTTTTGATACACACTCTATTTCATATTTTAAAAAGAAAATAGACTGACAAAAGTTTTTTATTTTAAATATTTTTCCCCCGCTTAGTAGTGTAATCAAGGAGAGCTTAGTATCAACACATTACATTACACAGTAATAAAATGAAAACAAAAGAGATAATTCCACAGTAATAGGAATCGAACCCTATATCATCGCGCTTACAGTCAGACACTGTTAACTTCTGCTACTTCTATTCTACAACTTTTCTTAACTAGAACTAGGTAACTAATCTACAACTATCTCAATATAACATTAAGAATTTTTATTTGTAAAAATGAATATAAAATATTTTAGACTTGTCTGGTTATACTAAGTTAGGCACTAAATCTGACACATATCTGAGAAGCAGTAGCGATGTAAATAATTCAGTACATTTGTAACACTGGTACAGATTTGACGCCGTGCATCGTGAACCTCGACATCGGCTTACTTACTTACGGTCTAACGAGATTTGTACGTTTTGAATAACCCGCCTGTGCTGTTTCATATATCTGTGATTTTGAAAAATTTTAGGAAATTCACGTAATTTTTGATTAAAAGGATTATAATTGATTATAGTAGTGATTGTTATCTCACACATATATCATTAGAAAAGCTCTTCCGTTATTGAGTCGCTGACTGACAGAAAAGGTATAGCCGAAGCTATTTAGTGTAAAAATTGAAATTAGAAATATAGATAGATTTTTTTGTAATTCCTACTTAAAGGAGAAACAAGATTTAAGTTTTACAATATACATAAACAAAGTTGCGGTCTGTGACTTGATCATAATGTTAATTATAATATTAAAAGAAAGCCTTTTTTTTCTTTTTTTTTATCACTGAGAAATGCAGTTTACGCAGACCATCCGTGCGTAAGGCAGGCAAACTGCCTTACGGACGGATGATACTGTGGGACTCATCGATAAGTCCGACACTACCCACTAAAATCCAGTGGAAACCCTCTCCACCCTCACGAGACGTAAAAGACTTTAAAAGTAAACCTTAATTGAATAGGTTCGATAGGTTCCTAACATATACCTCTTTAAAACCGTAACATAAGAAATAATCTCCTCCATTTGAACTCCCTGCTACAGATTTGACGCCGTGCATCGTGTAACCTCGACATCGGCTTAGTTACGGTCTAACGACACTTGTACGTTCTGAAATTAACCGTTTGTATAGCACAAACGGTTAATTTCAAAGACTGAAATTTTGGGAATTTTCAGAAAATCGAAAATTAAATTTGGATTAACAGGATTAGAGTGGATTCATTGATTAAATTAGTTATTGTTATGAGTGCGATAATGAGTGAGATGACGTTTATTATTAAATAAAGGAGGTAAAAGAGTAGAAGGATCACCTGATGGTAAGTGGTTTGTCTATTGACATCTCTAACCTCAGAGGAATTGTGGATGCTTTGCCGGTCTTAGCGGTGAATCAGGGAAGGAGGAAGGAAGGATCGGGACGATGGAATTAGAAATGCTGGCTGACATGCTATCAAACCGGAACACATCATGAAATGTTTGGCGGTTAACTTTTTTTTTTTGCATCACGCTGTATCCCGCACACAGCAGGGCAGGCAGAGGGAACCTAGTGTTAAGACACTCCGTTCCCCACTTTCCGCCGAATTCGGAGGCATTACGTGTTAAGTGACGGAACTTAACGCCGCGCTTTACCTCGGCACTAGAGCGAAGAAAATGGAAATATTAAATATTTCCACTCCTCGAGTGGGAATCGAACCCACAACCAGTCGTTTACAGTCACACGCTTGTGCCACTGGGCCACGACTCACCATCATGGCGGTTCATCTTTGATATTATAGTGGTCGCCAGCCAGTCGGAGAACGAATCCTGCCTGTCCGTAAAGGACAGTCCTACCTCTTACGGGGCGCCACACAGCGGCGGAGGCTATATCGACATTACAATATAATTGTAGTATATATTATACATGAATATTTTTTTCCATTACTGATGATTGACTGAGAGACAACGTGCAACTAAAGGTACTCGGCGTACAATTCTGCAATTTAGAATAGGTATAACCTCTATATTCTTCATCCTTAAGGTATCTAGAGAAGCATCAAGAAAGATTCTTTTAAAATGCTTAATATCTTAACGCTAGGTTCGTTTGCCTATCCTGCTGTGTGCGAGATACAGCGTGAAGGTTAAAAATTTAACCGGAAAATAAATTACGATCTCTCTTACAATATTAGTAAAACAAGACACTCCTTGGTATTATGTATTTATCATAAAACAGTAGACATGTGAACAATTTCCAACTTTAGAAACACTAATAGAGATTTGGCATCGTGCACCAAACCACGACATCGGCTTACGTACGGGTAAATCTGATTTGTACCTTCTTAAATTAACCGCACAGGTTCTATATCAAGAACATCTGAATTTGATTATATATTAAGTGTTAAAATTTAGCGATTTTCATTAAAGTAAAATTTATTTGTATTTAATAATTTTTAATTAAACTATACATAAATTTATATGTTTACAATTGATTATAGTTATAAACAATTGTTATGAGTCTTAAAAAACTTATGGGCATTAGAAAAATGAAGAATTATTAAAAATAAGCTCACTAAAGCTTTGCACAATATTTTATAAGCTAATAATATAATTAATATGAGCTCGTACTTTAAAGTACATGTATAAATTACAGTGTTAACACTAACGGTTTGTTTGCGAAGGCATCTCATAAGCGCGGAAACTTGCATCTCTAATATGTACTTAGGTTGATGCAGTTTCTTACATATAAAACTTTGAAGTTAATTTTGCTGAGTTGTTTATTTATTATATATATGAGCAAAGTTTTTATTGAACTTATAGTTAGTTGTAATGTGAAATATATTTATAAAGCTAGGCTGGGTAAGTAAAAAAATTTTTTTTTATTTCACGTTGTATCCCGCACACAGAAGGGTAGGCAGAGGGAACCTAGTGTTATGACACTCCTTTCCCATTTTTCCGCCGATTTTTTGGAGGCATTGCGTGCGTGGCGGCGCCACGCTTTCCCTCGATACCAGAGAAAAGAAGAATGAAAATATTCAATATTTCCACGTCTCGAGTCGGAATCGAACCCACAACCAGTCGTTTACAGTCACACGATTATGCCATTGTGCCATGACTAGTCGTGAAGAAATATAGGGATATATTATTAAGAAAATGTATAAAAATTTTAAGGATTATCGAAGAATAATATGATAGAAGTCTGTCTAATTGTCAGTGCGATGGTTTTAGTTTCGATTCTCACTCGGGGAAATAATTATGCTTAAATTTATTTCATTTTCCCGCTCTGCTACCTTAGACTAAGTGCTTATGGGAGAATATGTTTCTTTTAAATAAATACTTGGCGGGCAATATAAATTATTGAGCGGGCATTATGGGTTGCTCTAGACTAGTGAATAAATTGACATTAGGCATTCACATGTAAAATTGATATTAAATAAAAAGTAAGCTGTAATATTAAAGTTAGCACTTAGTAAATATTACTAAAGGTTGTTAGGATACGTTTATATGTAAGAAATAGACCTTTTACTGAATAATACGTAGGAAGGTTTGAAAATTATAATCAAAATTGGTAAATTCATTAATATATTTCAATATGATTCGGTAGCCAAGTATTTAATGTCGTTCGAAATGTTAGGAAATTGATAGTTAAACTTAAAAAAATAGTTATTATTTAGTCATTTGGTTTTTTATACATATATATATTTTAAAGTCATATTTGGTGTTGTGTATTTCAAAGCAATTGTAATAAAGATTCTTATTGCAATTGTGTTCGATATCTGGTTGCGTATTCGCTGGAAATTCTTATATTACATTTTTTATGGTTAACATCTCCGTAGAGAGATTTTTATAAAATTTAAGTTATCAATAGATTATTAAGATGATTTTAGAAAAAACTGAACTTTCTAAAAAATATAAATGTTTTATGAGTCGATGATTTAAGCTGTTATCACTTTTAATAATAAAAATATCTTACCTCCATATTTTAAAACTTGTAACCTATTTAATTTAATGGCAACATTTGTAAGACTATGAATATTTCGGCATAGTTTGAAATACCTTTGATTTGAATATATAAATATTAACCATCTCATTACATAGTCATGGACGAGTATAGGCAGGATGATCGTTACTAAAGTTCCAACTAGCAAAATATGATCGCGATTCAACCAGTACCAGAGCATTGACGGTAAACTTAATAAAACTTTGAACGCAAGTTCAAACTTTGTATGAAAGACAGCAAGTTTATGACCCAACAATACAGCAAATGAAATTGGTATTCGTGGAAATTTTTGCTCATTTCCCCTTGTTTTGCAACTAGGCTTTGGAATTCAGGTAATGTTAGTATTTTTTTGTTGTATTATATTGTTTAATTTGTTGCTGTGGAATGCATTTTTTAGTTATTTATTTGGTTATTGAAGTATGTATAAAAGATGGTGCTATAAATCTATGCAAACACTAATTCTTTACTGCACGTTAATGTGAATAATAAGTTAAAAATAATATAATTAGTTGCTTGTTTAAATTATAATTCGATTTTTAATTTATTATTTGTGTCATCTGTATTCAATCTGTTGGGGGCCACAAGCGTGTGACTGTAAACGACTGTTTGTGGGTTCGATTCCCATTCGAGGAGTGGAAATATTTAATATTTCCATTTTCTTCGCTCTGGTGTCGAGGCAAAGCGCGGCGTTCAAGCAAGACGTTGGCAAAGTTCCGCCACTTAACACGCAATGCCTCCGAATTTGGCGGAAAGTGGGCAACGGAGTGTGTTAACACTAGGATCCTTAACTCTGCCTACCCCTGCCGTGTGCGGAATGCAGCGTGAAGCTAAAAAAATCTGTATTCAATATATTAATTTACTGCTTGATTTATTATTTAAATTTTTAAATGAATTCTTTTTTTTTATATGTTCATTGCTCTTGTTAATAAGTTCTTACTTTATTTGGCAGCCCTATTCGCACATATCTAAAAGGTTAGAGAAATTATAGTGTCAAAACAAAAATATTTTTTACAAATTTAGTACTTTTCTACAATATATTAGTACAAAAATTGTAAATAAACGACATACATTTTTTGTCACACACAAGAAAGTTTGTAAATCTATTAGCAACGTCTTTACTTTGTTGCAAGACAGATGATGTCGAACTTCCATTTTTCTTAACGTCAGCCGAAGACCGCTGTAAAAAGTTGATCGATGCGTCGAAAACACAAACACCTGCTTAAAGCTTTTTTACATGTTCATTTTTTTTGTAAGTAATTATCATGTTATTTGTCTAAGTTTATTTTTTGGATGTATTTTTTATTGAAAAAAGATATTTAAAGAAATTTAAAGACATTTTCCTGGAATAACACTTTAAAAATCTTTAAAAATGTTTTTTTTATATTGTACTAGTAATTATTGATATTGGATGAGAAGGCGGATGAATGGCCGCACGAACTAAGCAATACTTGATGATTAAACGAACATACCTTAAGTGAAGTTCTATCATAATTATCTGAAAAGTTTCGTCCGAAAAGATTAGCATAATACAGATAGTAGTAGTAACACAAGCATCTACTCACCAATTAGCACTGAATATTTAAAGTTTTTTTTTCTTTTTATCTTGAGGGTAGACTATGTTCACGCGATACGGTCGTTTCCAACTGTCATCATTCGCAGTACAGTGCTCCGCAAGTTCGCACACATTTTAAATCTGTCGTTTATTGTAGCATATGTAAAATATATAGTGACTTTATAGTGGTTTATAGTGAGTTTATAGTATAGTTAATAAGTATATGATTGTGTATAAGAAAGTAAAAAAAATGAAGAGGTGATTACGCGAGGTGACATTGACAGTCACGCCGATGCAGAAAGCGATGAGAACCGTCCGTTGAGGAGTCAACGTCAACGTCATCTGATTATGAAGGTTAGTATCCCTTATAAATTGATGTATTTTGTTACTTATTGATTTTTAATTTCACGCTGTATCCCGCACATAGCAGGGTAGGCAGAGGGAACCGAGTATTAAGATACTCCGTTCTCCACTTTCCGCCGAATTCGGAGGCATTGCATGTTAAGTGGCGGAACTTAACGCCGCTTTAATAAATTGATGTATTTTGTTACTTATTGATTTTTGCGAATAACTTTTGAGGTTATTATTTTAAATGATGTAAGCATAGCATTACATTAATCTTTTCACCTGTATGATAGCAACGAGAGCATCTTGCGAAGACGTCACGGGGCTTTTTGACGTGAATACTATATTCGTACATATGCATGTACAATATGCATTTTATTCAATTTTCAATTCAGAATTAATTATGCATTTAAATTATGAAAATATTTTAACTAGTGTATGGTTTGCAATTCGAGCAGCTTAGATAGCTCTTATTTGGCGTAAAATTTATGCATACTTCAAAAGTGAGTTCAATCTCTCACTCGAGAGGAATGGTTATATTATTATATTTTTTTATTCTCCATTCTGTTAGAAAAAAAGCTGTGAGTTTATCTATTTAATAGGGAATGTGTCAAATATGGGATAAAAGTGAAGTGTCTTGACACTTAGTTTCACACTCCTTAGCGTCGAGCCAGTTGTGCGTAATAGAGCGAAAAACTATAATAAAAGATATAACATAGTATTATTAAAAAATGTATGAAAAAGTTCCTTTTTATTAGCTTTTTCCCACAGCACGGCAATCAGAAAAAACCTAGTGATGACACGCCACTCTCTTCTTTCTACCCGAATTTGGTACATTGCATTCAGTACATTGCGGTGATACTGAATGCTGCCTTTTTCTTTCTTCACTAGACCAGAAAAATTAAAATACTTAAATTATGATGATTCCATCGAGTGGGAATCGAATCTACAACCAGTTACGAATACAGTCGGAAGCTGCTCTATCACGCCACAATGGACTCTGAAACTGAATTTTAAACTATCCTTGTCCCTTTTTTCTTTTTGTTTTCTTGAGGGCGAAATTTGCTTCTTTCTGTTATTTCCTTTCCAGGAATATAACGTTAGTAAAGATATACAGGCAGGTTTTTTATTAAACATAATCAATTTCAGAGTTTAAATATACTACATTTTCTTTTCATTTTTTTTTAATAATTTGATGTCTAGCAACTGTACTAGACTGAAAGCGTATAATTAAATTTTTGTAAAAATATACTTTTATGAAAACAAGTCTTTAAAAGCCCAGTCGTGGCGCGGGGCACAAAGTGTCACTGTAACCCCGACTGGTTGTGAGTTAGAATCCCACTCAGAGAGTGGAAATATTTCATATTTCCATTTTCTTCGCTTTGCTGTCGATACAAAGCGTGGCACCAATCAACACGTCAATCATTGCCTCCTAAATTAGGCGGAAAATAGGTAAAGGGACTGTCTTACCACTAGGATACCTCTGCCTACCCTGCTGTGTGCATCCCGCACAGCGTGAACTTAAAAAAAATATTTAAAAAATAAGCATACTCGTTCAAATTTCCCAAGTTTAGAAAAGGGAAAGGAACAATTGGGGTTAAAAGATTCGTTAAATTTGCAATGGAATGAAGCTTCCAATCGGATATTTCAAATCGAATCGGAGCTCTCGATAATCCTTCTCAATCTGCTACCTATTGTATGCGAAATCGTACTTTTGTTACTCTATTGGCTCGTCTTCCAGATAATATATGGTCAATTTTTTGTGACAGAGATATACATACGTAGGTATGTGAAAGAAAATTTTCTTTGTTTTATAATTGTTTTATACTAGCGATCCGCTCACGACTTCACCGCTTGATCTGCTGCTTTTATGCTTATATTCCCACTCTTTGGGATTCTGTGAACTTTCCCTTTAATCATAAAAAAATATGAAAATGAAACTAATATTAATAAAATTATCATTACTATAAATAAAATCAACTAATATAAATAAAATCATTAATCAATGCGAGTAGAAATCAAAACCATATCACGATTACAGTCAGACGTGTTGTTTAAAGAAACTTTCTGTAAAAGTAGACGAGTTATGATATTTTTTTTTAGCTTCACGCTGTATCCCGCACACAGCAGGGTAGGCAGAGGAAACCTAGTGTTAAGACACTCCGTTCCCCACTTTTCGCCGAATTCGGAGGCATTGCATGTTAAGTGGCGGAACTTAACGCCGCGCTTTACCTCGACACCAGAGCGAAGAAAATGGAAATATTAAATATTTCCACTCCTCGAGTGGGAATCGAACCCACAACCAGTCGTTTACAGTCACACGCTTGTGCCACTGGGCCACGACTGGCCACAAATTATAAATTAAACGTGCCAATAACCAAAAACATGTACGAGAAAACCTTCACACATATACCTATAACGTTTATACGTATATACTAGGGCATATGCCCTAGTATATAAATTATTCTACTTAAACTAATTTGTAAAGTTCATCCAAATATTGTCTCAGCCGCCCTGAGCCGAAGGTCAAAATTATTTCTTCGAAGGGTTTCACCCTTCACTTATTTGATTTGAGTAAGCATTTCCGATAAGCTTAACAGGCTATGGGGTATCTATAGCGATTACGGGGCACGCTAATGAATTCCATTGTGTCGAACAAACAGAGGTCCCATCAAGCAACGGCTTAGTATAGCATAGATCATTTAAATTGTATTATTTGACTTAAATTTATAATTTAGATTACTATGGATGTTGTAAGATTATATCGCCCTTTCAATTCAAAAGTATATCATGTCAAAATATTTATTTTTATAGAAAAGTAACATTTAGAAAACGTATAAAATATTTGAACGCAGCGGGATTCGAACCTGCGCCTCTTGAATATCGTCCAGGTGCTCTCCCCGATGAGCAATGTGTTAAAAAATATTGAAAAGAAAAAAAAGTATTTTTTGTCTAACACTTTATTTATTCATTCTACACAATAATAAAAATGAAATACAAATCGCTGTCTGTACATGGAGATATAATATAAAGAAAAAAAATATCACACGGATATAGAACCTAGAACAAAGATCAATAAATTTCTTTTCTATATATCTGTTTATTTGTAAATCTGTTTGTCGTTGCATTTGTGCATCTTGGAAATGGCTAAACCGACTTAAATGCAGTTTTTACTATAGAATTAAGTTAATACTTAGGTTTTAGGATAATGTCCAATTCAAAATGATCATAAGTGAAAATTACATAAAATATAGATAAAATGAGGCTTAAATGATTGTAATATAGACTTTTAGCTTCACTCTTGTTTTACTATCTAGGTAGGCAGAGAGCCTCATGTTAAGATATTTTACGCCTTACTTTCCGCCTAAATTAGAAATATTGTGTGTTAAGTGGCGGAACTGGTGCCCACGCTCATTCTTTACTATAGAGATAATAACTTAAATATAATCAATCTTCCAAATGAGAAACAAACGTTGTCCCACTGCGCTACAATCACCTCTGATTTCAATAGATATTGAACAAATACAAAGTATCGAGTACTTCTAAATTATCAATATTAAACTTTTATTCAAATTAATTTCAAAATTTCAAATAAAATAAACATTTTTAATACTAATAATATTTGTCAAGAGTTCTTAGAATAGTGATTTAATTCAAATAATGCATCTTGTGAGGAAATTCAAAAACTTAATAGCGTTTTTAGAAAAATAAAATATTATGGAACTCTTAAGTTAAGCCAGTTACTTACTGAGGGTGTCAAATGTAGCTTTTTGTTGGCCAAAATAATTTTAATTTACATGTTTTTTTTAAACTTTATAAACTTTATTGCATACATATAATCTTATTAGAAAATAGAATACATAATAACAAGAAAATACGCACATAAATAACAATTGAAAGCGACCATATCACTGTTACTGCTCTCTTAGAGGTAACCTAAAGCATAAACAGTTAAACATAGAGGGTATCTGCATTAAAAATTGCAAAAACATAGAGGATACCTGGGTTGAAATATTGGGTTTGTTGTTAGATTTACATGAAATTTAATTAAAAAAAAAAGTTTACTTAAAAAAGTGTTACAGTAAATTATTAAGTTAGTTTTATTGAATTTATGAAATGTGTTATAGTTTGATAGTATTAGTATACTATTACTATGAGTATACTAAGTTTCGATTTAGGGAAACTTATCATGAAAACTGGTTATTTTTTAATCAAAAAGGTTTAGGTTTAGGTTATTTAATTTTATATTAAGGTTAATTTTAAGTCCTAAGTACACTGTTTTGTAGATATTCATAAAAGTCTTTAATGTTATAACCCTAACCGTTATAACACCTTATGCTCACCGGTACTCTGTATAACCCAACCATTCTTAGATTTAACAAACATTTTTTAAAATGTTTTACTTAATTACTTTTGTGTTTGTTTACTTATCGATTATTGGTTCTTTTACATTCACACTTTTTACTGCATAGAGAGCCAAGACACTCCGTTCTCAACTTACCGCCCAAATCTGATACATTGAGTATTGCGTGGCGGAACTCAACGACACGCTCAACATTTTTTATTGGATGATCGATTTTTTTCAAAAAACAAATAAATTGTGACCATTCCACCGATTGGAAATCGAATCCACAACAATCTGGCTTCTAGTCACACTGCGCTACGATAGTCTTAATACGCATTATATAACTAATTATAATTACTAAATTATTTGAATATAGAACATTTTATAGCAGATTTGAATTCACAATCTGTATAAACTACTCCTAACACACTACCACTACGCCATCGTAGTCATACAAAAACATAGAAACAAAAAGTACGTTTTTTCTAAAAAATGTGAACACCATTTTTATTGGGAAGCTGTCACTCGTTCAATCTCCCGGGACGAGGAATCCGGCTTTGTGGATCCGATACGAATCCACGTAATCCTCTGTCATGTCAAATTAATTGTTACTGTGGTACAATGACTTTGTGTGTTTCTTATACAATTTATTTTAAATACTTTAGCCTTATATAATTTTGTTTTCTATTTAAATAGAAACCTCTTAAAGATGAAGAAGAATTCTCATTTAGTGAAATGATCGTAATTTAATTATTTTCCTTTCTCCACTATAGTTTGTTTGATTTTTTTTTATCTGTTTATTTTTATGCTCTACGGGCATGTGTACCTTTGTTAACATTATTAATGTTATATTTTCATTTTCTTGTTACTTTACTATCTACTTTTCTAAAAGAGTCCAAGTATTATGCCTTATACTACTTACTTATTATACTTACAATAACGTTAAGTTTACATTACATATACATATATTATATTACCGTATTATAATTCATTATTTTTTATTTTTACTAATAATAACATTATTTTTTTTATATAATACTGGAAGCCACGGCCGCTTGGTTTCGGTCTCTAATTGCCATCTTTAAATTTTATTTCACAATATCCTCCACTCTAGTTGTCATGACGGCTTCTAACTGTAAACGCGAATGGTTGTAGGTTCGATTCACGCTCGGGGGAAGAAGTACATTCAAATTATTTTCATTTTGTTGCTCTGTTACGTAAGATAAAGCGGGGCATTGAATTCTTGAAAGACAATTCGATTCCGAGTGGAAAGTGGGGAACGTAGTGTCTTGACACCAAGTTCCCTTTGTCTATTCTGCTATCCGGTAAAAAGCGTGTGATAATAATCTAATACACAAATACTCTAATTAACGTAGTATTAGAAAATACTGATAATTAGTTTTCAACCTACATTTAAAATTTCGCGAAAAAGATACTAGCGAACGTTCACGTGAAAAATATTGCTCAAGCTTTTAATTTTAAGCTCAATTTGCGATTTTTATGCAGTTCCTATCAATATTTATGAACATGCAAATACTTAGTTTTCAATATTCCAACTTTTGAATTTTAAGCTGTATCGTTTTGTGAGAGCTTACATGCCAGCTCTTTAAAAGTTGTACTGAGTTTGGCACCAGAATATAATGCAATGCGGTTGTATCATTTAAACGAACTTTAGTTAAGGCTTCTTTCTCTTTTACACCATTTGTAAATGAAAGATTCACAATGAGTATTATTTTAATCTTTCTAATATTATTTGAGAATATTGTACGCGAAGTAAGCCATTTGGTAATCATTTAATATGTATTGTGAAATAATTTAATTAGTCGATTTTGTGGTAAGTCCATGTATTGTTTTGAATTACTTTGATAATTTTACATGAATACAATCGCTATAAAAAATACAGCTTCACGACTTTTCCGGTACAGCTGGGTAGTCTAGTAGTCTAGTGCTAAGACACTTCGTTCTCGCCTTTCCGCAATAATATGTGTTGAGTGACCGGACTCCACGTTGCGTTTTTTAATGTTCACCAGAGTGGAGAAATGAAAATATTTTAATTATGATCATTTAACCAAGTGGGACATGAACCCACAACCAATCTCTCTATATATAAATCAAACCATAATTAAATTAATATAGAATCATGAATATACACATTAAATATTTTTTTTATTATATAAGCTTTACACAAATACTATAGAATATTCTAAACACCTGTCCGAAGCCTAATCTGAAACCCGTTCAAATGCCAATTTGTTCTCGAATGCAGGAAATATTTCGCAAAATGCCATTTCATGTGAGATTGCATCGCTCGTTCGCTGTTATATTAATTTTGTACTCTTCCTGTTTAACACCGGGGATATATTATGATTGAAGCTCTCTTGGACTTGTTGTATTTGACTAAATAGACGATTGTCATTTTTGATTCACATTTGATATAGTGTTAATAATTTAATTATTTATATTTTTATATCCTGGTAAGACAGATGCAGAGTTATGTTCCGTTATCAAACACGCAATGTCCTTGGAATAAGACAGCGCCAAATGAAGAGGGAAGTGCCTTATCCCTAAATTATCTGTGTCAACCGCTGACTGTAAACATAAACAACTACCACTGCATGCTTGCTATATAGTGTCTTAAATATAAAGGCAAAAATAGTGAAGGGATCGAATTGTTTTGACACTAAGCTCTCTCTCTCTCTACACGTCCAATTGTTCGGAATAAAGTGTAAAATAAAAAAAAAACACTTACCCTAGTTAGTTGAAAAAGCAGATAATATAGAACGGAGCAATCTATACTTAAATTATTTCTTCACACGAGTGGCAACAACCTTAAATATACTAATAAAATGAATATGTCACACGTATACAGCTACACGTACACGTGTTCTGAAACGCTGAACGTGTAAAAATCAGAGTGGCAATTTACCTCTCGGCTAATTCCGTGTGACGGTCATTCTGTACCCAGAGATGCGTGTGTTTTAAATTAAACTTAATATGCTTGCTTTTAACATCTTTCTGTAGAATATTGATATTTTATTAAATGTTAAACCGTTTGAGACCGTGGTGCAGTGGAGAGCGTTTGACTGTAATCGCGATTGGTAGTGGGTTCGATTTCCATTTTATTGAATTATTATAATTTAATTACTTTCATTTCTCCGCTCTGTTAAAATCATAACACGGAGGAGAAATCCGCCATTCTCTTGAGTGTCCACATTCCCACGAATTTAAGCGGAAAGTAGAGAATAAAGGGTCTTGACACTAAACTCTCTCGGACTTAACGTAAAACGCATGAAATGTAAAAGTATGTATTATATTTTAATGTTGTTAAGATTTATTAAACTAAATTATATTTTTTATAAATGACATGTTTAAATTGATTCTGAGGTAATTAGTTGTGAATTTAAGTGAAACACTGAGCAAAGTTTACATGTTTATAAAGTTGAAGTGTGATTCCACATATAAATTGAAAAGTTTTACCTTGATCTAGTTGTAGGAATAGTAAAATCTTTATATTTTGTGACTTTCACATAAAATAAACGGATATATTTAGGTATACAAAAAATATATTTCAGAAAACCCGACGTTTCAAACGTTTTACTACTAGTACTTCGTTACTACTAGCAGTCTGTGCAGCGTATCTACAACAATACACGATTAACTCTTGTTAAATATTTTCATTTAATTACACTTACGAATAGGTTTGAATGTTAACAGTGAACTTTCTACCTGATAAATGCTGTGGCTTTTTCAACTAAACCTTTTACGTTCCTATATAAAAACGTGAATACTAATTTTAGGCTAATTCTCAATGTGTGTCATTTCGAGTGCAGACTCGCGTGAAATCACAATTAACATATAAATGCCCGCTCGACCCGACGCGGTCCCTTTTAGCGAAATTACAAAAGACAAGGTAACGAGGCAATGCGTACGTGGTCCAAATTGTACTGCGAAACTGCGTTAGTTTGATTGGAGTACCTTTTAGAGTGTGGTCTAAAGTAAAACGACGATTGTGACGATGTCGACTTTGTCTTATACTGGGGATGTACACCAGTAACAATGTTTTATGACTTTCGTGCATTGTAAATAAATTCAATGTGTTCGAGGATTGGAAATTATATTTCCATTTTCTTCGCTCTGGTGTCAAGGTAAAGCGCGGCGTTAAGTTCCGCCACTTAACACGCAATGCCTCCGAATTCGGCGGAACGTGGAGAACGGAGTGTCTTAACACTAGGTTCCCTCTGCCTACCCTGCTGTGTGCGGGATATAGCGTGAAGCTATTTAATTTTAATTTAATTTAATTTAGTAAATAAATTCTTGGAAGATCTCTTACACATTTTTATAAGCTCTCTGACATAATTTGTGTTATGTGCCGCTTTATAGGTCGAACTTTAAATGATTGGGAATTAGCCTTAAATTTCACATTTTTATAGGAGAAAATAAAAGGTTTGGTTGAAAATCAGCATTTTACAAATAGAATATTGTTTACGTTTCGCTATTTAGAAATATGTAACTTTCTACATACTGTGCGCTGGATGTTGGAAATGAAATCTAATATTTATAAATAATAATAATAATACAGGGGGCCAGTCGTGGTGGCTGGTCGTTCTGCACCACGACCAGTCGCCATGGGGCCCCAGCGACTGGGCGTGGATTCGATTCCCACTCGAGGAGTGGATATAAGCCCAGCGTTAAGTTCCACCACTTAACATGCAAGATCTCCGATTTCGGCGGAAAGTAGGAAACGGTGAACGGAGTGTCTTAACACTGGGTTCCTTCTGCCTACTCTGCTGTCTGTGGGATACAGCGTAAAGCTAAAAAAAAAAGAAATTATTTAAATTTTACATTGATTGATTGCATATATAGTCACAGATGCACTGCAAAGACTATTACTATAAGTAAAGTAGTAGGTACTAGTAGTAAAGTGTTTAAAATGTCGGGTTTTGTAAAATGTACTTTTATATACCAAAATATACGCGTGTATTTTTTAGTAATAGTATACCTATTCGATTAAAATATTATTATTTCAAAGTTGCGAAAACCACACAAAAAAATAATTATTTTTTTTATTCCTACAACTAGATCAAGGTAAAACTTTTCAATGTATATATGGAATCACACTTCAGCTTTATGAACATGTTAGTAAAGTTCACTCAGTGTTTAACTTGAAGTCATAACTAATTAACCCAGAATCAATTTAAACGAGCCATTTATAAAAAAAAAATTAAGTTTAGTGAATTATAATAACGTTTAAATATAATACATACAGAATATTTTTAAAAATTTCATGTTTTTTTACTTTAATTCAGGGACGTTTTGAGAGTTAAGTTTCTATTTATATTCAAGGAATTAAGTTACTCAAGATAATTGTGGTTGTGACTCTAACAAAGCGGAGAAATGAAGATAATTAAATTATAACCATTCAATCAAATGGGAATCGAACCCACTACCAGTACGCCACGGTCTAAAACAGGTTTACTTTTTTTTAGCTTCACGCTGTATCCTGCACACAATAGGGTAGGCAGAGGGAACTAGGGTTAAGACACTCCGTTCGCCACTTTCCGCCTAATTATAAATTAAATAAGTGACAGATCTGGGCCACGACTGGCCACAACAGGTTTACATTTAATAAAATATCAATATTCCACAGAAAGATGTTAAAAGCAAGCATATTAAGTTTAATTTAAAACACACGCATCTCTGGGTACAGAATGACCGTCACACGGAATTAGCCGAGAGGTAAATTGCCACTCTGATTTTTACACGTTCAGCGTTTCAGAACACGTGTATGTGTACGTGTAGCTATATACGTGTGACATATTCATTTTATTTTTATATGAGTTTTATACTTTGTTGCCTCTTTGTAATTTGTGTGAAGAAAAAATATGTGTATGTACTGATACATACACTCTGTTCTATGCTCTCTGTTTTTTGATAATTAAGGAAAAATATTTTTTTCATTTTTACACCTACAATTATATAGAGACAGAGAGCCATATAGAGCTTAATGTCAAAACACTCCATTTTCCACTTTTATACTTTGACGTTAATTTCACTTGGCAATGTGTACGAAGAAATAATTTAGGTGTAAATCACTCTGCTCTTATACTCTCTGCTGATATTTTTATAATTTTACATCTTTTTCCTAATAATTGGACATTTAGAGAGCTTAGCGTCAAAGCACTCCATCCTCTTTTTTTATCTATATTAGATACATTACCTAACAATCACCTCATTAGTTGTCATTGCGGCATACAGGCGGTTATTAAAATAGCGGTTGACAGAGAGAATTTAGGGGTTAAGACTACCTCGCGTATAATATTCTTTAATAAATTTTTTTTTTAGCTTCTTGCTGTATCCCGCACACATCAGGGTAGGCAGAGAGAACCTAGTGTTAAGACACTCCGTTTCTTTAATAATATTAGGAAGATTTAAATAGTACTCATTGTGAATCTTTCATTTACAAATGGTTTAAAAGAGAAAGAAGCCTTAATTAATGTTCGTTTAAATGATACAACCGCATTGCATTATGTTCTGGTGCCAAACTCAGTACAACTTTTAAAGAGCTGGCATGTAAGCTCTCACAAAACGATACAGCTTAAAATTCAAAAGTTGGAATATTGAAAACTAAGTATTTGCATGTTCATAAATATTGATAGGAACTTCGCAAATTGAGCTTAAAATGATAAACTTGAGCAATATTTTTTTCATGAATATTCGCTAATACGTTTTTGCGAAAGTTGAAATAAGGAAAAGTAATTTAAAGAAAAGTAATTTATTTTCTAATAGAGTTATAGGTGTGTTTATCCCACATTTTTTGCCAGATAGCAGATGATCCAAAACTTAGTGTCGAGTCACTCTGTTTTCCACTTTCCGCCTGAATTTGATGCAAGGTGTGTTGAGTGTTAGAATTCAATGCTATGATTTATCTCATGTAACGGCGGAGACAACAATTTAAATTTACTTATAACGCTGGATAAAAATCAAACCCATAACCCATCTCGTTTATAGTAACGTGTTGTCATGATCTACTAGAGTGGAGAAATAAAAATAATTAAGTTAATATCATTTCATTAAGGGATTAATCGTATCCATAAAAAATCACAATTATAATCAACTATCCCTCTGTACTACGATGGTTTCAATTTTTTTTTGCTTCACGCATGTATCCTGCACACAGCAGGGTAGGCAGATGGAACCTAGTGTTAGGACACTCCGTTCTCCACTTTCCACCGAATTCGGAGGTATTGCGTGTTAAGCGGTAACTTAACGCCGCGATACCAGAGCGAAGCAATTGGAAACATTAAATACTTCCACTCCTCGAGTGGCAATCGAACCCACAACCAGTCGTTTACAGTCACACTTTCGTGCCACATCGCTACGACTGACCCCAAATTGGTTTCAATTTAAATAGAAAACAAACTTATATATGGCTAAAATATTTAAAATAAATTATATAAGAAACACACAAAGTCATTGTACCACAGTAACAATTAATTTGACATAACAGAGGATTACGTGGATTCGTATCGGATCCACAAAGCCGGATTCCTCGTCCCGGGAGATTGAACGAGTGACAGCTTCCCAATAAAAATGGTGTTCACATTTTTTAGAAAAGATGTTTTTTTTGTAGAAATTTATGTGTTACTAGCTGACCCGGCAAACGTTGTTTTGCCATATAAATAATTTCCTAGCAATTTCTAGTGTAGACAAAAAATAGCTTACTTATTGTAAGTATGTATGTATGTTAGAATGTGTATATTGTATGTATGTAAAAATGTGGTATATTGAAATAAGCATGGAGCGCTGTGAACGATGGAGGAATATAAAATCAACAAAAGGCAAACATTATTTTTAAGTTATTATAATTTATTCCTTAAAATTATATATCATTAATTAAACAATTACGACAGTAACAATATTAAACAATATCAATCTCTTAATGCTATAGCGTGAACAATGTTTTTTGTTAGTCCATCTTTAGCTAACACAAACAAACTGGATGGTTTACCCACTCGAGAGCATGCCACGTATAATTGTCCGTGTGAAAAACATGGTGTTCTCAAATCTAATCCACAAACAGACATCGTTTGACCTTGGGATTTGTTGATAGTCATTGCAAATGCCAATCTAATCGGAAACTGAATACGTTTGAATTGAATTGGCACATCTGTAGGTGTAATAGGAATCCGTGGTATGAGTATATTTTCACCTCTGAACTTGCCATTTAAAATCCTGGCTTCGATCACGTTTTTCAATAATTTTTGAATGACTAATCGCGTACCGTTGCACAGCCGGGGCGGGTTCAAATTACGAAGCAAGATAATTGGAGATCCAACCTTTAATTGTAAATTATGCGGTGGCATGCCTGGCAAATCCAGTGAGTTCAAAAACTCTGTGGGAAAATTTACTGCTTCGCTGTCGTCGCAAACTGTATCAATAGATTTATATGATACCAAGTTCCCTGGCAACAACATTTGTATCTTCAGATTAAAATTGTCAACGTCTACATTTTTTGCCGCTAAAATCGCTCTTTCGGCAAGCCACTCATGATTTATGTACTGTGTGTGTACATCGGGAAATATTTGTTCAATGAGAGTATCTTGCGAATCAGCGATTGTGCAGAAATCGGTCGGTAATTTTACGTATCCAGTTTCATCTATAGCAACTTTTCCATCACCGATATCTAAGAGTTGTTTTGAAAATGTTTCAGCGGATGGATCTTGAAGCATTTGAACGCGCATATTTATTTTTAGCTGTAATTTTTCAACATTACGCCACAATGGAGATGATTTTAAGCAAGCGTTGATCTCATCAGCGTATGTTGAACGTGGAATGACTGGGAGTGTTTGTCTGAAATCACCTGAAAGGACCAACAGAGTTCCGCCAAATAGTTTATCACTGTTTTTAATATCTTTCAATATCCTGTTCAACGCCTCAAGTGAATGTTTGTGTGCCATAGTACATTCATCCCAAATAATAATTTTACACCGTTTCAGCACAGTGGCCATGGACGATTGTTTTTTAATGTTGCATACTGCGTCAGGATTATTCTGAATATTTAGTGGCAGCTTAAATACTGAATGCGCTGTTCTACCTCCATCCAATAAAGTTGCTGCAATGCCCGATGATGCAACGGCCAATGCGATGCCATTATTTGATCGTATTTCAGCAAGAATTAGCGAAATAACGAATGTTTTGCCAGTTCCACCCGGTGCATCCAAAAAGAAGAACCCACCTTGTCCAGCTGAAACTGCGAGCATAATGCGATCATAAATGGTTCTTTGTTCCTCATTCATTAGTGGGACATTGCGGGCAATAATCGCTGCCATTTCTACAGTACTGTACTGCAGTTCACGATTCATTTCAGTATTCATTAAATCAGATGCAGTTCGATTTGGCGAATTCATACCGAAATTACTAAGTGGTAAGTTGGCAATGACAATGCAAAGATCCTCAATAGCAATCAATGCTTCATTGTACATTTCGTCGCTGAATGTTATGGTTGGATCGTGGCACCGTATACGATGTTGATGCAATATATCATCAGTCATTGAATCTTTGTGATTTTCCCATAATATCTGTGCTCGGGCTGGGAAACATGTAGTCAACACTATAGCGAATAGTCGACGAATTTGTATTGCTGTACAGTTCAATGCAACTTCAGCAAGCATGCACTCCCACTGGTTGTCGTCTTCCAGCAAGCCGAGTGCAAGGCATGCATCTTTATACGTTGGATATTGTTGCCCATTCACTTTACGTATATCTTGAAATGATAATGGGCCAGTAACATTAACCAACAGCAGTCGAAGATAAAAGCACTCAGTGTGTCTTGGACTGACTGTAAATAATCGCCCCAAGGCGTTTGATTTAAATAAATTGAGACATGCAGCAACTGGTGAGCCTTGCTTGCGGGGCATCCATGTTTTTGTTTGAGTCCATGTGAAATAGCGTGGTACTTGTGAATAGAGTAATGTTCGTGCAAAAGCACCAAAATCATCCGCACGATTACACAATTCAAAAAATGCAGTGAGTGTAGTTTTAGGTGGATTTATTGCACGATCAATCGCTGTCTCGTTCGTGAAAAATACACGCTGACCGTTTTCAAGATGGATGGCTAACTGAACAACTGCTGGATCCCGTTCATGAATTGGAAAACCAAAGATACGCCAAGCAGCTTCATTGGAGCTGATGTACCGACCAATTTGGTAGAGCGTAATTTCATCGTTTTTATTTACTGGAGGAGCATTCACATTAGTATTTTCCACTCTAAACACAGCCATATCACTGCCTCTATGGACATACTTGCAAATGTATTTGATGCTCTTCACAGAACTGCAGAACTCAACAGTAATATGAGCATTATATGTCTTGCTCAGCAGAGGCGAATATGGCACCACCCAACGATTGTCAATATCAATGTCTGTGTTGTTGATATTTTTAATAAATGATTGTCCGCCATTTTCAGGATTTCTTCGACGATATATTGGGTATCCGTCGACATTTGTGACCGTATCATTGTTCATATCTTTAGGGAAATTTTTAGTACATTTTCCATCAGCCATGCAAGGCGATGAACTATTAAGAGTACCACATGGACCATGAATCATGTTTGTTGTAACAATATCAAACAGCAGTTGGTCAGTGGATGGATCTGGAATTTCCGCAGAAATGATACTATCGATTTCTTCAGGACGGATTTTGTCGATGAACCAAACCAAAATGTGTGCATGAGGTAATCCTCGCTTTTGCCACTCAACCGAATACATCCAGCAACGTGTGGGACCGAATACATGTGATTTAGTAATGAAACTTATTAAAGACTTCAACTTTTGTCTGAACACACGTGCTGTAATGTCATGGCGATGTATTGAATTTTGGCCAGGCAGTAGCAAAGATGTGATCTCTGGCCATTTTGGATTACATGTGAACGTGATAAATAAACATGGTCGTCCATATTCGCGCACGAAAGTCAGAGCATCCTGTATATATTCTTGCATATGACGTGGACTGCCTACGTACGATGATGGTAAAATGACATGGTTACCAATTTCGGCGACGTCGGCGTTGTTGTTGATAGCGTCTCGCAAATGAATGTACTCTTCCGCGCGCAGCTTTTGTTGATTATATCTTAAGTATCGTAGTCGTTCGCTCTCAATCTTCGCGTACATGTCGACCATGAATTGTTGACAAAGCTCACGACATCGTAAAATGACGTTATCCAGGCCACGTCTAATCATTAATCGGTACGCATAATAATCCTTTGAGCTAACGTTCTTGTTTGTTTCAGCTCCTGTAATATTTGTTCATAAAAATTTATTTAAATTTATTACGTTCAATAATTTAATTGTTTTGTTAAATGATTAATGATCAAATTAATAATGAAGGAAGTACCTGATACGGGATCTCGTTGTTTTATGTTTATGCAATATCCGTCTTGTCCCTTCCAGAATATTAGCGGATATTGGAGGGCGTCATATGAACGATGTGTGTCAGCAATGAACTGAAGAATATTATTTCTTCTACGAATCACAATTTCTCGTGCAGCTGTACAATCGCCAACCATGATTCCAGCAACATCATCAAGAACGGGTGCATTGAATCTACGAATATGCTCTCCAGCTGGTGTTTTATCAGGATTAATGACGATAGCGTAATTATCGCTTTGTAATTGGTGCATATGTGATTTGAATATTTTCAACAACTCGTTGTGCTCGTTCAAAAGAGCATCTAGCTCGCTGACGATGCGCCTGGCATAAAGTGAATCAAGGTTATTATAATCACAACGTGCATTCACGCGATTGGCAAGTGCGCTTCCGGAATCCTCGCCGCCCATAAAATAGATTTGTAAGTATTTATGTGGTTCGTTTGGCATTGGCAGCAGTGAGCCCATTTTATGATAAACTTGGCCTCTGATTTTGAATGTAGAATTGAATTGTTGACCATTTGCATTAGTATTTCGAATTATTTCTGTTGCTCCGAACGATGTCATTTGAAAGCATGAATTGAATCTTCGAATTGACTTCAGGAACACGTTAGAATCTGGATCCGTGCCGATAAGTAAGCCGTTCAATGGTTCAGGTGGTGTTTCAATTTCAGGTAGTTGCACTTTTCCTGACGCGCAACACATCCCAGCTGGCTCATTTTTGAATTTCAGAGCATGACAATGCGGACATTCCTTGTCCATAGCACCAATTACCACTTTTGAATGAGCATAATATTCAATATCGGGCTCATACTGGAATGCTAGACGCAGGAATGAATCAGATATAAATGCTCGATGTACCTGTTGTCGTTGTTGGTCATTTGTTCTTCGTCTATTGACTGTGAAACGGCGTGATTGCTGTTGTTCTAATCTTCTGACTTCATTGCGTTTAGCTCGTGTATCTTCTGGCTCTTCTTGATGCAATTGCGCCATTCTGACACGTGCATCAGTATTTTGTTGCTGGATTTGTTCTTCTGTTCTTTCGGATCTACTATTTCGCAAGTTTCGAGCTTTACTTGTACTGCGGCTCAAATCAGCCCCTTTGCGTTTTCTTGGCATTGCTCACTGTACAAAACATACATAAATAGAATTAATGAAATTATATAATGATGAAAAATGTTAAAAGTATAATTAGGGCCAGGATTTTTGCAGTAGTTTTGAAATGATTAGTTTTAATTTAAGTTATTATAACAAAAATATAAGTTTAATGGAAAAATTTTTCAAACGAAAGTAAAAAATTAAATTTTATGAAAACATTGTCTCTTATAATTTTTTCATACAACCAATATTTCCATTGACATTTCATAATAAAGATTCATAACGATTGATTTTTTGGAAACTATGAAAATCTTAATTGTTCAATTAAATGTTTTTAATAAAATCAAATTAAACTTACATTTTTATAAGATCAACAACATTTTCGATATAAATAAAAAAAAGTATACTTACAACACAAAATCCGTTGTTATTGGAAGTTCGTGTCACGTGTTGAGTACTTTTGAGGTTAAAAAATCACTTGATTAACTAATCGAGCAAAATACACTCAAAATTGATAATTTAATTATTATTTATAAAATAGGAATGATTAAAAGTTAATATGAGAGTTACACTGAGATAGCAAAATAATAACTGTCAACGTTACTAACTGTCACTTGATGCATAAACAATAATGATGGCCAACAACTGTGTAGGGAGTGAGAAAGAAAGGAGACCGGCTTCGTTCTCATCCCTACTCCGTGCTGTTTACTGGGTCAGAAATGACACCTGTAGACATCTGGCGGGGATAACTAATTAAATGACGATTGATCAGTTTTCGACCGGAGAGGAAAAATGATTAAATAACTAAAATGGCTATTAAAAAATAAGGGTTGATCGTAGAGGGGTGAAAATTTAGGGTTGTAGGTATTTTTGTATGCTGTATCATAAAAAAATTAAAACAAAAAATTTTGTCTGAAAAATAAAAAAAAAAATTTAGGGGTGGTCCACCCTTAACATTTAGGGGGATGAAAAATAGATGTTGGCCGATTCTCATAGATACCGGATAAGCACAAAAAATTTCATCAAAATCGGTCAAGCCGTTTCGGAGGAGTATGGCAACGAAAACTGTGACACGAGAATTTTATATATATATATATGTATAACTACGATGACATAGTATTCGTGTTTGATATAGTTAGGAATGCACTATAGGGATTGTGGGTTGAAATCTCCCATTTAATTATTATTTAATTGAATAATTGAGTATGTAATTTATATTGATTGTGGGTTTCCAATGGGTAGAATGATCATAGTTTTATTATTTATTTTCCACTCTGATGACAAGGCAAGATGCAACTTTGGATTCTGATACTTAATATGCCACGTCTCGAGTTTGAACTAAACGCGGAGAACGGAGTGCTTATACTCTAAGCCTACCCGTTTATGTAGAAAAAAGTGTGGAACTGAAAAAATAATAATAACTCGATACGGTAGAAAACATCTTGAAAAATGTTCATTGAGTACAGGAATGCTTGAGTAGGGTACAAACAAGTATAAGGTGTCTTCAGTTAGGGTTATAACATTAAAGGCTTTTATGAATATCTACAAAACAGTGTACTTAGGATATACTGAAGGCGAACCCTTATAAAAATGGTAAAATAGTATGGATATTTTACATCGAGAAGTAAAAAGAAACAGTTTTCTTTCTACGATTTCCTTTACAATAATAAGGGCTAGTTGATTTCACAACTTCTATTAAAGTAACTAAAAGTTTATACAATAAAATTATCTTAATTTAAATTATTTTCGTTAACAACAATATACATTTTACATCCTTAGAATATAACCGCCTAACTTAAGATTTTCACAATGTATGTTTTTACTAAATCGTCTATAAAAAAAGCCTTTTTCTATGACTCTGTTCAAATTACTCAAAAATGTATTTTTTGAGTTTTGCCATTTTATTCGGAGGTATGTGATTTGGATCTTAAAGTTAATTTTAATTACTAGATAACAAAAATCTGGTAAAAAAATGAGTTTCAGATCATCCTGAACGACGCATTTAGTACATTATAAAAGCTTGATATTCATGAATATATTTCATTTAAAATAAATAAAATCTATAGCAACGAGACTTTTAAATTTAATATTTGTCACTAAGGAACACTCGATAATAAGCAATGCTAAACATTAAAAATATGTTTACCTTAGTAATTTGAGCAAGTAAATCATCTCTTGTTATCGCTGCTTTAATTGTGGTGCAGTGAAACAACGTTTGCTTTACTGCAAACTCGATTGGTTGCGAATTCGATTTTTATTCGGAGTAATGATTATAATTATTTAAGTTATTTTTTGCTCTGGTCTGTTATTTTAGTAATTCCATTTAATATAGTATGTCTAATTTGGGAAAGAGGGGAGAAAAATATATTGACGTTAGGCTCTCTGCCCACCAAGCTATGTAGGAAAAAGCTGTGTTAAAACCAATCGATGAACATATGTTGTTTTTTTTTTTTTCTAAATTGATATATGAAACTTAATATTTTTTTCTTCTACAACGATGTCTTTTTTTATTGAAGAAAGGGGGGCAAACGAGCAGAAGGACTACCTGATGGTAAGTAGTTATCGTCGCCCATGGACATCCCCAACATTAGAAAGGTTGTGTGAAGGTGTCTATAAGATATGCTAAAACTATACACTAAGCTAACTTTCGTTGACTTAATGTATACACTTTTTAAATGTGCAAAGTTTCGCGTTTAAGAAATTTTCAAGAAGTAGAAGTACTTTTTACGAAATCTCTGATTTATAGTCTTAAGAGTTCACGTTCATAATTTTATTAAGGCGGTGTTTGTCAAAGTTAGCTGTGAAGAAAAGTTGCTTAATACTTTAATAAGCCGCCTAAAATTTTATTATTTAAAGTCTGACGAAAAAATTGCCTTTCTGTTCCACAGTATAAAAGTGTTATTTTTAAAGTCAATATCATGTATAGCATTGAAGAGCTCTACGCTTTTTCCCGTATGTCAGGATAGTCAGAGAGAGAGATATTATTTTTTAATTGACATTTTTGTTATAAATTTTAAAACCAATGGTTTATGTTTAAGAGAACCAAATCACGTTATTTTGAAAATTTAGAAAATTGTATTGTTTTTTTTTCAAATTCAGGCATTTCAATCATAGAAGCTTAGGGAGAGAGAACTATCAGGTTTTGACGCTACTCTATACTCTGTTCTCCACTTTACGTTTCTGTTGAAAGGTGGAACTCAACGCCGCACTTTATCCTACCAGAGGACAGAAATAGAAAAATATTTATTAGCATTTTCATATTCAAAATCATTTTATTAATTTGTTACTATGCTATGCTAGCAATCTTCTGACCTATTTAGTAATACTAGTTAATTATTTTAGATTAATTTGTCAAATGACACGCAAATTGCTATGTTCAATAAATTGATGAGTTTGATTAAAATTTACAATATTATTCCCGAAATTGTATATTTCAAATTTTGAAATGAAAATGTATGGCGTATATTTTAAGTATTCGAAAATACATAAGAAATAGCTCCCATTTCCATGGTCACAAGTAGACTATCTCAGAAATATACGCGAATAATCCGGTAAGTATAATTTCATTTTAAAATATGTACAAACATCGAAAAAAATAATTATTTCAGTTAAAAAACTATCTGTGAAATATCGAATATTATGACTGAAAAATAAACATATAATATATATAGGGGAAGAGATGTATTCGGGGCCCTTGTAGCACAGTGGGGCTGACTGTAAACACGATTAGTTTTGAGTTTAATTCTTACTCAGGGAAATGATAATATTTGCATTAATACCACCAAACACGCAATTTATCGATTTCGATTAAAGTGAAATACGGAGTGTCCCGGCATTAGGTTCTCTCAGACGACCCTGCTATCATACACAAAGCGTGAAGCTGATATAAAAAAAAGCTGATATAAAAAATATTCGTTATATTACGTCATGTATGTATAGGTTCAAAATAATGTTGACCTAATACAAAAATTGACCCTTTTCCATTCCCTCAGTGACGTGTCGTACATATAATATGAGATAATATCTAACAATTTGTTAGATATTTGTATAGTTGAGGTGATTATGGATTCAATTTTTTTTTGAATAATTTATTTTATTTATTATCGGACTTGTAAGTAAAGGATATCAAATATGGTAACAAAAGGTAAACTAACCTAACAATGAGTTTCTTTAGTTTCACGCTTTTTAACGATATACAGACAAATATCAATAGTCAAAACTTTTCATTCATCTCTTTCCGCCCAAATTTGAAACATTGTATTGAGAAGCAGAACTGAATGCCACACTCTTTCGGCCTTATTCATAAAAAAAGCTTATAGAACGCTTAAAACGTTCATTAGTTAAAATGCTCTATAAGCTTATGAAACGTTCCATAAAAATGCGTATTCATAACAGTACTATAAACCTACTATAACTAATATACTGTTTATAAGCTAAAATGTTGCCACTACGATGAAATTGGCAAAAAAGTTTGTCAAACTTTGCAAATTGACCACAGATAATGTTTATAATTTTACTAAATTCGACTGATCATAGACATTATTAAGGATAAAAACCATATTTTGTTGTTTGTGGTGCGATAAGCTATTGACATTTGTTTACTAGTAGTACGTACGTGTTAATTTTATTTTAAATATTACTCCATTACTTATAATATGGCATCGGAATCAAAAATTGTAGAGAGCAAGAAAAGGCAGAGAAGTGAGGATAAGGTTGGTTTTACTGATACAGGTAATTCGAACACGTAAGTTTTGTTTTGTAAAAATTCATACGCATGTTATGTTTCAATGCTTATGCTTCTATTCCATAGATGATCTTGAAAGAATTGCTGAGGAAAAGTATTTGTGTAGTTATTTTATTAACACGGCACTTAATGTTTCAGTTTTAACAATATGGCAAAAACCCCTTGAAGAAGAAGAACAACAAATTAAGGCTCAATGGGTATTATAAAAATGTCAGCTAAGAAGCTCAGGGTATTATAAAAATGTCAGCTAAGAAGCTGATATTTATAGAAAAAAAAAACAAATACTAAAAACAGTTGGTAGCTCACCACCTACTACAGAACCAGCAACTGGTGATGACATTTCAGTTTGGCTCCCTCATGAGTTCACAGTATACTCAAATTAATTTTACTCAGATAACCAGGTACATATAAAAATACGAACATTTGGCCAATTAGTGTTTCATTTTGAATAAAGAAATATTTATGTAATTATTATCAATTCTTGTTTAAGAATAGAACAGAAAATAATATAAAAGAAGAAAAAAGTATGTGTAATATATTAATATTATGAAATAAACAGCAACACACAAATCTCACTCTGTCACCTATCTTATTTTAAATGATTTTCATAAGTAATAAGATATGTTAAGTATAATTAATTGTGGTGAATGAAATATTAAATGAACGATAATACCACAATACCCAGAAAGTCATTTCAATTTTATTATTTTAGTCAATTTAGTTCAATTTTATTTTCAACAAATAATTTGATGGGAAGCGGGACAAAATTTATTTTCCATTATAATACATTAAATAGCTAATACTACCTAAAGAATGCTCAGCAAGGAAATCTGATTATATTCTTTTTAGATGGTGCATCCAAGTACTAGCACTAGCACACAAATCTTTATTTTTATTACTATAATATATTACTAAGTTAGATTCACTAAAATCATTCAGTACTATCTTATCAGCATCTACAAGCAATATTAAATTTGGATTAACAAACTTAAATTGAATTGAAATAAATAAAATGTGTTAAACTTTCAACAAAATAAGTTTTATTAATTTATAATACATACTTCTTCGGAAAACATATTAAAAAGAATAATAGATATATTACATTTTTGGTTACAGTATGACAATAAGCTCAAGAATAGCAGCAAATGTTTACAGAAAGGAGCTTCCTGAGATCCAGATGGCCGTAGAAAGGCAAAAATTAAAAATTTTAGAACAAAAATTAAATAATTCACTATTAAAGGAAGAATTACTCAAACGTAAATTATTGTATTACACATCTAAAGAATAAAATTTATAGAAATAAACTGTTTTTTACTAACCAAAATCTAACAAATTGAGGTCAGTCATGGTGCACGGGCACAAAGTGAACATGTAACAAGACTACTAGTTGTGGGTTCGATCCTCACTCCAGGCAATAAAATATTTACTTCAATTTATATTTTCATTTCTTTGCTCTGGTGTTGAGGGAAAGCTCGGCGTTAAACTTACTATTTTATAAAATTTTCTAACTAAAATTTCTCCTAGTTAAAACTTCACTTTATTAATAATATTGTCTAATTGCATGTCTCCATGGTTAATCTACGCACAAGGTTTATCATAAAAGCAGTATATTTATGAAAGCGGTAACGCTTCCGAAACTCTTCGTCGTATAAGGAAAACGGGTCAACCCCTGCTTCTATACACTTTTCTTCGCTCCGAACTCTTCTCCATTATTGCTATCGTTTCCGAAGCATGTATGCTTTGTAAAGCTTTCATTTTAAATATAAAAGTGGAAAATTGATACAAAGCAATAATTATTAGTGGATTGGATTAATAAGTTATGCAAATTCGAGTAGCTAACATTGACGAGTCACTCACGTCAAATGTCATTTTCAATGATCAGCTGTCGAGAATCGGCCATTTTTTATCTTATAGTACCGCTATAGTAGGGTATTGTCCACTATAACTTTATAGTACGCTTATAGTACTGTTTAGCGCTAAAATGCTGTTATGAATACCATTTTTTGACGTTTCTCTTATAGTGGGCTTATAGAACACTAACTGTTCCATAACTTTTTATGAATAAGACCGTTTTTCATTATTAAATCGGAGAAGTGATAATATGAATACATTCATTTTAATTATAACTAAATGCATCTAAATTACTTAATCGAAATTTCAATCAATTGTTTTTTTTTACCTTCACTCTGTATCCTACACGCAGCAGGATAGGCAGAGGGAACCTAGTGTTAAGACACTCCGTTCCTCACTTTCCGCCAAATTTGAAGGTATTGCGTATTATGTGCGCTTAACGCAATGCCGCCAAATTCAGCGGAAAGTGGGGAACGGAGTGTCTTAACACTAGGTTCCCTCTGCTTAGCGTGAAGCTAAAAAAATAATAAAAGTGTTGCACAGACTTTGACCACTAATTGTAATATTTTTTCTGACGCTAGGTCCATCTCGCCTGCCTTGCTATATTGGAAAAAGTATAAACTACATTTTATGGAAAATACCATAAATTTAACCATAAATACGTCTATGTCGTTCTAGTACCATGATAGTAAATATTTCATATGAATATTATATGGTGTCACGTCGTATTCCGCTACGTACGTGTCACTATGTCAACGTGACAAAAAGTATTTGGATATGTCGGTTTCTACGGAAATTTAGTGTATAAGTAAGTACTTCAGCCTAAGTATATATAACTTTATATCTCTAAAGGTGAAATTAACTTTTTTATTACCAAGACAAAAAAATACAGAAATATATATTTGGATTGTGGCCAGTCGTGGCCCAGTGGCACAAGAGTGTGACTGTAAACGACTGGTTGAGGGTTCGATTCCCACTCGAGGAGTGGAAATTATATTTCCATTTTCTTCGCTCTGGTGTCGAGGTAAAGCGCGGCGTTAAGTTCCGCCACTTAACACGCAAGCCTCCGAATTCGGCGGAAAGTGGGGAACGGAGTGTCTTAACACTAGGTTCCCTCTGCCTACCCTGTTGTGTGCGGGATATAGCGTGAAGCTATTTATAATTTCATTTTTTTTCCTTAATAGAAATATAAAATTCTTATGATAAACCACTCTATAACTTAGTGATCTAACCCTATATTCCTAACTAGATGAATATTCTGTAGTAAGAAAGATATATGATGCAAAAGTGAGCAGTAAGACAGGTAAGGTCAGACTCGGTTGACCGTCTCGAACACAGTAAATATTGAAGATATCAGAGGAAAGTTAGGTTAGGCTAGGGCCTCCCAGAGGGTATGTACAAAGAGGTCGATGACAGTAAATAAGGCTCTTTTCTCTCTGACTTCTCTGCCAAGACTAAAAAAATATTTGAGAATTCTCTACTACGCGACAAAGAAATCAAAAGATTCTACCTCATAAAAATACTTAACAGTTATTCTATAAACACACCAGAAGTAACTTCGAAGAAATATCAAGAAATATTATTGTACAATCGAAGTCACTAAAACTATAACGTCTGAACTAATTCATGCGGTAAAAGATTTTAAAGAACGGAACCGAAGTGAAATGGAGCACGGCGCCGATATAACGAATGCGAATGGCGAACTTTTAACTGAACATCGCACTCTGTTTGCGGTTGTGTGGTATTTACAGTCAATATTTATGGAAGTAGGGCTTCTGTTGAGTATTCATAAGCTTTACAGGAAATAACAAATTGTGATTTTTTGCCATTATCTTCAAAGATATATCAATTATAGATATATAGATAAATCAATTGATCCATTGAGGCCAGTCGTGGCGCAGAGGCGCGGACGTGTGACTGTGAACGACTGGTTGTGGGTTCGATTCCCATTCGAGGAGTGGAAATATTTAATATTTCCATTTCCTTCGCTCTGGTATCAGAGGCAAAGCGCGGCGTTAAGCGCGCTTTATCTCGACACCAGAGCGAAGAAAATGGAAATATTAAATATTTCCACTCCTCGAGTGGGCATCGAACCCACAACTAGTCGCTTACAGTCACACGCTTGTGCCTCTGCGCCACGACAGGTCACTATACTATATAATTTATTTGAATATAAAATTATACTTATAACTCTGATTGGGAATCGAATCTTTATCCTGAGAATCATGATATAACATAAGCACATTGCACAGTTACCTATTATTTAGTCTTTCATTTATTCTTTTTTTTTTTTTTGTCATTCTATTTTATTACTCTACGGACATAAGTTTTGTACCTTTTTTAACATTATTCCTTGTTTTTTAATATACAAGACATTTTTTTACAGTTATTTATTCTTAAGTTTATACATAAATGTCTAGTATCTTTTTCACATTTAAAAACGTTAAGTGTTGAGTCGTGTTTTATTCGGTCAGACCGAAGATATCAGAATAATACATCAATCATTTAACGGAAAGAAAAACTGTGAACCCTTTTTTCCAAAAATAAGTGCGAACCGAAGAATGTTTATGTGCACAAAAAATGCAGAGTTCTAATATTTTTTTATTGCATTTGAATACAATCTATTTCGAAGTCTCAATTTTTTTTTAATTATTAAAGGAGGCAAACAAGCAGAGGGTCCACCTGATGGTAAGTGGTTACCTTCGCCCATGGACATCCACAACGTCAAATGCACTTTGGATGCGTTGCCGGCCTTGAGGGTGAAGTAGAGAATGTTCTCTACTTCACCCTCAAAGCCAGCCTCCTCATATGACGAGGGAAGAAGGATGACGATAGTGGGATTAGGAAGAGCTGGCTTATATGCCATCGAACCGGAACATATCATCAGATGTTTGGCGGTTCGTTTTTCATATGAAAGTGGTCGGGAGCCAGTCGACGAACGAATCTCCTACCACTTAGCTACTGACTTCCCTGTCTTTTACGGGACGCTACCTAGCTGCGGAGGGAATCGTAATCTTATCCCATATCACCACGAGCAGACGTATTCCCCCATATAGTCCTTTATGTATATATGTATGTACATCATAGTGGCTTAATGAGACTGGCGTCTATAGAATGACACAAAAATATAATATATATATTTCGTGTCAACATGTAATATATAATGCAATATTTTACAAAAACTCCGTTATGAAACCTCTAATTTAAGTTCATTTCGTTAAAAGTTTAGCTCATAATTATATTAGAGGGTCTTTGTAAAAGTCTGCTGAGGGGAAAAGTTATTTAATATTTAACGACCGCGTTCTACTATTTATTAGGCTTTATACAAAAAAAAATCAGGTTTATTTGTGTTTTGACCTTGTATTTGTTTTAAATTATAAATAAAATATATTAATAGTCCTTTAGTGGTGCTAGTCGTGGCGCAGTGGCAGAAGCGTGTGACTGTAAACGGCTGGTTGTAGGTTCGATTCTCACTCGAGGAGTGGGAATGTATTAATATTTTCATTTTCTTCGCTCTGGTATCGAGGCAAAGCGCAGCGATGAGTTCCGCCACTTAAAACGCAATGCCTCCGAATTCGGCGGAAAGTAGGGAACGGAGTATCTTAGTATATGCGGGATGCTAAAAAATATATTAATAGTCATAAATAAGTGTTAGATAGAGCCAGTCGTGGTGCAGTCTGATGACCATGGGTGCAATTCCCATTTGGGGAAATGATTATACTTAAATTATTTTAATTTCTTCACGCTGACACCGCAAATAAAATATTTTTGTTTCCAGTGAAAAGTAAAGTGAAGACTGTCTTAAAACTAGGTTCTCCTTGAATACCCCGCTATGCGGGAAGAAATTTGAAGCAACTAAAGTGCTAGATTACTACAATTTGTTTATTTAATAAACAATTTTTAAAATAAATAAAATAACTTACGTTTTACAACAAAATTTACACATAATCAAGAATACTTATACAAACTTTAGAAAAAAACACAAAAAAAAAATTCTTTATGTATTTAAGGCTATACTTACAGCGACAATCCACTCAGTACAAATAATGGTTTAACCTTTCAAAAAGTACTAACATAATTTGAAGTAGGTAGGTACTGGCATATTAAGCTTTTGTGTGACTTGGCATATCTTTCTATTATGAGGCTGTGCACACACACGCACAGCCTCGTAATAAAAAGATTTGAAAGAATCATTGAAAATCACTTGTGTATATTTGAAAAAAAAAAGTTTTTACATACAAAATTCTTCGAATTTAGGAAGATATGAAAATATAGGAGTTTTTATATTAATATGTGTAGTTAAATATTAAAATTAAAGTATTTTCTAGCAATATACATTAGATATTGTATGATATTCACCGTTACACCGTTCCCAGATAAAAACACTTTCAGATGCCATAGATGCGAGAAAGGCCATAAAAGCCAATAGATGAAGTTAAGGTGGACTAGTAAAGTAAAATAGTTCATAATAATGATTCATTATCACATAAATGAGTATCATAAAGCTCGCAGACGTACTCCCGGAGGTGAGAAACCAATCAACCATCAACAAGCAATATCCACTGTTATAGCGGATTACTCTAATACATATGAGTGCTTAGTCTTTCCTTGTTCATAATCTATCAATACTAATATTAAATTTTAATTTATCTCTATTTATTTTTTTGTTGAGATAATATTTTCTTTTTTTAAGAAGATTGTTATAATTAATACTGTGTTTGTTAATATCTAAATATTTTGTTACGATTTTAGTTTATGTATCGACCCATAAAATAAAGCATGTAAAAACGTTACTTCTGTACCATATGGTTACATGTAAATTATCATATCGTATCCCGCACACGAGAATGTAGGTTACGGGAACCTAATGTTAAGAAATTCCGTTTACCATTTTCTGTCGAATTCTAGAGACATTACGTGGTGAGTGGAAGAACTCAACGCCGTGTTTCAACTGGACACCAGAACGCAGGAAATGAAATATTAAATATTTCAATTCCTCCACTGGGAATCAAACCCACAGCCAGTCCCATTGCTAGTGATAGGTTATGCCTTTACGCCACGACTGACCTATATGTAAATCTTCTTTAATTATTATGTTAAATAAATACTGGTGACATCTAAAAATATATATTCAGCGGCGTGACATTGGGGTAATGACTTGCATTCTTCTGGCACATTCAAAGTAATTAAAGAAACTGAACTGAGGAACCTTAATTATATTTTAGAAAATGAAAAAAAAAATGATACGCGATTCACGATTCTATAAAAAAGGCAAAGCTACAATCTCAGCTTTTTATAGATGATAAAAAGCTGAGATTGTAGCTCTGCCTTTCCTATTCCACTGTCACTTATTTTTTCAGCATCGCTGTTACAATAATTTTAACAATAACAAAGAGTTGACATATATTACGATTTAGACGTAGCAAATTCGAACCCGCGCTTCTTTGAAACCCTCATTGTATAGCTAATTAAGCTATACGTTCTTTTCAAGTTTTCAAAATTATTTTAACGGTAATATTTGTATACCGTTATGTGTCATTCCATAATGGTATACAAATATTACCGTTAAAATAATTTTGAAATTGACATTGGGGCAGGTGTCGTGGCGAGGCACAAAGTGTGACTGTAAAGCGACTGGTTGTGGGTTCGATTCCCACTCGAGGAGTGCAAACATTTAATATTTCCATTTAAGTCGCTCCGGTGTCGAGGCAAAGCGCGGTGTTAAGTTCCGCCACTTAAACACGCAATGTCTCCGAATTCGGCGGAAAGTGGGGAAGGGCGTGTCTTAACACTAGGTTCCCTCTGTCTACCCTGCGGTGCGCGGGATACAACGTGAAGCTTAAAAAAATGTTTCATTAATGTTTTACTTGTATATGTAAATTTGTACAATTTTTTTTTTTTTTTTTCATTTTTATAATATGTAGTGGAAGTTATATTACTTTTTATTTATTCTTATTGTGCATGTCATTGAGCTCGATGATAACACTCACACAATTATTTTCTTTTAAGCCAACTATGTAATTCTCATGAAGCGAAATGTAATGCGAAAATGTAAATTCTTATGAGAAAAATAAACTCTTTAACCAATTTAATAGATAAATATGATTCGTTCTCTGAAATGAAATTTTTCATCAATATTATATTTATCGTTATAAATCTATATAATCAACAATATACGCTTATTATTACACTAATATATAATAAGCCCGTTGGTAAGCGTATTTGGTGTAAATCAAGAATGTACAATTTGACACCAGTGTTTTAAACAAAGTTACTGCATTTTAAGTAACAAAAAACATATTTAGTCAAAAATTTTACACTGTAAAGGAATTTAAAACAAAGATTTTTCATCTAATAACATAGTCAATATATATAATATTAAAAGTTTTCTAAAATTTTTGTGTTGCAATAAATACATTTTCAGTATTTTTTTCAGCTTTACTGATTTTTCCCGCATATAGGGCATAGGACAGTCAGAGAAGACTTAGTTTTAAGACTCTGCGTCATCCAAAGCCTGAAATCAAGACATTGATTTTTGAGTGGCGGAACTCAACACCGCTCTTTATCTTAGGTACCAGAGCGAACGAAATAAAATGTAATCATTCCTCGAACGAGAATCAAACCCACAACCACTGCTTTCAGACGCTTTCCCACTGCACCACGACGGTCCTACACTTACACTTTCACCTGCCTATATCTTCATAAATATTATGAAGAAATATCATATTTACGAAGAAAAATAAATACGACACTAATAGATTGCAAATAGTTTACTCTCTGATTATACTCCACCTTTGCCAATTGATTCCAAACATGCCGTTTGGAGAAAAGCCGATCGTTATCTCGATGCTTGTTTGTAAACTAACAAGGCTAATCTGTGTACGTAATTTATTTTCTTGCAATATTCCTATTTCTTACTGAAGAGGTAAAATGTATGTCATTTTAATATAAAAAAAATATTTTATCCTGTTCCAGACGGTGGTAGACGTTTAACACGATCGTTGCCAGTTCGATTTCTTCTCAGGTAGGTAAAATACCCTGCGTGAGAGGAAATCGAACCCACGACCATCGTACTTTTTTTAATTTCTTTCGTTTTACTATATATTTTATTCTTTCATTTTTTCAGCTTCACGCTTTTTTCCTCACAGTAGGTTAGTCAGAGAGAGCGTAGTATTAAGACACTTCGTTCACCACTTTCCGCTGAAATTGGATACGTTACATGTCGAGTGACGGAACTCAACACCGTGCTTTCTTTTATGTATCAGAGTGGAGAAATGATAATAATCAATTATAACTATAAGGTTTTTTTGTTTATTTGCCAGTCGTGGCGCAGGGGCACAAAGTACGATCTGTAAAGGGACTGGATGTGGGTTCGATTCCCATTTGAGAAGTGGAAATATTTAATATTTCCATTTCCTTCGCTCTGGTGTCGAGGCAAAGCGCGGCGTTAAGTTCCGCCACTTAACACGCAATGTTTACGAATTCCATACGATACGATACGATAGTGAGGAACGGAGTATCTTAACACTAGGTTTCTCTGCCTACCCTGTTGTGTGCGGGATACAGTTTGAACATAATAAAACTATAAGCTAGAATTTAGGCGGACAGCGGGGAACGCCTGACTCTAGGTTATCTCTGCCTACACAATATTACTTGTCCTAAAATATAATTTGCACATGTGTGGTTTTAGCAATAATGTGTTATTTGTTTACTTTGTCTGCCTATCCCCACAAAATATAGGAAATATAATTATAATATATTAAATAACGAATGTTTGTCATAAAATGTTATTTCTCCACATATCCTGAACTTTACGGTGGGCAGGAAGATCGTATTGATAAGTTATTTAGCATTTACCTCTTTCCGCCTGTCTCTGAATACACTGCATAAGTGACTGTATCAGAAGCAATACTTTGACTTCAAACATCATTACATACATAAAAAAAATGCTTTGGTTTTATTTCATTTTTTATAATATTGTATTAGGAATATATTCAATTAATGTCACTGTGGCGCAGTGGGAGCGCATCTGCCGTTGTGGGTTCGATTTCTTCTCATTGTAGTTAGGGTAATCAAAATATTTTCATTTCCCCCACAATAATCAATCACTAAGTTGACGTCAGTGAAGCCGCGAACAGTTCGCTAGTTTTCTAAAAAAATCAATATTTTTTTTAGCTTCACGCTGTATCCCGTACGCAGCAGGGTACAGCAGAGGGAACCTAATGTTAAGACACTCTGCTTCCCCACTTCAACCGAATTCTGGAGGCATTGCGTTAAGTGGTGGAACTTAACGCCGCGCTTTGCCTCCTTTGATTTCCATTCCTCGAGTGAGAATCGAACCCAATACCAGTCGCTTCACCATTTCTGCCTCTACGCGACGACTGGCCCCAATTAATTATTAATACCTATATATTTAAATTTAACTTATTTCAACAAAATAATGTTATAACAACTTTTAAAAATAAAACAGTAAGTGAAGGAGCAATATACTAGCGTCGGATGAGATGTAGGTAATTGGATATTACTCCTAGCCTACTTCTTTTATCTTATAAAGATTAAAGGATCGATGCTACTTTTTGCCCTCAACGCCCAATTTTATCAACGTATTTTGTTTTTATAAAATAAAATTACAAATTGGATTACCCTTTAAATCTATATAATATGTCGAAATGTCATATAATGTAAAAAACATACTCAATATTTGAACATTTTTAAAGTGTTATTTCATATTAAATATATTATTTTTTTTAAATTTATAGTAATAATATGTTGAAAGTTATATATTGTCTTAATTAAGAGTTAATTTGAATGTAGAAATAAGTATAGTAAATGTAATAGGATAACTCGCTTAAGTCATTTAAAAGGTCATTTTAGTTTTGAGTAGCATGTCAATGTAATTTGAGAATTGTAATCAAGGAATTAAGGAAATAGAGGATACGAGACCGGGTGTCTGTAGTGTTTGAGTATTTAAATATTTAAATAAAACAAAGTGATATTTTCAAAAATAGGACATAAAGACGTTCTTAATAAAAATATAAAAAGTTTGATAAGTGGGGAACGGAGTGTCTTAACACTAGGTTCCCTCTGCCTACCCTACTGTATGCGGGATAAAGCGTGAAGCTAAAAAAAAAAAAGTATGAATCGCATTTGCGCCCCTTAGTAACCGTCCAAAGGCTTTAACCGCTTTACCATGTGTTCTACGCCCTACTATGTCGAAATTCCAATACGCTTAGTATAACTTATTTTTATTATCGTGTTATTACTAATATAATACTTTTGCAAGTAAAGTTGTGGCCAGTCGTGGCCCAGTGGCACAAGCGTGTGATTGTAAACGAGTGGTTGTGGGTTCGATTCCCACTCGAGGAGTGGAAATATTTCATATTTCCATTTTCTTCGCTCTGGTGTCGAGGTAAAGCGCGGCGTTAAGTTCCGCCACTTAACACGCAATGCCTCCGAATTCGGCGGAAAGTGGTGAACGGAGTGTCTTAACACTAGATTCCCTCTGCCTACCCTGCTGAGTGCGGGATACAGTGTGAAGGCAAGTAACGTAGAGTAAGGATATTGTCTCCATACTTCTTTTTGCACTTTCTGCACCCTCAATTCGTATCGTAAAAATATTTTATTAACATTTATTACTTAACTTCTTATAATATCTCTGGATTGTATTTGAACTTTACTATTTTAAAGACTATAGACAGATAAATCCACCACAATAGTATTATTATTCGAATTTAAAATTTATTTTCTATTTGAAACATGAAGTTAGCTAGCAAACCTTTTATCATCTTATTATTTTATACTTAAGAGCTTTTTATATGAAAAGGATACTAGAAGTTTATTTTTACCAAAAATATAACTTAAAAAGAGTAATCGATGTTTAGCCACTCGCCACCCAATGTATCGAGTTCGGGCTGAAAGTGAAGAACAGAGTATCTTGACACTAGGTTTTCTTCGAATCCGATTCTAGATCTGAATCTCAATAAAAGGCGTGAATCTATAAAAATAAATTTAGACAATATTATAAAATGTACATAACTGATATTAAAACTGCGGCTTTTGAAAAGCACTCCAACCTATTAAAATATACATTCATAGTCGGTTAGACGTTTTGCAAGAGGTGCCCGTGGGGGGACGGGCTAAAAATACAATTGCCCCCCGCCGCTGGGTAGCGTCCCGTAAAAGGCGGGTAACCCAGTAGTTTGGTGGTAGGAGATTCGTTCTCCGACTGGCTCGCGACCACTATCATGTCAAAGACGAACCGCCAAATATCTCATGATGTGTTCCGGTTCGATGGCATGTAAGCCAGCTCTCCCTATTCCCACCATTCCCATCCTTCCTCCCTCCTTCTGTCCTACATTCCCAAGGCTGGCAACGCATCCATAACTTGAATGTTGTGGATGTCTATGGGCGAAGGTAACTACTTACCACCAGGTGGGCCTTCAGCTCGTTTGCCTCCTTTATTCCATAAAAAAAAAGAAACAAAAAGAGGTGCGGGTTCTAGTCCCGCTACATACCAAATTTTAGATGATTTAGAAATTGTTACTGCTTATTTTTTGTTTGAAAAACGTTCAAAAAATGTTTCAGAAATCGATTTAATTACTAATATATATATATATATAGCTTCACGCTGTATCTCGCACACAGCAGGGCAGGCAGAAGGAACCAAGTGTTAAGACACTCCGTTCCCCACTTTCCGCCAAATTCGGAGGCATTGCGTGTGAAGTGGCGGAACTTAACGCCACGCTTACCTCGGCACCAGAGCAAAGAAAATGGAAATATTAAATATTTTCACTCCTCGAGTAGGAATGGAACCCACAACCAGTCGTTTACGTTTACAGTCTTGTGCCACTGGGCCACGACTGGCCACTAATAATAATTACTAATAAATAATATCGAATATTATACAATTTATTGACTACTGCACTATATCTGTCTAGTACATACATATAGCAATTAGAGAACAGGTGTTAGTCCGATATAACATCGTTAGAACCAATTTGTTCCAACGCTTTGGATTTCAAATGGTTGGATGGCTTTGGTCGTGTCAACGTAAGTCGAAATCCAATTTTTCGTTTAGCTTTACGTGTTTGTATGGAAAAATATTTTCGTATCGTATTATCGGATGTAAAATATTATTATTTAAAAATATTATTTTAAAAATATTTATTAAAAATAATATATTTAAAAATATTATTTTTATTTTTAAACATTTTTAAAGCGTTATTCCACACTTAGGAAAATTAAAAAAGACATTTAAAGAAAACGTATAAAAATTTGAAAAATTCTGAGTGAACGCATTGCTCAGTGGTGAGAGCGCCTGAACGGTATTCAGGAGGCGCGGGTTCGAATCCCGCTGCGTTCAAATTTTTATACGTTTTCTTTAAATGTCTTTTTCATATTATTTTTATGTTGTATATGCAATGGAAATGACACTGATAATATATGTATTCATTTCATCTTATTTAAATGTAATTCAGAAATACTTTCAGAGTTAAATCTACGCAGATATGGTCTCGAAAATACAATTTTTATAATTTTTAAGTAATTTATTACTTAACATTTATTACTTAAACAGTTCCCAAGAGGCGCGTGTTCGAATCCCATAGCTTTGAAATTTTTATACGTTTTTTAAAAATGTATTTTTCAATTTTCCAAGGGTCTGAAAAATACTTTAAAAATGCTTGAAATATTTAATAAATAGCATTCTCTCTTGGCAGAAGATGTTTCATAGAATAGTCTTCGGATAGCAAAAAATTGTAAAAATATCTCTACAGAGACGCTACAAAAATAAGCTGTGACAAGCGTATAAAAATTATTATAATTTGTATAATCAAACCAACCAACAAAATCAACCAACCGTCCGTGAAATTACGCACTAACAATATAGATATTTAGTATATTTGCAATCGTATATATGGACTATGTACTAAATTATGAATGAATCATGTTCCTTCACATAAATATATAGGTAATCTTACATAATTACAGGAAGCTCCAACTAGACTAATAATAGCTGTGTTAAATGAATGACTTTTGATTTCACAATTGTCAAAAGGCTTACATTTCATACCAGTATAATATAAATATATGTGACATATTAATTGTTTGATTTTATACTGGGATAGAAAAGTTATATAGATTATACAAACTTTTAAATTATCATTTTCAATACATTTAACAATATGGAATTCAGGCGGAATGCGGAGAATGATTATATTTGAGTTATTTTCATTTCTTTCTTTTTATTTTCATTTCAGTGGCAAGTCGTGGTCCAGTGGCACAAGCGTGTGATTGTAAACGACTGGTTGTGGGTTCGATTCCCATTCGAGGAGTGGAAATATTTAATATTTCCATTTTCTTTGCTCTGGTGTCGAGGTAAAGTGCGGCGTTAAGTTGCGCCACTTAACACGCAATGTCTCCGAATTCAGCGGAAAGTGGGCAACGGAGTATCTAAATACTAGATTCCCTCTGCCTACCCTGCTGTGTGCGGGATACAGCGTGAAGCTAAAACCAAATCATTTCTCGACTCTGGTGAAGATGGATTGATATTGCATTAAGTCCCGTCACTCAAACAGGACACTAGTTTTTTTATCCCACTCCTGCTACGCTGAAAAAGCGTGATTCTAAAATAAAACTTACGAAATAATATTCTATTCAAGACAATAATTTCAAATTTTCCATCTAAATTTTTGATTTATAAACAAAATATTCACATCATTAGCTCTGCAGTGAAAGTATCATTTATTTTTCTGAAGCGCTTAAGTGTACTAGAGTTAGCAGTTGATGATTATTTCATATTTATGAAGTGACTGGTACTTATCTCGGTAAGGTAATGGCCGAAGTTGGAACAATTTTGCTGGATGCCCTCCCTAGGAATTTAGATGTCGACTTGTAAACTTCAACTGTAAATTAACTTAAAAAGCCTCTTGTCATTTACTGAAATTGTCGTGAATACTTTAAAATTATGAGTTATGTTTACGTTGTTACCTTTAAATGGTATAGGAGTCTATGACATAGATCAGAATTACACTCCTTAATAGCTTTTTGTATTGTATTTATACTATAAACATTAAATTACAAAAACATGAATTGTGAAAACTATGGATTACATATAATACAAAAAATAATAATATAATAAAAATTCAATATGCATATTGCACGTTGGAACATGCCACATATATTTTACAAATACGGTTTATTTTTAGCTTCACGCTGTATCCCATTGTATTCCACACAGCAGGGTAGGCAGACGTAACTTAGTGTTAAGACACTCCGTTCCCCACTTTCCACTAAATTGTAGAGGTAAGTGGTGAAATTGTACTCCGCGCTTTGCGTCGACATCAGAGCGAAGAAAAATTAAACATTTTCACTTTTCGAGTGAGGATCGAACCCATATCCAGTCGCTTTAAAGTTACAGTTTAACCTAACCCGGCAACGTTAACACAGTTAATTGATAATAATTTTAGTATATAATTTTCTTATTTCACTTTAAAAAAGTCTTACCCATCGTTGTGTAGAACGTGAAACGTTCGTTTCTATGAGCAATAAGGTAATAGATGGTTTAAAATATTTTCTTCTATGCAAATTACTAGGATTACGTAATCTTAAAAAAATCTCTTTCTCTCAATTTTTCTGCATTGCAGTGTTGACAGAGAGAACCTAGTCTCAAAACACATAATTTTCCACTTTTCTTCTTTTCTGAACTCAAAGCCGAATTTTGTCGTCGCTACTAGAGAAATAAATGAAAAAAAAATATCACTACTAAATTTAAGTTAAAAAAACGAACTTCGACGAAAACAAAAAATCAATTTGTATATAAAACCATATAAAATATTTCAAATATAAATACAGCTAGCACAACATACGAGTATGTACGTACATATGTCAGAGGCATTAATAACAACAGCGAACAAAGAACCTACAGAAACAATTGGCAGGGAAAGACAAACGCAATCAAAAAGCAATCGAGCGTAATCCAACGGTTCACGAATGAAAGAATCCTTTAATATTCTATTCCTATGGTCGCAGTAACATTACCGCTTTTCTGTTTTATCGTTATAAGTATTTGTTGAATTGATATATAGATTGATAAATAATAGATTGAATATTTGGAACACATATAAAAATTTGACGCGAAAGTATTTTTTTTTCTTCACACTGTATCCCGCACACAGCAGGGTAGGCAGAGGGAACCTAGTGTTAAGACACTCCGTTCCCCACTGTCCACCGAATTCGGAGGCTTTACGTGTTAAGTAGCGGAACTTAACACCGCGCTCTACGTCGACACCAGAGCGAAGAAAATGGAAATATAATTTCCACTCCTCGGGTGGGAATCGAACTCACAACCAGTCGTTTACAGTCACAATCTTGTGCCACTGGGCCACGACTGGCCACCGAAATTTGTGGTGGTATATAATATGGTGGAATGAATGAAATGTTTAATACTTTTGATGCAGCTGGTAGTAGAACGCTTGTCTCAGTAGTTACAGCGCTTGGACGATTTAAAAAAGGCGCGGGTTCGAATTCCTCTGAACATTTTATGCACTTTCTAAAAATTTCTTTTTCAATTCTCTAAATGTGTGAATAGCCATTTTCCTAAGTATGTAAATAACATTTTAAAGTAAGTATTTTTTTTATAGCTTCCGGCTCTATACCGCACATAGCAAGGTAGGCAAAGGGAACCTAGTGTTAAGACACTCCGTTCCCCACTTTCCGTCAAATTCGGAGGCATTGCGTATTAAATGGCGGAACTTGACGCCACACTTTGTGTCGACGCCAGAGCGAAGAAAATGGGACTTCTCGAGTTGGAATCGAACCCACAACCAGTCGTTTTAAGTCACACGTCTGTGCAACTGCGCCACGACTGGCCCAAATAATTACTATATAATACAAAGTTGATATTTATGTTGATATTGATTGTTAATATTACATTGCGCTTAAATTTTTTGCTTTTAGGTTAAAATAAATAAATTTTGAGAATAAATGTATTATTGAGTATTATTTTTTTTCCGTTTCAAACCTTTTCTAGTACTCACGACGGACATTTACATTGGAAAAATCAAATATATTGATTTTCTATCAGTTGACTAGATAATTTTGAAATCAATCCCTAAAGGGTTGAACTAAGAGATGAAAGATGATATGAAAAATCTGAGCCACTTGACCGATTTCGATTACTTTTTTGAGACATAATTAAAGAATGCAATGTCAAAAAGGCTACTTTTTTTTTTTAAAAAAGTCCCTTAAGTAGCGGAAACAGTGTATGAAAATTTAAAAAAAAAATATAAACTGCTTCGCTTAAGCGAGAATGCAAATCGTCAAAAATAGGAAGTAGCTATAGTTATAGAGTTCAAGCGGGCGAAGCCCCAGACAGGTTGCTAGAATAAATGAAATCATCCATTTTAAAATTTGATTTCGAAAACGATGTCCAACACTCTTTGTTATATATTTTTTTAGCTCCACGCTGTATCCTGCACACATCAGGGTAGGCAGAGGGAACCTAGTGTTAAGACACTCCGTTCCGTTATATTCTTATACTATTTGATACATAACATTATTTTCTGATCGTTTAGTGAGTGACCTTATTTTATCTTCGTGTCATTGTCGTCTAAACACTTAATATATATGTGCTTGTAGTAGAGTAGAGATGCGTTCAGTTTTAAAGTAGACGAACTACAACTAAAAGTACAGCAATCTAATTCAATACTACCTGTAATACTATCTCTGTATATATTACAAAATCAACTCAACTATTTATTATTTATGTAAACACCGTGCTCAAGTAAACTTCTGTGGCTACTGGCTCGAAGATAACGAGCTGAGGTCCTCTTACTCCGTTCCGGGTGAATACTATTTGTTACAGTACAAACTAGTTTGGCTTAGAGTATTTGATATACAAATAAGTGAAGCTATCGTGGTGAAGTCACCGTTCGAATATTAACGCGATAGTTTTGGGTTCGATTCGTGAATTATATTTAAATTTTTATTTTCACTTTGACGCCTAAGACAGGTAGGTGATTTTTAGGCTGAAAGTAGAGGACGAAGTGACTTGATATTACGTTCTGCTATGCAACAAAAAGCGTCAAATTGCTTTAAAAAATATATATACACAATATAAATAATAGATTTACGAAGTAGTTATATAAAATTCTTAGGCTTCTTGTTAGATTTTTGAGTCATTGACTCTGGGTTCCATTCCAACTAGGGAAGACTAAATTATTTTATTATCTCTTATAAAATTTTGGATTGGATTGTGAAGCTATATAAAATGTTGGATTTTTATAAAATTTCCTGTGTATAAAAAGCAGCGAAAATGCTCGAGTAATTTAAAATTTTAAAAATATTGAAATGAAAACAATTAAAATTAACTACGTACGTGTATGTAGTAATAAAAAAAAAAAAATTAAATAGCTTCACGCTATATCCCGCACACAGCAGGGTAGGCAGAGGGAACCTAGTGTTAAGACACTCCGTTCCCCACTTTCCGCCGAACTCGGAGGCTTGCGTGTTAAGTGGCGGAACTTAACGCCGCGCTTTACCTCGACACCAGAGCGAAGAAAATGGAAATATAATTTCCACTCCTCGAGTGGGAATCGAACCCACAACCAGTCGCTTACAGTCACACTCTTGTGCCACTGGGCCACGTAGTAATATAAATATAATAATAAAAAAATATTTTTATATTAATGTGCAAAGGAAAAACTTCCTACTTGTTTTTACGAAAATTATGAGGAAAAAGGTTTATATAATTTGGCATAGTTAAAGTTAATATGAAGAAGGATAAGAAAGCCATGTTTTTCATAATAATTAATCAAAAATATATTATGGTATAAGATATATACAGCACAAGTATTAAGCGCATGGGTATTTTTGTCACATTTTTTTTTGTATTTGATTTTGTACATACAAAAGTTTTTATGCAGATATAGAGTAATTAATATATACATATATACACGTTTGGTGTATGTATATATTGCTAAGGCGACGCATATTTAACGCGTTAAGTCAAAGCTTATTATTGTATATTTAAAAACATATGCGTTCTCGTAAAAACGCGTCTTGTTAAAAAAAGTTTAACCACTATCCGAACAAAAAACTTGAGACAGATTGATATATCACGTGGTTTTCCAAAAGGGATCTACGAAACGGATACTTTTGTCTTTATTATTTTTTTTAGCTTCACGCTGTATCCCGCACAGAGCAGGGTAGGCAGAGGCAATGTAGTGTCAAGACACTCCATTCCCCACTTTCCGCCCAATTTGGAAACATTGCGTTTTAAGTGGCGGAACTTAACGTCGCGCTTTGCCTCGACGCCAGAACGAACAAAATGGAAATATTAAATATTTCCACTCCTTGAGTGGGAATCGAATCCACAAGCAGTCGTTTACAGTCACATGGTTGTGCCCTTGCGAAAATATAACTTTAATCATTCCCTCAAATGGTAATCGAACTGACAACCATTTTTTTTTTTTTTTTTTTTTTTTTCCGCTGGGAAATGCTTTTACACAGACCAACCGTTCGCAAGACAGGCAGAACTGCCCTGCGAACGGATGATACTGTGGGACTCACCAATGAGCCCGATACTACCCACTAAAACCCAGCGGAAACCCTCTCCACCATCAGGAGACGCCGTAGGCTTGCTTGCGCATTCTTCTACGACGTCTCGGTGGATGGCCCGCTTAGTGCAGGCCACCGTCGCCTTCAGGGTGCTCTGGGGTTTCTTCCAGAGCTCCCGCAGCCTCGATGACTAGCAGGAGGATCACACCGATCCTCCAGCAGTAGCTCCTCTAGGGTAGGGGGAGTTGGAGATGCGCGTACCGCCTTCTCCTAATCCCTGGCCTCCGACGGCGGAGCGAGTTTGCATTGACGTGAACTCAAGACCAACGCGTCACAGTCAGACGCTGTCCCACTACACCACGACGCCGACGAACACAAATTGAACACCATAATATGAAATGATACAAAGATAATATTCAGTTCTATATAAAATGCATAACAATCTAACTAGCGCTAACTAACTTTCACGTAGCGACTAGTTAGATGCTGATAACGAGTTCCTAACAGCTTCACGTTATATTGTGCTACGAATATAAGTTGAGACCTACGTTTGCTACGGAACCATTGAATGTACTTAGTACCTAAGGTACTTTAACTATAGTAGTGATAGTTCAATTAAAGATCGATTTTTTTTATTAGCTTCACATTTTTTCTTTTGAAACAGTGTAATTTCTAATTTGATATTATGTGGGATGAATGGTGGTGGTAGCAGTTACTGTCAAAAACTAACAAAAAATAAAAATAATCGCTCCCCTGATCTGGAATTAAGGCCACAACCATCCACCACCTATCTCAATATAATAAAAATGTAACTAATAGCTTTCTGTAAAAAAATAAAGAAGAAGATATTTATCGTTGTAATAGAACCCAAAACAATGACTATCATCTTTATTCTGTTGGTCTGTGCGTCTGTGCACGCTAAGCTTAGTAACGATTTAACTGACTTAAACGCCCTTTTTAACTATTGTATTTTCGTAAACTTCTCTTAATATTTTGTGTTTATTTATTTAAAACGATTGGAATATAAAAAAAAACTTACAATTATAAATTTAAGAAAGTTTATGATTAAGTGACAACGCTTTCGGGCGCAAATTACGAAATAGTTAACTAACTTTTTTCATTGACAAAGACATTTTAAGAAAAAACAACAAAAATAAGTTGTAATAGAGCGTATAAGAATCTCGACGCAGCGGATAGTAGAACGCGTGGCTCAGTGGTAAGAGCGCCTGGACGGTATTCAGGAGGCGTGGGTTCGAATCCCGCTGCGTTCAAATTTTTATACGTTTCTTTAAATGCCTTTTTCAATTTTCCTAAGTGTAGAATAACACTTTAAAAATGTTTAAAAGCAACTTTTTCGTTTTTGAGTAGTGTGGATAACGCAGGCGAAGCCGTGAGATAGTCGCTAGTATATCAATATAACATATATCAAAGTAGATAGTCCTACTCGAGCTATTAGCCGAGCAACCGTGTCCAGTCATTTACGCGTCATTAAGCTATAGAAAAGATGATCTGCGTAATATATTACTGTGTATCTCCAAACGCAGATGCCAAATAGACTGCTGTCTGTTTTTTAGCTTTCCTCTTTTCTCATAACGAGGTGTCGGAAGACTCTGGTGTTATGACACTACGTCCTCTACTTTTCGAATTATATTTCGAATTTCGCCTGTAATCGGGACATTGCGCATATATTATAAATGAGAATGTCTGTGCGTTTGTCTGTCACGCTTTCACGGCTAACCAACTGGTCGAATTTGGATGAAATTTAGAATGAAAGTAGTAAAAATTACTAGGTCTAACATAGGCTACTTAGTTTTCCAAAAATCAACCTGTAAAGGGTTGAAATAGGGGATGAAAGTTTATATCAAAAATCTATACCACCTGACCAATTATAATGAATTTTGGCATATATATATATAGTTGATAATCCAAGGTTAAATATATATTTAACCTTGGATTATCAACTATATATTTTATAAATACTTTATTTTTAAAAATTCCAACCCCGAGAGTTGCAATATACCGAAACAGCTTCGTAGATCACGCGGCGAAGCCGCGAACGGCCCGCTAGTATATCTTTTTAACTTCACGCTATATCCCGTACACAGCACGGTAGGTATAGGGAACCTATTGCTTAAACACTCCGTTCCCCATATGAAATATTTCCATTCCTTGAGTGGGAATCAAACACACAACCAGTCACGGTTACAGACACACGTTGTGCTCCTGCACCACGATAGACCTAATTAGTATGTATTACTATGAAATTATTAATTATTCATGTTTATTGGATTTTTATTTTACAAGTGAAGAATTTATAAAATTAAAAATAACATCTCAATATATTTAGTTAAATATAAAGTACTAGCGACCCGCTCGCGGCTTCGCCGCGTGAACTACATAGCTGTTTAGTATTGCAAACCTCGGGGGAGGAATGGGGGAATTCTTTACAATCAGTCAAGTGGTTTAGATTTTTCATATAAGCTTTCATCCCGCACTTTAACTCTTTAGAGATGGATTTTTGAACAAATATGTAGCCTATGTTTGACCCTGGATTATTTACTATTTTCATTCAAAATTTTATCGAAATCGGACCGGTAGATTAGCCTTGTAGGTGTGATAGACAAACAGACAGAGTTTCGCATTTATAATACAAGTATCGATTTAACTACATATACTGGAAAACACATATATGAAAATTAAACTCCGTCCCGTCAGAATGAAATAAAAATCGTCGCATTATATAAGACTTACATATACATGTAGACGAGTATAAGAATCGAAGATTAAGGTTAATTTCCGCGTAACGGGATAGTCAGAAGTCACAGAGATCCTAGTGACAAGACACTCCGTTCTCCCCTTTGCAGCCGAAATTGAGCAATCTCGTAATGCAATACAACCTGAGTAATGCAATACAATGGCGCATTTTGTCTTACCACAACGAGAATATAAAAAAAATATTATAATTATTTTTTACCCGCGACGGAACGGCGACTGTATATGTGTTTGGGGTGAGAGGTTGTTTGTTTGTTTGTTTGTTTGTTTGTTTGTTTGTTTGTTTGTTTGTTTGTTTGTGTGTTTGTGCAAATTACTATGTCAATTATTTCCAAAACTATAAGTCCGATTTTGATACGGTTTTCTATGATAGGTTAAGGTTCAATTGGCGTATGTTCTTATGTATGTCTTATTGCCTTAACTCACCAGGGGGCGCTGCAGTAAGCATTTTACGTGAAAACGAATGTTTTCAATTATCTCAAAAATAATAGTCTGATTTCAATAGATTTTCAGTGGTAGATTCAGGTTTAATTGGTGGATGTTCTTGGATATGTTTTATCGTGTCAAACCACCAGGGGGCGCTGCAGTAAGCATTTGTTTGTACTTTTTTTGTATTTATTTGTCTAAAACCGAAAGTACTGCTCCGATTAAAAAGAGTTTTCATAAAAAGATTTATCTTTGCTTGGTGCATATTTTAAGATTTTTGTTTTTTTGTTACGGGGAAAACTCACCAGGGGGCGCTGCACTAAACATTTGTTTATGCAGAGCAAAAACTACTAGTCCAATTTAGATGAAACTTTCAAGGATGGGTTTAGGCTTAATTGGTGCGTCTTTCCATATATGTGTTATGGTGACCACTCATCAGGGGGCGCTGTAATAAGCATTTATTTGAGTTTTTTTGTGTAAAACCAAAATTTTTCTTATATTTATTTGTCTAAAACCGAAATTACTTATCCGATTGGCTAGAGTTTTCAGAAGTAGATTAAGCTTTACTTCGTACATATTTTAAAATTTTTGTTTTTACGTTACGGTGAAAATTCACCAGGGGGCGCTGCAGTAAACATTTGTTTATGTAGAGTAAAAACTACTAGTCCGATTTAGATGAAACTTTCAACGATAGGTTCAGGTTTAATTGGTGCATCTTTTCATATATGTGTTACGGTGATCACTCACCAGGGGGCGCTGCAGTAAGTACATTTGTTTGTGCAAAACTAAAACTACGAGTCCGATTTGAATGCAGTTTTCAATGATAGATTCAAGTTTACTTAGTGCATATTTTCATATATGTGTCATGTATGTTTACTTAGTGCATATTTTCAAGTATGTGTCAACTCTCTAGGGGGCGCTGCAGTAAGTAGCTGCTTCCATTTTTTGTGTATAACAAAAACGGCTAGTACGATTGGAAAAAGTTTTCAGTATTAGATTCCGCTTTGTTTAGTACATGTTTTTAAATTTATATTACGGTGACAAGTCACCAGGGGGCGCTGCAGTAAAATATTGTTTGTGCAAAGCTAAAATGACGAATTCGATTTGGATGCAGTTTCAGTGATAAGCTCAAGTTTAATTAGTGCATGTTCTTGGATATGCTTTATCGTGTTAACTCACCAGGGGGCGCTGCAGTAAACATTTGTTTGTAATATTTAATGTAAAACTACAACTACTAGTCCGATTGGACAGAGTTTTCAGTATTAGATTTACCTTTACTTGGTTATGTTTTTAGTTTTTTTTACGTTAAGAACTCACCAGGGGGCGCTGCATTAAACATTTAATTATGCAAAGTTAACACTATAAGTCCGATTTGGATGCAGTTATCAAAAATAGGATCAGGCTTAATTAGCGCGTGTTCTTGTATATGTGTCGTGGTGACACCTCACCAGGGGGCGCTGCAGTGAGCATTTACTTGTATTTTTTGTGTGAAACCTATTTAGATGCATTTTTCTGTGATAGGTTCAGGTTTAATTGTTGCGTGTTTTTATATGCCATATCACGAACTACCACGGGGCGCTCCAGTATAAATTAGTTTGTTCAAAATCAAAACTACTAGTGGGTTTTGTGATTTTCACTGATTTGGTTAGACATAAATTTCCTGAAAATGTTACGGTGACAATCTGCCAGGCGCTGCAATAAGTATTTGATAACCAGAAAGCATTGGGCTTATAATTCTTTTCTTTTGGATTTGCATGAAGATTAATTATAAAGTATTTCGAAATTATGTAATAATATATAATGTGTATCTATCCCCTTTAAAAAGTTTAAAATAAAAAACAAAATTAAAAATTTTGAAAAAACCCACGACGGTTTAATTGTAATTGAAAAAGGATAAAATAACTAGAAATCCCCCGCCTAAAAGAATATATGTAACGAGATGATGGGGACGACTTCGTCGGGGGCTGCCAGTTGCAACCTCTATTTTAAATATAGTAGCTAACAGTATAGATTTCGTTCTTAAAGTTTTTAAAAGGAATATCAGTTATCAAAACTGTAAATTCATATTAATATTTTATTTTTTTCCCAAACCTGTTTTAACAGCATGAAAACCTAGGAGAAGTTAGCAAACTTAAAGTAATGGCAGCTCCGACGAAGTCGTCCCCATCATCTCGTTACATATATTCTTTTCGTCGGGGGATTTCTAGTTATTTTATCCTTTTTCAATTACAATTAAACCGTCGTGGGTATTTTCAAAATTTTTAATTTTGTTATTTTTTAGAGTGGATATTGAATCCACAGGTAGTTTAGTCCGACATTATTCCATTAGGCCACGATGGCCTTATATTATGTTTTTTTAATATATCTTTTTTAATAAGCGTTTAATAAATACGAAGTGGCATAAAGATTTATATATTTTTCTGTTTCAGCGTAATATATTTGTCGTATAAAACATAAAATTTTAATTAGAGATACATATATACATATTATTATATGTATTTAGATATATATACATGGAAGAAAACGGTCTCAGCAATCAAAACCTTTTACTAAAAATTATTCAAAAATGTTTTCATATCTTAACAGCGTTCGACCTAAAAAAATAAAATTATGCGATATAAAATGTTTATCTTTCCTTTAGTAGGTATATTTCGTTGGAATATTTTGTACGTTTCTTAACAATTGCCTAATCTTGCTTAATATTTTCTTAGACGGTAATGGGACAGTGTTTGACTGGAAACACGATTGGTTGTGGGTTCGATTCCCACTTGGGGGAAAGATTAGAATTAAATTAGGTAAGTAATGCAAATAATTAAATGACTTTTTTTCATATGTAATTTAGACGCTTTTTATATGATAAGTTCATATATATAAGGTAAATAGAGAAGCCAATAACTTCAATTCCTTTTCAGTTTTTTTACAGTTTTTACTTCTTTAGGAGTTAGCAGTCCAGAAATTATAAAAACTAAATATTGTCAAACATTTTTAAAGTGTTATTCCACACCTAGGAAAATTGAAAAAGACATTTAAAGAAAACGTATAAAAATTTGAACGCAGTGGGATTCGGACCCGCGCCTCCTAAATACCGTTCAGGCGTTCTAGTAGAACGCATGGCTCAGTGTTGAGAGCTACGTTTTCCATAAATGTCTTTATAAAAACTAAATATTGTCAATATAATATTTTTATTTATTTATTTAAATTATTTTCAATCTTTGCCCCGGTAAAATAAAGCGCGGTGTTAATATCCACGTCTCGAATTCATTTTGATACTCGTTCGAGGAAAATGGAAATATTTAATATTTCCATTTAGTTTGCTGTAATGTTAGACAAAGCGCGGCGTTAAGTTTTGCCACTTAACAGAGAACTTAGTGTTAAGACACTGAGTCACGTTGGTACAAACTCTACCTTGCTGTGTGCGGGATACAGCGTGAAACTGAAAAAAATGTATATATTGTTATCTTAATATAATCGTGGCCAGGCCATAGCGTATGTAATAACCGTGGAATTTAGCTCTAACGTCGCGGTTATCAAAAGCGCTTGTCAGCAAAAACGCTCAGTTTCGCTTGATTAAATTTTAATCAGAGTTTATTGGTGTAGCGCCCGAGCGTCGGCGCCGCGTTAGTAGACATTGACTAAACCTACCCGCATTAGCAACGTGGACATAATATCAGATTATTTTTAAGAAATACTATGAAAATACTATATTTTATTTATATTATTTAAGCCACTGGGATATTTTTTTTTAATATCAGTCCCTCGATCTGGCAAGACAAAGAACGGCGTTGTGTTCCTCAATGCTTCAATTTCAGGCAGAAAATTTCGAGCGGAGTGTTTTGACACCATCATGCTTTAACTTTCACGTTTGGACAGTATATTTCGTAATTTTTAGGAAATGAATGTATATAATATTTATATAATTTAATAATTAATTTTAATTGTGGCCAGTCGTGGCCCAGTGGCACAAGCGTGTGACTGTAAACGACTGGTTGTGGGTTCGATTCCCACTCGAGAAGTGGAAATATTAAACATTTCCATTTTCTTCGCTCTGGTGCCGAGGTAAAGCGCGGCGTTAAGTTCCGCCACTTAACACGCAATGCCTCCGAATTCAGCGGAAAGTGGGGAACGGAGTGTCTTAACAGTAGGTTCCCTCTGCATACACTGCTGTGTGCGGGATACAGCGTGAAGATAAAAAAAAATATAATATTTCATTGCTTTTCTAAAGCATTATAATAAAAACAAATTCTGCTTTCCTTGACATATAAACTCTATGAAACTGGTAGATCGTGTGACTGTATATGCGATGACTGTAAGCTCAATCCCAAATCGGAAGAATGATTATTTATTTTTATTCCTCGCTCCAATGCAAGACGAACCGCGGCGTTAAGTTCCGCCACTTGACACTCAATGTCTCGAATACGGAACAGAAAGCAGAGAACGGATTATCTAGACACTCGTTTCTCGTTCTCTCTGTATGCGGGAAAAAGCGTGAAGCTGTAAAAACAAGAATATAATCAAATTCTCAAAAAATATAACTTTATCCTTTGAATAATACTAAGATAGCTGTATTAAGCCCGTTCTGATTTTCGTCACTGGAAACACAGAGGGCCCTCGAGTAAAGAGCGTTCATTTACACGGCTTTTCATATTTTTCGTGGATTGCCTTTAACCAAGAATTACGATTTTCGTCGAGTGCTCACATTTTTATATTTATTTCAATTTTGTTTATTTCTAAAGGGACGTGGTTTGAGTACTTTTCTTAATTACAATATTTCCAAATATTGAATGTTATGTTACTTCGCATTTTACTTTACTTTGGAGCCAGTCGTGGCGCAGAGGCACAGAGTGTGACTGTAAAGCGACTGGTTGTGGGTTCGATTCTCACTCTAGGAATGGAAATATTTATTTCAATTTTCTTCGCTCTGGTGTCGAGGCAAAGCGCGGCGTTTAGTTCCACCACTTAACACGCAATGCCTCCGAATTTGGCGGAAAATGGGGGAGTGTCTTAACACCAGGTTCTCTCTGCCAATCCTGCTGTGTGCGGAATTCAGCTAAAAAAAAGTGTTGCTTTGCTTGTTTACAGTACAGTATAGTCAGCTTACTGACTTAAATCTAATGCCAAGACACTTTGTTATCCATTTTTCGTAAAATTTGCATGTTGATTGACGAAACTTAACGGCGCACTTTTGTCTTAGGTATCAGGGGCAGAGAAATTAAAAAATATATTTTTTAAATATAACCTTACTTCCGAGTGACACTTGAGCCAACAACCACGTTTATAGGCTGTCGATTTCGACACACGTTTAGTTTAGATGAATGTTAAATGCATTGCAACATAGCGGAACATCTAAAATGGTTAGTTATTTTTAATGTACTCCAACAATAAGGATGTCAAACGATAAAACTTGCTGAGAATAAATCGAAAAAATGGTTTTAATAATCTTCTTATGTTTTTATTTATTAATATTAACATAATATTCATTGAAAATACAATAAATTATTACATAAATCAAATATTACATGCATTCAAATATACGTAATATATGTAATATTTGAAATATACATCTGTTTTAAGTGTTAAATACATGCATTATAGATGTTGCACACATAAAGTCTTATTTTTAACTTTAAAGTGGTTTAAAAGCTCAAAATTTTTAATTGAATTAACACTTTCATAAACCCAAAAATATTTTAACGAAAGAATAAAGTGATCTTTTCATTCCTTACAGAAAATGAACCACAAGACAAGACAAGGCTTAAATTACAAAAATAAAAAGCAATATAATCTCAAGGTCCAGACCAACGAGCTGTTAATTAATTCTTAATCAGACTCCACAGCCCTCTAGCGGAAGATTGAGTTTGTACGTGCCTTAGAATATATAGTAGTAGAAAAGCTTTGTATGTTTTCATATATGATTCTTAAGTACTACATGATTTTTCCTGGATAATAAGTTGGACAGAACCTAGTGTCAAGACACTGTCTTCTCGATTTTCTCTACGCATAACAGAGTGGATATATTTTATAATATATTTTAAATGTGATCATTTCCCCGAGTGGGAATTGAACCCTTAACAATCAGACTTAGAGTTACGTTGCGATACGGCTTCTTGTTTACTTTAAAGTCCAAAATTATAATTTTGAAATTCAACATTATTTAATATGTTAAGAAAAATAATTTGTATTTCTACCATAATATGGAAGCCATTAAAAACTAAACTTTTATATAATTCGTTTATTGTTCTTAATAAATTGTACGTAGTTTGCCTCCATCCTTACATTTGCCTGTTTTGAATAATATTTAATAACCATTTTTATTTAAATTAAATGTTATTTTTCATCATATTTCTAAGTAATACACATACCTCTTCTAATATTATTCAGTTCGGAGCGAACGCGGAATTTTATGAAAGTTCATCCCCTTTTGAAAGACCTTTGATCGTGCCTTTATTGTTATAGTGCATTTTACACTGTGGTTGATTAAATTGTGCCGTAACCAGGCTTTTGTACGTAATACTTGAATATTAAATTCAAATCAATTGTGTTTAGACTTGAAAGTAAATATGTAATCGATATTTTTAATCGATATTTTTAAAGTAGAAAAAATATAGCAATAAATAAATCAGTATAATAAATAGTCTTTTAAGATTTATAAGCGGTAATGGGTTCGATTTCCACTGAATGATTTAAACTATTTTCATTTCTGCGTTATGGTTACAAGACAAATTCAGCGTTGAACTCCGCCACTCAACGCTTGTTGCGATTTCAAGAATGGAAGATAATGGCTTATCTCTGACTACACGAAATCCTCCGACAACCGAAAAATTGTGAAGCTGAAAAAATATCAATAACATGAATAAAGTATTACAATAAACAAAAATATTATTTTTCTATCAATATCGCAAAATAAACTTATTAAAATTCATCGTGTATTTTTTAAATGAAGCTTTTGTCTACTAGCGTTTGTCGTCGTTGTATATTTTTGTACCTTAGTACAGGATGAATAATAGAAATTTATAAAAAAATCATAAAAAGTTTGCTAACACAAAAATAAATTGTGAAAAAGGTATGAGAGTTTTGAGATAAGAACAGATATCTTATTTTGTTAGATCGGTTTCCAAGAAGGGCAGGTTCGAATCCCGAATTAAATTTTTTATACATTTCTAAACAATACGTTATAACCTTTTCGTTATATGAATTAATTATTTTAATATTATATTAATTATTTTTAAGTGTAAATTGTTATAAGGTTATTTTTTGCCATAGTCAGTGAAACAGAAATATATATTTGGATTATAAACGCATAAAGATAATGGATACACGTGAACGCTTTAGGAGTGGCGAATAACGTCGTAAAGTTAGACTATTCGTCGTAAATCTCTGATAAGATTTTATACCTGTTTGAATACTAAATCCAGATTTAAGTATATTCTAGCACATAAAGGACTTTACCTTTTGTAAATAATATAGTATGTTTTACATAACGTTAAATTTAGAAGTTATCTTGACTGTAGATATCGAGTTTATTCTGAATTATCGTATTTAAATAAAAAAAAAAAAAAAAAAAAAGGCGGTTTTTTTCCCTCAGAACACATAATGTAAATTCGGGTGCAAAGTGGAGAACAGAGTATCTTGCCACTAGATTCTCACCGACGTTACACAGAGAAATGCTTGAAGATGGAAAGAAGCTATAGTATAATAGAGGAATTATACAAATTTGAAATACATAATCTTACCTAACAGTCACACTGAAAAACTGCAATTATCTGGTAAGAAATCAGTATTTAGTCGATACAAATATGCCTTACTTGTTTCACTTAAATACTAATTGAGTATTAAATACATACTACTTAAATTACACAACAATATGTTTGTACGTAACTCAAGCTTTTAAACAAGTGTTATGTTCAAGTTTTAGAATATTGCATATTTTAGTCGTCTCTCCCATTACAAGTTTAATCTCTAAGGCCTTACTTTGGACCTGTCCAAAATATTGTAATGTAGCAACTCACGTTTTTTCACTCGCCTATATATCACAATAAAATATAAATTATTTTAAAGTTTATATTGATAAACTGATTGTAATAAAATAACTAAAGTACAAAAGTGAAAATAAAATTTCACCCGCTTAAGGAAAATTCCCCGAGTTGAAATCAAACCCACAACCACAAAATCTATAGTTAGAGACTATCACACTGAGCCTCAATAACCTCAATTTTTCAAACAACACAAGATTTTTAAAAAAAGCCTACATAATTTTTTTCAACAAAAAAATCTAATAAATAAATTATAAAATGTTAATTGATAATTATTTACTAAAACTCGTACAGTAAAACCAAGAAGAGGGTAAATGAAGTAAAATTTTATGATGAAAAACTGTAACGAAAAACTGTACGGTATAATACTAGGTGGCACGCCGTCGTTGGAACTCAACACCTCTCTTTGTCTTACCAGAGCGCAGAAATATATATATATATATTTTTTTTTTATGGAATAAAGGAGGCAAACGAGCTGAAGGCTCACCTGGTGTTGAGTGGTTACCTTCGCCCATAGACATTCACAATATTTAAGTTATGGATGCGTTGCCAGCCTCGGGGATATAGGACAGAAGGAGGGAGGAAGGATAGGAATGGTGGGAATAGGGTAAGCTGGCTTACATGCCATCGAACCGGAACACATCATAAGATATTTGGCGGTTCGTCTTTGACATGATAGTGGTCGCGAGCCAGTCGGAGAACGAATCTCCTACCACCAAGCTACTGGGTTACCCGCCTTTTACGGGACGCTACCCAGCGGCGGAGGGGAATTGTATTCTTAACCCGTCCCCCCACGGGTAATAATAAATAACATAATTTAACATAGTCACTTTTCCGAAGGGTTATCAAACTCATAACCACTATTTTGTTCCATTTCTGTCACATTGCTTCACATAATAGCCTCAAAAATTCAAATGACGTTAAAATTCTAAATTCTACATTGAAATGAATATCAAAATTATTTATTAAAATTTCGTATCAAACAAATGTAAACGTCTAACTGTCAGCGACAGAGTTAATAATTTAAATTGCAATAGATATTTGAAATGTTCCCAAAATATACACGCCTTTTACACATTTACTCGGAACCAAAGTTCCACAAACTTGATCTTTTATTTGTAGACTTTTCTCGCATTTTTATTTTTAGAAAGTAAATAACATCCGTTTTTCGCTTGCCGTATGTTTTAATTTTTTTTCCAACTACACGCCTTATCCTCTACACTAGAGTAGGCAGGCAAAATCTAGTGTTATAGCACTCTGTTCTCTGCTTTAGACCCAAATTCATGACATTAGATGTTCAGTGGTGGAAAGTGGTCAACGCTACACTTATTTTACAAAAGTAAATATTAGTAAAGTGAAAATTATTTACATTTTTTTTTGTAGCTTCACGCTGTATCTTGCACATAGCAGGATATGTAGAGAGAACCTACTGTTAAGGCACTCCGTTCCCCACTCAGATATTCAATTTATTTATTACATAGTATTAATTACCTAAATGAAAAATCATCTTTTCCTTCAACTGGGAATCAAACCTATACCCACCGAGTTTACAGTCAGACTCAGCCTCAATTTATTTCACATAACATATAAACCTACATAAACCTTTTTTTAAACCATTCTTAACCTTTTTCATACAATAATGGAGTCCATATCCTTTGAAATCCTTTACTAACAGATGCCTCTGTCAACATAGTTTCCGCATGACTGGTTAGAACCAGTCGAGAAATGTACATCAATAAATCAGTTTCAGCGATGTAAACTTAATATTTATCATTTTGGTACTATTTTCGTCATTATTATATTTATATTATAATTAATTTATAACACGCAGATATGACTTTAAATTCCTAACAAACATAAAACATTTTGTACAATTTTTTTTTTTTTTAGCTCCACGCTGTATCCCGCACACAGCAGGGTAGACAGAGGGAACCTAGTGTTAAGACACTCCGTTCCACACTTTCCACTGAATTCGGAGGCATTGCGTGTTAAGTGGCGGAACTTAACGCCGTGCTTTACCTCGGCACCAGAGCGAAGAAAATGGAAATATTAAATATTTCCACTCCTCGAGTGGGAATCGAACCCACAACCAGTCGTTTACAGTCACACGTTTGTGCCACTGGGCCACGACTGGCCACTACTACTAATGTAATTTTGTACTAATGACTATGCTTTTTTACTTTGATTGAAATATAAATGCACTAACACATTTAAGAGTAACTAATTCTTATATTAATGTATATGTCAGGATTTTAGAAGATATTATAGTGTGTATGTTGTACATAAATAATAAAAGATGCATTCTGAAAATGTCGTCTTTGCGCGCTTTTATAGATTCGATTTCCACTTGATAAAATTCCCGGTTGAAGTAATGTCAGTGTACAAAGTTTCCACTTGTTTTTTCCATTTAGAATCAGAGAACCTAATGTCATGACACTCCGTTCTCCACTTTGTGTCCGAGTTTGAGAGATTGTGTGTTAAATGGCGGAGCTTTAGGATCGGCCATCTTAAGGCAAGTAAACTACTAAGCCGGTAAAAATTATGCATATCATTCAGAAGACTAAACTGAACGTAGTTATGTTTATTTAGTACTGGAGATCCAAATTTCAAAAGTTAAAAACAAGAAACTTATATCAAGGTACTCAAAGAAAACCTAATGTTAGGACACTCCATTCTTCAATTTCTTTTCGTAGTCAAGACATTGCGTGTTAAGTAGCGGAAATAAAAATAGTGTAAATAAAATATTTCCCACGAGTGGTAATCAAACACACTACCAATAGCAGTTACCGTCAGACTTTTTCTACTACGTCACGACAGCCTCAAATCAATAATAAGCAATGATTACAAAATAATATTAAACACATAACAATTATTTATGGCGGGGCCAGTCGTAGCGCATTGGCACAGACGTGTGACTTCAAACGACTGGTTGTGGGTACGATTCCCACTCGAAGAGTGGAAATATTTAGTATTTCCATTTTCTTCGCTCTGGTACCAAGGCAAAGCGCGGCGTTATGTTCCGCCACTTAACACGCAATTCCTCCAAATTTCGGCGTCTTAAACGGAAACGAAGTGTCTTAACACTAGGTTCCCTTTGTCTACCACCCTGCTGTGTATGTGCGGGATACAGTGTGAAGCTAAAAAAAACATAATTAAAAAGTGACGCTTATAGAACACAAAATTTTCAGCACTAATTCCTAACACTTTCCGAGACCATCTTTATAAATTGAATGTCAATTATAAAACTGTCGAAGTATTCGTGTGGATAAAATTTACAGCACAAACGGAATCTCATTAGAGCACCGAGCGATGTGTTTGAATGCAATTAAAGTTAGTGCCAACATGAATACAGAGCGCGTGATAGTTGTGCACTTACTCGCTGCACACTTCGAAAACAAGCAGTTGGTAATATGTTTGCTATAGTTTAATATGAAAATGTGTAGAAGGAAATTAAGCTTTTTTGTGAGCTTTCTGTTTCATTTTTTGAATGAGTTCAGAAAGCCATCTCTGAAATGGAAGGCAATTAATTTTAATTATGTTGCATAAAATTTTGTCTTAGACAGTGAATGTGGTAGGAAAATATCGGTAGAGAGACACTAGATAAGCTAGTGTCAAGTCACTCTGTATTCCACTTTCCGCTCGAAATCTAAGCATTGCGAGTTGAGTGGCGGAAATGAAAATAATTGAAATAAAATCCTACGAATGGTAGCCATTCCTACGAATGGTAGCAAGGAAAGAAGGTAAGATTGTTTGTGCGTGTTTTTTTTAATATTTTAAACGAGTTCATTCTGCCGTCTTTTGTAGAAAGCAATGAAATGTCATTCTGTTGAATATATATATTGTATTAGAAATTTAACACAACATGCAAGTATATAAATTTAGTATTTATATTTTTTCAGTCCCCATGTTACCTGAATTTGAAATATGTAACTCAACGCCGCGCTTTAACTTAGGTACCAGAGCGGAGACATGAAAATAATTTAATTATATATTTATAATATACTGGGAGTATATATATATAAGAATGGAAATCGAATCTGCAACTAAACGCGTTTACAGTAAAAAAAAAACATTTACCACAAATATCTGAAGGATACTCGATTGATACGACAATCATTTTGACACTTGTCTTGTAGAGGGAGGAGGAAAATTGGTTCAATTTCAATATTTCCTTAACAAATAGATAAAACCTCTTTCTGTGAAATAATAAATTTGTTCTTAATATATTATTGTGTTACAATTTCACGTTTTTTCTCTTTGCGGGATAGTACTGAACCTAATGTCAAGTTACTCTACTTTACTAATGTCAAGTTACTCTAATATCTATATTCAAGACATTGCATCTTTAGTTGTGGAAATCAATATCACGCTTCATATTCTCAGAGCGCGGAAATGAGCATAATATAATTTCTTTTGATTAGGAATAGAATCCACAATTAATCACGTTTGCAGTTAGATGCCGTTATATTGCACCACAATGGCCTCAGCATTTTCGTGTTTATAGTCGTTTTTTTGTTATTTTTTATGAACATACATTAAATTAATGTAAATAAAAAATATATATCTCAGATATTAAAATAAATATACCCTTAACTGCATTATGAAACGAGTAAGAGCTGAATATAATAAATACAAACAAAACACGACGGAAGGATATTAGAGGGGACAGTGTTTAAAACGTTTTCTGGGAAATTTCAGATCTTATTACACAGATTGACCTTAAGGAAGATATACAATTAACTGACAATGTCTTGGAGGAAAATTCACTCGAATTTTACATTAAATAAAAATACACCAGCCGGAGCCAGTCGTGGCGCAGAGGCACGAAGTGTGACTGTAAAGCGACTGGTTGTGGGTTTGATTCACACTTGAGGGGTGAACATATTTAATTTATCCATTTTCTTCGTCGTGATGTCGAGGCAAATCCCGGCGTTTAGTTTCGCCACTTAATACGCAATGCCTCCGAATTCGGCGGAAAGCGGGGAACGGAGTGTCTTAACACTAGGTTCCCTTTGCCTACCCCCTATGTGCGGGATACAGCGTGAAGCTGAAAAAAATACAGCAACTTATGAAGGGTGGTCAGAGAGAAACCTGTGTTAAGACATTTCGATCTTTTTTTCCACCCAAAAATTAATATATAACCATTTCCTCGAGTGGTAATTGAACCCACAACCATTGTGTTTATAGTCACATTTTTTGCCCCTGTTCAAAGTATTTTTTGCCATCTTCATACATTTGTGAGTTGTCAATTGTTCCTCGTAATATTTAAAACCGTAATCATGTAGCTTTACGTTATACCCTACATATCCGAGTAGATAAAGAGAACTCGGTGTTAAGACACTCCGTTCTTCACTTTGCGCCGTTTCAGTGACAGAACTTAACGCTATACTTTGTCTTGTCACTAATGGGGAGAAAGTATATCCCATTCCTATCCTTGAATAAGAAAGAACTCAATTGTAATATTAATAGAATATATTAAAGGAAATATAATATCAATAGAAATATTAAGAAATAGGTATTAGGAGTAAGTCATTTTTAATGCTATTAATAATGCGTAATAGATACATTTAATATTTAAAATCTTACATTAATATTGTATAGCAGCGTCGGTACCAGCACAATGCAGTGCTGGTACCGACGCTGCTATACGGCAGCGAAACGTGGGTATTGCAGAAGAAGAATGAAAGAAAGATGAATGCTGTGGAGATGAGATCTCTTCGAAAGATGTGCGGAGTCAGCTTAGCTGACCGAATCCGCAATGAAGAGATACACAGAATGGCAGGTATTAGCGAGAACGTCATAGTAAGAATGAAGAAGGGCGTGCTCAGGTGGTTTGGGCACGTCGAGAGGATGAGTGATGGAAGAATGGTAAGAAAGATTTATGAAGCAAAAGTGAGTGGTAAGAGAGGCAGGGGGAGACCTCGGTTGACCTTCGAAAACACAGTATCGATGATACTGGAGGAAGGTCACGTAAAAAGCATGAGGACGGCGGACCCGGAGGGCGTGTATGAAGAGGTTGATGACTGTGGACGAGGCGAAAGAAGTATGCAGGGACCATAGCGTTTGGCGCTCCGTTCTCTCTGACTACCCCGCAAGGGATACAGCGTGAAGCTAAAAAAAAAAAAAAAAAAAAAAAGAAAGGATTAATATTGAAAAACTAAATGAAACTGGATTCTCTTAGGGTATATTTTATAAACTTAGTTAGTTAAAGCTCTAACTTAACTTAGTTTTAAACGCTGATATTGTGAAAGAAAAAAAGTATTAATATAAAAAAAGATTATTTTAAAAAATGTACAGACTTTATGTCCGTGATGATATAAATTAAATTACAAAAGAAAAAATATGGAGAAAAAATAAGGAAAAAATTATTTAAATATCATTCCCAGAGTTGAAATCGAACCCACAACCATTGCATAGTCACAATTTACAGTCAGAAGCTATCACAATGCGCCATAATAACCTCGATTTTACAAACAAAAGATTTTATACCCCAACTTAATATTTTTTTCAACCAAAAAAAAAATCTATAAAATAAATTATAAAACGTTAATTACCAAATTGTTCCACTAAAACCCGTACAGCAAAACCAAGTAGAGGGTAAATGAAGTAAAATTTTATGATGAAAAGCAGTAACGAAGCGTACGGGTACAGTGCTCACTCGTAAATTGCGAAGCAGGTTTACTGCGACGTAAATCCGACACGCCGGTAAAATACACTTTATGTATACGTTAACTCATATATCTACTTGACCTATAATAAATAAGATTTTTTTCTGGACCTGTTGAGTTAGTTTGATGTCTTTGGTAAGAATATAGATGATTTTTCTAAGAAAAAGAAAATTGTAGGGTTATCTATCTTTTCGTTTAAATATTTTTTTTTTTAGCTTCACGCTGTATCCCGCACACAGCAGGGTAGGCAGAGGGAACCTAGTGTTAAGACACTCCGTTCCCCACTTTCCGTCGAATTTGGAGGCATTGCGTGTTAAGTAGCGGAACTTAACGTCGCGCTTTACCTCGACACCAGAGCGAAGAAAATGGAAATTATAAATATTTCCACTCCTCGAGTGGGAATCGAACCCACAACCAGTCATTTACAGTCACACGCTTGTGCCACTGGGCCACGACTGGCCATTAATAATCGCATTACGATTATTATATTTAAACGAAAATATAGATATTTCGTTACAGTTCTGAGTTAATTATATTTATTTTTACCATGACATCTGTTGAAATAAGTGTCATTCATTAATTACATAAAACTGTTAGTCTTTTTATTCTATACCATTAACTAGTATTGAAAGAGAAAAAAATAAAATTAAGATTGAAAATACAGTGAAAGAATCTCGGTAAATTAATAAGGAGAAACTCATTTGATGTATACGTTAACTCATATATCTACTTGAATAAATAAGATTTTTTTCTGGACCTGTTGAGTTGGTTTTCGATTTTTTTAATGAGAATTAAAATTAGTATTTTAAGTTAGTATTTTAAGAAAAATGTACTTTTTATAACTATTGTTTTAGACACGGAGTATAAATGCCGTTATAGTTAGGGGTTGGTATAATAAAAATGAATACCTGTCGAAATACATTTTGTTCATTAATTACATAAAATCATTGTTGTTTTATTTATTCTATACAATTCAATTTTTACTAGAAACTTAGCAGGACTTCTTCATTTTTTAAACCAATTGTGATTTATAGATTTATTGCTGACATTGATACTTTTGAAGTAGACTGGAGCGAGCATTTCATTCCCAAGGCGTGTTATTATTTATAACATCTTAAATAACCCTTGCAAAAAATACACAAGAGACAAATTGCAGTGTTAAGTTCCGCCACTCGAAACCTGATTTTATTGTAGCGAAAAGTGGAGGATGGATAGTCATACTCTAGATTATCTCTAATACTACTACTACTAATAGTAGATAGTTTGATTTATGTATTTTTTTTTTGTCCTTTTTTGAAAAACAAACGATAAATCGTTGCTTTTCGTTCTAGTCTCTTGTGATTTTGTTACGATATCTAATATTTATCATTTTCTTTTTCAGCTTTGCACTGTTTGCCACAGAACAGGGTACTTTAGTATCAAAAAATTCCGCTTTCCATATTTTGTCCGAATTTAGAACAAAGTAGAGTGGTGGATTTTAACGTCGTACCTTATCGTGCTTTCAGACTAGAGAAATGAAAATAATAAAATTATGTTTATTCCTTTATGTAGAAATCGAACCCACAGTCAGACGCTATACGTCTGTATCACGATGGAGTCTTTATAATTTTGAAATATATTGTATTTTTTTTAGCTTCACGCTGTATTCCACACACAGCAGGGTAGGCAAAGGGAACCTAGTGTTAAGACGCTCCGTTCCCCACTTTCCGCCGAAGGCATTGCGTTTTGGAGGCATTGCGTGTCAAGAGGCGGAACTTAACACCGCGCTTTGCCTCTGATACCAGAACGAAGGAAATGGAAATATTAAATACTTCCACTCCTTGAGTAGGAATCGAACCCACAACCAGTCGTTTTACAGTGACACTTTGTGCCACTGCGCCACGACTGGCTCCAAATATATTGTTATAAAAACATTTTATCAACAGAATTCACAATATAAAGCAAATAAAAATTTGTTTTAAATTGTGAATTCTGTTGATAAAATAAGCGCGCACTGCAATATCGAACGAACTTAATGAACTCTTAATAAATATTCAGACAAAATTATAATAAAACAATATATTTTATAACATTTTCATCTACATTATACAAAAACAGTAATAAAAAGCAAAATTAAAAATTTTGAAAAAACCCACGACGGTTTAATTGTAATTGTAAAAGGATAAAATAACTATAAATCCCCCGCCTAAAAGAATATATGTAACGAGATGATGGGGACGGCTTCGTCGGGGCTGCCATTACTTTAAGTTTGCAAAAACCTTCTCATAGGTTTTCTTGCTTTTAAAACAGGTTTGGAAAAAAAATTAAATATTAATATGAATTTACAGTTTTGATAACTGGTATTTTAAAGACTTTAAAACGAAATCTATACTGTTAGCTACTATATTTAAAATAGAGGTTGCAACTGGCAGCCCCCGACAAAGTCGTCCCTATCATCTCGTTACATATATTCTTTTAGGCGGGGGATTTATAGTTATTTTATCCTTTTACAATTGCAATTGAACCGTCGTGGGTTTTTTCAAAATTTTTAATTTTGCTTTTTATTTTAAACTTTTTAAAGTGAATAGATACACATTATATATTATTACATAATATCGAAATACTTTATATTAATGTTCATGCAAACCCAAAATAAATTATAAACCCAATGCTTTCTGGTTATCCAATGCTTATTGCAGCGCCTGGGAGATTGTCACCGTAACATTTTCACGAAACTTAAATCTAACCAAATCAGTGAAAATCACAAAACCCACTAGTAGTTTTGAATTTGAACAAACTAATATATACTGGAGCGCCCCGTGGTAGTTCGTGATATGGCATATAAAAACACGCAGCAATTAACCTATCACCGAAAACCGCATCTAAATAGGTTTCACACAAAAAATACGAGCAAATGCTTACTGCAGCGCCCCCTGGTGAGGTGTCATCTAGACACATACGAGAACACGCGCTAATTAAGCCTGATCCTATCTTTGATAACTGCATCCAAATCGGACTTGTAGTTTTAACTTTGCATAATTAAATATTTAATGCAGCGCCCCCTGGTGAGTTCTTAACGTAAAAAAAACCTAAAAACATACACCAAGTAAAGGTAACTCTAATACTAAAAACTCTGCCCAATCGGACTAGTAGTTGTGGTTTTGCATTAAATATTACAAACAAATGTTTACTGCAGCGCCCCCTGGTAAGTTAACACGATAAAACATATCCAAGAACATGCACTAATTAAACTTGAGCTTATTATTGAAACTGCATCCAAATCAAATTCGTCATTTTATCTTTGCACAAACAATATTTTACTGCAGCGCCCCCTGGTGACTTGTCACCGTAATATAAATTTAAAAACATGCTTTAAGTAAAGCGGAATCTAATACTGAAAACTCTTGACAATCGTACTAGTCGTTTTGGTTTTACACAAAGAAATAGAAGCAGCTACTTACTGCAGCGCCCCCTAGAGAGTCGACACATACATGAAAATATGCACTAAGTAAACATACATGACACATATATGAATATATGCACTAAGTAAACTTGAATCTATCATTGAAAACTGAATTCAAATCGGACTCGTAGTTTTAGTTTTACACAAACAAATGTAATTACTGCAGCGCCCCCTGGTGAGCGATCACCGTAACACATATATGAAAAGATGCACCAATTAAACCTGAACCTATCGTTGAAAGTTTCATCTAATTCGGACTAGTAGTTTTTGCTCTGCATAAACAAATGTTTACTGCAGCGCCCCCTGGTGAATTTACATCGTAACAAAAAATAAAAATCTTAAAATATGCATGAAGCAACGTTGAATCTAATTGTGAAAACTCTAGCCAATCGGATAAGTAATTTCGGTTTTAGACAAATAAATACAAGAAAAATTTTGGTTTTACACAAAAAAATACAAGCATATGCTTACTACAGCGCCCCCTGATGAGTGGTCACCATAACGTATATATGAAAAGAAGCACCAATTAACCCTGAATCTATCGTTGAAAGTTTCATCTAATTCGGACTAGTAGTTTTTGCTCTGCATAAACAAATGTTTACTGCAGCGCCCCCTAGTGAGTTTTCCCCGTAACAAAAAAAGAAAAATCTTAAAATATGCATCAAGCAAAGCTGAATCTTTTTCCGAAAACTCTTTTCAATCGGATCAGTAGTTTCGGTTTTAGATAAATAAATACAAAAAAAGTACAAACAAATGCTTACTGCAGCGCCCCCTGGTGGTTTGACACGATAAAACATATCCAAGAACATCCACCAATTAAATCTGAATCTATCACTGAAAATCGTATCGAAATCAGACTACTATTTTTTGAGATAATTGAAAACATTCGTTTTCACGTTAAATGCTTACTGCAGCGCCCCCTGGTGAGTTAAGGCAATAAGACATATCTAAGAACATACGCTAATTGAGCCTTAACATATCATAGAAAACTGTATCAAAATCGGACTTATAGTTTTGGAAATAATTGACATAGTAATTTGCACAAACACACAAACAAACAAACAAACAAACAAACAAACAACCTCTCACCCCAAACACATATACAGTCGCCGTTCCGTCGCGGGTAAAAACAGAAAGCGTACACCTTCGGAGCTACATAAATTATTGGAATGAAAACCTTTTTTGTTCAATAGCTTTTAAGTATTGGCAAGACTTAAGCTATAATTGATTTTAGAGAGCAGAGTAATAGATGAGCTATATATTGATGAACAAAAGTTTTTCACCTTGGTGGGTGTTTTGGTAAGAAGTAGTTAAGCGTCTTCTCCAGATAGCTATACTTTATTGTATAACTTGTTTGTTAACAAGTTGACCAACTTGGACTGGCTTGACAACTGGCGAAACTGAAAGCATCGGATCCCATAGATACGAACACAGAACCTAGAGTTACAATACTGCTATCTCCAATTGCACCCAATATCATTGCGCTCATTACTGAGGGGCGAAAGCCAACGCTGCGTGCTGCTCTTTTTTATTAAGCCGGAATGATAAAACTTTTTGAAATCTCTTTTATACAGACAAACACTGTATCACTGCATAACTGTGATGGATTCAATTTTGTTTACCAAAAATTTATAATTATACAAATAAATGAAATGAAATAGGAGTATCTGCTTTTAACAATAAACTAACAGTATTTTACTAAGTCTTTTTCTATTCTTGTCTGTCTTTTTGTTTGTTCTACTTAGTCTCAGAAACAGCTGGACTGATTTTGATAGCAATTTTACTGATAGATATTTGATGTACTCGTAATAAGGAATAACTAAGGCTAGTTTTACTTTAGAATTATAAATTTTGTGTTACATTCCAAGGCGACGAAGCCACATCTAGTTGTGTATAAATTAGCCAAGACTATTATTAGACTGTTATTAAAGATTTTTAAGTTCCCTTCAACAAATGTAGTTACATTTTGATAGTAACTTACCAAGTAACTTGAAATGCATCAAGAGTAGAATCAACCATAAGTAGTCTGTCGAGATAATTAAAAATATTAAGTAACAAACAAACAACATAAGTACTCAAAGTAACTGCTTAAAGGAATGCTGTAAAAGCTCTCAGGAATTGAGTGAGTTTCGAGCTTTAATATGCAACCAATTCTAGCTAATTGCTCCTTTGAAGTACCATATAATTTGAATGCTTAATATTTTGTTTTTTTTCCTTTATATGTACAAAGCATACTAGTTAAAGCTAAACTCGTTGTCTTATTTTATTTATTCTAATGCTTCCGAATTAAAATGTTATTTATCTTTACACGGTATCTTGCACACAGCAGTGTAGGCAGAGAGAACCTAATGTTAAGCCACTCCGTTCCCCATTTCCACCGGATTCTGGAGGCGTGGCGTATTAAGTGGTGGAACTCAACACCGCACTCTACCTCGACAACAAAGTAAAGAAAATAAAATATTAAATATTTCAATTCTTCGAGTGGGAATCGAACCCATAGCCTGCGCCACGACTACCTTCAAATTGTTATTGTTTAGAGTATTCTCAATTATTCGCCGTGATACGACAAAGCACGGCGTTGAGTACCGTCTCTTGTACACATCAATTCATGCATTTTACCAAAACCATGCGGACGTAGGATTATCAAAATTTTATAGTAAAGAAGTGAATATTCTTAAAAAAATAATTATTTTATTGTATTATTTTATGCACATAACCATAATTTAATTTTTGGCTTTAAATTTTATTAAATATAACACACAATATATCAAATTGAAACAAGTTAGTGTTCTTCGCGTTTAACTTTCAACGGATATTTCTGATGCTTTCATGGAAACTTTGAACTGCAAGTTTTATACAGTACACTCGCTTAAGCTTATTCTAGAACTCGGAAAAGCGTATCGCAAAATATATTTAATATTAACTTAAAACAAAATAAATAAAATGCATTATTACGTCTATACGGCAAACTTTATAATACGTTTTGGCAGATATCTGCCTATAACTGTATTCATAACATTTTGAACTTATTTTCCAGGTTGATTTAGAGCAAATAAAAATAAAGTAGAGAACGAATCACCTTGTCAGATGATTCAATGATTCTACATAACACGTTTTTATCATCTTCACCTATAATTCTAACTATGTATAAAATAAATTTGCCAAAGTTATTTTAATTAAGTTTTGTCGTCCTATTTGCTAGAATGAAAATTCTGAAATGAAAATTTCAAATCCCAAATTTTAAACGATCTCCTTTTATATAATCTATTATTCTATCTATAATATTTATTGTTTCTATATAATTATAAAAAAAATAATCAAAAATATAGCTTAGTGTTTAGAAAGACACCGTCCTTATTTAATACACTTCTTATATTGAGCTATTGAAAACCGGACAAAGTTGTACGGTTCGAGCTGATCGTCGATATCAATTGATACTATCTTTAATCATTCAGTTCTTAAGAGAGTACAACGATACTAAATTATTACTAGAAAGCAGCAATTATCTGTTTTACAGTCTCCAGAGGCATATTCGGAGGCATTGCGCGTTAAGTGGCGGAACTTAACGCCGCGGTTTGCCTCGACGCGAGAGCGAAGAAAATGGAAATATTAAAAATTTCCACTCTTCGAGTAGGAATCGAACTCACAACCAGTCGTTTGCAGTCACACCCTTGTGCCACTGCGCCATGACTGGCCTCTAAAATAGATCACAGAAAAATCGAGACCACCATGGCACAGTGGGATAGTGCATAAAATTTTGATTATTTTGTTATTTTTATGTACTTTATGTACTTTGGATGCACTTTCTGTGCAATTGCCCGTCGAAGGTGATGATCGTTGGTTCGTTGGTTCGATCAGAGGTTTTTTTTTTCAATTTCACAATTTTTATGACAAAAACCTTGCAGTCAGAGAGAACCTAGGTTCTCTACCCTCTGACACTATTGTCAGGATACTCCATTCTTCCCTTTTCCATTCGGAATCGAGATTACGCGTGTTCAATGGCGAAACTTAAGATCACGTTTTGTTTTATGAACAAGAAAAATAAAATAAATTAATGTCCAGTCCAGACCAGAGAGGAGAGTCGTGGCGCAGGGGCACTTAATTGTTACTGTAAATGCGACTGGTTGTGTGCGATTCTCACTAGAGGAGTGATTTCCGCGACTTAACAGGCAATGTCTCCAAAATTCCGTGGAAAGTGGGAGTAAAGTGTAGAGTGTTTTGATACTAGGTTCCCTGTCTAAACTACTGCGTGCCGGCTACAGCGTGAAGGTAAAAAAAATATTTACGCTATTGCGGTAAAGTAGTACCTTGCGGTCAGAGAAAGTCTAGTGTCAATACTCCATTTGAAATCGAGAAATTGCGTGGTCAATGACAAAACTTAAGACCACTCCTTTTCTTGCGAAATGAGAAAGCAAAATTTAAAATAAAACTAATTTATGATCAATCTATCTAGTCGGACGCCATGGCTTAAAATTCACAATAAATTGCGACTACAATTAAATGCTAGCCCGCTGCTCCACGATAAACATTACGACGATTTTTAATATATTCAATATTAAAAGTATTTTCATTGCTTCATGCTGGTAACACAAAGAACGCCGTTAAGTTCCACAACTCAACTCTTAGTTTCGTGTACGGGGAAAAAGTTGAATTGAGTCTTGCCACGAAATGCTTTAGTGCGAGACTAAGATATGTATATCTTAAAATCACATTTAAAAGATAAAACATAAAAGAAAAAATATTATAAAATTGAACCATTAAAAAAATCTTTATGCTTTTCACTTTTTTTCTGACAGGAAAAAGTCAGAGTTCTTCACTTTCGATTCGAAATCGAAATATTACGTGTTAAGTGAAGGATCTAGCCCCAGTTTTTGTTTTAGATACCAGGAGACAGAAATAAAAATAATTTAAACGTTTATTTATTTTGAAAGGCAATAAAAAATGTTCAATTTTCCTAGATGTGGAATAACACTTTAAAAATGTTTAGAAGTATTTATTTATTTTTATTATTACTTAATTTCCTCGAGTGGAAATCGAACCCGTTAAACAGCAAAGGATATAAAAAAGAAATATCTATAGCGTTCTTTCTAGATAAAACTAAATCTGTGGATATTTCGACGAAGACGGTCAGCTGTAAAACTGCTGGCCGTAGCAAAATTAATTAAACTGGATCGCGAAAACGTTAATTAAACTACTTCAATCATATTTAGTTGTTTCGTTTCCTCTTTTAGTACTTTGTTTCGAGTATAAAGTAGTTGTATGTATGGATTTATTTGAATAATACGTTTTGGAATTTGAATTCCACTAAAAGTTAACTTTTTTATTTGTAATTTTTTATTGTATTTTTATTTCTATACTGTTTTTTGTCTTACTAAAGATTATTTATAACATATTATAACAAATTATTATAGTGTACATTGTGTTAGCACTGACTCAGTAATTCATATATTTATTTATTAAAAACACTGAATGGAATGGCCAGTCGTGGCCCAGTGGCACAAGCGTGTGACTGTAAACGACTGGTTGTGGATTCGATTCCCACTCGAGGAGTGGAAATATTTAATATTTCCATTTTCTTCGCTCTGGTGTCGAGGTAAAGCGCGGCGTTAAGTTCCGCCACTTAACTCGCAATGCCTCCGAATTCGGCGGAAAGTGGGGAACGGAGTGTCTTAACACTAGGTTCCCTCTGCCTACCCTGCTGTGTGCGGGATATAGCGTGAAGCTATTTAATTTTTTTTTTTTAACTGATTGGAATGGCCATCGTGATGCAGTGGGATCACATAATAAATTAATGTAATTGTCGGTTCCCACTAGAAAGAATGATTATATTAAAATTCTTGTTATTTTTCCGTGTTAGTAGGATAACGCACTGCGTTGATTTTTGACTCAATATTCGATGTCCCAATTTTTGGGTGAAAATTTAAGAACCTCTATCTGGTCGGGGTGAACTAGAATTGATATCAAGATTTTTAAAACTATTTAAGTATTTTTAATCTAATCAAATTATTAAGTATTTGAGTGTGGACAGTTGAAGATTTCCAAGAGATACAGGTTCGAATTCCGCGCATTCAAGTTTTATGTTTTCTACAAATATTTTTACAATTTTCTAGGTGTGTCATTTTTAGAAAAACAAAAATGATAAACGTCTCAAGTTTTTGCTTCACCTATTTTAGATGTTTATATTTAACCTCTCTCAAACGTTAAACTTAGCAAATTATTTACTTATTACCTACATTCACCTACACATATCATTAAATTTCTATTTATATTTCACCGTTGCCTCACATCTAAAGTCAACTGGCTTGATCACACAAAAAGGACGACATAAATAACTCTAAGGGAATTGAACCACGAAATCCCCTCGAGACTCATTAAACAAACATAAAACCCATCTGAATCCACATTAACTGATAAAGGCACTTACGACCAAGTTGCTTACCCGTAGGTATAATACGGAAGTTAACCGTTAACAAATTTAAATTAATAATTGATTAATTTATTTATTGTAGATAGATAGCTAGACCATCGTGGCGCAGTGGAACAGCATCTGACTGCAAATGGTTGGGAGTTCGATTCCACTCGGGGAATTATTGTATTTAGATTTTCATTTAAACACGCGCACACGCTTGTGCCATTAGGCCAGTCGTGGCCTAATGGCACAAGCGTGTGACTGTAAACGACTGGTTGTGGGTTCGATTCCCACTCGAGGAGTGAAAATTATATGTTCATTTTCTTCGCTCTGTTGTCGAGGTAAAGCGCGGTGTTAAGTTCCGCCACTTGACACTTACCCTGCTGTGTGCGGAATACAGCGTGAAGCTATAAAAAAAAAAGTAAATATTTGCTTTGGTAGCTAAGACGAGCCGCGGCGTTGAGTTTCGCCATTTAGCACGCAATGTCTTTCTCAAGTAATTTCGGGTGGAAAGTGAATGGCAAGGAAAGAGTATCTTGATACTAGGTCCCCTCTGACTACGCTGCTATGTGTCTAAATGTAAAAGTAAATTTCGTGTCCATAGCTCTATTAAAGTTTACGTTTAAATTTTGAATGAAGTGACCAGCTTCGTTTCGCTGACTCTTGCCAGTAGAGTTTATAGTATATGACTTTTATTTCAGACTGTATTAAAGATTATTCACTCCATAGCTTTAAGTATTCTAGCCTTAACTTTATTTTTTTAATTTATTAATTAATGTTTCTGCAGTTTTTGGAATTTTTGTTCCTTTTTCTCAACATACAGCTTTACAAAATAATGTACACTTTAAATATTAGTTAGTTATGTTACCCAAACTACTTGGAGGGATTTGGAAAAAATAGACGTTTGAAAATAACGGTAAAAGTAACTTTGTTGTTAAGTATCAAATAATATAACATGAACATAATCAGATTAGATTCAGACATTAGATTTTCCTTAATACCCATTTATGCTGGAAAAATCGTGAAGCTAAAAAATGCAAGATAATGAAAAACGCTTATTCCTCTAACAAATCGGCTTTATCACTAGATAAAAAGCGGAGTATTAAGATAGATTCAGCTTACATAAAAATTACGAAAAATATAATAAATACTTAACAAAAAAAAGTATAAAAACATTGTCAAATTAACCGTCTACCATCTAAAATATTAACAATAAAATCTTCTCATTGACTCGCCCAATCCACTCAACATTGAAAATGCTTAAATATTTTTATACGATACAAAAAAAATATGTATTTGGTATTCATTTTTTTCAAATACGAATTAAGTATTCACTTGAATGACTTATTAATGCTAAGGTAATTTCCCTTAGATCTTCACTTGAGATATTTAGGTTTCTGCCGACCGTTTCTGTTTGCGGACCTTCTCCGTTTCACGAGCTCTTATCGTAATTGTATATAGTCAATTATATTTGGGTAAGTGGAAGCTTTTATATTTATATGTTAAAAAATCTGGTTTTAAGATTATCTTCGCGCAGTGAAAATGCGCTTAGTAAATGTTATTGATTGTAGGTTTGATTCCCGATTGGAAATCAATATAATTCCTATCGTTATAAAATTAATTTGTATGTATTTTGTAGCCATCGTTTAAGTTAGTTTATTTTTTTTATGTATGTATTTATTAATATATATAATTTTTTTTTAGCTTCACGCTGTATCGCACACAGCAGGGTAGGCGGAGGGAACCTAGTGTTAAGACACTCCGTTCCCCACTTTCCGCCGAATTCGGAGGCATTGCGTGTTAAGTGGCGGAACTTAACGCCATGCTTTACCTCGACATCAGAGCGAAAAAAAGGGAAATATTAAATATATCCACTCCTCGAGTGGGAATCGAACCCACAATCAGTCGTTTACAATCACACGCTTGTGCCACTGTATCACATATACTTAATATATAGCTATTTATGTATATTGATATGTAATATATAATAAGTAAATTTTAAGCAAGTTTTGATTTACTATGTACTCGTATATCACTTGTACACCAATCTAATTCTTTTTATTTTCTGATTTCTTTCACAGTGAGGGTAGAAATCGTCTGGGGTGATAAGGCCGCCTTTACACCATATAGTGTAAATATAGATTTATAATACTTGTTATGATTGCACAACAAGTATTATAAATCTATATTGACAATGAAGAAAATTGTTTTTTCATTGTTCTTGGTGTAATAAAGAGCTTAAATAAATAAATATTTAAACTATTTTCATTTTCCCGCTCTCATAAGACAACACGCGGTTAAGTTACGTTCCACTAAACAGTCGTAAACAATACCACGTAAGATCTATTTTACCTTATGACAAGGTAGACTGAAAGAAACTAGTGTCAGAACACTGTGCTCTACTTTTAACCTGAAATCGAGATATTGCACAACTAATTGCAAATAGAATACGCCTTACAGAGGCAATTATAAATTGCAAATTGATTAGTTTTATTATTTTCAATCGTGGCCTGTTTTTACTACGCTATGGTGTACGATTTTTAATTATAACTTGAAAGAGTGTATACCTTTAATATATTTTTGTTTACGCGGCCTGGTTAAGTAAACCGACGAGTATGAGTAACATTAGCAATTTCGTTTTAGAAATACTATAGAAATACAATACTAACAGAAACGGAACTAAGTCAAATGAAAAAATAATATAAGTACTTTATAATCCATATGATAAGTTCGTGGAACCAGGTGTGGAATAGAGGCACAGAGTGTGACTGTAAAGCTACTAGTTGTATCTTCGATTTTCACTCGAGGAGTGGAAATATTTCCATTTTCTTCGTGGAAATGTTTAATATTTCTCTGCTGAAGAGGCAAAACGCCATGCCTCCAGAATTCGATGAAAAGTGGAGAACGTAGTGTGTTTACATAAGGTTCCCTCTGCCTAAGGTTCCCTCTGCCTCCGGTGTGAGGAACACAGCGTGAGGCTAAAAAAAATATTATATAAATTCATATTAATACCATAAAGGCGAAAGTTCTGTCTATCTGTCTGTTATTTTGTTGTTTGTTGTACATTATTAGTATGTTATTCGAAATGAAAATAGATCAGGGCCAAACATAGGCTACTTTTTTCCTAAAATCAAGTTTTAAACAAATCAAATACATGACATAACTTTACCAAATTCGATGAATTTTCTCAAGGAGATTAAAAAGGGATTAAAAAATCAACCTCTAATGGACTGAAAAAGGCTAAAGTTTTTTATAAAAAATATAAACTGCTTTACTTAAGCAAGAAGACGGATTGTCGCAAATACAAAGCAGCTGTAGTTGGGCAGTTCACACGGCCGACGTCACAGGCAGGTCGTTGAGAAAGAAATATTTTGAAATTAAAAAAATAAAATTAAATAGCTTCACGCTATATCCCGCACACAGCAGGGTAGGCAGAGGGAACCTAGTGTTAAGACACTCCGTTCCCCACTTTCCGCCGAATTCGGAGGCTCGCGTGTTAAGTGGCGGAACTTAACGCCGCGCTTTACCTCGACACCAGAGCGAAGAAAATGCAAATATATTTTCCACTCCTCGAGTGGGAATCGAACCCACAACCAGTCGTTTACAGTCACACTCTTGTGCCACTGGGCCACGACTGGCCACTATTTAAATATTTTGAATTTGACAACAAATCTTTAAAAACTTCAACTTATAACAAAGAAACACAAATAATAAGCTCATTATTCAACTCTTGAATTCAATTTATATTTTATAAGGGAAATACTTGTTTAAGATGAGCTAAATTATATCCAATTGATGCCCATCTTCGTCGAGAGTCCTTTGCATTAATGTGAAGAGAACCTTTAAAAAATTGTTTCACTTAATGTATTATAATAGTATAGTAAACTAAGACATAGTTAGAGGTCATGTTTTCCCCGCATATCGGAGTAAGCCGCGGTAGTAATAGGACTTAGTTTTAAAACACTGTGTCTTCCAATTTCCGCCCGAAATTGTGAAATTTTGTATTGAGTGGCGGAAGTTAACGCCCCGCTTTGCCTCAACACCCGAGTGAAGAAAATGTAAATATTAAATATTTCCACTCCTCGCGTGGGAATCGAACTCACAACCAGTCGTTTACAGTCTCACGCTTGTACCGCTGCGCCACGACTGGCCCTAATTGTTTTCATTGCTTTATTGAAAAGCTTTTATAAGTCTACGCTGAATGATGAAGGATTGTAATCTATCGCTAGAATGCAGTATTTGTCACCAAGAAACGATCAGTTCTCTGCAATATACTCAGTAAATAGCAAATATGTAGACAGTTTAATAAAATTTATCCTTTTTAAATAGTAATAATGGGGTACAGATATTTTGGGAAATTAGATTCAATTTAATAAATTGACTGTATATACCAAGTCTAATAATACCTACTTTAAATATTTATTTTTAATTTTTGCAATAAAGATATTTCCTTGGCTTTTCTATAGATTTTCAGTTACTTTTAAAAATTTAATAATCATATCATTCCATTCCGATTTATCTGTTCTAAAATACTACAAAGAAAAGATTACAGCTTCAAACTTTTTTCCGAATAGCAAAAAACCTGATGTCACGACACTCTGTTCTCCATTTTCCGTCCAAAATTCAAACATCGCATGTAGAGTGGTGTACCACTTTGTTGTAACTCAACGCCGCTTAGTTGAGTTGTAACTCAACGCCGCGCTTAAAAGGCAAAATGTTTTCCATTATTTCCATTTGTAAAAAAACTTTATCAATAAAGTTAATATTTGACAACGCAACGTCGCCATATTAAGCAATTACTTTGAAAAGTTACATATTTGGCGGTTCGTCTTTAACATGATAGTGGTCGCGAGCCAGTCGGAGAACGAATCTCCTACCACCAAGCTACTAGGTTACCCACCTTTTACGCGACGCTACCCAGCTGTGGAGGGGCATTGTATTCTTAACCCGTTCCCCCACGGGTAACGCGAACCCCATACGCGAACTCTTTCTAATATCTGTCTGCCATTGTACTTAAAATTTAATTTCTACTATAAATTACTTAAATAACAGAAAAAAATACCCTTAGAGTAACAGAGAGTAGAGTAAATAATATAACAAAATTTATTTCAAATACAAATATTATTAATACATAAATTGCTACACTTTCAAAGAAGGCAATCTAAGTTAGCGGTAGAATCTTGTGAACTCAATTTATCACTACCACTATGTTTGACTTCCCTAATAGTCTCTATATTTAACTTTTAGACCATTTCTTAGTTTCTTAGTTAGTTGTGTGATCGATAGCCTGTAGTAGAATGTAGCTAAAGTATATAAATTAAGATACAAAGAGATTTGACATTTAAAAAAAATAAAGGAAAACAGCTTCATGCTTGTATATAGTTCAGATACTTTACTGGCGGAGATCCATGCCAACATCGTCCTTTATGGAAATATTTAATATTTCCAATTTTTTCGCTCTGGTATCAGAGGCAAAGCGCGGCATTAAGTTCTGCCACTTAACAAGCAATGCTTCTGAATTCGGCGGTAAGTGGGGAACGGAGTATCTTAACACTAGGTTTCCTTACGATTTAAACACATTCCACTATATAATTAAACGTCGCCATTTACTTACGTATCAGAACTTATTACCAATGTATCGATATCCTCATGGCGCAGTGGTACACAGTATCTGACTATTAACTCATATGGCCGGTTCGATTTTCTCTTGAACGAATGATATTTTATTAGTTACTTTCATTCCTCCTTTCTGGCAAAGACAAAGCATGGCGTTGAGTTCCGCAACTCAATGAAACAGAATAGAAAACGGAGTATCGTGACATTAGACTCTTTACTGACCTTAATATGCGAAAAAAAAGCTGTAACCAAAACTAATGCGCAAAGCGTTCAAAATTATTTACATTTTATATGTATTTAAACTCGTATGTATATTAAATTTACATACATATTCCATAAATATACATACATAAGCTAGAACCACTTACTTTGCAATTTTCTATTACTTTCTTGTCTCAGATCAACGAAATCTGACGTCAGATAAGATTGTGCGGGACATGTAGAATGCAAGCAAATTGCTCTTTCACGGCTGACTCCACTGCAATCCCATTCCAAACCTTTGCTACAAGTATGTCGTTGTCAAAACATTTTCGCCAAGAGAAACATTTTATATTTTCCTTTGGTCGGCTAAAGTGAAATAGCGGAAGGTTATGTTATTTTGCAAAGATTTTATGTTATTCTTATATTTTTACGGAGAGGCAGAGAGTATAAAGTGCTAAAACTATATTTTTTTAAATATTATACTTTTTTCATTTTTCTTAGTCTGTATCTATGTCTAGTCTTTCTTTTAATGAAGCGCATATATCTCATTTAAACTGATCAGCAAATATTTATTAATGTACGCCCATCATTGTTTTCGTCCTTCAAATAATACTAAAATTTTGTGCACACCATCTCTAAAGGTATTATGTATTGGACCTATTGACATGTTGGTGAAGCCATGCCATGGGTGAACTACTGGCTTTATTTCTATTATGCAATTTATCTAAGTATTGTAAGTATCTAATTTATCTAAGTAAGTGACTCAATTCTTATTTTACCGATTGATCTCCTTTGTGTATGTCCTTCTTCATACAACTTGACATTATTGAAGTGACTTACATTCTAGGGGCATATTTGAAACACCCTAATTAAAGAACTTAACTAAATTATCCTCGATAAAAGGAGTATTATATCACAAGGCACACTACGCTTACCTATTAAATATAGAATACCTAAGTACTTGTAAAAATAAAAAAGATATTTTTTGTATAAAATTTAATTAGGACCGTAAAAGGTTTATACCAGGTTCAGGTGTTCATGTTTGTATTACGACGGCCTCAGACGGTGAAATGTTTGAATAATGTCCACTAACATTTCATGTCTATAAAGTTACACTTTTTATATCTTTCAATAAATGATTCTGGTTTTAATACTTATTATAAAAGTTATTAGGAAGTTAGTCAAATGTCAGTTACTAATTATAGATGCCTTAGTTTTTTAATGCTGATGGTAGTGGTATATTTTCGTTTTTTCCTGTTGCTTCATAAAATTCGGAAAATCCACACTGTAAATAGACAAGTAGTCCTGCTACTTGTCTATTTGCAGCATTCCATGTCCAATTGCTGTGGTTGGTCGTTTGTTATTGAATAAAGATATTTTTAATTATTAAAATTGTAAGTCACCTTGTATATTATACTTTAATCAGACAAACCCATAGCGTTAGATAAATATATTTATTTACTTATAAAGATATTTCAGGATTAACTATTGACCCGTATGCCATTGAACGTGTTGTTGAATCGACTGGTATTGGACAAATTTTTTTTTTTAGCTTCACGCTGTATCCCGCACACAGCAGGATAGGCAGAGGGAACCTAGTGTTAAGACACTCCGTACCCCACTTTCCGCTGAATTCGGAGGCTTTGCGTGTTAAGTGGCGGAACTTAACGCCGCGCTTTGCCTCGACACCAGAGCGAAGAAAATGGAAATATTAAATATTTCCACTCCTCGAGTGGGAATCGAACCCACAACCAGTCGTTTTACAGTCACACGCTTGTGCCACTGGGCCTCAACTGGCCACTTAATAATTAATTTAATTAAAAATAATAAAAATATATAAAATAAAATTATCTTTATTTCAGAACTTTCCATTTTGTGATATTTTTTAAATATAATTTTATAATAAGTATCTAATACGTTATCAGTAACAAGTAGGTAGCGTCCAAGCAATTAAATAGTCCCGAGTGCTGACCGCGCACCCTTGCGGTCGTCCTTCCACCGCTCAAATAATCACTGTTACACGTTTATATCACACTGGAATTTAATAGGTTAACTTAATTTGAAGACTTATAATATGTGAAAGTAAGGAACTTTTTTTCGTTCATATTTCTCCATTTTTGACAAAATGACGAACGTAGATGGAATTTCTATATTTTTAAACAAAAAAATAATGTTATATTGCATTCTTATATGACAATGATACAATGGATGGAAAAATGGTTTTCTTTTCTTATAAGAAACCCATCATTTTTATCATTAAACCACTAGAAAAAAGACGCAGTGGAACATCCTCCTGAATACCGTTCAGGCGCTCTCACCACTGAGCCATGCGTTCTACTATTCGCATCGTCGAAATTCTTATACGCTTTATTACAACTTATTTTTGTTAATCTTTAAGAGTTGAGAATACTAATTAATTTTAAATAAGTTGTAATAAAGCGTATAAGAATTTCGACGCAGCGGATAGTAGAACGCGTGGCTCAGTGGTGAGAGCGCCTAAACGGTATTCAGGAGGCGTGGGTTCGAATCCCGCTGCGTTCAAATTTTTATACGTTTTCTAAATGTCTTTTTCAATTTTTCTAAGTGTGGAATAACACTTTAAAAATGTTAAAAGTATATTTAATTTTTTTTCATCACTCTGCTCTGGCAAGAAGACATACCGCGATGGATAGGCAGAAAGTGGAGAACCAAGTGTCATGACACTAGGTACACTTTGCTATGCAGGAAAAAGTTTGAAGTTGAAAAAAGGTACTATGAATTTTATCGTATTGGATTTGTATATGTATCCTTCATGCGTGTCATATATGCTTAACAACGTTTAATCCGCTATTCTCTTTGATGTTATTGTATCATTGTCATATAATATTTACTATCAAATTTACGCCAAATTGTTATAATGATCATTAAAACTTATTTATTGCTTAGTATTAAATAACTCAGTACACAACACCTTACAAGTTTCAAACTATTGCTGTCATCACATTTCAGTTGGGCTATTATTGGTTAGAAATGCTATTATCCAATATATGTATATATTTTATTACTATATAAGTTAGGACCCCTGAGCATAATTAGATCTCTCCACTCTCCGTTTCGCCCTAAAGTCAAATTCAAAAAAAAATATTCAAAATTAGAAGTTACATGCTTCATTGGGGCCAGGCGTGAGGCAGAGGCACGTACGTATGACTGTAAACATCTGGTTGTGGGTTCGATTTCCACTCGAGGGGTGGAGGACGCAAGTGTTTTTTTAAGCCAACTGAAATTTACAGATTTATTACTGATAATGATATACTTAAAATAAATTTGAGCGATTTCATTCCCATAGCGTGTTATAATTTATCAAATTTTTAATTAGGTAATAATAACCTTTAACATATAAACATCATTTCAAAAAATTGTTGAATTGTTATATGGACCTCTCTTGGACGTTCTCTGGGATCCCTCAAAAAAAATATTACGGGGACATGTCACAATATAGTATGGTTGCAAGTCTGATCACGACTAAGGAAATTCATTATACTTAAATTGTTCTGATATCTTAGGCTGATAATAGTAGAAAAATCTTGCTACGCCAGTGGTATAATACAGCGTTATCTTTAATATTTTTTAGCCAATAATTTATGTGTGTATTACGTCCCATATACATTCTTTTATATATGTATATGAATCTGAAAATATAAAAGGGAAAGGTCACTCAATCTATAGTATGGAAAACCACTTAGACGAACAACAACGGCGTCGTACAACACATGACATTTGGCAATTGAGGCAGTTTATAGTAAGGGGACATCGAAAACGGTTTTTTTTTTGAAAGGATCTCACAAGTTTAAATGAGTAATTCTAATTTCCTTCCTAAAAATCAGAAATTAGAAAAAGTCTAAAATTAGATATGTGCTTATTACTCCGCAGGCGAAGTCGCGGCACACTGCTAGTACTTATGTATATTCCCTCCATTTGATGGATCCTCGATGGCTTACAGTGTATGTCATCATCCATTTATTATGTACAACTGATTATCGACTCATCCATATTTATATTATAAATGCGAAAGTCTGTGTTTGTCTGTCATACTTTCACGGCTAATCTACCGGTCCGATTTGGATGAAATTTAGAATAAAAGTAATAAATAACTATGGGTCTAGCATAGGCTTATTTTTTAAAAAAATAAACGCTCAAGGGTTGAAATAGGGGATGAAAGTTTATATGAAACTAAACCGCTTGACCGATTGTAATGAATTTTGGCATAAATATAGTTGATAATCGAAGTTCAAACATAGACGACTTTATTTTTCAAAAATCCACCCCCGAGGGTTGCAACATAACGAAACAATTAGGCAGTCCACGCAGCGAAGCCGCGAGCGGGCCGCTAGTATCCTACATATATGACGGTATAGCCAGATTCAATTTTGTAATAAAACTAGGTCACTGACATTCAATAATACTGATTAATCCATACAAATAGTTTGTATTTGTTAAATTATACCGAATAATTGAAATCGTGACCGATGGTAATATACAGTTATTAATTGTGCACACAATTTACAATAACATGGAGGCTTATGGAAAAATGACGAAATGATTTAGATGTTTCTATAATTTTTGTCATCGTAAATTATAGTAGACAGTGGCACTTAAGTTGGGCCAGTCGATAAACTGTCATATGATCTCCATATTGTGGTAAAGTTACGTGGTTATTTTTGCCTAACATAAAGAAAAATGTTATGAAGCGTCGAAACAGTAATTAACAATTAACAATTTATTAAAATTAAAGTTTTATCAGAGCATAAAATAAAATCATTTCAATACAATCGTTCCCCCAGTGGGAATTAAATCCTTAACCATTTTCATTCACAGTCAGACGTTGTCCCACTGAGCCACGATGGCCTCGAATGAATAGTAAAATATATTTAAATTTAAATAATAATTAAAATCAACAAAACATCACTAAAAACTGTTTATCTTAGAAAATCTTTTTAGATTTTGTTCAGTAATTTATTTATTCATCCATCATTGCCGCCTAATGTATGCAAGACATGTATTGTTGGTTATAAAACGTTTGCGGGAGATTCGCAAGACCGGACAACGGCCTGATTTATTGTTCCCTTACAGTTGCTCTCAAAGTTTGCGTTAAGAAAACAGAACTAAATTAATCTAACTTAAGTTAAACAATGCAACTGTAAGTAGTAAATTTGGAATAATAGGATGGATCGATTGGATTGCATAATCGTTAGATTCCACTCTTCGGGATCTTATCTCTAGTTTTAATTTTCATTGCCAAAATTTTACCGTTTTAGCTTTGCATATATGCGTAACAGAATTTGTATTACCAACTGACCAATCAACCAGTGACACTGATTAAGATAGTCCGATTTTGACTTACTTGTCTTTCGTTTTAAAGGTATTGCGCGCCCGATACTACGCTTTCCTTGACAAGGAACTGAAAATTATGAGGAACAAACTGCTATATAAGTAGCAATATTTAATGTAAAAGTATATTATAGCTCCACATACTTTCGGATGTTTTCCCGTATGAGAATATTAGTGTCATGACACTCCTTTCGCCACTTTCAGCCAATTCCAATTCAAATTCAACACAGTACGTGCTAGGTACCGATGGTGAACGCCGCGCTTCAACCGAAGAATTAAAGAGCATTGCTATATTGTCCTCCAATAACCCCTCAGAGTAGGGACCGAACCCACAACCAATAGCGTTTGCAAGCACACTTCCTTATCCTAATGTGTCGTGGTGACCACTATTTTGTTTCTTTATTCTAAATATTTTTTAACATAGAAAAGTTTGGGAACCGTTGTCGTAATGTTACTTTCGATCCTTTATTTGCGGTTTGTACCGATGTACTGAAAGGGATTCTATTTTTGTATATAAATGCTCCATCGCTTGTAACATTTATCATGGAATAGAATAGAGATATCCTCGGCAATTACGAAATATAATAATAATACATGTATCACAATAAAAATTGCTGTACCGATAATTTTATTGTGACTTTCTGTCACAAAATATGGAAATTTAGACTTTTACTGACTGATATTTTTACCTTTAAAAACTGCTAATTACATTGAACGCTTAAAGTTTTTTGTACTAATTTGTAAAGTATTGATTCTTATTTTTATGTTTCTGCTATGATGGCATGATGAGTTTCATCACTTAACAGGCAATGTCTCGGATTTGGTTGTAAAATGAAGAAAGGAGTCCTGAAATTTTCTAAGAAAAACGTAAAATTTACCAATTTTAATGGTCGTTTAAATCATAAAGTTTTAATTTAATTTTATCAACATGTACTGTGTCTTGTAAACATGAATGAATAGCAATCACATAAAATCTCAAAAAAAAATCCATAAATTTTAGTATTTACAGTTCTTTTGTCAGTTAAACAATAACTTTAGTTAAATAACTAACTTTATTTCCAACACAAAATCATTGAATCCCAATAAAATTATAATTCATGTATAACTTTACTCTTAAACCCTTCTTGAATATTTATACATATATCTAAAATGTGAATGTCTGACAGTATTATATCACGCTATTTCCTTTGCGTCGTGCTCGGAGCTAATACGCCATTAGTCGACACATAATAGAGCCCTGTCATAGGAAGTTCTACAGCGAAACGTACAAATAGTGCTTCTTACTGAATTAAACTTAATGAATGTAGAATTCGACTAAATTTTGCAATCAACTTGTGATGAAGTTTTGTAGAATAGATATGAAATTTATTATAATTTGTATTTATAAATGCAGTTATTTAGGCTATTGTGGCGCAGTGAGTGAATGTAAAGACGTTTGATTGCTAGTTCGATTCTTGCTCGGGAGAGTGTGTATGTGTAGAGTATTCCCTTTTCTGAGCTTTGGCAAGAGACATTAAGTTCTGCCACACCCAATGTTCGACTCGATTTCAAGAAAGAGGAGACTCCATCTGATTAGCCTGCAAAGAGGAAAAATCGCGAAGCAATTTTTTTTTAAATTTTGTTCAAAGAATAAAAGTGATTTTGTTTACTAAGCCTAAGCAGTTCTGCAACGTAACACACAATATCTCTAGATAGAAAAATAATATATTAAGTAAGTGTTAAGTTTTTCTACCATTTTCTTCAAGTAAAGGACTTTTTGATCAGCTTCGTACTTGCCCCCCCTATTTTTTATTTTTTTTATCAGGGTAGTCACAATGCCCATTCCGTCACTCGTCGTCGATATCTAGCGCTAAATGACAAATGGAGTGACTTAACACTATGCTCTCGCTACCAACTACTATGCGAGACAAATCGTTAAGCTAAAAAAACAAAGAAATAACGTTTTATGAGACAGCCTTTACTATAGGCTATAAAATAAAGACGTGTAAATAATACATAAGACTAGATTCTTGGAAGTCTATTCGATTGAATGAGCAAATAGTCCCACGATAAATTTATTACACATGAGATGAGATAACGTGGAAAGGAAAGCTAGTTTACTTAATTTTATGAGCCTTCACTCATACATGATTTGACGTTATTTTCATATAAAAATGATTTTATTAGAGAATTACTTACAGTGATTGTGTTATCGATTAGAAGAAGAAGTATTTTTTTTACTATTAATTTTTACTTTTAGTTTTTAACTGTCTACTTTATTGTCGTATACTGTAGTACTTTCAGAACTACATCACGATCGCGAAACCGAGCTTTTTACATCTGCTTTTTTTATTTTTGCTACCTAAACATAATATCAATGAACCATTGTTGGCAAGAAAGAAAACTATTTATTAAATATTTTTACACTTTTCAAGGATTATTCCATACATATACATATTTAATGCACTAATAACAAAAATAAGTTGTAATAAAAACATGGAGACATGACTTAGCTGTAATGCATTTTCTAATAATGTTTTTTATATTCTGAATAGCAATTTCAATAAAATATCCTACATGACGTATGATATTGAACTATTTTAATATTGAAATTAATAAATTTTAATATTATGGCCAGTCGTGGCCCAGTGGTGGCCTGTCGTGGCCCAGTGGGTGGCCAGTCGTGGCCCAGTGGGTGGCCAGTCGTGGCCCAGTGGGTGGCCAGTCGTGGGCAGTGGCCCAGTGGCACAAGCGTGTGACTGTAAACGACTGGTTGTGGGTTCGATTCCCACTCGAGGAGTGGAAATATTTAATATTTCCATTTTCTTCGCTCTGGTGTCGAGGTAAAGCGCGGCGTTAAGTTCCGCCACTTAACACGCAATGCCTCCAAATTCGGCGGAAAGTGGAATCTTAATAATAGGTTCCCTCTCCCTACCTTGCTGTGTGCGGGGTACAGCGTGAAGCTGACAAAAAAAAAAGAAAATTAAAATTGACTTAAATTTTTTACAAAAATTGTTTAACAATGCTATAATTATGTACAACAACTACAAAGTAACATTAGATTCAAATTTGACACAACAATTACACTATACAAGTCCTCTTTGTATTTTACATAAATGGTAAAGCTCATTAGCTCTTCGCTGCAAAGCCAAGAGCTTTTGGAACAAAGTTTCACATTTACAATATCACTTAGTATTTGAAACTTAGAATTCTATAACTACTATACGAAATACTAGTATATTCTACTTTTTACTATAGCTTCGCGCTGTACTCTGCACACAGCAGGGTAAGCATAGGGAACCTAGTATCAAGACACTCCGTTCCCCACTTTCCACCGAATTCGGAAGCATTGCGTGCAAAGTGGCGGAACTTGACGTCGCGCTTTGCCTCTAATACCAGAGCAAAGTAAATGGAAATATTAAATATTTCTGCTCCTCAAGTGGGAATCGAACCCACAACCAGTCGTTTACAGTTTACAGTTACACGTTCGTGCCACTGCGCCACGACTGGCCCCAAACAAAAAGTTTTACTATTCTAGGACTTGTCAATCAGGATAATGTATGGCACCTTTTACTCTGCGTCTTCAATATCTACGTTCTACTACTATAGGCTTTGGTTTCGAAAAATATTCCAAAAGCTTCCTTCGCAGATGTTAAGTGCAGTTGTCACTCAAAAAAATGTGGAGAGGATAAATAGTACACTTTTTTTTGTAGCATTGCATACAAGAAACCAATGTCACATACATATCTCTTAGTAGCGTTAACTGTACTAAACGACTATAAGTATTTCGTTTACTTTCATACCCATGTTTTTTTTTTTTTTTCGCTGGGAAATGCAGTTTACGCAGATCATCCGTACACAAGGAAGACAGAACTGCCTTGCATACGGATGATACTGTGGGGCTCAACGACGAGTCAGATACTACCCTCTAAAACCCAGCGGAAACCTTCCCCCTTATGAGACGAAATGAGAGAAACCAATGTCACATACATATCTCTTAGTAGCGTTAACTGTACTAAACGGCTATATGTATTTTGTTTACTTTCATACCCATGTTATTACTTAACTCCTTATGAGAGGGGGACAAATAAAACACCTTTATCAGAGTGACGAGGTATCGGGGTACCGTTATACAGGTTTTATATGTAATGTAAACAGCAAAGTTTGATATACCATTTAATCTCAAAAAAACTATAGTAGTGAAAATATAGTTTTTCAAGTAACAAAGTTTTTTGAAGTAAGAAGGACCAAATAGTAACAAAGTTGTATGCCATTAATTTACTTCAAGATTGTGACATTTTTATCTTGAAAACATATGAAAACTTCTTCCACAGGAGAGTAATTGCTTTTATTTATGAACTGAGAACTTGTGCTTGTTTTTTAGCTTTGCGCTTTATAGGAGGATAGGCAGAGAGAACATAACGAACGTAGTGTCACGACACTCCGTCCTCCGGTTTTCACCTGAAATCAAGAAGTTTTGACCTTCCGAGTCCAAATTTAGTTTTTTTTTTTTATTACAACTGGGGAAATGAGAAATAAATATGATCATTCCTTAAGCGGATATTGAATCTACCTATTCGTCTTATATACAGTCGAAAGCTATCCCATGGCACCTTGATGTTATTCTTATTCTGCGTCAAATATTTTTTATATATCCATACTAATGTTATAAATACAAATGCCTGTTTGTGGCGCTCTCATGGCTAATTTAGCGAGCCGATTTGGATTAAATTCGGAATGACGGCTTCATTTCGACTCAAGAAGCTGAAATAGGGGATGAAAATTAGTAGGGAAAAAATAAACACGAAAGTATAAATATAAGTCGCTAAAAGACATTTAAAGAAAACGTATAAAAAATTTGAACGCAGCGGGATTCGAACCCGCGTCTCCTGAATACAGTTCAGGCGCTCTCACCACTGAGCCATGCGCATGTCTTTTTCAATTTTCCTAAGTGTGGAATAAAACTTTAAAAATGTTTAAACGTATATAAGTCGCTAGTATAAAAATATTTTTTGTTTTATGTAACTTTTTATTTATAAACTAAACTCGCGCTGTACAAGTTATATCTCAACTCAATGGCTTTAAAACTAAGTGTGATCATTCTACATTAACGTTCTCGTGAATAAAATGCAAAAGTTATCGAGTGCATGTTTTATACGCCTGTAGTTAAATAGTTTTATTTATTACTTTCAACAAGTTTTAAGTACATACTTAAATACATTTTAAAGTATATTCTACTGAAGAAAATGTATTATTAGATAAAATATTCACATTACTCACTAAGTGATCGTTACTAGTGGGCGTATAAAGTTGAAATATAGGTGTGTGTAGAGCTACTCGCTCTAAGAATATGTTTCCCAAAATTCATACGAAAATAGAATAGAATTAAATGTTCCGTTTTACAATCAACATTAAAAAGAACAAAATATAGGGTATAAATTAAGTAAGTACCTGTAGGTAAAGTATAGCAAAATTTATAAAGTTTATATTTTTTTTTTAATAATTTTTAGTAGTTATTATTAGCAAATAATATCTAGGAATTAGAGAAGGAGAGAAAAACAGAGTGACTTGCCACTAATCTCTCTCAGATTACCTTATCCTTGCCGTAAAAATAACAAAATAATATTCATATGAGATTTATCAAAACTTTACTTCTAAATAAACTTTTGGTGAAAGTTACTTAGCGCTAATGTTCCATATTCGCTGAAACACCTCGCTACTGGTTACTTGTAGATTAAATCCGACGTCTTAGAAATATTTATAAATATACCTCGTAAATAAGAAAATAGGAAGAATTCTTGGATAAAGGTAAAGCGCACAGGCACAAAGTGTGATTGTAAACGCGACTGGTTGTAGGTTCGATTCCCACTCGAGGTGTGAAATATTTAATATTTTCATTTCCTTCGCTCTGGTGTGGAGGTAAAGCGCGGCGTTAAGTTCCGCCACTTAACACGCAATGCCTCCGAATTTGGCGGAAAGTGGGGAACGGAGTGTCTTAACACTAGGTTTCCTCTGCCTACCCTGCTGTGTGCGGGATACAGCGAGAAGCTATAAAAAAAATCAGTCTGGTGTCAAAGACAAAGCGCGGCGTTAAGTTCCGCCACATAACATGCAATGCCACAGGATTCGGCGGAATATGAGGAACGGAGTGTCTTAATCTTAACACTATGTTCTCTCAGCCTACCCTGCCGTGTGCTTGATACAGCGTGAAGTTACAAAAATACAAAAATATACAATCATCAAATCGTCGCAATATAAATAATGTTAAAATCATATTATTATACTAGAAGCTTTATTAAAAACATTCACAAGACGACTTGATACATAACAATGACTCAGCAGGTATTCAAACGAAGTAATCTTATGTATTATTTTGAAAAGCTAACTAAAGCTAAATATTACCAAATCCCAGTACAAATCTTTATTAAAACCCAATCTAAAATCTCGTTTAATTCTGAAAAGTGTTTTCTTTATCTAAGTTATGGAATTAGGCTCGAAATATTAAATGGGGGACGATGAAATGACTTGTTTGGTCCAAATCATAGACTGGCGCGTTTTTACTATAAAACATAAATATATGTTATAAGGGCTGTAGCTTTTATCTATGCACTAGCGACCCGCTCGTGGCCTTGCCTGCGTAAATTGAAGTTTTAGCCATTTTAATGAAATAATAGTTTTATAGCAAAAGACATTTAAAGAAATCGTATAAAAATTTGAACGCAGCGGGATTCGAACCCGCGCCTCCTGAATACCGTTCAGGCGCTCTCACCACTGAGCCATGCGCATGTCTTTTTCAATTTTCCTAAGTGTGGAATAACACTTTAAAAATGTTTAAAACTTTTATAGCAATTTTGTAAAAAAAAAATTGTTATAACTTTTTTTATTTATACAGTTAATGATATAAATTAAACAGAAAAGTTAAGAAATGATTACTAAAATATAATATTAAATTTTATGCCTAAATTGGTTGAGGTTTTTCGAGCTAACATTAACGGACAGACAAACAGAAATGTATCATTGTTTTAGGTTCTTTCTATTAAATGGCAATTTAATACACACGCTCGAATTCGGAAGGAAAGGTGAGAACGGAGTGTCTTGTTATCTCCCTTTGTAGACGTATTTTTTTCAGTTAATCACAATATAATTTCTTTGGTTTCTTTATCTATGACAATAAAAGTATTGATAAAATATATTTGAGCGCTTAACTTATTAAGTTGTTACTATGTTATAAACAATATCCTAAATCCTAATAAATAAAATCTAATCAAAATCAAAAATGAATTAATTAAATAAATAATGAAAAAAAACTATGAAGTTAACGCAGAAACACTTTACTTGATCCATTTTTCTTCTCGATCTTGATTTTCAATTCCTTTCAAATATATTTTACGGGAAAAGGTAAGTTTCATATACATACTCGTAATTCTAAAATGAAATACTAAAATAAAAAAAATAGCTTCACGCTATATCCCGCACACAGCAGGGTAGGCAGAGGGAACCTAGTGTTAAGACACTCCTTTCCCCACTTGCGTGTTAAGTGGCGGAACTTAATGCCGCGCTTTACCTCGATACCAGAGCGAAGAAAATGGAAATATTAAATATTTCCACTCCTCGAGTGGGAATCGAACCCACGACCAGTCGTTTACAGTCGCACGCTTGTGCCACTGGGCCACGACTGGCCACAATAAAAAAATATATATATTATTTTTGTTTTATATTAGACCATATAACTAAGTTGTTTCATCACTTGTACCAAATTAGGAGTCTATAACAGAAGAATTAATTACAAGAAGATTGCATCCCAGACATTTGTTCTGAAGAACAGGTTTGATTAAAGTTCAATTTATTAAGATTACGCTTTGCGGGATTTTTAGATTAAATATTTATACATCAAATAGATTTCCTTTGGTATTTAGTAAGTTATGTTAAACGTTCTATGCATATTAAAAATAAAATAACAACTCATTTTCTTTTTATTTGTTTATTTTTTTTCTATTTATTTTAGAAAACAAAGTATCTCTTGAAACTGGTTCTCTGTGAAGCATTTTTTTAATGAGTGAAAGAGGCAAATGAGCAGAAGGACCACCTGATGGTAAGTGGTTACCTTCGCCCATGGACATCCACAACGCCAGAGGAGTTTTACCACCAAGCTACTAGGTTACCCACCTTTTACGCGACGCTACCCAGCTGTGGAGGGGCATTGTATTCTTAACCCGTTTTTATATTTCGTTCGTTGACCGGTAATCGCTTGAGGACATTCGATCCCAGTGGGCCATTGTCTTCCATAAGCAAAATAATACAAAGTATTATAATATACGAAACGCGGTTAAATTGCACCGTTCAACCTATAATTTTTGGATATTATGCAAAAAATAGATCACAGTCTATTTTAATACAGTCATTTATTTACCTACATTCACATTCGCGTCGCATATAGAAAATGCATAAAAAATATATAACAAGCAAAAAACTAAGCTTCATGATATATGTAACTAGAATTAATATTTTTATTAACAATTTTACTACTATATTTATTTTTGAAATACACATGGATATTAAATATACAAGATATTACAACTACGGGTAGTTAGTAATTGTTAGTTCAAAGCCTAGAAATAGAAGTACCTAATAATGACATGTAACTCTTGATATGTAGGTACAGTACGTAACTTATTACGGAAGTTCGTCAAGCAATTCTAGTACACTACTGAAGTATGTCAAAGTTATAGTTTGATTGCTTATTAATTTAAATTAGTTAGTTTTTCCATCGTGGTGCAGTGGGACAGCGTCTGACTGTAAACGTGATTGATTACAAGTTCGATTTCCTATTGTAGGAATGCTTATATTTAAGTTACTTTCATTTGTCCGTTTTCGTAAGACATAATGTGGGGTTGAGTTCTGCCACTCACTATTTAATAAACATTATTTAATAAATGTCTTGACACTAAATTATGTCAGACTAAACTGTTATACGGGAAAAAAGTGCGAGGTTGTAAAAAAGCTTCCCATCTTATTTATTTAGTTTTTAAATTATCGTGAGCTTAAATTTTTCACTTATCATAGACATATAACTTTTTATAGGATAGGTAAAGAATCTAAGCCTCAATTACAGCTTTAAGTCAACTGGAAAAACTAACCTGAAGATGCAATATAAAAAGCTAAATGTACACTATTCAATATTCAACAATATAATCAAAATCGGCATATCGACGGATTCTACTTAGACCTAGGTCCTACGCAAAAACATAAATTTACAAAATAATTACAATTTTCCTATGGCTGTCAATTTATGATAATTCGAAGAAAATCATTAAAATTTTAGTATATTGAATATTATATTCACAAATCTTAATTATTTCCTTTGAACAATATTAAAATGACAATCTTAAGGATCTTTAAATCGATCTTTTGTGCTTTTGGCATTTGTACCATTCTACGCCTTACACATCGATATCTTCTATATAATAAAGAAACAAGCATGGCACTTAAATAAATAGCAAAACCGACCACAATATATCCACATACCTACACATACATATATGAAAGGAAAATCTGTTAAGATTACGTATAGCACAAGAAAAATTTCATAGTTTCACGCTTTATTGCCGGCCGTTTTGTACCTGACGTTACGCCAAGTGAAAATAAACCTTCCCAGTATTAAAATAGGGTTTAAAATACCTTTTTCGTGTATAAATCTGAGAAAAGCATAACATTTAACTCAATCACGTTAATGCCGCCCGCTTCTTTGTCTACGTGAGTATTGTTGGGATGCTGTAAACTGATTTATAGATGACATTTTCAGGTAATACAACGTTGTTAGTTTTGATGACTTAATAGATTAATATCATTTTAGAGGCTCTCGTTCTGGTTTGAGGTCATTCGCAGTGGGATCGTTTGACTAGTAGTAGTAGACGCGATGGTTGTGGGTTTAATTTTTATTCAGGGGAGTGGTTATGTAAATTATTTATATATTCGATTTCGGTTGCAAAGTGGAAATCGGAGTTTTCTCGACTTCAAGATCTTATTTATTTATTTTTTTTCGCTGGGAAATGCAGTTTACGCAGATCATCCGTACACAAGGAAGACAGAACTGCCTTGCATACGGATGATACTGTGGGGCTCAACGACGAGTCCGATACTACCCACTAAAACCCAGCGGAAACCCTCTCCACCCTAATGAGACGTCGCAGGTTCACTCGCGCATTCCACTACGACCTCGACCTCGGTGGACGGCCCGCCTATTGCAGATCACCGTCACCTTCAGGGTGCTCCGGGGTTTCTTCCAGAGCACCCGCAGCCTTGATGACTTGCAGGAGGATCATCCCAGCCCTCCTGCAGTAGATCCTCTAGGGACTTCAAGATTCCATTAACCGGCTCCGGTGTAATAATGAAGAGCGGCGTTGGATTCTATATCGTCAATCAAAACGCAATGTCGCAAAATAAGCATAATGTATCTCTCTGACTATCCCAATTATGATATACATGTGGGAAATTCGTAAAATTAAAAAATAATATTTACTAAATATCTTAAAAAGCGATTGACAACGTTATCAATATGTCGGCGCAAGGCGTAGCGCCTCTTTGTTATTCTATAATCCCGTCTATGACTCAACTTGTCAGGTGTCAGATGGTCGGTATGACTAATGCGTAAAGGCAGAAACTTGTTAGTAAGAAAAGGTATAAAGCAGTCGTTGGACTGGCTGTTGCATAGTTGACGTTGAGCCGCGGTAGTGTTAGTTACTAGGCGGGACGCCCTGTCCCTGTGTGCTTATAATATAACGTGATTAAGTGTAAGTTCGGTGGTGAGAGGAACTCGGGCAGTGGAGGTGAGTGTTTATACATTATAAAGGGTACCCTTAAGCCTGCACTTGGGTCACAAGCCCCAGGCACTGCTTTAGAGTTCCTCTCCCTATAGTCGCGAGGGGTTCGGTGCCCCGTAGTCTTTATTACGTGTCGTAATTAATATCGTGTAGTGTGTAATGTTATAATACGCTCCTGGCCCGTTGCCTACGCCCAAGAACCATTCCTGACGTTTATCAATCTACATACGTATTCGTTATGTGTTACTTATATCATAAGTGAGTTATATCATCATCTTTAGATATTCTACACCAGAAGTGAGATATATTATTATATCATTTTTATCTTTCACATCTTACAAATATATACGAAACATACACATTTAAGAGAAAAACATATAGGAAATGTAATATACATATGTATTTCTATGTTAGATTCGAATATAACTAGAATGAAAAAAATAACAATATTTTTTTTTGAAATCACGTCTTTTCCCCCATAGCATATATAGATAGTCAGAGAGAACCTAGTGTCAAGACACTCCGTTCTTCATTTTTCTAAATAAGATTGCAAGAAACAATAATAAGAAGAAATGAACTACAATAATATTAAGGTATTCGTTAGTATTTATATTAAAAAGTCAAAGGTAAGCTAAGCTTAAAAATGAATATTCTAGCCTTGCAAAGTTAGAAACCATTAAATTAAACTTTGGGAACTTGCTAACTTAGATTGACTTCTTTTGAAAATTCATCGCAACTTTCAAATTAATTATGAGATCGTCTTTAAAAAGAAATTAACAAATATATGAGGAATTACGAAAATGAGGAAAGTTCGAAAAATGTTTTTAATTCATTTTAAAGTCCTTAATAATAGAAATTTTTGTTCACATTTATTATTCCTCGCATTTTTTCTACATAAATAAGGGGCCAGTCGTGGCGCAGTGGCATAAACTGTGACTGTAAAGCGACTGTTTGTGGGTTCAATTCCCACTCAAGGAGTGGTAATATCTGATCTTTGCTGTCAAGGCATAGCGCGGCGTTAAGTTCCGCTACTTAACACGCAATGCTTTCGAATTTAGCGGAAAATGGGGAAGGGAGTGTCTTAACACTAGGTTCCCTCTGTCTACCCTGCTGTGTGTGAGATACAGCGTGAAGTTAAAAAAAACCATCATCAGAAAGAGGCTATCTTGACCCAGTGGGAGTGTTTTAGTACAATAATGGTTATTTCTAGGTTCTATGCCTACTGGACGAAATGATTATAATTCAATTTCTTATTTTTCCGCAAGACAAAACGCGGCGTTGAGATCTCAGACGTAAACTGGAGAATATAGTGTTTTGGCACTAGATTATCTCTGATTACCCTGTTGTACTAAAAATAAGCTAAAAAACAATGTGACTTCACATTTGTGCTTCTGTTATACTTTGCAACTAACATACCAAATATTTTCCTTTTTGTGTATAATGAACAGCAATATTTAATATTTCGTTCGAAAATTTTCTTTGAAAAGCTTTTTGTAGTACAGTTAGTGACCTAACTTTTGGAATCAAGAATTAAATTATATTTTCTGTGATAAAATAAATAAGAAAACAGAGGCTATAAGCGAAGCAGCCGACCAAATATTTATATAGAGCTCTTTTTCCCTTAAGTAATTGTCTAACCGCGTTGCGGAATACCTTCCTATTTATTTCTATCTAAAGGTATAAATTTGTAATAGCCACATTGGCCTTGAATATTGTTTTTCTAAGCAATGCCGCTTTACCCTCGAGGTTTCAGAATTCTTTTTTTGATTATACGTATAAAATACATATAACAATTTAAGAATTGATATTCTTGTATTAAAAATATTTATTTTTAGTTATTTTCTCAGGATCTTTTAATTATTAGAAAACCGAGTGTTTAGGAGCTCTAAACTGTTAACTGGTATATTGGCACCCACGATACAGAATACCTAGTGTGGGGTCATCAGATGTTCCAAGTTTGTTAAAGATATTTTTGTTAATAAATATTTTTTTTCTTTCTTTTTTTCACTTTTTACCGTATAGCAATGTCGTCAAAGCGATTTTAAGTATCAAGACTCTCTGTTCTTTACTTTCTGATTGAAATTGACATATTCCAAGAGGAATGGCGGATTTCAACACCGCACTTTGCCTTGTCCACTGCTCTGGTGAATAGGCAAAGCGCAGAGTTGAATTTCATAATGTGAATTGTAACTTGGATAGCGAGAAAACAACTTAAATTGTGTTTTTTTTATACAAATATATAATATTTTATGCAGTTAGCCTTACAGAATGTTCCACTATTTCGTAATTTATGAAGTCGATTTTGTACATTAGTATATAGATAACTAGCGGCCCGCCCGCGTCTTCGCCGCGTTATCTTCGTGGCTGTTTCGGTATATTGCAACCTTCGGTGGCGGATTTTTGGAAAATAAAATAGCCTACGTTTACTTTTGAATTATATCACCTATGTCGATGCCAAAATTCATTACAATCGGTCAAGCGGTGTAGATTTTTCATATAAACTTTCATCCCCTATTTCAACCCTTTAGAGGTTGATTTTTGAAAAACTAAGTAGCCTATGTTAGACCCAGTGATTTTTACTACTTTCATTCTAAATTTCATCCAAATCAGACCAGTAGATTAGACGTGAAAGCGTGACAGACAAACACACAGACATTCGCATTTATAATATAAGTATGGATGTGAGCTTGACTAAAAACGTATTAATTATATTCTAATGAGGCTATCGTGCCACAATAAGATACCGCCTGAGCGCTTGTAGAAACGATTGATTGTGGATTTGATTCCTAATCAGAAGAATGATTATATTTAAATAATTTTCCAGTAAGTATGGCCAGTCGTGGCCCAGTGGCACAAGCGTGTGACTGTAAACGACTAGTTGTGGGTTCGATTCCCACTCGAGGAGTGGAAATATTGAATATTTCCATTTTCTTCGCTCTGGTGTCGAGGTAAAGCGCGGCGTTAAGTTCTGCCACTTAACACGCAATGCCTCCGGTTTCAGCGGAAAATGGGGAACGGAGTGTTTTAATACTAGGTTCCCTCTGCCTACTCTGCTGTGTGCGGGGTACAGCGTGAAGCTAAAAAAAAATTCTCAGCTCCCCCAAGAAGGCAAATTGCGGATTTGAGTTCCGCGACTCAACACGCAGGCTCTGATTCAGGCGGAAAGTATACGGAGTGTTTTAACACTAAGTTCTTTCTAACTAATCTGTCTGGCGAGAAAAACGTCAAGCTGTTTTTTTACTAAATAAGAGTAAAAAATACAAAAGAGTAATAGATCTATTGCGACTAATAACTACATTTTAAAAAGCCCGCAGAATATAAAAAAATACAATCCATATTCCAATTTATTTGCTTAGCTGCTTTAAATTCGATACTTAATCACGTTAATATATCAACTTGAGTTTTGTGAATGTAAATCCCACTCAGGGCTCGTCACCCTCAAGGGGATACGTGGAACCGTACTTTATAACCAGCTCATTTGGATGAGGAAGAAAAATTAAGTATATTTTGCAAAATACTCTGGTATTTTTACGAGATTTTTTGCGAGAAAGATCTTTGTGTTACTTAGAAATGTATAATGTGTTACTTTATATTTAAATGTAATCGTATTTTATATAAATAAAAATTGCTGTTTTTAATTTTTTACACTCTTAAAGGTCATCATGGCGTAATAAGACGTATGACTGTAACTGCGATTGTTTGTAAGTTCGATTCTCTCTTTGGGGAGAATGATAATATTTAAATCAGTTAAGACAAAACACAACGTTAGGTTCTGCCACACAATACGAAATTCCCTGATATCGGATGGAGCATGGAGAACAAGTATCTTAACCTTAGGTTATTACTGACCCAGATACATAGGGAAAAACGTAAAGCTTTACACTCAAAATAGTAATAAATATAAGAGGTAAATTACCTGTTGACACATAAAATATTATTTATGATTTGATTATAGCGTATATAATATTTATTTAATGTATTTATATTGCATTTTAAATAAAAAAAAATGTACATTTAAATATATTTAAATTATACTAATATACTGTACTCATACTAAGAAAGGATTTTCTTAGGAAGCACGTAAAATGGAAATTAACATGAAATAGGCAAACATAGTCGTACACGATAACTAGTAGTATACTTTTTGAATTAAAACTATATTAACAGTACTAATCGTGTATATTTTATGTATTTCAAAATACATTTATAGAAAACCAGATGTCTCGAATACTTTACAGTAGTCCGTGGTCACAAGTAGACTACCTGTTCTTTTTTTGCCGAGTTTTCAAAAATATATTTTCCAATAAAAAAGACATTTAAAGAAAACGTATGAAAATTTGAACGCAGCGGGCTTCGAACCCGCGCCTCCTGAATATCGTTCTGGTGCTCTCACCACTGAGCAACGCATGGCTCAATAGTGAGAGCGCCTGAACGGTATTCAGGAGGTGCGGTTTCGAAGCCCGCTGCGTTCAAATTTTTATACGTTTTCTTTAAATGTCTTTTTCATTTTTCCTAAGTGTGGAATAACACTTTAAAAATATTTTAAAATATTTTTTCAATACTAAAAATATACACGATTAATCTAGTGAAAAATAGTTTTAATTTAAAACTTTTAACAATCGTGAAAACAAAATACCCTAGAGGAGTATAATTATAGATATTACCTATACTTTAACAGATCAGGCTACAACAACAAAAGTTTCTTCTTTAGAACACTAAACCGTTTGCAAGTTTATATTTTAAGAAAATAGCTTTTTTACTTCCTCACGGTTAGAGTGTTTTAAAGAGTGTTTTAATCAAATATTTATACTTCTTGAAAAGGATTTTAATCTTACTTATCATAAGTAAGTCAATTTCTTTTACAGTTAAAATAATTTGGTTGAGCACTACTTATTAAGTTTAGAAAAATATGTTTCCCTAAAACTTTGTTTTTGCAAAATCAGACCATCAAAAAATGATTCAGGTAAGACATATTTATTGTTTTTTAAGACACATTTATTCAACTTAATTCGGCGTTATATGTTAAGTGGCGGAAATCAACGCCGCACTTTGCCTCGAAAGCTTAAAAGCTTTGCCAGAACGAAGAAGAAGGAAATATTAATTATTTTCACTCTTCGAGTGGAAATTAAATCCACAACCAGTCGCGTTTACAAAAAAACTTTGTGCCCCTACGCCATGACTGGCCTCACAACACCCTGTACTCGTAAAAATAAGAAAACATTATTTTATAATATACTAAGAGTAATAAAATAATGATCCATTTTTCCCCGGTTTTCAGAACATCCCGAAAAATAAAACGCCAAGACGCTCTGTACTCCGTTTTAAATCAAAATCTAGACATTGTGTATGGAGTAGCGCAACTTAACACCGCGCTTTTTCTTATCAGAGCAAGAACATGGATATTAAATAAAAATAATAATAACACTGAACGAAAATCGAATCAACAACCATCGCGATTCCAATCAGACCCTATCACATTTCGTTTGTTTTTTTTTTTTTTATGAAATAAAGGAGGCAAACGAGCTGAAGGCCCACCTGGTGTTAAGTGGTTACCTTCGCCCATAGACATCCACAACATTAAAGTTATGGATGCGTTGCCAGCCTTGGGAATGTAGGACAGAAGGAGGGAGGAAGGATGGGAATGGTGGGAATAGGGAGAGCTGGCTTACATGCCATCGAACCGGAACACATCATAAGATATTTGGCGGTTCGTCTTTGACATGATAGTGGTCGCGAGCCAGTCGGAGAATGAATCTCCTACCACCAAACTACTGGGTTACCCGCCTTTTACGGGACGCTACCCAGCGGCGGGGGGGGATTGTATTCTTAACCCGTCCCCCCACGGGGAAAAAATAGCCTCCTTCTATTCTATTTAATAGTAATGGAAAAGTAACTGTAAACAATTTTATACGTCATAATACTCTCACGTACGTAAACTAGCATTAAACCTATCGAGTTAAATGTATTACGCTAAGCGTTCTTTTTCTTGTTTTACTATTTTCAACTTTATCCCTTAGAAATTAGAGTGTGTTTTCAGTTGTTAAATATTTTATTTTACTTTGTAACAACGTGTAAACAGTGACTCTTTTAATACATTTTAACTTGCGTAGTTTTATACTTTTTTAGTAAATCTCTAAAGATGTAAGGTCTTTTTTTAGCTTCAAACTTTTTGTCGCATAAAAAGGTAATTAGATAGAACAAGACATCTCCAAATTTCACTAGAATTGTAGGCATTGTGTGTTGAGTGGTGAAACTCAACAACTCAGCTCAAACACTGAGCTTTGTCTTGGTACTAAAGCGAAGAAATGGTAATGATTTCAATATAATCAATCATTAATAATTTAAATATAATCAGGCAATATAATATCAATCAAATATAATCAATCAATCAATCAATCAATCAATCAATCAAGAAAATAAAATAATTTAATTTTAATTATTCCTCAAGTGGGGATTCAGCTCACAAGCAATCGGGTTTTAGTTAACCACTGCATCTCCATGATCATTTATTAATTAAAAATAAAATTACTTAATTTAATGCTTAATACAGTTTTCTAGGGGCCAGTCGTAGCGCAGTGGCACAAGCGCGTGACTGTATACGACTCGTTGTAGGTTCGATTCCCACTCGAGAAGTGGAAATATTTAATATTGCCATTTTCTTCGCTCTGGTGTCTCGACGCAAAGCGTTAATTTCCGCTACTTAACACGCAATACCTCCGAATTTGGCGGAAAGTGGAGAACGAAGTGTCTTAACACTTAACTCCCTCAGCCTACGCTGCTCTGTATGCGGGATACAGCAGGAAGCTAACAAAAGTTTTCTTAAAATGGTTTTTATTTATAGGACAAAAAACAACATCTTAATTTTTTTGTTCAAAGTTTTATTGTGAGAATAAAATTACTATCATTATTTTACATATATTTTTTTATATTTGAATAAATAAAAAAATAGTATTAGCATTTTGATTCTTTTAGTAATGAATATACCATATTCCAGTAAAAAGTCTGTAAAAAAAGATCCCTTAACTTATGAACATAACGAGTCTAAACGATAACGTTAGCCGTTAGATCTTTTTCAGCTGATCTGAATAATCTGTGCACAATACACGAACTTTGAATGTAGCTCTAAAACAATAAATCAGGCTAATGTCGGCCATCGCCGATCCCCTAATCCCCTCTATTAAAACTTTTTAATATGTTATTAGTATCTTTGTAAAAAGACATAAGATATGTCAAGGGGAAATTCAAGGGGAGAACCAGGAAAAGAGTAAAATGGAATGAAAATAAAACATTTTTATTAACAGCTATCACCTCTCCACTACGACATTTTCACCATATAAAAAAGAAGTGCGAAAGACCAAAAAAAAGTTGCATACAATAAAAACGATCGAACAGAATTATAAAAACATAAAATAACTAAGGAGGCTCTTCATGAAATTGATCGAAAAATAGTGAATGCGTTATATACGGGGAAACATTTGATGAGCTCTGAATTCAGTGTAAAGAAAGTGTAAACTGAGCCCATGAAGATTATTTTTATATAGACGTATCGGATGGTTATTATAACTGATGTGTGCAAAGCCAAAAACCCGTTGGGTCATCATTTATTACTGTGTCTGGGGCTATCCGCCATCTTTTGAGATGACACAAAAAAGTAGGCTTACTTATTCGTAGTATATTTTACAGAAAAATGTGAAATAATTACAATTATTTCATTAAAATAAAATAATAATACGCATAAAACCTTGAAAATTAACCTAAAGAGGCTGTCATCAAATTCTTCTAGATTGTCATACAAAAAATATTTTTTTGAAAAATATTATGTCAATTTAAATATATCATAGAAATAGTTATACATTAATAAATACATTTAGTATTAAAAATAATGAACCACGATATAAGTAAAGAAGAGGAGGAAATTGAGGACGACGAAGACAATGGCATACGATGGAGTAATTTATTATTTCTTCCGTTTAATCCGCTTTTTAAAAGCTTAGTTCTCATTACAGTTGTAATAAAAACGATTTTGGTAAGTTTTAAAAACTAAATAAATATATTTTTTAAGAAAACCCATATTACTTGTGGACGTAGCAGGACTTGAAACAGCGTTTCTTGGAAACCAATGGTTTCAGAAGGAAACACCAGATTGTCGAAATAATTATTATTATTTCCTTTATTTAACATAATTCTTATTTCAATACATTTATATTTATATAAAAATACATACAAATATAAATATAAAAAAATAGTTCCCCCCCGACGGAGGCTTTACAGCCAAGCCACCGGTGGTCAGGGTGACAGACTGAGGAACCTCCGCACGATACGTGCCGTTCCCAAAATAGCTGCCTTTTGAATCCGGCCCTCGATCCAGGTATGTAGCGAAAGCCTCGTAAGATGTTGATTGAGGCTCTTCGCTACAAGACCGTTCATACTGACAACTATCGGGACAACTATTGTTGAATCCACATCCCACATGTCGGTAATCTCGTGAGCTAAGTCTATGTATTTGGACTGTTTGTCCTTCTCAGCTTTCACGAGGTTAACGTCACAAGGGATGGTGATATCAACAATAAATGCCCGGCGCTCTAACCGGTCTACTAGCACGATGTCAGGCTTATTGGCGACAATAGTCCTGTCCGTGATAATAGAGCGGTCCCAATAAAGTTTGGCATGGCCGTTTTCTAAAACTGGCTCCGGTGTGTACTTGTAATACGGCACTTCCTGACATACCAGACCATACCGAAGAGCAAGTTGCTGGTGGACAATTCTGGCTACCTGATTATGCCTGTGCAAATACTCTCCATTGGCAAGATGAAAACAACCGGAAATAATATGTCGTATAGACTCACCAGGCCGGTGGCACGCTCGACAAATGTCAATCGTACCATCCTTCATGATGTATTTCCGGTAGTTATTCGTCTTGACAACTTCATCTGCAATTGCACAGGCAAAACCTTCGGTTTCCCCAAAAAGGTCCCCAAATCGTAGCCAAGCCACGAACGCCTGTAAGTCAACATCAGGCCCAAAGAGGACTTGATGGAACCGTCCATGAAGCTCCTTACTCTTCCATATGTTCAGGCGGTCCTGAGTGCTAAGTACCACCGGTTTGTGCCAGTTTTCTTTGGCTAGAGAGAGGGGAGTCAATCCGTTGTCTGCATTTACAACGTCACGATGCATTCCACACTTCATCTTCTGGAAGTATTCCCTAAGACTATATACTTCACGGTTATGTAGGTCCTTGGCATTGAGGAAACCACGGCCCCCACATTTCCGTGGGATATATAGCCTCATCACAGAAGATCGTGGATGATGCATACGGTACGTTGTCAGCATTTTACGGACCTTTCGGTCCAGGGCATCCAGCTCAGTCTGAGTCCACCTTAGTATGCCAAATGTGTACATCAGGAGGGGCATTACCCAGCTGTTGAACGCGCGCACTTTGTTACCGCCAGACAGAAAGCTTTTTAAAACTTTTGTCAGTCGGCCAAAGAAACGCTCTGTCACCATCTGTTTAATGTCTCCACCTGGTATACATAGACATTCCGACATTCCTAAGTATTTGTAGGTTTCAGTTTCAGAGAGAGATTTGAAAGTCATAGTCTCGGAAAATTGTAAATTTTCGCTATTTACAACTTTTCCTCTCTGTACATGTATGGCCGCACATTTATCCACACCAAACTCCATCCTAATATCGTTACTAAATATTTGCGTGATATTTAGTAACGATACTAAGTCCTGTTTATTTGATGCAAATAACTTAAGGTCATCCATATACAGGAGATGAGAAATGATTTCACTCGCTCTATGAAACTGAAAACCTAGTTTTGAATCCCTAAGTAGAGCACTTAGTGGATTCAAAGCTAGGCAAAACCACAAGGGACTAAGACTGTCTCCCTGGAAAATTCCTCTCTCTATCCTTATAGGCTCTGAAGTATGAAGACTCCCCCCGACACCTGAAAGACAAAGAGACGTGGTCCACTGCCCCATACAGGACTCAAGAAAAGTGCACAAATCTGTATCAACTTTGTACAGTTCAAGCACCCTCCTGAGCCACGTATGAGGCACCGAATCGAAAGCCTTTTTGTAGTCAATCCAGGTGGCGGAGAGATTCTTCTTACTGCGTTGAACCTGCTTGCAAACGGCCATGTCAATGAGCAGGAGTTCTTTAGTACCACGTGACCCAACCCTACATCCATTTTGAGCAGTGTCTAAAATGTTATTTATTTCAAAATGTTTATTTAATTTAGATGTCAAAATGGATGTAAGCAGCTTATAGATAGTAGGTAAGCATGTGATAGGTCTAAAGTTTTTAGGATCCGTGGTACTACCAGATATTATTATTATTTTTTAGCTTCACGCTGTATCCCGCACACAGCAGGGTAGGTAACCGGAACCGGAACCTAGTATTAAGATACTCCGTTCCCCACTTTCCGCCAAATTTGGAGGCATTGCGTGTTAAGTGGCGGAACTTAACGCCGCGCTCTACCTCGACACCAGAGCGAAGAAAATGGAAATATATATTATAATTCCACTCCTCGAGTGGGAATCGAACCCACAACCAGTCGTTTACAGTCACACGCTTGTGCTACTGGACCACGACTGGCCACAAAAAAATATTGTAGCCTTATTTTTGTAGTTATATAAAAATTAACTTCCTTAACTAAAAAGATTAGTGTTCAATGCATATTTTTAAAGTTAATACGAGAAATAACATTATGTAATATTTATTATATTTACATATTTGTAACTATATGTAACTTTCAAATTCTAACAAACCATATTTATATTCGTAATCATATCTTAGTTCTGTTTTTGTCATGATATAAAATAATTCTTAGTTCTGGTGCAATTAAGAAACGCGGAGTTGAGTTCCAATACTTTATACGAGGTTAAGGTTAAAGCGTGAAGATGAAAAAATGTAGAAGTATATTATTTTCTATAATCAATTCTGAATAGTTGTTTCAAAAGTAAAATTAAATGTAAAAGTCGTTTTATTTAAACGAGTGGTAAGCGTTCTTCGTAGCTTCTAGCCCCTACATTTTATTACTCTTGCAATCTGCTAGATTATTTGCCGCATATTACACCGCGCTGTTTCATAAATTAAACGTGTTAACTTGCCTTGTCATGAGCTTTTGCATAATGGTTACTGTTCTAGTAGAAAAATATAACAATTTTATTAAACGTTCTAGAGTTGAAAAGAATTATATTATTGCTTAGGTATAGCATGTATAGTTGTAATTGCTATTAAGAGGACAGTACCGGGATCACAGCCTCTATATAGTAAATATTAGTTAAGTTCCGCCACTTAACACGCAAGCCTCCGAATTCGGCGGAAAGTGGGGAACGGAGTGTCTTAACACTAGGTTCCCTCTACCTACCCTGCTGTGTGCGGGATATAGCGTGAAGCTATTAGTACAAAATTTTGAAATACTCTAACATCCATGTCGCAGTAGGATAGCGGCTGACTGTAAACGTGATTGGTTGTGGGAGGACAAAGCGTTGCTTTGAGTCGAAACTCAAAACGTGTCGAAACACTCAACACGGAATATTTCATTTTCGAGCGAAAAGTTAAAAATAAAATGTCATGACAATAGATTTTTTCTAACTGTCCTGCTAAGTACAATCATCATCGCAACCAATCGCTATTTACAGTCAGAGGACTAAGCCACAGTCCTTGGTGGAAAAATGCATAACACTAATGATATAACTTTTAAGACTAAAATGTTCCCCTAGGGTCCCCTGCAATCAGTCTATCCTATAGTATATTGCTGGGACGTCATACACGTACCCGGTTGGGCTTTCATGAAGTTTTTGTATTTGTATTGCTGTGACCCCATATATGGTATCGACACGTTTCTACACATGCTTCATAGGTATATCTCGTTGACTAATATTGATTTACTATTTAAAAAAATATATGTTCTATTTTTTATATATTTGTTAATGTTTTTTTATACCAAGTCTAGATACATATATGTAAAATAAATGATTCCGAAAGATCAATTGGAGAAAGCTTAAAAGAAAAAATGGATTTAAAACACTTAATAACTTAGGCCTCCGTGGCGCAGTGAGACAGTAAGTAACACTGTAAACGTTAGGGTCGTGGTTCGATTCCCAGTCGGAGAAATGATTCAATTTATATTATTTTTGTTTCTAAGATCTGGTATCTAGGAGAAAACATGTCGTTGTCTTCCGCCACTCAACACGCATTATCTCGATTTTAGGTGGAAAGTCGAGAACAGAGAACATTAGTCTCCCTCTTACTACTCCGCTGTGCTGTCCAAGAAATGGCATGAAGCTGTAAAAAAACTTAATAAAATAATCTTATGTAACGGAAAACACAACGAACAATAGTTCCGTAGTAATGAAAAATATTTTTAGGAATTTTAAAACTATCACTCAAATAAGATATTATTGAAATACCCTTTTATTCAAAATAAAATATTAAATTTTTCTCTTTAATCATAAATTTTGTTCTTCAGGCAAGTAACTGATGAAGCTATGAAACGAGAGTTTCTACCGAAGTCGGCGTTATTATTGACACTAGATATAATATCTCTAATACCTTTCTATAGGATTATGTCCGAAGATATTTGTCCACCGTCAAGTTTCAGCTCAAATTTTTTCGCCTTTACTGAATTCGTCATGTAAGTCTTTATAAAAATTCACAATGTTTCAGTTTTCTCTGCCTACTTTGGCAATGCGGAAAAAAACAGGAAATTGAAAGCTAATTTTTCATACTAATTATTAATGATATTAAAGAGGTGTAATCCGGTATACAAAAGCATTACAAAGTAAGTTAAAATGTATAAAATTTTCGAAACACCAGTTTAAAGAAGTAATGGAAATTAAATATGTATGCGAGATAAAAGGTTTCTTTACAACCCATTCCCGTGTTGTCCGTGTCGTTGTAGCGAGATAACGGTGTACGAGTGTTGAGGATATTTATCGCTTCGTTTTATAGTGCGGCTAGTCTTTCTACAGTTTACTATATGTATTCGTTATACGCTACGCTGTATTTATTCGTGTATCTAAAAAATAATTTGTAAAATCGTGGCACAAGCGTGTGACTGTAAACGACTGGTTGTGGGTTCGATTCCCACTCGAGGAGTGGAAATATTCAATATTTCCATTTTCTTTGCTCTGATGTCGAGGTAAAGCGCGGCGTTAAGTTTCGCCACTTAACACGCAAAACCTCTAAATTCGGCGGAAAGTGGGGAACGGAGTATCTTAATACTAGATTCCCTCTGCCTACCCTGCTGTGTGCGGGATACAGCATGAAGCTAAAACAAAAAAATAATTTGTAAAATATATTTAATATATTTTTATTATTTGTATTATTTTAACATATACTTATATACTTATAACGCTTCCTATTAAAAAACAAGCGTCAATTGTAAGAATAAGAGAGTTATTTATATATCACACTTATAAACACTCATGATACGAAAGAAAAAAACCCCCATTTACTCGTACTTTGGGCAACGCAAAACTTAGATTATCCTATCCTAACTACGAGTATCGTATATATTAATATGTATATATTAATATGTGAAACAAAACTTATATTCTTATGATTTTTTACAAATGAAAAATAATTAGCAAAATGATAAGTAACTCCGTTTATGATATTACTAGCGGCCCGCTCGCCGCTTCGCCGCGTGAACTATTTCGTATATTGTAGATCTCGGCGGTGCATTTTTAAAAAATAAAGTAACCTATGTTTAAGCTTAGATTGTCAACTATATTTATGCCAAAATTCATTACAATTGATCAAGCGGCGTAGATTTTTCATACAAACTTACATCCCCTATTTCAACCCTATAGAGGTTGATTTTTGAAAAAATAAAAATTAAAATATGTTAGACCCAGTCACTTTTTCTACTTTCATTCTAAATTTCATCCAAATCGAACCTGTAGATTAGCCGTGAAAGCGTGACAGACAAACACACAGACTTTCCCATTTATAATATATGTATGTATTTAGTCGCTCCAAGCTTTCCGGCATAGAAGACAGAACTTAATGTCAAAATTCTTATCTCTTTCTGACCCAAATTAAAACTCCATGTTTGATGGTGGAACTTATCGACACGTTAGGTCTTACTAGAATAGGCAAATAATTCAAATATATAATTGCCTTAGGTGGGGATCAAACTCACAACCATCCCTATTATATATACTTCTTAATATTAATAAAACGAAAACTTATTTTATACTGTTATGTTACAGCATTTACAGAGTGGCTGATTACTTTTCTCTAATAACAACGCACAAGTTCGTGTGGATCGTTCTCGGCTTCACCACCATGTTGGTGATCAGCGTGAACTGCGTCACTTGCTTCTGGCTGTTGCTCACTGCGCTGGGCTTGTGCCGGAACTGTAGAGATGGCATTCGATTTGATTGGAGAACTTATGTTCGTCATAAAGTAAGATGCTTAATACTTATATTTTATGTATGTAAATCTTAAATCAGATGAATCGCGGCCGTCCGCTACTGTATGCACAACGCATTGTTTTCACTCTAGGTGTAGATCTATCAAACTATAATAAGTGTTAAACAGTTTTTTTCTTTATTATTTTTGTTATAAAGCAATAATAATTTATTTATTTATATTTATACAAGCAGATTGCAAAATGTCTCTTACTTTTTTATCTGTATGAAAATGTAAGAATACCCAAAATAAACTTAAATATGTAAAAAACTACTTTATGAGTATTCTTGTTATACTTTTGAAATACGTGGAGTGCCTCGAACTTCTGTTCGAGGTAGGCAGGTAAACAATAATTAATATTTATTTATGTTATTGGATTTATTTAGTATTGAATAAATAAATAAATAACAATCTAATCTCATTTTTAGTTGAACGAAACTGATGTAAATTATAGTACATACGTCTATGGAACTACACTTGTCGTATCATATGTAATTAATAAACAATATGATGAAATAAAACCCTCGACACTAGCAGAGTTTGTAGTCATCAGCTTATTAATGATTGCTGGAAACGTTTTATTAACTTTCATAGTGTTTCCAAAAATGGTATCAGAAGCTTTATTAAAATTTCGTCGAATATCTCAATACTACCCTCAAGTACACAGACTTATTGAGGAAACGGAACGACGCAATCCCAATTCGAAAACATATTTGGAAGTACAAGAATTTTACGCCCTCATGTGGAAAAAACGTAAAGGAATAACTTGGATTCCAGAAGTAATAACTGAACTGCCGAGGTATTTACGAATCGATATTAAGATTGACCTCGTATGGCCGGTATTTTTTCACAGTCCGACGTTTAGAAAAACTTCATCCCCCTTCAAACGTTGGTTGTGCGAATATATACGAATGGATTACAAATTACCTGGAGAGAAATTTTTCGCTGGACCTCAATGTCATTCGCACTTATATTATATTAAATCTGGTATTGTTCAGCTAATTTCATCAGATGATGGAGCCACTCCCTTAATTTCTGTATCAAGCGGTACTATTTTCGGGGATATTAGTTTTTACGTGCCTTATAAGAGAAAAGTAATAGTGCAGTGTGTCACTTACTGTGAAGTATTATATATTCCTCGTGTAGACGTTCTGCGTTCATTGCATAAGTATCCTCAGGATCGTCACATGATAATGAACCATGCGAAGGATAGGATTAAGCATGCTCGTACTTTGTATTCTTGTAAGCAACTGGTTCGAGGTTTGGATAGAACTGAAGATGAAGGTAGGTTATTATGTCAAATGAATTTTAACTTAATAGTTTATTTAAGTACTTTAAAATAACACAATTATATTTACGAGGGCCATAATAATGAAAATTAGGAAAGTAGGAAATAGCAGTGAAAATGTAAAAATATTAAATAGTAAGCTTTACAGTAACACGCTGCTCTCTTTAAACTAGCATATCTATGGATTTAAGTATATAATTATCGAATTTCAGTAAGGAATTATCAACAGTAATAATGACAAAATAAGACACTGTAAAAAAATCATCTTTGTTAATTTATTATAACTTTTATTTGTTGTAATTAATATAATATTTCACGATAGGGATTGCATGGATTAAAAAGAGATGGTGGGAAATTTCTGAAGCAGTATCGAATTGGAAAAAGAAGTCTTGTAAAAAAGAAACAGTAAAATGCGAACTGCCTACAGAGGAGACTGCTTATCATTGCGCTAAATATATCGGCCAATTAGTACTTTGCAGCGATATTCAGCTACAAATGAAATCAATGTTTGCTAATGTTGAATTCCCCTGGATATTTGTGCCGGATTCAATATTTGGAAGAATTTGGAAAAATATTGTCATTGCCACCGTATTTTGTGTATTAATCTTGTATCCTCCTTACATAACAAGGCATGTAATGCCTAAATGGTTCATTTTTTTTCAATTTTGGGCTGACTTAATTTATATACTTGATATTTGCGTCGCTCTACTCACTTCTGTCGTGAGAGATGAAAATGTAACAAATGATTTCGCAGCAGTCATGTTTACGAGATGCAAGAGTATGAAATTTGTTTTGGACGTTCTTTCCACGGTTTGGATAGAGAACGTGGCGTTGATCATAGGAGTACCAGAATTCTACGCCGCCTGTCAGTTCAACCGACTAATAAAAATATACGTTCTCTTCACTAAGTGGGAAATTCATAAAGATCCTTTATACGATATTTGCTACAAGATAGGTTTGATACATTTTGCTTTCGCGTATATTACCAGTTATTTTCTATTCATGATTGACCGTAGCGAACGTAAGCTGACAACTAGTTACTTTTTCGGAGAAGTATTTTGTAAGAAGGGTGAAACTGATGACAAATGTGATTTTGAAGGAGTTCATCCAATTTTCGTCGTCCTCGCTTGGACTTTAGAGTACACATTTTATGAATACCTCCCCTATACTCTAGTAGATGTGTACGCAGCCATTATTATAAGCTTTATCGCTTTCGTAGTTCACGTCTATTGTAAAAGCAGTTTGGTCGCTGCCTTATATTTGAGATTCCGGGAACTATGCAATTATCAATACTTTGTATCGAATATCAAAAAACACTACACACATCACCAAATTCATCCAGATTTATTGATGCGTTTGAATAGATATCTAATTTGTCATTGGAAATATTACAATGGAATGGATGTAATGCACCCGAATTTACTAAAACATGAGCCGTACGATGTTTACTGGAAAGTTCACGGTCAAGTTGCGGAGAGAATCATACATGATTCGAAAGCATTTATAGCAGGGGATCCAGCTCTAGTGAGGGAGTTGGCTCATAAAGGAAAATTCTTGATATTACCCAAAGATTCTACAATTATTCTTTTTGGCATTGTAAGCGATAATGTATGTTGGATAGTACAGGTGAGTGAGGAAAGAAAATATGTATTTATATCTAGTTTTAGTTAGGAGAATTGAAGTTGTCGAATTAAAAATTACTATGAAGTTATTGCCAATTTTTTAAATGTATGTTGTGTTTTTTTACATATTTACATACTTTTTATTTACATTTATTTACATACTTAGGAAGCTGAAGGCATGAACTTTGAGGCATTAACTTTATTGAACCGGTGGTAAACTGTTTGTCGTTCAAAAATGAAGCATGTAACTTCTTATTTTGAATAAAAATATTTGACTTTGACTTTGAAAAACAATTTAAAGAAACCTATAAAATTTAAGCTTCCAACAAAAATTAGTTTTGATGAGCATGTATAAATTTCGAAGTAGCTTGGACGGTTTCCTAGAGGCCCCGGTTCGAATACCGTTGCAGTCAAACTTCATATATTTTCTAAAAAATTCTTTTACTTTGAAGCTTCTTGCTTATTTATAATATATTTTGGACGTATATCGCTAAAAATAATGCAAAAAATCTTACAAACTAAATATATTAAAAAATGCTTTCCTCGTTATACAGGGATCCGTATTATGTGAATATCCCAATGAAAAAGGAGAGTTAATTAAGAAAACCTACAACCCTGGAGAATTGCTCACATCTTTTGGAATCTTCTTTAGAAGCGTATCACTTAGGACTCTCATTGCGTGCACTGAGTGTGAGGTAAGTGAAAAAATCCTCCATTTTTTTAATTCTTCTTGAAATTACTAAGAAATTAGAAGAATAAATGTTTTATTATTCTTGATGCAACTAGTTTTAATTAGTCTAAAGCGTAAAGTTAGCTATTAATTATCATTATTACTTTACCTAAAAAAAAGTGTGGCCAGTCGTGGCCCAGTGGCACAAGCGTGTGACTGTAAACGACTGATTGTGGGTTCGATTCCCACTCGAGGACTGGAAATTATATTTCCATTTTCTTCGCTCTGGTGTCGAGGTAAAGCGCGGCGTTAAGTTCCGCCACTTAACGCCCAAGCCTCCGAATTCGGCGGAAAGTGGGAAACGGAGTGTCTTAACACTAGGTTCCCTTTGCCTACCCTGCTGTGTGCGGGATACAGCGTGACGCTAAAAAAAAAAAAAAAAGCCAAAAAAAAAAGCCTAAAAAAAAGTATTTTAAAATTAAACAGATGTTACAACATTTTTAGTTGGTTTGTAAATACAGATTCGACTTTGAACATAAGTAGTAGTATAATAGGTAGTCTGATAAAGACTACCTGTGATAATGCGATGGGAAGCTACTCCATTAGGTTCTGTCATTTAACTTAATTTTTCTTCAGTTTCACGCTTTTTCCCGCATAACAGGATAGACAGAGAACGAAGTCGAAACATTGCGTGTTGAGTAACCGAACTCAACAGTACGCTTTGTCGTAGGTACCAGAGAGAAGAAATAAAGCTTAAAATATAATCATGTCTTCGAGTGGGAATCGCACCTACAACTATCGCTTTACAGTCTGACGCTGTCCCACTACGCCAAGAAGCCTCAATAATTCACAAATTATTCTTGTTATTAGAAAAAAGAAAAACATCTACATTCTTTTTCCGGTATAGCACAGTAGTCAGGAAGAACCTAGTGTCAAGACACTCTGTCCTCTACTTTCCACCCGTAATCAAGACATTGTGCGTCGAGTGACGGAACGGACGGCGGACCAAATCCATTCTTCTATTTTTTATATGATAAAATATATATTTTTATCTTTACTTTCAAGTTCAACTTTATAGTAAAGCGATAGAATTTTCGTATACACAACGTTCAATTAGTCAAAGTCAAGATGCCATAACTTACGGCATGTGCATATTGATTATAGGTTAATTTCCCACAAGGCTCTAATTATGTAATTTTCTGTCAAAATACTACGATTAAAGGGGTGCTTTCCTACCAATTGTTTTTTTTAAGAAACGCGTTTAAAAGAACGAAGTTAAAAAAATTGAAAAGTTATTGTTACACGTATGTATATATTGAAGCCTCGATTCCGTTCTAGGTTCAATTCTTACTCAGAAGTATGATAATTTAATTATTTTTATACCTCTTCTCTGGTAAACAAGCCGACACTCAACGTAGAATATTTCGAATTCGGGTGGAAAACAGAGAACGGAATTTTTTGACTATCCTGCTATGTGGAAAAAAGTTATAGTATTTAATGAATTAATCATGTTTCTTTTTAGATTTTATATTTGAAAGTTCAAGAGTTCCACGATATTATAAAACGATATCCACATGAGTGGGATCTCATTCAGGATTGTGTACATGAGTTTTCTCCCGCTCTTGATGTGTTGGTGCAAGATTATATGAATAAACATAGAAATGTAATGTATATATTTAAAATTAAAAAAAGTTTTCGAGAAAAGGTTTTAGCCTCTAATGTTTTTCAACTCTTGTTATAATATTATGTAAAGATTTTTTTCTTTTTCAGGCTTTACTCTTTTTTCAGCGTAGCTACTACTATGCGAAAAGTAGTAGCGTAGTCAGACAGTAGGGTAGTCGTGCAGAAATGGAGACATTGCTTTCTCCATTTCTGCCCGAGTTGAGTGGCGGAATTCAACGCATTACTTTGTTAACCAGTTTGGTACCAGAGAACAGAAATGGGACTAATTTAAACAACCATTTTTTTCTTAGTAAGAAATGAACCCGCAACCAGTCAGTCACTGTCCCACTGGTCTGTGATGGCCTCAATTAAGATTGTGCAGATTTAATATTTTTAATAAACAATTTAACTTGAAAGTAAATATTGCAAGTTTCTTAGTTCTGAAGTTTTTTTTTTGTAAAGTTAAATATATTTTAATATTACAGTACCAAAAGAAATTACGTGAACATATTTTTCACGCTAGAAAAACTGGTACACCTATAGAAAACTTAACTATTGATTTCAATGTTGGACGTAAAGCGGAGACTGGGTACGCTTGGCTTGACCCATCATCTACGTTAGTACTCCTATAAATCGTATTTACTGAAATTTCTCAAGTAAATTTGTATTTAATTTGAAAAGTGATATTCATATATTTAGGATAAGAAATGCGTAGGTACGTCTACGTATAAAAAAATGAATGTATCGAGATTCCAACCTGCGTTGCTCACTTTGAAAATATAGAATATCGTATTTTCAAAAAAGAAATTAATATTAAGTTACTGGGTCTTTTTTACAACAAGGAAAGCAAATAACAGATTAGAATTGCAAACATTGGCAAAGGCCTCCTCCAAACTGAGAAAGTTGTCGATGTCATATAAAATGTAGCAAAATAACCAATTTATTGTAAATTTCTCTGAAATAAAGGTTCATAATTATTATATTATTATACTCAGTAATTTTGGAAAATTTTGTTTTAGCATTTAAATTTACAACTATCGCACATACCCAAGTGCAAAGCTAATCTAAGTGGTGTTTTTTTTTTGTAATAGCCTCACGCTTTGTTGCTAGCTGACAAATTGCCACGCCTAAACCCTAAATGGTTTCTCTTTTCAATAAAATGTATAATTTACAATACGTAGATGCATTACATTATATTTAAAATTTTACAGTTTTATGGAATATTGGATGTTGATTCGAGCGATTGTAGTTGCAATATCAATAACAGTAACAGCTCTGCAAGGTGCGCTTGGGAATATTTTAAATATTTGTACCTGTACTTAGGAAAGCTTTAATCAATTTTATTTTAAAATTCATGCCATGTCATACCATGTCATGACACTTCCGGCTTTTCGCCCGAATTTGAGATATTATGTGTTGATTGGTGGACTCAATGCCGCGCTTTTTCGTACTAGAACAGAAAAAATAATATAATTTAAATATAATATAGCTTCACGCTATATCCCGCACACAGCAGGGTAGGCAGAGGGAACCTAGTGTTAAGACACTCCGTTCCCCACTTATAAAAAATAATATAATTTAAATATAATTATTCACCCACAAAGGATTGTTCCCACGATCATCGCGTTTACATACAGCCATTGTCCTACGGCGCTACCTTTAATGTAAAACAATATATACCTATAAATTAACAAAACAATATATTTTTTTAAAAAATACTTCCATGTATTTGTCTCATTTTGAAGTAAAACTTATAATACAATTTCTATATTTTTTATACAATTATATTAAAAAAAGATTCTTCTAAAAGTGTTGTATTGTTACAATCAGGTGGTAGTGGCGCCAATAATAGATGGATTTTGATGGTGACCTCCGAAATATGCGATCTCATTGCAGTTGCAGACATCGTATTAAAGTTGTTTGTTAGTTTCAATTGTTTGTTTTATCAAATGGTAATATTACATTATGATAATTTTAAGAAGTTTTTATTTTTACGTATATAATAGACTTAGTGGCCAGTCGTGGTCCAGTGGCATAAGCGTGTGACTGTAAACGACTGGTTGTGGGTTCGATTCCCACTCGAGGAGTGGAAATATTTAATATTTCCATTTTCTTCGCTCTGGTGTCGAGGTAAAGCGCGGCGTTAAGTTTCGCCACTTAACACGCAATGCCTCCGAATTCAGCGAAAAGTGGGGAACGGAGTGTCTTAACACTAGGTTCCCTCTGCCTACCCTGCTGTGTGCGGGATATAACGTAAAGTTTTTTTTTTTTTTATAATAGACTTATGTCTTAGACTCCTTCAATTAATACTAAAACTCCATAAGCTCAATATATTCTATGTTTTTTGGTTTTCGTGATTATAACACATACTTACATAATAATATTATAAATGGTATTATAAAAGGTATGAAATAGAAGAGCAAAATTGTAGTTTCTTGTAGACGAAGCTGTGCGCAGGTCGCTAGTATATCTATATATAAATATATTAAATGTATTGATTTTAGTTTTTTATTATGACTATTACAAATGGAAAATATTTCCTCTAGGTACTAGAAGACACGAAGAAATGAAATTGGAGAATAGGGAAAGTGGAAATCAAACCCACAATCACCGCGATACATTCAGACATCCCACTAATTAACTATTTATGCTGTTGTATAGTTTTTTTTCTACCTACATATTATGTATGTTCTTATATAATTTCAGATGGGTTTTTACGATCAACGTGGCTTGCTAGTAACAAGCTTACGATATAGTATACCGAAATATTTAAGCCGTGGTTTTATTTTTGATGTAGTTGGCTGCATGCCTATATATCAAATTTTCAACTTATTTATGACGAAAAGTATAGAAGAAAACGACGGAATGCTAATTGATACAATGAGCAAATTCGCCCATTTGTATTTGTTGACTGGATATTTTAACTATCTTGCTGATATGCCTAACACGAATTTTTCATTTTTGATGGTAAGTTTTTATTTTATTGTATTTGTCCCTTTCAATATATTTTATACGTGAACCTGATATTGGATTTCAGAGAGCAAAGAAAAATAAATGTATTATTGCATTTCATACAATATCTGATATAATAACAATAATTACTATTACACTACAAATTTGCTTTGTACTAAGACGATTTTTCCCTAATTTGTAACATTTAAGATTTATTTACCTACGTAGGATATTAAAAATGTTTTTAGAAGACGTATTAATATTTTAACTTTGCGGGATTCCATCCCGCGCTTTTTCAAACGGTCCCAGCGCCCTGACTGCTAAGCTGTGCGTTCTACATCCGGCTAAATTCTTGGAAGCAAATATGAAATTAGTAGTAGTAATTATATTTTCAATACTTTTTTTCAGATTTTAAAATGGCAAATAGTCTCACTGCTGGCACTGCTTGGCTCAAGTCACTACTTTGTGTATAAATGCATAGACTTTCATTGGGGAGAGTATAGTAGCCTCGATTACATGACTCGTCACAACGATTGTTGGCTGCCTAACTATCTGCCACTTGATGAAAAACCTACTTTACATCAGTTGCATATGGTAAGATGGAAAGAGATTACAATATTCCTTAATCTTTTTTTATTGCACAAAAGAGGCTAACGAACAGAAGGACCTCCTAATGGTAGATGGGTAACTTTGCCCTTGGACATCCCACAACATTGGAGGAGTTATGGATGTGTTGCCAGCCTTGAAGGTCAAGGAGGGAAGGAAGCAAGAACGATGGGGATGGTGGGAATAGAGAGAGCTGGCTTACGTATATAATTTTACAGAGGTGAAACTCAAAACCATAGCTTGACGTTAGAAATACAAGATAGTATGAATTGCCAAAGTAAGTTTATTAATAATTATTGAAATCTCACTTAGGCAAATGTGGAGCAATATGACTGCATCTGACTGTAAATGCAATTGGTTGTAAATTCGATTCTTATTTGATGGAATGATTATATTTTTTATTATTCATTAAATTATTTTCATTCTACACCTCCGTTAATATACGCTTAACTTTATAGTTAAGCTAAAAAATACTTAACACGCAATGTCTCTGATTCTGGCTGAAAGTGGAGAACAGAGTCTTTTGACACGTGGTTCTCTCTGCTTACCCTGCTATACGGGAAAACCGTGAAGCTCAAACGATATATAGTAAGTATGTCAAATATAAAACTAGTAGGTACATAGTATTAAAACTTATAAAACACAATGTATATAACACAAGCATTTCAAAAACATCTTTTTAGGGACCCAAAAGTTTTTATCCTCTTAAGCAGTGTTTTCAACTTTTACGCAACTATGTGTTTTAGGTTTACGCTGAAAGTCTGAACCTAGCCCAGAGCGGTTTTATGAGATTCAACCTGGGCAAGTTTCAGATAAATCGGAAACATCTCGGCGTTGGATTTACGCTTCTCGTCCTAGGATTTATGTTTTGGTAAGCCATTCTCCACAATACGTACATATTACATATGTACATTTATGTACGGATTAATACAATAATATATGATACTCCCAGAATAAAAGTGGCCTAACTCAAAAAAAAAATATATTAAAGTGTATTCGAAGATTCTATTATAATAATAAAAATAAATAACAGCACAATTTTCCAATAGGTTTGGTCATTTTTTAGCAATACCTAGAATTGGGAAAATGCTGAGTTATCCCAGTTTAATTTTAGAGGTGCAATATATGAATTACGATACCAATATTTGCTGGCGATCGGAATGTGTGTAGTGTATTGTTGTATTTGATATTTATTACTATGACGATTATTTTACTATTGTGGATGCTATTTTTCATAGAACGTGTGCTACACTTTTATTTCGTACAAGCGGCCCGCTCGCGGCATCGCTGCATGAACTACATAACTGTTTCGTTATATTGCATCCCTCGGGGATGGATTTTTACAAAATACAATAGCTTATGTTTAACCTTGAATTATCAACTATATAAATTCCAAAAATCATTACAATCGATCAAGTGGTTTAGAGTTTTCATATAAACTTTCATCTCCTATTCAACCCGTTAAGGGTAGTGTCTTGAAAAAATACGTCTATGTTTGACCCTGGATTATTTGCTACTTTTATTCTAAATTTCATCCAAATCGGACCGGTAGATTAGCCGAGAAAGCCTGATGGACAGACTTTAGCATAGATAAGTATAGATTGAACGTAATTGATTTTTTCTGTATTTTTGTATTATACGAACTTAATCATAATTAAACATCGTCAACGTTCAATATCAGAAAACTTAGTATAAATAATCTCTCTACAGATGCTAACTGCATCAATAAGTTGTAATAAAAAAACCTATAAGAATTTCGACGCAGGTAATAGAAGGCATGGCGTAGCGGTCAGAACACTTGGAAATTTCCAAAAAGACGCGGGTTCGAATCTCGCCGAGTGAAATTTTTATACGTTCTAAAAGAGGTATTTGTGGTTATAGGTATGTAATGTGTTATTCACTTACATTATTAGTACTGAATACTCGAAGAAATACGTTATTCCAACACGGAGTTAATCAGTTAAGACGGTTCTTGAAAGCTGAAAGACTGGAAGACTCACTCATAGACAGAGCCGTTGCTCATTTTAGATATTGGTGGTTGAGGTATGATAATTATTAATAGTAAAATTGTTTTTATCTTTACGCGATTACACATTTAATATAGTACTTTATTTTTCCTTTTATGATTTATTTGAGCTTGACGCTTTTTCTCCGCATAGTCAGACAGAGCCTAGTAGCGAAATACTCTGTTCTCTACTTTCCTCCTAAAATCGATATTTTGTGTCTTAGGTAACAGAGTGGAAAAATGAAAATAATATATAAGAGTAACCATTCCCCCAAGTGGAAATCAAACCCACAACCATCATGTTTATAATTAGACGCTGTCTTACTGCGCCACGACCGGCTTATTTTACTTTAATAATAAAATGAGATAAGTCAAAAAGCCTTTATTGTATATTAAGAAAAGGTACATAGTACAAATAAAATAATAAAAAACTTGTATCTATCTGTCTATAAATCAATCAACCCATCTAAGATATATAACCTACCCGTCGAATTTGCTTACAAATTTTCCTACATAAGTATGAGCTGATAATACAATATTTTTATAGCATGATGTCTTTGCCAGGACGAATAGTGTAACGAAAAAATAGTTTTTAACGTATTTCTTTCAGATTTTTTAAAAATTTATTTGTTATTTTTTATTTCATGCTTGTTTTGAAACTCAACGCTGCGCTTTGTCTTTTCTATTAGAGTGGCTAAAATATAGATAATTAAACTATAATCCTCAAGTGGCGATACATCACGTATACAGACGTTATCACAATGAACTAAGATGACGTCAAATAATTTATTAAAAAAAAAAAATAAATAGCTTCACGCTATATCCCGCACACAGCAGGGTAGGCAGAGGGAACCTAGTGTTAAGACACTCCGTTCCCCACTTTCCGCTGAATTCGGAGGGATTGCGTTTTAAGTGGCGGAACTTAACGCCGCGCTTTACCTCGACACCAGAGCGAAGAAAATGGAAATATTAAATATTTCCACTCTTCGAGTGGGAATCGAACCCACAACCAGTCGTTTACAGTCACACGCTTGTGCCACTGGGCCACGACTGGCCAATAATTTATTAATATTGTTTATATATTTTTGCAGAACAAAAGGTATTAACATACAAAGTCTAATGAACGAACGTATAGGCGCTATATTTAGACAAGATTTGAGTTATTATTTCTTTAAGAAGTAAGTGTTGTATTTTTACAATTTAGACATAAAAAGGTAGTGAGGTCTTAAGCTCGACGTTTTCAGCTTCAATTTGAAATATTGCACGTTGCAATTGAACCTACGACCGTCGCGTTTATTATTAGTCGCTAAATGACCCATTGTGCCTAATTTATTACTATATTCGGCGGAAAGTGGGGAACGGAGTGTCTTAACACTAGGTTCCCTCTGCCTACCCTGCTGTGTGCGGGATATAGCGTGAAGCTATTTTATATTCAGGCGTGAATATGTGTTATTTAAATACTTCATTTACTTAAAATGATTTGATATGCTTACTTTTTTAATTTGATTATTTAATCACCCTATATATAAAACAAATATACTTATTCAAACAACATATATGAAAAAAAAATAATTCAACTTCAATTGGTTTTAAATATTTTAGGACAGTCGAAGCAACTAGTACGTTATTGAACGGCGATGAAAACTTAGAAAGAGATCTCGCGAGTGCCTCCACACAACTTTACTTCCTACCAGGACAGATTATTGTTAGGGAGATGAATTTGACTCCGTGGGTGTATATTGTGCATCGCGGGAAGATTGTTATAAAGCGGAATCAACAGGAACTTGCTACTTTAACGAAGGTTTGTAAATTGCTGGGTATTATGGTTGTATTCTCGTACATATTTATTAAGACCATCGTGGCGGTAGACAGCGTCTGACTCGATTCGTTTGGGATTCGATTCCCGAACTTTCGTTTGTCCGTTCTTGCATCTCAAATAAAGCGCAAAGTTGAGATAGAATAAGAGTGGAGTCTGCATTATTAGGTTCTCTGTGACTTCTCTTCTAAGCTGCTGTTTTGTTCTTTATTCTCCGCTTTGGTAAGACAAAGTAATGCGTTAAGTTCCGCATCGTAACCCACTATCTTTACAATTAAATGTGAATTCAAGTATAAAACTGAAAAAATATTAAATATACAACTTCCATTTTGCTTCGTTATGTGATTTCAGTACTTTTTAGACGTTTTTTTGTTTTTTTGACCTACAGGGTGGTTTATTTGGGCAACTAGATGGCGTTCTGCCGAGACCTGTTCGTATATCTGCAGAGTCTAGTGATTGCGCTGATTTACTGCAAATATCAATTGAAGACTTTCAAAATGTTGTCGGCGATAAGGTAGGGTCGATTTATTTATAGAATTATAATTTAAGAATTATTTTTATTAAAAAAGTAATATGAAAACGAAGAATTCGGTCAGGTGGTTTGAGCATTGGGGATGAGTGATAAGTGATAGCGGTAAGAGGAGGCAGGGGAGACCTCAGTTGACCTTCGAGAACATAGTATCGATTATGATGTTTATTTCAAGTAATTTGGTAAAATTACATTAAATTAAAAGCGATTGGATATGGATGTTTTTAACAAAAGTGTTATTTCCCGCATAAGCTTTTAAGAAAATTTTTTTTTAGTTTCACGCTGTATCCCGCACACAGCAGGGTAGGCAGAGGGAACCTAGTGTTAAGAAACTCCGTTCCCCACTTTCTGCCGAATTCGGAGGCGTGTTAAGTGGCGGAACTTAACGCCGCGCTTTGCCTCGGCACCAGAGCGAACAAAATGGAAATATTAAATATTTCCACTCCTCGAGCGGGAATCGAACCCACAACCAGTCGTTTACTGTCACACACTTGTGCCACTGCGCCACGACTGGCCCCATTAGAAACATTATAAACAATTATAAAAAAAATCGTTTACCAAAAGTCAATAAATTGAGATAAAAAATGCTTCTCCCCTAAAGGAAGCTAGCAAAACAAACTGCCACACTGTTTCTTGTTTCAAAGAAAAATTATGGAAAGAATTTGTTCAAAATCAATTTACTTCGTTCTGAAAAGTTGTAAAGTATTGGTGACTTACTTACGTACTTTCAGGGTAGGGAACATATCGCGAAGAACTCTCAATCAAAATATGATTATATGGCGGTGAAGAAGTTGGTACTCGAAAACCCTTATAATACTGTGAGGTATCTACTACGTGGACGGAAATCCATTAAGTTGCCTGTATGCGTTTTCTATTTAAATTATTTTTTTTTTTTTTAGTAATGTAATATATTTTTAGTTTGATTTAATTTGATTGTAAGTTTTGATTTCCACTCTTGGGTATGGTCATATTTGAATTATTTTTATTCCTTTAATTCGCGTGGATGGTACAGAATGTGTCTCGACCCTTTGCTCTCCCTGACTACGCTGCTACGCGGAAAAAGAGCGAACATATCTAAAATTTTTTTTTTTTAGTTCGAAGTATTTAAATAAATAAATAAATACCGAAAATAAATAAATATAAATTTATCGCTAATAAAAATTATATTGTTAAGTGTTCTATTACATAACGTTGATAATTTCCCCTATAATACTTATTCCCATATATTTCCTTGTACCGACAGCGATCAGTTACAGTTTTGTTATAAAGTATGTGATTTCTCTCATCATCTTTGTTAATAGTATGAGAAACTGTGATTTTGGCCCACCAAAGAATTCTGAAATTTCTATAGGCTACGTAATATTAATATATTTTAGTAAGTATTTTTAATTTTATCATATTTCCATTAACAGTGGATGAAGAAACGTTCAAAGGCTGAATCAGGCACATGCTACTACAGGTGGTTGTATTGCTCATACATGTATACAGTGCTGTCCTCCATTCTAGTACTGATCTTGATAACGCTACCCAACAACTATCGGTGTGGTTTCTTCACATGGGATTTTGTTTTTATGGATATGTTGTATATTATGTATATGTTTACTGAGTTCTTTACGGTGAGGGTCTTTTAATAATTCTTTTTTTTTTGTATAAATTTAATTTTTTCAACAATACTACTAATTATACTAATGCTTATAAGATGTATCCTAAGACGGTAAAGTTTTTTCAGATTTAAATTGTTTTTTTTCGTATTAACACCACTTCTTGAATATTAAATGTTACATTTAATGTAATTAATTACTCTATATAACTATTAGAATTGGTTACATCTATTACATATTTCTCATTGTACATCTATTACATATTTCTCATTGTATAGATGTTTCTTATTCAATTTATAAAAAAAATTTTAATATTTAAATTTTTAGTATTTAATTTCTAACAAGTTTTCAGTTCTTACTGAAATGTGTCTATTTTTTCTTATTTTCATAAAAAATATGTTTTATATAAGTATAATATTATAGTCATTATATTAAACTATACTTTTACTAGTATTAATGCACTCAGTTCTTCGCTTTCTACGAGAATTCAAGACATTGCGTATTGAGTAGCAGAACTTAACGCCGTGTCGTGTTACCAGATTAGCAAAATGAAAATAACTTGCCTGTAATCATATTCTTCCGAGTGGGATCGAACCAACTACCACTGTCATACTATCATATGATGTCCTTATTATCTTATACGAATCTCGATAATTTAGTTAGTTTTGTTTAGAAACGCAAAAATAAATTATTTAAATTAAATTATTATGCTTTGCATTTTAATTGCATTTCTATTTTTTTATTCTAGACTGAGCTAATAGTAGAACGCAGTGAATGCGTACATAAAGTGATAAAATGGCGTCTCTTCAAGAAATGGGAGTTTTATATTGACCTTATTTCATTGGTCGTACCACTTCTATCTTATAACGTAAAGAGGAGAAATTATGGCATGTTCAGATTACTTAGGCTTCATCTACTATATGATTTTCACAAGCATTTTTGTAAAGGATTTCAGGTAATCTTTACTTTCCTTCTGAATTTAACACATTATGTGTTGAGTAGCGGAACGCTTAGAAGCGCTTTGTCTTACGTAATAAAGCGGAGAAATAAAAATACTTAAAATAATCGTTATTTCGAGTAGGTATAAATTCTTGCGATGGATTACATACAAGTTTTTCAGACCAGTCTAGACTATGCGCTGTTTGTCAGTCACTTAGTGAATATTTATTTTTTAAGATCTTCATGCTTTTTCCGCATAGAAGAGTAGTCAGAGAGAATCTAGTGTCACACTGCGTTCTCCACTTTCCGAAAATTGAGGCATTGCGTCGAGTAATACAATTTAACCCCGCTTTTTAAAAAATGAAAATAATATACAATAATTATCTTGAGTGGGAATCGAGATCAGAACCATAGAGTTTAGCACTGCGGTACGACGACCGCAGACAATGAATATTATAAATGAACACAATTAACTTATGATCCTTCCTCTGCGTGGGAATCGACCACAACCATCGCGTTTACAAACCTGATGGCCACAATTACTGCCTGGCCTAAACAATGGATGCTATATACATTTTTTTTTAGCTTCACGCTGTATCCCGCACACACGAGGATGGACAGAGGGAACCTATTTGGAGGCATTGCATGTTAAATGGTGGAACTTAACGCCGCGCTTTGCCTAGACACCAGAGAGAGAGTGACACCAGACACCAGAGAGAGATGTATATATACATAAGTCATATATTTTAATATTTTTTAATATTATTTCAGAGTACATTCGCACCAATACTACTGAAATTCTCTATAGTATTGTTGTTGTTACATTGTATGACCTGTGGCTGGGTGTTCGTCGCTTGTCGAGGTACTTGTACTTACTAACTTGTGCGCGCTAACTAGTAGTAGTAAAGTTTTGTAATTGATTGCCTTGGTCTTGGATATTGGGTAGATTGTAGATACTAGACAGTGGGTATTGAAAGTTTTTAGTTAGTTCATATTTTTAATGATTATTATAGACAATATGAAATGGAAGAGGTCATCGTGACGCAGTATGTTAGCATTTGACTGTAAGTGCGAATGAAAGTGGAGAGCGGAGTGTCTTGGCATAACTGAAGATGTATTTTTAAAAGGAAATAACTTGTCACTTTCTTTTTTATATTTTCTTCTTAATAAGTATGGATTATATTTTATCAATTTGAATTTTGTACAGAAAATAATGTAACTACATTATAATTGCTTATAGAAAGTTGTAAATTATTTTGGTTACTAAACCTGTTACCTTAGTAATGTATGGTCCCTATTAATATTAAGTTCCAGGGGATAACTTGTGCTCTTTTTTCATAAAATTATTTATTGTAAATATACCAGCTAGAAGTTATTTTTAACGAATTAAAACCATTTTAACTTTTAGAAGTTATTAAGAAATTTCTACTCTACAAATATTTCTGAACAAATACTCAAAAAAATTATAGCTTCTATGTATTTAATTAATTTTATTAAATATTACAGATTCGTCTTGATATTAGGTTCCTTTCGATTATTCTACTAACGTCAATATAACATTAACTTAATTTTGTAGGAACAAAATTTCCGCTGGAAATCCCAGAGTTCCCACCAGATCTTAATTCGACAGTAAATTACGCTGAATGGACTACACCTGATAAAAGAAAAGGGGGTATGTAAATTTTATTATGGTTTGCCGTATTAGTAGACAGATTGTAGTGTTAACAAAGTAGCTTCACGCTGTATCCCACACACAGCAGGGTAGGCAGAGGCAACCTAGTGTTAAGACACTCCGTTCCCCACCTTCCGCCGAATCCGGAAGCATTGCGTGTTAGTGGCGGAACTTAATACCGCGCTATGCCTACATATAAGGGCAAAGAAAATGGCAATATTAAATATTTCCACTCCTCGAGTGGGAATCGAACCCACAACCAGTCGTTTTAAGTCACACGTCAGTGCCACTGCGCCACGACTGGCCCCGAATTTTTATTGTTATAATAATTAAAAAACTTACAAGTTTAATTATTGGTCGAGGCTATCGTGGCGCAAATGGAGAGCTACTGACAACGGCGTCTACGAATATTGTATGTTCAATTACCTTACGAAGGAATTTACATTTAACATTAATATTTATATTACTATCAATTACACTCTAGTAAGACATGAAGAATGTTAACACATTCAACGATTTCTGGCGGATAGTGATAATTAATCTCTCTGTCAATCTTGCTATGCGAAAATAAACGAGAAGCTAAAAAATAAACTACTAAAAACAAATAAATATAGCAAAATCATTATAAATTACATTACAGGATGTGCACGTTTGACTAAAGTTTTCGTACAGAATGAAAAACCAAAGATCGGTTTCCTAGTGCCGCTGTATTGGACGTCGGATTATATAGTTGCTATGATTTATATTATTATAATATACACGCATACAGAAGAAGACATTGTTAGTATAAAGTTTATTAAATTTTAAGTATATTATTTGACTGTGATATAGTGTAACAGCCTCTAATTGTATATGCGTTTTGTGGGTTCGACTCCCACTCGAGGGAATGTATATTATATACATTTCTCCGCTTTTGTACATAAGACAAGGTGTAGCGTGGATTTTGGTGCACTGTGGAGGACGGAGTGTCTTAACACTAGGTTCCCTCTGACTACGGGTCTACTCTCGACCTATTGCAAGAAAAAGTTACTTATTTAAAATCCATAAACGCATCATGAATATAGCTATATTTGATATTTGTTTTTTTACCTGTTTAGACATGTTTTTTTACCTGTTTAGACTTTTTTTCTTTCAGCGTTAAGTTACGTTATCTAACATTTAATGTTTTTTTTATAAAATACAAGCTTAGAGATGTTTTTCAAAAAAGAAATACCTATATGTAGTAGGTCAATAGGTAACCCGCCAACATTCCTTGCGTGAATTGTAAAGTTTCATTTTCTCCCTTCTCGTATTTATTTTGAAAAGACCTCTTACCTCGTACGCCTCAAGGATCTTACATGCAAAATTGTAACTTTCTGTGGACAGTACTTTTAACCTTGCATTTTCTGTCTATCCCTCAGTATTTGTTGTTTATGTATACGATTATTATAATATACCTACGTGATTATATATTAATTTCAGGTAGTAGCATTAACTCTAAAGCAGATCTACTACAAGCTGTTCATCAATTTTATTATATACCCAACGGAAATATGGATATTAAGTATAGCAATAAGCGCTGTTTACACAAAATTCAGAGAGCTCTACTCTTACGATTACGATGTTAACATTCTGATGACGTCGCTCAGACATAGCGGCTTGTCCACGACATTGTTGAGCTCCGTTAAGGAATATACGACGCAGTTGTGGCAGAGGCAGCGAGGTTTGTTATGATTATAGATATTTTTAATATTTTAAACTAAATATTAATAATTCATTATTTGTTTGTGGAGAAATCACAGAAAAGTCACAATTCGCTGAAATTTTATTAGTTCTTAATTTTTATATTACAATTAACTATTAATTAATTGTTAATTGTGATTTTCGCACAAACAAATGATCAAAATTCTTATTTTTTAGTTGTTAATTGCAATAAAATTTTGACCAACACTGTTATGAATTATAGATAATTATAATACTATGACCCCCTCATAGGTAGGCACTTGTTCTTCTGTCGTCAAAACAATTCGTTTTTTCCACACTTCTACTTAAATTCGATATACTGCAAGTTTAGTGGGAGTCAACATTCCGGTATACCATACCAGAGGAGAAACGTACTTAAAATAAACAGAAATATATTTACATTTACATAACTATTTGTCCGAGTAAAAATTGAATCCAAAACTATCGCTCTTAAATGTTAAAATAGATAATCAAGAAAATCTTTGCTTTTCTCTAAATTGATTGATTGCCTTCAGAATCCGGCAAAGAATGGTAAACGGAGTGTCTTAACACTAGATTCCCTCTGCCTACCCTGCTGTGTGCAGGATACGGCGTGAAGCTAAAAAGAAAAAATAATAATACTTGTAATCTTATTTTAAGGTAACTGGCTCCCCGAATTAGCCCAACAAGCGCCACATTGTCTTCGGGAGGATCTGTTGAGTGCCCTCTACATACATCACTTGCGTACCGCTCCGCTGTTTAAAGAAATGCCCGAATATTTCAGTCGGCAAGTAGTCGCCAGGTTAAAAAGGGTGGTTGTTTTTCCAGGTATTTTCCTGTTTTTGAGGAATTTTTAATTATTATACATTTATAGTTTATTAATATGTTAAATCGGCTTGCAATAGGGCGTGTGACTGTATACGAGGAAATATTTCATTCATTTTGAAAAAAAAGGCGGCTTAACGCTTTTTCCCCGCATAACGGGGTAGTCAGGGAGTACCTAGTGTCAAGACACTCCGTCCTCCACTTTCCGCCTGAGTTTGAGACATTGTGCGTTGAGTGGTGGAACTCGACGCCGCGCTATGTCTTAGATACCAGAGAGAAGATATAAAATTGTTAATATAATTATTCCTCAAGTAGGAATCGAACCCACAACAATCACTTTACCTTCAGACGCTATGTCACATGCCAATGACCGCCCATTTTTTATTGTTTTCATTTCTTCACACTGATGAACAAGACAAAGCGCGGCGTTAAGTTCCGCCACTTAATACTCAATATCTCGAATTCGGGTGAAAAGTGAAGAACAATTCTCAAACTATTCTGCTTTAGGGATTTTTATTTGTTTAGAATCCTTAGGTTTATATGAGTCGTGTGTACCATTGTCTACATTTAAAATTTACTTCTATTTTTTTAATATTAGATAACACTTTAGCGTATGTATTAAGGACTGTCCGTTAGAAATTAAATTTTCATCGTCAGGTAAATACATTATACGGGAAGGTGATATGTTTTCCATTATGTGTTTTATTCACGAAGGCGAAGTTGAAAAATGGTACACGGATAAGAAGTGAGTCTATTTTTGCATACAATGTTTTTCAATTTTTTATTTTTTGTATGAGTTGATGTGTATGGGTAGGTTTTTCTTTCGGTAGAAGTGAGCGTGAGAGGTATAACTGTGAAATCTCTATAATCTACCTTAGTAGAACAACATTTTTACATCAAAAATGTAACTTTTGTTTTTTTATACACTCGTATGGAATTATTTTGGTGTAATAAAGAGTAAAATAAATAAATAAATAAAATAAAAGATATCGACCTGTCTAGAAATATCAATAATTAATTTCTTTCGCGTATTTTAAAGATGACATTAGTAGGTACTGAAAAGATAGATAGATAGATTCTTGAGATATTTTTTCTTTTAAAAGTTTCTATTACTACTTTTGTAAAGCACATAATGTATTGATTAATAATAAATTGTTCCATTCGAAGACCATCTAACATCTTTCTATATGATATAAGTATAAATTTATAACGGGAATACCCTTGTAATAACCGTGAAATTAGTGATCGTAAGCTGGATATGAACAATCAATTTACTTCGGCGTAGAAATATTAGTATGGAAATATAGTCCGTCGCGTAGAGTTCCACCACTTAACACATAATAACTCATAATTTCAGGCCGAAAGTGGAGAAGGGACGGAGAGTCTTGCTACTAGGTTTTCTTTAACTATTCGGCTTCGAGGGAAAAAATGTGAAGCTGTTTCTCGAACCTTTTTTGATAAGCATTAGGCTGGTATTACGCAGGATTTTGCATTGAGCAAAGAACTGGGGAAAGTTTTGATTTTTAACTTTTTACCCAAAGGGAACCTTTTGTTAACAATTTAGCTCTAAAAACTTTTCACAATTAAAAAAGTTAACTACATCGCTTTTTTCCGCATGTGATATTTAGAAAAAATATTTAGTTACCCAAATTCAAGACATTGCGTTTAGAGTGACGGAACTCAACGCCGCGTTTTATCATATTTACGAAAACGATAAAAGTAAAATAATTAAATTATGATCATTCTTTCGAGTGGCAATAGAAATCACAACCAATCGCGATAATAAAATACTGCGCTACAATGGCTGTTTCTTTTTTCTAGTTTCACTTTAGACTTAAAGAATATGAAAGAGTCCAAAATTAAATTGCCTGTTTTCTTGTTTATACAACTTAAATATTAACTTAACCTAACTTAATTGATTATATGTGTATAACTAATACTATTTCTTATATCTATTACTATTAAAAATTGACATTTTTTATTTAAGGATAGAAACGGGTTCGGCCCATGTTCCAAAACATTGTGTTTTCAGAGACAGACAGCGTTTTGTGTTGTTTGCCAAAACGAAGAAAAAAACATTAAAAAAATACATAATTTGATATAAATTTGAACACACAACTTATCGCCATTATTTATTCTAGTTTCCGTAAAAAAAGGTTATTTTCATGTACTTTAAATAATTCTTTATTCCTTGTATATTTTCAGCGGTGAAAAGAAGTTGCTATCTGTTTTAAACACTAACGGATATTTCGGATTGATACCCGGCCTCTTTCCGAACACACCATTCCAATTTTCGTATTTTTCGAGAACGGTAACCGTATAAATACTTTTTACTGTTTTGTTTTAGTTTGACTGACAAGGGTTAATTAAAACGTCGATTCCTTTGATAATTTCAACTTTTCTAACGAATTTTTACTTTACTCTCGTGCACATGTGTATGTGTTTTTATGTATATATTTTTTAAGGTACAAAAGTACGTTGAGGCTGAATAATTGATATACAATGTCTCGATCTCGGGCTAAAAGTGGAGAAAGGAGTGCCTTGACACTCAGTTCACTGACTACCCTGCTGTGTGGGAAAAAGTGTGAAGCTAAAAGAAATTATGTATTTTTTGTTTTAAGCTTAAAAAGTTTGTTTAATAACATCATTTTATAATTATTTAATTAGATTGAAGATTCATTTTGCTCTCTTTGTTAGTGTTATTACACTCTCCCTTTTACACTTGTTTCTACTGCAAAAATAATCTTTAGGTATTTTCTTTAAATTGTTCATTACTGATGTTATATAATTATATTGTTATATAATTTAAAAAAAAACAAAAAATATTTTACTAAGTAAACTATGTATATTGTATTATTCACAAACTTATAATATGTGTAATTTTATAATATATTTCTGATTTCAGGTAGTAGATATTGTCTTTCTACGATACAAAGATTGGCAGGACTTACTTCAAGGTTATCCTGATATGAAGGAAAAGCTATACACAGCCGCTAAGCAATACACTAAGGACCATGTATAGAGTAGAATAAAATATTTTATATTTAATTCATATACGATTTTCTTTTATTTAACATAATAGCATTTATAAGAAACAAATTACGGCAATCGCGGCATAGTGACACAGTGTTGGAATGTATACGTAATGGTTGAAGGTTCTAAAAGCACTCGGGGGAATCATTATATTTGCAATGTTTATTTTTTCTTATTGGTAATTTAAGTATATACTCAACTCGTAATATTTTAAAATGAGGTGGTAAGTCTTAATAATAGCTTCCTTCTGTTTGCCGGCTATAGCGATAAGTATTATTTAAATAGCTTATTTAACAAACTTATGGGTTTAAAATATCTTTCGCATACTTCGCGAAACAAATAATTTTACAACAACGGTTTGTCAAAATTATTTTTTACATTACATCAGAATTGAACCTATTACTATTTTCCTATATTTCAACGCCACTTTGTTTATGATACGGTCTTAATGTTGGCACAGTAGGACAGTGTTTGACTGTAGAAACGACGATTGTGGGTTAGATTCCTACTCGAAGAAATGCTCATATATAAATTACTCCCAATTATTTCGTAACTCCACCCTTGATAAGACGACAAATCAGTGTTGAGTCCCTACCACTCTACACGTAATATCTTTATTTTAGGCAGTGGAGAACATCGTGTCTTGATTTTCTCAGACTAACCAGAAGGTTAGTCTGAGAAAATCTAGATAGAAAATCTAGGTATTTTGCATAGAAATGCAAAATAAAGCGTGAAGCTGCATTTATTATTATCTTAAATAAAAAATGCCTATAAAAAAATCCCTAAAGAAATGACACATGGCTTCCTTTTCTAATTAAATGATATCGTAAATGCTGAATAATGTGTACTTAACGCGAAGGTTCGTAAATACCACTTGGAACGTTGAAGAGCTTTATTTATTTCAACTTTTTATGTTATGAAATAATGTAAACACGTTTTCTCTTCTCAGATCAAAGCATTTGATAATTAATTTGTCTGTAAAAATACGACTTTTATGTTAGATATTAAAATTGTTATTATTGTAGCAGTTTATGAGTATTTCAAAGTATTTGTAATTATTTAATCATGTATATTTTAATACGTATGAGAGGAGAAATGTTTCGGGCACTTTTTATGAAAATAGTTTTTTTTAATACGAAATTTGATTTTATTATGTAAGAGAACCTAGTGTCAAGACACTCCGTACTTCGCTTTCTTCACTTTCTTACTTCAAAATCTTATTTGGGGTAAGTATATATAATGTAATAATTAATTTATCTCTATATATAATAAAAGAGTAGAAAAGTCAATTCTGTACATGAAAAATTTCAGAAAAATTTTAATTGGGTGCGTTAATATATCGATAACAGAGGCCAAAAATCCACTCAGTAGAATTTTTGTCTGTCTGTCTGTCTGTCTGTCTGTCTGTCTGTTAATTTGTTCGTCAATCACGCAAAAACTACTGGATAGAAATGAATGAATTTTAGTATGGTGATAGCTTATAGTCCAAAGGTACATATAGGATAGTTTTTATCCCGGATTTCCATGTAGTTTTTTTGGAAAAAATAAAAAACCGATATAAGTAAATTATTTGTATACTGATATCTACCAGGTAGAATTTAATTATTTTTTGTATAGAGTTAGCTAAGAGGTTAGAGCAACATATGGGATAGTTTTCATCCTGATATTCAATACAACTCCCGCAGAAAAATAAAATTAAAAAAAAATCATTCAAATTATGAAGCTAAATTTGTTTCAATATCACTAAGTAAAATAATTATAAAATAAAATAAGCATAACATTTATTAAAGATACATTTGACCGGTTTATAAAACTTTATATAATCTATATATTTATATAATCTATATGACAACAGATGTCACTACGTTTTCTGCAACGGGTAGCGCCATTTGTTATTATATAGTTGACATTGTATTAGACATATCCGCACTCATTAAAATTATTATTATAAAAATGCAAAAATCTGTATCTCTTCTATTTGTTATGTTTTGACGGGAATTCGTAAAGAAGATTGTTGAAGATGCAGGGTCATATAGGCTACTTTATAAAAAATCAAACCCTAGGAGGTTGTAACAGTGGATGAAACTTATGTATGTTTAGTATATAGTGAGAATAAAAGATCTAAACTCCTTGACTGAAATGAATAAATTTTCTCAGGAAAATAGTTAATGAGGCAAGGTCAAACATAGGCTATCTCTCTTTTTTTAAAAATTACCCTGGTATTCAAAACAGTTCCCGCAGAAAACTAAAAAACTGGCAAAGTAAAATTGCATTGATTATTTGCAAGTAAAGCTATTTTTTAATATCAATAAGTAACACAATTGTAAAATAAAAAGCTTAAAGTTTATTTAAGATATTATGACCGGTTTATAATACTATATACCAGATGGTATATATGTACGAAATCTACTATCATATGATAGCAGATTTCGTACGTTTTCTTACTAGAACAGTTATCGCTATATGTTATCAAATAATATAGACATTGCACTAAATGTATCGATGATTTTCTCATGAACATAATTGGTGACGAAAGTCAAATATAGACTACCCTCCTTTTACAAAAAAAAAACCAATCCCAAAGAGGCAATAGAGGATGAAAGTGGTAGTTCACGTGGCGAAGCCGCGAGCGGGTCGCTAGTGAAATATTAGATGTTTTATATAAATAATAGATTTTTACATTTAGTAACAGTGTAGTTTAACATGGGCCATTAGTTTAGTCATAGCTAAGTACATGATGCCCCAAAAAGGATAGCAACTCTACAACGAATTTAACTAAACTTATATTTTTTTACGTGCTCCGCAATAATACGTAAGATGTATTAAACGAAATAATATAAATAAAATACATTAATTTAAATGAAATATATCATTTCAATATGATGATCTTCCTATTTTTAATAGTTTATTAAGATATTCTGCGCAGCGTGTCTGCGCGATTAAACTTAATAAACTTAAAATTTAATTACCGAGTCAGGAAAGTTCATTTTAACTAAAATTATGACGATCTCTTTAAACGGACGTTACAAAGCAAATGAAATGCAAATTTAATGTAATTACTTGTAAGGCGGCGATTATAAGACAGTGTTACGGGGTCGTCGTTCGCGCACCTCTGATATAATATCTCCTTCGTTAAGGGTCGATTAGTTTGGGGATTTCATTACAGGGTATGTTAGATAACATCATATTATACTGAAATATTGATATTTAAAGGAACTTAATTAGGTATTTTAATGACTACCCTGAGTGCAGTTAGGATATATCTAACAAATTTATAACCAACTAGCAGCCCGCTCGCGGCTTCGCCGAGTGGTCTACGTGGCTGTTTCGCTATATTGCAACCCTCGGTGATGGATTTTTGAAAAATAAAGTTGCCTATGTTTAACCTTTGATTATTAACTATATATATACATATATATGGCGAAATTCATTACAATCGGTCAAGCGATGTAGATTTTTCATATAAACTTTCATCCCCTATTTCAACCCTTTAGAGGTTGATTTTTGTAAAACTAAGTAGCCTATGTTAGACCCAGTCATTTTTACTACTTTCATTCTAAATTTCATCCAAATCGGACCAATAGATTAGCCGTGAAAGCGTGACAGACAAACACACAGACATTCGCATTTATAATATAAGTATAGATCGTTGTGGGTTCGAGTACACGAGCGCTTAAAATTGGTATGTTATTTACGCGCTTATACTTAAATATATTGGAATCCATGTCTTGGATGGAGTTGTTTAAGCAACGTTGCATGGAAAGCACGATGATGATGTGTTCTTGGAATTAGTCTAGAATTTTTTCAATTTGTAAAATTTTTACTCAAGTACAAGTATTTCAGTAAAAGTAAAGCGAATTCAATTTTAAGCTTTAAGTTAAGCAATAGGTACATAACAGAAAAGATTTGTTCCTAACATTGTTAGAAAATCTTCACGTAGTTCCACAGATTTAATGATACAATCGAGAAAATTAAAAAGTAGATCAAATAGCGCGATGTTCTAGTTCAGTCCGACGTGAATGAAGCGAACGGCACTCGCGTTACTGTCAAAGTGTACATGACATGCAATTTACCTTTATGTAGCTGTATGTTTGAAAAATATTCATTGAAACAATGAACATGACTATTGCTTGTAATTATAATAGGTATCCATTGTTTTTCTTTTGTTGCACAAATGTAAATTATTAGTTATTTCTATTTGTTTCATTTTGTATTGTAATAGGACTGTATTTGTAATGGGAACTAAAATATTACAACATGTTATTGTATTTTAATAAATCAACATTTTGTATTATATTAGACATAATTCAAGATACGCATTCCTGAGACATTTGGGACATGTTATACAAATCCCACTGGAGGGAATATTTAAATCGGAAACAAAGATTTAGATTAGAATTGACTATATTATAAGGTGCGTTGTTTTGTTTCACCCTGCATGAATAACTGAATGAACAAAATGGTAGAATGTAGTGGAGGGATATGTCACAAGGCTCTCTCTGCATAGGTATCACTCATATTACCTTTACCATTAAATAAAAAAAAATATGTTTTTGTTTAGTTGGTGAATAAATATAAACTATTACAAAAAAAAACATATGTATAAGTTATTCGCTAGTGAATACCCAATATAGATTACAAATTTCGCGATATAATTTGTAGGTATATATCGCGCACAGAGTACAAAAGTGCCCACAAATAAACAAAAAACTAAATACAAAGAAAAAAGTAAGTGACATGTTACATCTTGTGCACAGAAAACTATAATTAAATGCCTGCGATATATGATACAAAACAAAATAAAGACAATGAGCATGAGCTGGTATAAAATAAACAAGCATTTTCACAAAGACATTTCAATACGTGCCGCTTTTTCGCAACTTGGCGAAATCCAGGTAAGATTGTTGGAGATACAGAATGCAAGTAAATTGCTCTTTTCATGGTTGAGTCGACGCAGAAATGCATACATATTTGCTGACAATGTTGCATTCTCTTCAAAATAAAAGAATATATATTTACATTTTTATTTTATTTATGTGGGATTGTCATAAGTCTTATTTTAGTGGAGCAGCTTGAAGAGCTAGCTCTGTTTTCTTTTATGTCTTGAGTGAAAATCTTACACGTACAAATATTTGACAATATAAGTTTAATTCTAAATTCCTTTAGAACAGTTGACAAAGGCGATGAACCTTATACTTATGTTTTATATATATTATGTTTCATATATGTGACATGAAATTGTCGATAGGTTTTCAATTTGGTTCACTTTATACTAATGCAAAAAATCTAATTAAACTAAATTTAAATTTGTAAATGGAAACTAAATATGTTAAAACAAGAATCTTCAAGCTTTTTTGATGAAAAATAAATAGCATACAGGTAAATAAAACTGTAGATATTAGTAAAATCTTATATTCTTACATGTTTAAATTCGGTACATACAAAACATACAGCAACCTAATTAGAAATATTCCGTATAAGCACGTACAATTTAGTTAGTTTGCTCAAGTGTCAACATAATTACAGGCTAAATCAAACAGCTACCTCAAGCGTACAAGGCAAATAAGGTGACCACCGCACGGTCGTTAGGACGAGCAGTCGTTTCCACCTTGCGGTGTACCCTCCATTCCTGTAATGATTATACATACAACTACATCTATGTATGTTACTATACGAGCTTTAACTACGGATAACCTTAAGAATTTCTAATTAAAACTTAAGATTTACCAATTGTAATGGTAAAACTCTGAACTACGTCTACGCTCACCTAACTTAATCAACATTTACATATTTTAGAAGTAATACTTAAGTTTTTTGGACTGTTTTTAAAAATTAGACTTCCACCTTAACAATTCTGAATTTTCTTAGAAATACGAGGAAAACGGAGTATCTTGGCACTCGATTTTTTTCGCCTTCTCAGCTATGTAGGAGAAAGCGCGAAGCTGAAAATATTATACACTGTAAGCGTATTGCGCTGTATGTTCTTTCGGCGGAATTTTCATTTTATTTCAGAAGCATATTATAACATGTTCCGGCGTCGAATTTCACCACTCAACACGAATTAGTTACCTCTAATTGGAGCGGAAAGTGAGCAAAAAATATCATGACACTAGGTTCTTCCTGAATACTTTGCAACAGCTATGGAGCAAAAAGCGTAAAAGTACAAAACCATATACATGCTTATATGATATTCATACATATATCAAACACATTTAACAAATATAATCGAAACACTCGAATTAATCCTGTGAAGCGAGCCTGGACATTTGAGGCGTAGATGACACGATGCGTGTAATTTATTCCTTAACTTCCTTTGAACCTCAGTTTTAAACTTTGTATGGCGCTTGACCTTTCTTAAGGGCGCATTTATTTTTAGCCGCGATATGGACGCGGTAAACCAATTATGTAAATAGGTCACAAACTTTTTCACGTCAAAGTAATTTCATATGCTTACTAAGTGAATGAATGTTAGTTAGTACCTATTTAATAAAACACAACAGCTACTATTAAATACGTGTTAATATTATTTTAATTACAATAACTATTTTATTATAAATTCTATATGTAATAAAATACAATATTTCATCTACATAGAATGAATAATAGGCTGTATATTCATTACATCATTGTTCTCACCAAATGGTTTTTGTAAAAAAAAACAATATTGCATAGCGATTGGCACGTAATCATTTAAATCTTCTATTGTCCAATGCTGTTGTGATGAATTTAAATATTAATATTTGTTAATATTATTAAAATTAATCATTTGTTTTAATTAGAAAAGTGTTCAATAGTCGTTGTCAAAAAGAAACAATATTACAGGTATGTTTACTGTGATAATATCGAAATTATTTCACAGATATTAAAGGGAAAAGAAATAAAATCACGTAAGTAAATAAAATATACTTAAGATAGCAAACTATTCTATCATTTTATGATTTATTTATTTAATATTATCAAGATTAAACATCAACATCGTTCCCATACGTTACGTAACTAACCCAATTCAAACCATGCCTACCACACGTTAAACATCTTTAAAGAGATACCGATACCTACACCTCTATAAGGCAATTCCAGTCAATACGTAGGTGAGTGCTCCACTTAACAGGTTCAATTCCGTGGCACGAATAAATCGTCGATTCCATAATTCGCAGCAATCAGGCGTGAGATCGCGCTATTTCCTCTGCATCGCGCTCTTGGCTAATACCCCATTACTCCTCACATAATGCCTCTTGATGGGACTACTTCTATAGTAAAAAATCTATTTTACGCTCCAATGATTTGGTGTGAGGCACTTTATTATAAACTGTATTAGAAGATTGTTAGAATATCTTTTTAATTAATTGAGCTTGTATATTTTTGATGTGGTTATACGAGTATGTAGAGATTTGGTAATTAAAGTTCTGTAATAAAATCAAAAATATTAAAAAAATCTGTAATATAAAAAAGATGTACAAAAATATGTTTGTCATGTTTTTTGGTGTCGTGAGTGTTTATATAATTTGTAACTTAACTTTTTATTTTGTTATTTGCTTATTTAATTTCCTTGTTTTCTGAATTCTAATTTTGAATGTATCTGAAATTGTTGGAAAGCTCTTTGAGTTTGTTTATATAAAATATAAAAATATTATAGAAATATGTACTACAATAATTAATAATAAAAATAGTACAATAATTATTTAAGCATATACTTTGATTGTTTCTATTTTTCAAATGTTCAATTTTTTATTAATGTACCTACCGTGGTACGCAGAAAGAAGCTAAATTACTAGGCACTCTTTCTTCTGTTTCTTGTGCCTGAAATTGAGATTGTGTAACGAAAATAAATGCCTTCCTTTGTTTTACCAAAATAAAATATAATAATTGTATTTAAATATAATAATTGTTTCTCCACGTGGGTTCAAATTTTCAACCATCGCCATTACAATTAGATGACCTCTATTTTTTGTTAGTACCATATATAATTTATAAAAGCTGAAGCCGCAATAAGATATTCACAATAATTTTCATCAATTCAGAATTTCGTAAAATTATGTGCTTGGTGTAAGTGATAGATTAGATTCGATACCGATAGTGCTCGACCTCTGTTTATTGAATGGGCAAATAGAGTCGATCGCTTTATTACACATGAGATATCACGAGTGAAACATTTGGCTTCAGCGAAATGTTATTCTCTTATTCTCGATAAATATTAGTATACGTAACTTGTTTATTGCTTGAAATATAACTAACTGCTACGTAGCGTAGTGGATCAGTGCTATAATGTAATTCGATGGTTTAGAGTTCGATGTCTATTCCTAGGAAATGATTACAAAAGATATCTTTATGCTTTTCTTCCACATAGCAGAGTAGACAGAGAGAACTTAGAGTCAAGACATTCTCCTCTTTCCGCCCGAAATTGGTTCAATTGTGTGTTGAATCGTGGTGTCGGGTACAAGAAAATGATTATATTTAAAATTATTAACATATTCATATTTCAGTAAGAAAAAGCGTGGGTATGCAATACTCAAAACGCAATCTCTTAAAATCAAGTTTTTTTTGCCTATCCTGTTGCATGCGGCAGAAGTTTGAAAGCGAAAAAAGGAAAACATTTGTTTTTGTTTATCCAATTGAATCTGTCTGTTGCACAACGTTACAAGAACTAAAAACAATTTCTAGACTATTATTTGCAACGTTAAAGTGAAAATGCAAAATACATTACAGTCATTAGAAAACAGCCATTTAAAGCCAATTGGAAAGCGACTTGGCACGTGATCAGAGCTGGTGTCTTGAAATTATTCCTAAAGTGCAAACGATTTTCGCTGAAAGGCGTTTTGCTGTCGAATACGACACCGCGGGTATAAACTGCGATTCAAAGTTTGGGATGCTTCCAAACGCTCTGTCGTTATCATAATCTGGACATGAGCGTTCGATGAGTATTATTTTATTATTTTTAAACTACTTATAAGGTAAGTTTTAGTTTTTTAAAGACTTGATCGCGACAATTACGGTTTAGAAAAGCAAGCAAGCTTTGAATCATTATATATTTGTAAAATTGATAATATGCTGTTATAGCTTTAAAAAAGTCTTATTATCGTAAACTGCCATCGTGGTACGTCGTTTCAGCTGTAAACACGATTGAATGTGGGTTTTAGCTACACTGAATGATTGATTTTCACGGAATGATTATATTAAAATGATTTTCATGGTCGCTCTGGTAAGACAAGGCACAGCGTTAAGTTCCGCCTCTCAACAAGTATTGTTTCTAATCCAAGCAAAAAGTTGAGAATGGACAGAACGGTCTTTTTATCAATTTATATTATAAAACGTTTTAAACTAAAAAATACAAATAAAATATATATTGTTTTAGCATTAGAGTTCACGTTAGTACACATATAAGTAATATATAGCCTTAATTATTCATAAAATTAAGTGGCATATTAGGTAAAAGTGATTTTGCCTATAGCGTATATAATCTAGCCCTTTATATCCTCTATTAAATAATAACACGGATTTTCAACTGATTCTGTACATTACAGAAAATTGGACTATTCTACGTATTGCTAGCTTTGTAATAAAAATCAAGTATTACGAAACAGAAATGTCTACCTAATTTATTTTGAATCAGAAAAAAGATCTTAGATGACAAGTCGATCTGGCTCATTAAACTAACGATGCCCTCGAGGTATTTTATATATTTAAAGAGGCCTCATTTCATATAAGCTCAAAGTAATAAGCTCCGTTAGATTCGATTTAACTTTTTTTATTTATTAGTTTGTCCAAATATGGAATAATTGTAAAAGATACTGTGTAAAACTACGTATATGCTTAATTTATAAAATAGGCAGCCTCATGCTTTTCCATGAATAGACGTAGTCAAGGCGAATCTAGTGTTATTTTTTTTTATTTAAATATTTAAACAATACAGATACCTGGTTTCGTATCCTTCTTTTCCTTGATATCATCTGAATCTAACTCTTAAATTACATTAAATGTTGTTGATGTTCCAAAACTAAACTTAAATGGTGATTTGATGAATCTCCACACTCCGTTCTCCACTTTGCACTTGAGGTCGATACTTTGCATGTTGGTTTTGTCTGACTAAAGCAGGAAAATGGCAATAATTTAGATATAATAATTTAAGGAAGAAATCAAAATTGTCTTGGTTTTACGGCGTTAGCCCACTGTGCCACTATATCCTTAATTAATTAATACCATAACAATATATATATTTAAAATAAAAATTGAATAAGTAATAACCCGCATTGGTCCAAAACCTAAGCTCCTAGCTAACCTAGCTCTCTAAAAAGACCACACGTCCAAGAGCATGTAGAACTAAAATGTTAATTAACGAAGCGAAATTTTCTGACTAAAAGGTTTGCGTACAGCTTTAAATTATAACATGACGATTTAGTTATAATAAGATTAACCTAAGATAGATTTTTATAGTATTATAAATCTTTTTATTTTGGTGAGTTTAGTAGAAAACGAATTCTCTAAATTAATATATTTTTAAAAAAAAATATCAGCTTATGTACTTTGCACATATGACAATCATATACGAAATAATATATTTAAAACTAATTAAACATTATTTAAATTCCATTTCCACATTGCAATCCTTAACATTTTCCTTTCCGCTCGTATTGGGCCTCATATAGACATTGCATACAGTACTAGATAGATTTTTATACATATTTTGCCTATTCTTTGGCATTGTTATCAATACGACCAACTCGCTCTATTTCGCTTAACCTTGCAAAAGACCGTTTAAATCATCTCACATATCTTCAAATTCTATTGAAAATGGACGAATATACAAAAATATATAAATTTATCAATATATCTGAGTAAATTATTACGTAATTTTAACCATAATTTGCTACTTGATGCTTATTTTTTTTTTTATTACATTAAAGTTCAACGCATGGGTATTGTCTTGCGAGCAAGAGGAATATTCTCCAGTAAGTGGCCGCTAACCTTCCCTATAGCCATCCTGAGGCTCGCACATTCTAATGTGTGATACTAATATACCCGTACACAACAGGGTAGGCAGAGGGAGCCTAGTGTTAAGACACTCCGTTCCCCACTTTTCGCCGAATTCGAAGGCATTGCGTGTTAAGTGGCGGAACTTAACGCCGCGCTTTGCCTCGGCGCCAGAACGAAAAAAATGGAAATATTAAATATTTCCTCCTCCTCAAGTGGGAATCGAACCCACAACCAATCGTTACACGTAGTACAGTCACACGTTTGTGCCACTGCGCCACGACTGGTCACTAGTTGATGCTTAATGATCTTTTTATTACATTTAAATACAATGCATGGGTATCGTCTTGCGAGCGAGAGGAATATTTATTCTCTGGTAAGTGGCCACTAACCTTCCCTATAGCCATCCCGAGCCTCGCACATTCTAATAGTCTAATACTAAATTTATACGGATCACATAGCAACACTCTTATGTGTTACTTCTTATTTACAATCATTAGTTTATTGCCTGTAATGGTTGTCTTAGCCGCAGCCCCTATTTTTCTTTACACCTGATACAATTCTCTGGCGCTCATCGCTTGTCATATAATTTATAGACTTGTTGCATAATAGGTAAACATAAGAAATAATACATTTTATTGTATTGTATTGTATTATATTGATGGTAATTATTATTCCACTTACTTGACAATACCAGCTACGCCTGTCTGTGACCACCATTGTAACTACCACTGTGTCTGAGATCACCGTTGTATACACTACTGACTGAATTACGAGTATCCGCACCATTATGGTAACAAAAACGTTCTATTTCGCGCACTGAACATGTTGCGATTGTTGTTTAAAATAAATTATAATATTAAAATTATTAATATTTTTAAATAATTTAGTTCATTGTTCACAACAATTTACAATATTATATAAATGTGTAAATTTATAAAAAGTTTACTCTGCTACTCCGTTTGTATACTGGGCTAATCATTTTTACGTCACTCACCTACCTTCATAATATTACACGTTATAATATTTGACATTTTATACATTCGCGACTACCCTATAAGATTTACAATAATATATGATTTTTAGGGTAGGCAGAGAAAACATAAACGAAACACTCCGTTCTTTACGGGTTAGGCTACGAAGCGACAATTTAAATAAATATCAAATAAACTTAATGAAAAACTTTTTTCTTAACATCATCACCTGACTGTAATTGTTGTGGGTTCGATTCCCACTTGGGGAAATTGTAATTTTTTTTTTAATATTTCCGCTCTGGTTCCGCACACAATGACGTGATTTTAGGTAAAAAGTGAAAACGAGAGAGTCTTAACTCTAAGTTTTCTCCAACTAATTTGCTATACGAAAAAAAACGTGAAGCTATAAATAGAATTTATTAAAAATGTGCAAAAACGAAGAAAAAATGAAATCGGTCGCTCCGTCTGTCGCTCGTCGTGTCGCACTGCAATCAGTATGGATTGTCGGTATCAAAGGGAAAGTGAGAGGGGTCTTGGGAAAATATTATTCGATAGGTTAATATTGAGTCTGCATATGCCATAGATTTTATTTTAAATCATTCACTTCTGTACCTATAGATTTCTTCTTAACTTCTCAAGAATTTAAAGAATACGTGTAAAATATAGTAAAAGTATTTTTTATTTTTTTTTAAAATGTCCTTGTAAAAGGCTGGTAATAAATAATAATTTATTTTAACTAATTATAATACACTTTTAAAATAATCTGCCGTCGTCAGGTGCTTTGCCTTTTACCTTTGTAAATTTTCAAGGAAATTCGACGGTTTGGGTTAAAATAACGCTGCAAGATATTGTTATATTGGTACATACATATATATGTAGCGGATATCGATAAGCTTTAGCTAAAACACGTTTTGTTTATGTTTGTGAGTTCAATTTCCACTTGAAGGAATGAGTACATTTTTTTTTCATTTCTTCGGTTCGGTATTTGGACAAAGCGTTGCGTTAAACTCCGCTATTTAATTATTAGATAAAGCAGTGTCTTGACACTGGGTTCCCTCCAATGCGGGAAAAAGCGCATAAAGTCGCTTTTATTATAGGAATAGATATATATATACGGACAGATAAACAGAGGTAAAATAAGAGCGTGCTAAAAATGTTATCTTTTATCTTACCTTATACGAGTGTGTATTTAGATAATACCTAATGCTCATTATAAAATTACACGCAAATGTTGTAAGTTCTAATCCCTCGTGGGGAATGCACATAATGAAAATGGTTTTTCCTTGTTTATTTAAGATACTTGGCATGTATTTAATTTTTTACTTAGGTGCATTATTAAAATCGTACTTGTGATATATAGGTGTATATCAGTATTAAATAAGTAAGTAGCATATAGAGGCTACAAAAAAATCGAGCTGATTGATGTCTCCACTCTGTTGTGACAAAATGCGGAGGTGAGTTTTGGCACTATACACGCAACGTTTTGATTTCAGGCTGAAAGTTGAAAAATAGAGTGTTTAAGCACTAGGTGTAAGTAGTAATAAAGCGGGAAGCTGAAAATGTAAAAGCTTAAAAAAATAATTCAGACCTACAATATATGCGTTTTTATAAGCGCTTAAAAATATATGCGTTATACTTCAACATAGAAAAAAAGTAATAAAAAGTTCAACGTCAGATCTTCGTCATTAAATTCATAAAGTAACAAGATCAAAGTGTCTCGTTAACTTCTTTTGCTTATTAAAAAAAGTTTACTAATATTGCCTTTGTGTGCTTATAATTTTTCTAAAATAATATACTTATTCAGCGGTTTTTCCCAAATAACCAGATAGTGAAAAAGAACCTATAGTCAAGACCCTCCGTTCTCCACCCTCCGCCGGAAAATCTAGACGTTACATGTTAAGTGGTGGAACAACATCGCGTTTTATCTTAAGTACCAGAGTTAGTTAGTTAGTAGATATAAATATATAATCATTTCCCATATGGGAATCGGAAATCCATAACCAATCGTGTCTACAGCCAATCGCTTTTCCACTGCGCTACGATGGATATACATATTAATTAAAGTTAATTTAACAAGAAGTTGCGCTTTTTTTTTAAATATTTGAAAAATATTGTTAAAATATATTTAAAATTTAAATATTATTGATCTGATTATATAATGTGTGGAGTTGGGACTCAAAAAGAGATAATAATTTGAGAGAAAATATACTACTACCACTTAATATCAATTTCGATAGATCCAAGATATTAGAAATATCAATAAAAAATATTTATGAACTAGTCTAAATCTAACGTGAATTTTTTGCAACCTACCCATGGCAACAGCTTTGCTTTTCCTCGGGGGATCCTTCAACTTGCGCCGACGCTATCGCGGACACCATTCGTCAGGGAATGGAATGTTATATTCCCAGTTCCGTAGTTCGTATTGGTGGCAAGTCGCAGCCTTGGTTCGATGAATCCTGCAAAAAAGCTACAACCTCAAAGCAGGAAACTTATCGAGCTTGGACTGTGGCATTGGCTGAAAGGGATCCACGAGTTACCGAACTGAAGAAGAGATTCAATGCTGCCTCCAGACTCTCTAAGAAGCAAGCTGTTCGAGCCAAGTTCAAGCACATTCGCAGAATTGGCAAGAGATTATTGAGGTTTCCATCTGGATTTCGTGCATTTTGGTCTCTTGCCAAATCTGTTGAAGGTAATTTCTGCAAGCCCTCTCTACCACCACTTCGCGAGCCGGATGGGTCTCTAGCACATTCGTCAAAGAGAAAGTCAAACATCCTATGCACTCTCTTTGCATCAAACTCAACTCTTGATGACTTGGGAAAAGCACCACCATCCATCCCTAGGTGCAAAAATACTATGCGCGACGTCCGTTTTACACAAACTGCCGTGCGTCGTGCTCTTTTTTCCCTTGACGTCAGAAAGTGCAGTGGTCCTGATGGCATACCCGCCATCGTGCTCAAAACGTGTGCCCCCGAGTTAGCTTCGGTGCTTACGCGCTTGTTTTCCCCCTCCTATACTACTGGAATAGTCCCATCTTCGTGGAAAGTGGCTTTGATACAACCCATCCCTAAGAAAGGCGACAGCTCGGATCCATCTAATTACCGACCTATTGCGATTACCTCCTTGCTCTCTAAGGTGATGGAGCGCGTGTTAAACACTCAGCTCCTTGGTTATCTTGAGGAAAACCAGCTTATTAGCGATCGCCAGTACGGATTTCGGCACGGTCGCAGCGCTGGTGACCTTTTAGTGTACCTAACTCACCGCTGGGCAGCCGCCATTGAGAGTAAGGGGGAAGCTATGGCAGTCAGCCTTGATATCGCAAAGGCCTTTGATCGGGTCTGGCACAAAGCTCTATTGTCGAAGTTGCCATCCTACGGACTCACTAAGAGATTATGCGATTGGGTAACCAGTTTTCTAGATGGGCGCAGCATTAAAGTCATTGTAGACGGTGTCTGCTCAGATGTTAAGCCCATTAATGCTGGAGTGCCCCAAGGTTCAGTGCTATCTCCCACACTGTTTATTCTGCATATCAATGATATGTTGCAGTCCAGTAACATTCATTGCTATGCAGATGACAGCACAGGTGATGCCTTTTACACTGGCCGGGCTAATATCTCTCGTGCTACGGTGGAAGAGCGGAGAACCGAACTTGTGTCTGAGATTGAGTCCACTTTAGAGCAGGTCTCAGTTTGGGGCGACTGTAATCTTGTGAAATTTAACCCCTCAAAAACACAAGTTTGCGCATTCACCGCGAAAAAGACCCCCTTCAATATAGCGCCTAAATTCCGGGACATTCCTCTGTGTACTGCTAAGAGTATTGGGATCCTTGGGGTCGACATTTCGAACGACGTCCAGTTTAGGAGTCATTTGGAGAATAAAGCCAAATTGGCGTCCAAAAAGCTCGGAGTGTTGAATAGGGCGAAGCAGTACTTCACATCGGGACATAGACTTTTGCTTTACAAAGCTCAAGTCCGTCCTCATGTGGAGTACTGTTCTCACCTATGGGCAGGTGCCCCACTATATCAGCTACAGCCACTTGACTCCATCCAACGCCGGGCAATCCGAATTGTCGACGATCCCAAACTCACCGACGGACTAGAATCCTTAAGCGTACGGAGAGATGTCAGTTCTCTATCGGTATTCTACCGTCTGTACAATGGGGAATGCTCCAAGGAATTGTTCGTTTTGGTGCCACCATCCACCTTTTACCATCGCACCTCCCGCCTCAGGAGTAAATACCATCCGCACCACTTAGACGCATGGTCTGTATCTAACGTGCGTGCGTCAAGGTCGTTTTTCCCACGTACATGTAAGCTGTGGAACGACCTTCCTCCTGAGGTTTTCCCTGAGCGCTATGACATAGGTGTGTTTAAGCGTCGAGTGTACAGGTACCTCCATCCTCTAGGCCGGCAACGCATCCACAACTCTTCTGCTGTTGTAGATGTCCATGGGCGAAGGTAACTGCTTACCATCAGGTAGTCCTTCAGCTCGTTTGCCTCCTACTCACATAAAAAAAAAATCTAACTATCTAACTAGCAACTTCGTCCTCGTGGATTAACAAAAAATTATAAACCTAAAATTTTTAACTAAAGTCTAACTTACTCCTTAATACGTCAGTTATATGCCAGTGAAAGTTCTGCTAAAATCGGTCCAGCACTTACAAAGGTAAGCGGGTACAAACAGATAGACGGAGAAACAAAGAACATGAAAAATTTAAAATTTTATAATTACCTTTTACATATATTTAGTAAAAATCAGTAAATTTTATATCACAGACAGACACTCCAATACTATTTATTCACATAGATATTTCTACACTAATATAGTGTACCTCTATAGTACTAAAAACGAAGGTCAAGATGAAACGTACAAAGTGCGGACGGGTCGATAAAACAAAATGAAAGAAATATTTCCGTTTGAATGCAATATTAGTATCAATTTCGAATCTCCGAATGAACCCTTTGACTGTCAATTTTAAATGCTTCAATAAATTTCAGTAGTTTAATGTGAATTCTAGTAAGTAAGCTCTCTCTCGGGCATGTTAAAATATCAAAGCGTTTGAATATATTGCGAGATGAACTTGTAAGTTATGTGGAATTATGTGAGCTTTAGTTTCTGTACGTATTGGAGTAGAAGAGTTGGGACGTGTCTCATTTGATATGGCACATATAAGTTTGGATTCTGGTAAAAGCTATCATATAAATAACACATTTTCCATTTTCGAAAATAAAAAATATCATTTTTTCGAAAGCATATTAAAATTTGAACGCAGCGGGATATGAACCCGTGCATCTTGGAAACCGCACAAGCACTCTTCTAAACCACGCGTTCTGCATCTGGCTGTGTCGAAATTCTTATACGCTTATTTGTGTTATATGAAAATGAATAATACTTTTTCATACAAACACATATCAAAATGTTTTGTAAAAGTATTATTCAATTTCGAATATCAAAAATTATTCTGGCGCTAGTTAGTCTCAGCCTAACACGCGAGGTTTCCTAAAATATGTTCTACATATTTGAAAACTGAGTGAAAATCTTTTCGCAGTTAGACATTTTCCAACTGCGTTACAATAGCGTGAATGCATTAAAATATAATTGTTTGATTTTAATATGTAAGCGCAATGGTTTTAGGTTATATACCCATTCCAGGGAATGACTATAATTTACAAGCTTTTATTTACTTGCATTGTACGTATGTCAGTTCGTGTGGAATCTTGCTGCTCAATTTTAAGGCATATATCCTTAACAGATTAAGTTGAAATATTGTATACACGGATATTTTAGATAACAATGTATGGCTAGGTCTGTGACATTATTCTAAACCCGATATAGTGGAACATCCAAAATGGCATACATTTATTTTTTTGAAGATTGAAAGATCTTGCTGAGACTAATTTGAAAAAGTTTGTTTTTGAATGACTTTGTCATAATTGCCCTTACCTATTTTTGCCTTTCAACATATCTTGATATTGGGCACGGAACGAAAATCTTAAACAGGTTCCCACCTCTTTCAGAGAAGCAATAAACCAATAACAACTTTATACAAGGAAAATCTATAAACACTATGCCTTACTAAATACTTATTGCTCGTAAACACAGTGTGATATTACGAAGCAAAACATCTCGTGTTAACTTCGAATTTGAGAGAGCCACAAACCCGGATTTAATGCTTTAGTAAACTGATATGTAGTGGCATTTCCTGTCACTAATGTAACGCTGCTCTTTAATGTATAAATTATAAATTATATTAACGTATATTTCACATTATAAATATTATATGATGTTGTCGTGGTGCAGTGACAAAGCATGAGTGTAAACAAGTGGTTATGAATTCGATTCCTATTCGGGGGAATGTTTTTTTATAGCTAACAAATTTTTATAACTAGCTTTCCGCTAAATTCAGAGGCATTGCGTGTTAAGTGGTGAAACTTAACGCGCTTTACCACGATACTAGACTGAAGGAAATGGAAATATTAAATATTTCCACTCCTCGAGTGGGAATCGAAGCACAACCAGTCGTTTACAGTCACACGCTTGTGCCACTGCGCCACGACTGGCCCCTAATTGACGAATGGGGGAATAATTATATTGAAAATATTCTTATTTTTCGCTCTGTTGAACAAAACAAAGCGCGGCGTTAAGTTTCCCCACTCAAAGTGCTATGTCATAATTTAGGTGCGAAGGTGCAGAACGGAGTGTCTTGACACTAGATTCTCTCTTACTGCCCTGCGATGCAGGAAAAGGCGTGAAGCTGAAAAAATGTACAGCGTATGAACTTTACGCTTTAATTATAATCTATGCAAAGTAAAATCATTATAATATCGTTAACAAACCTGACTTAAACTTTGTTCCTAGTCGTCAAATATTATAACAATTATGTACACCTTTATAAATCCTTTGCAAAACTCCTTATTGTAAAGTTAAAGGACTCAATTATCTATTAAAAGGGAAAGATAGAAAAAATTCTTACTACAAGACAATCATGGTAATAAAATGAATTAAAACGTCATAACATAAAATAAATAAACAAAAAAAATATAAAAAATAACGGAAGATCAAAACAATTGTAAGCAATCTACAATAAGCAGCTTAAAGATCCCTAATATCGATAAACCAAACCAAGATATTTAAACGTAACAATAGAAATGAAAAATTCTAATCGCAGAAACAACGTCGGGCAAATTGAAAAAAAAAAAAAATTACTCCGCGAGCAAGCGATAATTGAGGCGGTACTTTTATTAGCTCCGTCGGCCATAAACGTCGGGATGAAATATCCATGGCTTTTATTATGGCTATAATGCTGTAAAAAATTCAGAAAACGACTTTCTACTTAAGTGGGAGACTCACGTGTAAGGTACAATTGAGAAATTATAATTGGTTTAATAATAAAATTGAATACATTACTTAAATTTATTTTTTACAGCTTCAAGCTTTTTACCCCATAGTGGGTTAGTCAAAGAAGATCTACTGTCTAGACCCTCCGATCTTCACTTTTCGTCTGAAATCGCGAATTAATAAAAAACATAATTTTATCATTCCCCCAAGTGGGAATCGAACCCACAACTAACGCGTTACAGTCAGATGCTGTCCCACTGCATCTACATCGGCCTCGAATTCAATAATATAATGCAATGCGTTCGTATGTCTCAGTGGTGAGAGCGCCTGGACGATTCAGGAAGCACGGGTTCGATTCCCGCTGCGTTCAAATTTTTATACGTTTTCTTTAACTGTCTTTTTCAATTTTCCTAAGTGTGGAATAACACTTTAAATATGTTTAAAAATGTAAAAGTATAATGATATAATTATATATTACTTCCATTTTTCCTCTTTTGTACTTAAGCGCGTCGTTGAGTTCAGCTTTTGACCACTCAATGTCTCGATTTCGAGTGAAGTGGAGAACGGAATGACTTGACAATGAACTCTCACTGACCCTGCTGTGTGACGAAAAAAGTGAAGCTGCTTATTAAAAAAAAACATTTTTGTAGCGTATATACAATGTTCTAAAAACAAATTTCACAAAAATTGGCTGAAACTTTTTCCATTACATATTAATATATAAACGCTTAAACAAGTATACATAGGTACTTTCAATTAATATAAATAATAATTTAGACTATTAAGTTTGTTTTAATAATAACAATTTTAATATCTAGCATAAAAGTCCTATTTTTATAGACAAATTAATTATCAAACGCTTTGATCTGAGAAGAGAAAATGTGTTTACATTATTTCATAACATAAAAAGTTGAAATAAATAAAGCTCTTCAACGTTCCAAGTGGTATTTATGAACCCTCGCGTTAAGTACACATTATTTAGCATTTACGATATCATTTAATTAGAAAAGGAAGCTATGTGTCATTTTTTTAGGGGCTTTCTGTAGGCATTTTTTTGAGATATAAAGAAAATCAGGTTCACGTTTTATTTTGCATAGTAGGGAGAATCTAGTGTCAAGACATTCTGTTCTCTATCTTCGGCATTAAAACGGGATATTGTCAGTTGATTGACGTAACTCAACACCGCTGTTTGTATTCTAATCATAGTGGAGCAATTAAATAATTTAAGCATATTCATTCTCCGAGTGTAAATTGAACCCATAACAATTACATTTAGACACTGTCTCACTGTGCCATCTGTAACAAAGTGGCATCGAAATATATACGTACTCGCATATACGAAATAAGTAACAGGCTAAATTCTGGTGAAAAGTAAAAAAATGTTTTAAGAGACACCATTGTTACAGTAATTAAATAAAAAAAAAACTATTTGAAACAGCCTTATAATTATAGTAATAATTCATATTCTTTTTTTGTCTACGATGATTTTTTATAATCAGAGAGAAGTTATTGAGATCGTCCGTTCGCCTATTACCAGCCGGTTTTAAAATAGTATGCGTTCAGTAGCGCGTAGGACATCGTCTAACTATAAATGCCATTGGTCGTGGGTTCGAGTCCCACTAGGGGAATCGATTATATAGTATATTTATTTGTCCGTTCTTACACCTCAAATAAAACGCAGCGTTGACTTCCGTCACTCAATACACATGCCTCGATTGCGGGCGGAAATTAAGGTAGAGAGAGAAATAGAACGAGTATCTATTATTAGGCTCTCTCTCACTTCTCTGCTAAACTACCTTTTTTCTCCGTTTTGGTAAGACAAAGTATTGCGTTCAATTAAAAAAGTAACAAAAGTATGAACTTAAAAAAATCTTAAATACACAATTTCAAATTTAAGTACTTTTTAGACATTTTTGTTAATGATAATTAATGATAATTACCAAATGCCAAGACACCTCGTTTCCACATTCCACATGGAATCTTGATATTACGTTATATTTTGAATTACTAATTCTTTTCAGTCAAATTTAACAATGATTCATCATTACCCAATATCCACGAAACTAAAATGACTGACAGTTATTTATTAGTAGATTATTTCTGTCTCTAACAGAAAACTTACACTAATTTCTCTAATATACAAGGTTGGAAAGATCTTTAATTATGACAAAATTATAAAAATGGAACAAAACAAATGAAGTACTAATATGTATTAAATGAAACTGTAGTACGTGTTTTATAACAAAATAATATCTACAAATAAAATAATCTTATAATAAATAACAAAAGCTATACACATTCCGATCGCCAGCAAATATTGGTAACGTAATATATACTCTTGTAAGGAACCCGTAAGTACATACATAGATATTGTTAAGAATGGCTTACCAAAACATAAATCCTAGGAGGAGAAGCGTAAATCCAACGCCGAGATGTTTCCGATTTATCTGAAACTTGCCCAGGTTGAATCTCATAAAACCGCTCTGGGCTAGGTTCAGACTTTCAGCGTAAACCTAAAACACATAGTTGTGTAAAAGTTGAAAACACTGCTTAAGAGGGTAAAACTTTTGGGTCCCTAAAAAGATGTTTTTAAAGTGCTTATGTTATATACATTACGTTTTATCAGTTTTAATACTTTATACTAGTTTTATATTTAAGATACTATATATTTTTATTAAAGTTTAGTCACTTTTATCATTTCGATGGAGAAGATTAGTCATGAAGAATCGTGTCAAGAAACTGTACTTCGCTTAAGTTAATGCCACGCTTTGTTATCACACGAGCAGAGAAACGAAAACATTTTAATTTCCCGAGCTGGTATTGAACTCATAACTAATCGTTTATAATTTTCTTCGCATTTACAATCACTCGTGTGCTACTGCACCGTGATGGCCTAAGAAATAATAATCATCAGAAAATATAATCTAGTATATAATTGGTCTCTAACCTATCATAGACAAAGTCATAATACCTTAGTATGTAGTATGCTCTTTATCGAAAGCTATTGTTGTGATTTGAATGAATCAATGAATTGAATGGGATTCGAACCTGTGCCCTTTGGAAACGCGAACTTAGGTCACGCAATTTTTAGAGTTTCGATACGTTCATTTTTATATGTTTTCTGAAACGGCATTTCTTATTTTAAATCTGTATTTACACATAACTTTAAAATTAAAATTTCTAGTACTAACGTAGAAGCTGGGTAAATCCAGCTGGGTAGCCAAGCGTACCCAGTCTCCGCTTTACGTCCGACATTGAAATCAATAGTTAAGTTTTCTATAGGTGTACCAGTTTTTCTTAAGTGAAATATACTCACGTAATTTTCTTGGGTACTGCAAAATTAAAATTTTACTGTTTTAAAAAAAATCTTCACATGTCGTTGTTTAGGTAATTGTTGGTTATTTATAAAAAAACAAAACTTATATTTGAAAATGTGCCATCAACTATCTCTCTGAGAAAATTCATCGAAATTTGTCAAGCGGCTTAGATTTTGTACCGTATAAAAATTCGAACCCGGCCCTTGGAATCCATTCCAATCATCATTGTGTCATTGATGATTGTCCCATTGTGGCACAATGGCTCCAATATGTACTCGAAACATTAATTTTTAATTTCACAAACTTCTTTCTTTTATTCGCGATTCTTAAGTAAATAGAATTGGTTGGAAAGCAACCAACCCCTTTAATCATGGTATTTTGACAGGAAATTGAATAATAAGAGCCTTGTGGGAAATTAACCTAAAATCAATATGCACATGCCGTACGTCATGGCATCTTGACTCTTCACTAATTGGATGTTGTATATACGAAAATTCTAACGCTTTGCTATAATTACTTTTTTTATTTTATACATGATAATTTAACATTTTTAATAACCATACTCTCAAATGATTAGTGACTTTACTAATATTATAATAGATTATAATATTAGTAAAGTTAGCCCGTCGTGGTAGGCACAAAGGTCGTCAGAGGCACAAGGTATGAGTGTGAAGCCACTCGTTGTGGGTTCAATTCCAACTCGAGGAGTGGAAATGTTAAATATTTCCATTTTCTTTGCTCTGGTGGCGAGACAAAGCGCGGCGTTAAGTTCCGCCACTTAACGCAATGTCTCCGAATTCGGCGGAAAGTAGGAAACGGAGTGTCTTGACACTGGGTTCCTTCTCCCTATACTGCTGTGTGCGGGATACAGCGTGAATCTAAAAAAAATGATTACTTTACTAATCAATAGAGAGTATGGGTATTAAAAATGTCACAATATCGTATAAAAAAATCCTGATAAAATGTTAGTAAGAGATCCGTCACTCAAGTCGCCTCATCTTATTTCGGTAGGAAGGTTGAGAATAAAGAGTCTTGACATAAGGTTTACTCGCGCTACCCGCTATGCATAAAAAACGTGAAGACGACTTATTTTTTACTAACAAGAATAATTTAACTTGAATGACAGAATCCAATGATCCAATCTGTCCTATATGGGAGTACTCCTGAGATAATTTCATAGCCATCGACAACGTTGAATCTGAATTATTTAATATACCGCCTAAAAGTTGTTTACTAGTTACATTTTTTGAATAATTTGAAATAGCCTTCGTTTTAGGTAAAACTATAACGAAAAATATTTGCTGAGTAATTAACATTAATTTCGTCAAGTTAAAAGAAAAGATTTCTCTTTCTAATTTCTTAGTAATTTCAGAAAGAATTAAGAAACAAACTCCACTCACCTCACACAGTAAGAATCAAGATCCTCCACTTAACATGCAGTGTCTCAGAATTTGGCGGAAAATGGAGAACGGAGTGTCTTAACACTAGGATTCTTATGTCTACCCCGCTGTGCGGGATACGGTGTGAGCCTAAAAGAAAATGATAAAGCTTTATGACGGACATAAGTTCTCCGAATCAAAACGAATGCCATCTTTACAGTTCCGGCACAAGCCCAGCGCAGTGAGCAACAGCCAGAAGCAAGTGACGCAGTTCACGCTGATCACCAACATGGTGGTGAAGCCGAGAACGATCCACACGAACTTGTGCGTTGTTATTAGAGAAAAGTAATCAGCCACTCTGTAAATACTGTGACATGACAATATACACAATAAAAATAAGTTTTCGTTTTATTTATATTAAGAAGTATAGGTATATAATAGGATGGTTATGAGTTAGATCTCCACTTGAGGGAATGTTATATTTGAATTATTTACCTGTTCTAGTAACACAAAACGAGTCGTTAAGTTCCACTATCAAACATGGAGTTATAATTTCGGACGGAAAGCGAAGAGAGTTTTGACATTAGGATCTGTCTTCTACGCGGAAAAGCTTGAAGCTACTATGTAATATCAGAAACGGAGCTACTTATTATTTTGTTTACCATTTTTCATTCTTAAAAAAAATCATAAAAATGGGTACATATTTTGCGTCACATATAATCTATATAATAGAGAATTTCTTATTTCGCCTCGAAAGTAGGAAAGTCCTTTTCTTTCGTAACACGCATTAGTATTTACAAGAGTAAAATGTAAACCTCTCTTTTTTTTTTAAAATTGAGGCTTATTTTAAAAAAAGCAAGCGTTGAAAAATACATCTTACGTATATTTTACAACTTATTTTATAGACACGCGAATACGGGGTGCGTATAACGAATGCACTATATATAAAAAAGTGTAGATAGACTAGCCGCACTATAAAACGAAGCGATAAATATCCTCAACACTCGTACACCGTTATCTCGCTACAACGACACGGACAACACGGGAATGGGTTGTAAAGAAACCTTTTATCTCGCATACATATTTAATTTCCATTACTTCTTTAAACCGGTGTTTCGAAAATTTTATACATTTTAACTTACTTTGTAATGCTTTTGTATACCGGATTGCACCTCTTTATTATCATTAATAATTAGTATGGAAAATTAGCTTCCAATTTCCGATCTTTTTCCCACATAGCCAAAATAGGCAGAGAAAATTGTTCATCCGAATGCGAAACATCGTAAATAGTGAAACGCAACGCTCTGCTGTGTCTTATCAAAGTAAAGACAATGAAAATATTCTGTACTTTAATATTTCAAATATAGTCATTGTCCTAAACCGCAAATCAAATCATTCGCGCCTGTTACACACTGTCAGACGCTGTCCCACTACGTCACAATAACGTAATAAGTATTTCAATAATTATTAACATATTTCTCTTTATTTTCAAGCTTTTTTCCAATAACTCAAAGAGACCTTACCGTCATGACACTAAGTTTTCCATTTTCCACGCGAATGCGTGACATTGTGTGTACAGTGGCGGAACTCAACGCCGCAATTAGTCTTACCAAAGTAGAAAAAACGAAATAAATTTAAATATAGTTATTTAGCTAAGCATTGATCGAACTTATAACCAATCATATTTACAGTCAGATGCTGGTCAACTGCGAATATATAGAAATACGATTGCTTTATAAAATTATCTTATTTCCAATCTTAGTATCGAAAACTTTATAAAATTAACAAAAAATGACATAAGGAAAGGAAAATTGTTACATTATCTTTACTTAATACTACCGTGTCATAATACAAGTACATAATATAAACACTTATATAAAAAAAAAAACATTCACGACAAACTCAGTAAAGGCGAAAAAATTTGAACTGAAACTTGATGGTGGACAAATAACTTCGGACATAATTGTATAGAAAGGTATTAGAGATATTATATAGAGTGTCAATAATAACGCGGACTTCGGTAGAAACTCTCGTCTCATAGCTTCATCAGCTATTTGCCTAAAAAAAATAAATGTATGACTAATTAAAAAGGAATATCAATTCTAAATAGGTAAGTATTCATTTCAATTCTTCGACACTTCCTAAGGAAAATATTTTTTTATTCACTAAATACAATTATCTTTGTAACATTAAAACATTTGTAAAGTTAATTATCAAAGCAGTCTTGGTATCTGTCACTTTTCTTTTAAATTTTAAAACTTTCTCAAGTGGTTAAGTGGCGGAAGTCAACGTCGCGCTTTGTCTTACGCATTTTGAGCCTATATACGGAAATATTTAATATTTCCATTTCCCTCGCTCTGGTATCAGAGGCAAGCGCGGCGTTAAGTTCCGCCACTGTCCCAGGTTCCCTCTGTCTACTCTGCTGTGTGCGGGATATAGCGTGAAGCTAATCATTCCCACCAGTGGGAATTGAACCCAAAGCCATTGTGCTAACAATCAGTTATGAGTTCTTTTTATATTCTTTATATCCTTTTTTAATTTAATTATTACATTTTTAATCTAAACCATTTTCTATGACAAAATTATATATTTTGAACCCGTATCTTTTCTTAATTTTCGACCTTTTTCATATTAGAAATAATAACAAAAATAATAGAAGAATAGCCCGGATATTTTTAAAGTACTAAATCAATATTGGTCAGGGAGATAGATATACCTATGAAGCATGTGTAGAAACGTGTCGATACCATATATAGGATCACAGCAATACAAATACTTCATGAAAGCCCAACCGGGCACGTGTATGACGTCCCAGCTATATACTATAGGATAGACTGATTGCAGGGGACATTGGAAGTTTTAGTAGTAAAAGTTTATTTTTATTTTTATTTTTAATTATGTTAAAATAACATGTAATAATGTTATAATATCGTTATTGTTATGTACTATACAGAAAGGAATCAATGTGGCTCAGCGTCTGCCTGTAATCACGATTGTTTGCGATGAGGCACATAGCAGGATAGTCAAAGAGAATCTAGTGTCAAATCAGTTTATTTTTAACTTTCCGCCTGAATTTGAAGCATTGCGTGTTGGGTGGCGACTCAAAGCAACGCTGCGTCTTCCCATAACTAAACGCGTTTACAGTCAGACGCTGTCCTACTGCGCCACGGTTGTTAGAGTATTCCAAAATGTTGTACTAATATTTAGTACGTAGAAACTGAATCATTTACCGTTTTTCTTAATAGCAATTACAACTACACATGCTATACCTAAAGCAATAATAAAATTATTTTCAAATCTAAAACGCTTAATAAAATTGTTATATTTTTCTACTAGAACAGTAACCATTATTATGCAAAAGCTCATGACAAGGCAAGTTAACACGTTTAATTTATGAAACAGCGCGGTGTAATATGCGGCAAATAATCTAGCAGATTGCAACAGTAATAAAATGTAGAGGCTAGCTATGAAGAACGCTTACCACTCGTTTAAATAAAACGACTTTTACGCTTTTACTTCACTTTTAAAACAACTATTCAAAATTGATTATAAAATACCATATATGTAGATTTTTTTCAGTTTCACGCCTCATCCAGTATATGGTAATCAGAGAAAATGCACTCTACTCTCCACTTTGTTTGTTTGTAATACAAAACAATGCATGCAGAACTAGGAAAATATTCACTAATATCAAAAAAACAGAGCTTAAAAAAATATAAATATATATATCAGATGTTTCGAGTCCTTCTACGTTAAAAATGTTTATACGATTTCATTAAATTTATATAACTAGTTTAAAATGAAACTATTTTTAACCAGATTAATAAGGTAGACTACCGGTACAGGTAGAGGTACAGGTAAGTAGGTAGGTAGATGTCTACCTGTGACCACGGACTACTGTAAAGTGCTCGAAACGTCGGGTTTTCTAATAATGTATTTTCGAATACCAAAAATATACGCGATTAATCCGGTTGAAAATAGTTTAATTTCAAAATGTGTAGTAATCGCGAAAACAAAAGATATATATAACTAGTATATATATAACTAGTTTACATATTATATATATAACTAGTGTAAAACTTGCCAGAATCATTTTTATTGCAACTGTAATGCAAACTAAGCTTTAAAAAAGAGGATTTAACAGAAGATAAAGAAATAACAAATTGCTCCATCGTACGCCACTGCCATTGTCGTCCTCAACTTCCTCCTCTTCTTTATTAATATCATTCTTTTTTTTGACGCTGTATCCCGCACACAACAGGGTAGGCAGAGGCGACCTAGTGTTAAGACACTCTGTTCTCCACTTTCCGCCAAATTCTGGAAGCATTGAATGTTAAGTGGCTCGACATCAGAGCGAAGACAATAGAATTATCAAATATTTCCTCTCCTCGAGTCGGAATCGAATCCACATCCAGTTACGTTACAGTCGCAGCTCGATCCGCTGCGCCACGACTGGCTCCAAAAAATATTAATTTATAAATCAAAATAACTTTAAACATAATCACTTACTAAGCTAAATTTAACAACAAATAGGATTTCACGCACCATAAGCTAATAACTAATTAAAACTAATAACCCTTCGCCAAATTGTTTCCTGTAGTGTTTATCGATGTTCAACATGATTGATATTTACGATATGAAGTTGATGTGCCAAAAATCTATTTAGCTTACTGCCGAAATGGTCACAACTCTGAAAGGTAACTTAATTAAAGTGCCAACAAATGGGGCCAGTCGTGGCGCAGAGGCACAACTTGTAGCGACTGGTTGCGGAGTCGATTCCCATTCAAGGAGTGGAAATATTTAATATTTCCATTTTATTTTCTCTAGTGTTGAGGTACAGCGCGGCGTTAAGTTCCACCACTTTAAAGTAGCGGAAACAAACAAATTTATCAAAGCAAAGCATTGGGATAATACATTTCTTGCTAGGAAATAATGTACGTATAACCTACATATTTTTTTAACACAACATTGTTTTTTTATAATTATATTCATTTTCCAACGAAACATTTTGTTACTCTTTAATAAATTAAATTTTATAAAGTTTTATACTATTGGGAGAACAATAAGATAATCATAAAAATCAATTCAAATTATATAACATACCAATACCCTCATAAGGCAATTTATTTCCGCTTAATATATGCAGAGCATGCATTGTATTGTACAAAACGCGGCGGGATCGGCTCTGGCCGACATCAGCCTGATTTATTGTTTTAGAGCTACATTCTAAGTTAGCTGAAAAAGATCTAACGGCTAACGTTATCGTTTATACAATGAATATTTTATTACTTACATTATGCGTTTTAGAGTTTTGATTAAAATCACGATTTTTCTTGTAAGCAGGCAGTGATAACCAAGAGTCAAGACAATCTTTTCTACGCTTTTCGCCTAAATTCAAGACTAAGTATGGAGTGGCGGAGCTCAACGCCGTTTTTGTTTTAACAGAGAAGACAATCATATTTGCAATCTGACCCTGTCGCATTGTGGCACAATATATACTTTATATACCTACCTATAAAATTTAAATTGAATTATTTTCAATTTATATAAGTTTAATAACGAAACATTGTTTATATAGTATAATAAATAGTTCTCTATATATTAAAAAACCTAATAAAAAATCTTTAAATCTGATATTGAGTTCAGTTTCATAGAACGCTTCGAGGAACTACCTAACTTAGATTGACTTCTTTGAAAAGTCCTAGGAACTTTTGAATTAATTGTAAGGCTATTTTCTTGAAGGTTTTGAAGACCCGATTATTAATATTCCATTCTATTAAGTTTTCCAGCCTATTGGAATAATAATAATTGAAAATGTAATTAGATGACCATATGTAGCAAAATCTCAATTGAGTTAAAAAAAACTGAATTTAAGATTCAATAGTTTAATAGGAAACTGAAACTAATCTGAAACTAAAAAACTGAATACAATATTTTTACTTTTTTTTTATGGAATAAAGGAGGCAAACGAGCTGAAGGCCCACCTGGTGTTAAGTGGTTACCTTCGCCCATAGACATCCACAACATTAGAGTTATGGATGCGTTGCCAGCCTCAGGAATGTAGGACAGAAGGAGGGAGGAAGGATGGGAATGGTGGGAATAGGGAGAGCTGGCTTACATGCCATCGAACCGGAACACATCATAAGATATTTGGCGGTTCGTCTTTGACATGATAGTGGTCGCGAGCCAGTCGGAGAACGAATCTCCTACCACCAAGCTACTGGGTTAACGGCGGGTCCTTTTACGGGACGCTACCCAGCGGCGGAGGGGAATTGTATTCTTAACCCGTCCCCCCACGGGAAGACTTTAAACTTACTAGAAAGTTTTTTATCTAGAAAGTTTTATTTATAACATTTTATAAAACAATCTACTTAATTTAAAATGTTATTTAATTAGAGTGTCATCCATTATTTATTATTTAAAAAAGAACTTACATTATTATTTATAACAAATATATAACTATTATTTTGTAGATGATTATCTCCTGTACAAAACACATAAGTTGGCAAAAGCTTTTAAAATTACATACCAACTTAAAAATTCATATTCATTCTTAACTCTCTAAAATAAAAAGATTTATAATATTATAAAAAATCTCTGTTTCAGGTTAATCTTATACCTTTTTACAACTCAATCCTTGTGTTATAATTTAAAGCTGTACGCAAACCTTTTAGTCAGAAAATTTCGCTTCGTTAATTAACATTTTAGTTCTACTTGCTCTTGGACGTGTGGTGTTATTAGAGAGCATGTGGTTTTGGACCAATGCGGGTTATTACTTATTCAATTTTTATTTAAGAATATTATATTGTCAATGTGTTAAAACGTTACGGTTATAGTGGCGCAGTGGAACAGAGTATGTATGTATGCGAGGTTTTTTTTTTTTTTTATGGAATAAAGGAGGCAACGAGCTGAAGACCCACCTGGTGTTAAGTGGTTACCTTCGCCCATAGACATCCACAACATTCAAGTTAATAGTGAATGTAGGACAGAAGGAGGGAGGAAGAATGGGAATGGTGGGAATAGGGAGTGCTGGCTTACAAGCCATCGAACCGGAACACATCATAAGATATTTGGCGGTTCGTCTTTGACATGATAGTGGTCGCGAGCCAGTCGGAGAACGAATCTCCTACCACCAAACTACTGGGTTACCCGCCTTTTACGGGACGCTACCCAGCGGCGGGGGGGAATTGTATTCTTAACCCGTCCCCCCACGGGACAAAATCGTCAATCGTGGTTTCGATCTTACACTCTTGTTCCCGCGCAGCAAGATAATCAGAGATTTTCACTTTTCACCGGAAATCAAGATATTGCACGTTGAATGGCAAAACTCAACGCCCACTCAGTCTCAAATATCAGACCGGAAAAATAAACATTATATTTCTCCTAAGTGGGAATTCAACAACCATTTAAGTCAGACACTTTGCCATTTCCCCGCAATCGCTTCATTCGTTCACGGGTTCGTAAGAAAAAATGTGAGGGCAGAAAGTGGAGAACGAAGTGTTAGACCTTGACAAAGTTTGTAGTCATTATTTAGAAATTAAATGAATCTTTTTTTTAATAAATTTAACAGATACGTTTTTTAATAAAGTGTTTTCTACAGTCATTCCATATTTGTTCAAACTAATAAATAAAAAAAGTTAAATCGAATCCAGTGGAGCTTATTACTTTGAGCTTATATGAAATGAGGCCTCTTTAAATATATAAAATACCTCGAGGGGATCGTTAGTTTAATGAGCCAGATCGACTTGCCATCTAAGATCTTTTTTCTGATTCAAAATAAAATTAGGTAGATATTTCTGTTTTGTAATACTGGCTTATTATTACAAAGCTAGCAATACGTAGAATGGTCCATTTTTTTGTAATGTGCAGAATCAGTTGCAAAATCCGTGTTATTATTTGATAGAGTAATGTAAAGGGCTGGATTATATACGTTATAGTAAAATCACTTTTGCCTAACATGCCACTTCTTTTTATCAATATTTAAGGCTATATATACTATACTAGCGACACGCTCGCGGCTTCGCCGCGTGAACTACATAGCTGTTTCGTTGTATTGCAGCCCTCGGGGTTGGTTTTTAAAAAAGTTTAGTACCTATAGTAAGCTTGGATTATCAACTATATTTATGCCAAAATTCATTACAATCGGTCAAGCGGTTTAGATTTTTCATATAAACTTTCATCCCTTATTTCAACCCTTTAGAGGTTGATTTTTGAAAAATAAGTAGCCTATATTAGGACGAGGTAACTCTTACTACTTTCATTCTAAATTTCATCCAAATCGGAACGGTAGATTAGCCGTGAAAGCATGACAGACAAACACACAGACTTTAGCATTTATCATATATATACATATTATATAGCCTTAATTATTCATAAAACAAATAATTATAAATTTCATCTTTAATGCTAATACAATATATATTTTATTTGTAATTTTTAGTTTAAAATGTTTTAAAGTAAAATTGATTAGTAATCTGTCTGACCGTTCTTAAATGAGAGACGATATGTGTTGGGAGGCGGAACCGTGCCTTGTCTTGTCTGAGTGACCATGAAAATCATTTTAATATAATTCTTCCGTGGAAATCAATCATTCAGTGTAGCTCAAACCCACATTCAATCGTGTTTACAGCTGAAACGACATACCACGATATCAGTTTACGATAATAAGATTTTTTAAAGCTATAACAGCATATTATCAATTTTATAAATATATTGATGCAAAGCTTGCTTGCTTTGCTGCTCTAAACCGTAATTGTCGCAATCAAGTCCTTAAAAAAATTAAACTTACCTTATAAGTAGTTTAAAAATAATAAAATAATACTCATCGAACGCTCATGTCCAGATTATGATAATGACAGAGCGTTTGGAAGCATCCCAAACTTTGAATCGCAGTTTATACCCGCGGTGTCGTATTCGACAGCAAAACGCCTTTCCAGCGAAAATCGTTTGCACTTTAGGAATAATTTCAAGACACCAGCTCTGATCACGTGCCAAGTCGCTTTCCAATTGGCTTTAAGTGGCTGTTTTCTAATGACTGTAATGTATTTTGCATTTTCACTTTAACGTTGCAAATAATAGTCTAAAAATTGTTTTTCTTGAAACGTTGTGCAACAGACAGATTCAATTGGATAAACAAAAATAAATGTTTTCCTTTTTTCACTTTCAAACTTCTACCGCATGCAACAGGATAGGCAAAGCAAGTTTGATTTTAAGACATTGCCTTTTGAGTAATGGATACCTACGCTTTGTCTTACTGAAATATGAACTTGTTAATCATTTTAAATGAAATCATTTTCTAGTACCCTTCACCACGATTCAACATACAATTGCTCCAATTTTGGGCGGAAAGTGCAAAATGTCTTGTCTCTAAGTTAACTCTGACTGCACTCTGGCTATGTGAAAAAAGGCATAAAGATATCTTTTGTAATCATTCCCCACGAATAGACATCTAACTCTAAACCATCGAATCACATTACAGCACTGATCCACTACGCTACGTAGCAGTTAGTTATATTTCAAGCTATAAAGAAGTTACGTATATTACATAAATACTAATATTATTCGAGAAACGAGAAAAACATTTCGCTGAAGCTAAATGTTTCTCTCGTGATATCTCATGTGTAATAAAGTGATCGACTCTATTTGCCCATTCAATAAACAGGGGTCGAGCACTATCGATATCGAATCTAATCTATCACTTACACCAAGCACATAATGTTACGAAACTCTGAATTGATGAAAATTATTGAGAATATCTTATTGTGGCTTCTACTTTTACAATTTTAAGTGGTAGTAAGAAAAAAAAAACAGCCAATGGGGTGAAGTGGGACAGCGACTAATTGTAAAGATGACGTGGAGTTTTATAACCACTCGAAGAAATCACTATTTGGTATGTATGTTTTATTTTAATTCTTCTTATTGGCAAAACCAAGGGTTTTTAATTTAATTAATGTACTATTTATATTAAAAATATTACCATAATATTTATATTTTATAGCTTCACGCTGTATCCCGCAGACAGAGGGAACCTAGTGTTAAGACACTCCGTTCCCCATAATTTATATAAATAAATTCAAAGGCTTATCCAAAAATATTGGACATAATATACACAGGTATTAATTAGTGCTTTGAACACAAAGAAATGACATAAGCACTAAATATTAAAGTAAGGAATAGAAAATGAAGTTAAGAAATCATAAAAACTGTCACTGATTTATACCAAAAAAAAACGTATAAGCATTTTTTTAATGTAATTATATTACAAAACTTTAATAACCAAATCAAAACATAAACATATCAAAATATACCAGGCAAATTAATTAAAAACTTATTCCAACAAATTTCTAATACATTTTATAATAAAAATCCTCACACCAAATCGTTGGAGCGTAAAATAGATTTTTGACTATAGAAGTAGTCCCATCAAGAGGCATTATGTGAGGAGTAATGGGGTATTAGCCAAGAGCGCGATGCAGAGGAAATAGCGCGATCTCACGCCTGATTGCTGCGAATTGTGGAATCGACGATTTATTCGTTGTCACGGAATTGAACCTGTTAAGTGGAGCACTCGCATACGTATTGACTGGAATTGCTTTATAGAGGTGTAGGTATCGGTATCTCTTTAAAGATGTTTAACGTGTGGTAGGCATGGTTTGAATTAGGATAGTTACGTAACGTTTATGTGGGAAAGAATGATGTTTAATCTTGATAACATTAAATAAATTATAAAATGATGGAATACTTTTTAACTTACGTACATTTTAATTTACTTACGCGATTTAATTTGTTTTAATTTGTTGAGTGAAATAGTTTTCGATATTATTGCAGTAAACATACCTGTAAAATTGTATCTTCTTTTTGACGACTTTACAACTCTTTTTTAATCAAAACAAATCAATAATTTTAATTATATTAATAAATATTAATATTTAAATTTATCATAATAACATTTAACAATTGAAGACTTGAATAATTACGCGCCAAACGCCATTCAATATTGTTTGTTTTTTTAAAAAAACAATTTGGTAACAACAATGGTCTAATGATATACAGCCTATTAATTCTTATTTTATATATTGCATTTTATTACCTATAGAATTTATAATAAAATATTTATTGTAACTAAAATAATGTTAACACATATTAAATAGTAGCTGTTATGTTTTATTAAATACGTACTAACTAACATTCATTCACTTAGTAAGCATGTGAAATTATTCTGACGTGAAAAAGTTTGTGACCTATTTACATAATTGGTTTACCGCGTCCATATCGCGGCTAAAAATAAATGCGCCCTTAAGAAAGGTCAAGCGCCATACAAAGTTTAAAACTGAGGTTCAAAGGAAGTTAAGGAATAAATTACACGCATCGTGTCATCTACGCCTCAAATGTCCAGGTTTGCTTCACAGGATTAACTCGAGTGTTTCGATTGTATTTGTTAAATGTGTTTGATATATGTATATACATTATGCAAGTATATGTATGTTTTTGTAGTTTTACGCTTTTTGCTCCATAGCTGTTGCAAAGTATTCAGGAAGAACCTAGTTTAATGATATTTTTTGTTAACTAATTCGTGTTGAGTGGTGAAATTCGACGCCGGAATATATTATATGCTTCTGAAATAAACCGAAAATTCCGCCGAAAGAACATACAGCGCAATACGCTTACAGTGTATAATATTTTCAGCTTCGCGCTTTCTCCTACATAGCTGAGAAGGCGAAAAAAATCGAGTGCCAAGATACTCCGTTTTCCCCATGAGCAAACACGGTAAATCCTCGTATTTCTAAGAAAATTTAGTATTGTTAATGTGAAAGTCAGATTTTGAAAAACTGTCCGATAACTTAAGTATTACTTCTAAAAAATGTTGATTAAGTTAGGTGAGCGTAGACGTAGTTCAGAGTTTTACCATTACAATTGGTAAATCTTAAGTTTTAATTAGAAAATCTTAAGGTTATCCGTAGTTAAAGCTCGTATAGTAACATACATAGATGTAGTTGTATGTATAATCATTACAGGAATGGAGGGTACACCGCAAGGTGGAAACGACTGCTCGTCCTAACGACCGTGCGGTGGTCACCTTATTTGCCTTGTACGCTTGAGGTAGCTGTTTGATTTAGCCTGTAATTATGTTGACACTTGAGCAAACTAACTAAATTGTACGTGCTTATACGGAATATTTCTAATTAGGTTGCTATATGTTTTATTTGTACCGAGCTTAAAAATGTGAGAATATAAGATTTTACTAATGTCAGCATTTTTGTGTGTTTGTTCTTCATAGTTGGAAGTCCAATTTAATATATTTTTTCCATCTATCTCATTATTTAAATAGCATGGATTGCACTACGTAGTCAAAAGATAAATATACAGAATTTTTTCACGTTTGTCAACGCAGTAAAAGAATTTAGAAATAAAGTTATATTTTCAAACATTTGTACGTTTAAGATTTTCACTTAATGTATAAAAGAAAACAGTGCTAGCTCTTCAAGCTGCTCCACTAAGATAAGACTTACGACAATTCCACGTAAATAAAATAAAAATGTAAATATATATTCTCTTATTTTGAAGAGAATGCAACATTGTCAGCAAATATGTATGCATTTCTGCGTCGACTCAACCATGAAAAGAGCAATTTACTTGCATTCTGTATCTCCAACAATCTTACCTGGATTTCGCCAAGTTGCGAAAAAGCGGCACGTATTGAAATGTCTTTGTGAAAATGCTTGTTTATTTTATACCAGCTCATGCTCATTTTCTTTATTTTGTTTTGTATCATATATTGCAGACATTTAAATTACATTTGTACGTTTGCTGTGCACTAGATGTAATATATCGCATACAGATTTTTGTATTTAGTAAATAATTCTTAATTTATGGGATTTTTGTACTCTGTGCGCGATATATACCCATAATATCGTGAAGTATGTAGCGGATATTGGGTATTCACTAGCGAATATTGTAAACGAACTTATACATACATATATATTTTTTTCTAATAGTTTGTATTTATTAACCAACTAAACAAAAACATTGAATCTTTAATTTAATGGTAAAGGTAAAAATATGAGACATACCTATGCAGAGAGAGCCTTGTGATATATCCCTCCACTACATTCTGCCATTTTGTAAAAATTCATGCAGGGTGATACAAAACAACGCACATGAAATTCAAATGAAAATCTTTGTTTCGGATTTAAATATTCCCTCCAGTGGGATTTGTATAACATGTCCCAAATGTCTCAGGAATGCGTATCTTGAATTGTGTCTAATATAATACAAAATGTTGATTTATTTCTATTACTTCAGGGAAATATATGTAATGTATTTCCTAATTAAAATACAATAACTATTTTAATATTTTTGTTCCTATTACAATTACAGTCCTATTACAATACAAAATGAAACAAATAGAAATAACTAATAATTTACATTTGTGCAACAAAAGAAAAACAATGGATGCCTATTATAATTACAAGCAATACTCATGTTCATTGTTTCCGTCAATGTTTTTCAAACATACAGCTATATAAAGGTAAATTGCATGTCATGTACACTTTGACAGTAACGCGAGTGCCGTTCGCTTCATTCACGTCGGACTGAACTAGAACATCGCGCTATTTGATCTACTTTTTAATTTTCTCGATTGCATCATTAAATCTGTGGAACTACGTGAAGATTTTCCAACAATGTTGGGAGAAAATCCTTTCTGCTATGTACCTATTACTTAACTTTTAAGCTAAAATTGAATTCACTTGGCTTTAAGGGAAGTAAGATAGGTATTTATTATGTTTTTTTTAGTTTAATTAGTATCATACAGCTTCACGCCTTACTGTGCATAGTAATCAAAGAGAAGCTACTGTCAGAAGTGCTTCTCGCTTACCTCCCAAAATCGGGCTTTGCGTGTTGAGTGTCACTCAACCCCGCGCGTCGACACAAACTTAACGCCGCGCTTTGTCTTGGGTACAAGAGCGAAATAACGAAAATTTTAATATAATCATCACAACTATGGCGTTGCAGTAAGACGCTGTCCCACTGCGTGGTGTTATAGGACAGCGTCCTCGACTGCCTAGATTGTTTTCTACTTGATTACGAAATTTACAAATTGAAATATATACTCTAGTCTTTTATTCGCTTTCCGTGCAACTGGATTATTTGCACAACATGAAATCGAATATATTTTAAAAATAAATATGTAAATAAAATATATATTTTAATTAATTATATAGAACTCGAACCCACAACCAAATTAAATAATTGGATCAACCCCAACTGCACTCAGACATGTCATTAAAATACCTAATTAACTTGTACTTCCTTTAAATATCAATATTTCAGTAAAGTATGATGTTATCTAACATACCCTGTAATGAAATCCCCAAACTAATCGACCCTTAACGAAGGAGATATTATATCAGAGGTGCGCGAACGACGACCCCGTAACACTGTCTTATAATCGCCGCCTTACAAGTAATTACATTAAATTTGCATTTCATTTGCTTTGTAACGTCCATTTAAAGAGATCGTCATAATTTTAGTTAAAATGAACTTTCCTGACTCGGTAATTAAATTTTAAGTCTATTAAGTTTAATCGCGCAGACTTCGGGGAAATGTTAGCGAAATATCTTAATTAAGTATTAAAAGTAGTAAGTTATGATATAAAATATACACATCACATTATATTAAGCATTATTGCAAAGTGTCTAAGCTTCTACCCGTTTGTAGGGCGGGGGCTTAAGAATACAATTTCCCTCCCCTACTGATCAGCGTCCCGTAAAAGGGTAAAGGTAGCCAAGTTACTTGGTGGTAGGAGATTCGTTCTCCGACTGGCTCGCGACTACTATCATGTCAAAGACGTGGATTTTCGATGAGATATAAGCCAGCTCTTACTATTGCCCTTCCAATCCCATCCTTCCTTCTCCACACTCAATGTCCTGCAAGTGCTCCTTCTGTTCATTTGCCTCCTTTATGCAAAAAAAAAATCCTGTGAAACTACAAGTCAATTCGTTCTAAACTAATTGCTTATTATGGGATATTACGCATGTTGTATGCGGCGAAGCCAAAGTTAATGCCACACCTGTTAGAAGTGTATAAACTGAAATTCGTAACTTACCTTACCGCGTATTCCCCCAAAGTAAGATTTGAATGTATAACCACCATATCTAACCCTACAGGTCACTTAGCCATTGTTTTCCACTATCTTCACTTTTTCACTATCTATACTATCTTGATAACCTGAATATTTCGTCGCAAACAATACCCCATTTGAAGATTGAATTAAGCAAATATTTGTATCGACACTGAAAGCATTGTGTTCATATCGACGTGTGGATTACAAAAATTGAAAATTGTTTAAACAATTTTGTAAATGAATATACATATATTACTATCTTAATAAATATCATCAAAATAAATACATTTATATATGTATTTCATGCCTTTTTTTTAACTTTTCTAATTTAAGCTAATAATATATTTTTTAATTTTATATTTAGACTAAATATATACACGTATCCCTTTGAATATTTCTTTCTACTTTATGAACTATGGGCGACAATATGTTTCATATTAATATCTATCAAAGAAAAGTTTGTATAAGCACCATCGTACATATTGTTAAAGATATCTTTAGTGTAACGATACAAATAGGATTTTCCACCTTAAGCCTGGGATCTGTTTGATTTCTCAACAAGCTATATATTTTTTAAAGTTAGTTGCAAATGCATTTTTTTCTTTATATTATTTTTATGAGCTGTTATCCTTGCATAGTTATTTTACCTTACAACGGTATTTAACTCACGTAACAAATCTCTTTAGATACTTTCCCTACATATTAAAAATTTTCTTGCTTGACTCTAGAGGGTTTGTATTACTTTGTCAAACAGTTATTTATTTCTTTTTTACCCTATTTTTTTTTCTTCTCTTCTCGCTTTTCCCGCACAGTAGAGGAGTCAGAGAGAGTATAATGTCATGTTAGTCCGTCCTTTACGTTTCTCTCGAAATCGAGATATTAAATCCTGAATGTTGAAACTCAATGCAGCGGGTTTTCTTCTTACCGTGGTACTTTATTAACTTTTTATTAGCGAGATAATGAAAAAAGTTTGAAAATAGTTACACCCCGAATATTAATCGAACCCATAAACAAATCACATTTACAGTCACATTCTGTCACACTACACCACAATGGCTTCATTTCAGTTAAAGCATATTTCTATTAAGTTTTAATTTACCGTATATATATAGTTTCAGTTTATTTTTGATAATATTCCTAAGTTTTACTAATATGCGTAGGCAGTACACAAACATTTCGATTAGCTCGCTAAATTAATTTCGCTGCGCTTGCAATAACATCTCATTCTCTCGTGCTATGCCTATTCGACCATCCATTTGAAAACTCTCAATATAGATTAATTACGCTTAACAGACATATTTTATGCGAATTTAGCTAAATTTATAAATGAATTATTAATATAACGATTTTTATGTAAAGTAGATAATAAGGTTAGTATTTCTCTTAGTTATTGAATATCAGTATCAGAATCAGTACGATAACATTTATAATCGCCGTTGAGCGTAGTGTTGTTTCCAAAAGATCCGGGTTCAAATTCCGCGGCATTCAATTTTTTATACGTTTTCTAAAACTGTCTCTTTACAAATGTTAAAAATTAATTAATATTATTTCATATATACATACAAAGCGGGACGTTAAGTTCTGCCACATAACGTTTGATTACTGGTGAAATGTTGAGAACAGAATGTCTTCACACTAGATTCTCTCTAATTATTCTGTTATACGGGAAAAAATGTGGAGCTGGATATACATTATACAACATTAAGTTATCCCCCAAAACAGTAATTAATTTGATTTGTTAAATACTGAAATAATTTGTAAGTTCTGTAAGTAAAGTATAATTTTACTAACCATCAATTCAAGACTTCATATAAAAAAAATAAAGTGTAAGCAAAAACATTGAACTATAAATATATTTTAAGAGTTATAAATAAAAAGATCGTCTAATAAAGAACTATCATTAGAGGTGTATGCTCTGGCGTAGCACGTTGAAGCTGTAGATACTAATGGTATCAAGAGACGTGAGAAAAATACCGACTGTGAGCACTTGGATAAACTAAGTATGTTACATCAAATTTATAACACAATTTATATTTTTATATGAAAGAGAAACGAAAGTATGTGTTTTTATTTGTTATATTATTTAGTAGTTTCCATTTTTTTACACGTAGCTAGGCTAGTCAGTAATGTCAAGACACTCCATTCTACCCTTTCCCTCTGAAACTGAGAATACGCTTTAATACGCATTTGCGTGGCGGAACTCAACGCTAATGTTATGTAAAAACTTTCAACGTATTATGCTCCTGATGCATGTTTTACATTGATACAAAGCTTTTTGATCAAAATTACTTATCTGGTATTTTAATTTTCGATGACGCGGCATACGAAATTGCTTACATTATTTCATAATATTTTGAATTTTATGCTTTATGCAGTAAAACCTTTTGTGTTACACCGAAAAAGCCAGTCTAGACTGTCAAAATGAACTTTGTAGAACCTAAACAATCTTTGCATTTTCACACTGTTTCTTATTATCCATATATTATATGGTCGGAAACATCCTAGTGTCAAAAGACTCCGCTCTCTATTAAATGTCCGAAATCATAATCAACGCAGCGCTTTAGCGCGTAGAGGTATATACGTGTAATCACTTAAGTTTGTAGGGTGATGGTAATAATTTTTAATATTTTTAAAATGTAAATCAAACGTAAGATATCAAAAACATTGTATATATTGTTGTGTATATTGTGTTGTGTGTAAATATTAATTGTAATTTTGTAACTACTCCAACATAATATTTATTTAAAAAAAAATATCCCAAACGACATACCTACCAATACTAACTAGCTCAAACTTCATAACACAAAAACCGTTTACGCCTTCAAATATTTGCCAATAGCAACGTTATTAGAAATTGAATGTAACTCTAAAGACGGTTCCGAACGAAGATAAAATCACAGCGCTAACTCGACAACGATCACACGACGACGGCCGCTACTCTTATAGAGACAAAGCGAGGAGCGGATATTGCATCGAGCGCCTTACCGGCCCCGGTCTCTTATTTACTACGCCAGTCGATGCTACTTACAACGCTTAATAGAAAAGTGCCGCATTTACTTTTTATAAAGCATTTTATTTTATTCCAATATTTTGTGGCCAGTCGTGGTCCAGTGGCACAAGTGTGTGACTGTAAATGACTGGTTGTGGGTTCGATTTCCACTCGAGGAGTGGAAATAATATTTCCATTTTCTTCGCTCTGGTGTCGAGGTAAAGCGCGACGTTAAGTTCCGCCACTTAACACGCAAGCCTCCGAATTCGGCGGAAAGTGGGGAACGGAGTGTCTTAACACTAGGTTCCCTCTGCCTACCCTGCTGTGTGCGGGATACAGCGTGAAGCTAAAAAAAAAACAAAAAAAAATATTTTCAAAATGGTATGTACATACTTGAGATATGAAATAAATTTTTTTTAGAAAACGTTATATAAATTCGGAGTGTCTAGACACTAGAATATCTCTGACTAAGCTACTATGAGGGGAAAAGTGACGGAGTGTGTAGTGGTCATAGTGGGTAATTTAAACACATCCATTTAGTTCGAGTTGCTCTACTTTATTAATAAAAGAAACTTGCTATACGACACATCGGCTTAATGCTGACTTAAGACTATACAAGACATACTTACACGCTACGTCACCCCCAATAAGTGTAAAAAAATATCACACATTTTTTTAATATATATACTTAGTTACTGCTGAAGCTGTATACAAAAATGAACTTAGCAGAATTCGGGTCCATGCTTCTTGAAAACTATAGAAACCGTCGCTTGGATGGTTTCCAAAAGACGCCGATTCGAATACCACCATGTTCAAAATTTCATACGTTAAATAAAACTAAACTTCCTTTTAATTTTCAATTTATGATTTCTCTTTTGATTTATATAAAGCACCTACACGTAAGATTTCATTAAGATCTAAATACCGCGTAAAACCCTCAGGTTTAATTTAATTTATCGCTCATAAAGGCAAATTGAAGCAGTTTTCACACAATTTTACGCAGCTAATTAGTCTGCTTAGCTGACAAGCATTCATTATCTTTATTAAGTAATCGTGAGAGTGGTGTAGTAGCTAACGGTATGGAAGTATGACTGTATATTGTGTGGATCTAGATTCAAATACGAGCGAGTTAATAATTTGTGATTTTAGAAATCTTGATCAGGAAACAATAAGCTTTGTTTTATTTTAACTAAATGGTTTGACTTGAGGAAAGTCACGATCGAACTTTTTTTAAGTTTCATAGTTTCGGCTTTCTGGTATATCAGTGTAGCTTAAGAGAATCTAGCGTCAGACACCCCGTCCTGCAATTTCCGCATTCCAAAATAATTGTTATACTAAAATAACCTCTTTTTACTCAGTACATATGTATACGTGTACGCATTTTTACATTTTTTATCTATCCGTTTGTCCCAGTTAATCTCCGGAACGGCTAGATCGATTTTAACGGTAAAACTTTTACTGACAGATAGCTGATATAATAAGGAAATCTAACTTAGGCTACTTTTATTTTCTAGTTAAATTCCTTTTTAATTCCACGCGAACGAAGATGCAAGCACAGCTAGTTATGTATATCTCATTGAAATTAGAGAAGTCGGGTAAAATTTTTAAATTAAATTTAAGCTCAACTTTTAGACCGCACTCACGTTTTAAATTAACAAGCTGTCGTAAATTAATAACGGAACAAAGGTCTGGGTGTTCCTTAATGAAGATCTAAGCATATATTACCGTATAAAATCATATGGAATGAGAAATTATATAATTTCCTTATTGCACATTTCAACGTCTGAAATGAAATATAATAAAAACAATTTATAAACTGTTTATAAATTAAAACTACTGTCTGTAGTTTTCTATTATCTACGAATTACGACGAAGAAGGGCGTAGAAATCATAGCTTGGCGGTCTGATCGCTTGAACGGTTTCCAAGTGACACAGGTTGGAATACTTGAAATGAACGCTGCTGAACCTGAAGTTTTTACACGTTTTCTAAAAGAGATTTTTCCTAAGTGTTTTTTTAACATGTTTAAAATGTTTTTATATTTTTTTCTCTCTCCAGACAGCATCAGAAAGGAGAAGAAACATATTTCGACGTTTCTTCTCCTTTCTGCTGCTGTCCAGAGAGAAAAAAGATTTTATGTCGCAATATATCAAGTTCAGGCGAAAAAGATAGAAGAGAGTGTCTTAACATTAGGCTTTCACTAGTAACACTGATTTACGAAATAAGCCAAGAACCTATTATACTAAATACCTAAACAGTTTAAATTATATCCTAAGTTAAATAAATGGCGCAAAAGTAAGTTCATTTTAATTAAGTGCCCTGTCCACAGCCAACTTCATCTGTGAGTAACTAAGGTCGCGGAAACTTTTCCTTCGCAATTTGGCACCAAACTTTCTAAAAACTTTTCTATGTAAAGTTACATAGTAGGCGTCCAATTTTTTAAACGTACATCGTATATATAAATGTAGTAATATTTAATATTAACGAACGAATTTAGTATGCTCATATAGGCATTACACAATTTAAATTAAATATTATAAATTTGTTTAAATAAAATTTGATTCTACGGAACTGTGGCGCAGTGGGACGGATCAGACTTAAAAAGCAACGATTTCTTTCGAATTCAATTCCTATTGAACGAAATGGTAATACATTTTCTATATCTTATTATGTTTCAGCTATCTTATTATGGTTTAGCTATCATGAAACGGGGAATTGAAATTCACCACTCAAAACAGATTTCAGGTGGAAAGTGGAAGATGGAATATTTTGACACTAGGTTCTCTCTCATAAAAATTATAATTTAGTTTTTTTTTATTCTTTATTTGAGAGCTTTGTCAAATAAAGAATAAAAAATACTTTAGTTAATAAGTAAATAAGTAAACCGGAAATGTTACTTTAATGTAAGTATAATAAATTTTCATTTTCATATAAATGCTCGTATAACTGAACATTTTAGCTCAATTTATTTTAGCATCACGTTACAACAGTAAGTAATAAATAAATTGCAACCATCTACAATTGAAATATTTGAATTCCACACTAAATTATAACTAATATAAGAAGCAGAAATTCAAACTTTAAACCTAATATTTTTTTATCTATTAAACACCATACAAAATATCCCTTCAAAAAGAATACAATCCACATAATATATAAAAAAAATATTCATTAAGCACAAAATCTTATTAAAGTCTAAGCTCATCTTAGCCTACAATGAAAGATAATGCCCAGATCAAAACCCCCGGAGGGCACCGCACAATCTACCGGCTACTTACATAGTAATATTATTTCCTGTACTACAGAGTAGTTGCTGAAAACGCTATCATTTGATTTCCCAAAGGTATGTATGAAAAACGTTGAATTCACGATATAAATATTCTGTGGCTCTGTTATTTATTATCTGTAAAAGTTTTCCTGAAATAACTGGTTGTGTGTGTATTGTTATTCCCTCGTTAGAACCTTAATACATGGAAGTTTGGCTATTTGTTTCTATTAAAATGGACAACACTAATTACAAGTGTAATAAGTTTTTCAAAATGAAGTTTTCCTTTGTAATAACGAATAAGACGTATACACGTGGTAGACGTTAAGATTATACATGTTATTTAAATGTATTTAATGTTTTCGAATAATTGAATATAGTAGAATTCGAAACCCTGCCTCTTAGACGTTTTCCAAATGGTACGAATGTATATAGGTCCTCTTTGACTACTTCGCAATACGGGAAAAAGCGTGAAGCTACAAAAAAAAATGAATTAATTGTTCAATAGGATTGTGATATAATAAAATACTTACATATGCTTAAATCATATTATTTTAATATTTTATCGCATCATTAAGAAAATTTGCTACTTATAAATTGGATACGAATAACTGAAAAATTAAAAACATTAATACTTATTAATTGATTACATGCTAATCTTAAGGTAAGAAAAGTAACTAAATTCTATTTTCCAATACAAAACATTACATATATATTTTTTTTAGCTTCACGCTGTATCCCGCACACGCAGTAGCCGTAGGCAGAGGGAACCTACTGTTAAGACACTCCGTTCCCCACTTTCCGCCGATTTCGGAGGCATTGCGTGTTAAGTGGCGGAACTTAACGCCGCGCTTTACCTCGGCACCAGAGCGAAGAAAATGGAAATACTAATATTTCCACTCCTCGAGTGGGAATCGAACCCACAACCAGTCGTTTACAGTCACACGCTTGTGCCACTGGGCCACGACTGGCCACAATATTATATAACATTAAGTAAAAAAAAATTATAACAAACAATTCAACAATACTCCTTGGACAGTTTAATAACGTGGTGCGCGTCGACGTTATTATTTCGTCGTCGGTCGCCTATATTTTTTTATATAGGTATATAAAAATACAAAAAAAGATGGTTTCATATTTATATTCAATTGACAGCTAATCCATTTATATAAAAACAACATATTTTTATTTTTTTTTAAATCATCACATTCTACCAACATTGAAGTATGAACTAAACGACAAAATTTTCGACTCATTTACTTATATTAACTCTATAACTGTACCGATATTTTTTTTCTTTTTTGTTTACCTAAACATTTTATTTACCTAAACATAAGAAAAGTAACCAAATTTAATATTTCAAACTACCCTAAATATAAGAAAACTAAGTTCCGTATTCTAACACAACACATAAAATAATGAGTAACATTAAAAATAAAATATAAACTAAAGCAATCAATTCAACAGTAGTCCCTGCACAGCTTAGCGACATGGTGCGCGGCGACGGCGGCGCGGCGCGGCAACGTCGCTATGTCGTCGCCAGTGGCGGCGCGCACACTGAACGCGTGCACGCGGTTGCACGCGGGCAACACGCGCCCTAGCACTCTGCGGTTACACGACACACAACAACACCTTGTTACAGTTACACTTGCAGCTTCACGCTATTTGCTATTTTCCGCACAGCGGGCTAGTTAGGGGGGTAGTGTTAAGACACTCAGTACTTCATTCACTAACCGATAACAAGATATTGCGTGTTAAATGGAGGGACCTAGTGTTAAGACACTCTGTACTTCATACACCATCCGATAGCGAGATATTGCGTGTTAAGTGATAGAATTCAATATCCCTTTCTCTTTGGTAACAGAGTGAAACGATGAAATATTCAATTTATTTTTATAATATGTATATTTATATTCATTTATATATGAGAAGAACCATATACTTTATGCACTACTACTCACTAAGTCGCTCGCTTTTTAAATACTATTTTTGTGATTTTTTTTTAGCTTCACGCTGTAATCCGCACACAGCGGAGTAGGCAGAGAGAACCTAGTGATAAGACACTTTTCACCGAATTCGGAGGTATTGCGTCTTAAGTGGCGGAACTTAACGGCACGCTTTGCCTCGACACCAGAGCCAAAAAAATGGATGGATATATTAAATATTTCCACTCCTCGAGTGGGAATTGAACCCACCACCAGTCGTTTACAGTCACACGTTTGTGCCACTGCACCACGACTGGCCCTTATTCCGCATAATTTCCATTGAATTCCGCCACTCAATATATACTTCTGTTTTAGAGCGGAAAGTTGAGAATAGAGTGTTTTAACATTAGGCTCTCTTTGACTGTGTCTGTACGGTAATAAAACATATTTTAAAGTAGGTTTTTCGAACCTTAAGTATTCGACTCTTACATTTTTGTCTTTAAAAGACTAATACGGATCTTATAGTAAAATTAATAAAGATGCCTAACCAAATCTTAATAATTAAGGTTTTTTTAAATTTAATGTGTAATATCTATGAACAAATGTATATTATGTAATGTTATGAATATTTACTTACCTTACAGTACAAGGTACTTGGAGTTTCGGCAAGAGGAAGTCTATTTCATAGTAAACCACTTGCATAGCGGGACCGTTTTCATCTCTCACTACTAAATTCTTAGCGCAAGACTCGCCTGATCTTACGCTTACACATTTTCCTTTAAATATATAATTATGCATCAACATTTTAAAAAACATTGTTTTAACCTTTTTTCTGCATTGCAGAATAGGCAGAGAGTTAGTGTCAAGACACTCCGTTCCCCACTATTCGCCTGAACTTGAGATATACGTACCGAGTGGCTAAAAATGGAAATTTAAATATAATAATTCTCCCGAGTGGGAATCGAACCCACAACCAATGGGTATACAGTCAAACACTATCACATTTAACAATTTTAATATCTACATATATTTTCCGCATATAGCAGAGCAGTCAGAAAGAACCTAATAAATAAGACAGATTTTGTTTTGTTTTGTCGTTAAGACAAATGAAAATCACTTGAATTTAGACAGTCCGAGCAAATATCGAACGGCTCACGGTTATGCTTATGGTGTCATGCCATATATATAGCAGGTCATACAGCATTTTACAGTCAATAAAATATTTTATATTGAGTAAATTATTATAAAAATATGTCAGAAAGTATTTTAGAGCAAGGTTTTCTCTGCCAATCGTGAGAAATGCGGAAAAATAAAACAATATATGTTAAAACAGACAAGAATGAGGCCTTAAGCCACCTTCCTTAACGTGTAACTTTAAACTGTTAAAAAATTATATACTTAGTTATTTTACTTACCGACAATATCATACAAAACCATGACGCCTATATCTTGAATCATTTTGTGCCATTTCAATACATTTTCTATAGAACCGCAAAACACTCTAGTGCCAGTCTTATGTAGTTCCTTCATACAAAAATAAATCAAATAATAAACAGTCACTTGTATATAATTATTTTCTGACTTTTAGAGAGAGAGGCCGAGCGAAATAGAATCATTTTATTCAAAAAGGCTACTAAAATTAATTATTACGAAAGACAATACGCCGCGTTGAGTTACGCCACTTAGTACACAATGTCTCAAATTCAGAAAGTAGAGGACGGAGTGTCCTGACACTTAGGTCCTCTTACTACCCCGCTATTCGAGGCAAAAAAAAGGTTAACTACTAAAAATAAAGTAATGGTACGATAGCAGTGCCATTATAGCACAGTGGAACAATGCCTTATTATAATAGTTATAGTATGGCTGTGGATTCGATTTCCACTCAGTAGAATGATCATAATATAATTCTTTTCATTTCTCAACTCAGGTGAACAAGACAAGACGCGGCGTTGAAGTTCGTCACTTAACACGCAATGCTTAATACTTTTAACATTTTTAAAGTGTTATTCCACACTTAGGAAAATTGAAAAAGACATTCAGAAAACGTATAATAATTTTAACGCAGCGGGATTCGAACCCGCGCCTCCTGAATACCGTTCAGGCGCTCTCACCACTGAGCCATGCTCTGAGAATGTGCTCAGAGGCCCTAAATGTCTTATGCAGTGCTTAAATTTAGGCGGAAGAGTAAGGTAGAAAATGTCCTGACACTAGATTTTCTCTGATTATCTTTCAGTATGATAAAAAGTATGAAAATAAGAAAAATTGCATTCATAGATACTTATATTATAAATGCGAAAGTCTGTGTGTTTGTCTGTCACGCTTTCACGGCTAATCTACCGGTCCGATTTGGATGAAATTTAGAAGGAAAGTAGTAAAAGTGACTGGGTCTAACATAGGCTACTTATTTTTTCAAAAATCAACCTCTAAAGGGTTGAAATAGGGGATGAAAGTTTATATGAAAAATCTAAACCGCTTGACCAATTGTAATGAATTTTGGCATAAATATAGTTGATAATCTAAGCTTAAACATAGGCTACTTTATTTTTTAAAAATCCACCCTCGAGAGTTGCAATGTAATGAAACAGCTTGGTAGTTAACGCGGCGAAGCCGCGAGCGGGCCGCTAGTTTATATATACATACAGTAAAATCATTATCTTTCAATATGGTAAAAAGCTCAACTGATAAAAGGCACTATCGTAGATATATATATAAAGTAAAAATATAATTAATTATTTTTCAGCGAAACTTCGACTGACTGAAACTTAAATATTAATTAGCACTCGTAAATCATATAAATTATAATTAATCGAAAGGTGTTTCTGTTGAAGTTTTAATTAAAATATGAAATGTGGTAGTAAATACCTGTTAGGGCTCGCGGAAGCAGACGAGATGAAAGCATGGTACGAGTATAATTCAATTAACTTGTGAGAGAGATAATTACAAAACTTACTTTTTTATGAAAAATATATACCTAATTAAATTATTGTTAAGAATTTTTAGGAAATTAATAAAAATATATATTCATAAATCATAAAATAAATTTATGTTGTATATATGCATAATTTAAATTTATTTCTATTTTTAATTAGTATAGAAGTACTGATGGTATTTCTAAAAAAAAAATAGCTTCACGCTATATCCCGCACACAGCAGGGTAGGCAGAGGGAACCTAGTGTTAAGACACACCTAGTGGTATTTCTCACATATATAGCTAAAGTGAAAAAGTCATGTGTAAAGGCACAGACACTCAACTTATACATCGACCGATGTAATAAATGCTTTAGCAAAAAAAAGCGTTCATTTTTCTAATATAGAAAAATATATATTTTGTTCAAACTATAAGCCTGAAACAATCAAAGTATATAGTTGGCATTTGTATTTTATGACAACCTAGATTTGCTACTATAAAATTTCATTGATATAAAAACTTAAACAACGTGTTGTTTGTTGCAGGCTTCATGATATAAAGTTAACTTATATTTCAGAAGCCGAGATCTTACATTCTATATTGACATACAGTAAAAACTTTTATCCTGCCAGTCATGGCTCAGGGGCACGAAGAGGAAGAGTAAGGGAGAACCTAGTTTCCAGACACTCCGTCCTTCACTTTCCATCCGACATCGAGACATTAAATAAAACCAGAACGAAGAAATGTATAACTTATATAATCCTTCTCCCGAGTTTCAATCGAACCCACAACCAGTCGTTTTTACAGTCCCTTTGAGACTACGACCAGCCCCAACAAGAATAGACGACTATTTAATACAAATATATACAAAAAATAAAATATTTTAATTAGACATTTAAGCATTCTGTAAGCTTATAGTAAATGAGAGCTACGTTTATATTAAAATGTATACAATTATAGGAGCAGAAGTGTGACTGTGTCGCGCTCTTGCATTGCATAATGTGTAATTACAGTTAATGTAATGTGTGTCTCTGAGTGCTTATAGTAGAGACTTTAGGTTTGGCACGAGTGTAGTATTGTGTTTATTATTATAGGTTTATTATAATGAAGTATATATAGTTTTATAAGTTTTTTTAAATGATTAAATTTAATATTTTTACAATAATTGTATACCATCGTACTACAAATATCAATAAACAAATACTATTATTACTCGTATTTTAAAAAGTGATATATATGAATTAAAAATAATGAAATAGGCCCATCATAACCTACCTACCTACATTGTAAAAGTATTGAGCTTTTCATTGTACTTGTGATAATCTATTTCTTTTAAAGTACTTAGCGTGCAATAATGGTTGGATATAGTGCGTAAGTTTCAAATTCACAATTCACCATGACCAATCCTGTCCATAGAGAGAGAGAGAGAGTGTAAGTGGGTTTGTGTGTATGAAATAAAATTCGGCAGTACAAAGAAACAATCATGAACAGACATACTATTTGATAGCATACATACGTACATGCTCGTTATCTTCAGTAACGTTAGGTAGTATACTCGTAAATGAACCCTAATTATGTTATTATATTCTACTTATTGTGCAATGAATATAGATAATTATAAATGGTACCTATAACATTATTAGAAAAACGTTCTGAAAATGCTCTAAGTGTGTGATAACACTTTATAAAGTAAATATATAAAAGCTATTTAGAGCCACGATAGCATTTAGTTCACTAACTAGATGATGTCTAAAATTTTACACAATAATCACACATATGCTGATAATAATATTTGACAGTATACGCGACGCTTGTATTCAATTCAATTCAAATTCAATTCAAAATATCTTTATTCAAACAGACTTTCGTAAGCACTTCTGAATCGTCGAATGTATATAAAGCTACCACTGACTCGGAAGGCAGTTCTGTAGGTTCAATTACCACTCCATGATGTTTGTATTGAAATTAATATCATTTTTACGGTTTGATGATAAAAAGCGCATCGTTTAAATGTGGCAGCCGTTAAGATATATCTGTAAAAGTGGGCAGAAATCGGTAAACAGAGTGATTAACTTTATATTCTTTGCCTAGTACCTATACAGTACCTATACATAGATTTATTTACATTTAGTACGAACTTTTTTTTATTAAATTAGTAGTCATCTACATGAACCTGTGTATAGAATACGCTCATCACACAGTCAGGTAAAAGATTTAATTATCATATAAAATGTCTCAAGCACTGGGAGCTTAATTTAATATATCACAACGCTAAGTTTACTGTAATTTCGTTGAATATAACTTTGTATGAATGTGTTTTTTTTTATTTTTAGGGTTTTTCCTATAGTAGGGTAGTCCAAGAGAAGCTAGTGTCAAGGCACTCCGTTTTCCCCTTTTTTACTTTTCTCTGAGATTTTTTTAGATTTAATTTATTTTTTTATTTTCTTGTCAACATTTTTGATAATGTTACTATGTATGTTTATATTGGTATGTTAAATTGAACATATTTATGCATCTAGTACTCGCCTTAAAAGGCGAATTTAGCTATAAGAATAAAAAAAATATATAAAAATTGTATTGTCCATTGTAATTGCCACTGGAGAGTCTAATAAATAAATAAAATAAATCTTTCGATTGATTTATTACAGTGCGTGTTGAGTTTTGGAACTTAACGCGGCGTTTTTCTCGTTAAATATATATTATATAAGTTTGTATGAATGACTTTTTTTTATTTAAACATTTTTTCGTATAGTGGGGTAGTCAAAGAGAAGCTAGTGTCAAGACACTCCGTTCTCCACTTTCCGTCCTCGTCTCCACAACCATCACTCTTACAATCCAAACAACTGAAAAAAAAATCTATCAGAAAACCGATTGAGCATTCACGACATCGTCTCAGAAAATAGTTCATAGAAACTTTATCTGTTTAAAAATTAAACACAGTTTAACAAGTTTGCGGCGCCATTTCCTTTATACGTCGTTTCATAAAAGAACTTTAAGGGGACAATGATACACTTACTTTTAGTTTCTCAGCGCGAGGTTTAACTTCGTACTGTGCTTCGCTCTTCAATAAGTCAGTTTCTACTTGTTTCTTTGGTGTCGCTATGTTGGGAAACATGTATGAAATATTTACTTTAATATATGAATAGGAAATTAATCACTTCGTATTTAGTATAATAAATTGCTTCAATTTATTTGTATGCTGATGATCTTTGATCTCTCTGAATTCAGAATAAAAAACAATATTAAAAAACAATATTGTTAGAACAAAAACAAGTCCGATAATGCTAATCGTAGCGGTGCCAATCAGTCGCGGTTGTCGGTTCGATTCCTACTCGAGGAGTGGAAATATCTCATATTTTCATTTTTTCGCTGTGCTATCGAGACAAAACGCGGCGTTAAGTTCCACCACTTAGCACGCAATACCTCCAGAATTCGGCGGTACGTGAAGAACGGAGTTTCTTAACACTAGGTTCTCTCTGCCTACCCTGTTGTGTGTTCCCGCAAAGCATGAAGCTAAAAAAAAGTTGGAAATAAACGTGTTATAGCGTGTTATAGCTTTGACACAGCTGGTGGTCTTAGCGGCCAGAGCGCTTTAACGGTTTTCAAGACACGCGGTTTGACTCTCGCTGTGTACAATCTTATATCGCTTGCTATAAATATTTTTTATTTACGACTTTTTTGTCTGTGAATAACACTTCAAAATGTTATTATGTCAGCATAAATTACTTTTTTTCACATGCAGATCCTGCCCTTTTACCAGGTCAAAAGGGAAAAATGGCACGATTTTTTCATTTTCCGCCTACTTTAAAGACATTGTGCATTTTATGAAAAAACGAAACATGATACTCAATTTTATAAGTCTTAGAAAGGGAATCGAACTCACAACTATCGCGGGTACAAACAAATATATGAAATACATCGATAGCCATACATTAAATTTATATACCAAATTTAAATTAAAAGAAAAATATAAAGGTAAATTCACAAATAGGCTAACATAAAGAAAAATGCAAGTGTACGTTGTCCCATATTTTATAGTAGGAGTAAACGAAGGACCCTTGTTTTAATTAACCATCCTGTCTACGACCAAATGTAAGGGTTAAAAAGTGGTGCGTTTTTAATATACAAATAGGTACATATTTTACATATGTATATGAGTCTAATAAGTAAGACGTTTTATTTTATTTTTATCATTTATAAGAGTATATATAGTTTTAAACAATTAACTGGGGCCAGTCGTGGCGCAGTGGCATGAACGTGTGACTGTAAACACCTAGTTGTGGGTTCGATTCCCACTCGAGGAGTGGAAATATTTTCATTTCCTTCGCTCTAGTATCAGAGGTAAAGCGCGGCGTTAAGTTCCGCCACTTAACAGGCAATGCTTCCGAATTCGGTGATGTGTGGGGAACGGAGTGTCTTAACATTAGATTCCGTCTGCCTACCCTGCTGTGTGCGGGATACAACAAAAAACAATTTTAAGATAAAAACATAGATATTCTTTTATTTTTATATTCTGACGATGTAAGTCGAATGTTCTCTACTTGTCTTTGATTTAGTACAGTTTCATGCTTTATATCGCATAGCAAGATAGTCAGGGAGAACCTAGTGTCAAGACACTCTATTATCGGGATCGGAATAATATATTCAGGACTCGACTGCGTATTAAGTGGCGGAATTTAACGCCGCGCTTCTTCTTAGGTACCAGAGCGTAGATGTGAAAATAATATATAATCATTTCGTTTATTGGAAATAAAACCCCGTACATCGTTTGAAGTTAAATGCTGTCACATTGCATCACAATGGCGTTAAAGAATAATTATATATACAACATACATAAATACGGCTATTATTACGTACTTTTATATAACTTCAATATCACTTACAGTACATATTTCAAAAGCCTACAGGATGATATTTATGTTATACATACATACATACATATATATGTATATTGAAACAATATTAAATTCCACATTCCAATCCAAGCATATCTCAGGTTCATACCTATCTGTAACACGATAGGTAAACCAAAATTCTAAACGTTACCCTATTATAAGTTTGAATACCCTCATTTTAATTAACCATCCGTCCTCAGCTCGTTCTGAGTTGAGTTGTTGAGAAGAAACTTTGTCTTTGCTACTGAATGAAAGGTTAACCTTTTTAAATTTACCCCTTTTGGTTCACTCTCTCAGATCTTATTGTTTGGTATTTGACTGAATTGTATTGAGTTGTTGGTAAAAGGTTTTTTTTATGTTTTTTTTTATTTCTATTTTGTATTATTTTTATAAATAAGAACATATAAGAACAAGCTATCTTAATATATAAGAATATTATAACGTAAATTACAATGTATAAAACGCAGTTACAAATCTTACTAAATAAATACAAAATTAACAAGAGATGATTAAATGGAGAATGTTAACTAATTTTGATTATTAGCACTCCATATTCTCTGTCAAAAATAAAAAATACTAGTGAAAGAATTACTTCGATACGTCAATTAGTTTCCGAGTTATAAGTAAAACAAGTTGTAACCGGCCGGTGAACGTGTGACGTCATCCTACAACACGCTCATTCTGGCACTCTCAATCCGCTCGTGGTCGCGCGCCCGTTCGTCGTAATTATACTTAAATACTTTTTAAAATGTCTTCCTTCTTTACTGTTATAACGCTGTCATCAGTAAGCGCGCCAGGCGAGGCACCAATCATGGGCCAGTCATTCTTAAAAAAAAAAAGATCAGATTCTGCTATTTTTACATTGTGTATCTTTTGTTGTACACTGAGCAACTTCGTGCATTTTTGAAGCTGTTATACATCCGTAGCGCATCTCAAACCACAAATTTGGATCTGATTGAGCTGTTGTACCCTCTTTTACTTGAAAACATCTTAATTCCGTCATTTCGTTCTTACAAAATGTTATTAAAGTTTCGACGTCAAAATCAACACAGGATTTTTTGCAATGATTAATTAAATTATGAATGGATCTATCTAAATATATCTTTTCAACTTCTTTTTTTCACATATAAAATGCGAAAGAGAACTTCTTATTTCAAGTGCCCTGAGTTTTAATGTTAAACCATTGTCAAAAAAATTTTTCCATTCTGACCGGCTTCATGAAGTATGTACCAATATCAATACCACTTGTACCAAAATCTTTAGCTTCAAATCAAAATCGTTTTCGGTGTGGTACCAATACCTGAGTGCTTAGATTTTTTTAAATGACAAACATAACCTGTTGGTTGTGCCATTTTTAATGCCATTAATGCCATTTTTAATACCATAAACATAACCTGTTGGTTATGCCATTTTTTTAGAAAAACAAAACACAAACATAAAAAGGTTTAGTACATTTATAACATTCAACCAACGACATCTACATCCTAGGTAGTAGGATAGGTATCCTACTTTCTACTAATATTATAAATGCGAAAGTTTGTGAGTGTGTGTATCTTTCAAGTAAAAACTACTGAACGGATCTGGACGAAGCCTGGGAAAATTTACAGTTTCCGAGGGAAACGCGGGTGAAGCTGCTGGCGGAAGCTAGTATGCAATGTATATTTATTTAATTTTACTAAGAAAAGCGGGACTTATATATACATACGTACCTACTTACATACAGCTACAGACTACATTTTTTTATCTTAAAGTTATTTAACATAAAAATTTAACGGTAGGTGGGTACTTCTAGTATTAAAGTTGCATTCGTCATTATGACATTAGTGAGATATTTTGAACAGATAAACTTTTAAACATAAGTATTACGGAAAGTTTATATTACTTAACTTTGCATTTTTATTCCTCACATTTCGGCGGCAACAAAATCACTGTTTGTCGATAAATAATGCGCAATCATTAATCCATTTATTTTAAGTAGATTTTCCCTTTTTCGAATCCTTCATCCATTTTATTAATCGAATAATATTTACCATTATTAGACTACTAATATAATTACGCGGACGAAAACACAACAAATCCCTTTACACCTACTATAACCGTGTTGTGAAATGACGTCACAAGCGGTCAAGTGGCTTTTAGCGGGACTCGATATTTTTCGAAACTTTGAATGCCTATAAAATCAAAACTACTAGATATTTTTGACTAAAACAAAAACTTATGTATTTGTATACTTCTAAGCTTTACTGAGACAAAATTTCAAGTGATTTGGCATACCTAGTAACATTATCCATTGTCTCGAAGCAAATATATACGTACGTCTATATTAAAAAAAAAAACGAAAAAAATCTTACCTTCAGCTATTTTTTGAACTGGTTTTATATTTTCCGTTGAACTTTTTTGGATAGGTTTTGGAAAATCGCTAAATGGCTCGGGTGGTTGAACTAAAAATAATCAATTAAGTAGTGGTTATAAATTAATTACAATAATTACACATAACAATATTTATTTAGATTCACGCTATATTACGTATATAACAAGGAAGGCAGACGGAACCTAGTGTTAAGACACTTCGTTCCCCACGCATTCCAGAACTCTGGAGACATTGCGTGTTAATTTGCGGAACTTAACGCCTCGCTTTGCCTCGACACCAGAGCGAAGAAAATGGAAATATTCAATATTCCACTCATCTAGTGGAAACCGAATCCACATCCAGTCTCTTTACAGTCACACTTTATGCCTCTGTGCCCTGGCCTGACCCATATAATGTAACTGGACATAATAATAGTATAACTCTCGTATATCAATTTCTTTTTCAGCTACACGTATTTTCCCGTGTAGCAGGATAACCAAAGAGAACCTAGTCAAGATCGGAGTATCTCCCACACTTTCCACCTAAAATTAAAAATCAACGCTGCACTTTGACTAAGCAAAGCGGAAAAGTCTTTATAATAAAAATTTATTATTTCCCAGAGAGAGAACCGAACCTACATTCAACCACGCTAACAGGAAGAGGTAAAAAATAAAGGATTTTTTATACGTATTATATATACTCGTAGTATCACGATAATGAAACATAATATACAAACAACATTAACGGTTTTCTAGTTAAACTAGTATAGGACAAATGTCAATAAATCTGTCGCATTTCGAAATAGAGCTCGCATTCTATTGTTTACTTATGATTTGTTAGAACTTGACATAGTTCCCAAATATCATTACCCAAACACAAATAATTATGTGTTCATTATGAATTATCATCGTAGCGTCTGAATATAAACGCGATGGTTGTGGGTTCGATTTCCACTCAGGTAATGATAATTCAAATTATTTCCATGCCTTTGCTCTGGTATTTCAGTCAAAGCACGGCGCTGAGTTCCGCTACTTAACACGCAATGCCTTCAAAATTTGACTAAAAATGAGGAATGGAGTGTCTTAACACTAGGTTCCCTCTGCCTACCCTGATGTGTGCGTGACTCCAAAATATATAGAATTTCTGCATTAATAATACAGATATAATTCCACTCGATGTCATTAAAGTACATATATACATACATACATATTATATAGATTCTTTCCCCATAGCATATATGGATACTTCCGAACCAAAAGCAAACAAAGCTTAATACTAACCGTTGGGAGTCCTTTGCTGTAGACTCGTATAATGTTTACCGTCTGTCCTATCAGCCCCTATGAAATTGCGATTTTGATAATCACCGCCAAATGCATTGACCGCGATTGTGTTTGTCTGTATGTTTGGTTGTCCTGGTCAGTGTTAGATAACTTTTATTCAATAGAACAATAATTTGACTTTATTGAATGTAATGGAATATTCAATATTATTTTGATATAACCAACCATTAATAGACTTTCCATACTAAACCGTTACGCAGCTTTAAGCTTTTTCCCGCATAGCTAGATAGTCAGAGAGAACCTAGTGTTTAGACAATCGCTCCATCGCTTTATAGTCAGACGCTGACCACGCCACGATGGGCTCAATTTCAATGTATGTATGCAGAAATAACCGAAACCGGAAATAACCGGAGATAGATAGGTATTTTTCATACTCTATATATTGCATATTAAGCGGCGGAACATAACGCCGCACTTTGTCTTTTCATTAGAGCGGAGGAATGAAAACCATTTATATATAATGAGGAATTCAGGAATGAAAACCATTTATATATAATCAATCCTCCTAGTGGGAATAAAATTCACATCTATCGCATATACAGTCAGTAGCTGCTACAGTGCCATAATGGCAATATACTTTGAAGAATTACATTATTATAATCTAATTCATCTCCTGCCAATGTTTAATAACTTAAGTCGTTTAACCTTTTAAAATTTACACGCTTGTGCGTGTAAACTCGATTATCTTGAAATTAATTTTGGTGACACATGACTTTTATTAACACAATTTTACATATTGTGATATCATGCTACTTTTGCAATATGTTTTCTAAAAGTACATATATTTATAACACTACACGTATGATTGGGAACACAAACTTTGTTTGGATGATTATTCTAGTTTATAATATACCATGCATCTTTTAAGACTTCTATTCAAAATTCAATTTTTAAAAGAACTTTCAATTTTATTGATGAAAACAGTTTGTATTATTAAAAAAAAATCTTCATGCGTTGAAAAAATCTATTTAAGAACATCTTATTTTTTTAATTACGCAAATGTTTCGCCATTTGCTTTTACTCGTATATGTAAGCATTTAACTTATTTAATAAGTAAATGTTAATTCTAAACATTTTTTCGGTCTAACGCATTTTCCCACACAACAGGGTAGTCAGAGAGAACCTATTGTCAAGACAGTTCGTTTCTCTACTTTTCACCCGAATTCAAAACTCAATGTCTCGCTTTGTCTTCTTCGCTAGAACGGGGACACAAAAATAATTAAATTATGACTTTAAGTCGGAATCGAACCCACAACCATCGCTTTACAGTCAGACACTATACCATTATGCCACAATGGCCTAATTAAGTTAATTCTAAGCTTACCCGTCATATATGCAGCATTATGATCAGGATACGTGAAATAATGATAGTCAACTCCAGGCGCTATGTGACTTGCTTGTGCTACTTGGTATTCATGGTAATCCTGTCTGTTTACCTTTTATAAAGAAATATGTAATTATAAAAAAATTAAAAAATAAAGAAAATAGCATTTTTTTTAAATGTTATTTATTTATTTTACGTGTAAATAAAAAATATTACGTATTTAGTAGTAGAAGTAAACGTCGCGCTTTACCATACCAGAAAAAAAAAACAAATATATAAGAATTCGTCCGATAGTCATTCTATCGACTAGTCTGGTGATATTATGAATACCTAAGTTTATAATATAACACAAAATGCTCTTAATTACGAAAACAATAAATAAATATAACTTATTTCTTTTTTTTATTCAAATTATTCTATCTAAACTTAACTCTTCCTATTTAATTAAAAAAAAACTTTAATATCACATTTCAACGGTTTTTATTTTGACTATTATTACAAGATAAATAAGAATCTTTTCTTTTTTCATCTAAAAGACTATTCGATCACCTTTACTTTAAACTTAGATATAACTGCCTAGTTATTTGTTTAGGCAATACCAAGATTTGCATAAGTTCTAGGCTATCGGGACCTACCGGTTGTTTGATTATCAGAAACCTCAATAACAGTTTGAATAGTTTGAAACTAACTATCAGTATCGTACATAGTATGCCTAAGAAAGTATTTTAATTTTCTTAAAAACGTAAGCAAAAAATATTTAATAGGATCTACTATTAAATATTTTTTTTATACTAATGGACTCAATAAAACCTTACTGGAACTACTATTCCTCGTAGTTCCTTTGTAGTTTACAGGGTTTTTAAAGTGCTTATCAAATCGTTTCGGGGGAGAAAACTCGATCTAGCAAAGTTTTTATTTTAAGAAAATATTCTCTGGATTTACAGGCAATAAAAAAAATAAAAAATTAAAAGAACATTATAAAATAAAAAATTAAAGAACATTTTTTATTTTTGTTTAAATTTATTATATTTGCTTATTTCACTTTTAACTAGCTTATTGTTATTACTTTTTTTTTTTTATATTATTCTTTTGTATTATAAAAAATTATACTATCAAAATCACGCATTACCAAAAAGAAATGTCGAAAAGCGGAGCTCGGTCATCTGATATTACGATATTTAAGGCTGATACGATTATATTGTTTATAAATGTGAAATATAATATAATGAAACGCAAATTATAATTATATAAAGTGTTGTAAATAAAATGAACATCGACATACGACAAAGAATCTTTAAACATTTTCCCGCGCAACATGTAAGCGAGAGAGAGAGGACTCAGAGCCAAGACGCAAAATATATCCTTAATAATTACAATATAATATAAGTAAAAAAATAACATACGTTTGGTGAATAAGTTTGCATTTGAGGTGCCATTGCGTTTGCATTATAGTTATAAGTCTCTGGATTATTCATTGCATTATTATACATATTATAGTATGCATATTCAGGCCTGTAAATACATAATGAATATTAAAGATTTAAAAATAATCAAGCTTTTACAATAGTTACAAAAAAGTAAAGTGTAAATTAACATTTAAGTGATAAATATAAAACTTAAAATAATAGTTACTAAGCAAACATTTTAGTTCTAAAGAATGTTTGCCTGCAAGACAGGCTCAACTCAATCTTCCGGCTACTTACATAGTAATGTTGTTTCCAATAGTAGTAGTTGAAAATGGAATAGCTTGATTTCCCTCAGGATACTCTGAAAAAGGGTAATAGTCAATATAAATGTTATGTAAATCTCTTTTGTTTTTATTTGACCTAAAGCCTATAAATTAAAAATCATTTATTTATAAATGAATACTTGAAAATTACCTGTTCCAGCTCGACGTTCTCTTGTAACGTATCGGTCCATTTTCAAAAATATGCCAAATAAAATTAAATGTTGTTTATGCTTTAAGTTAGTTTCTCTGTTTCTATTTCTGAAATCCTCAAAAATATGATAAACATGTACAATGGCGAAAATGTACAATTGCACGTAGGGATTTTAGGTGAGTGCAACTGGTGGAAATCGAATATGGCGCCAAAAATTTCAAGTGTGCCAACATAGATTATAAAACAGGGACGCATTTCAAGATCAACAACGTTTCAGTGTTTCTTAATATACAATATTTATAAAAAAATGTTATATGTTGTCTTATTATTCAAAATAGTTATATCGTTAGAAATATTTATTTTTGTTATCACACAAATCAAGATTGTTG